>JAPDVU010000004.1:76419030-77719745 GCA_026230045.1 Corynorhinus townsendii
TGGGGTCCCGTAGAGGTTAGGGGATAGGTGCTTATAGGGAAAGGAGAAGGAGAAGGGAAAGGGAATGGCATGGGCATGCTTTCTGGAGGGAGAACACAGAGGTCTGATTTACGTAGAGTCAAAGGCAAGATCTTACATTAAGCCTGGGCATAGATTAAGTAGATAAAGCGAGTGAGTTTGACAAAAGGATACACCTGGTTAAAGCATACCCATCACAATATAGAACATTTCCATCTTCTCAGAAAGTTGCTTCATGACCCTTCTGAGTTAATCCCTGCACTCGCCTCAGAGGCAACCACACATCTGACATCTTTAGCCATAGGTAAGTTTTACCTGTTCTAGACTTTCATATAATTCTCTTCTTTTTGTCTTTTTTTTTCTCTCTGCATAATGTTTTGAAATTCATTCATGATGTTCAGTTATTTATTGTTTTGTTGTTGCTGACTAATATTTGATTACATGGACTCCACAATTAATGTATCCATTCATTTGTTGATGGGTTATTTTCCACTTGAAAGTACAACTTTTATTTTTAAAAGATTTTTTAAATGAGATTTTTAGAGAGATTGGAAGGGAGAGGGAGAGAGAAACATTGATGCAAGAGCAAAGCGTCTATTAGCTACTTCCTGTACACTCCATACAGGGGATTGAACCAGCAACTCAGGTTGGGAATTGAACCGGCTACCCTACAGTGCACTGGATGACACCCGACCAACTGAGCCACACTAGCCAGAGCTAAAATACAAGTTTAATGGTCCCCTAAGATTCCAACATATTGAAGTTCTATAATTTATTTAAATGCTCCTTTTGGAATTTAGGTTGCTTCCAATTTTTCTTTATTACAAAGAAAACTGACAAATGGCTAGCACATACATCTTCATATGCATCTATGATCATGCCAATGCTATAAATTCCTGAAAGCATAATAGTAGGATCAAAGGTATAAATGATTGTTAGACTCAATTAATATTGCTGAATTGCTGTCCAGGAAGATTCTATTATTATTAACTGCCTTATATGTTGAACATTTTAACCTTTTATTTATCATATGTGGTATTTTTCTTAGAGTGTTTATCTTTCAATTTAAAAAATTTTTGAAGCACACACATTTTTCGTTTTTATTTTGGTTAAAGTAGCAGTCTTTGCTTTAGTATGTTATTTATTTTTAAAGCCATTGATTACTTAGATCAGTTAAATATTTCCCCATATAGTTTGTACAGTTTAAATATCTTTTTATAAGTAAGCTTTTCTCCCCAAAATATATCTTTAAGACTTTTAATGGAAAAATTTGAAGACAAAAATAGTAAACACCCATATACTCATCCCCCAGTCTTAACTCACAGCAATCTTTTTTCATCTATACTGCCATACAATTTTTCCATGCCCTCTAGATTACTTGAAACAAATCACAGGCATCATCTCATTGCATCTGTAAATGTTTCCATGTGTATTTCTAAAACATAGGACATTTTAAAAATATAACTGTAACACCTATGCCACACTCAGAAATAACAACAGCTTTTTAATGTCATTTTAAAAAACCTAGTAAATGTCCAAATTTCTCTGATTGTCTCATTTTTTTTTAAGTTAGTTTGAAGCAGGAGTCAAATAAGGCCCGTATATTACAATTGATTGTTATCTCTTCTAAACTGTAAATTTCCTCTCCCTCGTATTTCCCTGCAATTTATTAAAGAAAGTGGGTCATTTGGGAAATAGCAAAGTTTCCCAAAGTCTAGGACTATGCCCCTTAAGTGGTGTTTAACATAGTCTTCTGTTCCCTGTATTAGGTTTAAGTTGGTAGCTAGGTCTAAAGGGCTTGATAAGATGTAGGTAGTGTTTTACTTCCATCAGGTGGCTTTTAATGCATGGTTACCCTTTTTTTGTGTGTGATATTTGCAGTCACTGATGATCACTGCTTAGATTCACTATGCCATAGGGGTTGCAATGCCAATATCCTAATTTTTTCTTCTTCATTTATTAGCTGGAATTCTACAAAGGGAAACTTCCTTTTTTCAAATATTTGTTTACCTGGCAGTTCATTTCTTATAGTAATGGCAGAACAAATGTTTGATTTTTTTGGTATTTGCTTGTTTTCAAAATAAGGTTGGTTCTTTCAGATGACCATTAAGGTTTTTCTTCATTGCATACCATTATCAATCATGCATTTAAACCTGCATGACATGTTTATATCTATTGTGGTTACTATTCTTACTAGTGCTCAAACTGTCCCACTTGTGGCCAGTGGGAACCTCTTCTAGTTAACATGTCCACATAGTCTTTGCTAACTTCCTTGCTTCCTGGGATGCCAAGATGTTCATGTAGAGTATATCCTCTTCAAGCCTGCTGACAAGGCTCATATTTTCATCTCCTGTACAAGATGGAGAATTAGACATTTATCCAAAGAAACTAGATCTTTTTAGTGGAAAATCGTATTACAAGACCATGTGCAGATGCCAGGAGTGCTTTTTGCTATTGGATTCTTATTTGTAGGCTTATTTAGTGAACAATATTAGAACATATTTATTATTAATTTTAAAGACAAATTTCATCATATTATTTAAACAGGTACTTCCCGGGGAGGAGAAACCAAGATGGCAGCATGGATAAGCACCTAAACTGCTGCCTCGCACAACAATTTCAAAACTACAACTAAAAGACAGAACAAACACTATCCAGAACCACAGGAAAGCTGGCTGAGTGGAAATTCTACAACTAGAAGGAAAGAGAAAAGCTCACGGAGAACTGGAGGAACGGCAAAGGGTTGAGGTACGGCAAAGGGTCTTTGTGCGTGCAGAGAGGAAGGGCGGCTGAGAGCCTGGCTGACTTTCTCTGGCAGGAGGGGGAAGGAAGCCCCCGACTGCACTGAACCCCAGTTCCGACTGCACTGAACCCCAGTTCCGACTGCACTGAACCCCAGTTCTGGGCGAAACCCCGTGGACCCAGGCTCATACAGGGGGAGTCTGGACTGTCAGGTAGAGAGAAGGCACTCGGAGACTCGGAGACCCCGGGGGAGAACCAGGGAAGCCCCGACGGGCAGGGGTCTGGAAGTGTGTGCGAGTGTGCACAAAGACTGCAGAGGTTGTCACAGGCTTTCCCTAGCAGAAGGGACTCTGAAGCTCCTGACTGCACTGAACCCCAGTTCTGACTGCACTGAACCCCAGTTCCAGGCGAGCCCCTGGGGACCCATGCTCTTGCGGGGGGAATCTGGACTCTCGGGCAGAGGCTCTGGAGCCGGAGCCGGAGCCAGGGAAGGCTGCGTGCACAAGGGCAGGGCTAAGGGGAAGCCAAGACTGTCTGCTCCGCCCTGAGACTTCACCCCATCCAAGCTGAACACAGAGGCTTTAGCAGTTTGGCAGGTCTAATCCTATAAGGCTGTCTCCAGCACCAAACTTCTCCCAGCACAGACACAGCTGATCCTCACAGCCAACTGGCCTGGAGGTCAGTTCCTCCCAGTGATACCAACAACAATCAAGACTTGACTACAACAAGGCTGTACACACAGTCCACAAAGGGGTGCACCAAGAGTGTCCACCTCAGGTTAACTGGGAAGGCGGACCCACTGGGCCATATAGGAAACCTAGCACACAAAGCTACCCTACCAACTCAGGGAAGCAGTGAAAATGTGGCGACAAAGAAACAGATCACAAACGAAAGAAATGGAGGAAAACAAACAACTGGATATAGAATTCAAAAACACAGTTATAAGGCTTTTCAAGAATATCCTAGAAAAGGCCAATATATATAATGAGACCCTCGAAGATATGAAAAAGGACCAACTAGAAATTAAACATACACTGACCGAAATAAAAAATATTATACAGAGACCCAACAACAGACTAGAGGAACGCAAGAATCAAGTCAAAGAATTGAAATACAAAGAAGCAAAAAACACTCAACCAAAAAAGCAAAAAGCAAAAAGAATCCAAAAAGTTGAAGACAGTGTAAGGAGCCTCTGGGACAACTTCAAGCGTACCAACATCAGAATTATGGGGGTGCCAGAAAAAGAGAGAGAGCAAGATACTGAAAACCTATTTGAAGAAATAATGACTGAAAACTTCCCCTACCTGGTGAAAGAAATAGACTTACAAGTCCAGGAAGTGCACAGAACCCCAAACAAAAGGAATCCAAAGAGGACCACACCAAGACACATCATAATTAAAATGCCAATAGCAAAAGACAAAGAGAGAATATTAAAAGCAGCAAGAGAAAAACAGTTAGTTACCTACAAGGGAGCACCCATACGACTGTCAGCTGATTTCTCAACAGAAACTGTGCAGGCCAGACGGGAGTGGCAAGAAATCTACAAAGTGATGAATAGCAAGAACCTACAACCAAGATTACTCTACCCAGCAAAGCTATCATTCAGAATTGAAGGGCAGATGAAGAGCTTCACAGAGAAGAAAAAGCTAAAGGAGTTCATCACCACCAAACCAGTATTATTTGAAATGCTGAAAGGTATTCTTTAAGAAGAGGAAGAAGAAAAAAGTAAAGATAAAAATTATGAACAACAAATACATATCTATCAACAAGTGAAACTAAAAATCAAGTGAATTAAAAACCTGAGGAAAAGAATAAACTGGTGAATATAATAGAATCAGGGGCATAGAAAGGGAGTGGATTGATAATTCTCAGGGGGAAATGGGTAAGGGGGAGGTGCAGGAAGAGACTGGACAAAAATCGTACACCTATTGATGAGGACAGTGGGGGGGAGGTAAGGGCAGAAGGGGTGGGAACCGGGTGGAGGGGAGCTATGTGGGGGGGGGGGAAAGGAGAAACAATAGTAATAATCTGAATAAACATTTATTAAAAAAATAAAATAAAAAATAAACAGGTACTTCCCATTTAAATTCAGAACATGGAGATTTCATTTAAACTGTAGTTATATTTTTAGTGTGCCACGAGGTGTGAAATGAGAACCTAAGTCGAACCTGTCCTTTCCCCTACACACTGGGGTTTACTTGTTGAATTATTCATCTTTTACCTGATTGACTTGCAGGACTCCAGGCCCACTGCAAAACAAAAATTCAAGACTCCTTAGAGCTTCTTAAGAATTTTAATATGGTAAAGTCTCTAACTACTATGTGGAGCCTTTCTAAGAGCAGGGCCCTGTGTAATGGCATAGGTGACACACCCATGACTTATGATAGGGAACACCATAACAGCAAGTCCTTACATAGCATTTGCTATTGCCAGGCTCTGTTGTGAATGCTTTACATGTCACCTAGGTAATTACTTTTATTACTTTCAATTTTGAGAAGAGGAAACGGAGGTGTGGAGTGGCTGAACAACTTGCACAAGTTTATATAGCTAGGAGGTGGCAGAACCAGGATTTAAATCCAGGTGTTTTGGCCCCTTTAAATCCGTACTTTTACCTTTGTGCTATAGTGCCTCTTAGGATAGTTTCTTTATCATATATAAGAGGTTCTATTTGTGAGATATGCATTCTGTTCCATTAATCTGCTGACAATTGCACTGGAAAGTTGCTTTTAATTATTGGAACTTTATATTATTTAATATTGACAAGTTATGTCCTCATATTCTCTTTCTCTCTTTTTTTTAAAGGATTCACTATTTTTTTCAATTACATATTTTTTTATTGATTTCAGAGAGGAAGGGAGAGGGAGAGAGATAGAAACATCAATGATGAGAGAGAATCATTGATCGGCTGCCTCCTGCATGCCCCACACTGGGGATCAAGCCCACAACTGGGCATGTGTCCTGAACGGGAAACAAACCATGACCTCCTGGTTCGTAGATTGACACTCAACCACTGAGCCATGCTGGTGGGGCAATCCTCATATTCTTTTTGAGAATGTTCTTAATTGATTTTGCTTATTATTTTTTCATGTTAACTTTAAGGTAATTATTGTCAAATTACCAAACCCAAATCAAACAATCATTGGTATTTTGATTGGGATTCCTTTCTAACTATTATTTTGAGATGAACTAGCATCTTCTCATCTTTGAATGTGACATATCTCTCCATTTATTTTGGTTTATATTATTTCTCCATTGAGTTTTTAATTTTTCTTCATAGATCCCACACATTTTTTATTAAAATAATTCATAGAGATTGCATAACTGTTTGTAATTAATATAAGTAATTTTTTTTTCCTTGAAGGAACACAACTGACAATTTTTTATCTACATACTAGTGACCCGGTGCATGAAATTTGTGCACATTAAAAGGGAATTAGAGGAAAAATTTTAATATTTCAATTTGCCCTTTCTCTATAATAGAAGTGTCAGAGATGAAAGTAAATTAGTAAAATGTATATAAAAATAATATATAAATTCATTAATAAACTGGGTGGGGACGCACGTAGGCAGCGTCACATCCCAGGCTGGGGACACAGGCAGGCAGTGTCACATCCCAGGTCAGGGACACAAGCAGGTAGCATCACGTTCCTGGGCAGGGACACAGGCAGGCAGCTTCACCTCAGTGCTGGGTGGGGACACATATAGGCAGCACCATGTCCCAGGTCAGGGACACAGGCAGGCAGCTTCCCCTCAGCACTGGTCAGGGATGCACGCAGGCAGCGTCACATTAGCGCTGGGTGGGGACGCATGCATGCAGTGTTACGTTAGGGCTGGGCAGGCCTGCTGGGGACCACTTCTGTTGGGGGCCATCCCTGGGTCAGGCGGCCTCTGCACCAGGCCGTGCAGGAGCTGCCTCTGCCAGGGGCTGCCCCTGGGCCAGGCGGCCTCCTATCTGGGCCATGTTGGGGCCCCCTTGGCTGGGGGCCACCCCAGGCTGGGCCATGCTGAAGCCCTCCTGGTGATGGCAGTCCCCACCTACCCATTCCTGCTTTGCATGCCTCCTGCTGAGTGTTCGTGATGTTATGGTGTCCCAGACAATTTGCATATTCCTCTATTATAATATAGGATAAGGAAATTACTGGTTTTTTAAAAAAATGGTAGCTATAGGATTTGGGGCACCTATTATGTACTAGGCATTTATTATTTTTAAAATAAAATAAGGCTTAAATGCAAAACAGTAGTCCTCTGACCTATCACTAATACCCTGATTACCACTCCTAGAGGCCACTACCTCCCCTATTTAACTGTTGTTGTTTTTTTTTCTGATAGCTATCTTCATAATCTTAATAATATACATATACAACTATATATTGATTTTTTTCAGATTAATATATTTATTGACATTCAGCTAAAGCTTCTTTCAATTCTTCCCCCAGCCACATAGAAACACACACACTCAGTACTCACATGAAAACATATGCACAATCTTCACCTTTTCCATCATCCCAGTATAGTGGTTGCACAATTGCTAGTTTAATAATTATTGTGCTTACTTTATTTTAGTGATATAAATATTATTAAAAATTCCTTTTTTTAAAACATGATTTTTCCCCCCTAGAGTTAACAATAATTTCATTGTTTAAATTTTGCTTTTTTTTTTTTTTTTTTAAACTGCTTCTCTCAAGTATCTCTAAACCTCCTACCAGAGGTGTAAAATCTCTTTTCAGTATGTTTTGATACATTATGTCACCTATCAATTTCAATTTTTTCTTGGAGATATCTCTCCAGGAACCTTTCATACCTCTCCATAATCTGGACTAGCTCCTGCTAGGCTACTTGTCATCCCTGAACTTTGCTTCACTATCATTCTGTAGCTCCTTCTGATCATTCTCCTGAATTGGACCACCTGTTTTCTGGTTACCATGCCTTTTTCTATTCACTCCCATTTTTTTCTTTTAAAATATATATTTTTATTGTTGATCATATTACAGATATCTCCCATTCCACCCCCTCCCCATCCTCCTCTTCCCAGCCTCTACCCACCCCCTCAGGTCTTCATTACCCTATTGCCTATGTACATGGGCTATGCATATAAGTATATGTGTTCTTTTGTGTATTTCCTCTCCTCCCCCCATGCCCCCTCACCCCGAGCCCCACATCGAGTTATGTCAGTCTGTTCCTTGCCTCCATGCTTCAGGTATTATTTTTCTTGGTCAATTCATTTTGCTCAGTAGATTCCACAAATAAGTGAGATCATGTGATATTCGTCTTTCTCAGATTGGCTTATTTCAATTTACATACCCATTTTGGAGGACTACATCCTCCATTAGCTTTTCTAAAAGAGAACATGGGAAGTACATTATTGACAGGTTATAAGTTTAAAAATATTATTTCACTTTCACACTTGGTTGATAATGTCACTGGGTATAAAAGTATAGATTTAAATAAGTTTTCTTCAGAATTTTGAAGGCATTGCTTAATTATCTTAGAGCTTCCAGTGTTGCTGGAGAGTCCAATGCCTTTCTGGTTCCCAATTCTTAGTATGTGACATGCTTGTTCTTTCTGAAAACTTTATAATCTTTTCTTTATTTCTGATGTTCTGACATTTTACAATGTTAGGCCTTGGACAAGCCTTTTTTCTTTTTGTGGTATCTTTTGATTGAGAAATGTATGCCCTTCAGTTCTAGAAATTTATAATATTGATTTTAAAAATAACTTCTCCCTCTTCTCTTTTAGGACCTCTTGTCTTTAGAAGTTCTACCTCCTGAACTAATTCTTGATTTTCCCAAATCTTTTCAATTTTACTTTTTTTGGAGAAATAAAAATATGTCTGATATTAATCAGAATGATTCATTAGAAAAGAAAAACTTGATCATATAGGAGAGAGGGGGAGAATCTCTGTAGCTCTATCCTTGATTAGATGAAAGAGGATGGGATTTGATGCACAGATGGAGATACTGCTTTTGGCTGGACTACAGAATAGGTCATTCATGAGTGACAGGAGAGAAAGTGGAGCATACAAGTCCAGGTGTAGAGAGATGACAGTCTTTATATCCTGCAGTTTCTCAATGAAGTAGGAAGTGAAGTCATCAAGTGAGACTGAGAATAAGGGAGGAGATGTGGGGAGTTGGCAAGCGAGGAGAAAATGAAATGGCAATCCGGGAGTGTGAGAGAGAGAAGAAACTGGTCATAGCAAGTGATTCTTTTCACAGACTGTTGAAACTGATTTGCTACTCTTTAATTTGAATTTTCTCACCTATGATTTATAACAGAAATCGGTCTATAATTTTTTGGGTGGTGCTTTTAGGTCAAGTCCTTGTGTCAATAAAAGCAGAGACAATAACAATAACTACCATTACTGAGCACCTATTATGTACCACTGGTGATTTCTTCCCATTATCTCATTTAATCCTCACAACAACAGGAAAATGATAAATTACCCCCATTGAGAAAATTAAAACTGGTGCTGAGGGTATGTAAAGGGACATGGTCAAAGTTTTATAGCTAATAAGCAGAGTTGAGATTTAAAACCAGGTCTGGGGAATCCAAGATGGCGGCATAGGTAAACACCTAAACTGCTGCCTCCGACAACAATTTAAACTGCAACTAAACGATAAAACGTCTATCACCCAGCACCACGGGAAAGCTGGCTGAGTAGAAGTTCTACAACTAGAAGGAAAGAGAAAAGAGCATTGAGACGTGCACGAGCGCTGAAAAGCTGAGGTACGGAGGCGCGGGATCCGGGGTGGCGGCGGGCGACTGGGTGCGTTGCTTTTTTCAACCCGAAGGGAGACAAGCCCCCGATTACTCTGAAATCCAGTCTCTGGGGAGACGTGGGGGACCCAAACTCCTACGGGGAGAAGCTGGACTGTCTGCCAGTGAGAGTGGCTTGCTAGCAGAGCTGCGTGCAGGAATAATTGTTTATTGCACTGGGGCACAGGATTCCAGGACACCGTCGGGACACAGAGCGGGCTTACTAGCAGCCATTGCTGTTTGCCACGCCCTAACCTAGTGACGCCCTGAGACCCCGCCCCACACAACCTACAAACCCACCCTAGCTCCAAGCAGCTCAATTAGCATAAGAAAGCCTGCCCTATTGCAGCTTAACCTAGAAAACTTGCAGCCCGGGTCAGACAGCTCCAAAACCTCCAAACCCCAAGCAAAGAGGAGAAAACTGCAGCTCTCACTGTAGCTCCTGCTGAGTGGCCTCAGACAGTAGCTGACCTGCACCCCATTGGAGATCCAGAAGCCAGTGTACCTAGTGGTCAGTGTGAGACAATAGATTTCAACTCCTCACATCCATAAGTGATACATTCAAGAGGCAGACTCAGTGAGCACCAAAGCCCCACTGAAACAAGTCCTGCCCCATAAGCGCAGCACTTCTTCCATTATAGACACAGGGAGTGCTCACAGCTAATTGGCCTGGAGGTCAATTCCTCCTAGCGTACCAACAGCAATTCAGGCTTAACTGCACCAAGACTTTGCACTCAGCCCACAAAGGGGTGTACCAAGAGCATCCACATCAGGTGATTGGGGAGGCTGAGCTACTGCCCCCTATAGGTCACCTACCACACAAAGCCACTCCATCAACACAGGGAAGGAGCCAAAATGCAGAAACAAAGAAACATGTCACGAATGAAAGAAACGGAGGAAAGCAAACTACTGGATGACATAGAGTTCAGAATCACATTTATAAGGTTACTCAAGAATCTTCTAAAAACTGCCGAGAAACTTGATGACACTTCTGAGGAGCTTAGTGAGACCTTCAAGGACCTTAATGAGAATGCCAAAAAAATGGAAAAGGACCAGTCAGAAATGAAGCATACACTGTCTGAAATAAAGAATATACAGAAACTCAACTGTAGATCAACATACCCCAAGAATCAAACCAAAGATCTGAAATATGTGGAAACAAAAAACATCCAACCAGAAAAACAAAAAGAAAAAAGAATCCAAAAATATGAAGATAATGTAAGGAGCCTCTGGGACAACTTTAAGCGAAACAACATCCGAATTTTTGGGGTGCCAGAAGAAGGGAGAGAGCAAAATATTGAAAACCTATTAGAAGAAATAATGACAGAAAACTTTCCCTACCTGGTGAAAGAAATAGACTTACAAGTTCAGGAAGCGCACAGAACCCCATACAAGAGGAACCCAAAGAGGACCACACCAAGACACATCATAATTAAAATGCCAAGGGCAAAAGACAAAGAGAGAATATTAAAAGCAGCAAGAGAAAAACAGTTAATTACCTACAAGGGAGTACCCATACGACTGTCAGCTGATTTCTCGGCAGAAACTATGCAGGCCAGAAGGGAGTGGCAAGAAATATTCAAAGTGATGAACAGCAAGAACCTACAACCAAGATTACTCTACCCAGCAAAGCTATCATTCAGAGTTGAAGGTCAGATAAAGAGCTTCACAGACAAGAAAAAGCTAAAGGAGTTCATCGCCACCAAACCAGGATTACATGAAATGCTGAAGGGTATTCTTTAAGAAGAAGAAGAAGAAGAAAAAGGTAAAGATAAAAATTATGAACAACAAAATGACATCAAATACATACCTACCAACAAGTGAATCTAAAAATCAAGTGAATAAAAAATCTGAAGAACAGAATGGACTGGTGAATATAATAGAATCAGGGACATAGAAAGGGAGTGGACTGACGATTCTCAGGGGAAGCAAGTGTGAGGGTTGCGGGAAGAGATTGGACAAAAATCTTACTCCTATGGATGAAGACAGTGGCGGGGGGTAAGGGCATGGGGTGGGGTGGGGAATCAGGTGGAGGGGAGCTATGGGGGGAAAAAAAGTGGAACACCTGTAATAATCTGAACAATAAAGATTTAATTAAGAAAAAAAAAAAAAAAACCCGGTCTGTAACTCCAAAATCAATACTTATAACCAGCAATTTATGCTAGCTTTCCAGGTGTCTGTCAGTTTTTGTTTTAGGCTTTTTAATTTTATAAAGCTTTTCATCTTACTCTAAGTTCTGGAACAGATTATATAAACATAAGAGTTACCTGTTTTTGTTTTTGTTTGTTGTTTGTTTGTTTTAAATCACAAAACCTCACCAGAGAAAGCCATCTGTTATAAAAATACAACATTTCAAGTTGGAAAAAAAAATAGAGATAATGGCTTGTTATAAACATTATATTTCCATTCACATGTGGCTGTTTCTACTTAAAACTATAAAGCCTTCAGTTTGATAAATACTCCGAGGAAAGCAAATGAGCCATTACTCTGTCACCCTCGCTTACCACCATGTTCCATCTGTTCCACTATTTCTGACTCGAAAAATATTGTAGAACTGTTGCCCTAGGCTAGGCTGCCATCATGTTAGTCTGGATGACTGTGATACCTTTCAAGTTTGTCCTCATTTTCTTTCTTCTGTCACTTGTACTCATTCTGCACATGGCAGCCAGAGGGCTTTATTTCAAAATGTTCTGTGTGTTTACTGTTAACAACAGAATGCTGCCCAACATAGGATATAAATGCCATATACTCATCTGTATAAAGTAGTGCATGGTGCTTAACTACAAATGGAAGGCACACTTTTTGAAAAATAAACACATAAAAGCAACAGAAGATACTACCAAAAGGCATTATGCCAAGTGGTTTTTAATGAGCTTCTGCTGATCTTTCTCCTTTATAAGTCTTCCATGAATGTGATTATTTTCTCAAACCACTCCTCCCAACTCCAAGACTAACACTTAATCCCTGGACTCTTTAATTCTGGTTGTTCTACAGTGGATTGTAGAACATTTTCCAGTGTTTTCCTTAGCAAAGGGGACTGAGACAAGTATGTCATGAACACCTTAACATATTTGTTTTGTTTTACTAATCTTTTCTCTCCAGGGCCTACCAGTGAGTGGCATATATATTAAGTGTTCAGTAAATGTCCGTTGAACATTGTTAAATGAACACAATATTAACTATTTCATAGGAACAATTTAAAACTTTCTGAACAATAAACTAGCAGCTTCAACAGGGCGCTCCCATATTAAATTATGCAATCATAAATTTTCTTAAAATGTGACTTTTGTTATTTTTCTCTAAGGTCTTGATGTTCTTTTTCATTCTTGACAGCTGATGTGCAACACTTTCCACTCATAATGTGCCTTCCCTTTCATCTAAAATGTCAATTTCCTCAGCGTTTACCTTGAAGCATGACCAAAGACTGTCGAAGTCGGCTGTTTTCTTTCTGGGTGTTTGTCAGTTTTTGTTTCAGGCTTTTTATTTTCGTGCACAATTCCTCCTTCGACAATTCTTCTAAAGGCTCGTCATCCTCACTGGAGCTTTCGCCGGGCAGAAAGGCATTTCCCGAGAATGGGTCTCTCTAAAACACAAGGCAGGCACAAGAAAAGAAGTTTCAAAGTGACCTTAATGGTTTATTGCACGTTCCGTAGGCTGAAGGGACCTACGAGTGCCTGTTCTCCCAGGCACTTCCTGTCCAAGAGGGGAGCTGGGCTCTCACTAATGATCTCGCCTCAGCTTTATCTTCCACTGTCCGGGGGAACTCAGAAGAAGGAAAGAATATCAAAGTCCCAGGCACATGCCTCTTGAAAATCAGGATTCTGACTTTCTACCTGCCTTCAGTGAGAAATACAAAGTAGGAAAATAGTGTAACAGAGCAGAGTCCACAAGACTACCTTTCACATCTTTGTAACTCATCCCCATCCTCCATTTCTCCCTTCCTTCTCACTCACAGCTTCGCTGTTGCCATGAAGACAATGTTGGGGTTTACTGCTTCACAGAAAGGAGAGATAAGATTCACCTAGGAAAAAAGCGTTCGTGTTTACCTTTTAGTTTTAAAATAGTCCTTAAGGTCAGTAGCAAGATAACGCTCTGAATATACATGCACTTGAGTTGTAAAACCCAGGCTGCATTGAGGCAGAAAAGAATTTTCTCAAATTATGAAGCTGTCATCTATATATATCTCCAAACTTGGAAAAGTGGAGCATAGAGTGGAATTGATAAAGTTCCAAATCTAGAAGCTTCAAGTGTAAAGTTTTTAAAAAATATATATTTTATTGATTTTTTTTTTTTTTTTACAGAGAGGAAGGGAGAGGGATAGAGAGTTTGAAGCATCGATAAGAGAGAAACATCGATCAGCTGCCTCCTGCACACTCCCTACTGGGTATGTGGCCGCAACCAAGATACATGCCCTTGACTGGAATCGAACCTGGGACCCTTGAGTCCGCAGGCCAGCGCTCTATCCACTGAGCCAAACCGGTTAGGGCTAGTGTAAAGTTTTTTTAAAATATGCCTTATAGTAGGAAAGATGAAGACATGACATAAAGTTCCTGCTGCCCGGGAAGAGAAAAGAGCCTGGTGCCACGAGGAAGAGGAGCCTCGGGAATCAAAGGACCAAAGTGGCAGAGAATCAGGTTCAGTTATCTTTGCTCTGCCTGCCCCTGCCCCTGCCCCTTGGAGAGAGGGAAACCGGATGACAGGGGTAGGGATATATGATAGAAGCATCCAGATACATAAGCGGCAATTCCAGAGCAGCAGGGCTGGCTCCTTGCTTCTCAGTCCATTACAAACTCCCTAAAGAGGCTCTAAGTCCAGCACAGCATCAGGGCAACAAGGCGCCTCTCAGCCAAAGATTAGGAATGACCCAAACTGGTGACTGGACAGATAGACGGGAGACAGCACCCAGACTTGCCAGAGCTCATGCAGAACAGCTAGAGAACCCAAATGGTCCCTGTGTCCTGGTCAGGAAATAGGTAAGTGCTGGGGGAACTGGTGAGAGAGAAATAGTTCAGTATGTGGGGAGGCCACAGGGTGCCTGAACCTTATAGAAGGTGGTAATGGGTGCCAGGATGGCAAACTTCAGTGGCAGGTGCCAACAGAAGCCCCAACGGACCAGGAAGGGCTGGCTGTACATCAACAGTAACACGGTTGGATGCCTGAGAACCAGGCAGGAAAATCAGGACCTTGGAGGAAGATCAGCTACCCCTGCTCCAGATGCTGGGATGATATGGAAAACTTCTGAAGACTTGGATCACTTCCCAGGGAGGAAAAGAGAAAGAGGGGAAGGGTAAGAATCTAGGATCCATAGAGGCTTAAATCTTGAAGTGACTGAAATTAAATTAATGGCTCAAAGGGACTTTTAAAAAGTAGAACATTCTGTCATTTGCTGTGAATGAACAAATTTAAGCTTTTCATTTTCTTATCAAGCAAGGATGGAGAATTAAATGTCAGATGAAATCAGATATAGAAAATAACTGATTTTTGTGTAACTTCTAATGTATACATTTCATAAGTTACAAATATATGGTATGTATCTGTGTACATACTCATTATTACGTATATTTGTGTAGGTGACATATCTATATGTATATAGAAGGCTAATATGCAAAGGGTGCCCTTGGGAGTTTGACCGGAACACCGGGAGTTTGACCAGGAGACTGGGAGTTCAATTGCTCGCTATGATGTGAGCTGACCACCAGGGGGTGGTGCAGAACGAAGGAAGGCCTCGGCTGGCAGCCAGCAGCTGGGGAAGGAAGGCTGTGGCCAGCAGCCTAAAGGCCGCAATTGCCCTGATTGCTGGCCAGGCTTTAGGGACCCTACCTATGCACAAATTTTGTGCACCAGGCCTCTAGTATTATACATATATGTAATATGTACATATGGTAATGAAAATTACTATTATCATATATGGGCAAGTAGCTAATGTACTGACTCAAATATATAAATGCTAGTGGATTTGATTAAATAGAAATGGAGAATTTTTTTTTTAAACTTAAGGATGTCTTCTGAGACCATAGTTCTGTGGAGAGTACAGTAAGTCCTCACTTAACATTGTCAATGAGTTCTGCAACTTTAAGTGAAATGACGTATAATGAAACCAATTTTACCATAGGTTAATTGATAGATACAAGAGTTAAGTTCCTATGGCACCTCATCACTGTTATAATGAAACAATGCTGAACAAAATGACATTATTTGAGGACCTGCTATAATTAAAAAACATTATAATGTATTGTTCTAACCACTTTGGGCAAGTTCCTACAAGAAAGAAATGAAACCAAACAAAAGCTAATAATCCATTAGTAAGCATCAATGGAAGACAAAGTTAATAGACAAATATCAGATCAGGAGAATATATTTGTGATATCTAAAACCGCAAGAGACCAATTTCTATAATAGATAAGATATTTATGCAAATCAATTAAGATCAGAATTGAAAACCACTAGAAGAGACTAAAATATCCAACTACAACAAGAAATAAAAACCCAATAGAAAAATGCACAGGGGCAGAGACTGCTAGCTACCTCCAGGTATTGCTCTCCCATTCTTCTACAATAATAAGTTTTTAGTTGGGCAAGTATCCGTCAGCTAATAATTACATTTCCCAGACTCCCATGCAGCTCAGTATAGCTATATGACTAAGTACTGCAATAAAATATGAGTAGAAGTAATGTGTACCATGGCTGCATGCCTTCTCCTGTCTGTGTTCTCCTGTGTTGGTAGAGAGAAAGCCATGATGGTGGGGGCTGTGGTAGTTACTTTAGTCCCAGAGAGAGAGGCTGTTTGTTGAGGAAGGTAGAGCCACAAGATTAGAGGGATCCTCAACATTGTGGAGCTGGCATACCAACCCTGGATTGCTCTTGCTGTTATGTGAAAGGTAAAAAAAACTTCTATCTTGTATAAGCCACTGTTTGAGTCTTTGTTATAGCCTTTACAACATATATGATTACTAATCCAGATTTTTAAAAAAATATATATATTTTAAATTTTTTTAGAGAGAGAGGATGGAAGAGGGATAGAGAGATAGAAACATCGATGAGAGAGAAACATTAATTGGCTGCCTCCTGCACACCCCACACAGGGGATTGAACCTGAAACCCGGGCATGTGCCCAACTGGGAATCAAACTGGTGGCCTCCTGGTTCCTGGCTTGACGCTCAACCACTGAGCCACACCAGCCAGGCACTAATCCAGATTTTTTTTAACATATATTTTTATTTTATTTTTAATTTTATTTTATTGTTTAAGATACTACACATAGTAGTACATATGTCTCCTTTTCTTTTTCCCCCCACTGACTTCCCTCCCCCGCCTCCCCTATCCCTGGCACTTGCCCTCGTCCCCCCGCCCCCAGTGTCTTGCATCTGTTGGTTGTGCTTGCATGCATACAAGTCCTTCGGTTGATCTCTTACCCCCGCCCCCCAATCCGCCCCTACCTTCCCGCTGTAGTTTGACAGTCTAATCCAGATTTTGATACCTAGAAGCAGGATATTCCAAACCTGGTAGAAGTCAGACTGTGGGCAAAAAGAGCACAGGTATAACATACCAGAAAGCTATTGACTCTTGTTCGACCTTGATGACATATTTGGTAAAACTGTCGTCTGGAAGACCATGTGCTTACTGAGTCTGGAAAAAGAATGTTGGTGTGTATCAGTGGCTTCTTGTTGGTGCTGACCAACAAGAATTTAGAATGCAGCCTGAAATCTAAACCAACTGAGAGTCCAGTAATATTAAATTTGTAAGGTTTGAGCCCTGGCCAGTGGCTCAGTTGAATGGAGCATTGTTCTGTATACTGAAAGGTTGCAAGTTTGATTCCCAGTCAGGGCACATACCTAGGTTGTAGGTTCAATCCCTAGTCAGGGCCCCTCAATCGATGTTTCTTTCTCACATGGATGTTTCTATCTTTTTCCTTCTCTCTCTCTCTCCTTCCTCTTTTTAAAATCAATAAACATATCCTCAGGTGAGGATAAAAAAAAAATCTGCAAGATTTGAAAAAGCCAGTTACTTCTACATCTAAGTAGCTGGAGGGTAAGACTGTGACCTCAAGGCCTTTTCAAGAACTTTTTAAGTTCTCAGCTAGGCGCTGAGATCCACCCCAATGGGAAGGATCAGATTCAAGCTTTTGGTTTCATGCAGTCTTTAGGTAACTGCCGTAAGTTAGAGAGAAAAGAGGCTGAGCACAGATGCCATAATAAAAGAGGAGAGTTTTCAGGCTTATTTTTGACCAAATAAACTCTCTGGCTGTAGTTACTTGTAATGGATCCTGAGTAAAAGAAGAAGCTTAAAAAGCTATTAAGTTTTTGAGAAAAACTAATTGCTAAAGAAATCACAACACTAGCCTGTGGGAGCATGTGACTATCTTACCCCTCAAGGAACCAGGGATCCCCCAAACCTGCACCAGCAAATCGAGACAAGATAATTTCTCCCATCAACTGCCCAAAATATGAAAGTTGGATATCAATGCGAAGTGTTAGTAAAAAGGAACAAATATAGGAACCCCTCATGTACTGCAGACCGAAGTGAACATTTTGGAAAGCAATGTTACGGTGTCTAGTCAAATGAACTAGAAATAAACCTATAACTTATAAGCCATAAATCACTATCCTATGTATTTAGTTCAGGGAAATTCTCACACTGTTTCTTAAAAGAACATATATGGGGATATTTATTTTGTCAGTGTTCGTAGAAGCAAAAGGCTAAGTGTTCATTAAGGAGGAAAGGATAAGTTAATATGGTGCTATGTAGTAGTTAGACCCAATGTATCTGATGCATAATAGATGTTAAAAACAGTGCTGATTGAAAAATCAGAAACAGATCGAAGTATATATTACGATACCAATGTACTACTAAATGATGTACCAAATGATATATCTATAAGGTTGTACAGTGAAGCATGATTTGTAAAAAAAAAAAAAAAAGATTGGTAGCAAGCCAAACCCATTATAGGGGACTGGTTAGATAAAGAATGGTACATACACGCAGTGGAATAATATGGAGCTGTAAGAAAGAATAAAATCTCTATGTACTAGTGGAAAGATCTTCAAAATAAGTAAAACAGCAAAGTACAAAGCAGCATGTCTGGTAAGTTACTTTTTGTGCAAAAGAGGGGCTAAGAATATCTACATTCATATTTGTTTTATTTGAATGAAGAAACACAAAAGGGATAACAAGAAAGCAATAAATGTGGTTATCTGTAGTAGAGGGGGTAGGAGATGGGAATAGCATGGATGGGAGACAGGGAAAGGAGGGAAACTTTCTAGTGTTTACCTCTGAAATATATGTATGTATATATGTAGATATACACACACACACACACATATATATACACATATATATTTAAATATTTTTTTAATGACTTCAGAGAAGAAGGGAGAGAGAGATTGAAGCATCAATGATGACAGAGAATCATCGATCAGCTGCCTCCTGCATATCTCCCTCTGGGGATCATGCCTACAATCTGGGCATGTGCCCTGACTGGGAATTGAACCTTGACCTCCTGCCATTGAGTCACACCCACCTGGCCTATATTTATATCATACATATACATATATATATATATATATATATACACACACACGTATATATATATATGATCCGTTTTATTTTTTACTAGATTCCCAGTGCACGAATTCATGCATGCGTGGGGTCCCTTGGCCAGGCCAGCAATTAGGACCAATAGGGACTATGGGAGGTTGGCTGGCCAGCAGGGGGAGGGGCTGTGGGATGTAGGCCAGCCCGGGTGGTTGGCTGTGGGAGCACACTGACTACCAGGGGACAAATCCTGCATTAAGTGTCTTCCCCCTGGTGGTCACTGCACATCACAGTGACTGGTTGACTGGTTGTTCGGTTGCTAAGGCTTTTATATATATAGATTATTCAAAAAAGCTTCCTTTTTAAAATTTAGCTCTCTGATTCTGTGCTTATGCCTCCAACACTTTCACAGTGATTTTCTGCTCCTCAATCAAAAAAGCATGCTTGGTCATGTCACAGATACATTTCACAAACATGGAACCACCATGGGCACTGCTGACATACTTTTGCATATTAGACAACCTCATAAGAACTTTTGGTCTTATGAGCTAGACCAGTGGTCGGCAAACTCATTAGTCAACAGAGACAAATATCAACAGTAAAACGATTGATATTTCTTTTGAGAGCCAAATTTTTTAAACTTAAACTTCTTCTAACGCTACTTCTTCAAAATAGACTCGCCCAGGCTGTGGTATTTTGTGTAAGAGCCACACTCAAGAGGCCAAAGAGCCGCATGTGGCTCACGAGCCGCAGTTTGCCAACCATGGACCTAAACTTCTTATAATTTGCCTGGGCACACTCCATTTGTGGATTTTGGTGCTTCCCAACTTTCATGGTATAAAGATAAATTTCCATTACCAGGGGTTCAGGATGGCCTAGTTTTGTTATAGGTTGTATTATAGGATATAGCCTAAAACAGTATGTCAAATGCTGGATCATTCTGAATATCTCTAGATATCATCCCCAAAAAGACTAAAAATATTTTAAACCATGAAAATGTATAGCACATATTTTAAAAAATAAATATACTCACACATAAAATACTATGTGTTATGGAGACATACACAAATACTTGTATTACAAAGATAAATAAAAAGACACAGAATAAATACATTGATAGATTGAAGAGAAGGGAGTGAGGAATTTAGCTCAAAAAGGAATCAATGAATAAATAAAAATAGGAAAGGCACCGTGACCGAACCAGTGATAAAGATGGGCTAGAAAATACAATTAGAAAAAGAAAACAGCACACGTTACAGAAGAGGTATTCCAATTTCTCCAGTGTTTTTTGAAAGAAAAATGTATTTTCTGACAGTTTGCTGATCTTTAATTTCTTAGAACACCATGGAAAGTTTGAACAATGGCATAATTGGCCATTCTTAAATGGAAGCAGGTAAAATGTATTTTGAGTATGTTTCAAATTCAACTTGTTCAACATTAAAAAGAGAATGTGTAATTTTATTCCCAGGTTGAATAAAAAATTAAAGGGAAGAATAAATTAATAGAAGAGGAGAAAGTACTAATACATTAGGAGAGGCATTAGGGAATTGTGGTGGAGCTAGATAATACAATCATATGAAGGAAACAGAAAACCAACCTGTCCTTTATCCATGTCAGTGTTTGCATTCTCTGAGTCCATTGTCTCCGTCCTTTTCCTCTTTCCTTTTCTAAGAGCTTGGGTATTGGTAACTTCATCTGTTTGCAAGGTCGTCTGCATTGTATCAATTAGTTACCAGAGGTTTTCTGAAATTGTAGGAGGGAATGCCCATGTAGATGATGCTATTTCAGATGTAGACAAAAAGTTAATATTTTTCCTTAAAAACAAAAACAGAAGGATACATACTATATTTACAACTGTGTTTCATAATGGCAACAGCCACTCAAATTACTTTTACTAAACGTTTCCCATCATTCTTTCTCTCACTGACCAATTTAGTACACATTTTCATTTGATTCAAAAGTCTTTCAATTTCATTATTACCATCATCATGATGTAATGTTTCTATAATGTGATATGCACTGAATTGTCACTTATAAAATAAAATAAAGTTTTCCATATTTACAAGTTTTTTTCTTGTCAATCAGTTATGAGGAGTCTATAAGACAAAGTAGAAATGTTATAAATTTATGCAAACACTATTTCAGAGGACTGAAGTTACACATCTTTAGGAAAAAGACAATAGTAGAGATCTCATCAGGACCAAAATATTCCAAGGTAGATCAATACGAATTACTGAGAAGTTTTTTTTTCTCCCTAAAAACTCTAAAGTTTTTCTTGGTATACACTGAAGAATTATACCATGAAGAATGGGGCATGCCCTAGCTGGTTTGGCTCAGTGGATAGAGTGTCAGCTTGTGGAGTGAAGGGTCCCAGGTTTGATTCCAGTCAAGGGCACATGCTTGGGTTGGGGGCTCAATCCCCAGTAGCGGGCATGCAGGAGGCAGCAGATGAGATTCTCTCTCATCATTGATGGTTCTATCTCTTTCTCTCTCTCCCTTCTTCTCTGAAATCAATTTTTAAAAATGGGGTAAAAATATCTCAAAGGAAACAATACATTTTAGAAAAATTTTAAAGGATAATCATTTTTCAATGTCGTTCTTAGGTCAAATAGGGTTGAGATTATCTAATTTAACTTTCACTGCAGATGATGTATAGATGATGTGGCACATTTGATCTTAACATCCTTATCACTTGCATATATTGGTTTGTTTTAATGAAAAGATATTTTATTATAAATAATAAAGCTTTATCAAGAGAAAAGACTGAGCTTAAAGGGACCTCAAGAAATATGTGGACATTGGAGCAGAAGGTAACATATGCTTCTTACTGAATTATACTAAGTAAATATATTAGAAAATATGGTTCTTTTACCTATTTTAAGAGAAATTCATTATTTTCTACCCCAACCATAAAATAATATTTAGACAGTCTTGCCAGAATTGTATATTGTGATTTGCTGAAAACTTATGTGAGGTTTTCAAATACATAAATAGTACTTGACTAATATATAGGATAGACTGTTACATCTGATTCACAAATATCAGAGATCTTCCCTAATATTAAGCTTTGTTAATAATTTCAAAGATACAGCAACCAAGAGGTACAGGCAGAGTAAGGAGAAGTCCAGAACATCCTACTGGCTTATAGGTCCTTCCTTCTAACACCATATAGGTACTTTGTAGTCTAGAATAGCAGCTGAGGCTTCTAAATGAGGTTTGAAGGTCACCTCGCACAGTGGCGAGTGTTTAAGTTGTGACACATTTCCATTTTATTTCGCAGTCTAGCTTACATGACCATTCTAGGAATTTATCAGTCCATAAAATCTAGGTATGTTTTCCAAAAGCAATCCTAAATCAGGGATATACAATGAAGCATTCCATAGATGAAAACTACACTTTTCGTAAATATCATTAGTCTATTTACCCAGAGCAAGGTCAACAAACATTTTCTGTAAAGGGTCAGATGATAAATATTTTAGGCTTTGCAGGCTAAGAGGTAAAATTAAGGATATTATGTAGGGACAGAGCTAGAAAGAACAAATTTCCCAAAGTTTTTATTTATAAACTAAATATATACTAATAATAATTGAGTACACATTTTTATATAATATAGGTCTACCAACAGGAATGGAATTTTTAAAAAAGCACATCTTATTTAATTGGCTGGTTTGATCTTCTACCCAGATATTAAATCTTTCTCCATATCAGCAATAAGATTTATGATTTCTGTGTTCACTGTAGTAGCACTTTTATTTATTTTTTTATTATTATTATTTTTTAATAAATCTTTATTGTTCAGATTATTACAGGTGTTCCTCTTTTATTTTTCCCCATAGCTCCCCTCCACCTGATTCCCCACCCCACCCCATGCCCTTACCCCCCGCCACTGTCTTCATCTTTAGGAGTAAGATTTTTGTCCAATCTCTTCCCGCACCCCTCACACCTGCTTCCCCTGAGAATCGTCAGTCCACTCCCTTTCTATGTCCCTGATTCTATTATATTCACCAGTCCATTCTGTTCTTCAGATTTTTCATTCACTTGATTTTTAGATTTACTTGTTGGTAGGTATGTGTTTGATGCCATTTTGTTGTTCATAATTTTTGTCTTTATCTTTTTCTTCTTCTTCCTCTTCTTAAAGGATACCCTTCAGCATTTCGTGTAATCCTGGTTTGGTGGTGATGAACTCCTTTAGCTTTCTCTTGTTTGTGAAGCTCTTTATCTGACCTTCAACTCTGAATGATAGCTTTGCTGGGTAGAGTAATCTTGGTTGTAGGTTCTTGCTGTTCATCACTTTGAATATTTCTTGCCACTCTCTTCTGGCCTGCATAGTTTCTGTTGAGAAATCAGCTGACAGTCGTATGGGTACTCCCTTGTAGGTAATTAACTGTTTTTCTCTTGCTGCTTTTAATATTCTCTCTTTGTCTTTTGCCCTTGGCATTTTAATTATGATGTGTCTTGGTGTGGTCATCTTTGGATTCCTCTTGTATGGGGTTCTGTGCGCTTCCTGAACTTGTAAGTCTATTTCTTTCACCAGGTAGGGAAAGTTTTCTGTCATTATTTCTTCTAATAGGTTTTCAATATTTTGCTCTCTCCCTTCTTCTGGCACCCCAAAAATTCAGATGTTGGTTCGCTTGAAGTTGTCCCAGAGGCTCCTTACACTATCTTCATATTTTTGGATTCTTTTTTCTTTTTGTTTTTCTGGTTGGATGTTTTTTGTTTCCACATATTTCAGATCTTTGGTTTGATTCTTGAGGTACGTTGATCTACAGTTGAGTTTCTGTATATTTATTTTAGACAGTGTATGCTTCATTTCTGACTGGTCCTTTTCCATTTTTTTGGCATTCTCATTAAGGTCCTTGAAGGTCTCACTAAGCTCCTCAGAAGTGTTATCAAGTTTCTCAGCGGTTTTTAGAAGATTCTTGAGTAACCTTATACATGTGGTTCTGAACTCTATGTCATCCATTAGTTTGCTTTCCTCCGTTTCTTTCATTCGTGACACGTTTCTTTGTTTCCGCATTTTGGCTGCTTCCCTGTGTTGATGGAGTAGCTTTGTGTGGTAGGTGACCTATAGGGGGCAGTAGCTCAGCCTCCCCAATCACCTGATGTGGAGGCTCTTGGTACACCCCTTTGTGGGCTGAGTGCAAAGTCTTGGTGCAGTTAAGCCTTAATTGCTGTTGTTATGCTGGGAGGAATTGACCTCCAGGCCAATTAGCTGTGAGCACTCCCTGTGTCTATAATGGAAGAACTGCTGCGCTGAAGACACGCTTATGGGGCAGGACTTGTTTCAGTGAGGCTTTGGTGCTCACTGTGTCTGCCTCTTGAATGTGTCACTTATGGATGTGAGGAGTTGAAATCTGGTGTCTCACACTGACCACTAGGTACACTGGCTTCTGGATCTCCAATGGGGTGCAGGTCAGCTACTGTCTGAGGCCACCCAGCAGGAGCTACAGTGAGAGCTGCAGTTTTCTCCTCTTTGCTTGGGGTTTGGAGGTTTTGGAGCTGTCTGACCCAGGCTGCAAGTTTGCTAGGTTAAGCTGTGATAGGGCAGGCCTTTCTTATGCTAATTGAGCTGCTTGGAGCTTGCGTGGGTTTGTAGGGCGGGGCCTCAGGGTGTCACTAGGTTAGGGCGTGGCAAACAGCAATGGCTGCTAGTTAGCCGGCTCTGAGTCTCCAAGGGCATCCGCGAGTCCTGTGCCCCAGTGCCGTAAACAATTATTCCTGCGCGCAGCTCTGCAAGCAAGCCACCCTCTCTGGCAGACAGTCCAGCTTCTCCCCATAGGAGTTTGGGTCCCCTGTGTCTCCCCAGAGACTGGATTTCAGAGTAATCGGGGGCTTGTCTCCCTTTGGGTTGAAAAAAGCAACACACCCAGTCGCCCGCAGCCAGCCCAGATCACGCGCCTCCGTACCTCAGCTTTTCAGCGCTCGTGCAAGTCTCAATGCTCTTTTCTCTTTCCTTCTAGTTGTAGAACTTCCACTCAGCCAGGTTTCCCATGGTTCTGGGTGATAGACGTTTTGTCTTTTAGTTGCAGTTTAAATTGTTGTAGGAGGCAGCAGTTTAGGTGTTTACCTACGCCGCCATCTTGGATTCCGCTCCCTCTGTAGTAGCACTTTTAGTTTTCTTCAAAAACCTTTCCTTTGCATTTACATCTTGGCTAAGTGTTTGGTGTAAGAGGCCTAGCTTTTGGCCTATCTTCGTTTTTGACATGCCTTCCTCATTAAGCTTAAGCATTTCTAGCTTTTGATTTAAAGTGAGAGACGTACACCTCTTCCTCTCTCTTGAACACTGAGAGGACATTGTAGGGTTATTAACTGGTCTAATTTCAATATTGTTGTGTCTAAGGGAACAGGCCCAATTAGACAGAAAGAGATGGGGGATCTGCTGGTTGGTAGAGCAGTAAGAACACACACAACATTTATTAATTAAATCTGCAGTCTCATACAGGTGCATTTGTGGTGCCCCAAACAATTATGATAGTAGCATCAAAGATCACTGATCATAAATCACCATAACAGATATAAAAATAATGAAAAATTTGGAATATTGCAAGAATTAACAAAAAAGTGACACAGAGACAGGAAATGAGCAAATGCTGTTGAAAAAATGCTGATAGACTTGCTTGATGCAGGGTTGCCACAAACAATCAAGTTTGTAAAAAGATAATATCTGTAAAGTGCAATAAATGAAACAAAAACAAAACAAAACAAAACAAGGTATGCCTATATTTAAAAAATATAGAAATCTCCTTTGCATTTGTACTGACATCTGAGAGACAATGGTGGAGCTGTAATTTGAACTTGAAAAGTAAATCCAGTGCAAATCTGAGTCAGGATAAACATTTCATTTCTTGTTTCAACTTTTGGCAGCAGGGGAAGTGTATAAAATAGGTTAACATTACTTATAAGTCTACAATTTAGTTATTATTAGAATGGCTTTTCCTCCTTGTAAGTTTTGCATTAAATACTTGTTTTGTCTTGTAATTTGTTCATGAATTTATTAAGAAATATTATCAAGTCTGCAGCAAAAGCCAAAATTTTCAAAACCATTCAGTGTTCCATAAGAGCGGTCAAGGGTCATTCTCATTCCCCAAAATGTCAGTGTTGACCTTGAGTTCAAACATTTGCAGTAAAACATTTCTACTGCTAAGCTAGTAAAATGTTATATAGCAGGGCAAATTAGAATATTCAATTTCTATTTATAAAAAAATGCATGGAATTGATAGTGGTGAAGTCCACAAGAATGAAGTTCACTCCTGACACTATTTTGTCAATAATATATGATATTTTTAGAAATTGCCAAGGTGACCTTTAAATTTTTTTTGGAAATGTGAGTCATGATGGCCAAAATAATCTTGAAAAAGAAGAAACTTGGAAAAATCACACTTCCCAATTTCAAATCTTACTACAAAGCTATAGTAATTAAGATAGTTTGGTACTGACATAAAGATAGACACATAAATCATTGGAATAAAATGTAGAGTTCAGAAAAAAACCCTTATATCTATGGTCAATTGTTTTGTTTAAAATATATTTTTTATTGATTTCAGAGAGGAAGGGAAAGGGAGAGAGGTAGAAACATCAATGAGAGAGAGTCATTGGTCGGCTGCCTCTGCACATCCCCTACTGGGGATTGAGCCAACAAACCAGGCATGTGCCCTTGACTGGAATCAAACCCAGGACCCTTCAGTCTGCAGACCGACACCCTATCCTCTGAGCCCAACCAGCTAGGACAGTCAATTGGTTTTTGACAAGGATGCTAAGGCAATTAAATGAGACGAGTCTCTGCAACAAACAGTGCTGGAAAAAACGGAAAAACTCAGCCATTTGCCTTGTTTTTTAATTAATTAGTATGTTGTTCCTCATGTCCCCAATTCTTTGAGCAACTGCTTTTGCTGAAAGGCTAATAGTCTTAAGTAAGTTTCTTTTTTCTGGGCACATGTCTTCAGCTATTGCAATCAAACATGATTTAATTAATTCATTATTGGTAGGTGGCATTCCTTGCTCAGCTAACAAATGAACCACTCAGAAACTTATTTTGGTTGTAGACTCATTTTCTTTCTTTCTTTCTTTTTTTTTTTTTTTTGAGAAGAAATTCTGCTGTGATATTTCATTTTCAAATTTCTAACTATTCTGACTGTTGCTGTCTTATAAGCTGGAAATATTGCAATGACTGCTTATTTTGATAATGTTGACATTTATCATATTCTTTTAGCAGAGCTATAGTGTCATCGTATAATACACACAAAGCTTTGCCACCTAATCTTATAACAAAATAATCCATACTTCACTCAGCTTTAAAACACTAAGTCTGGCTTTCTCTTTGTTTTTCTTCTTTTAACATGATTGCCATGCACTGATCATTAAAAAAAATTCGCACATTATTTATAATATGCATGACACGAAAACACCATTAAGTTATTATAACTGCATCACTGTGATTTGTGGAACTGAGCAGCAGTACACAGTGATGAGACTGACCCATATGGTTGCTGTCACAACTACTCAAATCTGCCACGCAGCATGAAAACAGCCATAGGCACCGTGTGAACACATAAGTGTGGGTGTGATTCCAATATATTTATGGACACTGAAACTTGAATTTTATATAATTTTTACATATCATGATATGTTATTCTTATATTATTTTTTCAACTATCTAGAACTGAAAAACATTATTAGCTTACGGGACCTATTAAATATTGTTTAGTGGTTTTGGCTGGTGTGGCTCAGTTATTTGAGCATCATCCCATGCACCAAAAGGTAGCTGGTTCAATTCCCAGTCAGGGCACATGCCCGGTTGTGGTTCCATGCCCAGTTTGCTGGGGTTGAAGATAAGCCCAGGGTAGGGGGAGAAGAAATGGGAAGGTATTTTTTGATGGGTACAGAGTTTTAGTGTTGCAAGATGAAAAGAGTTCTGGAAATGGATTGTGGTGATGATTGCATAACAATGTGAACATGTTTTATGCCTCTGAACTGTACACTTAAAAATGGTTAAGACGCTAAATTTTATGTCATGTGTTTTACCACAATGAAAAATTTGGAAAAACATTAGTTCACAAAAACAGAATGCTAAAATCCTCTCCTGCTGATGTGATTTAGTTAAAGAGAAAATCCTCAAGTTTCTTCATCAACAATTTGCTCAAGACCAAACCGAATGAACGTATCAGATCTCTTTTATAATGACTACTTTTGGGTAGATTTCAGGCCAGTGTTTGTTATAACTTCCATAAACAGGTAAGTCTATGTTTATATTACTTGCCAATTAGCAAATTCAGTAGGGATGTTAATAATATGCTATTAATTAAACACTACGAGTTCCTGATAGTAAAAAATTAGTAATCTCCCCCTCTTTATTTTTTGATAGAAAGCATTTCATTAACTCCCTAGCTAGTTAGTTATACGGGTGAGTTTAAACATAACCACATCCATGAGAACATCCAATATCTGTGGATGGATGAAGAACACAAGCCAATGTCTTTGAATCTTTTTTTTTTTTTTTGACTACAGCTCATAGTAAAAGATTCATTTTACATTTTGACCCAAAACGCGCATGTACATGCACACACAAATATCTAAAACAAAATTCCATGAAATATACTCACCCTTACTACATATGATGCACTTTCTCAGTTCCTATTATAACTACTGGATTTTATTTCATTTTTTAAAGTGCTGGTCAGAGCACATTCAATTGATTTCCCACCTCACTAATGGGTTATAACCCATGGTTTGAAAATAATGCTCTAAGCAACATCCAAACTGTAAAAAACAATATCTAAAAAGTAAGACAGAGAAAGACAAAGTTAGTAACTAAAGAAAGCAAATGAAGTTAATAAAAATATAAATTCTTAATGCATGTAGGTTTTCTTTTAATAAATCAATGAAAAAAATAATGCAGAAATTCCAAAATGCAAAACCCACCTTTGAGATACTAAGAAACAAGAGTCACCAAGCTTAAGGAAACCAAATGAATATCAAAATGTAATTCAGGTGTCTCATCTGCCTTTGGATTTAAATATAAACTCTCTATTATGAATGAAATAAAAATTGCGAAAGGCAAGTATAGTACTACAATAATATTAAATACCCTTTCATAATTTTCAAGTGTTTTGGGTTGTTTTCTATACATTCCAGTTTTGGACCATATTGCCATACAAGGTCCCCTGCAATACACAATATGAACTGGGGATTCCCCTCTAAATGAGTTCCACAGTGCCAGGAAAATAGTGCCAATGTCATTCTAAATATTCAGGAGCTGTTTTAAGTTTTCTGTGAAATGGACTATTAGTTTCAGCCCAGCACTAAGCGTGGTGGAACATAGAGGAGAAATATCCATATTATAATTAAAAATAGTAATATGGATATTCCTCCTCCATGAGTGCCTTCACCAGAACCTAATATATATATATTAGAGGAAGAGAAATCAAGATCTCAACAGCTCCAAACACTGGGTGCCTTCTCCTGTAGCACCCACAGCACTCTAAAACAAGTGCTTGGATGACTTGCTCTTCACTGTTTTTGACTTCTAGATAGAAGTTACTAGGTTTTATTAATGTCCATTAGGGAGCAATTCAATTCACTCTTTTTACTCCCTTTATGTTCAAATGATGTCAAACACATTTTCCATTTCCAAGTTGTCCCAGCAATATCCTGATTAAAAAGATGATCAATATACTTTAGGATGGCTCAGCAATGCTGCCAAACTATGACTGCATTACTTAGATTGGATGGAAGACTATGCAGGAACCTAAGAAATGCTAAGTATGTTTGAGGGACTATAGACCTGAATCATTTTCAACTTTCATAATGGGAAAGGAAAGAAAACAATCATTTTTATCTGGCTAGAGTTTGTGGATATAATTTTCCTGGAGCAAATTTAATGAGTAAGCAGTGATATCATGCATTGTTATGTATGTAGCCATTATCTAGAAAAGAAACTCTTGTAGCTCCCTATACTGTCCTATGTGACATCCTCATCCTGACTTTTTTTTTTTTTTTTTTTAGCTAGAGGATTTTTCTCTTTCTTTTAATGATCAAAATGGAAAAGCTTATTTTTTATAATTGTAAAAATATTCACCTTCCTGACTTCTTAAGAATAAAAAATAGCTGATTTTTACTGAGTGCTTACTATGTATAAGGTGCTGTTCTAAACATTTAACCTGCACTAACTTGTTTCATTCTCATAGGTATAATTATTCATACTTTCCAGATGTGGGAACTGGGGTCCCTAGTGGACCCTGACAACCACTCCTAGATGCTCACCCACAAGCGGGCTAAAGAAGGACTGACTCTAGAGCTAGAAATTAGAAATTAACCATCAAGTCAGCTTTGCAACAGATTCTACCAATTCCAGTACCCACGTTTTTTTTTGCTTTTTTCATTTGACTGAGTCCCTAACAGGGCTCTCCTTGCCTAAGTTTCTGCCTTGTCATCCTTTCCTCCAGAGACAGAAGTCTTGACCTGCTCACCATCTTCTTCTTAAGACTGTAGTTCTGCTGACATGAGTCCTGGAGAGCCTCTCTTTGCGCACCACCCCCTCCCCTCCCCGCACCATATCCCTTCTCCAGTCATTTCTATTCTGCTTCCTAAGCCTAGAGGTTGAGCTGCTTGGGTTCCCCTGTCCATTTCCCAGCTTGGTTCAGCTAATGGGGTGTTCAGGAAGGACATCCGAGGGAGGGAGGACAGTGAGTTAGGAGATGTATCCTCCTGGGTCCCTCTTCCCTCTTGCTTTGAGTCTAGGGCTAGTAACACTTCCACTATGACTAGCCCAGAGGTATAGCACTAATCCTCATGGTTTCCCTATACCCAGCTGTTATGGTCTCAATGTGTCCTTCCCTCCAACCCCCAATTCATATGTTGAAATCTCAACCTTCAAAGGTGATAGTATGTAGGTGATGAGTCCTTTGGGAGTTGATTAAGCTCATGATGGGAGAAACCTCATGAATGGGATTTGCGCTCTCATAAAAGAGGCTCCGGAGAGATCCTTCCTCCCTTCTACCATTTGAAGACATCGCTAGACATCAACAATCTGCAGCCTGGAAGAGTGCCTTCACCAGAACCTAACACCCTGATCTTGGATTTCCAACATCCAGATCTGTGAGTAATAACTTTCTGATGTTTACAAGCTACCCAGTCTCTGGTATTTTGTTACAGTATTCCTAACTGACAAAGACACTAGTCACACATGTTAGCTTCATCATCTGTCCCAGTCTCTGTTGCTCCTGACCTGACAAGAGAGCCAGGTGCTAAATGTCGCAACTCTGTCCTATCTGAAATTAGACAGTGTGACTAATAATTTCTTATTATTAATAGTAATTTCTTCCTGATGTATTAAGGAAGAAGACTTCCATTGGCAGAGAGAAAATAGCACAGAAACTAGAGTCTGGAAACAATGGGAGACAATCTTCACCTGCTCCATAATGTCACCTATCCCCATCAATTGTATATGAAAAGCCTGTAGCCATGTGTGGAACTGTCTGAAAATTTGCACAAGAAAGTATATGCAAAACTTAGAGGGACTCTGGACAAGGTTTCCTATAATTCTAGAACCTCCAAAATATTTTCTAAGAAATACTAATTTTTGGAGTGGGTCAAAATGGCAGCATAGGTAAATGCTGTACTTGGTGCCTCCTACAACTACATCAAAATTTACAACTAAAATACAGAACAACCATCATTCAGAACCAACTGAAATCTTGCTGAACAGAAGTCCTACAACTAAGGAATTAAAGAAGATGCACACTGAGGCTGGTAGGAGGGGCAGAGATTCAGGGTGGAATCATGGAACCAGGTGGTCTCACACCCACATGTGGTGGTTTGAAATCAGGAGGAATATCTTAGCTGTGGATGTTTTCCTGCCCTACACCAGGGCCTGACCCCAGGGGTCCAGTGTCAGGAAGAGAAGTCTCCACAACTTCTGGCTGTAAAAACCAACCGAGATTGTGGCTGAGTGACACAGAGGTTCCTCTTAAAGGGCCTGCACACAGATGTACTCAGACTCACTCCCTTTGAGATCCAGCACTAGGGCAGTAGCTTAAAAGGAACCTGGGACATTTGGGGAAGAACTAACTTGTCTGAAATCAGGGTAAGAGCTGAAGTGGCAACTTTCTCCCAGACAGAAGTGCTGGCAGAGGCCATTGTTTCTTTGCAGAGATCTCCCCACCATAGAGCTGATGGGCTGCACCATATCTGAATCTCTTTTAATCTGGCTCACACTTTTCACTCTGCCCTGGTGATTCCCTGAGACCCTCCCCCCTCCCTACTTGCAGGCTCATCTAAGCCATTTACAGTGGCTTTTCCATACAACTGGTCTCTCTTGCCTCATGCTTTGAACTTTCCTAAAACTCTCTCAAACAAGCAGCATCTGGCCTCAGTGTGCTCCATACCTCTCAATGAGTGGACCCAGGCCCATGGCTAGCAGCAGCCTATCCTGGTTCACAACTTGGCCTCTCCTGGGTATGTCCAAGCTCAACACAAGGAGAAGCCATCTGTAGATTGCTTTGTAGCTCATGCTAGGTGGCCCCAGGAAGGGCATAGGCTGAGGCTGACTTTGCACTTCCTGGGAGGCCCCAGAGCCAGTGCACCCCATGGTCAACTTCAACCACACCTGATTACAGCCCTACCACCTCCACTAGTGACTCACTTAAGGGGCAGACTCAGTGAGCAACAAAGCCCCACTGAAACGAGTCCTGCTCTATGGGGTCAGCTTCTGCATAGCAGCTCTTCAGCTGTAGTCACAGCTGATCCTTCCAACCAATTGGCCTGGGGGTCAATCCCTCCCAGTGACACCAACATTAATCAAGGTTCAACTACAATAAGACAGTGCACACAGCTCACACAGGGGCACATTTGGAGTACCCAGCTCAGGTGACTGGGGAGGCTAAGCCATTGGCTCTACTGGACACCTAATACTCAAGGCAACTCTACGAAGTCTGGGAGACACAGAAGATCTACCTAATAAATAGAAACAAACACAGGGAAGCAGCCAAAATGTGGAGACAAAAAAATACCAACACAACACACAACAAAACAAAACAAAAACATGTCACAAATGAGAATAGGAGAAATCTCCAGAAAAAAACACATGAAATGAAATGGAAGAAAACTACCAGATACAGATTTCAAAACAATGGTTATAAGAATGCTCAAAGATCTTAATGAGAATTTCAAGGAAGTCAGTGAGAACATCAACAACATAAAAAAGGACTAGTCAGAAATGAAAGATATACTAACAAAAATAAAGAATAATTTACAGTGGATCAACAGTAGAGTAGAGGATACCAAGAATCAAATCAAGAATTTGGAATATAAGGGACCAAAAAACACCCAATCAGAAGAGAAAAAGAAATAAAAGACAGAAAAAAAGAAAGAAAAGAAAGAAAAAGAAAAAAAAGAACCCCAAACTATAAAGACAGTGTAAGGAGCCTTTGAGACAACTTCAAACATGCCAATATTCACATCATGGGGGTGCTGGAAGGAGAAGAGAGGGAGCAAGAAATCAAAAACCTATTTGAAAAAATAATGACAGAAAACTTCCCTTAACTGGTGAAAGAAATAGACATACAAGTCCAGGAAGCACAGAGAGTCTCAAACAAGATGAACTTAAAGAGTCCCACACCAAGACACATCATAATTAAAATGCCAAAGGTTAAAGACAAAGAGAAGGTCTTAAAAGCAGCAAGAGAAAAGCAGTGCCCATATGACTGTCAGCTGATGTCTCAACAGAAACTTTGCAGGTCAGAAGGGAATGACAAGAAATATTCAAAGTGATGAAAAGCAAGGACCTACAACCAAGATTACTTTATCTAGCAATGCTATCGTTTAGAATTAAAGGTCAAATAAAGAGCTTTCCAGACAAGGAAAAGCTAAAGGAGTTCATCACCACCAAGCCAGTATTATATAAAATGTTAAAGGGTCTTCTTTGAGAAAAAGAAGAACAAATGAAAGATAAAAAATATGAACAAGGGCAATACTGGTAAATGCATATCTATCAACAATTGAATCTAAAAATCAAAATAAATGAACAAAGAATTTAATGAACAAAATAAACTGATGAATAAAATAGAACCAGAGGCATGAACACATGAAACAGATGGATGAATCTCAGATGGAAGTGGGGAGGGGGACCAGGAAGTGATTAACCAAAGAACTGATATGCATACATACATGCATTACCTAGGGACACAGACAATAGGGTGGTGAATGCCTGGGATGGGACGGGAACCAGGTGGAGGGGTCAATGGGGGGGGGGGGGAAGGGGACATCTATAATATTCTCAACAATAGGTTTAAAAAAAGAGAAAGAAATACTAATTTTTGTGAGTATTTTCTTCTTGTAGTATACTAACTATTCCCTCACCCCCTTATATTTACATGTCTTTTCCCTATTTATCAGAAACATGAATGCAAAGTTAAGCTTAAAGGAGAGTAAGAATCAATTAAAAGTTCTATTTTAGGATAACTACAAGTCATACAAATCATCTTCCACTTTAGATTTTTTGATTCATGTGGAACATTTTATTCATCTTAAAAGCTGAGAGCAAGATGAGATCATGTTTTTTTTTTGCTTTAAGTAATCATATTCTAAACATTAATGTTTTAGGCCAATTTTAAAAATTCACAAAATGTAATAATTATGATGTAAGAATCAATCTTATGCATAATAATCAGGAGTAATTCAACCTTCAAACATTAATTTATCTTACAGTTATAACATGAAAGGACAAGCTAATTTCTCTTTGAAATATGTACCCCATTATACCTTATATTAATATCATGTATTAATGAAATAACTGGTTACCATTTACCAATGTCTCTATTAATTTTGTACTTTTATTGTTTCAAAAGTTTAAGTCTAAACATAATTAATGTGTTGAGATGCATTAGATAATTTACTTAATAAATCATCTTAAGTGGTTTGCCCCCTAACCTACTACCAGTAAGTTTCTCTTCTTGCTCTAATATTCTTTTGTACCACGTTGAAGCAACATTTTAAAAAATGATCAGCTACATTTCACATTTTTATCATTTCTCTATCTCCTATGTATAGGTCATTAGAATAATACATATGTATATATTTATGACAGTATTTTTCTATCAATAAATTCATAGAATAATGAAAAGGAATGGAGTGTAAGAGACTATCTTCTCTTTGTTACCTGTCTTGCCAAGCCTGGGTATAGACAGTTGTAGGACAAGTCAGAAGTAGGAATTTAGTTAAGGGCGGAGAATGCAAGTATTAATCAAGGAAGGAAGCCCAAGAAAATGAAATGGATCTATTTAATCCTGCTGAAACCCAGAGTGTTATACAGCAAGGAGGATACATGAACTGACTGTGTGAAAGCCAGCCTCAAGGTTCAGGCGTGCCAAAGATAGGGGACTCAACAGCAGTGGCACTTTGGGTCAATGATGTAAGCCAGTGATCCTGTATCAGAGAAGTTGCTCAAACAGCCTGGTAGAGACAGAACTTCAGGCAAATGTACATCCTATTCATAGGAAGAGGGGAAGGGTAAACTTGACCTTCTACCAAAGGATAGAAAGCTTAGTGAAATCCTGTTATTTACTTATTTATTGGTTAAAGTAAAATCTTGCAATATACTAGTAGATAGTTCAAGATAGTCTTCCAGTCTGACTCTCTTCCAAATATATTAGATGACTAGAGGCCCAGTGCATGAAATTCATGCATGGGTAGGTTCCCTAAGAGCTGCTGGCTGCCTGCCAGGGCCTCCCTTCATTCCATGCTGCCCCCTGGTGGTCAGTGCATGTCACAGCGAGTAATCAAACTCCCACTTAGTCGAACTCCTGAGGGGACACTTTGCATATTAGGCTTTATATATATATATATATATATATATATATATATATATATATATATATATATATATATATATGACTCAGGGTCACACAAGTGGTGACAAACACAGGCTCTAGAATCAAACTGTCTGGATCCACAACCCTATACTTACTACCTATGTTAAATTTCTGTGACTGTTTCCACATCTGTGAAATGATGAGAATAGTTCCCCATTGTGAGTTGATATGTTAGGTATGTTAATAACATATTAACTTCTTAATAGTAGTTTTAAAATTACTAAATGAAGTAAAAAGACCCAGATTCCCCTCATACAAGTTCAGATCAAACATGTGGGGTGGGTGGGGTGTTTATAAACTGCAGTGGAGAGGGCCAGGGTCTCTGTGTAGAATGCATGAATATTGTGCCACTAAACCCTGCATAGCCTAGAGAAAGGGAACTTGGGGGGGGGAATAAAACGAGGCAGAATGAGAGATCAGGACCCCCTGAAACTTGACCTGTCCACTGGAGTGAGAAAATCATGTGATGAAATAACCAGGCCATGATGTGAGAGTATGATCACAGCAATAGGACATTCTCACACAGCAATGAGAATGTGATCTCAGACCTAGTGTTCTAAGAACATGGTGTGGGAGAGTCAAGGTTCACAGTATTGCAATTGTGGGAAGCTTGAGACAATGGGGCTATGGAGCTGAGCACTTGGTAAATGTAAAATTATCCTGACTGATTGACGACCCCAGCTACCAGGTCTCCGAAGGAGGCTGAATGTTGAAAAGCCTCCTAAGCTATGGCTTGGAGCAGGATTTAGGAAGAGTGGGTGCTACATTACCGGGATGTCTAGCATAATTTCCTGGAGCCTGATACGAAGTCCTTCTACTTCTCTTCTAAGCTGTAAGAGCATGGAGACCCTTACAGACTCTGAACTCAAGACTAAATTTTAGAACTAGTGTTTTTGGCCCAGAATGGGCTTATCCAAAACATTTAGATATAAGTTGGAATACTTAACTGGCCTAACGGCAATTTGGGAATCAAATTAGTCCTTTTTGTGACAGAAGTCTGTGGAAGTGGTCCTAGTTAGTTACCACAGTCTTCCCTTCCAGGGTCAGAACCATCACCCCATCTCACTCGTCTCTCCCCCAATCTGTTTAAAGTTGCAAGAGGACTAACTCACAAAACACCATATCCACTTAGTCTTAGGATGGACAGCACTCACGTGCATTTGGGAGATGTCCCTGAACTTATACAGGCCAAGAGTCTGTGGTTTCCTGTGCTTATCCTTGACTGACAGTGCTCAAGACACTCCTCCAGTCTTAGAGGAAGCACCTAGGTAAGGCTAATGTTGATGGATTGAGAGAATGATTTGATGTTGCAGAAGCCATGGTATCTGTATGAATTTGTATGGTTCCATGATTCTCATTTTCTCTCTCCCTCTCTCTCTCTCTCTCTCTCTCTCTCCCCTAAAGAACCTGATGAAAACTGTGGATCCTGTCCTTCCAAAAAAGACTCACATTTTTACAGATAATTTCAGGTTCCTAGAAACCTGGCTATGAATTCCAGGTTAAGAACTCCTATAGCAGAAATAGGACCAGCAATAACAGGCTTTAGGTTTTTGGCTTCTTTGAAATATAAACTTTACTATATTTCAATTTAGTGGTTGCTTCTTTGATTTACTCCAAAAAGTATTTTGGGGCTACTAGATCCACAGGATGTTATTGCATTTGAATAAATTCAATAAGCTCTGGAACTGTGTGTTATTAAAACATGATTTACTAATCATCAGCTACTGGCTGCAATTCTCTGTTCTCCTGGTACACTCTGCTCTCTTAGCGACATTATTCTTTCAGGTTATCAGCACACTGATGCACTAGCATAAAAATCTATTAGCACAAAATATTTAATGCAAAAGTCTTACAGAAATTATTGTAAGAAATGAAGGAAATTTAGCTATTAAATGTTGCTGTTATTTTATTAAGACAATCTAGATTTAATTCATAAACATTAGTTAGTCAAGGTTTTATTGATCTCATATTTTTTTGTTTGTTTGTTAACATTTCACCTGGGGATATTTTTCCATTGATTTTTATGGAGAGTGGAAGAGAGAAACATCGATGTGAGAGAAACACATTGGTTGCCTCCTGCATGACTAGGGCCTCAGACCAGGGAAAAGCCTGCAACCAAGATACATGCTCTTGACCAGAATGGAACCCAGGACCCTTTGGTCTGCAGGCTGACGCTCTATCCATTGAGCCAAATAAGCTAGGGCTATACATCTCATATTCTAACATAATTACTGTGCAACTTTAACCCTCCACCTTACTTTTATTTTCTTTTTTTCACTTAAGAATGTAGAAATGTTTGCATCTTGTATGGAAATTCTAATCTTGGATCTAGAAGGCAATAAGTTCACTTTCAAACTTGCTTTGTAGATTGCCCATTCTTAGAAATGGTGGAACTGTTGTACACTATCTGAATAATAATGAACAATGCTGCTCTGTGATTTATAACTCTAAGAGCTTTATAATTTGATTTATGAACAGCTCTCAAATTTTCCATTGGCAGCTCAGACAACTATGAGTAAATTTTCTGACCAAATGACTCAGTATTTTGCTGCATGGCTAATTCCACACTCAATGTGGAAACTATATAAATGAATTCTATTCTATTCTGTGGATAATAAATGACTACTTTCCCAAAAAGGTCTGCAACGCATTATGGGGTAGATGAGTTCAATTATATTGACATTTTAAACTTTCAAACTCAGACTTTTTTTGAGAAGTCTGCAATATTCACACACACACACACACACACACACACACACACATTACACATTACACAGAAAAACTCCACACAACATTTCCCCCCGTAGCATTTTCATGGATTCCACAGGCCAAAGGACAACAATCCTAAGTTAGGCTCTAAATTTCTAAAATGCTAAAAAGAACAATTTGGGATGATTCCATTTGAAATATTTTCTCTTACAATGATGTCTTTAAATCATTTTTAAGGTTTTCATTATGGGAAAATGAATAAAAAGGCCCTTACTAAGGCATATTTGCTGAAAATAATATTTGCTATTACTGCAAATAACAATTGTTTTTCCTTCAAAAATTCAAATTTTAAAAAGAAAATAGTGATCTATCCACATGATGCCTCTCCTGATTCTGGTGGTTGAAAAAAATCGCCTCCAAGGGTACATTAGATAATGTAGGTTCTTCCAAATAATCTAGTTTCTTTTCCTCTCAATACAATAACATGTATGTCATGAAAAACCATTTGGAAATAAACCGGCCATATAACACATTTCCTCAGAGTCTTCTCAATTTCTTCCATATCACTTAATTCTGAGAGTAAAAAACTTCACCTAGGAACAAGTACATTACTAGCCCCAAATCAGTATGATTTATTTCTAATAATTTATTGCTAGAGTCATTTGTATATAAACGTTCTGTTTTTGAGAAGGTAATATTTCAATGTAATGTCTTTGTGTGATTACCAGTTGGGTAATTTACTCACTTCCATATAGGTTTGTAATAAAAGCTTACAGACAACTTGGATTATATTCCAAGGTATTCCTTATCTTTCCTTCAAAATCATTCTTCTAGTGCCAGTGTGGGGAACCTTTTTTCTGCCAAGGGCCATTTGGATGTTTATAACATCATTCTAGGGCCATACAAAATTGTCAACTGAAAAGTTAGCATGTTCTATTTGGTCAAACATTTAATTAACTCACCCCTAATGCCTCGGCAGGGCCAGACCAAATGATTTCATGGGTCTTATAACCCCCTCCAGCCGGACGTTCCCCACCCCTCTGTCTATCAGTAGCCAGGCAGATGGGGAGGAGACCACAGGCAGGGATCCGTCATAACTAGTCAGGTCAATTTTAAATCTGCAGAGTTCAAAGGAGCCCAAGAGCAGAAAGAACCAGTCTGGGGGACTCCAGGTTTGTTAAAATAAATAAATAGCTAACCCACAAATGCCCAGGGGAATGCCCTCTTCTCCTCTCCCCTTTCCTCTCAATTTCTCTTCACGTCTCAGTTTCTCTCCTACTGCTATTTGCATCCCCCTAGGAACTTGCTCAGGAACTCCTGTCTGACAAAGGGATCTTTATTAGCCTTTATCCAGGCTTTAATTGCATTTCTACTCATCCCTTTCAGAGTTAAATTTCTCCAAAGATTGTGGACAGCAGCTCTCCTCTCTTCCTCTTCTACCCATTAGTCTGGTTTTAGCCTCTCTCACTATAATGAGTCAGTTCCTTGGAAGGTTTCCGGAAGTCTCCTAGTCATCAGTCCACAGTCCTCACCCTCCTTAACCTCCCTCTTGTGCACTGTTCCAGTTAGCCACTAAATTGGAACCTCCCTCTCCCACCCCCCCAACTTGGCCTCCATGGTCTTGCCTCTACTCTCTTTCTCCAGTCCACAAATGGAAGCAGCAGTCTCCAAAGTTCTGATCCCAATTCTTTCTAGTTTCTCTTCCTTAGTCATTTCATCCATTTCCATGACTTCACTATAATTTCTGTTGATGACTCCTGTTTGTCTCTGGTTCTGACCTCTCCACCCACATGAGCTTATTGCATAATTTCACATGACTCTCCTGACACCCTCCACCTCAATGGGTCTAAAACTAAGTTTGTTATCTTCCCCTCCAAAACTCTTCTTCCACCCTAGCTCAAAACTTGTCATATTTACCTGTCCCCCCCGCCCCCGCGCTTTTCTCAGTTGGTCATTACACAGCTTAGGGTGGAAACTTTTCTTCTTCCTGATCCATAAGTTTGGTATTTGTGCCACAATTTCCTACTTCTAGGGAAGTCCTGCAGATCTATCTGCCATCTTATTAAAGTCCCTTACTCTTATCTTTGGGAGGTGGAATGACTCTTTGATGGGAAAAATTGGGGAAGGCCTGCTAGGTACTAATGGTCCTATTTCTTGCTCACTCATGCAGAATGCCTTGAGGACTGAAGAATGTCAGCTCTTCTCAGCCTCTGGTCTTCAGGTAAGGAATACAGGTAGGGCTGTTCCTGCTCTAGTGCTGGGAAGCACTATACATTTGACCCTTGAACAACGTGGGGGTTAAGGGAGCTGACGATTAAAAATCTGCATATAACTTTCAAATCACCCCAAACTTAGTTGCAAATAGCCTACTGTTGACCGAAAGCTTTACCAATAACATAAACAGCTTATTAACTCATATTTTGTATGTTATATGTATTATATACTGTATTCTTACAGTAAAGTAAGCTAAAGAAATGAAAATGCTATTAAGAAAATCTTAAGAAAGGTAAAATACATTTTCAGTATTTATTATTTTTTAAAATTTCAGGTATAAATGGACCCTCACAGTTCAAACCTGTGTTATTAAAGGGTCAACTATAGTTCTTCAGCTATGACTGAGGGGGTGGGGTATGCTGAATCAGGGGAAAAAGAGTAAGATGCTCCATTTTGGCCTTGGGTCTAAGCCATGTTCTTCACTCTGATTTTACCCTCAATAAAGTTAATATTTTAAATTCCTTTTGGTTCCTTGTGTGTGTTCTCAATGGTTGAGAATCCAAAGGGAAGAAGAGCTGCATGATGGATCATCTTCAACACACCTGGTAAGAAACTTGCTTATTTTCCCCAATTCACTGTCTTCTCTTGGGTGATAGGGCTAATTCAATATCATAAAAAGTCAAAAATTATATACACTTTTCCATTTTTATTTTTCATTTCTTGGGATGAAAGATTTGGCCAAAAGCCTTCCTCCTCCATCTCTACCCCAAACTTTAAATTTTTGAGACTTCAATAAAATGTCAACTATTCTTTTAAAATGAAAACCTAGCAGAAAGAAAAGTGTGAATTCTACTAAATTAACTTACAAAAAGGATTGATTAGTTGATTTAATATTTATTGAATTCCACAATGCACTAGGCATCACAGAAACACACAGAAAGAAGCTATTAATAACATGACATTATTTGGAGGAGGAAATGATAAATTAGCAACAAACAAATCAGAAAATAACAATAGAACCTAAATACTAAATTAGTTCAATGATTTCGTTTGCTTATTATTAGGATCCTTAAGGTAACTAATGGAAAGAACAGAAATGAATGCATCTAAAAAGAAATATCTATAATCCTACTGCACGGCAGTTAAGCATTTGCCTGCCAAAAGAGATAAATGATGTTCTTGCGTGAATGTGAAATTTATAAATGGCTGCAGCAAGACTCAGGATGATAACAATTGTGCTTAAGTAATAGCTCAGAAAACCGTAATTGCTAGTTAGTTGCTTTTTGTTGTAAAAGTGCAGTCTGGAGCAAACTGGTTAGTATGCTGTGTTTGTGGTCTTAGACATGTTTCAAAGATACTTAGGCCATTTCAGAGCACTCACAAATTTTAGTTATTGAGAAGTATAAAGTAAAGATGACCTTCCTAAATTCTTAGTTGTGTCTCCCAATGTTTGCAGAAAGTTAATTCAGCTTTGTTGTTTTAAATTACTCCACTTGGACACTGTGAGACCATACAGTAAAGAATTCTTCCTTTCCTGCTGTGCCACACATTGCAGGCTCTTGGATTCTCTTCAATAACCCTTATACAATGGACAGGAATGCAGTCTCCCACTGCAGTGGGCTGCAGTATCAAGAAACCTTTAAGAAAAGTGCACATGATGCAGTGCTACCTGTCTGCCGGAGTCCCAGGTGCCTATGAAGCCTCCGGGTTTGTGTAGCCTACAATCTGACATTCAACATTCCCACCTTATACAGCCTCTGCAAGCAAGGTCCTGCAACCTCCAACTGAGATGCAGTGTATCAACAACTTGAATGTCCATTTTGTTTTTGGAAACAAGTTGTAAGTAAAAATAAAAACACAAAACCTTCATCCATTGTTTCCCATGTTTATAAATTTAGCATTTAAGAAATGCATTAGTCAATGCCTTTTTGAGTTTCCTTTAATGCTTACACATGGTAACATGTTAAAATGCATTAGGCAATGCCTTTTTGAGTTTCTTTTAATGCTTACACATGGTAATATGTTAAAATGGAAAAGAACATCAATGGTTAAGCTTTTATGCAGAAATGTACAATTGATTTTGTATCATCAGGAAACAACAGCGATATTGAGATCCCTCAAGCAAATAACAAAACCTAAGCATTGTCACGGATTCTTGGCTTTTCAGAATTTTACAAATTACTTTTTTTATGACACAATTCCTTCAGTCTCTTAAATATTCCGAAGAGTCCACCTTAGCAGTTATTAGAAACACCACAAATGCACTAATGTGTTACCTTGCCATTACAATCACAGTTTCCTTATGCAAGTACTTAAAACAAACAAAACCCAGCTCCACACAGCACTGCCTTGGGAGCAGCAAAAGGCGCGCGGGATACCGCACCAGGCCGGCGGGCCAAGGCAGCAAGATGCCGCAGACTGCGGCCGCAGCGGTGGCCGTCCACAGAAAGGCGCAGAGCAGCACACCCGCCATACCTTCTGCGTTGGCACTGCATCAGCGACCCCTGAAAAATCTCTCCCAGCCATCAACTGCAATATACTTTTTGTGGGTTATGAAGAAATGGGAGGGGCAAGGGGGAGAGAAGAGGTAATGTGTGCATTTTGTGTGACAGATCATTATTTCTTCACATTCCCTAAAAAATTTCTCCTCCAAATACTTACCAGCCAATCCCAACTTCCTTCATCTGCCAGTTCCCTAAATCTGAAATTGACCCTCCCTTGCAAATGCATTAAATGAGGCAGATTTTACGGTAAACGCAAGGATACCAAGAGGCTCTAAAGTGCCCATTTCTCGGTTGCGGAAATTGCACCAAGTTTGGGTGGTGGAACAGTTCACGTCTGCGGATCGGAGCGTTCAACTGGGGAGCGCTCCCAGTTAGAAGGGGTTGGAGACAAGTGGGCCTCCTGTTCTTGGAGGACCCCAATTCCCAGGGAAGGCCCTTCCCGGTGTTCACGCTTGAGCGTGCGAGGAACCCTCCCTCCCGCAAGCAATAGCTCACCCGGCAGCATCTTCCAAAGCCCAAACATCGGGGCGGGGAGCGGGGAGATGGGAGGTTAGGGGGTAGCACCGCCTGGAGGCTCCCTCAGAGCCTTACGGTTTCCCCCCCCCCCTGGCTCCTTGGCGCCCCCTGACGCCAGGCTCCCTGCAATTAGGCCAAGGGAGGCTGGATAGGCGGAGGCCCCAAGCGACCGGGAGCCTAAGAGGCCCCTGGCTGGTGCACTCTCGGACCGCGCGGACTGGCGGGCGGCCCCACAGGAGGGCGCTGGGCGCTCAGGCCCGAGCGCAGCCCCCGGCCGCCGCCGCAGCCGCTGCAGCCATGTCCGCGCGCCCGCGCTGCCGCAGCCCGCCTGTGATGTCATCAGACGAACCCTCGCCACGGCGCCCCATTCCCGCCCCCCACGGGCCGCCGCGGCTGCAGCTCGGCGCAGCGTCCCCGCCCCGACCCACGTGCGCCGGTCTTTGGGATGCCGAGGCTGGCGGCGGCCGTAAGACGATGCACAGGGCCCAGGTGGCCACGGCGGCAGCGCTGCTCCTCCCCGCCCGCCGCGTCCCTGGCGGGGCTGCGCCAGGGGGCTGCGCATGGACGGGGGCGGAGGCGCCTGGGGAGGGAGGAGAGAGGTTCTCCACCGCCAATTCCCAGCCTGGTCGCCGTCTGCTGAGTCATGGCAAGCGCTCCCCGCAGCCCTGGATCACTTGCTTAGCGCGGGGTGCGCAGCCATTGGGCTGGGCGCGGGGCCGCGTGCGCCGGGCATGACGCGCTGATCCGCGTTCGCCCGTGCCCGCCGCTTCGGCGTGCGCCCAGCGCGGGTGCCTGTGCCGCCGCCCTCCAGCCCCGCCGCCGAGCTGCCCCCGCCTCGCCCGCACCATGATCGCCGCAGCTTTCCTGGTCTTGCTGAGACCCTACAGCATTCAATGTGCCCTCTTCCTCTTGTTGCTTCTGCTAGGCACCATCGCCACCATCGTCTTCTTCTGCTGCTGGCACCGCAAGCTCCAGAAAGGGAGGCATCCGATGAAATCGGTCTTTTCGGGTCGTTCCAGGAGCAGAGGTAAGACACGCCGGGATGCTTCAGCCCATTTGGAGAGTGAAGCGCGGCTCGCTCGCTTTTGCGCTACTGCCCTTAGCTCCATCATTGCCCACTCCCCAAGCTGAGGACGCTTATGGATTTAACGTCCCTCGCCCGTTTGGCCCTCACCCCCTTCCTCCAATCTCCTGGGTTGGGAAAAGCACAGCGATGCTGAGTGCTGGGAGGAGAGGCATGGACGCAAATTCTTAGTGTCAGTTTGCTAAAAGCCCGTGAGGGCCATTGGAGCGGAGTCCGGTGTTGCGGCAGCCTCTCTTCACCCATCCATCGTTTTCTTTATGGAGAGTTCCGGGCTCCCCAACTCCCCCAGAACTTTCCTTGAAACTTGTCTTGTTGAAATCACCTAGAGACTGATGGCCTAGTAACCTCCCTGCCCTACAGGATGCCCCCACTGAATTCGTGGCGTCGGGAATGTGCCTTCCCGACCCCTCGTCCCCCAGGTAAGTCATCTTTATTCGGAAGGAACAGGGAGTTCAATGAAGTCTCATTTTTCTCTTTTCTCCCCAGATGCTGTTATGAGATCTCACCACTTTCGTTCTGAGGTAATTTATTTAGCGCGCACGCTCAAGGTCAGAAGAAGTTCTCTTTCCAGAGTACCAATATTAATCATATGCGTGTTAAGAAACCAGTAGGGCATTGCATGGCGGGCATGCTGTCCCCAACCGAACTAGTGCCCAGCGAACAGTTTTAGCAAATTTTGTGTGTAGTGGAGCCGCTGTACACGAGGGGGCAAGACAGCCTCTAAAAGCACTGCAGACCTTACAAAACTTAGCCTCGGGGTGGCTCTCAGCGTCCCTTACAATCTGTAATTTGCCCGTGGAAGCTTCCTGGGTGCTGTCAGCTGAGGTTGTTTGCTTGGATATCCCAACAGCAGAGAAGAGCTTTTAGGAAGTTAGTGCAGAGCAGTTTGGTCCATATGCATTTCATTTTAGACTTTCAGGTTTACATTACTATTCACTGGTAAAGCTCGCCATGCTTTATTGGGGCTATCTGATGGTTTTTGGAAAGTGATGGTGGTAGTGATGGGGCTTTATCAGGTCCTGTATCCTAGCTTCGACTCTCAAAATGTGGACTGTCCCTCCGTGAGCAGGTGGGAAGGTGCAGAGAGTGGGAGGGACTCCTGCAGCGCCAGCTCCACTGAAGATGGGAGGAAACAAAACAAAACAAAAACATCAGCTCCCCCCAACCCAGCATTTCTTTATGAGTTTCCAGGCCAACCCCACTCAGTGTGAGATATTTTCCCCTCTTTTTTTCCGAGAGTTTCACATAGCCAGGCTTGGAGGTTTCTGGTCTCACTATTTGTTCTGGTTTATTCATCTTAGCAAACTTCATAGTTACACACCCTCCATTTACTTGTCATTTACCTGAGAAGTTATTTGACAGTTCATTTCACTAGTTAATCAGATGTTTTATTGCACCCTAGGTGTTTTATTGGACTCTGGTTGTTTGAAAGCTTTAACTGCATTATTATAACAGCATTCTAATGCCCAATGAATAATTCTACTGCATGTAGCCCTGAAGGGTGAGGACTTTGCTCAATTTAGGATACTTAAGAGACTAAATTAAACCAATCAGATAATCAGACAGTGCATTCCGGCTTTTCACTAATTAGCAGTGTGGTGCTGGGAAACTCTCTTAGTTTCTCAGCACCTCAGTTTCCCCAACTGTAAAATAGAACTGATAGTACTGACAGGGTTGTAGGGGGGAGATTTTGGATTTACAAATAATTATGTAAGAAACTCCATTTAGCCCTGCTGGTGTGGCTCAGTGGTTGAGCATAGATAGACCCATGAGCCTAGAGGTTTCCGGTTTGATTCCTGGTCTGGGCACATACCTGGGTTTTAGGCTCAGTCCCCAGTAGGGGAGACAGCCAATCAATGTCTCTCTCTCATTGATGTTTCCCTCTCTCTATTCCTCTCCCTTCCTCTCTCTCTAAAAATCAATAAGAACATTTTTTGAAGTATTTTTTAAAAAAGGAAAAACCCACTTAGCTCCTAGTAGGCATTCAATACTGGTTAGGTATTATTACATTTTGTAAAATTGAATTAAAAAATGCATAAAAATAAAAATCTGCAAATTTTAAAGTCTTAATTAATTAATTCAAGTTTATGGGGAACAACACAAATGGTGTCTATCATAAAACAACACTTTTGAATATTTCATTAATTTAATAGAATAACCCAGATAGATATGACAAAAATAATGGTCAGGGTGCAAACTTCAAAATTTAGGATTTTGATTTTAAAAAGATATATACAGTTACATTTAAGTAAACGATAGAACAAGAATAATAATCCTGTTATAGGTTTTTTTTAAGACTCCTATTTATCTTTTTATTTTTAATTTTTAAATATATTTTTATTGATTTCATAGAGGAAGGGAGAGGGAGAGAGAGAAACATCAATGATGAGAGAGAATCATTGATTGGCTGCTTCCTGCTTGCCCCTACTGGGGGTTGGAGCCTGCAACCTGGACATGTGCCCTTGACTGTAATCTAACCTGGGACCCTTCAGTCCACAGAGCCAAACCAGCCAGGCCTGATATGGATTACTTTATTTGCCATCAGGTGTTTTAACTAAAGTACAAATAGGAAAAAATGAAATAGAACTGTCTTGTATAGTTATCTTGCAGTTAACTAAACATTTGTCTCAAACTTGCATTTTGTTAGGAATGCTGGGACCAGTTGTTTAATGCCTTAACTTGTTTCATAAGAATACTGGTACAGTCTGAACATTCTGTTGAGACTTCATATTTGTCTTATCTGCTAAACTGTGAGCTCCTTGAGGGCATGGACCATCTCTTTCTTGTTTAGGGGTGTGTCCCCACTGCCTGGTAGAGTGGGTTCTTAAGAAATATTTATTGAATGAATGAAAAATTCTTCAGTGGGTGCCAGTTCCCATAACTGGGCAAATAGAACTCAGAGTTGGGCAGAAAATAAAAATGCACATTCTCAGGACATTGCTCAGAATCCAACATTTGCTGAATCTCTTATTTGATCTTCCTAGGCTTTTTAAAAAAATGGAGTTTGTATTAAAAATGTGAGTCACTAATTATAATGAAATAGATTTGGTTAAATATTTTTCTCCTCAGAAAATCAAATGCAAAATTAGCTTAATTTGTTGATGGGCTACCTGTGTTCCTTTTTGTACTAAGTTTCACTGATAAACTACTCTAAGAATGTTATTTTATAAGTGAAAATCCTGAGACTGTGTTGCATGAGAATGTCATATTTCATCACTGTTTTATGTTTACCACAAATAAAACATTTTCCCTAAAAGGTAGCATAGGGAATTTTTTTCCTTCTCCCTTTCTATCAGAATGCCATTTCCTGTGGAATTTTCTCCTTGAGAAATACCTCTGAAGTTTTTGGATATTAAAAAATTAGAATGGATATTCTTGTTGCCTTTTAGCAGTAGTTGCTGCAGAATAATAAACTATCAAAGAAACTTTTCATTTTCTGACAAGTCATAATCATATTGAAGTAAGAATTCAGTGTCTTTTTGTCCCTCATTCCAATCTCAGTAAGCAGATCATTCATGTTCAACATTTCCGTAGTGTTCAAGTGAGGAAAATGAGGTTAGGATCTGCTGACTCATTTTGAAATGGAAAAAAGCTTTGGGAAAGCCCTTTTACACATGGAAGAAGTTCGGTTAGCACTTTACTGCTTTACTTGGCAGAGGATATTGCTTCTGCTATCCACATGCCCTGCAAGGAGTCCAATTGGGCAGGCAATTTCAGGATGTTCCTTCCTAGATAGAGAAATACTTCTCCAGGGAGGAAAAACCGTGGCACTGATTTGCTTTGGGGAAGTTCTGCAGCAGGGGAGAAAACCACATCTCTCTCATCTGAGGAGCTCCAGCGGGTTCCTTAATGTGTGATCTGGGATGAGTTTCTCTATGCCTCAGTTTCTTCATCAATTAAGTGGGGATAATCCTAGAAACCCCTCCCGGGCAGGTTAGGTAAGATATTCAGCATCAGCCAGGGCTGGATAGGGTCTCTATCATATTCACTGTGTTCACTCAGAACTCAAGGAGACTGATTTGAAAATAACTGCTTTGAATTCTGTAAGAGAAAGAGCTGTATGCAAACAGCTCCCAAACTAAGTACAGTCTCAAAGAGATGTTTTCACACCCATTTGATAGCAGCGTTATTCTGAATTGCCAAGAGGTGGAAACAACCCAAGTGTCCATCAATGGATAAATGGTAAACAAAACATGGCGTATCCATGCAATGGAATATTATTCAGCCTTAAAAAGGAAGGACATTCTGACAGGTGCTACAATGTAGATGAATTCTTCACTGCGTGTAGAATAAACACATTTCTCCAACTCAGGTTCTTCCTCCGGAAGCTAGAAATGAATAATATAGATGCTGATAAGATATTTTGGAACCATAACCACCACCAACCCTTTTTATTTTCACTTATTTGCAAACTTGTCTTTATTCGCTTTTTAATAATCCTCTAAATTTTAGTAATTAACATATGAGAATGTGAAATTATTAATCCATCCAGCAAGGGCTGAACAGTGTAACCTTAATTCATTGACAGATAAAAAAGCCAATTAGATCAACAGAAATATGGGTTTTGTGTATGCAGAGAAAGAAGTTGTACAGTGATTTAATTAAGTCCTAAATTGCTAATGAAGAGAAGTGAATTCACACTGATGTAGGACTCAGTCTAGAAACCATTCTCTATCTAAGAAGCGCCCTTTTCCTGAGGATTTATAATGTTTTGTGCTGTGACTTTATACAATGGTTAACTGTTACTCTAGATTCCTGTGGCGAAAATCAGGTAGTGACTATCCTGATTCTAAGGAAACTTCAGAAAGTGATATGGGTAATTGAGGTACCATTAGGTTATGAGAAAGAGTCTTGGGAGTACTTCAGTAGACTGAAGACAATTATAAGGCCCTTTGAGAATACCCAGCGTGAGCAGTGGTAAGTGATCCCTATTCATCAGCTCAGTAGAATAAGGGGAGCTTTGTTTCATGGGAGTAGGGAGAAGAGTGTGTTTTATGTCTATCAGGATTTGAGTAAATGTCTTCACTTCCCAATTCAGGTAAAGGAACCAAAAGAGTTAACTCAAGTTAAGCAGTTCCTGTAGAGTCACATAGCAAGATAAGGATTGAGTAAGACAAGAATTCCCTGGCTACATTTGGTCTGCCCGTGGTGTTTAACTGTGCCACTCACAGCTAAGAGACTAATAATATGCCTGAAATTCTTTTTAAAAAATGTATTTTTTATTTCAGAGAGGAAGGGAGAGGGAGAAAGAGAGAGAAACATCAATGATGAGAGAGAATCACTGATTGGCTGCCTCCTGCAGGCCCCCTACTGGGGATTGAGCCCACAACCCGGGCTTGTGCCCTTGACCGGAATTGAACTCAGGACCCTTCAGTCTGCAGGCTGACGCTCCATCCACTGAGCCAAACCAGCTAGGGCTGAAATTCTTAATGAAAGAGAGAAGCTGAATTGAGTGCATTTTTAATGGACATTTCTTACAAAGCTGAATAGGCTACTGCTTTAGGATTTTCCATTGATTATTCACATTCTCCTGGATGAATGGATGGTCTACACAAACCCCATTGGCCTCATTATATTCCCAGTGTCCCTGCACCACACCATGGTAGAATGCTCAGTGAAATAACCACATTTCACAGCTTCTCATTACATTTATACTTTCATTACAAATTACCTAATTTAATGGATTAGAAAAAAATGAGAGTTTGTTATTTAGTTATCTTTTACAATTAGGTTATCTTTACAAATTCTTTTCCTAGAATTAAATTTCAGGTCTAAATTAATTTGTGCTAATTAAATTAGTTGTAATTTGAACTCTACACATATAGTGTTCATTTAGCTTCACTCAATTATTTTTAAAATAAACACTTGCTTTTTAAATTACATACGATGTTAGATACAGGGCTAACAAAGGGTCTGAAGTATAGACCATGCCCTTGATGATTAGTTCTAGGTCACTCCCAATATCAGTGCTGAAATTTTATAGTTACTGGTTTCTTCTGTTACAGTAACTGAACTGCTGTGCTCTTTCCAACTATGAGTCACAAATGTGACGAGAACATTAGAGGCCGAGGTGTATAAGTACAGCCAGTGTATTTGTACAAAATTCACCCTATTCATAGAGGTTTATTACACCAGGATCACCACTGCCATATAATTTACGCTTTAGCTACATGGTGACAAAACAGAATGCTGGAAGGAGTAAATAAAAGAAGGAAGGGGAAAAAAACACACACTTATTTTCATGCATCCAAACTAATTAAATGCGTTAGATCAGTGTTCGGCAAACTCATTAGTCAATAGAGTGGCAAACCGCGGCTCGTGAGCTGACCACTGCTTAGAATCTGTCGCGACCCACATTTTGAGAACCGCTAGCAGGGTCGCCTAAGACCGTCGGAAAACACACATATTTACATTACGATTCATAACAGTAGCAAAATTCCAGTTATGAAGTAGCAACGAAAATAATTTTATGGTTGGGGGTCACCACACATGACGAACTGTATTAAAGGCTCGCGGCGTTAGAAATGTTGAGAACCACTGGCTTAGATGAATGTTGAAACAAAAGCTTTTCCAGAGAAGTTTGACTCTGTCTAACGATAAGGTTCAACAATGACTCTTTTTGAGATTTGGATTACAAAATATAACCAGGCTGACAAAGACCAGTATTGGCTTAATGAAAGGAATACAGGAATCGAGTTCAAAAGTCCTGATTTTGGGTTCCAGCCCTGCTATTAATTAACTGTGATTTTGGTCAAGTTTCTTAGTGTCTCCAAGACTTAGTTTGGTGTCCTTACTAGTAACATGAAGATGATCTCTGAAGCACCTTCTAGAAGAAACAGGCCATATTTCTGGTATGTGCAAAGCATCATGCTAAAAAGGCATGTGTAAAACATGATTCCTGCCTTCTAGGAGCGTAAGGCAGGCAAAGATAAAAATATAATTAGCTTAAGTACAAAGTAACATATTACATGTGCAATAGGAATGGCTGGAATAGTTCTGATGAAATAATTGCTTCTAGCTGAGGCGATCAGACAAGGCTTCCGAGAGGAGGTGATGTTTATGCTGAAGCATGGGTTTGGGTAGTATCTAGCTAGACAGAGAGAGAATGAGAGCAGCACCCCCAGGCCTGCAGAATGGCATGAAAATATGCAAAGATTTAGGAAGGCACGCCTGCTTTCAGAGCTCAGAATACACCACTATGATTAGAATGAAGCGTTCTTGATATTGCATAAAGGACTATAGAGCTGGAAATATAAGTAGGTTCCAACTACAATAAAAATAATTTTTGTATACTACTTGACAGTTGACAAAAGCCTTGGACATAACATTTGATTCGAGGGTACCTGCTATGAGACCCCTTTTAAAAATTAAGTTTATTGGGGTGACATTGGTTAATTAGATCATATAGGTCTCAGTGTGGATTTCCACATTACAAGATCTGTATGTTGCACTGTGTGCCCACCACCCAAAGTCATATCACCTTTCTGTCATCAGATGAGCCCTTCCAAGAGAAGCAAGATTTGCCTATTTATTTCTTTTCTAGCACCATGGCAAGCCAGCCTGATCACTCTTTTTTTCACTGTGGAGGAAAATGCCGAGTCATGGCCTCTGCTGTAGTGTGGAGGGCCTGGGAACATGACTAACTGTGGGCCTTTCTGGTCACCCGAGGCTGCACTTTTGCAGGGTACCATGTTTTGCAGGTCCAACACACAAGCATCACTGGGGTTTATTTTGACTGAAGACCCCATATGTCTAGGGATTTGTGACAACCTGCTCATTTGTTCAGTGTTCATTACAAATCCTCATGCAAAGTATAATAAACTTGCAGGTATTTCATTACGTACATGGTCATTTTTCTCAGCTATGAAATACTTTACACTTTTATAAAGTATTTGAAATGTGTCTATATTTACACTTCTTCCTTGAAAATTCCTGTTCCACAAGAATTAGTCTAAATGTTTACTAGGTGAACTGGTTAGTAATGCGGATTTTTTTCAATAGATGGAGTTACACATCTGTTGATATATATGCAATTTGATATGTATGCTATTTTGTTGTACTGACAACAAGCTTCAAAACTTCATATGTCAAATTTGCTGAAGGTGATAACATCAGAGATATTTTTACACTTAAAAATGTCGAATTTCGTGCCAAAAAAAGAGCATTTGTGGGAAGTTTTAATTCATTATTTTGAAGAAAAGTGCTGCTGAAAGTTATTGTATACTTTGGGAAGCTTATGGTGAACATGCTTCATCTCAAAATATTTGTGAATGCTGGTTTAAATGCTTTAAAAGTGATGATTTCGATGTGAAAGACAAAGAACATCCAAGTCAACCGAAAAAGTTTGAAGACCAACAATTACAAGCATTATTGGATGAGGATGCGTGTCAAACTCAAAAACAACTTGCAGAAAGATTAAAGATTGCTCAGCAAAATATTTCTGATAGTTTAAAAGCAATGGGAAAGATTTGAAAGGAAGGAAAATGGGTGCCACATCAACTGAACGAAAGACAAGTGGGAAACCGAAAAGTCATCAGTAAAATGTTGCTTCAACAGCATGCAAGAAAGTCTTTTTTTGTATCGAATTGTGACTGGTGATGAAAAGTGGATTTATTTTGAGACTCCCAAATGCACAAAATCATGGGTTGATCCAGGTCAACCATCAACATCGACTGCAAGGCCAAATCGCTTTGGAAAGAAGACAATGCTATGTGTTTGGTGGGATCAGAAAGGTGTGGTGTATTATGTGCTTCTAAAACCAGGTGAAACCATTAATACTGATCACTACCGACAACAAATAATCAATTTGACCACACTTTGATCGTGAAACGACCAGAATGTTCCAGAAGACACAGCAAAGTAATTTTGCTTCATGATGACGCACCATCACAGACTTCAAAACCAGTTAAAGACACGTTAAAAGATCTTGCCTGGGAAGTATTAACCCACCCGCTGTATTCACCAGACCTTGCTCCTTCAGATTACCACTTGTTCTGATCAATGGCACACACACTTTCTGAGCAGCACTTCAAAACATATGAAGAAGTGGAAAATTTGGTCTCTGAATGGTTTGGCTCAAAACGAGAAAAGTTTTTTGGGACAGTATCCACAAATTACCTGAAAGATTGAGAAAATGTGTAGCTAGTGATGGACATTACTTTGAATAAAGCACTTTTGATGTTTCTCTTGAAATTATCGTGTTTTCTTTGATTATAAAATCCGCATTATTAACTGGTACACCCTCCTCAGATCCCCTAGCCTACTTCTCCACCCACAGCCAGTGACCTTTGTCTTTTAACGCACAGTGAGCATCAATGCCATCAGGTAACAGCACCATACATTTCTTGCCCCTAAAAACTAAGTGGCATCTTAAATTTCCCTCCCAGTCCAATGGAAAATTCATTTGTCCTCTGTGCTAATAGTTTATGCTTATTTTGTGGAAAAATTTTTTTCATCTCTTGGGGGATGATGTTCCATTAGTCCTTCCTTCCTCTTTTATCTGCCATTGTGCCCTCTCTGTGGTCTCCTTTCCCTTATATATAAATATCATACATGCTTCCTTTTGAAAACCACAATACAAACCTCTCTATACCATTAGCTCTTCTCTTGGCAAGAGAAGTTTCCTGAAAAAGGTTCTTTATTTGTCACCTCCTATTCCTCACCTCTCATTCACTCCTCAACTTCATAACCGAGCCTCTGCTGCTACTGCTATTTAAAGTCACTTAAGCCCCGCCAGCATGGTTGAGCATCGACCTATGAACCAGGAGGTCACTGTTCGACTCCCTGGTCAATTTGCCTGGGTTGCGGGCTCGATCCCCAGTGTGGGGTGTGCAGGAGGCAGCCAATCAATGATTCTTTCTCATCATTGATGTTTCTATCTCTCTCCCTCTCCCTTCCTCTCTGAAATCAATAAAAACATATTTAAAAAAAATATTTTAAAAGAAAGGATTGTCCAAAAACGTGGATGAGTTTCAAGAAGCAATCAGTGGCCAACAGTATCAATTATGGTAAAGACTGATATATTTGATTTAGAAATTTAGAAATCACGGAGGAGCCTAAATGACTATTTATTTATTTTTTAAATGTAAGCTTTCTGAAAGACAAGAGGTGTGTGTGTGTGTGTGTGTGTGTGTGTGTGTGTGTGTGAATTTTTATTTCAGAGAGGAAGGGAGGGGGAGAGACAGAAACATCAATGCTGAGAGAGAATCATTGATCGGCTGCCTCCTATACACCCTACACTGGGGATCAAGCCCACAACCCAAGCATGTGTCCTGACGGGGAATCGAACTGTGACGTCCTGGTTCATAGGTCAGTGCTCAACACTGAGTCACGCTGGACGGGCATAAAATATATCTTTCTTAAAAAATAATAATTTTATTGATTTCAGAGAGAGGAAGGGAGAGGGAGAGAGAAACAGCAATTTTGAGAATCACTGATCAGCTGCTTCCTGCATGTCCCCCATAGGGGATGGAGCCCGCAACCTGGGCATGTGCTGTGATGGGGAACTGAACGCTGACCTCTTGGTTCATGGGTCGACACTCAACCACCGAGCCACATCGGCCAGGAGGGACAATACTTTCTTCACTCGCCACCTTCCTCTTCTTTTCTGGCCATGCCTCTCTCTGTTCCTGTACAAGGTCTTCTTCCTACTTATGTGTTGACTAGAGGCCGGGCGCACTAACTTCGTGCATGGGTAGGGTCCCTAGGCCTGGCCTACAATCAGGGCCGATCTTCCCTGCTTCCCCATCCCCAATCCATACATGCTAATTTCATAAGGATTATTCTAAAATATAAATTAATTATTAAAACTTTTATCACTCACGGAGACATTCATATTCAAGTAATCTAAACATAAAATGGGTTATTAATACACAGGGATTTATATTCTCTTTTCACAAAAAGTCTAGAGCTGCTGCTGGCTTTGCTTGAGCTGCTCTGCTGTGTCATTGCTACTGTGTTTGGGATAATCCTGGCCTTTCCCTCTTGGTTGCAGGATGGCTGGCATGGTTCCAGACATCATGCCCAAATTCAAGGAAGGAAGGAGGGATAGGAGCAGAGCCCACCAAAACTCAAAAGCTTTGCTAGAAACCTTTCCAGTTAGATTTCTTCTTATACTTGACAGGTCAGAACTGTGTCACAAGGCCATCTTTCACACTCGAGTGAAGCTTGGCATAAGGGTTGGGTAAACCATATTCCTCTCCTACTTAAAATCCTCAGTGGTGCCCTAGCCAGTGTGGCAAGGTGGTTAGAGTGTCGGCTGGCACACTAGAGGGTTGCAAGTTTAATTCCTGGTCAAGGGCATGTACCTGGGTTGGAGGTTGTCGGGTTGGGGCACGTGCAGGAGGCAATCAGTCTAGGTGTCTCTCTCACATCCATGTCTCTCTCTCTCTCTCTCTCTCTCCCCCCCCCCCCTCCTTCCCTTCCACTCTCTCTGAAAAGTAATGGAAAAAATATCCCCAGGTGAGGATTAAAAATAATAATAATAAAAGCCCTCAGTGGTTTCCCACTTCCTTCAAGGTAATGAAGGACAACCTTCTTAATATAACATCAGAGAGATCCCTATACTGATGTCCTTGTGATAGTTCTAACCTAACCATTTGTTTGCACTTGTAATTCTCCAAATGGACCATGACCTTTTAGGATTATTGTTTTTGTCCATGGTATTTCCAACTGGGAAAACTTCCATTCCCCTTCCTTTTCTCTGCCCACTCACCCCCAACAATAAGAACAACAACAAAATATTTGGGCACAAAACACTAACTCCTGTTTGTCCTTTAAAATCCGGTTCATAGCTCATCTCTTCCAGGAAACTTTTGGCTCACTCCTCATAATCATAATTGAGGTTGTGTGTGTGTGTGTGTCTGAGTGTGTGTTTCTTTCCTACAAGATTGTATCTTGAAGGTAGTGTAAATCTTTAGTTTTTACCTCAGTGTCTGGCACAGAGTGAAGCTTAGTAAATGTTCCTGGAATGAATGAATATTAAACATTTTCTACAAGTTAGCATAATTTTCAATTCTCATGGATTCTGTAACTTTCTAAATATTACCATATCCCTCTTTTACTTAAAGGGAAAGAAACAGATGGTTTTCATTTTTTATCTCAGACATACAGTTATGCCTTGGATAACATCCTATCGTTACTTAGAAAATACACAGATTCAGGAACTTTTAAAAAATGAGTTGAAAATATTCCCTGACATTTTTATTCATTATTGAAGAGATTTTCATCCCTTGATGTGACAGTTTTGAACAAAAATTTTAATATTTAATGTTTTCATTTTAGTTTATAATCTGAAAAAAAAATCAATGTAAGTATATTCTGAATTACCTTGTAACTAATATACCTTATAACCAGTATTGTCACCAAATTCTAGTGCCTGAATTTACGTTTTTTTTACAATCACATAGGTATCAATTGGTATTGCTTCAACTGTCATGATCTTAAGAGAAAAGATCAGGGGCAATTTTATTTATTTTTATTTTTATTTTTAAATAAATCTTTATTGTTCAGATTACAGGTGTTCCTCTTTTTGTTGTCCCCCTATAGCTCTCCTCCACCTGATTCCCCACTCCACCCCATGCCCTTACCCCCTGCCACTGTCTTCATCCATAGGAGTAAGATTTTTGTCCAATCTCTTCCCGCACCCCTCACACCCGCTTCCCCCTGAGAATTGTCAGTCCACTCCCTTTCTATGTCCCTGATTCTATTATATCCACCAGTCCATTCTGTTCTTCAGATTTTTTATTTACTTGATTTTTAGATTCACTTGTTGGTAGGTATGTATTTGATGTCATTTTGTTGTTCATAATTTTTATCTTTACCTTTTTCTTCTTCTTCCTCTTCTTAAAGAATACCCTTCAGCATTTCATGTAATCCTGGTTTGGTGGCGATGAACTCCTTTAGCTCTTTCTTGTCTGTGAAGCTCTTTATCTGACCTTCAACTCTGAATGATAGCTTTGCTGGGTAGAGTAATCTTGGTTGTAGGTTCTTGCTGTTCATCACTTTAAATATTTCTTGCCACTCCCTTCTGGCCTGCATAGTTTCTGCTGAGAAATCAGCTGACAGTCGTATGGGTACTCCCTGGTAGGTAACTAACCGTTTTTCTCTTGCTGCTTTCAAGATTCTCTCTTTGTCTTTTGCCCTTGGCATTTTAATTATGATGTGTCTTCGTGTGGTCCTCTTTGGATTTCTCTTGTATGGGGTTCTGTGCGCTTCCTGGACTTGTAAGTCTATTTCTTTCACCAGGTAGGGAAAGTTTTCTGTCATTATTTCTTCTAATAGGTTTTCAGTATTTTGCTTTCTCTCTTCTTCTGGCACCCCAAAAATTCGGATGTTGGTACGCTTAAAGTTGTCCCAGAGGCTCCTTACACTATCTTCATATTTTTGGATTCTTTTTTCTTTTTGTTTTTCTGGTTGGGTGTTTTTTGTTTCCTCATATTTCAGATCTTTGGTTTGATTCTTGGGGTACGTTGATCTACAGTTGAGTTTCTGTATATTCTTTATTTTAGACAGTGTATGCTTCATTTCTGACTGGTCCTTTTCCATTTTTTTGGCATTCTCATTAAGGTCCTTGAAGGTCTCACCAAGCTCCTTAGAAGTGTCATCAAGTTCCTCGGCGGTTTTTAGAAGATTCTTGAGTAACCTTATAAATGTGGTTCTGAACTCTATGTCATCCAGTAGTTTGCTTTCCTCCGTTTCTTTCATTCATGACATGTTTCTTTGTCTCCGCATTTTGGCTGCTTCCCTGTGTTGATGGAGTGGCTTTGTGTGGTAGGTGACCTATAGGGGGCAGTAGCTCAGCCTTCCCAATCACCTGATGTGGACGCTCTTGGTGCACCCCTTTGTGGGCTGAGTGCAAAGTCTTGGTGTAGTTAAGCCTTAATTGCTGTTGGTACACTGGGAGGAATTGACTTCCAGGCCAATCGGCTGTGAGGACTCGCTGTGTCTATAATGGAAGAAGTGCTGTGCTGGAGACACGCTTATGGTGCAGGACTTGTTTCAGTGGGGCTTTGGTGCTCGCTGAGTCTGCCTCTTGAATGTGTCACTTATGGATGTGAGGAGTTGAAATCTGGTTTCTCACACTAACCACTAGGTATACTGGCTTCTGGATCTCCAATGGGGTACAGGTCAGCTATTGTCTGAGTCCACCCAGCAGGAGCTACAGCGAGAGCTACAGTTTTCTCCTCTTTGCTTGGGGTTTGGAGGCTTTGGAGCTGTCTGACCCAGGCTGCAAGTTTGCTAGGTTAAGCTGCGATAGGGCAGGCCTTTCTTATGCTAAAGCTGCTGCTTAGAGCTTGGGTGGGTTTGTAGGTTGTGTGGGGCGGGGTCTCAGGGCGTCACTAGGCTAGGGCGTGGCAAACAGCGATGGCTGCTAGTTAGCTGGCTCTGTGTCTCTGACTATGTCCCGTGCCCCAACGCAGTAAACAATTATTCTTGCGTGCAGCTCTGCAAACAAGCCCCCCTCACTTTCCGACCCTATTGCAGACAGTCCAGCCTCTCCCTGTAGGAGTTTGGGTCCCCCGCGTCTCCCCAGAAACTGTATTTCAGAGTAATCGGGGGCTTGTCTCCCTTTGGGTTGAAAAAAGCAACACCTGCCACCAGCCCGGATCACTCGCCTCCGTACCTCAGCTTTTCAGCACTTGTGCACGTCTCAATGCTCTTTTCTCTTTCCTTCTAGTTGTAGAACTTCCACTCAGCCAGCTTTCCCGTGGTTCTGGGTGATAGACGTTTTGTCTTTTAGTTGTAGTTTTGAAATTGTTGTGCGAGGCAGCAGTTTAGGTGTTTACCTATGCCACCATCTTGGATTCTCCTCCAGGGGCAATTTTAATGTGTGATTTATGCATTCATGCTTGGTGAGGACCAAATGATGTGCTTTGGTAATCTTTATTAACTAGTTTTGAGAAATGCAGTGATGAATTTAAGTAAAAGAGCATCAGAAATTCCAAATGTCAAGGTAAGTAGAAAATACTATTTTATTCCTCTTAATTAAAAAACTACATATAATTTTATTTTTTATTTTTATGTTTTTATTGTTTTAAGTATTACAAATAGTAGTACATATGTCTCCTTTTTTTCCCCCCATTTATCTCCCCCCGACCTCCCCTACCCCACAGTACATGCCTTCACCTGCCCGCCCTTCCCCCCCGCCCCAGTGTATTGTATCCATTGGTTGTGCTTATATGCATGCGTACAAGTCCTTCGGTTGATCTCTTACAGCCCCCCTCACCCAACCTCCCCTGTCTTCCCAATGTAGTTTGGCAGTCTGTTCAATGCTTCTTTGCCTCTGTATCTTTTTCCCACCATTTCTTTCCTTTAAAAAGTTTTGCCTTTGCAGACTAGAAATAAATATATAATAACAAAACAAAACAAAACAAAACAAAACAAAACAAAAAAATGTTTGAGTCCCAATTTCAATGTCCAACAGTTCTGAGTCCCTGTTTCAATGTCTAACAGTTCCTTATGTGTACATGTCAGCAATGATATCTGGATGGTGGGCACATGATGGCAATGCAGGTCCGACCCTCTCTGGTTTGGTCCTAGGTAACCTGCAGCGGTGCACAGCTGCTGACTGCTCATGTGGCAAGGCGTTGTCAGTGTCTTCCATCTCTGGACTGTTTTTTCCTCTTGTCTTCGTGGTTGGAGTACACCTGTCAATATATCATGTTATATTTTATTTAGCTTTCTCTGCCTGGCTTATTTCAGTCAACATAGTATTCTCCATCTCCATCCATATTGTTGCAAATGGTAGGAACTCCCTCTTTTTTACCGCAGCGTAGTATTCCATTGTATAGATATACCACAGTTTTTTAATCCATTCATCTGCTGATGGGCATTTAGGCTGTTTCCAAATCTTGGCTATGGTGAATTGTGCTGCTATGAACATAGAGGTGCATATTTCCTTTCTGATGTGTGTTTCTAGATTCTTGGGATATATTCCTAGAAGTGGGATCACTGGGTCAAATGGGAGTTCCATTTTTAGTTTTTTGAGGAAGCTCCACACTGTTCTCCACAGTGGCCGCACCAGTCTCCATTCCCACCAGCAGTGCAAAAGAGTTCCTTTTTCTCCGCATCCTCGCCAACACTTGTTGTTTGTTGATTTGTTGATAAAAGCCATTCTGACAGGTGTGAGATGGTACCTCATTGTTGTTTTGATTTGCATCTCTCTGATGATTAGTGACTGTGAGCAGGTTTTGATATGTCTCTTGGCCTGCCTTTTGTCTTCTTTCGAAAAGTGTCTATTTAGATCAGTTGCCCATTGTTTGATTGGGTTGTTTGTCTTCTTTTTGTTAAGTTGTATGAGTTCTTTCTATATGTTGGAGATTAAACCCTTATCATTGATATCATTGGCAAATATGTTCTCACATGCAGTGGGCTTTCTTGTTGTTTTATTGATGGTTTTTTTTTTGCTGTGCAAAAGCTTTTTATTTTGATGTAGTCCCATTTGTTTATTTTCTCTTTAGTTTCCATTGCCCTAGGGGCAGTATCAGTGAAGAAGTTCTTTCGGCATATGTCCGAGATTTTGCTGCCTGTGGATTCCTCTAGTATTTTCATGGTTTCCCATCTTATGTTTAAGTCCTTTATCCATTTTGAGTTTATTTTTGTGTATGGTGTAAGTTGGTGATCTAGCTTCATTTTTTTTGCATGTATCTGTCCAATTTTCCCAACACCATTTATTGAAGAGACTGTCTTGACTCCATTGAATGTTCGTGACTCCTTTGTCAAATATTAATTGAGCATATTGATTTGGGTCAATTTCTGGGTTCTCTATTCTATTCCATTGATCTATATGTCTGTTCTTGTGCCAGTACCAGGCTGTTTTGAGAACAGTGGCTTTGTAATACAGCTTGATATCTGGTATTGAGATCCCACCTACTTTGTTCTTCTTTCTCAGGATTGCTGCAGCTATTTGGGTCCTTTTTTTTTTCCAGATAAATTTTTGGAAAGTTTATTCTAAGTCTGTGAAATATGTTGTTGGTATTTTAATGGGAAGTGCATTGAATTTATAGATTGCTTTGGGTAGTATGGACATTTTGATGATGTTGATTCTACCAATCCATGAACATGGTATGTTCTTCCATCTGTTTATGTCTTCCTCTATCTCTTTTTTCAGTGTTGTGTAGTTTTCTACGTATAGGTCTTTTACCTCTTTAGTTAAGTTTATTCCTAGGTATCTTAATTTTTTTGGTGCGATGGTAAACGGGATTGCTTTTTTAGTCTCTCTTTCTGTAAGTTCATTTCTGGTGTATAGAAATGCTATAGATTTCTTGGCATCCTGCTACATTACCGAATTCAGTTATTAAGTCTAATAATTTTTTTATGGAGTCTTTAGGGTTTTCTATGTACAGTATCATGTAATCTGCGAATAAGGACAGTTTTACTTCTTCTTTTCCAGTTTGGATGCCCTTTATTTCTTATTCTTGTCTGATCGCAATGGCTAGTACTTCCAGCACTATATTAAACAGGTGTGGTGAGAGTGGGCATCCTTGTCCTGTTCCTGTTCTTAGGGGAAATGGTTTTAGTTTTTGCCCATTGAGTATGATGTTAGCTGTGGGTTTGTCGTATATGGCTTTTATTATGTTCAGGTATGATCCTTCTATTCCCACCTTGCTGAGAGTTTTTATCAAGAAAGGGTGTTGGGTTTTATCAAATGCCTTTTCTGCATCAATTGATATGACTATGTAATTTTTATCTCTCAATTTGTTTATGTGATGTATCACGTTTATTGATTTGCAAATATTGTACCATCCTTGCATCCCTGGGATAAATCCTACTTGGTCATGGTGTATAATCTTTCTGATGCACTGCTGGAATCGATTTGCTAGAATATTGTTGAGGATTTTGGCATCTGTGTTCATGAGGGATATTGGCCTGTAATTCTCTTTCATTGTGTTGTCTTTATCTGGTTTTGGTATTAGGGTGATGCTGGCCTCATAGAAGGAGCTTGGAAGTGTTCCTTCTTCTTGAATTTTCTGGAATAGTGTGAGGAGGATAGGTTTTAGTTCTTCCTTGAATGTTTGGTAAAACTCCCCTGTGCAGCCATCAGGCCCTGGGCTTTTGTTTGCTGGAAGCTTTTTGATGACTGCTTCAATTTCTTTCATAGTTATCAGCCTATTGAGATTTTTAGAATCTTTCTGAGTGAGTTTTGGAAGGTTGTATTTTTCTAGGAATGTGTCCATTTCCTCCAGATTGTGTAGTTTGTTAGAATAGAGTTGTTCATAGTATTTTTTAACAATCCTTTGTATTTCTGTGGGGTCTGTTGTTATTTCACCTCTTTCATTTCTGATTTTGTTTATTTGGGTCCTCTCTCTTTGCTTCTTGGTGAGCCTGGCTAGAGGTTCATCAATCTTGTTTATCCTTTCAAAGAACCAGCTCTTGGTTTTGTTGATCCTGTATATTGTTTTTTTGGTCTCTATGTCATTCATTTCTGCTCTGATCTTTATTATGTCCTTCCTTCTGCTCACTGTGGGCTTTTCTTGTTGCTCTCTTTCTAATTCTTTGAGTTGTTGAGTTAGAAGATTTATTACCATTTTTTCTTGTTTTTTGAGGTCGGCCTGTAGAGCTATAAACTTCCCTCTCAGGACTGCTTTCATTGTGTCCCATAGCATTCGCATTGTTGTGTTTTTATTGTCATTATTCTCCAGGATGTTTTTAATTTCTTCTTTGATCTTGTTGATCACCCAATCATTGTTTAATAGCATGCTATTCAGTTTCCACGTGTTTGAATTTTTTGGAATGTTTTTATTATAGTTTATTTCTAATATTATGCCATTGTGGTCTGAGAAAATGCTTGATATGATTTCAATCTTTTTGAATTTAGGGAGGCTTTGTTTGTGACCCAGTATGTGGTCTATTTTTGTAAATGTCCCATGGGCACTTGAGAAGAACGTATATTCCGAGGCTTTGGGGTGAAATGCTCTGAAGATGTCAATTAGGTCCATCTGATCTAGTGCGTCATTTAGAATTGCTGTTTCTTTGCTGATTTTTTGTCTAGGAGATTTATCCAGTGATGTCAGTGGTGTATTAAAGTCTCCTCCTATGATTGTATTGTTGTCTATCTCTCCTTTGATATCTTCCAGGAGTTTTTTTTATGTATTTGGTTGCTCCTGTGTTGGGTGCATATATGTTTACCAGAGTTATATCTTCTTGTTGAATTGCTCCCTTTAGTATTATATAGTGGCCTTCCTTATCTCTTGTTATGGCCTTTACTTTGAGGTCTATTTTATCAGATAAGTATTGCTACCCCAGCTTTTGTCTCATTTCCATTTGCCTGAAAAATATTTTTCCATCCCTTCACTCTCAGTCTGTGTGAATCCTTTGCTCTGAGGTGGGTCTCTTGTAGACAGCAAATATATGGGTCATGTTTTCTTATCCATTCAGCTACCCTATGTCTTTTGATTGGTGCATTTAATCCGTTTACGTTTAATGTTATTATTGACAAGTACATGAAAAAACTACATATAATTTTAAAGCACAAATTATAATGTTGTCTTGTGGGGTTTATAACAGACATATTCTATAGTATGTATTATAGAACTAGAGGCCCGGTGCATGAAAATTTGTGCCCTTAGGGGGGTCCCTCAGCCTGGCCTGTGCCCTCTTGCAGTCCGGGACCCCTCAGGAGATGTTACCTGCTGGCTTAGGCCCGCTCCCTGGGGAATTTGGCCTAAGATGCAGTCAGACATCCCTCTGGCAGCCCGGGAGCCCTTGGGGGATGTCCGACCATGGCTTGGGCCCACTCCCTGTGGTCGGACATACTTAGCGCTGCTGAGGAGGCGGGAGAGGCTCCAGCTACTGCCTCTGTACTCACAGCTATCAGCCCGGCTTGTAGCTAAGTGGAGCTCCCGCTGTGGGAGTGCACTGACCACCTGCAGGCAGCTCCTGCATTGAGGGTCTGCTCCCTGGTGGTCAGTGCACATCATAGTGACTGATCATTCCCGGTCATTCCGCCTTGGGGTCAATTTGCATATTACCCTTTTATTATATAGGATATGTTATAACATTCTATAATATGTATTATACAGAGATAAATATATACAGTTGACAGCTATAGTGTAGAGAAATACAGGGAAATAAAGGAACTCCCTATAGATTGCAAGGTTTCTACATTTCATATGAAGTGGTGTATTAGAGCTTGAAGAAGGCATTAGAAACAACATTATATCTATAAAATACCAGTGTATTTTAAATAACGGATATAAAATCAGAAAAAAGCAGTTTAATTTCATTTACTGTTTAGTTTTCATAAAGTTTTTTCTTTGTGAATTTTTTTCTAATATGTAATTTACAAGGATAAGAGGCTACTGTACTTGAAAGTAACATTCAGACAATTCAAAGAGTCAATGATGAGGATAGGCAAAAGAATGTAGTCCTATAATTGCTGTTTAAAGACTCTGACTTTAACCTCAATATGCATGCCACCTTGCTCATGTCCAATTATTTTCTTGTTGTTAATAATTTTGCAGGGGAAGAATTGCTATTACAACATTATCTTCATAGTCTTAAATGTCAAAGTCGTTTCAACTAAGACTTGTGTGTAGACATCATATATTCCAGGAATTTGACATATTATTAGATGGAACTATTACACTGTGGGTAAAATTCTTTTGCTTAGCAGTCATGAATTTTACATTTTGTTAGTTATTGACTATTTTTTAAAAAACGGTTTTATTGAGCAACTACTTACTATATAGACTATACATATTGTGGAATATTGATACTGCATAATACATAGATTATAGGCTAATTGAAAGCATTATTCTCTTAAATTCCAGTTTTATTTTCGATTTATATTTACGCTACATTAAATATTAATAGACTAAGCACTTCAATTAAGAGACAGAGATGACCAGAATGAATAAATAGCAAGATCTGGCTATATACTATTTATAAAAGATGCACTTAAAGATGCAGTTAGACTGAAAGTGAATGAAAAAACATAAATGATGCAAACAATAAGCTTAAGAAGATTGGCATGACTATATTCAAATCAGATAAAATAGATATCAAGGTAAATAGTATTAACAGAGATAACGAGGGATTTCCATTATGCTAAAAGGTCTAATTGTTCAGGAAGACATAACCATAACTGTGTCTGTACCAAATAATAGAGCCTTAAAATGCAAAATTTAAACATTGTCAAAATTAAAAGAAATAGACAATTTTGTAATTACAATTAATGATTTTAACATCCTCTCAATTGATAGAACATACACACAGAAATTCAGTAAAGATATAGGTGATCCTAATAACCTTCAACTATCCTGACCTAAGTGATATTAATAGAATATTATACTTACATGATGCATTCACAAAGACAGATTATATTCTGGGCCATAAAACAAGTCACAGCAGCCTGGCTGGTGTGGTTCAGTGGTTGAGTGCTGACCTTCTTCTCTGAAATCAATACAAATATATTTTTAAAATGTCACAATAAATTTAAATTTAAGAGGATTAAAATCATATAGAGTATATTCTTGATTCTTATAACAGAATCAAATTAGGAATCAATAACAATAATATGTCTAGGAAAATCTCAGCTATTTGGATATGAAATAACATGCTTCCAAATAATTCAGGCATCAAAAACAAATCACAGAAAAAATTAGAAAATATTTTGAACTGAATGATGATGAAAACACAAAATTTCAAAATTGTGTGATGCAGCCAAAGCAGTGCTCAGAGCAAAACACATAGCTTTAACTGCTTATAATAGAACAGAAGAAAACTCTAAAATCTAACAAATTTTCAACTTTAGGGGATAAAATAAGGCCAAGTAAACACCAAGTAGATGGAAGGAAATAATAGAGATAAAAGCAGACATTGATAGAATAGAGAAAAAAAACATACAATAGAGAAAATTGGTAAAGCCAAAGGTGGATCTTTGAAAAGGTCAAGTAGAGTTTATAAATAGTAAGCAAGACTGATCAAGAAATACACATGCAAATCACTGGTATGACACATGGAAGAGACATTATAATTACAGAACCCACAGACAGTAAAAGGATAAAAGAATATTTTGTGCAACGTTATGTCCAAAATTTGGCAACTTAGTTGAAATGGACAAATATCTATCTATAGTTCCCTAATTATCCATTCATACATCCATCTAAGACCCATGCATAGGTCTTAGAATTGCTCTAACTTCCAAATCTTGAATTCTAAAATAGCTCTCTTTGACCACACACCTGCCTGTCTGCACCTCCTTATGAGCGCTTGGAGAGTTTCTTCCTTACCTGATCAGGACTGCAATTCCTAAATCTTCCTTAGGTTTCAGCCTGTCTGCACTTAACTTCACTTACCTTTCTATTCACTATAGACCCTTAATCAACTATATAGAGGAGCTTTCTCTTTTATTCTCTCTTTGCTCATGCTGTTAGTTGTTTTGCCACACTGACTGACAATTCCCAGACCTGAACCCAACTCATTGACTGCATTTATATTCTTGTTCCTAGGATACTTATGTGTGTTATTTAACAGCTCCTTTTTAGTGTATCCGTTAGCTTCTGCTTTGTAACAAACCACTTAAAACATTAACTATTTAGTTTACAGTTCTGGTGATTGGCAGTTTGGGCTATGCTCAGATGGCAGTTTTTCTGGTCTGAGTCAGGCTTGGTTGGCTCAACACGGCTGGAACTCTCTTATGTGCCTTTGGTCAGCTTCTGGCTGACTCAGTTTTCCTCTGCCAGTACTTGTTCTCTCCTCTTCCAGCAATCCAACCCAAGTTTGTTCATATGTGGTCAGATTCCGGTTCCAAAAGCAGCAAGAGTAGAGTGCATGTGGCCTCTTGATGTCTAGGCTCTGAACTCACAGTAGCTCTGCTCGCACATTATCTTGGACAAAGCAAGTCTCAGGGAGTGGGGGAAATAGAGTTCTGATGAGAGAAGTTGCATTGTGTTGTGGTCATTTTTGCAATCTATCATAGGTCATTTTTAGAATTACCTCTAGTTTGCTGATGTCTACTGTCCCCAAAGCACTCATTCCCGCCTCCACCCCCCCAAAGCACTCATTCTAAGCTTTTTCTATTGTTTTCCCTAGATAGTCTTTTCCAATACCTTGGCTTTTATATATATGAAAATTATGTCCACCTGAAATTTCTAGGCCTAACAATTTTTCAAAAAAAATTTAGAGGGATAATTTCCAGTTTTAGATTATTCTCCATCACCCCAGAATGACTTCTCATGCCTGTTTGCAGTTGTGGGAAATGTGTCTACCCCATGGCCCACAACCACTAATCTGCTTTTGGTGTCTAGTGAGTTGCCTTTCTGGACATTGCTTGCAAGTGGAATCCATAGAATATGTATGAAATTTTTGCATCTGTCTTCTTTCATCTAGGACTAGGTTAATGATTTTGAGGTTAATCTGGGTTGTAATATGTATCATATTGTATCATGTATCAGTAGTTTGTTCATTTTTATTACTGAATTGGAGGCCTGGTGCATGAAAATTCATGCACTGGAGGGGGCGTCCCTCAGCCTGGCCTGCCCCTCTCACAGTCTGGGAGCCCTCAGGGGCAGGAGGCGACCTGGCGATCAGAGGAAGGCGATGCCGCATCACATCTCTGCTGCTGCCACTGCCGGCAGTGCAAGCCTCAGCCGGCCCTGGTTACCTGAGCCTTGGGCAGCCCTGGGTGGCTGGGGAGCGCTATCTGAGGCTTGCCTGTGCCTTGGACTGGCCCTGGGCGGCTGGGCAGCCGCCATCCAAGGCTTGCCTGTGCCTCAGGTTGGCCTTGGGTGGCTGGGCAGCCGACATTTGAGGCTTGCCTGTGCCTCGGGCTTGTCCTGGGTAGCTGGGGGCCTGAGGGAACTGGGAGACTCCGGAGGCAGGCGGGTGGAGTGCCCGGGCCTGCCTAGGGGTGGGACTGGCCTTGCCATGCACCTGCCACCCCGGCAGGGCTAAGGGCACTGGGTACCACCATCTTGTGGCTGTGGGTGCCACCATCTTTGAGGGCGGGGCAGTCAATTAGCATATTGCCTCCTTATTGGCTGTGGGCACCGCCATCTTTGCGACGTCATGAAGGTCAATTAGCATATTCCCTCTTTATTAGATAGTATTCTATTCTATGAGTATACCACACTTGTTAATTCATTCACCAGTTGATGGACATTGGGTTTCTCTCCCCAATTTTTAGCTATCTCTCTATATAAAAGCCTAAGCGACCAACCGACTGGTCGACTGGTTACTATGATGCGCACTGACCATCAGGGGGCAGACACTCAATGCAGGAGCTGCCCCCTGGTGGTCAGTGCGCTTCCATAGCCAACCTCCTGCAGCCAGCCAACCTCCTGTGGTCCCTCCCCCCGGCCAGCCAACCTCCCACAGTCACCCCCTCCCCTGGCTGGCCAACCTCCCGCGGTCCCTCCCTCTGGCCGGCCCCGATTGCCGGTCAGCCTGAGGGACCCACCTGTGCATGAATCTGTGCACCAGGCCTCTAGTTGTAAATAATGCTGCTATGAATATTTGCTTAAAGTCTTTTTGTAGAGATATGTTTTCATTTATCTTGGGCAGATACCCAGAGTTGAATTATTAGCTTATATTGTAAGTTTATGTGTTTTCCAAAATGGCTGTGCAATTTAACATTCGCACCAGTAATGCATGAGGGCTCCAGTTTCTGCAAGTATTATCTTTGCTTATACTTGTTATTGTCTGTCTCTTTGATTATAGCTATTCTAGTGGGTCTAAAAGTGGTGTCTCTAAGTTTTAATTTGCTTTTACCTAATGATTAATGATTTTGAGCACTTTCTTATGCACTTATTAGCACCTAATAGATCTTCTTTGGTGAAATGTTTCAATATTTGCCCATTTTAATTGAAATTAAATTTAATGTTTTTACTTTTATTTTTATTTATTTATTTTTTAATATATTGTATTGATTTTTTTACAGAGAGGAAGGGAGAGAGAGTTAGAAACATTGATGAGAGAGAAACATCAATCAGCTGCTTCCTGCACACCCCCCACTGGGGATGTGCCCGCAACCAAGGTACGTGCCCTTGACCAGAATTGAACCTGAGACCCTTGAGTCCGAAGGCCGATGCTCTATCCACTGAGCCAAACCAGTTAGGGCTAATGCTTTTACTTTTATTAAAATGCTGAGTTTATTTCATATGTATATTTCTGTCTCCTGACCATTTCCATTTGTCTGACTTCCATTACTACTATGTCCTATCATAGCATTCCATACATACTTACAACCAAGCAAAGGGTAGAGTTCAATCTTTTTTTTTTTAATAAATATTTTTTGTTCAGATTATTATAATTGTTCCTCTTTTTTTCCCCCATAGCTCCCCTCCACCCAGTTCCCACCAACCCTCTGCCCTTACCTCCCTCCCACTGTCCTCATCCATAGGTGTACACTTTTTGTCCAGTCTCTTCCCGCCCCCCCCACACCTCTTTCCCCTTGAGAATTATCAGTCCACTCCCTTTCTATGCCCCTGATTCTATTATATTCACCAGTTTATTCTGTTCATCAGATTTTTTATTCACTTGATTTTTAGATTCACTTGTTGATAGACATGTATTTGTTGTTCACAATTTTTATCTTGACCTTTTTCTTCTTACTTCCTCTTTTTAAAGAATACCTTTCAGCATTTCATATAATGCTGGTTTGTCGGTGATGAACTCCTTTAGCTTTTTCTTATCTGTGAAGCTCTTTATCTGCCCTTCAATTCTGAATGATAGCTTTGCTGGGTAGAGTAATCTTGGTTGTAGGTTCTTGCTATTCATCACTTTGAATATTTCTTGCCACTCCCGTCTAGCCTGCATAGTTTCTGTTGAGAAATCAGCTGACAATCCTATGGGTGCTCCCTTGTAGGTAACTAACTGGTTTTCTCTTGCTGCTTTTAAGATTCTCTCTTTGTCTTTTGCTGTTGGCATTTTAATTATGATGTGTCTTGGTGTTTCCTCTTTGGATTCCTTTTGTTTGGGATTCTGTGTGCTTCCTGGACTTGTAAGTCTATTTCTTTCACCAGGTGGGGGGAGTTTTCTGTCATTATTTCTTCAAATAGGTTTTCAGTGTCTTGCTCTCTCTCTTCTTCTGGCACCCCCATAATTCAGATGTTGGTACACTTGAGGTTGTCCCAGAGGCTCCTTACAATATCTTCAAATTTTTGGGTTCTTTTTTCTTTTTGCTTTTCTGGATGAGTGTTTTTTGCTTCTTTGTATTTCAAATCTTTGACTTGGTTCTTGCGTTCCTCTAGTCTGCTGTTAGGTCTCTGTATAATATTTTTTATTTCAGTCAGTGTATGCTTAATTTCTAGTTGGTCCTTTTTCATATCCTCAAGGGTCTCACTAAATTTATCGGCCTTTTCTAGGAAATTCTTGAAAAACCTTATAACCATGGTTTTGAACTCTATCCAGTCATTTGTTTTCCTCCATTTCTTTCATTTGTGATCTGTTTTCCTCCATTTCCTCCATTTGTGATCTGTTTCTTTCTCTCTGCATTTTGGCTGCTTCCCTGAGTTGATAGAGTAGCTTTGTGTGGTAGGTGTCCTATAGGTCCAGTGGCTCAGCCTCCCCAGTTACCTGAAGTGGACACTCTTGGTGCACCCCTTTGTTGACTGTGTGCTCAGCCTTGTTGAAGTTAAGTCTTAACTGTTGTTGGTATTACTGGGAGGAATTGACCTCCAGGCCAGTTGGCTGTGAGGATCAGCTGTGTCTACGCTGGGAGAACTTCTGTGCTGGGGACACTCTTATTAGACAAAACTTGCAAAATTGCAAAGCTTCTGTGCTCAGCTTGGATGGGGCGGAGTTTCAGGGTGGAGCAGACAGCCTTGGTTTCCCATCATCCCTGCCCTATGAGGCCCCTGTGTCTCAATGTCCCTTGGTAATTGCTGCAAGCACCTGTGAGAGAATGCTGCCCTCGAGTTTCGCCCGCTGCCAGACAGGCCAGTTTCTCCTCAAATGAGTCGGGGTTCCCAGAAACTCGCCTGGAACTGGAGTTCAGCGCAGTTGGGAGCTTCCGTCTCCCTCCCGCTTTAGAAAGCCAGCCGCATACTCAGCCGCCAGTGCACTCAGCAGTCAGTCCTCTCTGTGCGTGCACCTCTGGACTTCTGCCTCTGCAGCTCCCAAGTCTCAGTGTCTCTTTTCCTGACAGTCCAGATTCCCCCCAAGTGAGTCTGGGTTCCCAGCATCTCGCCCGGGACTGGAGTTCAGTGCAGTAGGGAGCTTCCGTCTCCCTCCCGCTTTAGAAAGCCAGCTGCACACTCAGCTGCCCATGCACACAGCCACCCATCCTCTCCATGTGCGAGTCTCCGTACCTCAGTCTTTCACAGCTCCTCTGATTCTCATTGTGCTTTCCTCTTTCCTTCTAGTTGTAGAATTTCCACTCAGCCAGCTTTCCTGTGGTTCTGGATGGTGTCCGTTTTGCCTTTTAGTTGTAGTTTTGATATTGTGCAAGGCAGAAGTTTAGGTGTTTACCTATGCCGCCATCTTGGTTTCTCAGGAGTTCAATCTTTAAAAGCTAAATGGGAGAAACAAAACAAAACAAAACAAAAAATAAATGGGACTACGTCAAAATAAAAAGCTTCTGCACAGCAGAAGAAACCACCATCAAAATGAAAAGGGAACCCATTGTATGGGAGAACATATATGCCTATGATACATCTGATATGGGGTTAATCTCCAAAAGATATAAAGTACTCATACAACTTAACAAAAGGAAGACAAACAATACAATTAAGAAAATGGGCAGAGGATCTGAATAGACACTTCTCCAAAGAAGACATACAAATGGCCAAGGACATATGAAAAAATGCTAAAAGTCACTAATCAGAAAAATGCAAATTAAAACCACAATGAGATATCACCTCACACCTGTCAGAATAGCTATCATCAATAAATCAACAAACAAATGCTGGTGAGGATGCAGAGAAAAGGGAACACTAATTCAGTGCTGGTGGGAATGCAGATTGGTGCAGGTACTGTGGAAAAATGTAGGAAATTTCTTCAAAAAATTAAAAATGGAATTGCCTTTTGACCCAGTGATCCCACTTCTAGGAATATATCCTAAAAACCCCTAAACACTAATCAGAAAGACTATATGCACCCCTAGGTTCGTAGCAATGTTATTTACAACTAGAGACCTGGTGCACGATATTCATAAACTGGGGGAGGGGTCCCTCAGCCCAGCCTTCACCCTCTCACAGTCCAGGACCCCTCAGAGGATCTCTGCTTGCCAGCTTAGACCCACTCCTAGGCCGGCAGGCAGACATCCACCAAGGGGTCCTCAGTGCTGCCGCGGGGGCGAGTGAGGCTCCCACCACCACCGCTGCGCTTGCCAGCCGTGAGCCCGGCTTCTGGTTGAGCGGCACTCCCCCATAGGAGTGCACTGATCACCAGGGGGCAGCTCTTGCATTGAGCATCTGTCCCCTGGTGGCCAGTGTGCATCATAGCGACCGGTCGTTCTGTTTGGTTGATTTGCATATTAGCCTTTTATTATATAGGATAGCTATGATTTGGAAACAACTCAGGTGACCATCAGTAAATTAATGGATAAAAAAGCAGTAGTGCATTTACACAATGGATCCTATGCAGCTATGAAAAAGAAGGTTCTTTTAACCAGTGCGCAGCATGGGTGGACTTGGAGACTATTATGCTAAGTGTAATAAGCCAATCAAAGAAAGACAAATATCACATGATCTCACTTATTTGTTGAATCTAACTAACAAAATGAATTGACCAAAATAAGATCCAAAGCATGGAGGCATGGAACAGACTGATATACCTTGGTGTCGGGATTGGGGGATGAGAAGAGATAAATAACATATAGTTATTTGCATAGCCCATGGACACAGACAATGGGCGGTGAAGGCCTGGAGGGGGTTGTAGGGGCTGGGCTAAGAGGGGTAAAGGGGGGGGGGATGGGAGATATCTGTAATACTGTCAACAATAAATAAATAAATAAATAAATAAATATATATATTAAAAAATAAGTAAAAGCTAAATGGGCATTTTGGACAACAATGGAACCTAGAAAACATTTAACAGACACAGTAGGACAAGTTCTCTCTCTGCATTATAAAAAGGACAGTTAGATATCAGCTATTGTAGAAATGAAATAAGATGGAAAATTTTAACAGTTTAAATTATTTTCTTAAAGAGGCTTCCTCCACTGCCAGAGATCTTGAATAGCCTTCTGGTCAGTCATCTGGAGCAATTCTCACAACTGATGGCTTCTACTTTGGGACAATACCACCTTTTTCTATACTTGTTTGCATTTTTGCTTTAATGTCATCTACGGAGCTAGGTTTTTCTGTATTTTAGGACTAGTTTTCTGTTTCTGACAGATTCTTGACATTTTGATCTTGGTTTTGAGCCTTTTAAATTCTGGTTTAATGTTTGTGCATTTTTGCTGGAGTAATTAATATAGATTTCTTTATTGGAGCTTTTTCTTTAGCTTCCTTCTCTTCAGAATCATCATCTTCTTCATCATCACCATCTTCATCATCAGCAAGTTTTCTTTTTTTCCTGTGGAAACTTGCTACCATTTCCAGGGGCAAGTCACTTTCCAGGTAAACAGAGTATCCCAGAAAACTATATACACACTGCTTTTATAATTATCCAAAATGTATGTATACATTTTTTGGGATACTCTCTACTTAGGACTTTCACATCCTCCTCCTCTTTATATTCTGACTTTGCATTTTTCCCCCACATCTACTGAGTGCTGCCCATTAATTTGCACAGTCCCTGAATCACACTGCAACTGTAAGACTATATGTGTTATTTCAAAACCCACAGGAAAACAGATGGCTGAATGGACATTTTCAAAGTTGCCATTGTTACTGTAAATCAGACTGCTTTCATAATTCATTGCTTCTGTTTCAATAATGTGCAGTTCATACTTTGCACCAGCCCCTAAACTGACCATTCTCGAAGATAACTGGGGCTCATATTCATCATTATCCATCTCAAAGTGATAATTTCTGTCAGTCTTTACTTCAAACCAAAAGGCTAGTTCTGGGGTCAGAGGGAGCTCATGTCCTTGTCCATTGACTTTTCCATGGGGTGTTGGCACACAGTTAGGTGGGAGAGAAGGTGGATGGAATAGCTGCACAGGACAAAACCACACCAAGGCTAATCTTTGTCCATTTTTAAGTTGGGTACTGTGTCCTATTATTGAGGTATAAGAGTTTTTTATATATTCTGGATACAAGACTTTGATGATACATGTGATTTACAAAGGTTTGCTTATGCTATGCTTTGTCTTTTGATTTACTTAATGGTGTCTTGTTAGGTACAAAAGTTTTAAATATTTATTAAGTCCAAGTTATCGGTTATTTTCCTTTATGGATTGTGCTTTTTTGTGTGTCATATTTAAGAATTCATTGCCTCACCCAAGGTCATGACAATTTTTCTGCTGTGTTTTTTTCTAGAATTTTTATAGTTTTGGTTCTTAATTTGGTCTCTGATCCATTTTGAGTTTTTCTTTATTCTTTGAGATTGTGAATTATTGGTATTATTTTTATTAAATATTTGACAGAGCTCATCAGAAAAGTAATTTGAGGTTGGTGTTTTCTTTGTGGAAATATTTTTAGTTATCAATTTAAAATTTAAGTATTCAATTTCTTTATATATTCCTATTCAGATATTCCATTTCTTCTTGAGTCAGTTTGGTAATTTGTGCCTTTCTAGAAATTTGTTCATTTCATCTAAATTGTCTAATTTGTTGGCCCAATAGTATTCCCATTTATGCCTTGTAATTTCTGTATGGTTGGTAGTATTTTCAGATTCCTTTTTGTTTGTCTGGTTAGAGAACGGGGGTTTTTGCTAACCTGTTCCGTTGCACACTTCTGCGACTGTGCTTGTGTTCAGGGCTAAGTGGTAGGAAGAAAGAGAGAGAGTATAGAGTGATGGGAGATCATCCACTCTCTTGGGATCAGAGGAAGGGACTTCTAATGTCATTGCCTGTGGGATTGCTTGAAGGCTGGGGGGCTGGGGCTTAGGAGACTCGGAGAAGAAAAAAGGGGGAATTTCTGTACTTTAAGTCTTAAGCATTCCCTTTCTCACTCCTCAAGCCAGAATAAGGGCTCTTCTGGAGCTCTGTGTCTGTCTGAGCCTCAGTACCCAGCCAGTGTTGGGTTTCAGGTGCAATTGGGATACTGGAGGTAAATATGGCAAACTCACCACTGGTTTGGTGGTACTTCAAATTCTGGCCTTTTAAAAACTCCAAGTTCATTGCTACCGTTTACTTCTCAGAATCCTCAAATGGCTGCCTTGCGCATTCTGTTCAGTTGTGTAATTGTGTTCAGTGGGAGACATTTCATTTTATTGTACTAGAACCATGTTGTTTTTAATTAGTCTGTCCCATCTTAAGGCCATTGTTTTTCTCTTTTCACTTAATTACTTTTTGGAAAATCTTACAGCATTTTGCCATCAAGTGAGATGATGTAGATATGTGTATTGCTGCACATAATCCATGCAATCTGAAGATTCCACTTATTTGATTATTATATGGAAGTTTTAGAAACCCAACCTCAGTGCATTTTCATTTGAAAAAATTTTGTTCCTTTTCTTTCTGTCCAATATTCTTCAGATTTTTCTGGACTTCCCTTCAATTTCTGAAAACCAAATTACAGAACTACCTGCAGATTTTATAGAAAACAATATACATTTAACCATGATTGAGGCTATTTACAAAGAGAGTGGAATTCTCACATTAAAAAGGAACCCATTAATAAGTTTTAAATAACTAACTGACTAACTCTGGAGAATCATTAACAGATATTAAATAAATAAATTCCTACCACTACCCATTTTGCAGTGAGCTACGTGGAAGAGGCAGCAAGCATTTGCAAACATTTCAGAGGAATCTAGGGTGTAGCTGCCTCTTGTATTGAAAGGTACTATAGGGTGCCCCAAAGGAATCCCAAATATATTTAGAAAGACTTGGTGACATTGTCTAGCTTTTTAAAAGTGATGCAATATACTAGAAATTTGCAAAAGTGCAAATAGAAACTTAAAAAAAATTAATTCACTAATAATGAGGTCTAATTTCTAGTCTTCTGAAGTCCTCTTGCAGGACCTTACCCTGTGGAGGGCATTCTGAGGATCTGATGAAAGCTATGATCTACATCTCTATAAACATTAGAGAAACAAAGACATACACTTGCATATACTTTCAAGTGCCTGCCCTCTTAATGCTCATCTGTGGATTCTCAGGGCAGAGGTGGATCCCAGTTAAGAACTCCCGCAATAAAGTGACTCTTTGTCCAAATAGTATTGGGATCACTTTTTAAAATTACATTCATTGGGGTGACACTGGCTAATAGGATCATGTAGGTGTCAGTGTAGATTTCTATGATACAAGATCTGTGTATTGGACTGTGTATCCGCCACCCAAAGCCAAACCTTCTGTCACGGTATATGAGGCCCCCTTCACTCCTACCCCTCGCCCCCTTCCCTCTGGCAACTACCACACTCTTGTTGGTTTCTGCAAGTTTCAATTTTATATCCCACACCTGAATGAAATCATATGGTTCTTAGCTTTTTCTGAAAATCTCTTCCAGGTGAAAATTTATCTTGGGTAATGCCTTTGGCAGGGCAGGGCAGGGCAGTTCCCAGCATGGTTTAGGTGTGAGATGTAGATGACAGTCCTGTAAATGACCTGTGATACTTGGAGTAATTCACAAAACCCTCCCTAATCCACAGTCCACAACTTGAACTTCCAGCTCAGATCTTCTTCCTGAAGCATAGGGGGTACCCCTCAGGAGGATGTGCTCCAAGTTCATTTGTTTTACCAGTGAAGAAGTGCTTACTCAGGAATAGCAGCTACAGAACCTCCCTGGGGAGCCGCCTCTCAGACTTCCTTCAGTGATAGGGCTCTGGGAGAAGCTGAAGGGTACAGTGGACAGGATCCTGACTCCGTGGTGAAGAGGATCCTGACTTACCATTAAAAGACCTGAGGTCAAACCCTGTTGCTTAGCTTACCTTGGGTCAGTCACTTAATATTCCTGAGATTTGTTTTCTCTTTTGGTAAACTAGAAATAGCAATACCCGTTATATTTTTTCACAGATCATTGTGAGAATCAGTGAAAATAATAAATGCTATTTTTAAAAATACTTAAGCCTGTTGAATCGAAAGATAAAGGGACACATGGCATAATAGCTGTGGTAGAATGGAACCTTCATTCATTCACCATGCATTTATTCATTTATAATCTTAACATGCACAGGGCATCTTTAATTTCCCTACGCTTCTAGTTAGAAATATGCCTTTCTATCTCTCAAGTACTTCTAAGACTCTCTTCATCTGATGCAGAAAAGAGAATAAAAGGAAGTTTAGTGATACAGAATGAGGAAGTCAAATGATTTGTATAATACGTTGGAAAAATCAGTATAATTGAGTAGTTTATATGAGCTCTTAAGATGATAGTCGAAGGAAGCAGGATGATTTCTGAAAACTGTGAGAGCTCATCCTGCCCTAGTTATAGGCATGAATGATAGGAGCTGCCGTTCTCTGAGAGCTTTTCTATCTTTACATACGTCCTATCTCATTTAATCATCACTCGCCTGAGGTCACGTGGCTCCGAGAGCTGAAATTTCAGCCCGGGTCCTGTTACCTGCACAGATCATGCTCATCGCTCCCTAGAAGCAGGAAAGGGAGGCTGAGTTACAAGGAGCTGAACTGGCATTTGCCTTTCTAAAGCTTATAGGGATCAGTGTTAATTTACATTCTTTAACCTTGAAAGCTCAGAATAACCTTTGAGCTTGCTTTTCAAGACTGAGAGATAGCCGTAATTGCCACTTGAAAGCAGGGTAGGGACTCCAAAAGAATCAAGTTTTAGCTTTAAGAAATAAGGTTCTCTGAGTTCCACTTTTTAATTTTTGAAATCTTTGAAGATTAGGTAGTCTATTTTCTGAGAGTTCCTTTTTCAAGCATATTGGAATTTACATTTCTGACTTATTAGAAAATATGCAGCAATATGATTATTATAACATATAAATACGGTGCATTTTCTTCATTATTACCAGAAGGAAAAATGTGCTGGTGTTTTCCACAGGTGCGGTGCATTTGTTGGGCTGAATTCCCCCTCCATCTGCTGGCTTTGCCTAAACCGTAGCCTGCTGCTTACATTACCTACCGATGTGTCAGAACAGAGGAAACCAAAGGCTGAATTTTAAGCAACATCCCTAGTTGTTTAGATGCTCTTAAAATATTTAGAATACCTCGCTTTGTCTGACTAGTATGCTGTACTGGGTAGGAGGTAAAACTGGGACATTCTGACTGGTTACAGCTATGTACAGCTTCTCTAGAAACCTCAAGAAAATAATGGACTCAAGCATGCTTTGAGCTGTTCTTTCAGAAACTATGGCAACAGGGCCTTTTAATTAAAGCTGAAGTATGTGTGCAGCTTAGAAAAACAGAGAGATACTGCCAACTGATAAGGAGAGTGTATGGGAATAATTCAGAAAACTGGAAGAAAATGTCTTTTTAGATATATTTGCTGGCTTTATTATCTAAATTGTTCAAAGAAAGAGGAAACATTTTTCTTTTTTTATTGAATTTATTGGTGTGACATTGGTTAATAAAATTATAAATGTACAATTCTATAAATGTACAATTCTATCATCTGTGTATTGTGTTGTATGTTCACCATCCCAAGTCAAGTCTCCTTCCATCACCATTTATCCCCCCAAGGAAACTCTTTTAATGGATATTTGGCTCTGGAATATGTTATAACATATTTTTAAAGAAAATATTGTTTCTTAATTATGTTTTCTTAAGATTAATATTTAAATTCATTTCTGTTTCCAGAGTACATGTTAACTGACAGTGGGAAGGGCAGCCTGGAGGCATCATCAATTTCAGAGGGCCGCCAAACTGGGCTAATTACAAAATGGTTGATCTGTGAGTTTTGACAATGGAGACCATGTATATGCCCCAGTATATACATGGGTTGAGGATTTACAAATTAGTAAACTGTTCCACTCTTGAACTGAAACATTTACAGCCAGCATGCTAGAATTTATAAACTCAGAGCATGCCAAAAAGTAATTACAGAAAACCAAAAACTAAATGTTTTGAAAAGCTGGAGTTACCATTTTTCTTGGACTAAAATAGGTGTTATGCTAATGACACCAGTGATGGAAAGATTTTGTCGTCCCCTTTGCCAGGGAGAATTTGAGTTTATGCCTACTACTTTAGCATCCTATCTGATTAGTGTCTCCATTCACTCTTAAAAATGTCCCTGTTTGCCCAGCCAGCTTGCCTCAGTGGTTGAGCGTTGACCTATGAACCAGGCGGTTGCAGTTCGATTCCCATTGTGGGGCGTGCAGGAGGCAGCTGATACGTGATTCTCTCTCATCATTGATGTTTCTGTCTCTTCCTCGCATTGCCTTTCTGAAATCAATTAAAAAATATATATTTTAAAATGTGCCTGTTGGAAGGATAAATGATAGGGGCAATAGCTGGAAAGATGAGTTGCGTGTAATGGAATAGCATGTAATAGTTACAAACGTGAAGCTCGTGAGCCAGCAACCCCGTAGGAACTGGCTCTTACAACGGTGTGTTATCTGGTCTCTTTGGCTTTGTCTTCCAGTTCACCTTTATTATTCTGTTGGCAGAGTTGGCTGTGTATAATTAGATCTGATCTTCCACCCTTTTGCTTAATGGTTTCTCATTGCTTACAGGTTTGGTATACCTTTTCTCAGTCTCAGCTCCAGCCTGGAATTCCTTTACTGTGTGTGTGTATGTACGTGTGTATGTGTGTGTGTGGGGGGGAAGGGGGCAAACGCCTGCTCATAATTCAAAACGAGGATTAAACATCACCTCTTTCTTCCCTTCATCTCACAACCCTCCCTTATTCCTCCCAAGTATGTATTCTCTCCTCTGGGACTGGATGAGGGCACCAGAGGTGAGGACTTATACATCTGTCTTTGAAGGCAGATTCTATGTAGCTTTTTTTTTTTTTAATCTTGTCTCTGCAGCCCTATGTGATATCAGGCATGGAAAGCGTACTTATTTTGTTGAATATTTGATGTTTGGTAAATATTTGATGAGTGGGATTAAGTGGATAAAATAATTGGAGTCACTAGGGCATATCTGAGAAAACACAGAGTAGTTGAAGTTTGGTTCTGATGTTTGCCCTCCTCCCCTTTCTCACTCTTCTGCTCCTCTAGGTACCCTCTGCTCGCATGCCTGGTCTTTGGCTCCCCAGACACCTTCTTCAGGGTCTTGCCTAGGCTTGTCCGATCCCCAGATGCCCTTCTGAAATACCCTTTGTCTTTCTTCCCCAAACTCCTACCCTCAACTCCAATCCCAACGCCATTTCCACACTAAAGCAAGCAGCTAGGTATAATTAGAGGATAATCACCTAATTCATTCCAGGTCATAAAAGACTGACAGGGAGGCTGCAGGACGTGCCTGAAATTTGAATTCCGCAGTATAAGGGGTTGCTTGCCTGTTCAGATTTCTGACTGTGTATATAATCTCCCCTTTTATATAGTATATTAATACCATCTCTAAAAAGGTTTCCGTGCCAGGATTTTGGATTATGTCATTCGATCATGACAAAGGAATATTTGGAGCACTGCCTGCCTGCTACCAGTTTCAGCAACATTGCTGTCTTTGTTCAGCAGCGTGTGTGCAATTATTTGCATATTTTATTGCTTATTTGTATCTCTTAAAATTTAAATAAATGAACATAAGGAAATTAGGTCTCAAACAGGTAATGCACTGTAGACAAAGACATAAAAAAATCATCAGATGAGGCAAAAGAACCAATTCTTAGTGTGAAATAGGTGCTCCCTGAATTTAAGCCCATCTATATAGTCTTATTACATAGGAAAAAAAGCAAAGGCAAGGAGCATGGAAGAATTCTGGAACTCTGTTCTAGAAGATTGTATACAAAAGAGGAGCTATAACTTGGGATTTTCTCATCTTATAGTTTAGCTTCTGGGCCTGAAACCTAAGTCTCTCATGTGACTTCTGCACACATCATTTCTTTTGTGCTTTCGAGAAAACATTTTATGGGGTGGGACACCTGTTAAAGGTAAGGAAGATATGCTTGGATTTTCCTTCAAGCTGCCTCCTCTTCAATGTTATTAACCCTTGCTTTAAATCCTCTGAACAGCTGGAAACTAGCTAATATCTTTGTTGCAACTACTTTAGTAGATTCTAAGTTGAAGGGCCCTTAAAACCAGGGTATGGCATAGGCCCTTGAACTGGGTACTGAGACCTGCAAGATGAGGACAGAGGCTCTGAAAACCATTGCCACTTCCCTTACCTGTTTTCCTAACCTGTTTAGAAACCACCAGGGCCTGAAGGGCAGTTTACTCTGGGCTATTAGTTCCAAAGGGCTGGGTTTCACTGGGAGAGTGAACACAACCTATTGAGCTCTCTTGCTCAGAAGCTTAAATGGAATAAAATCAGGTTGAATAAGACCTGCTCCTACCCTTAAAGAACTCTTTTTCTTTCTTTTCTTTCACAATGATGTCTGAGCCTATTAGAAATTTGTTAATTGAAGTTAGTGTGGATGCTTATCCCTACATTTTTCTAAGAGATTCAGTGTCTTGTGTGTAGAATCAAAAGATAAATTAGGTTATTATTTGTTTGTTTTTTTCTGGCTTTACACCTAAGATTTTAGTAATAAGACTGGGGGAGGAGAGAAAGATAATAGAAAAAACTTTTTGAGTGTTGGTATCTCTTTGCTGTAGGGATTAAAGATTTAGTTTGGTAGCATTTATTATTACTGCTTATTTATTTTAATTTTAGTTTAATTTTTGCATAGATACAACATTCACATGAAAACATAAAACATATATCCGTGAAAATTCTTTATCTCATTGTCTCCCAGTTTTAAGGAAATCTCTTAGATAATTATTGTTCTTAGTTTCTTGTGAATCTTTTCATTATCTATTTTTCTATATTCAAGGACATAAAAGTATTTTATTTTTCTCTTTTTTTATAGTAACATAAAAAAGGATAGTAACATACTGTATAAATGTTCACACCTCATTTTATTCACTTAGTGTTTTGTTGAGAGCTTTCTGAGGATAACACTCTACTTTTTATAGCTACATAGTATTCCATTGGATGCATGAACATAATTTAGTTAACAGTTCCCCTGTTAATGACATTTAGTTAATTTTCTAATATTTCATTATTATAAACAATGCTTAAATGTAAAACTTGAGTCATTTCACATGGGTGCAAATGTTATCTTTGGGATGAACTCCTAGAAGGGGAAATAGGGGGTCACAGTTTATATTTTTCAGGTTTTTAAAAAAATTTTTTATTGAATGATTTTAGAATTGAGAGAGAGAGAGAGAGAGAAATTGATTTGTTGTTCTAATTATTTATGCATTCATTGGTTGCTGCTTGTATGTGCCCTGACAGGGGATTGAACCTGCAACCTTGGTGAATCATTTGGTGATCCTCTAACCAACTGGGTACGTGGCCAGGGCTTATAAATATTTTAGTTTTGATAAATATTATCATATGACCCTCCATAATGGTCTGTTTTTATTATTGACGCTTTATAATATATTGTGGTCTCCTCTTACTGGGCTACTCTGTTGCTTGGTTATCCTTTTTGTCCTTTCATATGAATATTAGATTCAGGTTGTTTAACTCTGAGAAAAAAATTAGTATTTTTTAATGCAATCATGTTAAATGTGGATTTTGTTAAAGGAGAATTGAATCTTTATGATTTAGGTTGTCTTATCTAATAATTGGTAGGATTTTCCGTTACTTCAACTCTTCTTTTGTGGAAGGGCCTTTTTCATATAGTTCTTCCACATTTCTTGTTAAAATTGTTTCTAGTATTTTATCTTTTTAGTTGTGATTAAAAATGGGTATTTTTCCCCCACTACATCGTCTGTCTGTAGTTTCTATACATGAAAACTATTGGTTTTATTATTTTAAATCTTGTAACCCGCTAATTTAATTATTTTACTATTGGTAGTACTTTTCAATAGAATTGAATTTTTCAGGTATACAAACTTACCATTTGCAAGTAGCGATTATTGTGCATCTTCCTCTCCAACTTTTAAATTTCTTATTTACTTCGCTTGTCTGTTGGTATTGGCTAGGACATCCAGCAATATATTAAACTAGTGGCCCAATGCATGAAATTCATGCAAGGGGCTTGGCCCTCGCAGCCCTGGCTTCGTGGGGACGGTCGTTCTGCTGTTTGGTCTAATGAGCATATTAGCTCTTTATTATATAGGATAATAGTAATAAGAGTAGGTACTCTTCCTGTTCCTGACTGCTGGGAATGTCTCTAGTGTTTCCCTGTTAAGCAGAAGCTGGCTCGGGGTTGAGATAAATACATTTTATTATGTTTCACAAGTATCCATCTGTGCTGGTCAATTATCCTTGGTCTCTCAGCTTCACCTTGCTCCTATATAGGACACTCTCTGGTGTTGGGGCTGGCAGTCAGCCAACCACATTTCTCAGATGCCTTTGACAGGAGTTTCCTGTTGGGATCTGTCAGTAGGGGGCACTAGGCGGTCCTGGGAGGTGGGAGAAGCATTTCCTGTCTCTTGCTGTTTCTTTCAGAGGTGCCCCACTGAGGTATCTCACCCAGAGGTATGAGTCCCAACTCTGAGGTACTTCCCTCTTGTAAGCTCCTGAGGAACTAACAGCACCTGAGCAGTGTGCCCTTCTCACAGGTCTGAGCCCCAACTTTGCAGGGCCTCTTCTTTGGGCTCCCACATTCTTGCAACCTAATAGCTTCCCTTTTGTTCCCCCAGCTCTTTAGGTGATAGCTGCTTCCTGCATTTATTATCTTTAGGCTACCTGTGTCCTCTTTCTGCTGATGCAGTCCTCCCAACACTTGTTTTACCAATTTCCTCTGTTAAATCCTCTCTGTGTAAATACCTGTTGCTCTTTGCTTTTCTGAAAGGATCAGCCTGATGACTCATTTGTTTCTATTTTAATGAATGTTTTTTAAATCAAGATTATTTTCTGACTTTTCCTCCCAATGCCTTTTCTGTGTCAATGGCCATGATTGTGTGGTTTTTGTTAGACCAATGAAATATAATAATGGATTTTCTAATACTGGATTCCTCTTGAACTTTTGTAATAAATTCCCTCTCATCATGTATTCTTTAAATGGGCTGCTGATTCTACTTGCTGATATTTTCTTTAGGATTTTAGCATTTATATATATATATATATATATATATATATATATATATATGAAACTGGTCTGAAGTTTTTGGGTAATCTATGTCAAGTTTTTATTTCAATTCTGTATTTACTTTATAAAACTTTTGTGTTTCCCCTGTTTCCTCCTCTTCCTCCTCCTTCCCCCTCCTCCTCCTCCTCCTCCTCCTCCTCCTCCTCCTTTTTTTCTAAGTTCTGGAACAGTTTCAATAATTTAACATTAACCTTTTCAGGTTTCTGCTGTTGTTTTATCTTGTTTATTAAGGTTTGGGGGGAGATTCTATGGGACTAGCCCTGGTTCGGTATTATATAATGGGAGATCTATTTCATTAAATGAATGCTGAATGATCAGTATAAAAAATGATGTTTGATGCTGCATTAGCTGGGCTAGTCAAGGAAAGTTTTGGTGGGTACCTGGGCTGGCCCAAACCAAACTGTCTTCTGTGCCTTTTTAATCCCATAATTATTGTCCTTCATGTCTCTAAGTCAGTGATCAGCAAACTCATTAGTCAACACAGCCAAATATCAACAGTACAACGATTGAAATTTCTTTTGAGAGCCAAATTTTTTAAACTTAAACTTCTTTTAACGCCACTTCTTCAAAATAGACTCACCTAGGCCGTGGTATTTTGTGGCAGAGCCACACTCAAGGGGCCAAAGAGCCGTATGTGGCTCACGAGCCGCAGTTTGCCGACCACGGCTCTAAGTAATTCTCTCTCTTACCTGTTCCTCTTTCCCATCCTATTCTGAAACCACCAGGCCCAGCTGAGGTTACCTACTAATAACTGATACAGTTTTTGAAATATAACCCTGTATAGAAATATTTGCATTTTAATAGCAGAATTATGCATATGGTCATGACAGTATCTTGGGTCCTGATACTTTATGTTTTGCATCATCTTTGTCTTTTTTAAAAAATATTTTTATTGATTTCAGAGAGGAAGGGATCGGGAGCGAGAGATAGAAACATCAGTGATGAGAGAGAATCATTGATTGGCTGCCCCCTGCACGCCCCACACTGGGGATCGAGCCCACAACTTAGGCATGTGCCCTGACCAGGAATTGAACCTTGACCTCCTGGTTCATAGGTTGATGCTCAGCAACTGAGCCACGCCAGTCTGGCATCATCTTTGTCTTTTAAAGTTCTCCAAGTATACTTATGTTTGAGGCGAGGTATAAAGGTACCAGGTTGAGGAACGTGTATTCTCACATTGACTTAAACAGGTTTAATAAGCTTTTCATTCAGGAACCTTAGGGCGTCTCCAGCCTTCTTAAAAAGCAATCAAAGCATCAGGTCACCACCTAACTACCTTGATGGGAGTAAAGGAAAAGATGAAATAATACCTCCCTCAAGTTTCTGATCCCTAGTCTCCTAGCTCATCTTTTATTTCCAATGCCTTTATGCTTCCTCTTCTCTCTGAACAGCAGGCCTTTCCTTGCCCTTGACTCTGTTCAATCTTTACTCACTTTTGAAGTTGTGGCCCTGGTTTTTCTCACACAGTGGTACCCCTTCCCTCACCCAATCCTCTGAACTGACCACCTCCTCAATGATCAGTAATGTCTCCTGAACATACTTCATGTTACCTTCATTGCGTTACTTGATTTTTAGTCTGTGTTCCCCATTGGACTGGTTGCTCCTAAGGGAATGTTCATTGTGTATTCATTTTTGTTCCCCATGCTTAGTACAGTGCTGCACACATAGGAGTCCTCAAAAAATATTTGGTGAGCGCTGACTGGGTAGTTCAGTTGGTTGGAGTGTCGTCCCATACACCAAAAAGTTGCAGGTTCAATTCCTGGTCAGGGCACATACCCAGGTTTCGGGTTCTATCCCGGTCGGAGTGCATATGGGAGGCAACCGATCAGTTTCTTTCTCTCCTCTCTCTCTCGAAATCAATAAAAAAAAACATATCCTTGGGTAAGGATTAAAAAAAATTTGATGAATTATTGTATAAATAAAAGCCAAGTAAAAGTGGAGAAAAAGGAAGAGGAATGACAAATGAGTAAATGGACTCTGAGGGAACTTCAGGACCATGTGCCAGATGCTAAAAGGTGGGTTTTAATAACCCAGCTGCACGGTATAAAAATAAACTGCTTTCATTCAGCGTGAATTTAATTTATATTTGATTTATGTTTATATCGCAGAGGCTTTTCTGGCAACACACTTTCTAAATCTGCTTTCTTAGACGGTGTCTATCGGCATAAGTCAGAAAGGCAGTTTCCAAGGCTGTCTGTGAAAGCCTAAAATCCTCTGGCCGCTTTATAATAATAATTCACCTTTTGTATCAAGACCTTTGTGTTTATCCTTCCTGCATCAGGAAATTTTGTCCTGCTTCAGGAAATGATGAAAGTAGAGATAGAGACTCGAAGGGAGTAATAAGGGATGCTAAAAATAGGTCTGTTGGGAGATGAGGTGACCTGAAAGCCAAGGATTAAATTGAGGGGTTTGAGGGAAATAAAAGCTCTTTCCATGATGCCTCCATCTGTCAAGTATAAATATAAATGGAGCCTGGGATTATGTTTAGCTTGAATTTCCCCCCTTCCCGAGCTGCTGGGAAAATTTTAATCGGCAATCTGCGTTTGGGTAAAAAAGGGAGGATTTAGAATTCTTTGGACCCACCTAGCCACCAGAATTATTCAGGAACGTATAAACATTGGTATCCTTATTCTGCTGCTTCCCCGATGTTACCTGCCCAAAGCATATTTTAATGAATTCTTTATTCTGTACTCTCTAAGTAGATATTTTATGTTCTGCTTTTCTTATTCGTGCATCCAACTATTTTTAGTCATGCTGAATTGCACAGGGACAGTTTTGGAGAAGATTTGCATACATGTCTGTACTTATTACTGAATGGCATCAATACTTACAATTAGTCCTTTTAAAGAGGTTAGCATTACCCCCAAAGGAAGAAAATTGTTTGACCGTGACAGTATAAATTTACTGATTTTATAAATCTTACCTCAGAAGTGTTATTCCTTTAAAAAAAATTTTTTTAAAAAATTGATTTCAGAGAGAAGGGAGAGGGAGAGAGAAATAGAAACATCAATGATGAGAGAGAATCATTGATTGGCTGCCTCCTGCACGCTCCTTACTAGGGATCGAGCCCTCAACCTGGGCATGTGCCCTTGACCGGAATCGAACCTGGGACCCTTCAGTGTGCAAGCCGACACTCTATCCACTTCTCTCCCACAGAGCTCGTTTCTGTCTTCCTTGAGGGTGTGGGGAATGTGGGTGCAGGATAGAAACAGGATCCTCCCCAGGGAGTTGCTCCTCCTTTCCAAGGGGTACACAATGTGGAACCACTGCTGCCTCTTTTCATTGAAATAAGTGCACACTGGATTCCAGTAAGAGTTCTGGTCTCTGCCCAGGGCCGGGTCACAGCCCATGCATTTAGAGCTCTTTTATTCTTTGGAAAATATATTTATTTTTTATTGATTTCAGAGAGGAAGGGAGAGGGAGATAGAAATATCAATGATGAGAATCATCAATCAGCTGCCTCCTTCATGCCCCACACTGGGATGGAGACCGCAAGCTGGGCATGTGCCCTGACGGGGAATCAAACTGTGACCTCCTGGTTCAGAGGTCGACGCACAACCACGGAGACACACCTGCCGAGCAGATCTCTTTTATTCTTTAACTCTTGTTTCTTCTTGGTCTCTACAGCTGAGCAGAGGAATTTTGTCTTCTTGTTTCCCTGTCATTGTTACACCTTCCTCTTCCCCCAGCACCCCCATCATCAGTCATCTTGGGAAGGCTGGTGCCTTTCTCCTTTTCTCATCTTCTGCCATCCCTGAGAAGGGTGGGGTGAACTTGGACTCGTGACTGCTGGCTCTGCCAATCTCTGCAGGATTTAATGAGAAAGTAACTCTCTCCCTATTCTGTTTTGACTAATATAATTTTTGTGACCTGCCAGTCCTGTAGTACTATGCTAAGAAAGCTTTTAAAACTAGCCAACCATATCTGTAATACTTTCAATAATAAAGATACATTAAAAATAAAATAAAATTAGCCAACCCTTACGGTGCCAAAATCCGTTATCCTTAATCCCTATGAATAAAAAGCAGACACAAATATAATGGAAACCGATTCAATCAAAGTTTGGCATAAAATGGAATGTCATGATCCCCCTTCTCCTATCTCATAAAATTAGTTTTTTTGTTTTTAAAGAAAGCACTTGTATTGGGGGAAAAAATCATGATGATATCTACTAATTTAACAGTGTTGTTCTGGAGAGATGTTTTTGGAGGTATCAAATAGGGGCATTAACTTATTTATATAGTTTTAAATGAGTGAGTGTGGAATATTCCTTTTGGTGGGTTTGGATTTCTAATTTGTTCTTTTCTGCAAGTTTTAGACAAATATATATATTTTAAAATATTTTTACTGATTTTTAGAGAGGGGAAGGGAGAAGGAGAGAGAAAGAGAAACATTAATGTGAGAGCAAAATATTGATCCACTGTGTCCTGCATGCCACCTATGGGGGTTCGAGCCTGCAACCCAGGCATGTGTCCTGACCAGGAATCGAACCAGCAACCTTTTGGTGCACGAGATGACATCCAACCAACTGAGTCATACTGGCCAGGGCAACAAATAGATCTTTAAAGAAAAGAAAAACCAAAACATATTGAAAATTTACATGGTGCCATATATAAGTAGGAAAAATGAAGAATTCAAAGAAAAAAGAAGCGCGTTTCAACCTTCATATCCACAAATACACTTTAGATAAGTTTAACTGCGGTAAATGCTGTAAAAAAGCCCCATTAAAATAAACACCACTTAAACCAATCTACTAGAAAAAGTCAACAGGATCATATGATCTAGGTTAAAAAGTTCATAGCTCTTGCCCAAATGACTGCAAGAGAAGGTAACAAAATCTTTAAAGCTTTTAGCTACTATTCAGTAATATTACCTTAGGAAAAAGAGTGAGTTCAAGGTGACTTCTAATGCAGATTTAGCTGCTGTCCAAGTGACATAAGTCAAAGAGCAGACATGCACAATAAAAGATGTCAAACTGGACTAGCCACAAATATTTCACACAAACCCTTATTTACCATCTTTGTTTGGACCCTGGTCCAGTCAGCTCTCTCTGCTCCTTTTTTTTTCTTCTCTTTTCTCTTTACTTAGTATAAATTATCAGAAGACTGTAGGTCATGAAAATGTTTTTTCTTCTTCTTGCTGATAAGTACGTCTTCGGAGTAAGCATATTTTGAGAGGGAATGTGCTGCCAGAAAAGCATTTAAGTCTTGAACGCAGACCAAGTGCACATTCAATTAGTTTCTGTAGGGGCAACGGTTCAGCCTCCAGACTGTGGGCAGGAATGGTCATTCCCTCCTGCTCTGTGTGTCCTCAGTGGGGGCTGCTGATGTTCCTGAGACATTTCTGATCAGAGCAGTTTGTGCTGGAAACCTCTGTCCATAGTGTTCTTAGGTTTGCTTCAGAGGCATTGTCCCTGGGGCTTGATGGTGAGCCCTGCAGGCATTCATCCTCCGACTCCTGACCTGGTGACTCAGTACATGACTACCCCACTTTCCTGTTTTAGTACTGTTGCTCACCTTTGGGACTTGAAATCCTGCCCTGGACTCCAGCCCCAAAGCCTGATAGCTTTTTTTTAAAAAAAAAATTAAATACATTTTTATTGATTTCAGAGAGAAAAGGAGAGGGAGAGATCGAAACATCAATGATGAGAGGGAATCATTGATCAGCTGCCTCCTGCATGTCCCACACTGGGGATCAAGCCCACAACCCAGGCATGTGCCCTGACTGAGAATCGAACGTGACCTCCTGGTTCATAGGTTGACACTCAACCACTGAGCCACGCTGGCTGGGCCTGAATACCTTTTGTTCACTTTGTACATTGGTAGAGGTGATGGTCAAAATAGTATTTAACGACTAGTAGAAAGTGGGCGCTGACCAATCAGAACAGATGCCAAATGAAGAACCTTTTTGTTGGTAGATCCTGGGAGAGGTGTGAGAGTGGTGGGGAGGCGAGCAACCGGGTTAGAACACTCAGGGGTCTTGGGGCCTCTACCACTTATGGCTGCCCAGGCCCTGCTCTGCTTGAACTAATCTTCTCATGGCCTAATGATCCTGCCAGCCTGGCTTTGCGCATTTGATGCAGATTCATTGGTCTTGCCTGTACTTACTCATGACCCTGAGCAGACCCGGCTTGCTGCTTGCCCCCTCACCTGTCTGCCAGGTGAATGAATGAGTGAGGCCCCATTTGCCTTGTGGCTGAGTCTGCCTGAGCCCATGATAGGGTTGGACTCAATTTAGGAATGTCTTATAGAAATAGTAGCTTACGGGGACTAAATTGGAACTGAAGATTAAGCTGTTACTTGAGATTAATTAGCTCATTGGGATTCTGTTGATATAGCTGTAGTTGTAAGGTTAGTTTAACCACCTCTCTTCCTTTGTTGTCCAGTGATAGCAGTTGGGTTTGCATTTGTGTTTCAGTCTTTATTTTGACCTCTTGGTCTTACTTAGTTCATTGTCCTCTCCTGTGTCTCCAGTTGTTTCTGATGCACTGTCTGATAAACTGACTCATCTCTTAAAGACTCTGATTTTATCATGGGTTTTAAAAGGCACTTAAGGACGACCTTGGAAAAGACTTAGTGACCACATGTTAGGGCTTTGCTGTGACTTGTTGCAAATTAGCACAAGTTGTTTTTACCCCCTCCGCCACTTTATTTTCCTCTTGTTTTCTCTCTTCTTTTCTATCTTGCTCCCACCCCCATGTTTTCTCCTGCACACTCAGTGGACTGCAGCCTCACCCATCTCCCTCGCCTTTCCTCCCAGTGCACTTTCTGTGGCTCTCTTTTTCTTATCCTGCCCTGTCCCCCACCCCCACGCTGCCTTCTTTCTTATGACTCTGTGACATTTGCTTAGTGTGGCTCATGGCCTTTGCCTTGTTTGACCATTGACCACTTCAGATTTCTTACTGTTTGGGTGCTATTTGGCTTCTCAGTATTTGCAACTGGGAGGTGGTAAACCTCCCATAAAACATGTTTCCTTATTTTATATTACCTAGCTTTCTATCTGGACAAGGACATTGTCTGTGACATATTTATATTTCAAACTGTGGCTTTTTATCCGAAAGGGGCTGCATGCAAACAGATTGTACTCGCATTGACAGCATCGTCTGCAGGCTCCCTCAGTCTGTGATTATGAAGGCTGGGCTATGATTTGCTGCTTGCTCTGCTATTTATAGAGCCTGTCACTGTGCAGGACTGTCTGTGTCCTGGGCTGGGTGCCTGGTTGCTGAGAGGGGCTGAGCTCAGCTGCTGGAGAGCAGCTCGCTGCTGCTCTCTCCCCCGCAGCCTCCTCACTTGCCCTCCTTAGCTTAGAGAGGGGCTTCAGCTTCTCTCTTTAGTTGTCTACTCCCCAGTTCACTCTTCCCATAGCTGCTGCTTCTGTACCCTGTTGCTACCTGTTTTTGATGCATATACTGCCCGATATTTTGCTGTTACACACATTTTTTGTACTGATGGATCTGCTGTCTTGTGGAAACTATTGCTGATTCCTTCCGGCCACTGAGTGTTAAATACGGCTGAGAAGTTATTGATGGCACTCCTTGGGAAATCACATGTAGTGTCTGTCGCAGGTCAGGGGCCCAGGGGGTAAACTTTGAGAGGGAGGTTATGTGCAGGAGATTGATTGGGGGAGTGCCCTCAGAATAGTACTTCTAGGGATGGGGATTGGGCACAGGGTGAAGGTGAATTGTGGTGCACATGCGGCAAAGGCCTCACGCGGATGCCACGGAAGTTCTGGAGCTGAGAGGCTCTGAGGAGTTGCTCCTAATTGAGGCAAGCACTCCCCCGTTCCCACTGACGGGCATTGGCCCCAGGGGAGTGGGTGTGGTCAGGCTCAGCAAAACCAGGGCCACTAGTCCTAGCAGCTGGGGAAATGAGTTCCTCCCTCAGGAAGGTGAGATGTGGGTGGTGCCTACAGCAGCCATTAGTGTAGTTTTGTGGGTAATAGATTTCTGTGCTACTTTTAACTTGATTTTAATACAAATGCAGTGCGGATTCCATGTTCTGAGACTCTCTTAAAAGTTAAACATTTCTTTTCACGGTTCATTCCGGTACAAAACACAATCTTGATGAATTCCATCGAAGACAAAATAAGAGGATAGGTCAGTTTCAACCAAATAAGCCTTGCCTTACTGGACAGCCGTTGCCCATAAAACTCACTGTTCACTGTCACTCTGCTGTTGGTTTTATCTCTAAAAACCAAAGCTGGCGATGGGAAGGGTCATGGTGTGAAACGTGGTGTACCTAAAGCAGTAAAGTTGACAGAGAAATTTGTGCAAACCTTTTGCTTGGTAATAATAGTCCATATGAAAAAAATCATCCGGAATAGGCATAATTATTGTTAGAAAAATAATGCAAGTGTGTCCTTGGGTAGTAACATGTGTTTGATGAAACAGCATAACACGTTGTTTAATCTGCCTGTGAAACCACAAACAGATGGAGTAGACGTGGCTGCCAGAGCGAAATTAGACTGATCTTACACTTCACAGACCAGGGTGTTGTTGGAGAGGACATATTAGGAGACCAAAACATTGAGTCAAGATTACTTTCAGTTTGTGATAGAAGCAATGTGCTCAAGGCCCTACAGGACACTGGGGAGCGGAGATTGGCAAAGTGTTTCTGTAAAGGGCCGCCTATTAAATATTTTTTACTTTGCAGGCCTTCTGAGCTATCTTGCAACGATTCAACCCTGCTTTTGTAACAGAAATAGCCACGGACAATATGTGCATGAATGGGCATGGCTGTATTGCAATAAAATTTTGCAAAGTAGGTAGTAGGTCAGATTTGGCCTGAGGGCCAGAGTTGACTGACCCCTGATGGAGAGGACAGGTCAGGTCACCTGAGTTTCAATTCCAGGGCAGACACTAAGTCTTACGCAAACTTCTAAGTGCCTATTTTTTAAATCTGTGAAACAGACATTAAAATAGTGTCTACCTCTGAGGAATACCACAAGAAATAATAAGATGATGCCTGCACAGTGTCTGGCACATAGAAATTATTATTATTTATGCAACTGTAAAGAGTTAGAGAGAGTTGGATATAGTTACCCAGCTGAACAACGATGAAAAGTATTAGATAAATGGGGCTCAAATGATATTTGGCCATGTAATCAGATGTCTAAATGGAACTCTTTCAGTCTAAGTTTTGTCTGAGGCGCCAAGTGTTGTAGCTGGTAAGGAGCACATTGCCAGAGAGAAGAGGTAGACCCCCATGCAGGACTCGCAAAGGAAGTGGCTATAAAATTGGTTTTGCCACTAGCTCTGTGGCCCCGTTTGCTGTGGCTCATCAATATATCTGTGTTCTTTTCTTCTGGATCCATGGCCTCTCTATTTCTTAGCTTTTTTACAATTAGGTGATGGCCATGTACTTGAGTTCTGGTTAATGAAATGGAAGGAGAAGTGATGTATGCTATTTGCATGCCCGGCTCATTGAAACCATCCACACACAATCCTGGATCTTTTCCCAGAAACGAGCAGAGGAGAGAGAACACCGAGGACCTCACGAGCCACAGGATGGGAGGTGCTTGGTGCCCTGAATGACTGCATGGAACAGAGCACCTATCTCCTTGCTGATCCACATGTGACTGTGCCATGAGAGAGACATAAACTTTCACTGGGCACAGATCCTGAGACTTTGTTGTTGCCTGTTACAGCAGTTTGCCTACCCTGATATTTATAGTCACCCATCACCAATTTTAGTCTGTATGGGTAACGGCTGAAGATCCAGTTATGAGAGGTTAGAGCAATACTGTTCAGTAGAACTTCCTGTGATAATGGAAATGTTTTATCTGCATCATCCAATAAGTAACCACTAGTCACATGTGGAATTGAACTCTTGGAATGTGGCTTGTAGAACTGAATTTTTAGTTTAATTTTAATTAATTAACATTTAAATACAAATAGCCATATGTGGACAGTGGTATCTTACTGGATAGCTCAGGTTTAGAGACTGGAAAATTCCCAACAGTGTATTGAGTCTCACCCCAAATTTTAAGCCTTAGTGAGAGCAGCGTTGAGGAGACCACTAGGAAAGCTTGACTTGTGCCCTCAGTGTCTGTGTGCCAAGGATGGGACCACACCACCCTGACAATTCCATAGGACCAGAGACGGTATCTGATTGGCTACTCTAGAGGTTGGGTGAGCAGAGGTGGCTGGCTCTCCCAGAATAGGTTGGGGCAAAGGATGCATGAGTATTTCTCATGGATCTCTTGGGAGAAAGAACTTGTATTCACTTTAAATCCTGTCCAAGAGGAAGCCACAAGGAGTGATATGACCTCATTGGAATGGTACTGTTTTGGTGACTAGAAGTGGCTAGAAGTGGCTTTTTAATTATATGAGAGAGACCAGAAAAATTACAGGATCTACCCCAAATTTTATGTAGGTTTGGGAGCAAACTAACCCCTTATTGTGGGTTTGAAGGACAGCCAGGAGAGAGGATACAGTTAGTTTTCTGAGTGTACCCTATGATCCTTGCTTAGTTAACCTAACAGTTATGATTAGAAAGCACTTCAAGCTCCTTAAAAGAGAAGATAAAATATCTCAAGTAGTTTCAACCCCAAAGTCTCCTTTTATCTTTTCCCCATTCCTACCATGGAGGCCATATTTTGTATCTTAAGCTCATTGTGGTGCAGAATCAGAGACCTACTGTGTTTTAGGGCACTTTGTAAGGATATATGTGTAATTTAAAGGACTTTAAGGAAAAAAGACTCATGATAGGGTCTGGCTTCACAGAGTTGAGAGTTGGTTGAAGAGTTAAGGCCCCCTCCCTACAGTGAAATGCCGAAGGTATGACTCAGATTTATTCCACTAGCTGCTGCTTTTCTTTTTATCAGTTTTTTTTTATGCTGACCGTGATTTCTGTACTTGTTACCCTCAGGCTATACAGGGCCACACAGTCTCCATCAGGCCACTACGTCCTGTTACCCAAAGTTTGGTCTACAGGCCAGCAGCATTGAGATCCCCTGGAAGTTTGTTAGAAATTTAAAATACGTATTTTAATAAGAATCCTAGGCTCTGAGCGCATGCACACACACATATATATCAACAAAATGATTCCCCCACAGTTTCAACTTCTGTGCTAAGTGACCCAGGCTTTTGGGTATTTCTCTACTGAACTCTCAAGTGAGAGACTCTGACCAAGTATCAAGACCCAGTAACCATGACCTGGAGTTGGTGGTAGGGATGGGGAGGGTTATTGTACAAAACACACTCCCCCAGGCAGCAGGGACGGATGTAGGGGCATATGTCCCAAAGGGGATGTTTGAAATCAGTAAGAGATTGAAAAGATTTCTATTTACCAAACTGCATTTAAGTTGTAATTAATTTGCAATTTGTAAAAAATCATCAAGGCTCTCTGCCAGTCAGATTTTCTATATAAACTAATAACCAGTTCATATAGTATCAGTCAGTATAAAAGAAACACTATTTTAGTAACCTATGAAATTGTCTAAAGTAATTTGCCTAATACTTCCTTAGACTTTGCAAAGATTAAAAATAGACATTTTGCTGTCATCGTATCTCCAGGAACCAGTGATGTTTACCAAAGAATGATTAATAATTAGAAAATAAGACCTTAAAAGCAATATTTTGCCCTATTATGCCATATTTTTCAGGGAATACATTCTTTCTGGAAACAGAAAGGTAGTTCTCAATACATTATATTCTTTTAAAAATATTTTTATTGATTTCAGAGTGGAAAGGAGAGGGAGAGAGCGATAGAAACATCAATGATGAGAGACTCATTGATCAACTGCCTCCTGCACGATCCCATTGAACCTGCAACCTGGGCATGTATCCTGACTGGGATTCGAACCCAGATCTCCTGATTCATAGGTTAACACTCAACCACTGAGCAGCATGGGCTGGGCTAGATACATTATATTCTTATCTAGCTGACAGAGTGGCTTTCATGGCCATTCTTTTAACGTAGGATTCTTAAAACCATGAAGGACAAAGTTGCTTTAGTCTCGAGGGTCCTGCTGCACACAGCACAATGGGGAGTGTTGTTATTATGACCCAGATTACTTACTAACCACACAGTAAGGGTCAGGAACTGGTATTAGAGAGGGATTCTCATACTGTTGTCAGGGGATGGCAGCATTAGCAGGACTTAGGAATGCATTCTCAGCCCCTTCCAAGATTTGCTCAATTGGAAGTTCTGAGGGTGGGGCCCAGCAATCTGTATTTCCATCAGCCTTGATGGTGGTTCTGATGCTTGATTAAAGTTTGATAATCATTGATTAGAGTACTGCAAACTCGTATAGCAAATATACACTTCAATGTATAACAAAATGGAAATGTATTTGTTGCTCATTTAAAGGTACAGGTAGCTAAACAGGTTGGCAAAATGGCCTCCTCCATGCAGTTTCTCAGGGACTCAGACTGATGAAGGCACTGACATCTTTAATATGTGACTTCCAAGGTTGTTCCCAAAAGAGAGGAGCATGAAGAAGTGGCTGTGGAGAGTGTGCATGGGCTAGGTCCAGAAATGGCATTGTTATTTATGTCCACATTCTATTGGCTAGAACTCAGTCACATGGCCCTGCGAGGGAGGCTGGGAAATGTAGTTAAGCTTGTGTCCAAAAAAAAAAAAAGAGTCAAATAGGGATTTCAGTGAGCTGCTAGTAGTCTCTCCTTATATACGCTTTATGGAAATTTCTGAGATTGTCTGTATTCTGGACCTATTTTATTCCATAAATCCCTTTGACAGTCTGGTGAAACTCACAGACTTATTCTCAGAATGTTTTAAAATGTATAAAATAATAAACAGAACTACAAAGGAAGCCAATTCAATTGGAATATAATGGTGAATTATTAAAAACATTTTTGACCGAGCAATGTATATATTCTTTTATTAATGTACTAGAGGCCTGATGCATGAAATTCATGCAAGGGACTCGGCCCTTGCAGCCCCGGCCTCCTCCAAAAGGTCGTTTGGCTGTGCGGTCTAATTAGCATATTACCCTTTCATTATTATAGATTAAATAACAAGATCTTGTGGCAGATTTACTACTGTGATTTTGAAGTAACACTGAGTAGAAATGATATTTCAAAATATCTGCAGCCACAATAATTTAATATTTAAATATTTGTGATTTCTTTTGGTGGCAAAAATCATGGGTACTGCTAATAATATCAGGATTATGGTCTACATTCATAATTGAGTAATAATGCTAAATTAGTGGTTAGTAAAAATAAAGACAATTTTCCCCCATCCAGGTTCATTGACTGCCCTCCCCATTTGCCTTGAATTTTATTCGTAGATTCAAGAACTTCTACTATATAGTTTATTTCCAGCATTGGATGAGGAGAATCATAGTTTTTACAGGGTTATTATATACTTTATAAACATCAGCTTATTAAGCTTCATAATATTTGCATATGCTCAATTTGTATCTTAAATACTTATAAACCTTAGTTTTCCAGGTATAACTATAACACAAAAGCAATCGTATGTAAATGCTCAGTGGTTCAATATCTAAAGTTTCTATTTGTTCAGATGCTTCATCAATAAGCTGGATGATAGTTTGATCTCATAAAACAGCAATTCTTACCTGAAAGTATTAACTTTTTCCATTTATGTCTCACTTTATTTATACGCTTTTTCTTGTTTTTATCAGTCAGTATATTCCTGAGCACTTCCTAGGTGCCAGGCCTGTAAATACCTATAGAAGATTAGCTCTGAGTGCATTACTACTGCATTATATCGGAGACCCGGGGGAGAGCAAGGGTCTGGAAACACGTGCGTGCATGTGCGCGTCATTGTGTACAGAGACTGCGGAGGCTGCCACAGGCTTTCCCTAGCAGAAGGGAGTCGGAAGCTCCTGACTGCACTGAACCCCAGTTCTGACTGCACTGAACCCCAGTTCCAGGCGAGCCCCTGGGGACCCATGCTCTTGTGGGGGGAATCTGGAGGCGGGGAAGGCAGAGGTCTGGAGGCGCTTGCAAGGGCAGGGCTGACAGGAAGCCAGACTGTCTGCTCCGCCCTGAGACTCCACCCCATCCAAGCTGAGCACAGAGGCTTTTGCAATTTGGCAGGTCTAATCCTATAAGGCTGTCTCCAGCACCGAACTTCTCCCAGCATAGACACAGCTGATCCTCACAGCCAACTGGCCTGGAGGTCAATTCCTCCCAGTGATACCAACAACAATCAAGACTTAACTACAACAAGGCTGTACACACAGTCCACAAAGGGGTGCACCAAGAGTGTCCACCTCAGGTAACTGGGAGGCCGACCCACTGGGCCATATAGGAAACCTACCACACAAAGCTACCCTACCAACTCAGGGAAGCAGTGAAAATGCGATGACAAGGAAACAGATCACAAATGAAAAAAATGGAGGAAAACAAATGACTGCATATAGAATTCAAAACCACGGTTATAAGGCTTTTCAAGAATATCCTAGAAAAGGCCGATAAATATAACGAGACCCTCGAAGATATGAAAAAGGACCAACTAGAAATTAAACATACACTGACTGAAATAAAAAATATTATACAGAGACCCAACAACAGACTAGAGGAACGCAAGAATCAAGTCAAAGAATTGAAATACAAAGAAGCAAAAAACACTCAACTGAAAAAGCAAAAAGCAAAAAAAATCCAAAAAGTTGAAGATAGTGTAAGAAGTCTCTGGGACAACTTCAAGCATACCAACATCAGAATTATGGGGGTGCCAGAAGAAGAGAGAGAGCAAGATACTGAAAACCTATTTGAAGAAATAATGAAAGAAAACTTCCCCCACCTGGTGAAAGAAATAGACTTATAAGTCCAGGAAGCGCACAGAACCCCAAACAAAAGGAATCCAAAGAGGACCACACCAAGACACATCATCATTAAAATGCCAAGAGCAAAAGACTAAGAATATTAAAAGCTGCAAGAGAAAAACAGTTAATTACCTACAAGGGAGCATCCATACGATTGTCAGCTGATTTCTCAACAGAAACTATGCAGGCCAGAGGGGAGTGGCAAGAAATCTACAAAGTGATGAATAGCAAGAACCTACAACCAAGATTACTCTGCCCAGCAAAGCTATCATGCAGAATTGAAGGGCAGATAAAGAGCTTCACAGATAAGAAAAAGCTAAAGGAGTTCATCACCACCAAACCAGTATTATATGAAATGCTGAAAGGTATTCTTTAAGAAGAGGAAGAAGAAAAAAGTAAAGATAAAAATTATGAACAACAAATACATATCTATCAACAAGTGAACCTAAAAATCAAGCGAATTAAAAACCCGAGGAACAGAATAAACTGGTGAATGTAATAGAATCAGGGGCATAGAAAGGGAGTGAACTGATAATTCTCAGGGGGAAAGGGGTATGGGGGGGGGGTGCAGGAAGAGACTGGACAAAGATCATACACTTATGGATGAGGACAGTGGGTGGGAGTTAAGGGCAGAAGGTGGGGTGGGAACCGGGTGGAGGGGAGCTATGGGGGGAAAAAGGAGAAACAATTGTAATAATTTGAATAAAGATTTATTTTAAAAAAAAAAAAGGTGAATACAATGAGAGCCAGGGAGGCTATTTGCCCTAGGTTGCACATATATGAAGCACTCAAATACAACCTTTTGATGTTATGTCTGAATAAAGTCAAAGTTTGTGTGAAAAAAAGAGAGTAACATGCTAATTGACCGTACCTTCACGACACCCACCAGCCAATCAGGAGTGAATATGCAGATTATCCCAACAAAGATGGAAGGTTAATTTGCATACACAAGGGCCTGGGGGCGGGGCAGGGTGGGACGCAGGTATTCCGTACCACCTCAGCCGCTCTGGGCCTCTGGGCTGCGTGGGAAGGCGTAAAAGGCAGCTCCAACCAGAGCGAAGGCACTGCCAGCAGCCAGGGGAAGGAAGCCCCATTCTTGCATGAATCTTCGCGCATCGGGCCTCTAGTCTCTGTATAAGAGCAGAGTGGTAGGGGCTTAGAGTTAGATAGACCTTGGTTCTAGTGTGGGCTTTTCTAATTGCAAGTTTTGGTTTTGGGTAGAATATTTAACCCTGATAATCCTCAGTTTGCTGGTCTATGACATGGATATATCTATAATAATAAAAGCATAACATGCTAATTAGACTGGATGTCCTTCTGGATGAAGCTGGGGCTGTGAGGGAAGCCCGGGTCCCAGGTGCCAGAGGGAAGCTGGTGCCAGTAGCTGGGGGAAGGAAGGCCTACTCTTGTACGGATTTCATTATATATTATATATTAACACCAGAGTGGTGCTTAGTAATTTACTGTTATCAGTATCTTCTTTTTTTATGCCACTCTACACAGCCAAACAGCTTGGTTAAGTCTGAGTAATCAGCCTCAGAAGAAAATAGCTAATCATCCAAAAACATAACAGAAAGAGTATGCTCCAAGGTTCTTTGTTTGTGGGCAACAGAATCTGACTTAAACCAAAAGAGACTTATTTACAAATATATGATAGAACTCACAATCAAGACTGACTGGCTAGAAAAGACAAAACTAGGCCAGTTAGAAGGTCTTTGGTGCAGCCACCAGAACTAATGAACTCCTTTGGATTTTTCAGTCTTTCTATCTCTCATATTCAGTATCCAAGCAGAGAGACTTTGGTTCAGCCTTGCCATGTGCCTACTCATGAAATGTACTAGGTTATTAAGAGGCAAGATCCAGAGTGGACTGTGCAGCTCTTAGCTATGTATAAGACTGCACTTCTTGGAAGTTATTACTCAAAAGGTGCTGATGAAATGGGGCAGCCTAAAAAGTGGCAGAAGCCCACTACTGAGAGACTTGCAAGTGTCCATCACCTATTGGTTAAAGGGTATCCAGGGCAGATCAAACATGTAGAGAGAAATGGATTTTATACACCAGGCATCAAATCCGGTTAACACCTATAAAGAGTTATAGCGCCACCTACAGTTTTAAAATAAAATTTCCTTCTGTTAAAAGTTGTGGCTTATTTTTCATAGTAATTAGGACAAGCAAGTGTAATAAACCAAGGACCTATAATTCTATGCAGTGGTTTAGAGAAATAAAAAAGGTGACTGCCCACTGAAGACTTTGTGCTGTTTATAGTGTTTGTAGTCATAGCTCCGAACTGCTGGCTCATGAATTGCTACTTTAACAGCCAGGAAGTGTAGTAATCATGGTGATACTTTATTGACTACTGTTGTAATCTATATACTCTTCTTGAGTACCTAATGTGGATTATCTCATTTAAGCACCATCATAACTCTGTGAGAGAGGTATTACTATATGCATTTGACAGATGGAGTAAACTGAGACACAGAGAAGTAACTTGGCCAAGATGGCATACCTAGTAATGACAGAGGTGGTATTTGAGTCCAGATAGTTTGACTTACTGGAGAGTAAGTGCCTGGTACTCTCCAGGCAAAGAAATCTCTGTCATAGTAGGGTGAGTTGAGTGTGTCTTCCGTAAGAATGCAGATTCTCCTTCTCTTGTGCTCTGGAGAGCAATAACCCAGTAAATCCACATTTACTGGGTGGTTTGTATCTTGGCAGTACCTCACATGTGTCTGTCAGCAAGGCACACCTGCTGTGACTCATTTTCCTTTTTACATCTGATTAATAACACTTTTGTCATTAAGAATATCTTTTACTCACACAAGTCATATACGTAATAATCATAGACATCACTTATATAGCATATGTGCCAAATGCTCTTCTAAGTACTCCACATAGATTAGTTCATTTATTTTTCTCAACATCGCTATGAAATAAGTGCTAGCTTGAACCCCATTTTCCAGACGAGGAAAGGGTTAAATAACTATCCAAGATCACACAACAAATAAGTGACAGCGGCAGTACTTAAAGCCAGATGGTCTTGATGAAATCTGCGTAGTGTACCAGAGTGCTTATAAAAAGTCATTTAAACATAGTACAGATGTATTTGGATAGGAGAGAAATCACAGAGGCGCACGTGGTGGTGCCCACATCTTGAAAAAAATGAACGTGGAATGAAAATGACTGAAAATTTGGAAAGACATTTAAACTCTAGTTTAAATTGTAAGTAATGCTTGATTATCTTATTAGACATTCTCAGAAGAATTTCTCTAGCGTAGATACAGGGATGTGGATTTACTGGGTTATTGCTCTCCAGAGCACAAGAGAAGGAGAATCTGCATTCTTACGGAAGACACACTCAACTCACCCTACTATGACAGAAGCTAGTACATCACCAGATATTTTATTTCTACCAGGGCATGCATTTCTGACTGGAAAGAGTGCAAGGGCTGTGACAGTTAGTGCCACCTAGTGGTTCGACTAAACTTCGGCTCCTGGAGGGCCTGTCTTCAAAGTGCTGAGAATTGGCAGAGGAGCTTGCACAAAAATCAGTTCTTGGCCATAGCCCTGGCGAATCTAATTCAGAAGGAAGGAGAGAGAGGAGAAGGGAGCGGGGAGAGAGCGAGAGCGGAGGCGGGGTGGGGCGCGTGTCCAGGCGACAGCATGTTTAAAAGCAGCCTGTGGTTGTTACGCACTTGCTCCTACTTATGCTCTAGAACACAGCTTAGCAGTTGGCCCAGCTCTCTTCCCTGCACCAGCACGGACTGTTTTGGGTTGAAGGGGATCCATCTGAGCTTGCACGCAGGGGAAGGATGGAAACAGGCTATGTGTTTGGGGATAAGAAGAAAGTGCCCAAACTATGACCAAATCCATTTGCATTTCCTCCTCATTTTTTTCTGTTGACCTCAGTGGTGCTTTGGACCCTGTGGGCCATCTCTTCCCTACTTCTGTCTGCTTCTTCATACCCTTCAGCCTGGTATTCGGGGTCTCCATAATCCGACTACAGACCTCCTCTCATGGTCCTCAGTGAGCATCCCTTGCACACATGAATCTTTCAGTATCCCGCAGCATCGTGCTCAGGCCTTTGTTCATACTGCTTCTCCCCCTGAAATTCTTGCGCTCCATTCTTTTTGCATTGTACAGCAATCCTTAAGTTTTTATATGTCTTTTAAAATTCAGAAGACCCACTATCTCAGAGAAGCCCTCCTTGGAGCATTAATGCCTCATCCCTTCTACTTTGCCACCGTACTGGGTGTGTAGCTTGTATGATCATCCTGGCACATCACCAAATAATGTTTCTTATTGCTACATAAATATTCCATCCATCCATCCATCCATCCATCCATCATCTTAATTATTTATTGTTTCCCTGGGATATAAATTCTATTCATCCTTCAAACGCCACCCACTCAACTAAGCCAAATACAGGCTATTCTCAGCTTCATGTATTGATTCCTTCGCCAAGATCTGGTAGCACTGCGAGTCCTCAGCTGCCCGCTTTGACCCTTGAGCACACATTCCGGTGTGTTCGTGAACTCTGCGTTAGACTTCTTTTCCTGCTTGTTAGTAAATTGTAGCTACATAGGACAGAGACTCATTTTTGGATATTTTCCAAAATCGTTTGCACATTTCCAAATGCATTTTAGGGCTCGGTTGAACTTGTTTCCATCGCTAGCAAGTTGCCCGTAGCCTCACTTTACTCTAGAAGGGAAGCAAAATTTACAATTTATCGAGCATCTGATATTTGCCAGATGCTGTGCTTAGAATTTTACGTATATTGTCATATCTAAAACTTAACCCAGTGAGGAGACTGCTATCCATTTCTTAGATTAGAAAAGTTAAGACTCATGAATGTTTAATGCGTGTGTAGTTATAATTACAGATCAGCATTTGGACCTAGGTTCAGCTGACCCCAAAGCCCATACACTTGACTCCTCCCATTTGCCTCCCTTTCGTTTTAGAGCTCCATTGTATGGTATTTTATCACGATGCTTTGCATTCCTGCTTCTTCCTTTTAATTTAATGAGTCTGCTCTCCAGTATTTACCCTGGAATAATAGTCAGTCCGACTCCCCGTGCCTTGCTTCCTGTCTAAGTGGGAATGCCCCTCTTCTCCTGTAGTCTGATTTCTATATGCTTAAGTAAAGCAATGTGCTCACCTGCACTTTTCTGGGGGCGGGGACCGGGTTTATGGGATTGAAACATTTCTTAAAGTGGAATAACTCTGGCCCTGAACCGCAGAGGTGCCGTAGAGAATACTGCCGGAGGAGTCTCACTGGCATGTTGAGCCTCCTTCTATGTGCCCACCTTGGGAATGTAAGTGATCTCACTGATCTTGGTGGCTTTGGGCACTTTTTCTATAAGGAGCCCCGTAGAATTTCCTGACAAACTCAGTCCAAACTGGGATTTGTTCGGTTGTGTTTTCTGCCGCAGGGATTCAGAGCAAGCCCCCGGCATATTCGAAGGCGAGCCGCAGCAGCTGCAGCCGCCCGCCTGGAGGAAGCCAAGCCTGTGGTGGAAGCTCACCATCAGAGTGAGCAAGACAGCTCAGCGAGGAAGCGGAGAATCAAGAAAAACAGCCGCGTCCAGCCGGAATTCTACCACTCTGTGCAAGGCGCAGCGACCAGAAGGCCGGTAAGTAGAGAACCGTCATTATAAGAATGCTAACTACACTGTCACATGGTGTGGTCAGCCTCTTAGCTAAAAAAAAAAAAAATCATCAGATTAACGTTAAATAACTAGGTTTTCCTCTTGTTATGCCAAGTGACGGTGTACTCACCTATGTCCCAGCAAGGAATGTGGTTGAACGGGTTTCACAGACGGCATTGGGGCACAGAGTTGTCACAGAGGCCAGAGTCAGTCACTGGCAGACATCGATTTAAAAACCAGTGAGGTCTGAGCGCCATTGGAGTCAGGTCTAGACTGAGGAGGGCCAGCCAGCTGAGGTACCATAAGGAGAGATCAGAGTTGGTGGGGGCGGGGCGGGGGGCGGGGGTAGGGGTGACTGCAAAGCCAGTGTCAGGATGGGTGAAGCAGGGGTAGGAATTGGACCTGGTGTCCAGGATGGTAGCTGAACCCCTCCAGGGGGGTTTTGGGCCAGTAAGGCCTGTGCTGACCTCTGTAGCCGCCAGAGAGACTCTGTAAAGTGCTGGGCTGCTCAGCTGTGGCCTTTGTGTTGCCCTTTTTTTTCATCTGGGTACCCAGTGTCTCTAGCCACAGGGCTGCCTCACCTGCCATTCAGCTGGAAGCTGGTCTCCACCTCTTGCTCACCTGTAAGCACGTGGCTCTGGGTGTGTGGATTCTTTTTCTTAGTTGAGGTTTTTACACGTGGACTTTTTACCAACGCTGTGATAGTTAGGGATTTTGGCTTAGAAAAATGCCCCTTTAAAGCTTTTAAAAAACAATTTCATAACTGCAGTAATTTTGCATTGCTTTAGCATTCGCTCCTGTACTGTTGGGAGCCTGTTTCTGTCGTTCCTCATGCCAACCTAGGGGAGCCATCAAGATTTGACTTCATAATAAGTCTTTGTAAGTCATTAAAGCAGAACTGCCCTTGTGTGGGGCAAATGTGTGGCAGGCACATGTGGACGTTGCAAGAAAGCCAGGAGAATGTCTGACTCAGTGACGGGCCAAGGGCAATGGCAAGTAAAGGTCCTGTTTAACTTTAACCAATTGTACATGCAGGGGTGGCAAAAGTAGGCTTACAGTGCGAGTATGTGAGACATGGTTTATTCTTGTATTATTATTTATCAATTATTGTATGATTTTTTCCATACAAACAATTATAAACCTACTTTTGCCCACTCCTGCATTTAGCGGTGAGTGTTCTTTTCATAATTTAATACAACAGAAGCTTAGTAGTATTTGGTACCTATGTGGGGCAATATGAAATAGGAAAATTTATTCATTTAACAAACTTTTTTATACAGGAAATAAGGGAAGTACATATATTAATAACTAATAGTTATTGAGGGCTTACTTTGTAATAAGAATTATTCTATGTGACTCACTTAACAACCCTATGAGGTACATGTTGTTATTGTTCCCATTTTATGAATGATGAAACTGAGGCCCAGAGAAGATAAATAATGGTAATTCCTTCCTATCCATTCTTCCCATAGACCTGGACTTCTTTGGGAGCCATATCATGTGATTTAGAGCATCTCATCTGGATGCATTTATTGAGTAATGAATGAATGATATTATTCATGACATATACTTAGGCATTAAAGAAACTCAGAGAATGGAGAGGTGATTTTTTTTTATACTCCCTTACTCCATAGGATGATCAGGGAATAACTACTTCTGGGAAGAGATTGCATTGAGTTGGGCTTTAAACTCTGGTAGGAATTGGATAGGCAGCAGATGTTATGTCTGGGAAGTAGAGTAGTAAGCAAAGGCACTGAGAACCATTTGGCTGCATGTGAGGATTTATAGAAGAGAAGTACAGGATGGAGCTGGAAAAAGAGATTGGGGCCAGAATACATTCCATACAACAATTGCATTTAAACTAATTTTCTGTGCTTCATGGAGACACTGGAAGAGGTGAGTAGCACAATCAAAGCAAGGTTTTAGGAAGACTAAATGTGAACAGGTTGAGTTGGAGGGGAGCAGGACAGGGACCTGCGAAGCAACTACTGCAGAGTTTAGGAGTGAGGTGATTAGGACTTGAACTTGGGCCTAACCCATGACATTCTCTGCGGGTGTCTGGTGGTCACTGCTGAGGGGAATCTGAGGATGGCCTTCACCCTCTCTTCCGCAGGAGCAATTGGAAAGGGGGACAGTAGAGGGCAGGAAATAACAGTGGAGGTTACTCTGTTGCTTGGGGTGATAGAAAGATCCTGGGGAGTGTTCTTTGGAGCAGGTAAAGCTCACGTCCCCCATCTTCCTGCATCTCCTAGGGCAGTGGTTGGCAAACTCATTAGTCAACAGAACCAAATATCAACAGTACAATTATTGAAATTTCTTTTGAGAGCCAAAATTTTTAAACTTAAACTTCTTCTAACGCCACGTCTTCAAAATAGACTTGTCCAGGCCATGGTATTTTGTGGAAGAGCCACACTCAAGGGGCCAAAGAGCCGCATGTGGCTCGCGAGCTGCAGTTTGCCAACCACGGTCCTAGGGGGTCATCCCGGAGACTGGCTATCACCAAGTTGGTGGTGAGGAGGCTGTTGGCTCCTTGTCTCACATGATTCCTGCTCAGCTTTCTGGAGCCTTCTGGCCTGTGCTGACATTTCCTTATTTTTGTGAGGACTTGAGTTGTGGCCTTGTGTCCTCTTCTGGTTAGGTGTAGTCAGCAGTGCCTGCGAGAGCCACCCTACTTAACATGTCCTGAAGCCTGAGCCTTTTCTAACTTCCACATTTGGAGAAAATCAGTGTTACCACACATGGCCATGAAGGCAACTCTGACGGTGGCTTGGAGTAAAAATAAATCCTCTCTGATGACTCAGGATTATTTGAATGACATTATATGAAGAACTCCAGGCATTTCTAGGGGCAATCTGAGGAGGAAACAGGCCTCTGAGTGAGAGAGACCAGAACAGATGTAGATGGGAAGGAGATGAGTCAGAGATGGTGACAGTGCAGTTTCAGCCACTTTCAGGAGGACTGTCCTTTTTGTTAAATGGGCCACGTGCCACGTGGAAGGCATTACACTTCAGCATCTTGGCTGCTGTAACCAAATTACCTATTCTGAATTCATAATTTATACTCAAATGTGCCTATAAGAATTTTAATTTATAATGGAGATCACTAATGTAAACTTAAGAATATGCATGCTTTTTATTTTGCTCCTCTGGAATGTTTCTAAGGATGAGTTAGCTAGAAATTTATCCTGATTTTCTCTTAGGAAATACATGTCTTGGGACTTATGCTATACATTAAGACATTGGAACACTTAAGAATTTTCTACCACCTTGAAGCATAAGAGATATTTAGATTCAGCCTCCATTGGTTCTTTAGTGTGTTGGCATTACAAAGAACTATTTTGCGTGTGTCTGAATCCTAGAGTTTTTAAACATCCTCCTCATCATATTAAGAGCTCTCCCTTTCCTGCATGCTTTCTCTGTTGTTAACACATGGACCTTGTTCTCTGTGTACTTTCCTGTGTTTTTCTCTTTTAATCTTCCCAGCAATTCTCTGGGGTCAGTGCTTGCTTTTCAGAGAACACTAGTCAAGGTCACATAGAGCTGGTAGATGATGGGACTAGGATTTAGACCCAAGCACTCTGACTGGAGCAGTTGGGGAATGGAGAAATCCACACCATAACACTTCTGGTGCTAGATGTTTACCCCAATCAATCCTCCTGAAGCATTAAGCTCCAAGAATATTTTCCTACCTGCATAGATGGCAGATATAGATGAGATCTTTTGTGTCTTTCAACTATTACATCATTCAAAACCTATTTTCAAATAATATTAAAAACCATAGATAAACCCTAAACCTTTTTGCCATGCATTTTATTGATCCTCTATTTCTGTAGCAGAGCACTCAGGAAGTAGCAAGTCTTTCTACCCTGTTGCTCACTCAGACGAACCTGTTCATATATAACAACTCTCAGGCCTGAGAGGAATTTATGTGTTTGGTATGGGGGTGGAATAAGGGGAAATAAAAACTTCAGAGTACTTGAAAATAATCAGGCACACCGTCTCTATTCCTGTTATGTTGTACTGATTACAGTTTTTTTGCACACTGCAACAGCAACCTGTACGTTTTCTCATGACTTAGAATTTCAGACTTTCTCACGGAGGTGAAAGAATATCTCATTGCCAGTTGCTAGCACTCCCACATCATTGCCCAAGCTGTAGCTTGCTCCCGCTGCTGGCAAACCTTGGCCCAAGAACTTCTGTCTTCTCCCTCTGGGGCTCCCACCACCACAAGTAAATGAATGTTTGAACCTGAGAATTTTGACTCAGGAGTTGGAGGACAGACAGACTTAGCACAGGTCATTGGTGGTCCTGTTCTCTGAAATGGTGAACACTGAGGAAGAAACAGGTTTGGGGGCTGGAAATCAAATTTCCAATTTTGATATGTTTAATTTGACATATCTATTAGCTATCCTAGTGTCTGGATTTCACAGAAGACATAGTCTGGGTTGGGAGTCATTTGCATATTGATATTATTAAAGCCATGACATGGGATGGGATGACCAGGAAGTGAATATTGATAGAAAAAAGAAGAAAGTTGGGAACTGAGCCTTGGATTCTCCATTGTTGAGAGGTTGGAAAGTACTGAATTTCCCTTATAACTTCCAACTCTTCCCTCAGTAATACAGCTGCCTTCAGCAAAGTTGGGTCCAGGCCTTTTGACTTTCATTTAAGGATATTCATCTTAGGCCAAGAAAAGACAACTCAGGTAAAAACTACTGAAAAGTAGCGGAAAATGATTTTCTAACATACTGATTTCTCTTTCCTGTTCTTTCTACTCTTAAACCACTTCCTTGACCTCACCCTTCCTTTCCTTCTCTTTTTGGATTTTGCTTTTGAGTTTTGGGAAATTTCCCCACTTTTCTGATTGCAGCTCAGATCATTATAGGCTGTAAAATATTTTGGAATATTGGATAGTTTTTATTTTTTAAAGTTAATAATAACAGGATTTCAGGTCATTTTTGTACTTGGAAGCCTGCAGTGTAGGAAAGACTAACTACACATCCTTGATTTTGTTGAAATATAGTAGGATGTTTCTCTGTTCCTTTCCTGCTTAGATTATTAAAAGACCTTCCCTTTCCCTTTCCTTTTCAAACATGTAGGACTGGGCAGCTTTATTTGAAAAACCTCAGGATACTTCCCTTTCTGTGGAAAGTTTGACTATACGGCTCATCCCTTATTTTGGCTTAATTGTCAAATACAGAGATCCTAAAGGAAATGTTTGTTTCCTTTTCATCTTCGGAATTCTAGAGCATGAATTGAATTAATAAAGTCAAATTTCTTTTGCTAACTGCCCCAAAAGGATTTATTGAACTGTGTTCATTCAACTTACTGGGTCTTTGCTACACACATTGCTATGCCTTCTTTAGTGAACATTTAAAAAAAAGTTTTTATTGCTTTTTTTTAGAGAAAGAGGAAGTGAGAAAGATAGAGATAGAAACATTGATGAGAAGGAAACACATTGATTGGCTGCCTCCTGCATGCCCCCTGTCAGGGATTGAGTCCAAAACCTGGGTATGTGCCCTGACTGGGAATTGAACCCATGACCTCTTGGTTCCTTCCTGGGTAGATGCTCAGCTGCTGAGCCACAACAGTCAGGCTCCCTTATCAAATCTTAAAAAAGATTTCATTTATTATAAACTAGAGGCCCGGTGCACGAAATTCATGCACAGATAGGTCCCTAGGCCTGGCTGGTGATCAAGGCCGATCACGGCCTTCTGGCTGCCGGCCGGGGCCTTCCTTCATTCTCATCATCCTCTGGTGGTCAGAGCACGTCATAGTGAGCGATCAAACTCATGGTCTCCCAGTTGAACTCAAAATGTTGAAGTTTGAGAGAATCTTAGAGTTTATCCGATTCAACGTTCTCCTAATGCTAGTCTTTATTGCTTGGGTACCTTTAGTGGTAAGATCTCCCAATGTTAGTCCTAGCTGTTTTTTTTTTTTCTTTTCTTTTTTGAAATCATTTTATTTTAAAATTATAGTTGACATACAATATTATTTTAGTTTCAGGTGTATTATTTTAGTTTCAGGTATATACCCCAGTAATTAAACTTTATATAACTTACTAAGTGATCATGCTGATAAATCTCATACCCAGATGCCAGACACTTCAGTTCCTCCCTATATGTTCCTGGGGCCTTTTGAGCTGGTGCCCTAGTGCTGGAACTCAGAGGGCGTGAGTCTGAGTAAATCCATGCACGCGCCCTTTAAGAAGAACTTTTGGGATTCCAGCAGCCTTCCATCTCCCTCAGCCACAATCCTTACTGGTTTTCACAACTAGTAGTTATGGGGACTTCTCTTCCAAGTACTGGAACTCTGAGCTGGGAGCCCTAGCTGGTTTGACTCAGTGGCTGGAGCATCAGCCTGTGGATTGAAGGGTCCTGGGTTCGATTCCAGGTCAGGGCACATACCTGGGTTGCTGGCTCCATCCCTAGTAGGGGGGCATGCAGGAGGCTGCCAATCGGTGATTCCCTCTCATCATTGATGTTTCTTCCTTTTTTTTTTTTTTTAATCCTCATCTAAGGATACTTTTGCATTGATTTTTAGAGAGAGTGGAAGAGAGTGGGAAAGACAGAGAGAAACATCGATGTGCGAGAAACACATCAATTGGTTTTGGTTGCCTCCTGCACGTGCCCCAACTAGGGCCTGGGCCCAGGAGGAGCCTGCAACCAAGGTATGTGCCCTTGACCAGAATCGAACCCAGGACCCTTCAGTTCATAGGCCGATGGCTCTATCTACTGAGCCAACCCGGCTAGGTGCACCGTTAATGTTTCTCTCTCTCTCTCCCCTTTCCTCTCTGAAATCAACAAAAATATATTTAAAAAATCTCCGATTGCTAGATACCTCTTATTATTAGTAAGTTAATTGTACTTGAGAATAAAAAAGCTCTTTCTTCACTAGGCTCATGCTTCCATTTCTCTGGACCTTTTCTCCTACATCTAGTTCTCAATTTTTCCAGACATCACCTTTGTTGCACTCCTCTATGGCAAGGATCTGTCTGATTTCTCAATAGTGCCTCTTTTGTTATTGTTGTGATATAATGAAGTGAGATTTAAGAAAACCAAACTGTGAAAACTGAGCATATCCAAACAACATTCAGTTTGTGTGACCGCAGTGGAGAGGTTAGCTCTGAAAATGACAGCAGTGCTTCAGGAAAATTACTGCTGTGTAGTAGCACTTTGTAGTTAAGTAGAACTTCATATTTTAAAAGTGTGCTAATATTCATGATCTCATTTAATCTACACAACCAACTTGTGCATTGGGGAGGGTATGTATTATTAATCTAATTTGACAAAACTGTGTCTTAGCTAGTAAGGGACTGACCCAAGGTCGTAAGTCTAGATGGAGGCAGACATCCATTACCCTTGCAATCTATTTGGGAGATCTCTTACTCAGATAACACTTGGGGAAGTGGGTGAGAGATTTCAGGGACAAGAATGGAGATTCCAGTAGACTGGAGGAATTATTCATTTTTCTCAACCTGACTCATTCCCAGGGAGTAGCTATATATTGTTGAGAGCTGCTCACAGCCTGCCTTATCTATAGTGGCCACCCTAGAGTATTCATGTATTGGCAACTCCATTTTAGTCTAACCCTATTAAGTGCATGCTGCTCAATTATCAAATATAAAGTGGGTTGTCAACTCTGATGCTGGGGAATGTCACTGACTTATCACCATTGGCACCCCCTTTCCCCACTACGTACCAATTGCATCACTAGGATGGATGCCGATCAGATACCTAATTTGATCTGGTGTTAAAATTAGGTTTAAATCCTCTTTTGCAATGTTACTGGGAATGTAAGATCATGTAGATATTATGGAAACCAGTATGTCACTTCCTCAAAAAATAAAAATGGATTTACCACAAGATCCAACAATCCCACTTCTGGATGTATACCCAAAAGAACTGAAAGCAGGGTCTTGAAGAGATATTTGTATACCTATTTTCATAGTAGCATTATTCACATTAGACAAAAGGTAGAGGAAACCCAGGTGTCCATTGATGGCTGAATGAATAAACAAAGTCTGATATACACATATGATGGAATATTATTCAACCTTAAAAAGGAAGGAATTCTGACATGGGCTAGAATCATGGTGCACAGATTCATCCAGGGCACGGATTCCTCCAGGATGTGTCTGGCCCATCTCCCCTAGTCCCTATCGGTCAAACACCAGCAGCAAGCTAACCTACTGGTCAGAGCGTCTGCCCCCTGGTGGTCAGTGCGCATCATAGTGACTGGTCAAACAAACAGTCAGATGCTTAGCATATTAGGCTTTTATTATATAGGATGACATAAGCCAGTCACAGAAAAGGACAAATACTGTATGATTCTACTTCTGTGAGATGCCTAGAGTAGCAAAATCATAGAAACATTACTAGAATGGAGGTTACCAAGGGCTTTTGGGAGGAGGAAGTGGGGAGTTGTTTAATGAGTATAGAATTTTAGTTTTGTAAGATGAAAAGAGTTCTGGAGGTTGTTTGCACAACAGTGTAAATGTACTTAATACTACTGAACTGTACATTTAAAAAAGATTAATATGGTAAATTTTATGTTCTGTATATTTTACCAAAATTAAAAAGAAATTAAGTTTAAACAGCCACTGAAGCCGCAGAGGCAGGAGAATAACAATAAAGGTTCATAGAATAAGGACCCAAATGATAAGAATATACTTTTAGCTTATTTTAAGTAAAACTGTCATGAAGTATGAGAAGCACAACATAAACAAGAGGTAGTTATGAGTAGCGAATGCTAAGAAAATAACTTAGTTACTTATACACAGAGTGTGGGCATGACTGTTTTTTGAATGAATATCAGATGCCAAGACATGTTTCATATGAATGAGATGACAGTGGTATCATTATTCTTAAAAAAGAGAAACTACTAGGAATGTAGACTCTTAGTTGAGGTTTTAAGGACCATTGTATCTGTATATTGTATTTGCATATGAATCAAAACATTCTGGAATAAACAATACTGATCTAAAACAATGTAAACTTGCATATTAATTGCAAAGGCTGTATTATTTCATGCCTTTTTAGTAATGAAATAATAAGATCCCTGGGATTTACTTCAAAATAATCCAGGGGGGTAGGGGAGGAAATGTGGGTAGGAATATAGTCCAAACAACACTGACCAGGATTTGGTAATTTTTGAAGCCGGATGATGGTAGTTCTTTTACTTTTCTGTTGTTGTAAAAGCTTAATATTGTCCTTAATAAAAGGGTTAAGACATTGAAAAAGAAAAAGAAAAAGATTTTTGTTGAAATTTATGTCATCAACACTTTGCTTCATCAAGTCCCTTTTCTGGCTTTTGTTTTTCATAGATTGAGTCTAATTTTTTGCTAATAATTTTCCAGATTTTAGACATTCACCATTAGAAGGTATTTAGAAAGGCAGAAGGAAGGGGGCAATATTCCTATGGCTACCTTTGGATACTTTTTAATTCTCTCTCTTTTTTTTAACAAAGGACTATTTGCTTATTTGTTAACTTTTTACTTAGAACATTTTATAATACCATGCTGGTGCATTTAAAATTTAAACAAATAATGTAAAACAGACAAGGCTGATTTTTTGTTCTTTGTAGATTTATTGATATGAAAATAGAATTACTATTGAAACAAAATTGACCCTAAAGGCAATATGCCATTACATTGCTTGACATTGTCTTGCTGAAACTCTGTTGATACATAGTCTTACACTTCTTTTTTATTGTTGACAGTATTATAGATGTCCCTCATTCCCACCTAGCCGTTGTCCCCCTTAACCAACCCCCCTCCCTTCCCTAGGCCTTCACCACACTATTGTCTGTGTCCATGAACTATGCATATATGTTCTTTGGTTAATCCCTAAGTAGAATTCTTATATTCCAGCAGTACTTTTCCTCCCGCACATTATACTTATATCTTTGCACAGAACTCATGAAATTTTGATGATGGCTGAAATGCAAGCTATTGAATAGTTGCCTAATCGATCTGAACTCATCTTTAATATTGACATCACATTCCATTATGTAACTCCATTCAGGAGATGGTTTTTCAGAGGCAGGTTGTTTCTTTCATTTTGCTGCTCATACTTTAACTTTCCTGTTGCTAAATAGGAGGATGAGGTGATGATTTGCACATTTCTACCTCTGTTTAAAGCTTATTTAAGAAGACTTGAGACTATCATTAGTTAGGGTGCTTTGAAATTATCTGTGAATTTTATTTCTATATTAACCCTATTAGAAATGGGCATCAATAATTGAGAACGAATTATAGTTTTTAGCTGCTTTGCCAAATGGGAAAAACATTCCTCCATGTACCTTCACTAAAATTGGACAACTAGGCATGGGTCTTTAAGAAGCAATGGGATTTTTACAGGATATGTGCTCTCATGCTATTAATTTTTATAACTTGCAGCTGCAGAAAAATACTTACTTTTAAATAGCGAGCGTAAGTGTTGGAAATGAGCTCCTTTCTCTTAGCTGTCAGGGTAACCATTTCATTTGAACTGTGACTGCAGTCAGTTGTGACATATCACTTTCAGCCTTTTCTCCTTCTGCATTCCAAAAAGATTGAACATACTGAGCATAAACCTTTCCCCCAAGAGTTCAGAACGGCCAAAATTGTACATTGAACCTGAGCATATACTTTAAAGTGGAGTTCCATGTGCTTATTAAGCTCTTTGGAATTATAAAGATGATAGAAAATAATTACCTAAGATTCTTGGCACATTTTCCTATTCTTTTGTTTGGTGGTGGTTGTTTGTTTTATCTCTGTGAAACATAAGAAGATTAGCCTCCATTTTAATAAAGTGTGAACAAGGGTTAGTCTGACTGAATTTCTTCCACTGAAGACATATTTTAGGTATTTATGATTTTCACCAATAAAGAAAAACCACTTGCATTAAATATCTGACTATTTTCAGGCTTAAAAGTCTGAGTATGGTTGGAGAACGTTAGAATTCTAAAAACCTAAATATAAAAATAAACTGTTGGTCCGATGGTGGGAGGTGAAGTGGGAAGATGGACCAGTTTGATGTCAAGCATTGTTTGATTCTTTTGTCAGTTACTTAGTGTATGCTTTATTTTCTTAGTTATTTTCACTGCTTCTTTTCATTTCCCTAGGTATAGGTAATTTTGAGGAAGAGAGTATTTTATATTGCTAGGCATTAAGAAGTATTATATTAGTTCATATTTTAAAATACCTTTTATGCTAAATGTGGAGCCAGATAAATTGAAAAACAAAACAGAAATGTACTGAAATTGTCCAAAGTCATTTTTCATTGCAGTTATGTCTCTTATTCTGATTTTTACAATGAGAAGAATTGTGTCACCTTACAAGAAAGACTATGCTTTGTGTTCTAAACTTTTACCCTAGGGAATTGTGGCATTTCAATAAATTTTTAATAATGACTCTCTGATCTACTTTTTTTTTTAACAGTTATTACTTAGCTATCATGGAGTAAGAAAAGTGTAAGTGGGTAAATCCATGGAGAAAAGGAAAATCATAGGCTCAGTTATTGTGGCCAATTGTCAGGTTAAATTGTATTTTAGCTCTCCAGAAGTACCTTTCTTGATACTCTTTTGAATGTTATCTATTCATCATGGAAACAGAAATTAAAAGTTTTTTTGTTTTGTTTTGTTTCGTTAATCCTCATCTCAGGATATTCTTTCAATTGATTTTTAGATAGAGTGGAAGGGACAGAGAGAGACACACAGAGAGAAAAACATCAACATGAGAGAGACACATGGATTGGTTGCCTCTTGCAGGTGCTCCAACCCTGGCCGGGGACTGAGTCAACAACCGAGGTACGTGCCCTTGACCAGAATGGAACCTGTGACCCTTCAGTCCTCAGGCCAATGCTCTAACCACTGAGAAAAAACAGCTAGGGCAAAACGTTTTTTATATTATATGATGATATAAGAGCACCTGGGTTAGTAATGGGCTGGTCCTAGTTTAATTTTGCTTGAGCTAACACTTAAACTTTTCAGCAAACATAAACGGTTGGAGGGTGTATTCTGGTGCCATTCAGCCTTTATAAGTAAGTGTACATTCGGTCTTTGGCACTTACTAGCTCAGTGCCTGTGGCACAGTGAGTTTTTTAGCTTCACTATGGCTCACATTCCTCAATTGTAGAGTGTGGGTCATAACTTTATAATGTTATTGTGAAGAGTCATCTTTTTATAGTGCTCAAAACCATACTTGGCACAGAGTGAGTGCTGTACCTGTTTACTATTATTATGTAACAACCTATGTGCGGGATAGGGTTCTAGATGTACTGAAAGCATGCAGGTGAATAGCATAAGGTCTCTGATCTTAGGGATTTTACAGTCTTGTGGAAGTGAACAAGCAGATGGTTACAATGTAGGGTGATAGAGGTGCTCTGAGAGAATATTAGAACCACTTATCTCAAAGTAGGAAGTTCAGAGAAGGCTTCCTGAAAGAAGTGGTTGCTGGACTGAGTATTGAAGGACTAAGAAGAAATAGGGAAATGCCTTCCAAGCAGAAAGGGTAGGATGTCCTAAAGGAGCAGGAGAGGGAGGGAGGGAGGGAGGGGGGGGAGAGAGAGAGAGAGAGAGAGAGAGAGAGAGAGAGAGAGAGAGAGAGAGAGAGAGAGAGAGAGAGAGAGAGAGAACTGTCCTTTCGGGGAAATAGAAATAGTTCCTAAGGAAGCTGGCGTAGAGTATGAGGCTGGTGATAAGTAAGGTCACACAGGGCTCTGTTTTCCATGCCAAAGAGTTTGGACTTTTATCCTTTGGCATTAGGGGCCCCTGAAGAACCATGGATAAGGGAGGGTTGGGATGAGAATTTGAGTTAGAAAGATTAGTGTTGTGCCAGTGTAGCAACTGGACTGAAAGAGTACAGGTTAGAGTACGGAGACTAATGCTATGGTCCAAGTGAGAAATAAATAGGCTTAAGATAGTAATAATGTAGGTGAAAAGAGCAATTAATTTGAGAACTATAAAGGATTAGAATAAATATAACTTAGTAACAAATAATATGTGGGGTGAGGAAAAAGGGAGAAATATATATATTTTTTTTAAATTAATTTTTATTTTTTTAATTTAAATTCTTTGTTGTTTAAAGTATTACGTATGTCTCCTTTATCCCCCATTGACCTCTCCCTGGTTACCTCCAACCTCCAGCACATGCTCTCACCCCCCCTCCCCTTGTCTGTGTCCATTGGTTATGCTTATATGCATGCCTACAAGTCCTTCGGTTGATCTTTTACCACCCCCTCACCTTCCCTCTGAAGTTTGACGATCTATTGGATGCTTTTATGTCTCTGAATCTATTTTTGTTCATCAGTTTATATTGTTCATTATATTCCATAAATGAGTGAGTTCATGTGATATTTATCTTTCTCCGACTGGCTTATTTCACTTAGCATAATGCTAATTCCATCCATGCTGTTGCAAATGGTAAGAGTTCTTTCTTTTTTACAGCAGCATATTATTCCATTGTGTAGATGTCCCACAGTCATTTTTATTTTTGTTTCTAGTTTTATTTAATGTAGACAATTTTAGAGTCTGTCATTAAATGGGAATAAAGCAAGATGAGAGGAACAGGGTGTTGTGTAGGGGAGGGGGAAGATACGTCGGTATTTGTATGTGTTGATTTTGAAGTGCCTGTGAGACATCCAAGGTGTGATTTCTAGAAAGCAGTTGGATATTAGAATACAGAATTCACTGGAAGAGACAACGATTGCAAAACAGCTTTGGTAGTCAGCAACACATAGAATGTTGTTAAAGTGATGAGAGTGAGTTAAACTAGTCAGGGAGAGCCTATAGAATGAGAAAGGAAGATGAGATCCTAATATGCTGAGATTCCAGAAAGTAATGTATGAGAGTTACATGGTGGGAGAGAAAGCCATCAGAATCAAACAAACAGAAACAATCAGAGAGGAAAACTAGGGGAGAATGGTGTCATAGAAGCAAGAGGAGAGGAATTCCAAGAAAGGAGTGGTAATGATATATAATATTGCCAAGAAGTCAAGAAGGGTGAAGACTGAATTTTGCTCTGAATTTTAAGCAACAAAAAGGAAATTAATATTTTGGGGAGAGGAAAGGATAGATGTCTAATTTGGGTAGAAACCAGATTTCAGTGGGTTGAAGAGTACATGGGATTATTTTATTTCAAGATGGTAAGTAAAAACTTTTCAATTTCTGGCTCTTCTCATAAAACACTCCAAAAACAACAAGAGAATAAGAAACTAAAAGACTAAGTCAATCTTTGAAGAAAGTGAGAGAATTTGTCATCAGGAACCACAATACATGAAGTGGAAAGCAAATGGAGAAGGATAAAAGACATAGCCAAGAAGAGGAAATGTTTACAGAGACTCTAACCATTGCCCCCTTCCCAGACATGGTCAGGAATAGGTATCAGCAGGGTGGGTTGCGGGCAGAAATGAGATGAGGACTGAAAATAGGAATTGTTTAAAAAAAACCTTCCTAAGGAGCATTTGAGCAGGCACCTTCAGTACTCAGTCAGACATCTTCTTCCTAATTCATACTTTCCCTGGCTTTATTTGAGAATGTTCCAGTCACATTTCCTTGTCTTTGTCTTCTGTCCCCACCCAGGTACATGACCGTCAAGGGGCTTTGTATTTGTGCTTTGCTTCTCCATCTCTCTTGCTTTTGAGGAATTTCCTTATTTTCCTGCCAACTCACTGATGCATTAACACACACACACACACACACACACACACACGCACGCACGCGCACACGCACATGCACACGCACACGTGTTGTTATTTCATCCAGCATTTTTAGATATTGTGTAGTAGGAAGGCTTGTTAGGATGTCAAATATGCAGTATAGCTGAGAAGCCCTTGTCTTGTTTTTGTAAGACTAAAGAGGTGACCCAAACTGGTTCTTCTCAGATCAGAGCTACATGTGCTCCAAAGTTCCAGCTTCCCTCCTAGGGCCACTGAGAGTTAATAATTCTGCACATCATTGTCACAATACACTCCCACCCCGCCGCCCAACCAGGGAACCAAGACATGACTTCTAATTCTCCTTTGTATATAATTTTATTTCTACTTAGGGCTGTGCAGTAGTACATTGAGCCAACTGTTTCTTATCTCTTAGTCTTAAAGCAAATGACACCGCACCTCCATTTCCTGCAGACAGTAGAACTCATGCTCACTCAGGGCACTGAGAAGTACTCTAGTGACGCACTTATTTTCAAGTCTCATATTTCAGTACCTATTTGTTAATTCAGCTAAAGCCAAGTCAGTTTTCTGATTGCACAATGTTTTGTTATAATTTGGAGTTGAACATAAAACTTCAAACAGAGACAAAAAATTTAGATAAATTATAAAATAGCTTTGGGAGAGGGGAAGGGATGTAGTTTGTTTGTTTATTTATTTATTACTAGAGACCCAGTGCATGAAATTCATGCACTGGGGGTGGGTAGGTGTCCCTCAGCCTGACCTGTGCCCTCTCACAGTCCAGGACCCCTTGCTCTTTACTGCCTGCCTGCTTGCTGCTCCCTACTGCTTGGCTCACTGCTCCTTAGTACTGCTGCGGAGGTTCCCGCCACCTCCACTGCACTCGCCAGCGGTGAGCCCAGCTTCTGGCTGAACGGCGCGCCCCCCGTGGGAGCGCACTGACCACCAGGCCGCAGTTCCTACTTTGAGCATCTGCCCCCTGGTGGTCAGTTCATAGCGACCAGTCATTCCACCGTTTGGTCAATTTGCATATTAGGGTTTTATTATATAGGATAGGATATTGAATGTGAACTGTAAATGAAAAATAAAATTTAAAAAACAACAAAATAAAATTTTAGATCTGAAAATTTATATATATATTTCTTTTTTAATTCTTACCTGAGGATGTTTTTAAAATTGATTTTTAGAGAGAGAAACATCCATGTGACAGAGAAATACCAGTAGGCTGCCTCTGCACCTGCTGACCCAGCGGGATCTAACCTAAACCTAAGTATGTGCCCTAACCTAGAATCCAACAGAAAATCTTTTGGTGTACAGGTTGAGACTCCAACCAACTGAGCCACCTGGCCAGGGCAGACCTGAAAAAAAATTTTTAAATGTACCTCCAGGCCCTGGTCGGTGTGGATCAGTAGTTAGAGTGTCCTCCTACGCACCAAAGGGTCATGGGTTCGATTCCAGGTGAGGACACATACACAGGTTGTGGGTTCCATCCATGTTGATTGCTTGGGTAACTGATGGATGTTTCTCTTTCTCTTTCCCTCTCCCTTCCTCTCTCTCTAGAATCAATGAAAAGAACATATCCTTAGAGGAGGACTTAAAAAGGAAAAAAATGCTGGTTTGGTTCAGTGGGTAGTGCTTCTGCAGGCAGACTGAAGGGTACCCGGTTGGATTCCGATCAAGGGCACGTACCTGGGTTGCAGGATTCATCCAGGGCCCCGTTCAGGGATTCAGCAAGAGGCAACCAGTTGATGTCTCTCACATTAGTTTCTGTCTTTCTCCCTCCCTTCCACTCTCTTAAAAAAAAAAAAAATATATATATATATATATATATATCAATGCAAAAATGTCCTCAGGTGAGGATTAACCAAAACAAACAAACAAACAAACACCCGTTCCCAGTGTGATTATTGAAGGAGCATATGAAGTATTTGTTGAATGAACAGGAAGGGATGGGACTTTGCTTTCTAACTGTTTTAACAACTCTGCAAGCCAGAGAGTTTAGTTTTATTTTTTAAAATATATTTTATTGATTTTTTACAGAGAGGAAGGGAGAGGGTAGAGAGTTGGAAACATTGATCAGCTGCCTCCTGCACACCCCCCACTGGGGATGTGCCTGCAACCTAGGTACATGCCCTTGACCGGAATCGAACCTGGGACCCCTCAGTCCACAGGCCGACACTCTATCCACTGAGCCAAACTGGTTAGGGCCAGAGGGCTTATTTTTTAAAAATATTTATTGATTGATTATTTTAGAGAGAGGAAGGGAGCAAGAGAAACACCAGGGTGTTGTTCCACTCATTATGCTCTCTTTGGTTGCTTCTTGTCTGTGCCCTGACCAGGGATGCAACCTGCAACCCTGCTGTATCAGGAGGAGGTTCTAACCCACTGTGCTTTGGGCTGCCTGTCAGGGCCTCTCAACAAAACCCCTCTGGCGTGCCCTGGCCCATGCTGTGGGCCAGAGCTCCTCTGTCACAGCAAAGGTTTGGGTTCCATTCTCTCAGGGCACCTACTTAGGTTCTGGGTTTGATCCCTGCTCAGGAAGTGACCGAGGATCGTTGAGGTCCATGTGCTCTAGTCATTTGGTGGGGAGCTGGGGTTCCATTGCCGACATGGCCGACTCTGATCCCCACTACCCCCGCTCCTCCATCGAGGGCAACTTCAACTGTGGCAGCTGTGTGGCCTGTGGGTAGGTCGCCCTCTCCGCAGCTCGCCAGGCCTGGCTGCTGCACACTCGCCCAGGAGGCGTTTTTTTCTGAGTTCCCAGGGAGAGCACCCTCCGCGCCAGACTCCCAGGGAAAGCACTTTGCTCCTCCTCCTTTCAGAGCTACTGGGCCTGGGCGGAGCGCCCCTCCTGCTCAGGGCTTGGAGGGGAGAGCCGCCCCAGGGAGGCATCCTAGCTGGGTGTGAGAAACGAAACTGGAGCCCTTCCTCCTTGAACCCTTTGGTCTTTAAGCATGTGCACGCATTTTATTTTATTTTATTTGACGCAGCCTCACCTGCCTGGCCTCATGCAGCATGCAGCCACACCCACTGCTCCTGCCAGACGTTACCTGTGAGGGCATCCTGGCTAATCAGCATATTCCTCTCTTATTATATAGGATTGATTTATTAGAGAGAAAGGAAGGGAAAGGGAGAGAGAGAAACATCAATGGCAGAGCAAAACACTGATTGGCTGCTTCCTGCACGGCCTCTGCTGGGGATTGAGCCCAAAACCTGGGCATGTACCCTGACCAGGAATGGAACCAGCAACCTTTTGGTGCACGGTCAGATGACGCCCAACCAACTGAGCCACGTCAGCTAGGGCGGGGTGTAGTTTTTAAAAACAGCTGGTTGTAATGTGTCCTAAAGCTTAAATTTTCATCTAGAAATTCTTTAAACTTCACGATAAACTTTATTCTAATTCACTCTACTAAGAGTAGAATTTATAGTCTGTGATTATACACAAATCAGTTTTCTTTGACTCAAAATCAGAGCAAAGGTCACTTGTATACACTCACCCCCTTTTGGTACAGATATTTTAGAGCACAATTAGGCAGTATCTTTCAATTATAAAAAACAAGTTATTTTATTTATTAGTTTTACACTCCCCACTTCTGTAGAGAACGTGACAGGGAAAGAGGAGAAAGCCCAGGTCAAGAAACAGAAGATCCGAACCGTCTTCTCACAGACCCAGCTCTGTGTACTCAATGAAAGATTTCAAAGACAGAAATATCTCAGCCTCCAGCAGATGCAAGAACTTTTCCAGCATCCTGAACTTTAGCTACAAACAGATTAATAAGACCTGGTTCCAGAACCAGAGAATGAAATGTAAGAGGTGGCAGAAATACAACTGGCGAAAGAATAGCCACCGTATGACCCAGATGAGCTCAGCAACTAGAGTACCTGGGCCTCTCCTCCTGTCACCAGGGATGCCTGGGGAATGCTTCTGGAAACCTTTCCATGTGGAGCAACCATTCCTGGCCAGCCCATCTTGGAACTACCCTGCCTGGAATAATCAGACCTGGTGTCCCCAAGCCTGGAATAACCAGGCTTGGAATAACCAGGCCCGGAACAACCAATTCTGTAGTTATGGAGAGGAATCCCTGCAGCCCCAGATCCAATTCCAGCAAAGTCCTGTCAGTGATTTGGAGGCCTCCTTGGAAATTGCTTGGGGAGCCTATGACGCAATACTCCAAGCCCCTAAATATTACGGTACCCAGCAATCCGCAGATTTATTCCCAGATTATTCCATGAACATAGTGTGAGATGGGTATATTACTCAATCTCAGTTGGGCAGTGGCTGTATTACCTCTCCCAGGATTTTTTTTACATATCTCTGCCTTGATATGCTGCTTCTTCTTATGCCTACTGTGCCAATTTGGAGGGTGGGGGTCGGGTATGATTGGAGTCTAAGTTAAAGAGGCTTCTATAGTCTTGCTGCTATTAGACAAATGATAAAAGATGCCTCTGGCTATAGATAATTAGATATAATACTAGGTCTAGTATTTGGATAACTCTAGATCTAGAATCTTCACCTCAAAAATAGAAGGTAAAAGTACAAAGGTGTGTGATGAAGGATTCCTCATGTTTTCTGGGATTGGGAGGCTTGTTAAAAGCCTCAATTCAGGTGAATGGTTAAGCTATCATATGCTTCACTGATTTCCCTTTTGCTGTTTTACTACAACCTTTAATTTGTTTATTACTCAAGTATTTGTAAAAGATGTTTTTTGTATTTTAGTGACGTGACATTAGTACCAGTTTGGCTGGTTGGTTTATAAGTTTACATACAAATAAATAAAACATCTATTTTATCATTAAAAAAATAGTTATTTTAATAAAGTTATTTTATTTACTAATTTCTAATAAATTAAAACAGTTATTTTATTTATTAATTTTTACTTTTTGGTTTTGGTAATCAACAACTCTAAAAAATGTTATATTTCAAAACACATCTTTTTTTTTTTTCTATTGGGGCAATGAGGAGAATAGGAGATACTTTCTGTTTTCTTTCTTACATGATATCTCTAATTCCTTAGCTTTTAAATTTAGTCCAGGATAAACATATAAACAGGCATTGCGTAAGTTGTATGACAAAACATGCTGGAATTTGGGCAATTAAAAAAGCTTTAGAGATGATGGATGGACTCGTTTACAAATTAGGAATCTCAAAAAGTATGCAGCCTGGGTTGTCACTTTGAGGAAACAAAGTGACCCAGATAAGTGACCTGAGATTCCACACATCATAACCCTTTACTTCCAGAGTCACAGCTGGAAACACCACCTCCTAGTTGAACACACTCATTACTATGTTGTATGCTTCCCTCTTTATATGCCATGCTTAGCAAGTCATTCTAATTTTTTATATAAATTAAAACATATTTATGTTTTGTAAAATGAACTGACCCCTCCCATGTTTAAAATAAATTTAGGAAACCCAAACACATTACATTAAATCTATTATAGAATAGATTTTGGAATTTATGGGACTATTAAGCAAGCAGCATAGATTTCTTAAGTTTATTTCTATAACATGTGTAATCACCATGACTCCAGACAAATTTGTCTGTTTATTAGAGAAAAGAATCAGGAAGTCTGAGATGTAGACGGTACAGGATACTAGGGAAGTGAAAAAAAGCCTCTTCTGAGCCCAGAATGCTGCTTTTTATAAACAAAGGACTATCATTTCCTGTTTCTTAATCCTATTAAAACTCCACTGAAACATCAGCAGCTCTCCGTAGCTCTAGAGATAACCATAAAAAAGTAAAACCATACAAGAAAAGACATGCTAAAGGCACATATTTCACATCCACAGCATTTTAAAAATAATTTTCTTTTTAAAAATATATATTCTATTGATTTTTTACAGAGAGGAAGGGAAAGGGATAGTCAGAAACATTGATCAGCTGCCTCCTGCACACCTCCCACTGGGAATGCGCCGGCAACCAAGGCACATGCCCGCGACTGGAATCGAACCTGGGACCCTTCAGTCCACAGGCCGACGCTCTATCCACTGAGCCAAACCAGTTAGGGCATCCACAGCATTTTTATTGTTGCTAACTAATGATAATAATAATGGTAGCTGTTATTTCTTAAGCACTTAATGTGAGCCAGGCACTGTGCTAGGCAATGGGCATTAGCTCACTTCATCCTAACAGCAACCCTAGGAAGTAGATTTCCTTTATAGATTAAAAAGCCAAAGCTCAGAAAGGTTAAGTAGCTTGTCCACAGGCAAGAAGCTAATAAGGAGTGAAGGTGGCTAGGAAACAGTGATCTGCCAGACTCCAGGGCCAGCCAGGTCCATTCTCTGTTGTCTCCCCAATTAACTTGCTGAGAACAGCTTCATTTCTGGTGTATGGTCAGGCAGGTTTTACTGCAGCTTGTGAAACCAGGTTAATGCTTAAAAACTCTTTTTCCAAGACAAGCTTCAGGACACTTATGACAGGCAGTGATTGGGGTGAAGGAGAATAAGAAGGAACTAATATTTACTGGAGGAGATTGGTATTTGCTGAGTACTGACTGTGTGTTAGGCAGTACAGATTCATGTTTCCATTCCACAAATATTTACTGAGTGCCTGTGGTGGGTTTGTCCCTGTGTTAGGAACGGGGGCTACAACCCTGAGCAAAACAGAGTCCCTGCATTCCCAGAGCTGGTTATTCAGGGGGAGACAGACAGCACACAGTTAACATGTAAATATATATCACGTCGCCCTAGACCAGTGGTTGGCAAACTCATTAGTCAACAGAGCGGCAAACCGCGGCTCGCGAGCGCAGTTTGCCAACCACTGCCCTGGACGGTTTGGCTCAGTGGATAGAGCGTCGACCTGTGGACTTAAGGGTCCCAGGTTCGATTCCAGTCAGGACACATGCCCAGGTTGTGGGCTGGGTCCCCAGTAGGGAGCTTGCAGGAGACATCCAATCAATGATTTTCTCTTATTGTTGATGTTTCTATCTCACCCTCTCCCTTCCTCTCTGAAATCAATAAAACAAATAAATAAAAAGAAAATAAATGTGTAACATGTCAGGTGGGGTAAGTGCTTTGGAGAAAACTGAAGCAGGTGAAGGGGTATAGAATGATGGGGTGGGTGTTAGGTCTGATTGAACAATTGAATGGACACACACCATCCGGGAACTGACCTTTAGACCACTTCACAACAGACATTCCCTTTTGCTTTGCACTTGCTAAGACCACATTCTACTTGCTAAGACCATTGTCTTTCTCCTCAGGTCCCTCCCAGAGAATTCTCTGCCCAGAAAAAGCCTGCCTGGAGTCCTTTAAAATCTCTGACTCCCAGTCCTTGGGTCCTAGTGCCATTTTGGGGCTCAGCCCATCTGGTATCCAGCTGACCTAATAAATTCATAATTCTTTACCCCCTTTGGCCTCCTGTGTTCCTCCTTCGGTGACCCTAACAGTGGGGATAATAGTGTATAAGGTTGTTTGGGGAGAACTTTCTTTAAAAAGGTGACATTTGAGTCTGGCTGGTGTGGCTCAGTGGTTGAGCATCAACCCATGAACCAGGAGGTCACGGTTTGATTTCTGATTCGGGCACATGCCTGGGTTGTGGGCTCGATCTCCAGTGTGGGGTGTGCAGGAAGCAGTCAATCAATGATTCTCTCTCATCATTGATGTTTCCATCTCTGTCTCTCTCTCCCTTCCTCTCTGAAATATATATATATATATATTAGTGTGTGTGTGTATATATATATGTATATTTTTAAAGGTGACATTTGAGCAGGCATCAAAAGACAGCTCGTGAGGCCTTGTGGGTCATGGTACAGGCCTAGGATTTTACCCTGAGTGATGCGGGAAGCTCCTTGAGCATTTTTGAGCACAGGCATGATATACTCTGCCTTGTGCTTTTAAAGACTCAATCTAGCTTCTGTGTGGAGAATAGACCATTGAGGGACAAGGAGAACATGTGACTTAGAATAAGAAGTCACTGTCATGTGTTCAATACCTACTATGTATTTTGTTTAGACCACTTCTAATCATTTCCGGAATCCAACTGAATTAAGTTAGCCCTGTGCACATGATAGGACTAAAAAGCTCTTAAAGGCTTAGAAATTTGCTTAAGGACCCACAGCTATGACTGTGGGAACTCACTATCAGATTGACAGTTTTGGTGCAGCTCTTCAAAATGACAGCTGCCATTTAGGGTGTCCTCATGTAGGCCAGATCTGCTTCTAAGTGGAGGGTTACACGAGTGGGATTTCCCTGTAACTAGTGCGAGTAGGGTTCTTGGGGCGCTGTTGGAATGAGCACTTCTGGAGGCCCCCACAGGAGGATAAGATGTGGCAAAAGGCTTTATTTTCATGGAGTTCCATTCCTTGGGTTGTAGAGTCTCGGGCCCCTTAATCCAGCCCTGAACAAGGTGCAGCTGGGGCTTTAGTAGAGCTAAAAGCAAAGCCAGTGTCCAAGCTTCCCTTCCAAGGTGGAGCTGAGTCTGGCAGAGCATCAGGCTATATTCAGTCCATCAGACCACGGTGTGGGCCCCACATGGGTGAGCCACGTGGGTGAACACAGGGAAGCTGCCTCCTGCAATAGGGAGCAGAGAGACAGAAAGAGAGAGAGACTTCTTTGTTCAAGAGCTTAAATATCAAACCTTCCCATGCTTGCAGTGGCCACTGACTCAGTCCCCCAGACCTTACTGGGCATGCGTCTATTGTCCAGTCCCTTCCCCCTGCGATTGTCAGGGAACAGACCTGGAGAGTGTTAACTGCAGCCTCCTGGCAAAGCTGTAGAAATGGCATGCCTATACTCTCTAGTCTCCCCTTTACTCCTTTCTTGTTAATAATAACCAGGTTATTACAATGGTATCACCTTGAATATATCGCTCTTATATACTATTAAGAGCTCTGAGAGGTAGGTATTATTTCCATTTGTAGACCCGGAATCCAAGGTTCATGGAAGTTGTAACTTAATGACTTGTAACAACGCTCCATAGCTAGTAAGTGGCAGAACTGGGAATTGAAGCCTGATCTGTGGACCTCCTACTTAATTATGGTGTAAGACATAGAATTTACAACATTGTGAACAATTTTACTCTTTCTCCTCTTTCTGCCTTTCCCCCCTTAGCTTTGATTGCTTCCAGGTGATCCATACCATCCTTTTTGGAAGAAATTGCCTGATAAGTTACTAATAGTTTAGGATGCCTTTGTAGATTTTATTATCCCTCCTACGAGTATGTGTATTTCACAGGCTTGTCACAGGGAGAGGAACACTGAAAGTGACTCTAATTTTCGGTAGGATCTTCTGACTCTATCAGATCCCATGAAAGATTGTGTTCTTCCTGGAAAATCAGGAAGGCAGGGGAGGAAAAGTGAAGTGTGGCAACTTTTTTTTTTTTTAATATATATTTTTACTGATTTCAGAGAAGAAGGGAGATGGAGAGAGAGATAGAAATATCAATGATGAGAGAGAATCATTGATCGGCTGCGTCCTGCACTCCTCCTACTGGAGATTGAGTCCGAAACCTGGGCATATGCCCTGACCGGGATTTGAAAGTAGATAAATAGTGGCAATAAGCAAGCCCACACAGTGAGTTTTAATCTTAGTCTATAAACTCTAGGGTATGATACATCACTTTTTTTTTCCATCTGAACTTAGATTCTGACTCCCAGTCTCCCAGGCTTGGTGCTTCTCACTTCCTCCATCTCAGAGTTCCTTTAAGGTTCTGGGGTCTTATAAGATGCCAAAGTGTCAGGAAATAGGAGGGAGCATCGGTGCCTCCAGGTTATGCAGACACATCCCCGTAACTGCTCCATAGGGCCTTTCAGGCTGCTCTTACTCTCAGGACACAGGGATCTTTGGAAAGCACCTTGTGTCTATGACCCCCTAGACACATCAGGCACCCATGTCTCTCAGGTCTTGGGATTCACCAAGTCCCCTGCTCCAGGACCCACAGATGCTCCCTCTCATCGGGTGGGGGAAGGTTCTTTGTAGGTTGGGAAAGTCTAATTCTCCAGAGCCCTCTTCCCTTTTCTATAACCTTAGCCTCAACCATGTTAGGGTTTGGAAAATAGAAGGCAGGTATGCTTGCAGCCTATTTCTGCTTCCTGCCCTGACATGTAACTTTCCCTAGGGATAAAGCAAGGAAGGGCCAGGCTTTATCTCTTTGTACTAAAAGGACAAAATGAAGTGGGAGGTAGCTCTTACTATAGATGGAGGGGGCTTTGGGTCACATCATGTTGTAGATGGATCCAAGTGCTCTAAGAGTGGCATGTGCACCAGATCTTAGGGGAAACACCAATGTTAGTTAAGGGCATTTGTAATGCACTTGACATCCATTCCCCAGAGGAGAGGCTGCAATTGAACTGGTTGCCACCATCCAGTAGGAAGCAGCCAGCTGGGCAGTTTTCCACCAAATCACCTCAGAGACGGTGAACCTCCTTGCATCCAGGAACTACTCCCTGGTGCCAATCAGTTATGGCTGTGGCTGCAAGGTTATTTCCACTTCACACACGTGGAACAAGCCCTGTTTTCCTCAGAGCGGGCAATGGAAGTGCCCAGCACTTCAGGCTTCATGGACTTCGCTTCAGTGTACTAATAAACACTGTTTTTAGAAATGAAAAAGTAATTCTCCCACTTGATTGAAGTAGTAATTGAAGTGAAGGAACAACTATATAAATGCTGCTGTCAAAAGCAATTTTCTGAAGTCTCATGAATGAAGACAGGTAATGAAAATGAAGGGATAAAGACACAACCCTGCTTATGTTTCAACAGGGAAGAGTTAAATATAATTGCTTTTTTAAGCTAACGTGTTTATACGTTTTTGTTGTTATTGTCTCCAGCAATGGGGACAATGGATTTAAAAGAAAAAACAACTGAGGTTAAAAGCAAAAAAGAAAGAGGAATGTATTGGAAAGATACAAGGGTGTTTCCAAAGAATTGAAAATTCAATAACCAAGCTTGGGAAGGGTAGATATGTCTCCTGAGATCCACTAATAGAGTGAGTGACCTACTTCCAATAACTTCCAGTCTCTGTGTTTCTCTTTGTTGTTTCATATTTCCTGGAGTGACAATCATATTGGTTCAACTGGAGTTAGTCATCTACCGTTGAGTCATGCAAGTGTGACTAGGTAATACCACTTAATGCTGAAATTTACTTAATGCTTTCTACATTTTGGGCATTGCTCTTAGCACTTTGCAAGTATTTTATTTATTCCACCAAAACAACTCTGTGTCTTACATACTACTACTTATTATGTTTCCCATTTCTCAGATGAAAAAACCAAAGTCCAGAGAGGCCAAGCCGTTTTTGAAGATCATACAGCTTTTATCCAACATTTAATCTTCGGCATGACATGCACACATTTTTAACTTTATAACCAGGTAGGATAGATGGTAGTTGCGGTTTGGACTCCGCAAACATCCTGTGTTTTTACCTTAGGGCCCCACATTAGTGATCTTAGACGACATCTTCTTTCCAACAGAAGTCAGAGCCATCTTCCAGCTGTCTGAAGTCCTTGAACTCAAAGCCTCCTCCGTGACCTAGACAAGAGCAGGAGAGACATGTGGAGAGCAGGGTTGACCGTGGGTAGAGGCAGGAGCAAAAAAGAGCAGGAATCAACAGCAGTGGGGGTGGGTGGGTGGTTCAGCTGGATACATGAAGAACATGAGCCAGCGTGTTCTGAGTCATACAGTTCAGGGTCATTTCCTGAGCATTTGAAATGTTAACCAGGGCCCTTGGAGCCAAATCCATGGAACAGATGGAGAGATCAGCACTTGGACATCAGTAGGAACTTGGCATCACCTAATTCTGTTTGACATTCATTTAACTGAGATCTCTGGGTAGCCTTCTTCCTTTTGTTTGGTTTTGTTCATTTCCCTCTAGTTTTCTTCTCTTTATTTTTAAAATGCCACTTCCCCACCCCCCCACCCCTAACCCCAACCTCCTTCCTTTACTCTCTGAAAGCAACAATGTCGCCCATTCCTTAATTGATGCCAGAGCCCCAAGCTCATTTGCCTACAGGGTCAGGTATCATAAATGAATGAAGTGGGCCAGGCAAGGATTGTGTCAGACCAGAAAGCATATGCCCTTTCTAATTAGGGGAAACTACTACGAGGCCCCGTGTTCCACATCTGAATTTTAATGTAAAATTCCCAATTTTTAAATGTTTGCCATTCATTAGTTTGTTTGTTTTTTTTTAAATGAGGAGGGCAACCACAACACATCTACAGGATGGCTCTACCAGCAGTCAAGTTTGGATATGGTACTGTTTGAGGAGTCAAGGAGGTGGGGGACACCTATATCTCCATCCTGGCTTCCAAAGGGATTACAGATTCTCCAGTCGATTTCTTCCTCCTAATTGACTTTATACTGGAAACCACATTTTATGTATATCTTTATATTATTCCACTGGAAGACATACATGTCAGCCTAATATATAAAAATGATAATATTTAAGTATGAGTTGACTATTTATGACCTTTGCTCTCCCAGTTAGATTTTAAGCTCCTCCAAGACAGAAGATGCTGGGTGCTTAAGACATTTTTAATTGACTGATATAAATAAACATCCCTTTAATGTTCAAGGAACTTCTAACTATCGCACAATCCTGGCTCCACCTTTTACTGTTATAAATAAAAACATCTCTTTAAGGACTCTCTAGTTAAAGAGATGTTTTCAGTGTTTGAATTTATCTCCTTAATGTATTTCTGTTTTCTGAGACTATTTTCAGTTATGCTTGCTTTTCTCTTAGGCATATTATTTAAAATTCCCTCCTCAGTTTGGAAAGACTATTTTCAGATGTTTAAATGCAAACAAGTCCTTGATGTCTCCATTTCTATAATTTCAATATGATTGAATTAAGGTAGACTTGCAAAATTTTAGAAAAGTTTGATATTTTGATACTAACGTAGTTTTCCTTTTATTTGTAATCTATTTGGGGAGAGGATTTATGGAGGTGTAGGAGGAAGACATAGGACTGAAGCATCTTAGATTTTCATGGAGTAAATTTGACATTTCACTCAGCGAGGGCTTGGTTCCTTGGAGTCGGAAGGTGTTCACTACCACACAAGGCAGTCCTTCCCACTTTTGAGTAGCATATTTTTGGATGGGTTTTCTTGCTTGTGAACTGACACCTGTCTCTGGTTGTTTGCATGCTTTGGGCCTCGTTCTGAGCACAGAACAAGTCTAATCCTTTTAGGTTTCCCCAAATAAGATGGTAAGATCATTGAGAGCTGTGAGTATGTTATAGGTTCCTCCCGGTGCCTGGGAAGACATTTTAGAGCACTTAATAACATGGTTGAGAGCACAGGCTTTGGGGTCAAAAAGAACCAGATGGAAATCCTAGCTGCCCTCCCGCGCCCCACTTTGTTCTGACAGAATGACTGTGGACAAGTTATTTAACCTCCTTAAGTATCTGTTTCCTTATAGGATTGCACTGGGTATTAAATAAGGTAGTGAGTGAAAATGCTTAGTACAGTCCCTGACTCCAGTTACTCAATAAATGATGTGTATGGTTAGAAAGGGCTGCTTAAATTGAAAGGAAGTCTTGCCGAATGTCTTAGTGCTAGGTCAAGACTGCCTAGAATCTGAAGCCATGCTCTTCATGGAAATGAGTCTTTGATACTTATCTTGGAGAGCTTCTTACACAGACAGAGGAAAGTGGTGTTGGAATTTCCCCCCTTCCTGTGTCCCAACATATAATACCAAGGGATTATATCACAATATATATATATTTTTAATCATCACCTAAGGATATGTTTATTGATTTGAGACAACAAGGAAGGAGGTGGGAAGGGGAGAGAGAAAGAGAGAAAAACATCAATCGATTGATCAGTTGGCTCCTGTATGCACCCCAACCAGAAGTGGAACCCACAACCTAAGTATGTGCCCTGACCAGGATTCGAACCTGTGACCTGGTGGTGCACAGGACAGTGCTCCAATTAACTGACCCACCCAGCCAGGGAACAATGTAGAATCTTTATATCCTACAAAAAAACTGTGTCCTGAATTCTGGAGGTCTTCTTTCATAGGCTGATGAACCGGGCTTCTCCTCCTGGAAAGAACCTTTGACTTCTTTAACTATTTTCTCAAAGCCTCCTCCCTTGAGTCAGATCCAAGAACCTTCCAACTTCTCCTCCCTCTGACCCCCTTTTCCTCTGTGGCTCCACCCAGGCTCCTCTTCCTTTCTGAGTTAAAGGCTCCCATGAATCTCCTCTAAAAGGAGAGTTTAAGAGCCAGCTGAGGTCTCACCAACCTGGAGAGCCCTCTCCCTCTTACTATTTAAAGGTGTTTTTCAGTTGAGAGGCTAATTAATAACTATTTATTTGATGATCAAGTATTTTAATTGTTTGGATAGTTTTGAAATTTTAAACTAAAACAAGCACCCGGTCCCCAAATTTATCATCACTGATACTGTCTTCAAGGGTTAAACACACTTCCTTATTTTTCCTTCTGTTTTCTTCTATATGTATTTATTTGTGGTAGAGATTGTATTCCCTGAAATCTCTAAAACCAGATAATATGCTTTTGCTTTTTGACTTATTTCCAAATAAAAAAGCTAGTGTATAAGGAAGGATAGTCTTGGGCCACACTGCTGGGGTTCTTGTTCCGGCATTAAGAAGGGTTCAGCAATCTGGAGAAAGGCTGTGTGTAATTTAAGTAAGAGTCCAGAGACAAAAGATAATTTTGAAAGGCATTGGGGGTCAGAAGAGCCTAGCTAAAGAAACTAAGTTCTCCTTGTCTCAGGACCCCTTGCTTTTTATTAACACAAATTGTCCTAAGGCAAGGTGGATATATACACTTCAAAGGGAAGGATTTCGTACAGAATACATTGTCAGATTGGGGAATAACTTATGGCTGCTTAGGTGTTTGGCCAGTAGGAGGCAATAACATGTAGATTAAGATGTCCTGAGCTGTCTGGCAGCAAACAATAAATTTAATGCATCCTTTTCAGGTTTGGGGAAATGCCTTTAGCCATCCCAACAGGCGATAACATATGTGACACAGCCCTTGTTAAGTCCCCAATTTCCATCAACCTTTTGATGAAACTCTTGCAATTATGACATGCTGGAACTGGCTTCCTGCACACACCATGTATTTTATACTATATGTAAGAAGTTAGTGTTTGTACTTAACCTAATCAAGGGGATTTTAAACAAAATTGGACCTTCATTTTTTTCTAAATCTTGATGTCTTTTTTGCTTACATAAAATATAAAATATGATTTTCCCTCCTTTTTAAAAAATATTTTTATTCATTTCAGAGAGAAAGGGAGAGGGATTGACAGTTAGAAACATCAATGATGAGAGAGAATCCTCATAGGCTGCCTCCTACACTCCCCACACTGGGGATCGAGCCTGCAACCTGGGCATGTGCCCTGACTGGGAATCAAACTGTGATCTACTGGTTCATAGGTGGATACTCAATCACTGAGCCATGCCAGTCAGACTGATCCCCCACACCCTTTTATTGAATTTATTGGGATGACACTGATTAAGAAAATTATACAGGTTTTAGGTACACACTATGATAATGAGCCAACTGTGTGTTCACCAGACAGTATATTAAATGAATAAAAGAGGGGGCCTTTAACCGAGGTATGTGCCCTTGACCAGAATCAAACCCAACCCTTCAGTCCACTCTAACCACTGAGCAAAAGCAGCTAGGGCAAAGCTTCTTTTATATCCGTCTGTCTAAACCTATGCTTAGGACCGAGGCAAGCAGACGGCCTTTCTCTGGTGTCTTGTCGATATAGGCCAGGCCTTCAGTGCTTCTCTAAGTGCATGTGAGGAAAAGCTGTGAGAAAGTGCTTAGATGGACCTTATCACTGTGTACTTACAACTTGGGGATCTTGAACTTGTGAAAACAGGCCTACACTATAAGTGACATTAAAGAAAGAAAGAAAAAGGCTGTTGGTGTCTCCTTCACAACAACAACTTTTTATTTTGTAAATATTTACCATGTATACCTTTTGTTAACCTGTTGTCACTTTTACTGATTTTTTCTGCTTTTATTGAAAAAATTAAAAATAAGCGCAGACATGAATTTCTTCAGCCTGAATCTTCTAGGTTAAGAGCACTTTCCTACATAACCATGATTCACATTCAGATTTTCCCAATTGTCCCTAACATATCTTTTTTGCTTAAACAAAACAAAACAAAACAAACAAAACAAAACAAAACAGACCAGAATCCAGGCAAGGTTCATGAACTTGTTGTTATGCTTTTCTTTGTCTTTGTAAATTTAGAATAGCCCCTGCTTTTTGGGTATGTATGTTTCATAACATCGACCTTTTTGAAGAGGGCAGGACAGTTAATTTCTAGAATGCCCCACAATCTGGATCTGCCCAGTTGTTTCCTCATGTGCTTTTTGTTGTTAAATTTCTTTTTGGTAAATTTTTCAAAATATACTTAAGGGAATATACGTAAATCATAAGCATGCAGGTTTGTGGAAGTTAACTTCCCGGTCTCTGGGACTCTAAAAGTCTGCCTATTTTGCAAACCCTTATCTCTGCACTTGTTTCTGCATTGCATTTAGAGAATGCCTAGAGCAGAGGCAGTTTCCTGGCACTTTCCTTCAGCTCTGGGTGCTAAGGCTGGGCTGACTTCCAATTTAGGCAGTTCCATTGTGCTTATCTCAGATCTCCCACCGGGGTTTCAATTAGAGAAGTTATTGTTTAGTTCCCCTTCTAAAAGTGTTGTATTATGTAATTATCCTGGCTTAGGAGATTTGGGTTGTTTTTAAACCATGTGAATGAATTGGCTATTAAGAAAGTCCTTTTAAAGGTCATGGTGATCTAATTCAATTGTTAAAACTGCTTTAATAACTCGGTTGCAATAAGACACAAAACAGGTTTTTGTTTTTTGTTTCTCACAAAATAGCATTATCTATCTATCTATCTATCTATCTATCTATCTATCTATCTATCATCTATCTATTTATTTTGGTGTAGAGATCCAACATCCTATCTAATAAAGAGGTAATATGCAAATTGACCATGACTCCAAGACACAAAATGGCCACCCCCATGTGGTCAAAGATGGCCGCCCCCATGTGGACACAAGATGGTTGCCACAAGATGGCCTGCAAGGGAGGGCAGTTGGGAGGGACCAGGCCTCCAGGGTAGGGCAGTTGGAGGTGACCGGGCCTGCAGAGGAGGGCAGTTAGGGGCAACCAGGCCTGCAGGGGAGGGCAGTTAGGGGTGACCAGGTCGGCAGGGGAGGGCAGTTGGGGGGGACCAGGCCTGCAGAGGAGGGCAGTTAGGGGTGACTGGGCCGGTAGGGGAGGGCAGTTAGGGGCAATTGGGCTGGCAGGGGAGCAGTTAGGCATCAATCAGGCTGTCAGGGGAGTGGTTAGGGGGTGATCAGGCTGGCAGGCAGAAGCAGTTAGGGGCAATCAGGAAGGCAGGCAGGTGAGCGGTTGGGAGCCAGAAGTCCTTGATTGTGAGAGGGATGTCCGACTGCCCATTTAGGCCCGACCCCACCGGGATGGGGCCTAAACGGGCAGTTAGACATCCCTTGAGGGGTCCCAGATTGGAGAGCATGCAGGCTGGGCTGAGGGACACCCCCCCCCTCCGTGCATAAATTTTGTGCACCAGGCCTCTAGTAAGTCTATAATGGCTCACCCTCCTTTATTAAAAAATAAAAGACCAAATGTTAAAAATATTATAACGTGTCAACTTTGTCTTTGCTATCTTAATTACCCTTTCCCCAACTTTGTCTTTGTTATCTTAATTACCCTTTCCTCTCTTTTCTCAGACTCCAAAGCTCTTCCCTCTTTATCTTGTTCTCAACACACATGCCAAGTGGTGATGACAGATGAGGGTGTAAATTGGGGTCTTAACCTGGGGTTAGTGGGTCAATGGACCCTTTAAATTTACATGTATAGTGGGTGTGTATTTACTTATGAGCTTTGTTTTGGAGAGAGGTTTCCATAGATTTATCAACTTTTTAGGAGGATCTTTGGGCCCAAAATGGTTAGGAGCACTGGCTTTAATAGTTACTTCTTTCTGGAGCCTTTGATATTTTCTCTGACCCCTGACACACTGTTTTTTTTATTTTTAGTAACCTTTTTGTGTATTTGTTTTAGATTATAAAATTAGAAGGAATAAAATAAAATACATTTATATTATCAGTCATTACCCAGAAATAACCATTGAATATATATTGATACATAGTTATCTATCAACCTATTAATCTATCCATCATCTCTGTTCACCTACACACACATTCATGCACAGGTTAAAAAAAAAGAATAATTCTATATGAATTCTTTTCACTTTGCTAAATGTAGATCAATAACATTTTTGTTTAATTGCTGCAGAGTAGTCTGTTGTATGAATATGTTGTAATTTATTTAGCCCCTTATTGATGGACACAGATATTTGTATTTTAACAGGAATCAAACCCTAGGCAACAAGAATAGAAGAAAAGACAGGAACTTGGGGCTTTTGCTGGTCACAAGCGTCCTCTTCCTTTGTCTTACCCTTCCAAGCCCCACATCAAAGGTTAGGCTCTGGACTTTGGGTCAGAGAACATGTTTGCTTTTTCCACAAGACAAGAAGAGAGAAATGTACTCTTACACTCTTCCCTCTAAACCCCAAGATAGTGACAGGAATTGGCAAGTCATTTCAAATCAATAAAGAGTATAATAGTTTTAGATGATGGATAGATTTCCAAGCAGCTTTATTTAAGATATCACTTCTCAACTTTTAGTGTTCAAATGAGCCTAATTTTATATAGTTTACCTAAAGAAAGCTCATAAAAATTATTGTGGAAAAAAATCGAATACTTTAATTGTTAAAACCCTTGCAATCATATAACCCGGGAGAGACTTTACTACATATAAATATGTATGATTTCTTTCATTCTCTCTGTGTGTGTGTCTATTTCTCTGTGATATATTGCTGAAAGAGCTGTTGTTGATTGTCTTTTCTTTCTTTTCTCTCTTATCTTTTTACCAAATGACACTACCAGATTAGAGGCTGCACCAGTCAGCACCCTCGGGTCCAGGCTAGTAACTGTTCCCATCTGGCTCCCTGTGATTAATGGTGTTTATGTCATAGCATGAATAACATTTTGCTGTTCAATCAGCTGAGACTCTGGCCATTAAAAAAATTTACTCCACAAAATCAATAACCCACGGTTTTTGGAAAGGGGCAGTTTTCTTTAACAGTTATTCTCTAAGCCTGCTTGTAAAGATAAAACAATCAAATTACCATACCCATTGAAAATAGTCCAGGCAACAAGAAGAAATATAAGCTCACAGATAAAGGATGACCTTAAGTAAGGACAGGTAGGAAGCCTTTTTAAGGAAGACAGAAGGCAACCAAAGACACCCGATACCCTGGTGAAAGTCTTTAGGAATGTCACCCGTTTTCACAGATCCAGCCAACAACACAACCTCAGACTGCTCAAGACGAGTTTCCAGAAAAGCATGGAAAATAAATTAGCTTGATGATAGCATTCTGTGACCGACTTAATGCCACTCGCAACTCTCTATGGACTTTAGCTATAATACAGAAAATCAATTTTATTTATTTATTTGCCTCAAGTGTGCCAATTACAGTATTGCCACTTAGGAAAAATACACCAACTCTAAATAAGTAAATTTGCCAAGGTGATGCAATTTCAGGTAAAATAAAATGGAAGATTGCTTTTTCAAGAGAGAATATAGGTAAAGATAAATCTTGGATGCTTTATTTTGCGGGAAATGTTGTGTACTTTTAAAACGATGGTGTTGACCACGTGTAGCAACATGTCTGAATAGGGTCAATGATCCTGATTCTCGTGGAGTTTATTTCACATGCCTTCGGTGAGCGCTTTGGGTTGTTGCTCACACAGCCTGTTTTTGCTGTGGTTGACCCTGCTTTTGTGAGCAGCTCAGTGTTTTGGCTCATACTGGATTATGCCTCACCGATTTATGCCCAAAACTTGCCATCTTAGGCATCTGTGGCTGCAAATAGCATTTTAGGAATTCGAATTATACCCATTTGGCATCTTCACCATGAGCTTCAGCAAAGTGAAATTCTAAATGGGAACGTGAAGATTTCCCATTATAGTTTACTTTATTTATCAAGTTCACAGCCCAGATGGTCAGCATCCTTGTTTTGATTGTAAGCTCTCTAAATAATCACCAACGTAACCCAATAAAGAAAGGAAGGAATGACATTGTGTGCCTCTTCTCTGCACAGAAGATAGAACCCCTTTATGCACGGGATGGCCCTGCAGATTGCTCCCGCTCCATGAAGAGATGGCTAACCTTGGGCAAAGTGCTGTGGTAAAAGCATCATGTTTCCTGTCCCACCGTGTGATGACCGGGAGCTGAGAAGAGCTCTGTTTCCTGTCACCACACTGCATCATTCTCATTTACATGATTGGCAGCCATTCCTTTGCTAGAAGTTTAAATGATCCCAAGAACTCTAACCCGAGTTCAGATGTTTGTTTATTGGAGCCGCCTCAGGCTTCTGTAAACAGGCTTTTGTGCTCTCCCAGTCTTAAGAAAAGGCGCTTCTCAGAATCGGCCCTTCCCCCCTCCCTGCTCTTTTCTGGCAACCTGCTTCACTTCAATGAAGAAAATCCAATAAAGGGCACAGTGGCTCAAAACTGACCAGAAGGGAGACGCCAGTGGTGGGGCCACCTGAGACAGAAAGGAATCGGGACGCCACATCCTGCATTTGTGCTTTTGTTTTTGAAACTTCGAGTTAGTTGCCTTAATGAATTAACCAGCAGTCTAGTCATGGAAAATGTTTCTCCCGTCCTGGTGGGGGAGCCAGATACTATAGATTTGCAACAGGAAGGCTGTTGATTCGGGCTTCATTGTTGGGCCAGTCATTGGCGAGCTGGTGGCCAGACTGCAGGCCGCACACTTCTGTGCAAACCTTCCGTGGACTGGAACTGCCTGGGTATTGTTTGTACTGTTGGAGTTGTGGCCAGGAAAAGATGGTGAGCCTTGGCTTTCATGTCTTGTCTGTGTGTCCCCTCAGCGCTGAGGGGGGTGCAGGATGCCAGACCCAGCTTGGGGGCAGGGAGGGAGCTGCTGAAATCCGGGAGCGTGTGTGAGTGCTTTGTGGTTAACGCTTTTTTTCTGTGTCATCCTCCCCAGAGTTCCGGGAACGCGTCCTACCGCTGCTCTATGTCTTCCTCTGCGGATTTTTCTGATGAGGATGATTTCAGCCAGAAATCTGGCTCCGCATCTCCAGCTCCCGGAGACACTTTACCCTGGAATTTGCCTAAACATGAGAGATCAAAAAGAAAGATTCATGGGGGCTCGGTGCTGGACCCCGCTGAGCGGGCCGTGCTTAGGATAGCAGGTAAGGGTACGGGGAAGGGATGGAGCCCGGAGGAGAGTTGCGGAAATTCACCCATCAGCTCCAGGGAGGGTAGTGGGGGTGGTGAGGGTGGGAGGGTGCCCAGTACATCAACTCCGTATTATCTGGGAGCTCATGCACTGGGCACAGATTTGTGCTCAAGGTGGGGGAGGGAGATGACCATATTTACTTTACGCCCCGATTTATCGATAGAGCGATTTGCCCTGTCTGCTGGTGACTAAGCTGTTTGGCCCAGCCTTTTGGCTGGATGAATCGATACCTTTGAAATGCAAGGAGCTATTTACACACATCTGCGTTAAACTTTCCTGTTTACATGCAGTAGCCACCGTGGCAACCTCAAAGTACAGTATGAACTCCAGTAATCACTTGTGTGTTTGCTGGAAGCTGTGAGAGCCTTCATTTTCGTCTTTGCCCAGGAGCACTGAGCGACGCAGATTTAACCGGGGTAAAGTCCTGGTGTTTGGTACCCAGGATGCAGAGGGTATTCTGGCAGCTCAGATGCCATTTCTTTCTTTCTTTTTTTAGTGTAGCATCTCCGTTAGCATCATGTAGGAGCTTCGGAGGGTTTAGCCGTCATGCATTCCTGATTAATTAATATATGGGAGGTGCCAATGTTTCTGTTCTGTTAACCGGTGTTCCCTTGCACTGGCCGTAAAAGTCCAACCAGAAGTGATGGCTCATCTTACCTAGTTGAAAGCTGAGCACACCTTGGAAATCAATCCTCCCACCTGCAGGGCCCGTGTGGTTTGTGTGTGTGTGTTCTGTGCAGAAAAGTTGCTTCCTGGGGTGGTTGTCCCTCCCTTCCTTCAATATATATATTTTTTCCTCTTGGAAATGGTTATGGGGTAGGATGGGATATGTTCTTGGCTCTCTCTTGCAAAGGCCAAAGGTCCCATGTTTCTCCAAATTGGCTTCTGCACCCAGCAGGTCAGCCCCCCTTTCCTCCCCATCTCCTACTCTCAGCTCTGGGCCCCCTCCGACCCCGTTTGCTTTGCTTCCTTCTATAATGCAAAGTTGGTACTTTATCTTCCTCTGAGGGACTGTAGGGGACTAGCCAGGATCCCAGCCTCCCTGGCAACTGAGAGTCTCCCTAGAGTCCCCCCAGTGGGATTTTCTGATTACAGGGAAAAACAAACAGCGCCCAGCCAGCCATTCTCTGTTCTGGGTTTCTGGGGCAACAGCCTGAGCTTCTTCTGGCTTCCCTTGTGAGATGCTGGCTGGTCTCACCCAGGCTTTTGGAGTAGAGCAAGGGGAGGAGGAGGCAGGATGGAGGACAGAGAGACTGTTTGAGAGCCAAGGGAGAGTGAACAGGAGTGGCTTGGGGAGCTGGGGCAGACCTGGCTCTCAGTGCCCATCTGGAGTATCCCAAAGTGTTTAGTCACCGAGGCCTGACCTCTTGCCCTGATGAGATACCCGCCGCCTGCCCTCCAGCAGGACTGTGGCACCAGGAGGGACAGTGCTGGTGACTTCTGTTTGGCTCAGCAGAAAGGGAAGACGGGAAAGGTGGATGGGGAGTGAAGTTGGGGTTTTGTGCAAAGCCTGGATGTTGGAATGAGGGGCCTGTATTCCATACATTTTTATGGAAGGTAGAAGGTGGCTGCTGGCTTGAGTTTTGATTGTGATGGCAGAGGTGGATATTTTGATTTAGGTAGCAAAGGAAGGGGATTTGAAAGAATAACCGTGCAGGTGTGTGTCTGGAGAACGAGAGTATGTAAACTGAGGGAGATGACCCTGCAGAAAGCCAAGGGGAGCTGGTGGAAGTAACTTGAAGTGTATGCGCAAAGTGCGGAAGAACTCGGGATTTCATGGACAAGCAGACGCTGATGCTAGTAGACTGTAGACTCCATGAGGGCAGGGGCCATGTCTTACTTTTTTTTGTAAAATGTTCATTGAGTGATTTGTGGGATAGCTACGAAGTTAGTGGTAGTTGCTGCACTCGAGACCTCAAAGTGACATACTTTTAAGATTCTATTAATTGGCAACAGAATGCAACACAATTAAACAACAAACAGAACAAGCAGCCCTAGTATGGAAGTGTGCTACTTTGTTTAAAATAAATATTGGTAAAATGCTGTTTGCTACACAAGTCATAATCAGTAATCATACATGGAACATAGACTTGGGGGCCAGTTCATAAATATCTGTGGCTAAAATATGAAATTCAGATGTATTATGTGGGAAATTTGCCACTGATCACCCAGTGTGGGGATCAGGGAACAGGCCTTCTGAGGGAATTTGGTACTGAGGATAGTCTGGAAACATACAGTTAATATTTCCACTTCTGGGGGTTGGGGGGGAGCGGGAAGAGATTAACCAGTGAGCTTATATGTGTATATGCATAGCCCACGGACAGACAATAGTGCAGGGAATGCCTGGGGAGGGGAAGGAAGTGGGGTGGAAATGGTGAGTGTGGGGGGAGGGCACATCTGTAATACTTTCAACAATAAAGATGAAAAAAAACAGATTTTTGATTTCTAATTTTATTAGACATTTTCATACTCTGCCTAAAGCTCACCTTATCTCTGAAATTCATCCCTAGTAAGAGACGGGGTGAGGTTCTGACATGTATGAGGATGTCTATAGTGTTCATTACTTAGTAATAAAGGATTTAAAAGTTTAATCTTTTTTGTTTTTTAAGGGCATAACAATAGAATTGAATATGAAAATGTCTAGAGCCAAAAAAAGACCAGATGATCTGTGGAATGCCTTCATGCACTCACATTTTATAAATATTTATTGAGCCTCTGGAATAAAATGAAGAAAAGCACCCAGTTCCGCCTTTAAAGAAATCCTAGTCTAATATGATAAATGGATGTGCTGGTAGTAAACATGGTGTGAGAATGAGGTGTAATGGCTGTAAGGACCTAATAGTAAAAGAACCCAGAGGAGAGTCTAATTCACTTGGATAGAGAAGGGCAGGCATGGGGGCTTCCTGAAAGGTTTCTGAGGGGAAAGTGCCACTTGAGGTGAGATTTAAAGAGCCTGATGCAATTAGGGTGAAAGGGAAAGCCATGTCAGAGGGCTGGGAACTATAGGAACAAAGATAGGGAGGATATGTAGCTAAAGCATGGGGTTTTGGGATAGCAGAAACTAGGAAGGTGCATGCGTGCAATACTGAGGAGGTTGCACTATTTATAAAGTGGTGGGGAACAGCTGAAAGATTTTTTAACCCATGCAGTGACATCATCAGGTTTACATTTCAGAGTCTTATTGGTGATGGTGTCATATGTCGGACACTTTATGTTTTTAAAAGTGCTTTTGCATTTATTATAGTTTCTTCATTTTAAAGTCGTAGAGTGTAACATATGCCTCTCCTACCTCTTAGAGGGGTCAATGTGAGAAGAATAAGATAGAAGAATGTAAGGAAATACCCATTGTATAATGCCTTTTACATAAAAACAATACAGATCTGCTGTTCTTAGCTACAGGATATCTTAAATTGAATTTTTCAGTCTTCCAGTGCCTATGAGGGTACATGGTTTATCATTGACAATGCTATATTAAAATACAGGTTTTCTGGTTTCTTTTGGATCTCATGTGAATTCTCTGAAGTTGGAGGATGGTAAACAGAATCAGGTAAGCTCATCTGGCCAGGAAGTGGTAGAGCTAGGATCTGAATTCAGGCAGGCTTGACTCCAGAGGCCCTGCTGTGCTTCTTCTGCTTCCCTAAGGAATACACTATTATTATCAGCAGTTTGTCCCAATATTGCCAATTCCAAGAATGCACGGGGCAAAGGCTGTTTTTGCAGATAATCCTAAATGCTGCTTCTGTTCATTTTGACTGGCTCCTTAAATGGACATTTAAAATCATTTAAGTGTGCACTGATGATATTCATAAAACTGGGTTCTACTGAGTATCAGTCTCTAATGAAAACTCAGACTATGCCCTCACTGACCTTAGTCATTGTGAGGGAGACAAGGCAGTTTTGAGAATCTACATCTGTACATATGCAATGACTGTAAATGGTCTGTAAATGGAATGACTCTTAGGAATCTAATTGCTAACCCTTTCATTTCATGAAGGTATCCCATACGATGTGTTTGTTACTTCAGGAACTAATGTTCACATAAATGCCTATCAAGTTGCAAGAAAACTCTAGTGATCCTAAAGGCTCAGTAGGGACATGGGATCAAGCTCAGATTATAAGCTAGTGATCAGAATAGAAAAGAGAGATGTGGTCTTGCTTTGTTTGGAATAGGCCAATTGCTGAGGAGAAATAGAACTTCCCAATTCAAACAAGTTTTTTTTTTCTCAAAAGTACTCACCTCCTTCTAAGAGTTAATGGAAGGAAAATGGTCCAGATTCACAACACTGAAAAAGGAAAGAAAAAATAATTCATCAAGGACAAAGGGTTAGTATATATGAAAGGAAGATGTGGGCTAGAGGTGAAGTTGTCATAAGTCAGATGGTGAAGCCTGGCTGTGTGGCTCAGTGGTTGAGCATCGATTTATGAACCAGGAGGTCACAGTTTGATTCCAGTCAGGGTACATGCCCAGGTTGCAGGCTCTACCCTTAGTAGGAGGCTTGCAGGAGGCAGCGGATCAATGATTATCTCATCATTGATGTTTCTGTCTCTCTCTCCCTCTCCCTTCAAATACCTCAGATGGTGAACAATGAGCTAGTTTATCCAATGATAATAATAGCTGACACTTATAAAGCTATTTAATATGGCAACTTTAGGAGGTAGGCACTGTTATCCCCATTTAACTGATGAAAAGAGGCTCAGAGAGGGTAACTCGCCTGTATCCGAGTTACTAAGGGGCCAGGATTCCATCCAGAGCAGCCTGACTGCATCCATACTCTGAAATATATCCATTTACACGCCTGGGTACCAACTGGCTCCCCCAGTGGACCCTTAAACTCACCCACTTTAGCGTCTGATATAAATGAATTGTACCCATTTTTATTCAAGTTCCGTACTCACCAGTACTGTGGGGAATGACTACTGGTAGAGAGAAGGAGGGAGGTGACAAAGTAAGCTGGACTGTGGCCATCGCGGAGCCCAGTGGCAAATTCGCCGGCTGGCTCTGGGGGGCGGAAGGGAGGGACCGCGGGCTGGTGCTCCGGCTGCGGGGTGGCCGAGCGCGCAGGCGCAGACACAAGGCTGTCAGGCCCTGATGCGCGGGGCCACCTGCAGAGGCCGCTTGCTCTGCCCCGAAATGTGCCCTGGGCGTGGACCCCCGTGCCCTTCCCACTTTGTGCTGCCACGGAATGACCTGAGTCCTTACGTGCCATAAGCTGGATTGCAAAATGTATTTCCCTCCCTCCTCCCCGCCACCCCTACCCCACGGAGAGTGGCCGGCTCCTCCGCAGGGGGCTGCACACAGCGGTGGCCGCGATCGGCGGCTTTGTTGTTTCCCAGGCACCTGTTGTGGGTCCCAAATAGAAACCTCGTCCTTGGGGATCCGGGGAGGCCGGCCAGTGTCCGGGGGGGGGGGGGGGGCGTGCTTGGCTGCCCGGTCCACCCGGTGGGCGGACCAGGAGAGGGGGTCTGGGGCGCGCGGCTCAGCCTAGAAGGGAGGGGCCATCGGCGCCGGGTCGGAGCCCAGCCAGCCGGGGTGCTGACCGCCGGGTTCGCCCCCTCCCTTCCTCCCTCCTCCCTCCGCCCTCCCTCTCTCCGGGCGCGGGCGGGCGAGAGTCTGCGGCGCGGCGGCCAGGAAATGCCGCAGATGCGCCGCGCAGCATCCCGAGCGGAGGCAGCGCGCCTGTCCTCCCGCACGGCCGCCGCGGTCTCGGTCGGGCCAGGAGCAGGCGCCTAGCGCACGGCCAGGGCGGCGGCCGCGTTAGCTCGGAGGGTCCCGGCGCCTGCCGCCTGCCGCCCCGGCCCGTCCCCACACGTCCCCGCCGTGCTCCAGGCTCCTCCGCTGCGCTGGTCGTGGCGTGGCGCTGTTGTCACCGCCCCCGAGGTCGCGGAGATTTGCTGCTGCTGAAACCCAAGAGCGACTCTGGCTCCCCGGGAGCGGGCGGCCCAGCACGGCGGCCAGCCAGGGGGCCTGGGCGTTTCCTCTGCCGGCTCGGCGCCCTCCGCCCCCCGCCGCTCCCTCGCCCCCTCGCCCCCTCGCCCCCGGCTCTGCGTCGCCGGCTTCAGCGCTCTCCCAGCTTGCCGCTCCTTCCGCTTTTCCAGTTCTTGCTGACTAAGACAGTGTACTGTCCCGGTTCCGAGGGGGAGAGGGGAACTGGCCAGTCATCTCTCAGATAAACTTGGGCATGGCGGGGTACCTTTCCCCAGCCGCTTACCTGTACGTGGAGGAGCAGGAGTACCTCCAGGCCTACGAGGATGTCCTGGAGAGGTACAAAGGTACGTGCTTTCCCAGCTCGGGCTGCAGGGGCTGGACACGGACCAGCGGGGTAACCGTTACCTTGGCTTAACCAGAGCCATCGCTGTTTGCTGAGGAGTAAACAGGTGTCTGGACCAAATCTGGGGAATGAACCCTTGGGTCCTTTTGGATGAGATTCGGGGCCCCCAATGCTGGGAGGGTGATGGGGTGGGCGATGGGTCCGGAGACGCCCTTGGTGGGTGGTGGTGTGTTGGGGGGGAGGGGTTTGGTTTCCAAGAAGCACACTGAGTGCTTTTTTTTTCTTTCTCCCTTGTAAATGGTCTTAGCACTAGGCGTAATCATAATTCTCCCTGGGAGGGTGGATCCCGATTAATTCTCCATGGGATTACTAAGGCATTGCTGCCCTCGCTTGGCACAGGGTGTTGGTTAGCCTATAGAAAAGGTTCTTGGATTCTTAAATGGACTATTTCACCTCCGAGAGTATCACCAAGTCGTTTTTCTTCAAAATGACCTTATTTGACAAAAGTTTATGGATTGAGACTATATATCTATCCATATGTATCATAAACATTATTTGACAGTGTGATGCTGTAAGACTTTAGTCAGTGAGACTTGTAAATTTAAATGTAAAGGAGTATATTTTGAGATGTTATTCTGTCTTTTCCTTTGTGTTTGGGAAATTCTATGTCAAACTGGTAAATATTGATATTTCTAGTATTAGTTTATATTGACTTTATGGTGAAATATAGCATTAGACAAAGTGCACCTTCGCATCTTAAAGGGCCCTTTTGTCTCAGGAAATTATTTTTCAGTATGTACAGAGGATCTCTTATGGTGGCTCCTAAAACACTCTACACCCAAAGGTGAATCATAGAGTCTTAATGTGTTAATAGTGAATAGTAGCCTGTTTCATAGATTGGGTTAAAATGATTTTGCATCTTGAATCTTTGCTTTGGTTTAAGATACCCAGTTTCTATAAATTGAATGGGGGTTTTTATGGTTAAAATGCACATATTCATAGTTTTCTATTAGTTGGAAGTAGAAATATAAAATCCTGAGTTTAATATTTGAATTCCAGATCTCCAAAAAGCTCAAAACTCACCCACAAATGTGTTTTATCTCTTTCTAGAACATGTTTTATTACTGACATGCTTTTAATCCATGTAGAATTTTGTAAACAGTACAATCAGAACTCCTTTGTGCCAACACCCTTTTGTGTATAATGCTGCCACTGAGCAAGTGCAGCGATAGTTCAGGCTAAAGCACATTTTTAGAATTTGTGTACATACGTATGTGCACATGTAATATGCTCATGGCTATATCTGTCTTTCCATGTAAAAATAAAAAACCGGTTATCTCCAGAACTTTACAAATGAGAAATATCAATATAGACTACTATATTTATTGAAGGCATACGCCTGTACTCTTTAAAGTCAGAAAAACAAAGTCTGAAAGTCCTAAAGGATATACATTTTTTACTTTTGAAAGAAATTATAGTTGGATGAATTTTTTTGTTCCATCAAGTTTTACATCAGTGACACATGGGTGATTTCAGGTAACTTTGAAAACTAATGTAACTCAAGTGCTGATTTGACTTGTCCGGAGGAAACAGACATTATTTAAAAGCTTTTCTTCATTTGTTTTTAGAAGTAAAAGGAAATGAAAGATGTATAGGCCATTACAGTTCTCACTACACTGCATTTTAATTTTACCCTAATGATCAGTATTGCACATAATCAGGTCCTTTTCCAAACATATACTGCAAAATTTTGCTGAAAAAAGTGACTGTTCTTACCTTCATTTTCTTTGTGGCTTTAAAATCAATTTGTACTCGGCTTTACAGATGTTCTATATTTCATTTATGTTGGAAAGGAAAGTAAGAGTATTGGCCAGTGTATTACATGAAAAACTGGAGACCTGGAAAACTCATTGTTTCCTGATGTTTTGAAGCCAGTTACGATTTCCCATCAGTATCCAATACGATGACTTCACTACAATGCTTATTATCCTGATGACTTGCTATGGGGGCTGATCTAATCAGAAAAGAATGGTAGGCTTTGAATAGGGAGTGTCAGTTCACTAAACTTTCAAAGTACAGTTGCTCATTTTCTGAAATCATGCATTGTTCAAAACATTTTACATTCCTACTTGAACTTAAGAGGGTTATTTTGATTTTTATTTCTGCCAAAGTTTCTTGGTTACAGAATGAGCTTGCATTGAGCTAGAATATTATCAGGTTGCCATGTTATCATATGCCCAGCTGTTGAATAGTGCTAAGTGGTAGAGTCAGCTGGAACCAATTCAAAATCTGTCTGTTGTCAGAAACGTAGAATTATAATAATTATAATGTTAGCATTTAGGAGTATTAGATTCAGAAGTTGAGAGTTTTGTTAGACTTAAGTCATCAGACGGCATTGGAAGGACTTCAAACCCAGCTCTCTGTAGAAAAACAAGAATAGGGGCGAGTGAGGCCTAAGTATTTATGGTGTGGCCTATTCTGGTATCTTGCTTTGGTCCTTAACTTCTGAGTGAAAATAGGCAACTGTTCACTGAATTAGAATAACACAGAAAGAGCTATTTGCTACAGAGGGGCATTCTAATCCTTTAACTTATAAAATAAGTTCACAACTAGAATGTTCAGGGATCTGATTAAAAAAATCACATTACTGATACCACAGTTAGGGTGAATAAAGGCATTTATTTATGAATAAAACCTTTTAAATTATTTATGCTAGAAATATCCATATTAGCTTTCTTTCATATCTGTAGTAAATTACCCAATTTGTCATAAAAACATTTTTTTTGTAAATTAGCATGAGACAATGTTTTTCTTGTCAGTGTAAGGAAACTAACCTATATGCTGCTATTATAATGAACTATTATATATTGTGTTATTAAAATTAATTAGCTGTCACTTTAATCTGTGAAATTCTGTGCTTTGAGTCTGCCATTAGAAGATTTTTATATTCTCAACACATTGTTACTTTTTAAAATATATGTGAAAATGAGATCATTAATGTGAACCCAATAAATTTTATTCAATATGTTTTAGACTTAATTTAAAAAGCTAAATTACTTTGGTCCAGAACAATGGATATTTCCCCCTTGACCTGGAAATTAGTTGTCCTCAGACATCTGTAAAAAGTGTTTCATTATTATTCTCTATGAAAGCCGAATGGCAGATCTGTTACTTGTCTATACTATAACTAAAAAACCCTCTTCGATTATTTAGAAAAAAGTCAAAATTTTCTGTTTTTCACAAAAAGTTTAGAGGAATTCCTTTAGTCCCTTCTGCCAATAGGGCAATCTAATTCTGCTTATGTTCATGGTGTCAACAGGAACTGAGACCCACTCCAACTGTAGTTTTCATTTTCAGTTCAGTATTATGGCCTAGAGATATGTGAATGGCAAAAAGCCTGTCTTTTTACAGTGTAAACCAACTCTGGTGCCAGTGGAATTGAAAGTTGGAGTACGGTAATGCTCCCATATCTACCGGAGCTACATTCCAAGAACCCCGGTGGATGCTCAAAGCCATGGGGCGTATTGAACCCTATGCACTATATTTTTTCTTTTACATACATAGTAGACTCTATGGTTTCTCTTTGGCATGTCAGATAAATTGCATCATTACTATTGTGCTTTGGGCTACAGTTGATCTGATAACCAAGGTGGCTACTAGGTGACTAACAGGCGGGCCGTGTATACAGAGAGGAAAAACGAGGATTCACATCCTGTGCAGGACAGAGTAGATCAGGAGATATTTCATTACACTACTTAGAATGGCGAAAACTTGTGAATTGTTTATTTCTGGAATTTTCCCTTTCATATTTTTGGACTGTGGTTGACCTCAGGTAACTGAAAAAATGGAAAGTAAAACCATAGATAACGGGGGATCTCCAGGAATTACCCCCCCCCCCCATCAGATATTATACAGTTTAGCTCAGAGGTTTTCCGTTCATTTCCAGGATTCGGCAAAAACTTGATTTCTAATTTCATCTGCTCATGCTCTGCTCATGGCTTAGTGGTCCCTTGTGTAATAAGTGAACTTTAACTGTGTTGCGTCATGACAGTGTTAGAGTGTAGCTACTTGAAGCAGTTTTAGTCTGGGCCTTTTCTTTTCTTTAAAAAATGCAATAGGCTTCATTTGGCGATAAGTGTTATTGAAGATTTTGTTTGGCTATAACAAGATGATGATGCTTAACCAAATAGGTGTTTGCTTTTTCTCAGGTATTGAGAGGCCCAAGGTGGACAGGCCAGGGCTGTGGGTTTTCTCTATTTGCCAATAGGACCCAGATTCCTGTATTTCTGCTTAGTCACTTGTCGTGCATCATGTGGTGGCTCTGTAATCACCAGAAGCCCTGCTTCCTTTCCAGCCCTTTTGTCTTAATTCCAGATGCAAGGACAACAGTTGGTTCAGCCTCTTTTTTAAGGAGCTTTTTTAGAAGCCCATTTAGCAACTTCCACTTGTATCTCATTGGCCCAACTGTTCCAGGGGCCACTGCTCTCTGCAAGGCAGACTGGAAAATAGAGTTTTAGGTTGGCCCCACTTAGAGCCCTGAACACAATTGAAGTTCTGTTTGAAAGAATAAGGAAAGAATGGGTATTGGGTCTGGTACACAGAGGGTAAAGTGTCTATCCTGAAATTGGAAACTTAAAGTTCGGACACATTAACATCCATAAAAACTATTTGACTTCACTGATATTGGAGAGACCCTCTGAGAGCTCCATTGAAGTCTCTGAGGAGTTTCAAAATGACACGAATGTTTTATAATGTTATTACAACACGGATTTGAAAATTAATTTCTACCAAATAATCAGGATTTAAATGGGCCAAAGAACTTGTTCATTGCTTCACATTATAAGAAACATATATCCAGTTCAGGAGTGTAACCGGTTATTAGCTATTGTTAGTGAATTTAACTCTGAACCCCAAATACCATACTGATGCTCCTTTATTTTATTTTATTATTTTTTTGTAGATTGGAAGCAATATTTATTTTATCATATGAAGCTCATGTACATGAGGAATTAATCATTCTGAGCATGGTTCAATACACTAGCTAATACTTCCAAAAATTTTTCCTGCTATATTGAATTGTTGGTTATCTCTAAAGTTTTTTTTTTTTTAATAAATCTTTATTCAGATTATTACAATTGTTTCTCCTTTTTCCCCCCATAGCTCCTCTCCACCCGGTTCCCACCCCACCTTCTGCCCTTATCTCCCCCCCACTGTCCTCATCCATAGGTGTACGATTTTTGTCCAGTCTCTTCCTGCATCCCCCCACACCCCTTTCCCCCTGAGAATTATCAGTCCACTCCCTTTCTATGCCCCTGATTCTATTATATTCACCAGTTTATTCTGTTCATCAGGTTTTTAATTCACTTGATTTTTAGGTTCACTTGTTGATAGATATGTATTTGTTGTTCATAATTTTTATCTTTACTTTTTTCTTCTTCCTCTTCTTAAAGAATACCTTTGAGCATTTCATATAATACTGATTTGGTGGTGATGAATTCCTTTAGCTTTTTCTTATCTTGAAGCTCTTTGTCTGACCTTCAATTCTGAATGATAGCTTTGCTGGGTAGAGTAATCTTGGTTGTAGGTTCTTGCTATTCATCACTTTGTAGATTTCTTGCCACTCCCCTCTGGCCTGCATCGTTTCTGTTGAGAAATCAGCTGACAGTCATATGGGTGCTCCCTTGTAGGTAATTAACTGTTTTTCTCTTGCTGCTTTTCATATTCTCTCTTTGTGTTTTGCTCTTGGCATTTTAATGATGATGTGTGTTGGTGTGTTCCTCTTTGGATTCCTTTTGTTTGGGGTTCTGTGCGCTTCCTGGACTTGTAAGTCTATTTCTTTCACCAGGTGGGGGAAGTTTTCGGTCATTATTTCTTCAAACAGGTTTTCAGTATCTTGCTCTCTCTCTTCTTCTGGCACCCCCATAATTCTGATGTTGGTATGCTTGAAGTTGTCCCAGAGGCTTCTTACACTATCTTCAGCTTTTTGGATTTTTTTTTGCTTTTTGCTTTTTCGGTTGAGTGTTTTTTGCTTTTTGCTTTTTCGGTTGAGTGTTTTTTGCTTCTTTGTATTTCAATCCTTTGACTTGATTCTTGCGTTCCTCTAGTCTGTTGTTGGGTCTCTGTATAATATTTTTTATTTCAGTCAGTGTATGTTTAATTTCTAGTTGGTCCTTTTTCATATCTTCAAGGGTCTCGTTATATTTATCGGTCTTTTCTAGGATATTCTTGAAAAGCCTTATAACCGTGGTTTTGAATTCTATATCCATTCGTTTGTTTTCCTCCATTTCTTTCATTTGTGATCTGTTTCTTTGTTGCTGCATTTTCACTGCTTCCCTGAGTTGGTAGGGTAGCTTTGTGTGGTAGGTTTCCTATATGGCCCAGTGGGTTGGCCTCCCAGTTACCTGAGGTGGACACTCTTGGTGCACCCCTTTGTGGACTGTGTGTACAGCCTTGTAGTTAAGTCTTGATTGTTGTTGGTATCACTGGGAGGACTTGACCTCCAGGCCAGTTGGCTGTGAGGATCAGCTGTGTCTACATTGCGAGAAGTTCGGTGCTGGAGACAGCCTCATAGGCTTAGATTCGCCAAATTGCAAAAGCCTCTGTGCTCAGCTTGGATGGGGTGGAGTCTCAGGGTGGAGCAGACAGTCTTGGCTTCCCGTCAGCCCTCCCCTTGCGCGCGCCTCCAAACCTCTGCTTTCCCCAGCTCCTGAGCCTCCACCCGAGAGTCCAGATTCCGCCCGCAAGAGCGTGGGTCCCCAGGAGCTCGCCTGGAACTGGGGTTCAGTGCAGTCCGAACTGGGTTTCAGTGCAGTCAGGAGCTTCCGACTCTCTTCTGCTAGGGAAAGCCTGTGGCAACCTCTGCAGCCTTTGCCCGGCGCCTCCAAGCCCCTGCCTGCCAGGGCTCCCCTGGGCTCTCCCCCGGGCTCTCCCCCGGGTCTCTGAGTCTCCAAGTGCCTTTCTCTCTACCTGACAGTCCAGACTCCCCCTGTATGAGCCTGGGTCCACGGGGTTTCGTCCGAACTGGGTTTCAATGCAGTAGGAACTGGGGTTCAGTGCAGTGGGGGGTTTCCTTCCCCCTCCTGCCAGAGAAAGTCAGCCAGGCTCTCAGCCGCCCTTCCTCTCTGGGCGCACAAAGACCCTTTGCCGTACCTCATCCCTTTGTGGTACCTCAACCCTTTGCCGTTCCTCCAATTCTCTGTGAGCTTTTCTCTTTCCTTCTAGTTGTAGAATTTCCACTCAGCCAGCTTTCCTGTGGTTCTGGATGGTGTCCATTCTGTCTTTTAGTTGTAGTTTTGAAATTGTTGTGCGAGGCAGCAGTTTAGGTGCTTACCTATGCCACCATCTTGGTTTTCTCCCTGATGCTTCTTTAGTTTCTTTTGTTCTGACGTAGCCTTATACAGTTATCTCAACATTTATTTAGTCAGGGCCTTTTAAAAAAGCTTTATGCTACTTACAACTTTTTTTGGAGCAATTTGGAGAAGCTTTTCTGTCTCAATGATGACTTCAGGTAATAAATAACATGTAAGGAGAAGTGGTGAGAACACTTTCTTGTCTAACTGCTGTTTTGTAGTCAGGCAAAGAAATGCTTGTGTTCCTGCCTTTGGGTCATGTGTGCTCAGGAGTCTGGAGAATTTGACCAAATCATTTCCATGAAATTGCAGATTGCAAAAATCCCTGAAGTTGTAAAGGTGACAAAAAGATGAAATACCTAGGCACAATAATATATTCCTTTCTGTTTTCATTCTACAACTGAATATAAAAACGTATAAATGCAGTCAGATGACCTGACCCTATAAGCCTAATGAAAGAGTTGAGTGAGAAGATCTGTAGTTCAGAATCTTCAGTATTTAATATCAATTAAAAAGAAATTCATGTCTTAGTTACATGGAACTCCTCTCTATAATGGCTGTTGAAGAAAGACTTCTGGGTCCATTTCTCAGCTCTTAATTCAGGGATCACATTCTATCAACTTCCAAAGAGAAATTCCAGGTTTTTATTTATTTATGTTTGGCCTACTCCTTTAATGCAAATTTTTTGTGTGCTATTATTTCCCACCCTACTTTCATCTCTCTCAGAAGAGGAAGCAAATAATTCTGCCTGGGTTGGTTGATGGGGAAAGCTTTGTACTTAGGGTCAAAAGAGATTTTACCCTGTAGGGAAGGTGAAGGTACCATTGAGGAAAACACCAAGAGGAGAGACTGGCATGACTTCTTCATTTCATGAGCATATCCACAGAATCTATTTGTATGCTTGGCTAAAGTGCATGGTAAGTTTTAAAAATGGGGGTGGATAGAAGTTATTGGAAGATGCAAATGGGTGAATATGGAGAGTTAGGTTGGATCAGATTAGAAAGGGCCTGAATGCCACACGCAAGACCAAGTTTGGGGTTTATTCTGTAGGTAGGGAGGTGAACCTTGATGATCTTTAGCAGGATATTGCCAACGAGATAGGTTTTAGTGAGATGACTCTAGTAACACTGTGGAGGATTGAACAGAAGGGAAGATGCAGGAAGCAGGGAGACAGGTCTGTAAAATTCTGGGGCTTGGGATGCAAGGCTGGATTCAAAATAAATTTCATAAATTGATAGCACAGTTGACTGGTTGGCTCTATAATGTGTGGACAGGAGGGATGCAGCAACCTCTGTGTTGAAGTTATATTTGAAGAAGCTTGGAGAAATTTCTTTTTAATTTGTAAAACAAAGTTCATTAGAAAGAATGTTTTTGAAACATTTGTAGTAGTCATTATTAGACCTTCTTTGGTAGTGAAATCAAGTGAATGCTGTTTTACTTAACCTTGGGAATACAGCAAATAGTGTGACCTAGAAAAATGGAATGCTCTATTGAATGTGAGACTCATAAGTAATACCTTACAAGTCTTTAAAAAAATTATTTATTGATTTCTTAGAGAGAGGGGGGAAAGAGGAAAAGAGAGAAACGTCAATTTGTTGTTCCATTTATTTATGCATTCATTGGTTGGTCCTTATATGTGCCCTGACCCACATATATGTGATCGAACCCGCAACCTGGGCATATTGGGATGATTCTCTAATCAACTGAGCTACCTGGCCAGGGCCTACCTTATCAGTCTTCTTGCTGGGGATCCTCTGAGGATGATTTGTAGTGTATTACAGCAGTGAATCTGTTTTCTATAACCAAATAAAATCATTCAAAGCCTTTTTAGAAGTAACTATAAATCATAAGAAAACAACTCTGATAATATATTCCAACAATTTTTTTATTTGGTTTTATTTGAGAAGTCTCTTAATTGTTTTTTGCCACATAAAACTTTAGCAGTTTTGTAGTTAGTTTAGTTTGGTGTACTAGAAGTTCAATAGTTATATGATCATTTATTATAACTTCTAATCAATCCTTAAATTTATCTGTTAAGCCCTTAATATTTAGCTTAAAATAGTAAAGATGATAGCTACCTTTTATATGACTCCCTGCTTACATACCAGGCATAGCGCTGGGTATTCCAAATTAATGATATATATATAATTATATATAATTTCTAATTCTTATACCTCTTTATCTTGGCTACAATTACTGCCATTGAACAATATGAAAATTGAGGCTTGGAGAAATTAATTTTCCTGAAATTGTATAGCTATAAGTGGTAGCAATGGCATTTGAACATCAAGTGCATATTTGACATAAACTATATATTTTGAGTTCATTGCATTGACTGGGAATGTTGCAGAAGTCGTTTTTATGAGAATTTTTTACTAGAATTATCATTTTGATTATTAGAACTTTCTCAGATGTGTTAAATGGATGCATAAAATTAAAATTAATAGTTTAAACATTCATAGAGATTATATCAGTTCAGATATTCAGATGTTGGGAGCTTGAACTATTGTATCTTAGTTGGATTATAAATTCTAATAAGCTGTCCATGAAAGGAAAGTAAAATTTTAACATGAGCACTTCCAGTGTGTATAGAGGTTGAGGAGATCTTGAAAAGGGATTAAGTTTCCTAAATGTCACCAGTGAATGTGGCTGCTTTGATACATGCCTGAAATGTTTCCTGGAAAGAATCGGCAAAGGGAGTTGACAAAGTCCCGATTTTTCTCTGTTGGGTGGAAATATTTCCCAGTGACTCCTGGTATTAAAGACATTATACAATGATACTATTGTTCCAGTGAATTAAAAAATGCCTCTAATTCAGTGTTACAATTCTCCATGTCGGCCATGCCTGTGTGAGAATTTGTATTCTTGATTTTGGGGAGGAAGTAATACTACTTATTACTTATTAAGCCAATGGGTTAGATGTGGCAGGTGTGCCTCACTGTCGCCCTCACTGAGTTAATAAAGGTAAGATAAAATAGTGCATATGAAGTCTATTGAGAAGTAGAGATTATATAGACAATCATTGAATGAAGTAGACCTAAGAATTCAAGTCCTCTAGCTCCTCCTAGGCCAGAAACCTTTTTTATTTTTTAATTACTACTATGTATTATTATTATTATTTTAATAAATCTTTATTGTTCAGATTATTACAATTGTTCCTCTTTTTTCCCCCATAGCTCCACTCAACCCGGTTCCCACCCCACCCTCTGCCCTTACCCCCCTGCCACATTGTCCTCATCCATAGGTGAATGATTTTTGTCCAGTCTCTTCCTGCACCCCCCCACACCCCTTTCCCCCCAAGAATTGTCAGTCCACTCCCTTTCTATGCCCCTGATTATATTATATTCACCAGTTTATTCTGTTCATCAGATTTTTTTATTCACTTGATTTTTAGATTCACTTGTTGATAGATATGTATTGTTCATAATTTTTATCTTTACCTTTTTCTTCTTCTTCCTCTTCTTAAAGAATACCTTTCAGCATTTCATATAATACTGGTTTGGTGGTGATGAACTCCTTTGGCTTTTTCTTATCTGTGAAGCTCTTTATCTGCCCTTCAATTCTGAATGATAGCTTTGCTGGATAGAGTAATCTTGGTTGTAGGTTCTTGCTATTCATCACTTTGAATATTTCTTGCCACTCCCTGCATAGTTTCTGTTGAGAAATCAGCTGACAATCATATGGGTGCTCCCTTGTAGGTAACTAACTGTTTTTCTGTTGCTACTTTTAATATTCTCTCTTTGTCTTTGCCCATGGTATTTTAATGATGATGTGTTCCTCTTTGGATTCCTTTTGTTTGGGGTTCTGTGCACTTCCTGGACTTGTAAGTCTATTTCTTTCACCAGGTAGAGGAAGTTTTCTGTCATTATTTCTTCAAATAGGTTTTCAGTATCTTGCTCTCTCTCTTCTTCTGGCACCCCCAGAATTCTGATGTTGGTATGCTTGAAGTTGTCCCAGAGGCCCCTTACACTATCTTCATATTTTTGGATTCTTTTTTCTTTTTCGGTTGGGTGTTTTTTGCTTCTTTGTATTTCAAATCTTGGACTTGATTCTTGTGATCCTCTAGTCTGCTGTTGGGTCTCTGTATATTATTTTTTATTTCAGTCAGTGTATGCTTAATATCTAGTTGGTCCTTTTTCATATCCTCGAGGATCTTGCTAAATTTATCGGCCTTTTCTAGAAAACTCTTGGAAAACCTTATAACTGTGGTTTTGAACTCTATCCAGTCGTTTGTTTTCCTCCATTTCTTTCATTTGTGATCTGTTTCTTTGTCTCCGCATTTTGGCTGCTTCTCTGAGTTGATAGATTGGCTTTGTGTGCTAGATGTCCTATAGGGCCCAGTGGCTCAGCCTCCCCAGTTACCTGAGGTGGACACTCTTGGTGCACCCCTTTGTGGGCTGTGTGCACAGTCTTGTTGTAGTTAAGCCTTGATTGTTGTTAGTATTACTGGGAGGACTTGACCTCCAGGCCAATTGGCTGTGAGTATCAGCTATGTCTACGCTGGGAGAACTTATGTGCTGGAGACACCCTTATGAGACAAGTCTTGCTTCAGTGGGGCTTTGGTGCTCACTGAGTCTGCACCCTGAGTGTGTTCCTTATGTATCTGAGGAGTTGTAATCTGGATGGTGGTACTCTGACCCCTGGGTACAAGGAGGTGCTAATTTAGCCTCTGTCTGAGGCCACCCAGCAGGAGCTATGGAGAGATCTGCAGATTCCTCTTCTTTGTTTGGGTTTTGGAGGTTCCCAGATGAGGCCCAGCTGTGAAGTAATGCAAGCTGCTGCAGCGCCTTGGGCCTTCTTTTGGATTTTCTGGGTCTCACTGACTCAGCTGCAGTTTGTTAGGTAAGTTTAGAATTCAAAGGACCAGGCCATTCATATGCAAAAGCCTCTGCACTCAGCTTGGATGGGGCGGAGTCTCAGGGTGGAGCAAACAGCAATGGCTTCCAGTCAGCCCTGCCCTAATAGGCCCCTGGGTCTCAGTGTCCCACGTTAATCGCTGCAAGCACCTCTGAGAGAAAGCTGCCCTCGAGTTTTGCCCGCTGCCAGACAGTCCAGTTTCTCCCCGAATGAGTTTGGGTTCCCAGAATCTCACCCAGAACTGGAGTTCAGTGCAGTTGAGAGCTTTTGTCTCCCTCCCGATTGAGAAAGCCAGCCACGTACTCAGTTGCTAGCCCTCTCCTTGCGTGCGTCTCCGTACCTCTGCCTTTACTTCTGCAGCTCCTCTGAGTTTCAGTGTGCTTTTCTCTTTCCTTCTAGTTGTAGAATTCCCACTCAGCCAGCCTTCCTGTGGTTCTGGATGATGTCCGTTTTGTCTTTTAGTTGTAGTTTTGAAATTGTGCGAGGCAGCAGTTCAGGTGTTTACCTATGTCGCCATCTTGGTTTCTCTCTCTTAATTACTACTTTTTAGAGTAATTATAGGTTTACAGAAAAATTAGGCAGAAAGTACAAAGTTCTTATACTCCCCTATTCCCTACTCCCCCACCTACATTTTCCCCTTTTGATGTCTTGCATTGGAGTGGTGTGTTTGTTATGATTGATAAACAAAATATTGATAGGTTATTATTAACTAAGATCCATAGTTTGCATCAGGGTTCACTGTGTTTTGCAGTTCAAGATTTGATAAATGGATATCATGTGTCTATTATCACAGTAGTTTCACTGCTCCCCAAGTCCTCTGTGATCTACATATTCCTCCCACCCGAATCTTTGGCAACTAAGGATCTCTTCATTGTCTCCATAGTTTTGCCTTTCCCAGAATGTCATAGTGGGAATCATACAGTATATAGCCTTTTTAGATTGGCTTTTTTTCACTTCGTAATAAGCATTTAAGGTTCGTCCATGTTTTTTCATGGCTTGATAGTTCATTTCTTCTTGTTGCTGAATAATATTTCATTGTCTTGATGTACCACAATTTTTTTTTATGCATGCATTCACCTATTGAAGGACATCTTGATGCTTTCGATTTTTGTCAGCTATGAATAAAGCTGCTACACACATTTGTGTGCAGATTTTTGTGTGGACATAAGTTTCCAACTCATTTGGGTAAATATGTAGGAGTATGACTGCTGGGTCTTATGGAGAGTTGTAATTATCTTGTAATAAACTGCTGAAATATCTTCCAAAATGGCTGTACCATTTTTAATTTCCACTAGCAATGAATGAGAGTTTCTGTCCCTTCCCTCCCCCCCCCCCCCCCCCGCATCCTCACCAGCATTTGGGTTTGTCCATGTTTTGTATTTTAGCCATTCTGATAAATGTGTAGTAATACTGAATTAATTTGCAAATTTCTAATGGTAAATAATATGGAATGTCTTTTCATATGTTTATTTGACCAATCTGTATATCTCCTTTAGATGTCCAGATCTTTTGCCCACTTTTTAAAAAAAAATATTTTTTTCGTTGATTTTAGAGAGAGAGAAACATCGATGTGTGAGAGAGAAACATCAATTGCTTCCTCCTGCATGCCCCCTAATGGAGACTGAGCCAGCAACCTGGGCATGTGCCCTGACCTGGAATTGAACCAGTGACCTTTCCATGCATGGGGCGATGCCTAACCAACTGAGCCACATAGCCAGGGCTTTTGCCCACTTTTTAATTGGGCTGTTTGTTTTTTTATTTGTTGAGTTTAAGATTCTTCATGTATTTTATATAACAGTCCTTAATCAGGTATGCATTTTGCAAATGTTAGTAACCTTTTATACCATTACCTCCTTTTAATACTTTTAAACCATTGCATATTATAGATATCCTATATAATAAAGAGGTAATATGCAAATTGACCGTCACTGCAACACACAAGATGGCTGCCACAAGATGGCCAGCAGGGGAGGGCAGTTGTGGGTGATCAGGTCAGCAGAGGAGGACAGTTGGCAGAGGGGTCCAGGCCTGCAGGGGAGGGCAGTTGGGGGCAACCACGCCTGCAGGGGAGGGCAGTTGGGGGCAACCAGGCCTGCAGGGGAGGACAGTTGGGGGGACCAGGCCTGTAGGGGAGGGCAGTTGGGGGTGACCAGGCCTGCAGGGGAGGGCATTTGGGGGCAACCAGGCTGACAGGGTAGGGCAGTTAGGGACGACTAGGCTGGCAAGGGAGGGCAGTTAAGGGTGACCGGGCCAGCAGGGGAGGGCAGTTGGGGGCAGACAGGCTGGCAGGAGAGCAGTTAGGTGTCGATCAGGCTGGCAGGGGAGTGGTTAGGGGGTGATCAGACTGGCAGGCAGAAGCAGTTAGGGGCAATCAGGCAGGCAGGCAAGCTGTTGGGAGCCAGCAGTCCTGGATTGTGCGAGAGATCCCAGATTGGAGAGGGTATAGGCTGGGCTGAGGGACACACACACACACCCCATGCACGAATTTCGTGCACTGGGCCTCTAGTTATTTAAATAAATGAAGCCCCGATTATTTCCTTTCATATGATCATATTGTTCTTAAGTACCATTTTATGTGGGTGTACACATTGTATATTGTACATACTTCATAGAATTGCATGTGGTGTCTCAGAGTTCAGCAATCTGACAGTTTGCTTTAGTGTATCTACATATGCTGCTGTAATCAGGTGTTCAGTTAGTTGGCAGCTATGATGCTTTGTAACACTTGATTCTAAAATTAGTTGAACTGTTCTATTTTAAGGGTATACTGAAATTAGTAGTCCATGTCCTGCAAAACATATGAAAGTTAAACTCTTAGGATACTGAATTACTTCTTTTAAGATATAATCAGAGATAGGATTAGGTAGAAAGTAGTTTGTTTCAATTTTTTAGAAAGTTTTTGTTATGTGAGTGTAGTACTGTATGTAGATAATAGCTAGGAACATAAAGTTTTCCTATTGTCCCGTCGAGTTAATACACTGCTTTTATGGAAATGATCATGTTTGAGTTTTAAAACCACATGGCTTAAGAAGTGGAGCAAGATTACCTGAATTTTCTTTTAGAATATTTTAGAAGAGCCACAGCCCATAAATATTTATGAATGCTGGAACACTGTTGACTGCCTTTGCTAGGGAAAAAAGCAAATGATTAAAGGAGTATTTGGTTCATTTTGTGATTTTTGCGAAAGCTTTATCTACATAACAGAAACTACTGAATACTGAAAATTCTTAGTAGATGAAAAGCTGAGTGATTGAAATTCAAAGTTTAATTTTGAATGTACTGTGAATTTTATAATCTCTTTAAGTGAGGGCTCATGGTTATGAAGGCATTTGCGATGTTATTTGAATGTGTCCTTCAAGCAATCTCAGAAGCTATAACAATTTAGCTACTAGAGATAATTTGTGGTCTTTATACTTCTTTGGAAAATTTTGTAGGGTCTATAGATGAATTGAAAAATTGTAAGTTACAGAAAGCAAAATGCAAGGATACTTTACTTTTCTAGTGGAAAAACAGAGATGTACTTAATCTCCATTCTTTTGCATTTAGTAAACTACAGAGAAATTTAAATTTGTGTTTCCGTAGAATCAAAATGCTAAAACAAACAGGAGGAAATACTTTTGTAATTAGCACTTTGAAACATTCCAGCAGCATTGTTCCTAAACTCACATTTCTCATATTTTCAATCAGAAGTTAATTGTTTACATGCTTCAGGCGAACAAATTACCATGTAATACACATTTCCCTCAGCCTCCATCACACTTTATATTCAATATTTCCCTAAAAAATCCGGGATGAGGTAAAGCACTTGGGGCCAGGAGAAATGGATCCTTACTAAACTGGATTATGTGGTTTAATTCTAAGTAGTTATTGATCCTGTACTTTAACAACGTGCAAAGGCACTAGCGTCTACAGATGGAAGAGGAACACGGCTACAGGACTGCAGCCTCCCAAAAAGCATAATTGGTGAGGAAGGTGGACCAGTTGCACTTACAAGTGCGTGGTGCAAAAGAGGAGTAATCTGAGCACCCAAGAGTTTCACAAGCAGGTTTGGCATTTGAAGGAGGGCGGAATTTCGGCGGGGGAGGGGAGCGGGGGGCTGGGGGAGAGCTTTGTAGTGTTTGTGTGTGGGTGGATGGTATGGGCAGAGGGTTTTTTCAACCTTAGCTTTTCATCTGGACAATCTGGCTTTGCATTTCGCTCTTTGCATTCATTTTAGGAAAGGTATTCCCCTGATGACTTAATCAATATTTGAGTGTAAACCAGAGAAGTTTTGTTTATAGGTAATCAGGGTTCAGTTGACAATGTTATCCTCTCTTTTTTAAGAACTCTGCTAATACTGTTAATATATTATAAAGTCTCAGGATTTAGCATTGAGAAATAGCTTTTAGGCATGGCTCAGCAAATGTAAAGATTGAATGAGACACTTCACATGGTGTAGGGAACTCTGAATTAGATTGATGGTCATAGTAATGATAGCACCATACTTGCTTATATTTTTACATACATGGTGTAATTTAATTTTTATACCAACTCTTTGAGACAAGTAACATAAGAGCCAATTTTATAGCTGAGGAAACCCCTGCTTGCATTGACTGGGTGGCTGGCTGGAGACCGCTATAGAGAATTGTGGCCATTCTTTATATGCATTTAAAGTTATTACAAGTATAAGTTAAGTAATGCATGTGGTGAGAGGTGGATAGTCTTACTTTAAGTAGATATTCATTGAATATGTTCTAGAGTTACTGGTAGAGGTACATATTTAGGAGGGAGAGAAGTATGGTTTACATTATGTTTAATGTGGTTTTGGGCTATCCTTAATCTATAAATTTTAGTGAAAACTTCTATAGCTGGCTGTTGAGGATTTAGTTACTCGAGGGGGAAACTCCAACCATTGTTAATTGCAGCAGTTCTTAAAATTACAGGGTTTTACATTTAGACAACTATCCCACTGACTAAAGATGTAATTTCTGTATTACTCAGTGGAGAAGGAGGAACTATGTAATTGCTTGGTGGAATGTGGGTAAAAAATTTTTGTATGATGTAAACTTGCTAACATTTTCAGAAAAATAAAATGTATAAAAATAATCGGTAGTTTTATTAGCCAAACACATTAATATCCTGACATATTTTATTTTCCATTTCTCTTTTGTCCTGAATTTATAACATTTAAAAATGTGGGCTACTGTATATAAAGTTCTGTTTCCTGCTAATTCACTATATATTATTGCATTTTCTAATATCATTAAGTATTATTGCATGCATTCTATTATGCAGTGGTGATAAACAATATCATGAAACCATTTAAGCAATTTTTTATTCTGATGAGTTTTGGTTAATATTATTATATTGGTATCTTTAAATCTAATTACAAAATTCAGAAATATATGTTTTTAAGAAAAGAAAGTAATTGTGTGGCTTATACAAACCACTAAACAGTTAGCTGTTTATAAGACACTATCTAATTCCTAATTGAGTAGATTATTGAGTTTTATATCCAGTTTAAAAATTATAATTTTTCTTGAATTCTAGAAATTCCAACAGTAAAGGAAACAATGACTAATAATCGGAGATCTGCTTTTCATTCCTGGGTCTTAAGTTAGCTAGCTAGTCTTGGATGGCTTATACTAGTAAATTAAAATGAATGCTTGCTTTGCCAAGGTTCCTCATCATAAAATACTTAATGAATTAATCCATCATTTATTCATTTAGACAACATTTATTGAGTGTATGCCAGCAAGTATGTTATAGCCTTTGTTGAGTTGTGAATATATCACTGTATACTGATAGAATCTGTCTGGTTACCCTTGACATCACTTTCTGACATACTTTCCATTTATTGTTTATGACATACACCTCATTTTTTATTTTTGAAATGATTGGCATATTTGTGGGCTTTATTATTTTTTTTCAGAAACTATTATTAATTTAAAAAATGCCTTTGGTGTTTTTGATATGGGTTGTAATCATTGATTGCATTTGTATTTCATTACTTGTGCTAGTCTTCAAGACTATTATTTATTAACTAGAGGCCCAGTGCACAGAATTCATGCACGGGATGGTCCCAGGCCTGGCCTGCAATCAGGGCCGATCGGGGCCTTCCAGCTCCTGGCCAGGGCCTTCCTTCCCCTGGCTGCATCATTTCACGCTGCCCCTTGGTGGTCGGCGCACGTCTTAGCGGGTGGTCAAACTCCTGGTGGGTCGAAGTCCCACCAGAGGGGACAATTTGCATATTAGCCTTTTATTATATAGGATGGTCCTGAATTAAGCAGTACTCTGAGGGATTAGGTTTATCTGTAACATTGATTGAAGTACAACTTTGGCAGAAATTCATAATTTTAAAAGTTTTTCCAACCTCATCACATGCATTAATGATATGTAAACTTTGTACCTTTGAGTATATATAAGTGACTGCATTTTGGAAGTTTTAAATTGTTATCTGTCTTAATCACTGTGCATTGTTCTTGCATGTTTAGGCCCGCGTTTCTTTTGTGTTTAAATGAGGACCTACACAACTTGAGGAAAGGCCTAAATGTTGTCCTCTCCGAGCCTCCTTCTTCCATCTCTGGTTGATTGGAAGATTTCTTTCATGGTACTTGTAATTCTTTACTTTGGAAATGAATGTGAACAGAGACTGCCTGGTTGGCCATTCTTTGAATCTGAGATGGAGCTACAGCCTTCCTTAGGTCTAGGGGTTGTAGTCTTCAGTGGTCTCAGTTTTGAAGGCTCTTTATCCTGGGGGATTGCTTAAGCTGTTTTGATTTGTTTTTAAATATCTTTGTCTAACACCACCCTCCCCCAAATAACAGAACGTTAATTCTATGTCTAGCCCTGATTCAACTCTCCTATCTGCCATCTTTGAGAACTACCGTCGATTATGGTAGATATATGGAAAAGATAGGAACATTGAGTGCTGATTTTTAGTCATTGCATTTTATGCTTGAGAAAACTGAAGTCCAGAGAAGGGTCAGCAAAGAGAAAAGCAAGATCTAAACTGAGTTCTCCTGATTTCTGGTTCTCCATATGTTCAGTGTACTTTTTTTCTTGTGGGTAGATGGAAGAGATGCTTTCCTTGGCTACATGTAGGTCATTTAATGAAAAAGCCATGGCTTACTAAAGAATTAGTAAGGAAAATAATACAATATAGAAGAAATGAGTGGAATAAGTGAAGTAATAGCAGAAATAGAAGTAGTGATGGCAGTGCTTTTCTAGACATGCAGTGTGGGGCATGTCGGGTTTTCAATGTTGCATTTGATTGATGTTTATGGATTTTAGGGACCAGCATTATGTCAGCGATGATAAATTGCATGCAGCAGGCTCATCATTATTCCGGAGCTTTAAGAAAATAATTAGGCTTAATATAAATAGGAAGGCTTAATATAAATAGGAGGTATAACATGCCATTAAAATATTCCTCCACCTTAAAAGGTTTATTGGCAATTTGGCTGCAGCTTTTGGATCATCACGTGGATATCTGGCTGTTTTCCTAGTTAACTGCAAGGGACAGGTTGTAGGCAAGTGGATCTGGGCCACTGACCACCCCAAACTTCACCCCTTCCCTGTGGCCTGCCTTCTCAGGATCTGTTTGAATCTGGAAACTTCCCTCCTGCTGTGCTTTAGGAATGGGTAGAGGAGAATACGAGGCTTTGTGACCTCAATTCTAATACACTTAGAGAGTAGGAGCAGCAGTGGGAGGGATGGAAAGTTTGGATTTGCTCACTCTTCAAATGGGCATGAGGCAGGTGGGAGGTAGGCATGTGGAGAGAAAGGTGCCTGGAAAAGAGGGGGGTTGGGGGGGGGGTGGTTATCGCCTGGTATTTCTGGGAAGTTTGGAGACAGAGGTTTTTAGGTGAATGGTGGCCTGACTCCATTTCTCATCTTTTGGGTCACTATACATACATTGTACCTGCCCTTCCTTACCTCCCTCCTTGCTCAGTTGTGTTTCTCCTGGCTGGGCCTGTCCCCTCAGTTCTCTCTATGATAACAGCAGGTGGGTATGTGGTTGGGAAGGATGTGATTTGGAAAGTGTGTTTGCAATAGGAGCATGCTAATTGTACGTTTCTGTTAAACTTTTGTTTTAATAGATCCAGTGTTATATATTTTAAGTAGTATTCTAGTTTGACTCCAAAACACCAGTGTTGGACATCAATAATGTTGTTGTTTTACCATTTTTAAATTAAAAATGTAGCCTAGATTGTATACTAGTAATCTTCATTTAAGTAGCAATTTTTAGAGAAATTTTAAGTTTGTTGTTTGGAACTTGCAAGTACATTTCTACAGCACAGTCCACTGGTAAATTGGAGACAACTGGCAAATTTTTGACAGTAGGTAAATCTATGGAGAAATTTAAAGAATTTTAGAAAGTAAGTTAGATGTAGTATTTTTTAAAAGTTAGCAACCATTTTTATTCTTATCATCATCTTCCAAAAGCATTTAGTATAACATCCAGTACTGGCCAGGATGTGGGGAAAGAGGAATCTCAGGCATTGTGCCATGTGATGTGTTACCATCTTTGAGGAAAGAAGGTTGCTGCTGAAGGCACATCTTTAACCCAGAACATTTTGGCTTTCTTACAGGTAGCATTCAATATAGTTATTGTCACATTGTTTATAATTTTAAGACACTGGAAATAACCTGAATGACTATCAGTAGGGGATAGTTGAATATATTTTGATACTTCCATGCCTTGGGATGTTAAGCAACTAATAAAAATTGTAAGTCAGATCTCTCTTTTTTAAAAGATCCTTTTATTTTTTTAAAATATATTTTAAAATATTTTTATTGATTTCAGAGAGGAATGGAAAGGGAGAGATAGAAACATTAATGATGAGAGAGAATCATCGATTGGCTGCCTCCTGCATGCCCCCTACAGGGGGTCGAGCCTGCAACCTGGACATGTTCCCTGACCAGGAATCAAACCCTGACCTCCTGGTTCATAGGTCGACCTCAACCACTGAGCCACACTGGCTGGGCAAGTTAGATCTCTTAAGTATTGACCGATAACATTTCCCCAGTATATTATGAAAGAAAATTAAAAGGCAGAAGTCTAATGTATATGTTATTTTTTTTTTAAAAAGAACAAAGTAAAAGATCTATTTGAAACATAGGTAGAGATATAAAGATATAAACCAAACTGTTAATAGTGGTTAACTTTTTAAAAAAAAATCTCAGTATTTATTTGACATTTAAAAAATATCTATACTCCGGCCCATGTGATTCAGTTGGTTGAGCATCATCCTGTGTGCGCCAGAAGGTCACCAGTTCACTTCTAGTCAAGGCACATGCCTGGTTGCAGGCTCAATCCCCAGTAGGGGGCATGTAGGAGGCAGCCTATCGATGTTTCTGTATCATCAATGTTTCTGTCTCTCCCTCTCCCATCTGCTCTCTGAAATCAATAAAAATATATTTAAAAAGATTAAAAAAGTTAGGTTACTTCTGCAATAAGTATAAACACTACCACCATAAATAAAGTAGGAAGTTTAAGAGAAGGACATTATTAAATATTTGCATGTACATGATGACATGATGAAGCAATGCTGGTTTTTGGGAAAAGCTTCCTCCATGTGATTCTGATGGGCATAATTTATAAGCAACATTGTGGTATTAGGTGACATTGACTTAATAGACCATCTGGCACTTTCATAAACAATTTACAGACTTCTGGTTTGTGTGGTCGTTTATAACTGAGGTGGTTCATTATGATCTCAGCTATCATTTTCAGCCTCTGATTTGGTCCTATACTCGCAGGCTGTCTTCTGAGGCGAAATCCAGTGGGGCGAGAAGGCACTCACTTGAATAGGTCAAACAAATGAATGTAATAACAGTCTCTAAGGAGTGCTGTCCTTAGCCAGAGTCCCTGTTTGTTTTGTTCCTTATCTGACTTCATTTTTTTATTCATTTATTTAACAAATTATATAAAAATGTATTGAGTGCCCATGACATACACAAAGATGAAAAAGATGATCTTACTTTCCTTTAGGAGATCTCAGTCTGTTGGGGACAATCAGCAAGATGAATTAGGGAACAATGAAGGTGGTACATGCAGTGTGAATAAAGGATCCCAGGAATAGTGTTCTTACATCTTTGACCTGGCGATGCCAGTGTGTCCTGTATTCCTTAGTTTGTATCATAAGGGTTTATTTCTCTGACAAGTAAGAATAAAGAAATTATAGTAGAGCCCTATTATAGTACAACTTCTTTTTATGTGGATTGAACATAAATGTAACCCCAGGATTAACCCCGGGGTGTACCTAATACTAAGAGATGATATGGAAATACAGTAGAGAGATTGAGAAAAACAAATCACATGTTTATTTTTAGGATCATGAGATAAGGGAAGTTGAATACTTTTGAAATTTGCAAAACCAAGAAGAAAATATTTTTTATTTAAGCCTTTTAAATGTTTTTTGTGCTTATCATGGTACTTGGCATATTGTAGATGCTCAATAATTACTTAGTTTTTAAAATGATTGAATGAATGAATTTCTGCTGAGGGTTTAGGGCTTTAAGATTTTCTGAATTCATTTTCTTAACTAAGCTCAGTATAATATTCTGTTTTAAGGTTCACTAATATTTTCTTTTGTAGTGTCTAATCTGTTAATCCCATCTGGTATATTTTTTATCTCTGGAAGTTCAGTTTGGGTCTTTTAAAATTCTTCTGTGTTTCCTCTATCTTTTTGAACATATGGAGTATATTAATAATAGTTGCTTAATAACCTTGTCTACTTCTATTGTTTGTTTCATTTCTAAGTCTGTTCCTTTGATTACCTTTTCTCCTTATTAGGGCTTATATTTTCCAGTTTTATTTTGCATGCCAAGTGATTTTCATATAGATGCCAGGCATTGCTAATTTTATTTAGGTGGGTGCTGAATTTTTTTACTGTGTTGTTTGAGGTGTTTTGTTTTGCAGTACAGTTCAGTACTTAGAATAGATCAATCCTTTCAAGATTTGCTTTTTAAGCTTCTGTTAGGCAGGAGCAGGACAGGCTTTATGAGCCTCGGGCTAATTTTTTTCCTGCTTCTGAGGCAGTACTGTTTTGCATTGTGCCTGCTCCTTTCTGGTGGTTCTTACAGGACTTCTGGTAGTTTCCTTGCATGTATGTACCCAGTATTCAGATAAAGTTGCAAACCCTTACTGATTTCTAGAGTTGGCTCTTGTGCAGCTCTTTCTTGTTATCTGCCCTGGAAACTCTCATTGCCTTGACCTCCTCAGATTAACTCTGGCTCCTTAATTAAGGGAGATTGCTGACCCTGTCCCCCAACCCCTGCACTATAGCCTAGAAACTCCATCCAGGCAGTAAGCTGGGTGATAGTAGGGTTCTTCTTGTAGTGTTTCCCTTTTCTCAGAGATCATCCTCATCTGTCTGTCTATTTCTCATGTCCAGAAGCTGTGGTTTCATAAATTTTGTCTTTCTTCTTAGAGTTGTATAAAGTATAAGAGTAAATTTAGTCCCTATTATTCCATCACACCTAGAGGTGGACGGTCCTCCTTTTCTCTTTAAAAAAAGGCTCATGTGCATATTAATTTTTCATTAATTTTTTAATTATAATTAGACTACAGTCATCTTAGAGACTTAAAATTCTTAGATTTCTTTATGTACAGTTTATCCACGTTTATTAAATTCTTTCTGTTTGATGGCAACTCTGTATTCAGCTTTGAAAGTACACAAAAGTCTCGACCTGCGTGGCTCAGTGGTTGAGCGTCCACCTATGAACCAGGAGGTCATGGTTCAATTCCCAGTCAGGGCACATGCATGGGTTGAGGGCTCGATCCCCAGTGGGGAGTGTGCAGGAGTCAGCTGAGCAATGATTCTGTCTCATCAATGATATTTATTTTTCTCTCTCCCTTCCTCTCTGAAATCAATAAAAATATATTAAAAAAAAGAAAGTATAGAAAGGAAAGAACTATGCTCCTTTGTGTTAGTATGAACTCTAAAAATATAAAAGTTGTGTAGCTGGAGAATTAAGACACGATCCATAAGATTTTTATATTTTCACGTTAACATAAATGTTTCTATTTATGTGATGCTACATAAATATCATAGGAAGATAGGCAGAGAGGAAAGATTCTTTTTGAAGTGACAGCACATTTATTCTGAAAAATAGAGCAGTCATAGAGCTGAGATGTTGTCATCTAGCTCCTGCCTTTTAAATCTGAGAAAAATTAGGCTCAGAGATATTAAGCTCATAGAACTGGTTAGAATCAGACTTGGAACTGGAGCCAGGTGTTCTAGTTGAATGCTTTTTACAGTTAATAATGTTGCCCTAAGAAAGTCATTTAGCATCCAAGTGCCTATGCTCTACTTCCTCTTCCTCCTGCTCCTGACCAAGGAGGGGAAGACTTGAGGGCCCAGCCTAGTTTCCTGGCAAGCTTCATTCAAGCTACACTTGTGACATGAATCTAAACATTTATTTGGCCCCTTTGAACACATTACTTACGTATTTATTGTATTAGTTCCTAACATAAGACATGCAAGGAGCAGTTGGAAGGCAGTTGAGCACTTGACCGTTATTTTGCAAGTTAATATTTGTGTTTCAGGTACAGCGACTGGGGGCCTGTTTGATACTGACTTGAGTTGCTAAGTAATATCAGAAGGTCAAAACAGTTTTGAGAGATGTGTGGACTGTATCTGATGACAGTTTGGCACTTAGCTTTTATCTCCTTAAGGTGGCCTCCATATTGAACCATGGCAGATTAGCCTTGTTATTTTTAAAGAATGCTGAATCTGTCTGGCTTTGGCAGCACAGAAAAAGCAAGGACCCCGTCTGTCACAATTATAGACAGAGGTATGTGGTCCTTTAGGGACACGGTCTAGAAAAGGAACCTGAGCTTGGCTGTCAAGTTTGTATGTATAGTATCACCTGGAGACAAATAGACTCCAGGTGATACTATAGAGATGACTAACATGTTGAAGGTCCACCCTTTGTTTTTTTCCTGTGAAAAGGGAAGAAATTAAAGATGATTTATTATAATAATCACTGTAATAATAGGCAGTAGTGTGCTGATAAATATTTGACAACCACTTCTTCTTGAATCTTGATTTCTGTAGCATTTGCTCTTTCCCATGGTGTAAATACTTTCACCATGGTCTACTTTAGGCTACCAACTTGACATCACTCAATGCAGATTTGGGATGAGATGCACAGCAGCACACCATTAGATAGTATTTGCACAGTGCAGATACAATAGATGTAAATAAACCCAAGAGCATAGATAATAGTAAAAGGCAGTAACATAAGCAATGAGTTTTGAATATTTAGTATCTTTGTTTTTAATGTAATTTATTTAATTGTGGCTTTATGTAATTTAATTTTTAATGATGGCTGTGTTTAACAACTGACTAACAAAATTCTGAAAATTCAACAGTCGGTTTACTCAAGCTGGCATGAGCAGTGTTACTGAAAACAGGTAACACTGACTGAGCACCTACTACCTGCTAGGCAGCGTCTTAAGCAGCCCCCCCCCGCCCCCCCCCCCCCCCCCCCCCCCGCCTCATGAATTGGGTGCTTAAATGAGCTCCATTTTGCACTGGTAAGATTGAGTCACATAGAGATTACATAACTTGCCCGGGTCACAATTTGGAGGTTGCTGAGCTGGGGTTCAAAACCAGGACACCTGTCCTTAGAGCCGGGACTCTTCACCACTTTGCAATACTGGCTCTCGAGGTTAAAGATATTCTTGAATGTGAGGCAGTAGCAGCTATAATACATTTTAAGTAAAATTACTCATGCTTAAGAATTATTTTATGACCTCTTTTGGTAATTGTTTAGATTTATGTGGACCCTTGGTTCTCAAACTTAATTCATTCTCAAAGGCTGTTCGAAAACCAAAGCATTTTCTCCAATTAGAAATAATGTAAATTGAGTTCATCTGTTTCAGACCCCCAAATGAGTGCCTGTTTTAACCTTTCTTATATACAGCACATATCTAATGTAGTGGCTTATCTATAAATAAACACTGTAAAAACAAAAAGGACATGAAATATAAATGTAACAGAAAGGAACGGAAATGTACAATAAAAAATGAAAATTTAGTAATAGTAGTAAGCATCAACAAAAGCAAAAAAACCACAAAAATATTTATAGCATAATTTTCTGAGATGTTAACAAAAAAAGGTCTAGTGATAAAGTGACTCATACTCATGCATTCTCTCCTTTGTTTGTTATCAGCATGAAAGGGTTGTCAGGTTGAGAAGCAATATGACAAAATGTTACGATCTTTAATATATGAAATGTTTATATAAATCGGCAAGAATAGTGATATTCTCTTCAGTGGAAAAACACATCAGAGACTTCAATAAGCAGTTCATAGACACTAACAATGGCCTGTAAACATTGGAAGCAGGGATAATGACCATTTTGTTCATCACTATATTAAGCCAACCCTGGCAGACTGCCTGACACATAGCAGGGCTCCATAAATATCATTTTAGTACCTGTTCATTTTCTCCTTGTTAATGAAGCATATACAACAATTTCTTGATCTTTTGTTTATATAAGCTATTTTTAAAAGTATTTCTGACCTATTTTTAGAGACATTTTGTTATCAGAAAACAACTCTGAGTTCAAATAATGATGATGAGGCCTAATCAAATATTTCAAATTATAATTAAGAGTCAATACATGGTGTTTTATGTAATTTCAGTATGTCAAGCTGATATTCCAAAATTGTATTTATCTAATACAATTATGAGAAATTGCTTTGTAATTTCTAGAGCCTGTAAGTTACAAGTATTGATGTGTTTAATGCATTGAGCTATTTATCTATAACCCTTTTGGAGGAATGTACAGTGCACCTGGGACCTTTCAGAGACTGACACTTTGCTTCTGGTTTCCCAGTTCTTTCTCTTCCTGGTGGATATGGCTTGGCTACCTCAGCTCACATATACATCTGAAGGATGTTGTGAATCACTTTGAGAAATGATGAAATGTATCAGAATGCCTTTGGTGTTGACAGCTGAAATTTTGAGATTAGGCATTAGAGATTTTTTGAATTGGTTTGAAAGAAGTATTTTGATTATGTCTCTTGGTATGGGTAATCTGGGACTTGCTGTAGTATTTCCTTCAGAAGATGGAAAGGCAGTAAGGAGAGGGAGAGGGGAAAAGGGACGAACACTAATTGAATGATGACTTATCGGCAGATCTACTGCTAAGTGCGTACATGGATATGATTACAGTGAAAGTGTTCTTATTCAGCAACTGGGGGAAAAAGAGGTTGGGGGAGGTGGCAGAGAGCTGACGGTTTCATTAGAAAATATGTGATTCACTAACAAGTAATTGAGACCGCAGAACCACCGCTAGTGCTATCCTGTTTCTGACAAGAAAACTGAGTTGCTTTTCAGAGACAATTGACCTAAACTGCAAGCCATGCAACTGAAGCATGCACAGAGGAGAGAACTTTGACTTCTAGGAACCACACTTGTGTTCCCGTCCCCATGGAACCAAAGGACTGCGCCATTCTTGGAACTTGGACCCCAAACCCTTTCAGAAGCAGTAAAGGGTCTGCTGTCCAGGAAGATGGGTGCTGAAGCCCCTTACCATAAATGGCCAAGATCCAAGGTCCGCCAATTAAAACTTGGTCCACCAGCACTTCCCCATTCTTGTTCCCCCCTAAACCTTAACCCTCATTCTTTGCCTTTAAAAACCCTTGATTAAAAACCAACGGGGAGTTTGGGTTTTAAGCAATAGCTTCCCGTTCTCCTTGCTTGGAGCCCTGCAGATAAATGACTTTAATTTCTCCATTGCATTCCTTGGGGGCTTTGCTGGTAAAATATCAGTTAGCACAAGTTTTTCTATATTAGTTGCTCATAACAGAGATCAGTGATGGTGCCCACTAACTTTTAGAAAAGTCATGGTTTCCTTTAACACATAAGTATGATTTAATAAAAAATAAAATATGGTAAGTTTGGCTAATTTGTATTATGCTGTGTTTGGAATGCAGAAACTTTCCCTTAGTTCTTCTGGCTGGTAGAATTATTAAAATTACATAAGGCAGATTAATAGAAAAAATAACAAAGTTTTATATGTGCATATGGGGAATTCACAGAAGCATGAGAATTCCAAAGACAGTGAGGCAGAGTGAGGTATTTGTGTCATCCTGGACTGAGGAGGGGAAAGTAGGGTCCTAGGGTGGCCTTTGATCACATGGGCTTTGACAGTTTCCTTCCTGCCTGTCTCCCACACCTAGTGCAGATCAAACTATCTGTAATAATAAAAAAGTACTATGCTAATTAAACTGGACATCATTCTGGACGTCCTTCCGGATGAAGCAGGGGCCTGAAGGAAGCCGCCTGGGTCCCGGGTGCTGGAGGGAAGCTGGTGCGGGCAGCCAGGGGAAGGAAGGCCTACTCTTGCATGAATTTTCATGCATCGGGCCTCTAGTAGTTATATATGATGATATCCCTCTTCCTGGCGCAGGTCCTCTATCTTCAATTATTTTAGGCAGTAAAGGCAAAGGCCCCAGTTTTTTCCTGAGCCTTGATTGTTTTCAGTTAGAAATAATCTGTGTGCTGGAGTGGCTCATCTTGGGGTGACTTTCTGAATCCCACAGTTCTTTTGAGTTAAAATGGGGGAAAATATTAAAAGGAAATATGACTTGATATTTTGCTCTAAGAGTTTTGTGATACAATACTAAAGCTATTGAAAAAATAAAACATTTATCCCACAAGTATGCCATCAAGTCGTTTATTTTCACAAATTGTTTTTAAAATACCCAACCTGTTTATATAAAGAATACCTTTTGTCTTCATCTGAAAAGGAAAATCAAATCAAATGGCCTTAGGATTTCTTAGAGAGGCTATGCCGTTTTCTCAGTTTAAGTTGTGCAGTTGCCTTTCATACTATTTAAATTCTTGCCCTACCTTGTTTGGCTCAGTGGATAGAGGGTCGGCCTGTGGACTGAAAAGTCCCAGGTTTGATTCTGGTCAAGGGCATATGCCTGGTTTCAAGCTCAATCCCCTGTAGGGGGCATGCAGGTGGCAACTGATCAATGAATCTCTCTCATCATTGCTGTTTCTATCTCTCCCTCTCCTTCCTCTTTGAAATCAATAAAAATATAAAAATAAATAAATAAATAAATTCTTATCTATCTCTCTGTATATAAAAGCCTAAGTGACCGTTGGACCATTCTACTGGAAGCTATGATGTGCACTGACCACCAGGGAACACACGGGCATGGAAACATGGAACAGACTGATGAATCTCAGAGGGAAGTGGGGGGTGGAGGGTGGGAGGAGATTAACCAAAGATTGTATATGAATACTAGAGGCCCGGTGCATGGATTCGTGCACCAGTGGGGTCCCTTGGCCTGGCCTGTGGGGATCGGGCCGAAACCAGCTCTCCAACATCCCCTGAGGGGTCCCGGATTGTGAGAGGGCACAGGCCAGACCAAGGGACCCCACCAGTGCATGAATCCTATAGGTGTTAGGAGCTAGCAGGAAACATTCAATGAGCCTCTAGTTCATCCAAGAAAATGATTAGATCAACCAGGTTTCCTGAAGAGAGTCTGTCTTAGAAAGGGAGATACTGAATGAAAGGGTAGTCCTCACTGACTTTTAAAATGTGTTTTTTAGTCTCCTCTCTTTTTCTCTCTCATTTTTCTCCAATGTCTATTTAATTCCTTGTACTTCTTTTTGTTATTGTTGAAAGTATTATAGATGTCCCCTTTGTGTGTTTTTTCCCATTGATCCCCTCCACCATATACCCATCCCTCCCAGGCCTTCATCACTTTATTGTCCTTGTCTGTGGGCTATGCATATAAGTTCCTCAGTTAATCACTTCCCCCCACCCCTCCACCACCACCACCTTCCCTCTGAAATTCGTCAGTCTGTTCAATGTTTCTATATTCCTGGATCTATTTTGTTCACCAGGTTATTTTGTTCATTAGATTCCACATATGAGTGAGATCATGTCATACTTATCTTTCTCTGACTGGCTTATTTTGCTTAGCATAATGCTCTCCAGGTCCATGCATGCTGTTGCAAATGGTAAGAGTTCTTTCTTTTTACAACTGCATAGTATTCCATGGTGTAAATGTACCACAGCTTTATTATCCACTCATCTGCTGTTGGGCACTTGGGCTGTTTCTAAATCTTAGCTATTAAATTGTACTTTTTTTTAAAAGGGCTTGAAACAGCACTCATTTATTATCTCACAGTTTCTGTGGGTCAGGAGTCTGGACATTACTTGGTAAATGAGTTCTCTGCCTGGCATCTCACAAGACTGCATTTGTACTTGGTTTTTAGGGCCTTGTGAAATTAGAATTGAATTTAATTCAATTCTAAAGATCTTTGGTAGGAGAGAATTCTAAAACTAAATACGAACGAAATATTGTTAACAAGCTATACTTTACATACTTTTATATAGATCCTGAAAGGTATACCAGAACATTAAAACAGTTTCTTCTACTTAGAATATATTGCTGGGTATATGAAATTTGAAATCCAGGAAGACATAGACTAATCAGACTGACACCATTGAGGCTCATTGAATGTTTCCTGCTAGCTCCCAACACCTATAGGATCCCTGCGCATGGATAGCAGATTCCTTTGGTACTATTTATTTCATAGACGAGGCCTGTTAATAAACCGCCAGAATTTTTATAATGAGCGACCATGGTGATTACAATGGAGAGCTGTTGCTCTGCTGTAGAACCCTATGTCTATAATAATACTTTGGGGAAAAGAATAAGTGTTCTCACATGCCATAGCCCTGGGAGCTCTGCTAAACCTCTCTACTTGCCTGAGTCTGTAGAATACATGCAGCCTCCTCTTTGTGCAATGTGGGCAATGTCTAAGGGACTGGAGAAACACAAGTTTCACTGTTCTCCTGGAGTATCAAGCAACGTTTCTGCATTAGTTTGATTTTATAGGGCGCTAGGATACATCAGGTAAGCAGTCTCCCAAGGCCCATACATTCTCATCAGCTCCTCGCTCCCTGTGAATTCAGGTTCACCTCATGTTACGGACCCGAGTTCATTAAGTGGGGATATGAAACTGGAGCTACATCAGCAGGCAGTTTTAGAGGGACATGGGGGTGGGACTGTGACAACAAGAGAAACTACTCCTTGAAGGGCATTTATTGATCAAAACCCAGGAGTACACACATTTTATTAGTATTGTAAGTTTTCATGGAAAGCAGAAGAAAAAAGAAAAGCAAAATAAATTTCTCAATCCTAATTTTGTTCAGAGTTGGGGCATGAGGCCATGAACTTCCATCATTTTATTATCAAATAAATAAATTATATGGAATAATCACGTGTCCTAAATGTCTGTGTCTGTTTAGATGCTAGCAAATATTTGTTAATAGGTTAAAATGCATTTTATATGATTTTGCAGTGCTTTTTATTTTAATATAGTTGATAACATTGTTGGAGTCATCACTGACTAAAACATTTAAATTAGAAAGAGTGAGAAATCAGATGTTTACAGTATTTTATAAGTTACTTTCAGGTTAGCTGTTCCAGTTTTACCTCATTTGCTCCCCTGCTGTCCTCTGAAATGGCCTCAAGCCCTAAACTTAGGCGAGGCAGAGGTGCTGGGGATTTGGGCTTCATGGGTATCTTCCATTCCCATTTGTGGGGATCATCTTTAAAGGGCATGTGTCCAGACCTTTCACCCAGTTCTAAAAGTGGAGCACTTCTACAGTGCTGTCAAAATTGCCCGAATCGGTCATACTCCTTTTTGGAAAGATATGGCAAACTCATGTTAGCTAAATACAGTGCATAATTAAATTGGCTAGTAGAGGCGTCATACACTAAAGCTGTCCTGTAAACATAGAATAGGGTATAAGTGCCCAAAATGTAAAATTAAAAATTTTATACCTTGATGTAATTGATAATATGGATAAAATAAAAATAAATTTCACATACAGAGCACATGGTAGACAGTGTGTGCATTGGCCTTTTTTATGGATCCATTTCCTATCCTATTCCCCTCCTCACCTTTCCATCTTTGACTGATATTTCTTGCCAGGTATTGTTTTAAGTGCATATGTTAAGTTAATCTGCACAACAGGCTCATGAGGTGTCATTATCCCATTTTACAGATGAGGAAATGAGTGCAGAGAGAGGATAAAGGACTTGTCCAAGGTCACCCAAAGTCACACAGATCTGATAGTGAGCATCTCTGCAGCCTATGCCCCCTCATCTCCCACCTACACTACGCTGTCTCTACCACAGTCCTGTTTCTAAATTATAGTATAATTTTGTAAGTGACATCAAATAATTTTTGGGACTTGGTGAGAACACTAATAAAGAAATAGTAAAACCTTTCAGCATATATTTTGCTTCTATGTTAGTTCACCAGTACTTTGATCAAGCAATTAAACATCACGAGGAACCTTGACCAAAATATACCTCTAGAATCAGTTTTGGAGTCCTCTCATATTCTGGCAGATGTCTTAAGAGTAAAGAATTAGTTTTCCATTTTTTCAGGGTTTGCTTTTGATCATTCTGTTGTGTGGTGCAATCAGGTCTTCTTTCCCTGAAAGCACAGCTGTGACAAATGCTGCTGGTGGAAACCACTCATTGTGAGCAGGGGGAAGAGATATGCTTCAATTAAGTGTTTTCTTTGGGCTCCCACAGACTTAATAGGAGGCCAGATCCTGTTCTAAGGATTAGTGGCAGGTGCTATTTCTGTCACCAGAATGGTTTCTGCTAATTTTTAATGCAGTGACATCCCCAAATAGAAGCATTCTGTCACTCTCTCAATCCTTCCATTTGTGAAAGGATGTTGATCAAAGAGTGCTTTTGTTGCTTATTTATTGAGACATTGCATCATATCTCATATGTAACGGTAAAAATAAAATTTAATGTAAAATAGCTCACTTGCTCTACTCAATTTTCACATACATTAATTTTTTATTTTAAAAATTAAGTCATACTGAAGCACACTTTTTCATATAAACCTCTGTATAATAAATATAATAATTAATAATGAGTAATTTTGTTTGTATGTTGGAACCATCAAAATTTTTGCATTTATATTCTTAATTGTTTTCTCTTTGCGAATCAACTTCTTTTGAGTTAGTGACACAAAAAGCATGTTTAGGCTCAGTAATTTTGAAAAATATGTCATGAAAGATACTGATTTCATTTATTTTATTTGTAATCTAGTAAAGATGAGCTGTTTTGGGATAAAAGAACTGTACTATTTTTTGTATTTGTAGTTTGTTTAGGCAAATATGTACTAAGTGAACAGCTCAAATGAAATGAGTATAGTTGCATTGAGAGTCGTTTATATGTTATTCTGAGGTTTGAAGATACTCAGTCATATTTTCAGTCCAATATTTTATGACAGAATTTGAGGTTTTTGATAATGTCCTATATTAAAAACACTTGTCTACTTTATTTAGCACAAATATTTTAGAAGGTTAAAAGTTTTTTTAGAGGGAGGTAAGTCGATGTTAGTTTAGATCTGCCCTTTGAAAAATTTTGCCCCTTATGGTACTTACCACAAAGTATTTTCTCCTTGTGTGGAATATAGTTTATGTTTCAGGTTTACATTTTCTTCTATTTTTAGACTTCTTCTGAAAAATTATTTTAGACTTACTAGTAAATTCTCATCTTAATTAGTATTAGTTGTGATCTACTTTTTAAAAGCAGATAGAAAAAAATCTGATTTAGTTTTAAAAAGGAATTTTAGACTTGAACAAGCATCGAAAAGCCCAATTTAACGTTAAGTAAATTGTTTAAAACATGTCTCCCACATGACATAGCTGCTGAGAATTTTTGTTAGACATATCAATTGCCAAAATTATTAAGCATATTTGTTGTTTTCTTACCAAGAATTCATATTCCTAATCACATGATCTGTTATTAGAGTTCAGTCTCTTGTTTTCTTTTTTTTTTTTTTAAATATATTTTTCAAATTGATTTCAGAGAGGAAAGGAGAGGGAGAGGGAGAGAGATAGAAACATCAGTGATGAGAGAGAATCATTGATCAGCTGCCTCCTGCACGCTCCACACTGGGGATGGAGCCCACAACCTGGGCATGTGCCCTGCCAGGGAATCGAACGGTGACCTCCTGGTTCATAGGTCGATGCTCAACCACTGAGCCACTCGGGCCGGGCCAGTCTCTTGTTTTCAACACAGCCTAGACACTGAGGTATCAGATTCTGGCTTGCTCAAAAAGGAAGACCTTTGACCGGTCACGGTTTTTACCTCCCATGAGGGAAAATGAAGTTGACACAGTTTCATTAACGGCTTTCAGATCACATCTCCCGCCCCCCCTCTCCCATCCAGCCCATTTTAAAAGAAGAACAGTGAGTCAGTCACTATCTAATGAACACATGGATTTGTTTCAAAGTTTTTTTTTAAATTGGCTTTCTGGACCTCATAGCTCTTTCCTTAAGCCAAGACTTCCTATTGATGGTGCTACGGCATCCCTCGGTATTTATGGGAAAATTATATCCCTTAGTTCCTTTCAGAAAAGCAGACACCTGGATGCATGACCCTTCCTTCACCTCAGCCCGGATAACTCATTTCCTTCTGGTAGCCTGGGGAGAAGAGCTGGCTTTTCTCCGGATTCTTCCCTGGTGTCACCTGAGGCTCTTTTGGCTTCCTCCTTTGTTTTCCTCCGGGGCCAGTGCTTCCTGCTTTCTCTCTCAGGTTGGGACTGGGAATGGCTTCCCATTCACCCCTGCAGGTACAGAGGGAGGCAGGGCTTCTAGCTGGTCAGGGTCCCTTGTAAACCTGAAGCTTTTCAGCCAAGGTGGGCTGGACAGGGGCCTGCTGCCTCTTGTTCCTCTTAGCGATGACAGCGCTATGTAGCAGGAGTGAAACGTGGAGTCAGGATGCCTGGAGTTAGCACAAAACATAGATATTATTCTTGTATTATTATTTATTATTGTTATTTCCTTACTATAGGACCTTGGTCAAGACATCTTACTTTAATTTTAATTTTTGGTCGTGGTAGTTTAGTGAATCTGTTAAGTAGGCTGCATTAGGTGACCTCTCCTGCTCCTTCCTGCTTTAATATTATATACAATGATCACATATTTCAGGGGGTTTACAGATTATTAGGTTCTTAAAAGATAAGAAAGCGGTGATTTAACAATTATTTTACCCATGGTTGAACAAGAAAATCCTTAGCATTAGGATATTTAGAGTTGAGTATATTATCAATAACTGACATTACAATGTCAGTGTATTACCATTGAAATGCCCATGTCTGGTGGGCTGGTATCACGTTGTACAGAAATAGGATACTAACATTATACCTAAAATGTGCTGGTTAGCTGTTTACTGAAAGTGCAATTGTCCTTTTATTTTCTGTACTCTAACACATTAAGTGCTACAGGGAGACAAACATACAAGGAAGTGAAGTAATGTTGCTAAATAAAAGTGCTTTATTTAAAATTTCTCCATGTTTACAAAATGTAAATGATTCATGGAATTTTTTAATGTGAAGGTGAAGCAGAAAAAAAAATTAAAGTCACACTCTTGTGATTGAAAATCTATCTAAAATATATAGATGATGGTTTCTTTTTTTTGGTCCTAGTTGAAGGTGGTAGACAGAACTGAAGCTTTTAGTATGCTGCCACAGAGTGAGTCCCCGGTGGGAACATTTACTATGATTTTACCAGCTGTCCATGTGGAAGGTGGAAGGGTAGATTAGATGTGTGCTGACACCAACCAACAATCAATTTATATTTCAGTTATACATATGCATTTTTCTTTTAAGTAATATGAGGGATTGTATACTGGAGGCCATGTTTTGTTGGATGTCTAATGTTTTACTATATAAAACATTTATTATGAGGTGGCAATATTTTAAATTTTGCTGCTACCTAAATGCCTAGGCTGTAAACAAGATTATTTACTACAGGGTGGGGCAAGAAGTAGGTTTACAGTTGTGAGTACACGAAACATAGATATTATTCTTGTATTATTATTTATTATTGTTTTATTTTCCATACAAACAATTGTAAGCCTACTTTCCCCCCCACTCTGTATAGTATTGACAGAATTGTATACCTGATTTCAGACAGCACCCTGACACTCCTATGGAAAAAGAAATGGGAGCCATTCAGAAGTTATGCTTACTCAGGGAGAGACAGTTGAGGGTTCTTCCCCCAGCCCAGCCCCATTCCTTGAATGCTTGTGACTGATGAGCTGACTTGGAGGGGTGAGATTGAAGGAATTTGCGGTGGGGTGGTATCCTGGGGATCTAAGGAGAGCCCAAAGAAGCACATCATGGGGTAGAGAAGGATTAGTGCCTTTTAAGAGCGGGTGGGGGGCTTTGGGAGGAGAGAGCCCTAGTGTAGGTGGTCCTCAGACAGTCCTGCCTCCCAGCTGTTCCCTTTGCCATCAGATGCTGAGTGACTTGACATTGCAGGGAGTTGAGGAGGGCGGAGGGGATCAGGAAGGCTGAGCAGCACCATGGGGTCCACACCACACACTCAGGCACCTGCCATCATGTCAGGCCTCATGCAACAAATTTGCCAAGTAACCATTATTTAGAAATTATTGAAATTCTTATCACTGACTAATAAACACAGACCACCAGCAGGTGGTAAAAAGTGTTGTTCAATTTCTATTATTAGATTGTACTCCATCTGCTAATTGTAAAAATGTCAGTGGTTCGTTTTTTTGGCCTCTTAATTGAAGCTTGCTAAGTAAGGCAAACATATTGTAGACTGTTTCTTAACGGTTATGGGAAATCAGTTTTATTTGAATAGTAGTTAGTAAATAGAATTGGTATTTCATGCTGATTCTAAGTAGCCATGTCCATAGTTTTTGTTATTGAAAAAACGTTGGTCAGATTCAATTGTGCATAATTTCATTATTTTAATTTAGGAAATGATCACAAGATATTAGGTTAATGGTAGATCATTTTTTCTTCATGCTTGTCCATTATTTTTTTCTTTGTAAAAATGAAAAACATGCATTTCAAAGGTTTTTTCCCCTCCACTGTATCAGATTTTATCAATTCATGACTGGGTCGCTTTGTTTTCACTTTAAACCAGTAAGTTTTCTGCCCTTTTTGTTCTCAGACTTGCTGGAGCACATAGTAGCAAATGTTAACTACTCCAGTAGACTGCAGCAAACTTTCTGTATCTTTGGGGGAAAAAATCAGTGTGGGAAATTTTAATTTACTTCTTAAACAGAGCCCTGGTATTCCAAAGTACTGTTTATTATAGTTAAAAAACAGATAAATGGAGAGAGACTTTAATAGAGTTTGAATGCGTGAGCTCAGAGTCATTGGGGTGTTAACATGGGTCAGCAGTTTCCATCTGGTGTGCCTCGGTGGGCACACTGGTGTGCTGCAAGAATTTTTAAAATATGCAATGCCTGACTGTTTAGAAAGGGGCATTGACCTCTTTTCTCTTAGATCACATGCGGCTCTATGGCCCCTTGAGTGTGGCTCTTCCACAAAATACCACGGCCTGAGCGAGTCTATTTTGAAGAAGTGGCATTAGAAGAAGTTTAAGTTTAAAAAATTTGGCTCTCAAAAGAAATTTCAATCATTGTACTGTTGATATTTGGCTCTGTTGACTAATGAGTTTGCCAACCACTGCCTTAGATGGTCAGATAAAAAAAAAATGACAACAGCCAATACAACAGTAGCCATCTGGTGTGAATGAATAAAAATTATACTTTTTTTTTTTTGTCAGATCGGGAAAAAATTAATATATTTTTTGGTGTTCTGCAGAATTTTAGTAATTAGTTTATGTGTGCCATGAGATGAAAAAGGATGAAAATTGCTGACTTAGATGAGGTCATCATGACCCAGGGTCAGGTTTTTAGTTTTGTAGGTGTAGAAACTGAGTCTCGTGAACACATCCCACTCAGGGAGACTGACCTGTTCCAGGAAGATGAACTTTCAGGACACGGCGTGTAAACCAGAATGTCTGTTTATTGACGTACAGCGGAAAGAATGTAGCTGCCAAGTGGATTGGACTGTGCTGGATGGAAGACTAGCGCATTATCCCCATCGGACAAGCTATAGGAGAAGTTGTGGTGTACATAGAAGAGCAAACATTTTTTATTTTGATGAAGTCCCATTTGTCACTGTGGTTCATGCTTTTGATATCCTATTTAAGAAGCCTTTGCCTAACCTAAGGTCAAAGATTTTCACCAGTATTTTCTTCTAGAAGTTTTATAATTGTTCTCTTACATTTAGGACTAAGGTCCATTTTTTTTTTTTTAAATATATTTTATTGATTTTTTTTTTTTACAGAGAGGAAGGGAGAGAGATAGAGAGCTAGAAACATCGATGAGAGAGAAACATCGATCTGCTGCCTCCTGCACGCCCCCTACTGGGGATGTGCCCGCAACCCAGGTACATGCCCTTGACCGGAATCGAACTTGGGACCTTTCAGTCCGCAGGCCGGCGCTCTATCCACTGAGCCAAACCGGTTTTGGCCTAAGGTCCATTTTGAATTAATTTTTGTCTGTGGTGTTAAGTACCCATGGTATGAATGCCTAGTTGGTCCAGCACCTTTTGTTGAAAAGACTATCTTTTCCTCATTGAATTTCCTTTGTTAAGAGTGTATTGACCATCTATGGCTTGGTCTGTCCAGACCCTATTCATGCATCTAATTTTATGCCAGTGCCACACCATCTGGATGATTATAGGTTTAAGTGTTGACATTAGGCAGTGCCAGTGCTATGATTTTGTTCAAATTTGTTTTGATTTTTCTATTTCTTTGTATTTCCTTATATATTTTTTTATCAGCTTACTAACTTCTATGAAGAATTTTGCTGTGATTTTGATTGTATTGAATCTATCTATAGACCAGTTGAGGGAAAATTGAATGTTAATGATACTGCATCTTCCAATCTGTGAACACAGTGTATATTCATATCTTTAATTTCTCTCATCAGTCTTCAGAGGTACATTATTTTAATGATTAGTGGAGCATAGACTGTGGACTCAGATCTGTGTTCAACTCATGACTCTGCCAATTACTATGTAAGTGACCTTAGGCAAGTTATTAAGCTTTGGTAAGTCTCAGTTGCCTCAAGCTGTAGGGATAATAATACCTCATTGATGTTTGCAAGGGTTAAATGAAATAATGGATGTAAAGGGCCTAACCTGGTGGCTGGCAAAAAGTTAAGCGCACAATAAAAGTTGGTTGTTGTCATCATTACCATCATTGTTGTCTTTACCATCAAGTAGTGGTAGCCTGGTACGGCCGTCTCTGCCAGCTGGTTATTCTTGGCCAGTGTGCAGACGGCAGCTGCTCAGGGCTCCCTTTTTTGTCAGCTTGGCTAATGAACTCCGCCAAACTCTGGCTCTTTGGGCTTCTCTTTTCTCTACATCACACTGACATTCTCCAGCTGTAGCTGTCACATATTCTTGCTTTGGATTATGTTAGTACCATTGATTAGACCACAGCTTTCCTTTGCATTCAGTCCAGCCTTTTTCTGATTTTCCAATCTTGCACTCTGCTTTTGCTTGGAGGATTTTGTCCTAGGTGTCTCCTGTCCTGAGTGTGCTGTTGAACTCTCCTATTATGTGTTCATTTAACTTTGAGAGTTTTAGGGCTGCCTCACTCACAATCACCCCAGTTTCTATTTGAGTATTTTATAGATTGTGCAGTAACTTAAGTTTATTAGGATTTCATGTTTTACACAGGCTCCATATTTGTCAGATTTGCCTCATTGATGGGAAAGTGGGGGTAAAATAGGATGAGAGCTTTATTTTTAAATGTATTCAAGATTTGGTATTATCTGAATCAGGTTGTAGTTTAACATTACTCCCAGCATTATGAATTCCAAAAATCCATTGTTTAGAAATCAGAATCATAACTGTTACCACTGTCCCCATGAGGTTTGCTGGGTATCACTCTCCCTTGCAGGGAGCACAGGGAAATGGAAGTAGGTTCCCGTGGGAACGTTTGGGATTTTTATTCTATGTCTACATGATGTCCGCATTTCTAAATCAGTCACGCTTTAAGAGTATTCTGTATTTGGCACTAAATATTCGGCTCTTCTGAATCATCAAATATTGTTATGTTTCATTCAGTGTTGGCTTTAGAACAAAATAAGCTACTTCATAACCATGCAGTTCTGGGCCAGGCATGTACCCTATTTGTGCATCAGTTTCCTTCTCTCTAAAATGGGAATAAAATGGGCAATAGTGCCCGTTAAGTGTGAGGATTAAATTGTTAAACTTTCAGAACAGTGCCGAAAATGCTGGGTACTCAATATATGTTAGCAGCCAGTTTTATTCTAGTTTTTTGATGAGTGGCATCCTCTGCTTACTTACTTTGTTCAGTAAAAATCACTTAGTTAAATGGATGGTTTAACCAGTCGTTTCATTCTTTAACCATCCTGCTTAACAAATTCACTTTTAAAAAAAAAGTGAATATTTGTTTTTATTATGAGCTGGTATTACTGTTTTAGGAACTCAGAGGGTAGTCTTTTGATTCCATGGTGATATTATTTTCAAATAATTGGTAACACCAAGTTCAGTTTTATTTTTAAAAATAACATGGAAATTTTGTCTTCCAATTTTGAATCCGATTTTCCACCGGTCCTGTGTTTTACCTGGTTTCTACATAAACTCACTGAGTCCTAAGGAAGGTATTTGATTTGCTAACAGCCTCATAGGAAATCAAAACACTTGGCTCCTGGTTTGTTACCCCAGTCCCAGCTCATTCAGTTTCCGTAGAAACTGCATGATACACGTGATTTATGAATTATATATCAACTAAGCTTCAGAACTCTCAATTATTTGCAACTTGTTTTAAACACTAAAAAAAAAATTGAATCATTTTCATGAACAAATGTTCACTTATGAATAAGTGTATATTTATTTAAATATCTAAAATTAAGATATAAAATTAAAAGTATGGAAATTATATAATAGAAAACGTACATCACAGGAAAATTGATGGAAGATTTTAGCATTCAAAGGGATCAATATAATTTCTGTATTTTTGCACAGTGAATTAAAAATCAATTCAGCAGCTTCAGCTTGAAATGATAGTTTTGGCTTAATTTAAAGTCTTACAACAACCCCAAGAATGTCAGTTAGACAGTATGACAAGCTGTTCATTCAAGACATTGGCACTTGGAAAAAAGTTAACAACAGAAACTACTGCTGGAGAAGATATATTCCACAAAGGAAAAGTCAAAAGGGGAGAGAGAGAACATTAAAGTAGAAACCAAAATGCAGTTTTCTCATGCGAAAATACAGGAGCAAGAGCTACCAGTTCTACTTTTTTAATTATTATTTATTTACTGGAGAGAGTGGGAGGGAGAGAGCAGGGGGAGAGACAGAGAGAGAGAGAGAGAGAGAGAGAGAGAAAGAGAGAGAGAGAGAATAAGAGAAAGAGAAAGAGAAACACGGATTGGTTGCCTCTCCTGTATGTGTCAGGACCACGGATCAAACTACAACCTGGGTATGTGCCCTGACCGGGAATCGAACTCTCAATTGGGATGACTCTCCAGCCCACTGAGCCACACCAGCCAGGACACCAATTCTACTTTTTATGAATTAGTCATGGGGAAAAAGTGTTCTTATTTGAAAGGGATTACTGATGATTATTATCACCAGATTAAAAGTGTTGCTTTAACAAGATCTGTGGCGGAGCTTTAACAAGAGGATTATGACATCTTGGAATATTCTGAAGGTCTGGGTCACCACACTGTGAAACAGCTCTTGCCCTGTTAGGATGCGTGTTGACTGGCTGTCCAGTTTGGTCTGCTTGAAAGATTCATGTTAGGGGCTGTGGGAGATAGAACAGATTTTCTCCACAGCTTTCTCACTGAAAGGGAGTTCTGCCTCTGGCAGTCAGGAAAATGGTTGGTGGAAGTTTGATGATTATATCAAAAGAAAATGGCAGTGGTGAATTTAAAAAGCAGATGCTTGCACTCAGATGTTTGGTTTAAGACTATGTTGTCCATACTGATGATTATTTTGCAGTCTTCGAGCACTTAAGAGACTGAGGGTGTATTTACACAGTAGTGTCCCTACTATAGAGATTGAGAAAGGAACAAAAAAACCTGCCAAGGAAAACAAAGTATCAAATAAGATTGTAGCATAACATTTAAAAATGATTTCCAAAGGAATAGGCTGTTACCAAATATTTAGTTAATGCCGATACCCATATTCTAGAGTTAATGGTACATATACCATCCTATCTAATAAAAGAGTAATATGCAAATTGACCACACCTCCGCTACACCCACAAGCCATGCCCACTGGCCAATCAGGAGCGAGTATGCAAATTAACCCAACCAAGATGGCTGTGGCCATGGAGAGAGCAGGAGGCTTGGTTTTCCCTGGCAATGGAGGAAGCCAAGCTTTCCGCCTGCCCTGGCCTGCCTTGGCCTCCGCTAAAGGCTATGAAGTTTAAATTATAGAAGATAAATAAATCCCAACAAAAATGGCAGTAGCCACAGAGCTGGAGAGAGCAGGAGGCTTGAGTTGCCCTCAGTGATGGAGGAAGCCAAGTTTCCAAAGCCCTGGCCTGCCTTGGTCTCCACTCAAGTCTACAAAGTTTAAATTATAGAAGATACATAAATGCCAACAAAAATGGCTGCGGCACCGAGGGAGCAGGAGGCTTGGCTCTGCTCAAGGCTACAAAGTTTCACTTATAGAAGATAAATAAATCCTAGATCCCAGGGCCTCCACTTGGGTTGCTGGGGGGCGGGGCTGGCCTGCAAACCACCACAGGCCCCTCGCCCAGGCCACCCCACACCCCAAGGGAACCCCCACCCTGATCCGGGACACCCTTCAGGGCAAACAAACCAGCTGGCCCCCACCCATGCACCAGGCCTCTATCCTCTCTAATAAAAGAGTAATATGCAAATTGACTGTCACTCCAACACACAAGATGGCTGCCCCCATGTGGATACAGATGGCCACCACAAGATGGCCAGCAGGGAAGGGCAGTTGGGAGGGACCAGGCTGGCAGAGGAGGAAAGTTGGGGGCAACTGGGTCTGCAGGGAAGGGCAGTTGGGGGGGACCCAGGCCTGCAGGGGAGAGCAGTTGGGGGGGACCAGGCCTGTAGGGGAGGGCAGATAGGGGTGACCAGGCCTGCAGGGGACAGCAGTAAGGGGTGACCAGGCCTGCAGGGGAGGGCAGTTAGGAGCAAACAGGCTGGCAGGGGAGCAGTTAGGCATCAATCAGGCTGTCAGGGGAGTGGTTGGGGGGTGATCAGGCTGGCAGGCAGAAGCAGTTAGGGGCAATTAGGAAGGCAGGCAGGCGAGCAGTTGGGAGCCAGCAGTCCTGGATTTAGGATCGGGTTTAAACCGTCAGTCGGACATCCCTCGAGGGGTCCCAGATTGGAGAGGGTGCAGGCTGGCCTGAGGGATGAATTTTGTGCACCGGGCCTCTAGTCTATAATAATAAAAGTGCAATATTCTAATTAGACCGGACATTCTTCTGGACTTCCTTCCGTTCTCCCGGACAGAACTGGGGCTTCGACAGGAACTGGGTCCTGGGTGCTTGCTGGCGGCTGGAAGGAAGCCCAAGTCCCAGGTGCCAGAGTTAAGCCTGTGCCGGCAGCTGGGGGAAGGAAAGCCTCCTCTTGCACGAATTTCGTGCATCAGGCCTCTAGTAGTATTATAAGAGCATAAGAGTTTTGCAATCTTGGCTCTTCCAGTTTACCTTTCTGTTTCACTTTCCTTACCTGTGAAATATGGATTTTATCCACCTGCAGGATTTTTGTGACAATGAAATGGGATGATATGTATATAAAGCACTTAGTTTAGTGGTTAGCACATGATAAACACCCCAAATGGCAATTATTATTGCATGGATTTTCATGGTAGCTACAGCGGAATATTTTTGATCATTTGTCAGTTTTTTACTGTAATGTATGATATTTTTTCTATGTCTGGGTCTTCTTAAGTATAATGATTTTCCTCTTTTCACATTCAATGTTGACCTTTTCAAAAGTCTGGAATTCACAGAAGACAAGGAATTATCTTAACACTTCATGAATGGTGATGTTTATATTGGATTGGCTGGGAGCCAGGCGGCAAATGTTCAAAAGCAGACATAAATTTCCCCCTTTATAGGAGGCCACATGGTGCTCCTTCCCTGCATCAGACTCCGTGGTATCAATGGGTGTTATGTGTGTAGAGCAAGGGAAAGGTCTTGCTGCTAACAAGTAGGGCAGTGCACTATATGAGATCAATTAGTATGTTCCCATGAGCTCATGTTTGTACTAAAAGACGTCTTTGTCTTGGGGTCCTATTAGAGCCTGGCTAGCAGGAAAGGGTCAATATTTGGTCTAATTCTCAGGGGTTGAATGTTGCTAGGATGTTCTGAGTTTGTCAAGAAACTAGTGGTAGTAAAGCCCAAACAAAAACATTTATTAAAATCTTACATGTTGCACATTGTTTGATGATGTTTGCTAAGAAGTTTATTCTTGTTATCAAATTTAAAAGATTGACTTAAATTTTTCCCCCCAAAGTTATAAGTGGAACTTGAATCCATAAAGTTAAGAAAAATTTTGCTCATTGTTCATGGAGGTCAGAAAATGTAATTCTAATTATTATGGAATTATATTCTAAAGTTTAAGAATAGTTTGTATTCCATTTAATTCATAATTAATTCCATTCATAATGCTCTTTTCAAATCCATTTTCTGATTATTTGATAAATAGATTAATAAACAAATAATCAATAAGTAGATCTTAAGAAATTAAAAATTAGGAATCAGTTTTAATTTCTGCCTTAAGACTTATTAAGTGGCATGTATCAGTAAAATTAGAACATTTAGTAAGTTTTACCTTATAATTCCTTTGGACTTATCATCTTCAATCTTCCCAAGTGTAGAGGTATTTACTCAGCTAATGACTTACCTTCTAATAAGTAACATTCTTGTTGGGCATCTCCTGTTTGAAGTACCTTTGGCACCGTTGGCCAAGGGCAGGGCGTTGGGGATTTCTTTTGTTGCAAGCATCTGGCTGCTCTCTTTTGTTTGATCAGTGTAATCATAGGGCACTTTTAGGTTTCATGGACTAGTCCAAACTGGTTTTATTTTTCTTAGTATAATTATACATTCTTCCACATAGAAGTGTGGCTAATGGTACATTTTAAATTCATGAATAATTTAGAAAATAAGTTATTAAAACATGCTTTGTTTCCAGCTTGCCCACTAGCAAACTATAGTCCCTTTCTGAACAAGTGAAAATAAGTACACAGGGCAGATTTATTTAGTTATTGATGATGTATTCTTCAGGGAGCCCAAAGGAGGAAAAACACATGTCTAGATTTCTGAATGAGAAGAGGAAGTAAGTGCCCAAAGTGTGTAAACTTGATCTTCTGAGAAGAAAAGTGGTTTTTATCTGTTGCAGGTGTTAGTGACTGATAATTAACAAGAGACTTTGTAAAATGTAGCATAAACTTGTGGAGAGAACATAAGCTTTAAATTTTAAGTTCCAAATTTGGCTCATTCAAACATTGTGGCATTGGGTAAATTACTAACGCACTCTGAGCCTTGGTTTTCTCTTTTGCCCAATGGGCATCATAACACCTACCATCTGTCATAGTAGTAACCATAAGTGAGAAATCATAGAGGATTGAAGAAAAAAATTGTTTTCTTTACTGCTTTCTGGCAAGTCAGGAATCCCAACTCTGGAGAAATAATGGAAACGTCCTTAATGTTATCAAGTAAAAATATGGTCAGGAAGAGGAACAGAGGACAGCCTCCAAGAAGTGTGATCTGAACACCCAGGGAGCAGCCTATGTGATGAGAGGTGAGGGTGTCGTAGCTGGGTGGACCACTGGACTATATGTGGTAGAGGCTGGAGCCTGATACCTCCTGAGGTCAGGCTAAGAAGAGTTCCTGCTTCTACTCGTGACTCCGAGGGATTCCATTGCCAGTATGGAGCTCCAGAGGCTGAGAGGTGGAAGGGGTGGACCTTGCCATATTGGCCCCTCTGTGGAGACAGTATTTATTGATTTTTATTGTCTAGCACATGCTTGCTTTCTGAAATGCATTGATGTGCTCACAAGTGCCAAGGTTTGGTCTAGCCCAGTGGTCGGCAAACTCATTAGTCAACAGAGCCAAATATCAACAGTACAATGATTGAAATTTCTTTTGAGAGCCGAATTTTTTAAACTTAAATTTCTTCTAACGCTACTTCTTCAAAATAGACTCGCCCAGGTCGTGGTAATTTGTGGAAGAGCCACACTCCAGGTGCCAAAGAGCCGCATGTGCCTCGCGAGCCGCAGTTTGCCGACCACTGGTCTCGCCAGTTGTAAACCATATAAACTGGAATTATCCTCTCTCTTTAATGGGATAATTTGAGTGCTTTGTGCCAAGGACTCCTAACATAGGGTTTTACTGTGTTTATGAATATTTGTAAATAAGCATAGTATTCTCCTTAGTAGCATTATTCACAGTAGCCAAGAGGTGGAAGCACTCACGTGTCCATTGATGGATGAACGGATGAACAAAACATGGATTATAGATGTTGGAGCCTTAAATATGGAGCCTTAAAAGGAAGGAAATTCTGACGCATGCTACCTTTAAGGCTTATGGTAAGGGAAATAAGCCAGTCATAAAAACACAAATACTGTATGATTTCACTTACATATAGTAGCTAGAGTAGTCAAATAGATAGAACAAAAAGTCTAATGGTGATTAGTAGGGAAAGAGTATGGGGGGGCGGGCCGGGTGGGCAGGAATACAGGAGGAGTTGTTTAATGTGTACAGAGTTAATTTTGCAAGATGAAAAGTTTTGGAGATTGGGTGCCTAACATGCGAATATACTCAACACCAATGAACTGTATACACTTAAAATAATTAGGATGGTAGATTTTGTTATATATTTTTCTACTTTACAATCTGTAATAATAAAAGTGTAATATGTTAATTAGACTGGACGTCCTTCTGGACAAAACCGGGGCTGTGAGGAAAGCTCAGGTCCCAGGTGCCTGCCAGCAGCTGCCAGCCTGGGACCTGGGTGCTAGAGGGAAGCCAGTGCTGGCAGCAAGAAAAGGACGGCCTACTCTTGCACGAATTTCGTGCATCAGGCCTCTAGTATTTAAAATAAGCACAGTATTTTAAAAGATACTGTTTGTATAATGGAGTTGTGTGTGTGTGTTTACAGAATACAAATATTTAAAAATTAGTATAGACATATGTATTTCATATTGTACTGTCTCAAACAGTACTTCTGCTAAGACTGAAAATGATACAGTCTTTATGCAGGCCGAAGTACACATTCATGTTGACTCTGAAATTTCACTTTTAAGAATTCTTTCAAGGGAAAGGTAAGCGTGCACAAAGATTTAATAAGGTTATTGGTTACCGCACTATTTATAATACCAATGAAAGTTGGAAGCAAATATTATTCTCAGTATTGTGCAACTAGTTAAATAGACTATGGTGCAGCCATCATTTCATTGGACTAGAGTGTTGCAGAACTATATCTTGACATTGAAAAATACTGGGACTGTTAATGCTTAAAAAATATGGGTTCCATGTATAAATGACAGAACTCAAGTTGCTTAACTCTTCATATTGTACTGTAGCCATTATAGCAGGAGGTTTCTCTTGATTGTGCAAATGAACGCAGCCCTTTTTCTGAAGCTGTATCTTATACAATTAAATAAAATAGAAGTATGGCTTGTACAATTAAGTATTTCATAAGCTTTTGCTCCCCAACATATTTGATAAGGAAGAACTTAATGGAGCATTTTTCTTTATAACTGTCATAATTAAATTAAAATGTTTTTCAGAGTCTGATTTTTAAAAAGTGTGTATTTCATGAAAGTTGTATCTTCTTTCCTAATATTCATTTTATCAAGTTAACATTACAGTAGTCACTTTTACAGAGAGCTATTAAGTGATTTGATGTTAGAATCTCTTAATAGCCGTGTTTCTTTCTATAACACAGTCTGGCATTTATTTGGTCATTAAATGACCCCCAAGGATGATGGTCAACAATATTCATGGGTTATTAGTGCGCCTCTCTGTAAGCTTCGATTTTGATTCTGAAGTGATGAAAATCTACATGTTGCCTTTGTGGTGTATATTATAATGTTCCATATTTTTCCTTGCTAATCCTGGTGGGAATTGCAGTCAGTCTTAGATAATGAAGTACTTCAGCTCCTAAAAGCTATTTTGTAACGTTTTGTACAGTGTCTAGGAATGCAGACCATTTAGTCTAGTTTGTTTTAGAGATCCTGAACTTCCAAGTCAACTCTCAGTTTTAGTGGCCTTCATTAAATCACTTGATCTCCCTCTGTATCAGTTTACTCATACACCATAAAAGCAGAGATGATAATAGACACATCATTTTGTGAATAGAATATTATTCATTCTAGGCTCATTTACCTTAGGCAAGTTTCACTATTACATGCCCAGAAGCAGAGCCTGTTCTACCATCTCATGCTCTGATCGTTGGACATCCTTATGCCTCAGGTCTCTTATTTATAAAACGGGATGGATCACTATACCGACTGCATTGGATTATTGTGAGGTGAAATGAGTGATTGCTTGTGAATTTCTTGGAACAGTGCCTGGCACATGGTTACTCAGTACTGCAATGAATGTATTACTATTCTTTTAGTTCAGAGTCTGTGATAGCTGTTTGTAACTTAAACTTTTAATGTTTCAATAAATAAGAACTTATAATTTGATAGATTTTTATTTATTTATTTATTACCGTGTAGTGAATCATGGTTTTAAGGACATTTTTCTTTGTCTAGTAATCAACTTAGTGTCGTGCTTTTTCAGGGAACTAATATCTCATCGTAGTAGACTAATCAGAAGAAGCAGAGGTTCCTAATAATCAAGATTCTTGCTGACCTTTGAATTGAGAATTTAGGCTGTTTTCTCCTGAAAATTTTGTGATATCCATAAACTCTCCCTGAACCTATTTTCTCAGCCATTTGTGGGTGTGGAAGGTGCTGTCTGATCCTCTAGTGCATGAATGAAGACAGGTAGCACATGGTGCACAATCAGGGGTGACTGATTTTCCGTGCCATCACTGATGGGCCCTTGGTACCAGTGCATAGAACTGCTTATTCTTAGGTACAGGTTGGGTTAAAAATGTAGGGGGAGTGGCATGCTAGGCACATGGTATCAAGGGGAGAAAACATCAGAACTTGGTGATAAACACACAGAAGTCAGTCAGCAGGTCTTTGGCTTTCATTATGGATTGATCAGAAGAAAATCAAACACTGGAACAAGGTCAGACAAGATTAATATTAAATTCTGAAGAATTGGGCTTATCCTCTGTGGCCTACCCCGTTTTTTTTTTTCTGTCTCTTATGAACAAGCTTTAGTCTGTTCCATCATGCTCTAAGTTTTACGGGACAGGCTGTTGTCCCACCCCAGGGCAGCACACTGCTGTGACTAGGAGGGTAAGTCGGTTTAATCATGGGGTTCAATATTTGGAAACCACTTCCTTGTCTGTAGTGATGTTCTCCAATTTAGGTTTTATTGGAAGTAAAGGTGACATTTTGATTTTCTTCCTTTTTTTTAATATAAATCTTTATTGTTCAGATTATTAGCTGTTCCTCTTTTTCCCCCCCATAGCTCCCCTCCACCCGGTTCCCACCCCACCCTCTGTCCTTACTCCCCCTCCCCCACTGTTCTCATCCATAGGTGTACGATTTTTGTCCAGTCTCTTCCCGCACCCCCCACACCCCTTTCCCCCCCGAGAATTGTCAGTCCACTCCCTTTCTATGCCCCTGATTCTATTATATTGACCAGTTTATTCTGTTCATCAGATTTTTTTATTCACTTGATTTTTAGATTCACTTGTTGATAGATATGTATTTGTTGTTCATAATTTTTATCTTTACCTTTTTCTTCTTCCTCTTCTTCTTAAAGAATACCTTTCAGCATTTCATATAATACTGGTTTGGTGGTGATGAACTCCTTTAGCTTTTTCTTATCTGTGAAGCTCTTTATCTGCCCTTCAATTTTGAATGATATCTTTGCTGGGTAGAGTAATCTTGGTTGTAGGTTCTTGCTATTCATCACTTTGTAGATTTCTTGCCACTCCTGTCTGGCCTGCGTAGTTTCTGTTGAGAAATCAGCTGACAATCGTATGGGTGCTCCCTTGTAGGTAACTAACTGTTTTTCTCTTGCTGCTTTTAATATTCTCTCTTTGTCTTTTGCTCTTGGCATTTTAATGATGATGTGTGTTGGTGTGTTCCTCTTTGGATTCCTTTTGTTTGGGGTTCTGTGCGCTTCCTGGACTTGTAAGTCTATTTCTTTCACCAGGTGGGGGAAGTTTTCAGTCATTATTTCTTCAAATAGGTTTTCAGTATCTTGCTTTCTCTCTCCTTCTGGCACCCCCATAATTCTGATGTTGGTACGCTTGAAGTTGTCCCAGAGGCTTCTTACACTATCTTCAACTTTTTGGATTTTTTTTTGCTTTTTTGGTTGGGTGTTTTTTGCTTCTTTGTATTTCAAATCTTTGACTTGATTCTTGCGATCCTCTAGTCTGCTGTTGGATCTCTGTATATTATTTTTTATTTCAGTCAGTTTATGCTTAATTTCTAGTTGGTCCTTTTTCATATCCTCGAGGGTCTCACTAAATTTATTGACCTTTTCTAGAAAATTCTTGAAAAACCTTATAACCCTGGTTTTGAACTCCCTATCCAGTTGTTTGCTTTCCTCCATTTCTTTCATTTGTGATCTGTTTCTTTGTCTCCACATTTTTGCTGCTTCCCTGAGTTGATAGATTGGCTTTGTGTGCTAGGTGTCCTATAGGGCCCAGTGGTTCAGCCTCCCCATTTACCTGAGGTGGACACTCTTGGTGCACCCCTTTGTGGGCTGTGTGCACAGTCTTGTAGTTAAGCCTTGATTGTTGTTGGTATCACTGGGAGGAATTGACCTCCAGGCCAGTTGGCTGTGAGGATCAGTTGTGTCTACGCTGGGAGAACTTCTGTGCTGAAGACACCCTTATGAGACAAGACTCTCTTGCAAAAGCCTCTGTGCTCAGCTTGGATGGGGCAGAGTCTCAGGGCGGAGCAGACAGCAATGGCTTCCCGTCTGCCCTGCCCTAAGAGGCCCCTGGGTCTCAGTGTCCCACGTTAATCGCTGCAAGCACCTCTGAGAGAAAGCTGCCCTTGAGTTTTGCCCACTGCCAGACAGTCCAGTTTCTCCCCGAATGAGTCTGGGTTCCCAGTGTCTCACCCGGAACTGGAGTTCAGAGTTGGTGGGAGCTTTTGTCTCCCTCCTGTTTGAGAAAGCCAGCCGCGCCAGCCCTCTCTGCGCACGTGCCTTCATACCTCTGCCTTCCGCAGCTCCTCTGAGTCTCAGTGTGCTTTTCTCTTTTCTTCCAGTTGTAAAATTTCCACTCAGCCAGCCTTCCTGTGGTTCTGGATGATGTCCGTTTTGTCTTTTAGTTGTAGTTTTGAAATTGTTGTGCGAGGTAGCAGTTTAGGTGTTTACCTATGCCTCCATCTTGTTTTCTCCCTGACATTTTGATTTTCTGTTTGCCTTCTTATTTCTCTTCTCTTATCCATCTATCTAAATTATTCCTCTTATCTCTCATCTGTTTTATCTCATTTCTCTCAATTGGTTCAAATGTCTTGTGCTTTTTTATGCTGTACATTTCTGAGTTTAATTACATGCCATTTATTATTTGTGTAGAGAAACCAGGGTTAATTCAAGTATAAGGAGCCACTGCCATAACAATTAGCAGTAAAGATGAGCACTTTCATCTTTGCATAAAGATGAGCAACATTCATTCTTCATTTCTAGTAAATTAATTTGTAAAGCATAATGGGCCCTGTTAGAACCCCAAACAGTATATGCATTTCTAGTCCACTGTGATAAATGTTAAGATTTTAAATGAAGCTGTCACATGTCTGTCTCCTCAAAATTCATTTTCTCCCTGGTATGTACAAGACCTTTAAGTTTTTGATTTGATTATGGTTTTTAAATAGACATTTTTTGTGATATTATTGAAAATAAAATATGTAGATGTGATAAAGGAGTTGTAGGAGCAAAAATATTTTAAAGACATTAAAAATAAAAATAAATAATTTAGTTATAGCATTTTTTAATTAAAAATTTTAGTATAAAGCTTCAGTCTAGTCTTATTTTCCACTCAGAAAATTTTTTGAAATATGTAACCCCTTTGAAATTTTTTAAAAATTTAAATGAACTTTTTATTTTAGAATAGTTTTGAATTTGCAGAAAAATTGAAAATATAGTACAGTAGTTCCTGAGTACCCTGTGCCCAGTTTTCTCTTTTATTGCATTAGTACATTCATTTGTCACAACTATTGGGCCATCAATGGTATATAACCTTTAATTAAACGTATTATTTGATTTGGATTTTATTAGTTTTTTCTTATCATCCATTTTCTGTTCCAGGATCTCATCTAAGAACATGTCTCTTTAGTCTCCTCTGGTCTATGACCTTTCATAGATTTTCCTTTTTTATTTTCTTTTTTTGTTAATCCTCATCTGAGGTGTTTTTTTAAAATATATATAATATTTATTTATTTATTTATTTATTTATTTATTTATTTATTGTTTTTCAGAGAGTAGAATGGAGGGAGGTAATGAGAAAGAAAGAGATAAATATCAGTATGAGAGAGACACATCTACCTACCCGTTGCCTCTCCCACAAGGCCTGACTGGGGGCTGGGAGTGGACCTGCAATTGAGGTACATGCTCTTGACTGGAAATCGAACCCGCGACCCTTCGGTGCATAGACTGACACTTCAACTACTGAGCACACTGGCCAGGGTAACTTTCCTGTATTTGATGACTGACAGTTTTGAGGAGTACTGGTTGGGTATTTTGTAGACTATCCTTCAATTTGGTTTTGTCTGATTCTTTTTTTCATGGCCAGATTATCATTTCCCACTGGAATATTAATACTTTATGTGTAAGTCACTGTCCCAATGTCTTACAGGCTAGAGTGCAAGTCTAGCAATTCTATAATGTACACTTGCAATGCATTTTTCTCCAGGTTAGAAATTTTTAAGCAGAGGTTAAAGATCAGGCTCTCTCTATAGTTGTAGGTAACATTTTGTGTTCAAGAAACCCTACAAGTTTCACAGATTCTTGAAGGCACCTATGAGCCAAAAACTCAAACACTGTTAGTGTGTGCTAGTGTTCGATACAGTTTTGCCCTATGGTTGTGATTCATTTTGCTCTTTTTATGTGCAGTTTGTGTTCATGGCCAACAGTGTATAGTTTTCTAATTTTTTTGTATAGGAAAATGGAGTCTCAATATTTTGCCCATTAATACTTAAGAACAATACATACACATGCATATTTTGACCCAGGATTTTTGCACTTATTTGATGATTATTTACACATTTATAATTATTCCAAATAATCATATTTACAGTTTAATCTTTTGTAAACATTTTAATACTCTTCATTCAATACAGGAAGTTAAAGTGTCTCCTTAAATGACACCACATTCTTTAACTATTACATTACAGACACAGCCAGAATGTCATTTGGACAACTGCTCTTTGCAGACAATTTTAGTCACATGCCAGTTGAGGATTAGCATTAGCCTAAATTGGGGGCCCAGTGTAAAAGAATTTATGAACTTCTAAAGTAATACCCAGTTTTTTTTAGGTGATGTTTATCATTCTACTCCCTTCTGAAGAGACGCTATTATCTAACAGGATAATTTTATGGTCAGAGTTATTTCAAAAGGTAAGTTATTCTGGGTTGTGGTAGCTCTACGACTATGTAAATATTGCCCAGAAGAGATACTTTTATAAATGCAGCTTTCCCTTTTCCAACTTCTACCTTAACCCTTGATAACTTAGGTGCCTGACTGGTAATTTTTTTGTTTACATTTTTAAAGGCAGCAGGTTTTACTGAGAGTCACATTTTAAAGATGTAGCAAAAACTAGCCTGGGATGATATCTTTGCAAACCCTAGTTACTCTGTGGGTCTGGAATAAACTGAGCATGGCAGGATTATGTTCCTTCGGCAGTGGACCCACGCTCCCAGCTCTGGGCAGATGTATGGGGTAAAATAAGGCATCTCACGCCCTGGATTTTAATTTATTAACAAGATTTAAAATGAGCAATTATGATCTTTTTTTAAAAATTATTAAGTTAGGCTGATTTCCAGCTTAATCACTAAGGTATATTTAGTCAACAGTTTGAAGATGGTATAGTACAGAAATTATATCATACTCCATGGTGTAACATCAAGACCATGAGTGAGGTCTTGGAGTCCAGCAGACCTCAAGTGTTGAAATCCTGGCTATGCCATTTTTAAGAGGCCACCTTTTGTTATTTAACTTCTCTGTCACTCAGTTTCCTTAACAAATTTATGGCTTCCTGGTTACTGTCATAGCACTAAACCCCTTTATCTGCTTTTAAGGAGTCTAATGTGGGAGCAGATATTGATGAAGTCATTGCACATGTACCTGTAAAATTATTATTAGAATAGGTGCTATGAAGAGCAGGTTCAGCCCTAGCTGGTTTGGCTCAGTGGATAGAGTGTCGGCCTGTAGGGTCCCAGGTTCGATTCCAGTCAAGGGCACATGCCCGGGTTGTGGGTTTGATCCCCAGTGGGGGGCGTGTAGGAGGCAGCTGATCAATGATTCTCTCTCATCATTGATGTTTCTATCTTTCCCTCTTCCTTCCTCTCTGAAATCAATAAAACTATTTGAAAAAAATATATCTTAAAAAAAGAAAAGAGCAGGTTCATGGAGCAGTGATAGACTATACAGTCCTTCCTGGGTGTCTTCTGGGCATTGGCTCCAGGAACACCCTCGAATATTAAAATTCAAGGGTGCTCAAGTCCCTTATATAAAATGGTGTACTGCCCTGGCTGGTGTGGCTCAGTTGGTTGGGCATCGTCCTATACACTGGAAGGTTGTTGGTTTGATCCCTGGTCAGGGCACATACCCGGGTTGCGGGCCTGATCCCCCAGTAAGGGGTGTGCAGGAGGCAGCTGACTGATATTTCTCCCTCTCATTTCCTTTCTAAAAATCAATTTAAAAAATCTTTAAAAATAAGATAAAATAGAACAATGTACCATTTGCATATCTCCCTGTATAATTCAAATAATCTCTAGATTACTTATACCTAATACAATGCAAATTCCGTGTAATAGCTATTATCTATATTATTTAGGGAATAATGACAAGAAAAAGTCTGAGCATGTTCATTATAGATGCAGCCATCGTAGGCCTATCTATATAATACATATCAGCAACAACATAACATTTCCCCCTGAATATTTTTCATCTACTACAGGACCTGCATATACGGAGGCCAACTGTAATGAGGTTTGTCAGATGGGAGTCAGCAAACACATATGAAAAGGAATTTATTACCTGGAATTTTTGGTACAGTTGTATGTTTCCTTATACATGGTTGTGATAGTTTATATCTACTTTTACTATCCTTTCTATATGTGTCATTTCAACTCCATTTTGGAAGTGGGCAGGATATGGATGATAAAGTAATACGAGTATAAACTTTTTAAAGATAGGAATAACTTCTTTATTATTAAACTAGAAATTTGTGCACTTGGTGTGGGGGAGAGGTCCCTCAGCCTGGCCTGCGCCCTCTTGCAATCCAGGAGCCCTTGGGTGATGTCCCACGGGGAGGGGGCCTAAGCTGGTAATCAGATATCCTTAGCGCTGCCCGGAGGCAGGAGATGCTCCCACCACTGCCACCCAGCTTCTGGGAGCGCACTGACCACCAGGGGGCAGCTCCTGCGTTGGTCAGTGAGCATCATAACGACCAGTCTTTCCACCGCTCGGTCGATTTGCATATTAGCCTTTTATTATATAGGATAGACTTTTAGATCAGTTTTAGGTTTACAGAAAAACTGGGCAGAAAGTAAAGAGTGTTTCCATATACTCCATTCAGATCTGTTGTCCACTTTTAATTGGGTTGTTTGTTTTCTTATATAGTATTTTGGATAATAGTCCTTTTTCAGATAAGTGTTTTGCAAATATTTTCTCTCAGTCTTTGGCTTGCTTTTTAGTTCTCTTGAGTGTCTTTTCCAGAGCAGAAGTTTTTAATTTGGATGAAGTCCATCTTATCACTGTTCTCTTTCATGGATTGTGTTTTTGGTGTTTTATTTAAAAAGTCATCACCAAATCCAGGGTCACCTAGATTTTCTCCTATGTTATCTTCTAGAAGTTTTATAATTTTGCATTTTACATTTAGGTCTGTGATCCATTTTGAGTTAATTTTTGTGAAGGATCTGTGCCTAGATTCATTTTCCCCCCACCTGAATGTCCAGTTGTTCTAACACCATTTGTTGAAAAGATTATCTTTTCTCTGCTGAATTGCTTTTACTTTTTTGCTCAAAGATCAGTTGATTGTATTTGTGTCAGTCTATTTCTGGGCACTGTTTTCTATTTCACGGATCTGTTTGTCTGTTCTTTCACCAATACCACTCTCTTGACCACTGTAGCTTCATAGTAAGTCTTGAAGTCAGGTAGTATTAGTCCTCTAACTTAGTTATTCTTCAGTATTATGTTGGCTCTTCTCGGTTGGAATACTTCTTTATACCCTAGGAAAAAGTACTTGGTAAACATTATGTGTTGAGACTCTTTTTTTAAAAATATACAGCAGCCGTAGTGATCTTTGTATAACAGTTAGAGTTGTTATTTCTGTGCCCCAGATCCTTCCAGTGGCTTCCCATACCAGTGAGAGTCAAATTGAAGTTCCCTGCTGTCCCCTGTGGTCCTCCAGTGACCGACTCTTCTGTTACCTTCCTGACCTCATCTCTTAATACTCTCTCCCTCACTCTCTTCCATCTAGACACAATGCCCTTGATCTTGCTTGCACACACCAGCATACCCTGTCTTGGGCCTTAGCAATCTCAGATATCTGCATGGCTAACTCTTTTATCTCTTTCCAGTCTTATTCAAATACTACCTTTCCAATGAGAACTCTGATCATTTTATTTGAAATTCTAGCTTGCCTCCCTCCTTACCCCTCAGCCTGTATATACTCTGAATCTCTTATCATGCTCTAAATTTTTCATAGCCATCATTACTTTTAGCATCCTATAGACTTATTTATGTTTATTATTCTTGCTATCATCTCTCTTTCTGCTAGAATTCAATTCCAAATGATAGGGCTCTTTCTTTTGTTAACCAATGTGTCTTCAGCTTATAAAACATAAGCTTTCAATAAATATTAATTTTCAAAAGTGAATGAATGATTTGGTAATTGGTAGGTGACTTCTAGAATGGTGGTTTGCAGATAGCACTCATAAGTTATCAGTTACTACCTTACAGTGTCTACATCTATTGTGAAACTAAAAATATTTTGAAGCATAAAATTAGGGGGAGCTGACAGAAAGAGGTTAAGTAAGAAAGGAGGGAAGGCTTTGCTTTTGAAAATCTCACTGAAAATGGGTGTTTTCTCTGGTGACCTTGGCTAGCTGGTGGGTACTTGTAAAAGACAATATGATATTAGAAGGTACAGGTTATAGAGTCTCTACTAGACCATGATGATAGTCTAGTAATCTTACAGATGATAAAATTGGGCCCAAAGAATACATGTCCCTTGCTCATGTAGCTAGTTAGTGGCAGACAATCATGTAGAGATTTGCTAAGTCTGCATTTAGTGTCTTTTGATTTTTTCTTTGCCTACTGCCTTCCCAACATTAAAAAAAAAAAAATCCTCATGTCTTTAACTCTTTTCCCGAATTTTTTCTTCTTTTTAATAAATATTTGAATACCTTCTTTCTGCTAGGAATGTGCTTGCTGCTGAGAATACGAAGATAAATGAAACAAGGTCTTGCTCTTAGATTTTGTCATGAGTATTGAGGGAGCTGGACCTGAACCTATAACTAGGGCAGTGGTCGGCAAACTCATTAGTCAACAGAGCCAAATATCAACAGTACAACGATTGTAATTTCTTTTGAGAGCCACATTTTTTAAACTTAAATTTCTTCTAACACCACTTCTTCAAAATAGACTTGCCCAGGCCGTGGTATTTTGTGGAAGAGCCACACTCCAGGGGCCAAAGAGCTGCATGTGGCTTGTGAGCCACAGTTGCTGATCACGGAGCTAGGGGATCCCAGTGCCCCCAGTGCAGAGGGAGCGTGGGAGGCCGAGGAGCTTGACGGGCGGGGCACCAGACGTTACAGAGTCCTAACAGTGACTGAAGGAGGTAGAAGAAGAGCCTCTGGCCAGGCAGAACAGCAAATGGCATTTGCTATTAAAGTGATTTGACTGCAAATAGTCTTGGAAAATGTGCTGTTGCTTTACTTGTTGGTGACTTGCATTTTTCAGGTTAGCCACTGGGGTGCGCAGGAAAGCTTACTGTGGCTCTCACAGGTAGACGTGATCAGACCAGGACAGGGAAAAGGTTTTGGCTGAGGAACAGGTAGTTGGACTTTGGCTGGAGACTTATTAATTATCAGCAGCTGTGCGTCGCTGCAGGTTGCCCAGGACCAAACCAGAGAGGGTTGGACCTGCATTACCACCATTTGTCCACCATCCAGAACTGAAATACCATTGGTGACATGTACACATACGGAACTGTTTGACATTGAAATTGGGACTCAAAAGAACTGTTGGCCCAGAAAGAAACTCACTACAGATTGATTCATTTGCCTCTCAGCATAACCATTATTGCTTGTCTCATTTTCGGTTCTTATAAGTGTATTTCTAGTATCACATGATCTCACTCATCTCGGGGAAATAATGAACACCATAAACTGATGAACAAAAACAGACCTGGAGGCAGGGAAGCATCGATCAGACTGTCAAACCTCAGAGGGAAGGTAGGGGACAGTGGGAGTAAGAGGGAGAGATCAACCAAAGGACTTGTATGCATGCATATAAGCCTAACCAGTGCTCACGGAGAACAGGGGGTGGGGGCATGCGTGGGGAGGGGTTTGGGATGGGAATGGGGGGATGAGGACAAATATGTGATACCTTAATCAATAAAGAAATTAAAAAAAATAAAAAAATTATCACACTTTACTGTTAGACTGTTAGGTTGGATTATTATTTATATATTTAGAGTGATCAGTTACATTAGTGGGGAACTTCTGCACTGGACAACAAAACATATTTCCAAACCTTAGGTATTTGTGTACTTAACCTAAGTACATTCTCGAGCAGTAAAAAAATTAGGTGATCTAGCACTAGACTTCCTTGTGAGATTGGACCAGTATTTCTTGAGAAAAGTGGTAGTTTTCTAGGTGAACACTTTACCTCCCTCCCTCCCTCCCTCCCTCCCTCCCTCCGTCCCTCCCTCCTTCCCTCCATCACTCCCTTACTCCCAATTAATTAATCATAGATAAAATCTAGCACATGTCAACTTGATCCAGGCAGAGAAAAGAAGCATAATAGGAAGATGAGGCTTAAATTAATCCTATATAATAAAAACCTAATATGCAAATCGAGGGAACAGCGGAACAACCAGTCATAATGATGTGCACTGACCACCAGGGGGCAGACGCTCAACACAGGAGCTGCCCCCTAGTGGTCAGTGCACTCCCACAGGGAGAGCACCACTCAGCCAGAAGCCGGACTTGCCGCTGGCAGGTGCAGCGGCGATGGCGGGAGCCTCTCCTTCTCTGCTGCAGGCGGGCGGTAAGGAGTGAGTGGTCCCCGACTGCGAGATGGGTGTCTGACTGCCAGCTTAGGCCCGATCCTAGGCCCATGTGTGTGTCAGAGAAACAAGATCATATTGTTTCTGCATAGTATTTTTTTTATTTATTACTTATAGGGGAAAGGAAAAACCAACACATTATTTCCTCAAAGGCCAAACATGTTTTAGTTTTTAATCCTGTTTCCTTTAGCAATCGGCATCTGGTTTACCAGAAATATTTCCTAATTATAAACCAAAGGGTTTATACCAGAACTGAAAAGTTGAAATTTAAAAGAAACAAACTAGTATGTCCAACTGCTTAACTTGCTATGTTCAAAATTGAGCATCTTCCCTATCCTTGTGTTTTCTCTAACTGAAAACATAGCTCATGAAAATATAGAAATTTAGGAATGTAAAGTGTTCCCCATTATTTCTTTCCCTTATTTGTTTATCAGCCACCTAGTTCTGGAAAAGTCTGAGGAAGCCAACTGATTATTTTGTAATTTGAAATAAAGGGAAAGAATCAAGCATTTACATGTATGAATTGTACCTATACCTCAAGGTAAACAAATATTTAATGAAAGGAGATTCACCTTATAGAAATAAATGAATTATTTCTGTAAATAATAATTTACCTAATTAATTTAAATAATTAATTTAAATTAGCTTTTAAATGAAGAATGAATTGTAGAATTAGAGTGCTACTGTTTTACAACCTCTAATGCAATCTAGACAATGATCATTCAGTGGCTGCTAACTTTAACAAAAGGCACAACCAGATTTTATTTGCCTGAATCTTATCAATTACCTAGATCTAATTTCCAATTTACAGGAAATACTGTATTAGGACCCTGCTAAATAGTATTATGGGGATGCAATCACCAAAATTCAAACTGGGAAACCACAAGGCAACAAGTGATCCAGTTACTTCAATAAAGAAATTAAAGGAAATAGAGAGAGAAGGATGGGAATTTATGGATTGAAAGAGACTAAGGAGATATGTCAGTCAGCTACAGTACATTGACCTCCTTTGGATTTTGAATCAAACACACTGTAAAAAGAAATTAACAGATTATCGAGGGAAATTTTTAATTTTTTATTTTTTTGCTGTTCAAATTTTATTTTATTTTTAATAAATCTTTATTCAGATTATTACAATTATTTCTCCTTTTTCCCCCATAGCTCCCCTCCACCCGGTTCCCACCCCACCTTCTGCCTTTACCTCCCCCCCACTGTCCTCATCCATAGGTGTATGATTTTTGTCCAATCTCTTCCTGCACGCCCCCCATACCCCTTTCCCCTGAGAATTATCAGTCCACTCCCTTTCTATGCCCCTGATTCTATTATATTCACCAGTTTATTCTGTTCCTCAGGTTTTTAATTCACTTGATTTTTAGGTTCACTTGTTGATAGATATGTATTTGTTGTTCATAATTTTTATCTTTACTTTTTTCTTCTTCCTCTTCTTAAAGAATACCTTTCAGCATTTCATATAATACTGGTTTGGTGGTGATGAACTCCTTTAGCTTTTTCTTATCTGTGAAGCTCTTTATCTGATCTTCAATTCCGAATGATAGCTTTGCTGGGTAGAGTAATCTTGGTTGTAGGTTCTTGCTATCCATCACTTTGAATATTTCTTCCCACTCCCATCTGGCCTTCATAGTTTCTATTGAGAAATCAGCTGACAGTCATATGGGTGCTCCCTTGTAGGTAATTAACTGTTTTTATCTTGCTGCTTTTAAGATTCTCTCTTTGTCTTTTGCTCTTGGCATTTTAATGATGATGTGTGTTGGTGTGTTCCTCTTTGGATTCCTTTTGTTTGGGGTTCTCTGCGCTTCCTGTATTTGTCTATTTCTTTCACCAGGTGGGGGAAGTTTTTGGTCATTATTTCTTCAAATAGGTTTTTAGTATCTTGCTCTCTCTCTTCCTCTGGCACCCCCATAACATACACAATGGCATTGTTAGCTATAGTCATAGGTTGTACATTGCATCCTCAGAACTTATTTATCTTATAACTGGAAGTGTTTACCTTTGGACAGACAGCCTTCACCCAATCACAAACACAGCTCTCAATCCCAGTTGCTAAGCACAGGTGGAAACCTGTGAGAAAGAACAACCCCAGAGCCCTGTTGGGAACAGCACTGCTGACGAGACCTGCCAGGATACTGTCCTTGGAGGGCTTCAAAAGAAACCACTGACGTGGACTCTCCCAGGACCATGCCCGTCCACAGATGAGAACCCATTCTGTGGGTCCTGACTGCGATTCACGAAGAGATTACAGATCCGTTAGGCTTCTCTTAGGGGCATATTCTGTGTGCCAACCACCCAGCAGCACTTCATGAAGTCATCTAATTATGCTGCCATTCTATCAGAGAGAATTGGTGGTGGTTCTGCTTAAGTAAATATTGTCTATATTTTCTGTTTGTGAAAACTCCAGCACAGTTTTATGCAGTCTTTTAGAAGTGAGGCTGGAGTGTTGTGACCTAGGAAGAAAACGGTGGAGAGATTAAATGGTATGACAGTCATTTAGTGAGCTAGTCGTCCCCGAATTGCAGAGGAGCTAACACACACTGAGTATCTGCTCTGTGCCAGGAACTCTATCTGATCCTTGGGACATTGCGTGGGAACTCGGGCTCAGGGAGGGTAAGTACCTTCCCTCGGGTTCTGCAGCTAGTAAGTCATAGATCTTGAATTTTAACGTAATCTGTTTTAAAAGCCTCTTTTCTGAATTATACATTCATAAATTTTACTAGTAAAGTATTCTCCTTTGAGTACATCTTTCAAAATAAGATCCGTGGTTTAGAATGTATTTTTGACACGTTCAGACTTCCACCATTTCTATGAAATTAGTGTGCTCTCAAAGTGTGTGTGTGTGTGTGTGTGTGTGTGTGTGTGTGTGTGTGTGTCTTTGAGGGGACATGAAGAAACCAATGATCCATTTACGTGGTTTGTTTCGAGTGGGTATGAGGAGGTAGAAATCCTATTGTCCATTAATTTAAAAAATATAGAGATGATACGATTAGAATGTGAAACTAATAGATTCTACAAGGATTCGCTTTGCTTAGTTATGAATAGATGACAAGAAGGGCAGGTGGAATGAGGGCTTCACTTGGTCTAGAGTAAGGTCTGGAGAGTAGCTGTGACATGAGAGATTTTACGGCCGTTTAGTTGCATTCACGCAGGGCATTAGGAACTCTGTTTTTCAGGCTGCAGTTTCTTTGCTGTGTCAGCATCTTTATTGTCTGGACTCAGAACCCTTTGAGTGTACCAAACCAGAAGGGAATGGGCAGCATGCAAGGTACAAAAGGATTGAACTGGTTTATGATATTCGCTAATAATTTTGAATGATAAAAACATACCAACAGCTGATAATATAACATAAATGATAGCTACAAAGTCATTATAGTAATTACAAAATTAGTTTCTTGAGATAGTCATTGTTACTACTTGTGTTTGATGATTTAAAAGAAATATTGGGCACATAAATATTTTTTTAAAATTTTCTACAAAGACCCACAATAACAGTGGCTTTAAAATGATCACTTTTATGTCCACTCAGGTGGCAGTGCAGAGGTGGGGAGTCAGGACTGAATGCAGCTCAGTTCCATGAGTTCAGCCAGGGCTGGGATGGCGTTCAGGGTCACGGACTGTGGTGGTTTTAAAACATTTGATGATTAAAAAAAAATATTGGGTACATAAGTTTTTATTTTTCTTCTTTTCCCATTAAAACGTCAGAGTGTTTGTCTTCTCTCCTTGAATCTAGTAGGGCACCTGGCTCACCTGTAACCAGAAGAATGTGGGGTTAGTGCTGCTACATGACTTCCAAGGTTAGGTCTGGAAAATGATGCAGCTTCCACCTTGTTCTCCGGGGCCTTGCTTTTGGAACTCTGAAATCCTACCCTGAGGTCACATCCTGTCAGGCCATAGGTAGAGGTCCCCTGCGAGTGATCTGGCTGGCTCCCCGAATGAGACATATGAGTGGAAGCTACCTTCAGGTGATTCCAGCCTCCACCGGTCAAACCATCTAGCTGTTGAGTTTTATTTATTTTTATTTTTATTTTTAAAAAATATATTTTATTGATTTTTTACAGAGAGGAAGGGAAAGGGATAGAGAGTTAGAAACATCGATGGGAGAGAAACATCGATCAGCTGCCTCCTGCACACCTCCTGCTGGGGATGGATGTGCCTGCAACCAAGGTACATGTCCTTGACTGGAATCGAACCTGGAACCCTTCAGTCCACAGGCCGACACTCTATCCACTGAGCCAAACCAGTTAGGACTAGCTGTTGAGTTTTACCAGCTGAGGCCTAGACATCTTGGAATAAGGTGCATTCCCCCCTTCTGCAGGTTTGCATTTCTGACCGACAGAATTTATAACAATATAATTGCTTTATAGGCTCAGTTTTGGGGTGATTTGTTACATAGCAATAGTAACCAGAACTGGGACCCAGGTTCCTTCTGTGATACTGTTTTGCCATCTTCAGTTGTTCCCCTCACATGGTTATTAGATGTTGGGCTACCACATCTGCATCCCAGGCTGAAGAAGTACAGAAAAAAACACTGTCTTTCTCTTTAAGGACACCTCTCAGCAAGTAGCACATTCATTACTGTTCACATCTCATTGGCCAGAACTTAGCCAGAACATGGCCACAGCTAGCTCAAGGAAGATTGGGAACTGTGGATTTATTTTATTTTATATTTTTAATATTTTTATTGATTTCAGAGAGGAAGGGAGAGGGAGAGATAGAAACATCAATGATGAGAGAGAATCATTGATCAGTTGCCTCCTGCACGCCCCCCATTGGGGATCGAGCCCGCAACCTGAGCATATGCCCTTGGCCAGAATCGAACCTGGGACCCTTGAGCCCACAGGCCGATGCTTTATCCACTGAGTCAAACCGGCTAAGGCTGTGGACTTATTCCTGGTGACTATGCATCTGGCTAAAAACTAGGGAATCTAAAGAAAAAATTGGGGCCCTGGCTGGTTTGGCTCAGTGGTTAGTCAGCCCACGGACTGAAGGGTCATGGGTTCGATTCTCAGTCAAGGGCACACACCTCGGTTGTAGGGTCGATCCCTGGCCCAGATTGGGGTGTGAGTGGGAGGCAACCAATCGATGTGTCTCTCAATTTGATGATTAGTCCTCTCTCTCTCTCTCTGTCTCTGTCTCTTTCTCCCTATCCTCCCTTCCACTCTTTTTAAAAACAAATCAATGGGGAAAAATTGGGGAAATTATATTTTTTTAGAGAAAAGAATGCGTGGATATGGGGAAAGTTATAATTTCTGCTACAGGTGTTTGGCTTGATTATACTAAATTCTTTTCTTTGTAGTTTGTAAATGGTATCTATTTTTCTCCTAGGAAAATTTTCATTTCATAGACCTTCCAGTAGCAGGTTTGCTGGACAACACTGTATTTTGGTGAGGATTTGAATCCATTAATAATAATCCTGTTTTGCAAATTAAAACAAGGCAACAGTGACTTAAAGAGAATTAAGTGTACTTCTCTCATGTAAAAGAAGCCCAGCAGGAGGCAGCCAAGGGCTGGCTAAGAACGGCTGTACGAATACCCTGTATCAGCCACAACCCAGGCTCTTTTGGTCTTGTTCCTGCAGCCTTAAGGTGCTGCCTTGTGGTCCAGGATGCTTGAACATGACCCGTTGGGTGGGCTTCCCAGCCAGTAGAAAGGAAGAAAGAGGGAAGAAGGAATAAGAAGCACACCAGGTGTCTTTCTTTTTTTTTTTTTTTTTTTTAAATAATATATTTTTATTGATTTTAGAGATGAAGCCGAGGGAGAGAGATAGAAACATCAATGCTGAGAGATAATCATTGATTGACTGCCTCCTGCACACCCTCTACAGGGGATCAACCCGGGCATGTGCTCTGACTGGGAATCGAACTGTGACCTCCTGGTTCATAGGCTGATGCTCAACCACTGAGCCACGCCGGCCAGACACACCAGGTGTCTTTCATAGAAAATTCCTCGAAGTTGCCCTGTGAAACTTCTGCTTTCGTTTCATTGTCCAGAACAGTTTTGTTTCTCATGCCTGCTGGGGAAGTGTAGTTTTAAGATCTGGGTTTCTGTAATACCACGTGTATCACAGAAAGCTCTGCTACACACTGTCAATTCAAAAAGGACTATTTGCTTTGCTAGAACTTGGGCCACATTAAATATGTATATTGTAACACAGACAGAAAATGGTTAGAAAATGCATAGCGAATTTACAAATGTTGTGGTTTACATTTGTGTTCACATAAGACTTTCAGCTGTTCATTCCCCATTATTATAAACACTTGAGTTTGTAGGGACATCTGATGTTTACTGGCAGACTACACGTGGCCTTTACACAGGCTGTCACTGTTTCAGCCTCAGCGCTCAAAGCCTTTTCTGAAAAAGAACAACCCCATTTCTGGTATATACATAATAGGCCATCTGTCATCGTTTCTCAGCAGTCAAAGTTGCATTGTTTGAGGTTTTGCTTTTCTAAAAGTATACTCTTTTTCTTTTTTTTTTTTTTTTGCTCCCTGGAAAGATTCCCCTCCCCCCTTTTGCTTTAGAATTGAAATAGTCTGAATGAAGATTTTTAGCCATTTCTGGTGCAAGACTGAACTAGTTGTGAGGCATTGATTCATCCCTAGACCACGTGCAGTTGCTATAGAGCGTTTGTCTTGTTCATATCTCTCTTGAGAAAGTACCACGACTCTTTGTTATTCTCTGGGTAAAGCAAATTTTCTGCCCTGTGTAGTAGGGTTGAAAGATATAATTCACTATTAAACTTGGGGAAAATGCAAGGAAAATATTTTCTTTCATTTTCTAGCTTCTCTGGTTGTCTGTGTGATTTCCACCTTCTGATAGTAATGTGCTCAAGTGGAATGTGTTTTGACGATTAGTCTGATGTGGTCATTTGAGCAGTCTCCTGTTGTTCTGACTCTCCTGGATAAAATGCTTGTTTCTTGTGCACAGCCTTGCTCTTTTTCTCTGGGCCTGTAGGGGGAGACATTGGTGTGGCTTCTCTAACCATGCCCTTCTGGGGAAGTAAGGTGCTCCCATCTACCAATGTCTTTATCCTCCTTTTCACCTCTGCCTCCCAGGTGATGCTCCTTTTCTGCCTAATACTTGGCACCCTGTTGGCCACTGAGTCCCAAGGCAGCAACCTGTGAACTTGGGGCCCACTCTTGTGGTTCAGGCCACAACCTTCACTTGCTTGACTTCACCTTGGATCGTGCTGGAGCCACAAACCCCTGTGTGTTCTGGCTGGGATGCTCAATTGCTCCTGGACCATGTGATCAGCCCTGCGGCCCTTGCTATAAGAACCCCTTCTTTCTGCCAGGATGGCCCCTCTGGCCAGGGCCCCAGCTGGAGTCACAGGCACCTCTGTGTCTAGGCCATACCAAGTAGAGCCAAGGATAGCCTCCTTCCAGGGGGAGGGAGGCCAGGTAGGAAGTAGGGCTGAAAGCCCCCTTCTCCCTTCCATGTCACTCCTCACAGAATACATCTCCTACTGTCAGGACCAAAGCCTGGACAGGGGACTCTTTCCTCCCACAATATACTTGTTTCATATGCCACATCCCCTATATCACATGCTCCTTGTAGCCCTGTGACTCTGCTGTCATAGCTGGGAGGGCTGTCTTTTCTACCCTGGGAAAGAATTCTGCAAGCTACATCAGGTCCCTGAATAAAAGGAGGCAGGGAGGGGGGAAAGGAATAAAGCAACTTATAAAATTCTCTTTAGATAAGATAATAGGATGGCTAGCAAAGTTACAGTCTTGTTGACTGATCCAATTTTGCAAGTCAGAAGTGATTATCCATCTTTTTGTAGCACTTCTATCATCTCTCTTTTTTAAGGCTGATGAACACTTTATACTAAAAGGCAAAGTAGAATGTATGAATAATTTTCAAAATATTGTCTTATTACACTTGCTTTTAAGATGTGGGAAAATTTCAGTCTTCTTAAACTTTATACCATCTAAATCATTCTCTTTGCTGGAAGGGTTTAGCAAGAATATGAGGCCTTGTAATCTGAAGACCTGTGCTCAAGTCCTGGCTACCAGCTAGGCAATGGGGAGTAAATCACTTTCAGTTAATAGTGCCTCAGTTGTTTCATCTTTAAAAAATGTGAGTAGGAATCTACCTCAGAAAGCATATGTGAGTATAAAGTGGGGTGGTTAGTGAAAGCAGTCTGCCAGTGCTGGAGTATCGTTTGGTGTTATTAATACTAGGGTTCCCACCTCACATCATGCTCATTCATCTTTGTGCACTTCTGCTTGTGTTCCTTCTGCTCGGAGTGTACAGCTCCTCCCACATGCCACCAGTCTGTCGTGGTATCAGGATTACATGGGCATGCTACCCTTAGCTCCCGTCCCACAGGTGGCCAATAGGCTTCTCATTGTGTGGCAGATATCTTACTGTTGTTTCCTCTGTGAGATTTGAAATGCTTTGGTGGCAGAAGCTATATTTTATAGTAGGAGGGATCTCAAATACCAGATTTCAAGCTGTATTACAAAGCCACTGTTTCAAAACTGCCTGCTACTGGCACAAGAACAGACATATAGATCAATGGAATAAAATAGAGAACCGAGAAATAGACCCAAACCACTATGCTCAATTAATATTTGACAAAAGTGTCAAGAACATACAATGGAGTCAAGACAGGCTCTTCAATAAATGGTGCTGGGAAAATTGGACAGATACATGCAAAAAAAATGAAACTAGACCACCAGCTTACACCATACACAAAAATAATCTCAAAATGGATAAAGGACTTAAACATAAGATGGGAAACCATAAAAATATTAGAGAAATCCATAGGCAGCAAAATCTTAGACATAAGCCGAAGCAATATCTTCACTGATATAGCTTCTAGGGCAATGGAAACTAAGGAGAACATAAACAAATGGGACTACATCAAAGTAAAAAGCTTCTGCACAGCAAAAGAAACCATCAACAAAACAACAAGAAAGCCCACTGCATGGGAGAACACATTTGCCATTGTTATCACCGATAAGGGTTTCATCTCCAACATTTACAGGGAACTCATACAACTTAACAAAAGGAAGATAAACAACCCAATCAAAAAATGGGCGATGGACCGAAATAGGTATTTTTCAAAAGAAGACAGAAGGAAGACCAAGAGACATATGAAAACATGCTCAAAGTCACTAATCATCTGAGAGATGCAAATCAGAACGACAATTCGGTACCATCTCACACCTGTCAGAATGGCTATTATCAACAAATCAACAAATGACAAGTGTTGGTGAGGATGCGGAGAAAAAGGAACCCTCCTTCACTGCTGGTGGGAATGCAGATTGGTGCAGCCACTGTGGAGAACAGTATGGAGTTTCCTCAAAAAACTAAAAATGGAAATCCCATTTGACCCAGTGATCCCACTTCTAGGAATATATCCCAAGAAACTAGAAACACCAATCAGAAAGGATATATGCACCCCTATGTTCATAGCAGCACAATTTATCATAACTAAGGTTTGGAAACAGCCTAAGTGCCCATCAGCAGATGAGTGGATTAAAAAACTGTGGTACATCTACACAATGGAATACTACGCTGCAGTAAAAAAGAAGGAATTCTTACCATTTGCAACAGCGTGGATGGAACTGGAGAGCATTATGCTAAATGAAATAAGACAGAGATAAATATCACATGATCTCACTCATTTGTGGAATATAATGAACAACATAAACTGATGAACAAAAACAGATCCAGAACAGAGAAGCATCGATCAGACCTCAAACCTCAGAGGGAAGGTAGGGGAGGGTGGGGGTAAGGAGGAGAAATCAACCAAAGGACTTGTATGCATGCATATAAGCCTAACCAATGGACACAGGTACCAGGGGGGTGAGGGCATGAGTTTGGGGGGGTGGTGCAATGGGGGGATAAAGAGACATATGTAATACCTTAATCAATAAAGAAAATAAAAAGAAGCTATATTTTATATACCTATATAATATCCCATAATATCCCTGTATCATATGCTCCTTTTAACTAGTCCTCTTCACTTCTTTTATATTTCATATTTGGGGGAGTATTTTCTATAATTCTGGGGCACATTTTGGAGCTGAAAAGAGTTGGCATTGGTTAATATTACTGCAAGGCAGTGAAATAGAAAAATAATCCAGTTACAGTTACTTCATAATCCTCTTACCTGATCCCTTTGTGATTCCGAAAAGTACCTAACCTCCGAATAACTTCTAACTAACTGAAGTTATTCAGAACTTACGAGATAAAAAGCATATGTTTTAATTTAAATACTTTATTCATATGTAGTTTTGACTGTTGAAAGTCTTTTTAGGTTTTAGAAATTTGTCTTCGAGCTGTGAAGTCATTTCTCTGTCACACTAAAAGACTTCTGACTCAAAGGTATTTTTCACAGTTGGTCTGTTTGAATCCAGATCTAATATATTGAGATTTGGTTTTGGTGGCCATGTTTACATGTATAGTTATTTCTTCAGTTACTGTAATGAAGCCATCTCAGAATTCACATATATGCAGCTAATAAATATTTATTCTCAATGCCTGAGATTCCTCATCTGTAAATTAAGAATAATGACAGGCCTCCCCTGTGAAGATATGAAATGCTAGGTCAGGGCCTGGCATACAGTAAATGCTATCTACCTACATGTCAAGCATTGTACTTACTACATCAGAACACATGAATATTTTAAGCATTTTAAAAGCTTCTTTATCAGTATTGACAAATTTCCATAAGGTTATACCAGTGGAGTCTCCCCTCAGCACTCCTAGGGTGCCTGTTTTTACCACACAGAATTAGCTATTAGCCAAACTTCCTCATATGCTTCTGTTGTTATTGGCACATCATCACTTATTTTTTTCTTCTTTGCTCTATTAGTCCTGATTTTTGTTATATAATTTACTCCTTAATAAAAGTGTGGAAACAACCACAAAACCCATTGACTATGCTTTTTTAATATATTTTTTCTTTTTTTAGGAGCTAGAATATGACATGTTACTTATAAATATAGATAATAGGAGGAGTCAGGAATTTGAAAGTTTGAGACTACTCTTCTAATAGTGGGCAGTAAGGGTGTATAGAACATTTTAAAAATGCTTGAAAGGATATCTGAGAAGAGTATCCACTTCTTCAAAATTTGCCTTTGGTTTTCAAGGGGAAAAAAAGAGTGGGCAATGGGGAAAAAAAGGGAGACATATGTTCTACTATTTGTAATACTTTAAACAATAAAGTAAAAAAAAAAAAGTGGGCAAAGCAAGAGTCCTATAGAAAGTCAAGGTGAGGAAATGACCAACCCACTATGTTACTCTAGTGGGTAACTTAGGGAAAAGCTTTTCTCCTCTGACTTCTGTCAGAGCTATTTTTCCTCCTGTCTGTGTTATGTTGTGGGCAAGTTTTGGTTGGGAAAATGTGCCCTTGGTTAAAACAAGTTTGAAGATCTTTTTCCTGCCAGAGGAATTTAGCATCAGGGAGAAGTCTCCTGGCACCCAGACACTAGGATGTGTGCCTTTCCATTTGCTCATCAGTGCTCATGGGTGCTGCTGCAGGGAGTGGGTGCGGTGGTGGTGGTGGTGGTGGTGGTGATGGTGGTGATGGTGGTGATGGTGATGATGGTGATGGTGATGTGGTGTTGTTGTTGGTGGTGGTTTTGATGATGGTGGTGGTGGTGATGGTGATGTGGTGGTAGTGCTGGTGGTGGTGGTTATGGTGATGGTGGTGGTGGTGGTGGTGGTTTTGGTGGTGGTGATGTGGTGGTGGTGGTGATGGTGGTGATGTGGTGGTGGTGGTTATGGTGATGGCGGTGGTGGTGGTGGTGGTTTTGGTGGTGGTGGTGGTGGTGGTGGTGGTGATGGTGGTGATGGTGGTGGTGGTGATGGTGATGGTGGTGATGGTGATGTGGTGGTGGTGGTGGTGGTGGTGATGGTGATGTGGTGGTGGTGGTGGTGATGGTGGTGATGGTGGTGATGGTGATGGTGGTGATGGTGATATGGTGATGGTGGTGGTGGTGGTGATGGTGGTGATGGTGATGTGGTGGTGGTGGTGGTGATGGTGATATGGTGGTAGTGGTGGTGGTTTTGGTGGTGGTGGTAATGGTGGTGGTGGTGGTGGTGGCAGAGCCTTTCTGGTAGTGGATTTGAGTCACCTGGTGTGTGACTTCTGAAGCCCATTAGGGCATGCAGGGTAACCTGGTAACTAGCAGTTGCCCTACAAGCTGTAAACTAATTTAAATTTTAAAAGTTTAGGTGGGAGGTAATCTTATTATGAAATGAGCCCAGGTTGAATTTTTTCCAGTGGTTCAGAGGAGCTGCCCTTGGTGTTCCCCACCCTTTTCTCTCTGCTGCTGACTCACTCTGTGACTGGTCTGTTGTGCTACAGGAGTGGAAAGTGTTGTGCTTGTGAATCGAATCACAGTTCACAATGTAAATTGTGAATTCCGTCGACTAGAGAAGTGCAGCCAAACAACCTGAAAAAACACTCTGAAACTCTTGGTCAAAATAAGAGAGACCACAACTGTATGAAAGGAGTTACTAAGAATTATGTTCTACCTCAATTAAAATAAAGAGAATTCTAGGTCACTTTTCTTCACGAAAAAGGAAATTTGTTAGGTGAATTTTGGACCAGGTGTAAAGGCATATTTGGCTTTGCTCCTTGGACCACAGTGACAAATTCATGGTACCAGTCAGTACTTATCAAGAAAGACTCTGATTATATTCAAGGTAAAAGGTATTAGAACATTCCATTGTACAGTAATATAGAGTCTAGTTCCAGAGAGAGGCGAGAACTCCCAAGTTCTTGTTTTTGGCATTGTATTGTCACCTTGGGCAGAATGAAGAATTTCTCTGTACCTTTTTGTAATCTACACTGTAGAGAACATTTATGCAGTTTATTTAGTAAAGGGATTGTTTCCTCAATAGCTGAGGACATTTTTCTTTTTCTGGAATTGATAGGACAAGAAATTAAAGCACTTCTTTTTCTATGTTACTTCCCAAGTTCCTTGATATTGGTCAATATGTGGGTACAATAAAAAGGGTTAAACACTAGCTCTGTGGCTCCCTCGCTTAGAGAAATCTTGGTCCAGATTAAGTTCTTTTAAATGTATTTATTTATTTTTAACCAGTAAAATGAGGACGCTGATATGTAAATATAGTTGTAGAATTGTTGGGAGATTATGCAAAATTCTGTAGTGCATACCACAGTAACTTTGATATGACTTGGACATTCATTGTAGGTGCTCAGTGCATATTTGCTAATTGAATTAAAGTGAGTAGGAAGCCAAGAGTATTTGTTGAGGGCCTGCTGTAGCATATTTATACTATATCATTTAATGCTTATAATAATTCCAGGTTGTAGCTACCTAGTAAGGTATCTGAAGATGGTGACTATATTACAGATGCAGAAACTTGAGTTTCATGGGAGCAATCATTTTTCCAAGCTGAAATTGCTAGCTAGTGTTGTTGCCAGGATTTGGACCTGTGTTTGTATAGATTTCTTGTCCCGCTGACTCTTCTGTCTGTTCTCTATCCCTGTCATAAGCTACCTCCCATAACCTGCCAAATCAGTCAGATCGTGAACTATGTCAACTATTTAAAGTGTTATGGTACCTAAGTAGTTGATGAACATATGTGGGCATGTATTTTCTAAATAGGATGTTGGTTGGGATAGGAAATAACATAAAGGTAAGAGGATATCTGATTCTTTCAGAAACCAGTAAGCCCTAAAATTTCAAAGAAACTTAAGGAATTATGTACATTCACTAGAATTTGTTTCTATTTTTATCTGAGTTACTGGAGATTTTTGAGAGTATCTTGGATTAATTTGAATTTTAAAGTGAATGGTTTAGACTTTAAACCTCAAATTATTGAAGGTATTCATAATAGATTGATCTCATATATAAACAGTGTGGAATATATGTTTATTTGTTTTCATCCATTTATGTAGTATCTGAACACATTGGGATATATTCTTTTAAAAACTACATATTTTTATTGATTTCAGAGAGGAAGGGAGAGGGAGAGAGAGAGAATCATTGATCGGCTTCCCCCTGCACGCCCCATACTGGGGACCCAGGCTGCAACCTGGGCATGTTGCCCTGATCAGGAATGGAACTGTGACCTCCTGGTTATAGGTCCACGCTCAACCACTGAGCCATGCTGGCGGGGCAACATTGGGGTATATTCTTAAACAGACCTCTGATTCTGGAAAGAAAGACTAAGATTGAAAACTTTGTTTTAAAAATAATTTTTATTTTTCGGTTACAGTTGTAAAAGATAACATTATTTTCAGGTGTACAATCCAATGATTAGACATTTCTATAACTTACAAAGTGATCACCCTGATAAATCTAGTACCCATCTGACATGTATAGTCATTCCAATTATTATAATTATTTACTATATTTCCTATGCTTGCATTTCCCTGACTGTCCTCTAACTACCAATTTGTACTTCTTATCCCCTCACATTTTTCACCCACCCCGCCACTTCCTTCCCATCTGGCAGCTGTAATGTTCTCTGTATCAATGAGTCTATTTTTGTTCTGGTTGCTTATTTTGTTCTTTTGGATTCCACATATAAGAAAAATCATAAGCTTAAAAACTTAAAAAAACTCCAATTTCTTTAAGTTAGTGCAACACAGATAAAGGAATTGCAGAAACGGTCTGTAACAGTGACTCAGAACAGCATCAGTTAGATCAGGTGCAGTACTTAAATAAATGTCTGGCAGCGTATCTGTAATCGGAAGGTTCTTTATGTTCACGCGTTTTGAGGACGCTTCGGTAGAGAAAGTAGATTAAAAGCAGATTTTAGGATTTTTTATTCGATTCTTGGCCAGTCGTCAGAAACAGATACCGGTATATTCCTCTTCTGAGCAGAACCCAGTACCTCTTTGTTCCCCGTCACTGATGCAGTTGATGGGCAGCCACACAGCCCCTGCGCTGACAGTAAAGCATGGGATCTTGTCCTTCACTGAGGGAGGCCGGGTGGTCATGGGGAGCAGGGAGACAAAAAAGCATCTGTGGGGAGAGATTTATGGCATCTATTGCTCTACACCCGAGGGCTGCATGCCTTGTTTATTTGGCCCATGTTAGCCTTTGACTTTGACATACTTAGACCATCTATGCCTCAGCTTACTGAGCACATTCTATCCTTGTGCTGTTTCTGGATTCCTGACGATCAAGGGTAAAACCAGACGACAGTTTGTTCGGTGGCAATTAAACTTCAAACAAGGATACCCTCCAAGCATGATATTTCTGAATATATTCTGTTACTGATTCTCCTTTCAGAGACTTTCTACAATCTGTAGCCTTGTGCTTTTGTATTCCAGCCTGGACAACCATCACCAGGTGTGCCTCCACCTCTTCTCCCAACCTCTAGCTCATCCTATCTCTCTCTTCCCCCTCCTCTCTACCGTCTCCTCTACCCTCTGCCTTCCCTTCTGCAGCCAGCAGCCTAAGAGTGGGGATACTCTGTCTTGTGTCTTAGTTTCCTCCCTGTATCTTCTATAGAGTACCCCAGTTTTGAATACATAAAAGAATTTGCAACACTTTTATTCTCACAGTTATTAGTAATAGTAATCCACTGTGTGTGTGCGTGTGGAGGGGGGCAGGGGGGACTTTCTTCCACTCTCCCTAGGCTTTTCCAGGAGAAAATGGCCAAACTAATTACATAATGTACATATAGGAACCTGACGTACACAGAGAGTCAGAGACCCCACATACATGAGAGGTTCGGAGACAGAAAGGTAAAATGAGGTAGAGAGGACATTCGGGTTCAGGGTGAGGGTGAGGCCCTTTGGGGCTTCAGAGGGGAGGAAGGCTATTTTCAGGATGATGAGAAGAGCAGATGTTCAGTCGTTAGGAGTTTTCTCTGTCCTGTGGATAGGACATAAAAAGTTATTTCTGGGAATAACTCTTTTTATGGGCAGGGCTCCTGATTTAGATTCTTTAAGGGAGAGGTAAGAGTTTCTTATGAGCCCACAGGATCTCAGTTGCCTTCAGCTTAAAATAATTCACATGCCAAAGGGACACATCTCCGGGAGGCTTTTTCTTGAAGCCCTTCAACACCAATACATCTTCTTTGTAAAAGATTCAAACAGTCTGGAAAGATGCAGAATGAAATATGAGATATATCATACCGATCTCCTCTCCTTATCGCTTCCACTCTCTTCTGATGAAACTGTTCTTCCTCAATTTGTTGTGCATCCTTTATGTATATTTATTATTTTGCACTTTTCCACTTAACTATGTATCTTAGAATCTTTTTCATGGAGGATGGGTGAACTATAATTTATTCATCCAGCATCCTATTGACTGACATTTCAATGGTTTCAAATATTTTGCTACAGTAAACATCCTTGTCTGCTAATCAAATGCATGCAGATATTGCCTGCAAGCAGAATTGTTGATTCAGAAAATATATGCATTTTAATTTGTAATGAATCTGCTAAGTTGCCCTCAGAAAAGCTTTTGACATTGTACACACACACCAGTATTGTATGCTTACATCATTTGTAACTGAGGAGGAGCTGTCTTTTTTTCTTATGGATTAATTGGAATTATTAATCTATTTTGGATATTGTGTGTGTGTGTGTGTGTGTGTGTGTATATATATATATATATATATATTATATCAGGCATTTTCTTTCAGTCAGTTGTTTTCTTAAACTTCATTTATAGTATTTGCTGTTACATCAGTTCCTTATCAAATATGTCACCCTTTATATTTTCATTTTCTTTTGGGTTTTATAACGTGTTTTGAAATAATCTCCCTATCCAACCCCTTTAAAAACATAGTTTCCTATATATATTTTTCTAATGGTTTTATTTGTTTCTAAAAATGTCTCATTTCTAATATTGTATAATTTTCTCATGTTACTGCCAGGTAGTATAAATCTGAAGATTTTATTGTAACTTTATGTCTGAGATGCATTGTGAGTTCCATGGTCATCAAGGACTGTAGCAGAAATCAATGACAATTTCATTTAGATTCAAATCCTAACAAGTAATAGTTACACAAAAGCAGAAGCTAAGAAAAAAAATCAAGATTGGGAATTTAAAGTAATAAAGCCAGTAATAAGAAAGGGACAACCTTTTCTTATTAAAACCTTTTTACACTGTCAGTTCTTGTAGAAGAGGAAGGGTTCAGTTTAAGAATTGAACCTCCTCTCAGGAAGAATTGAACCTTGAAAATGAAAGAAGAAAGCCTCTCTCAACCAAAACTTTGTATCGTGCAATAGCATAAGAATCTGCTGTTGCCAGAAGCAATGACAGTGTAGGCAGAGCAATACTCATTACTGGGAGATTAGCTATAGGCTTTGCAGTAATGACTAAGCTAAGAAATTTCTGGGAAGTCACATTGGTATACTTTGACCTATGGAGTCTGAAAATGGTTTGCAAACTTTCTTTTTTTGTTTTTTTACAGTAAACATCCTTGTAAGCTAAGCAAATATATGCAAATATTTCCTGCAAATATTTAATGGCATGACCATAATGGAATTTTCTTAATAATCTTTATATATATATATTTTTTAACAAAACAGAAAGGGAGGAGGAGGAGGTCATAGCTAAGGCTCAGAGAAATGAACTATCTTCCTCTAGGTCTGTAGTTCCACAGAGGTGGGTCATTCAGACCAAAGTTGAATTAACTGGAAAATGAGCATTGGTTGTAGCTCTGTACTCACAGAAATAAACCGTAATGATGTTTGTACGGGAATATTGGTAAGACTTTTCAACTAGAATTTTTTTACTTCCCATTTCATCTATAATCTCCACTCCCCAGTGATATTTGCTGAGGCTGCTGTGGGTGAGGGCCATGTCAGACAGGCAAGGGAGTTGTTACTATAGGATAAGGGGCAGAGCCCCTAGGTGAGGAGTGAGCTGACTTGGGACTGGGCAGGGGCAGCCAGTGGTGAGGTCCAGCAGAAAGCATCTATTCTTACCCTGCTCCCTGGTAAGCAAGTACACATTGTCTATCACTTTCAGGAGTGGTTTTTTTCACCAATCCCAACTATTTCACCCAGCCAGTTTTCTTTCTTCTGTAACAACGGAAATCTTGTAGCTTTTCAAACCTTTGCTGCTTTTCCTGCATTGTACTACAATGTTATTTCTGGGCAATGGTGAGGAGTTGACTGGATTCCCTTCTTCACTTTCCCCACATTATTTTTTTCCATACAACTCCAACACCCAATACCTCATATTTTTCCCTCCCTCCCTCCCTCCCTCCCTCCCTCCCTCCCTCCCTCCCTCCCTTCCTCCCTCCCTCCCTTGATAGAGTCTTTTGCAATGTGTGTTTTTTAGTTGTTTAAAATTCACATCTGATACTTATTAATAACAACATAGAAATCTCATGCTTGGCCTACTGTTAGTAGAGCATTGTGGTTCCCCTTCTTCCACTCTTTAGAATCACTGATTTGCAGAATTGAAATTCCACCTTTTGTGTATCCTCACCTTTGAAGATGCTGCCAAACTTCACTCTTTACTTTCTGTCAGAGCTTGTTTTTAAAAAGTTAGCATTTTGTTTTCCAAGTATGAAATGATAATATTGAACATGCTTTTGCAAACTATGTACATTCTCTCTCCACTTCTTGCCTTGATTAGCAGTCTGGGTAAGCTATTTAACCTCTAATGTGCCTTAGTTTCTTTTTCTATAAATGGGCATAGTCTCCCAGGGTTCTTGTGAGGATAATGCAGTCTATGTCTATAGCTAAATAATACCTGACACATAGTAAGTGCTCCCTAAATATTCGCTATCCTAATATATAAAGAGCCAGGTGCCATCATGACCCAATGGACGACTGGTCACTATGAAGTGCATGGAGCACCTCTTGGTCGTCCCCCACCAGACCCCGAGCCGCTCGCCATGAAGGGGGGGGGGGGTGGCGGCAGGCAGGACTGGGGACTGTTGAGCGGCGGCGGTGGTGGTGGGCTGCTTCGTGGGTGGCAGCAAGCTTAGCGGAGCAGTCACCAGGTGGCAGTGAGTTTTGCGGGGTGGAGGAGTTTTGCAGAGCAGTCGCGGGGTGGGAGAGAGCTTCGCGGAGCAGTCACCTGGCAGCAGCGAGTTTTGTGGAGCAGTTGAGGGGTGGGGGAGCCTTGCAGAACAGTGGCGGGGCAGGGGGAGTTTTGTGGAGTGTCCAGCGGCGAGCTTCACAGAGCAGTGGTGGGGCAGGGGGATTTTCGTGGAGCCGTCAAGGGGCCGCGAGCATCACAGAGTGTCCCGGGGCGGGGAGCTTCACGTAGCATTGCAGGGTGGCAGAGGCCAGCGACGGAGGCCAGGCTAGGCCTAGGAACCCTAACCACGCACAATTCTGTGTGCGCTGGGCCTCTAGTTAATATTATAAATAGGTGGGTTCAAGCTTTTCTGTAGTGGAGGCAAGGGCTCTAAAACAAAATTACTAGAAAGAGAGAGAAAGGAAGTGAAGGGGTACTGACTAAGCAAATACATACTTTCAACTTCTCAGCAGAAGTTGATACAATTTTTTTTCTTTTATAATATACTAGAGGCCCGGTGCACAAAATTCGTGCACGGGGTGGGGGTCCCTCAGCTTGGCCTGCACCCTGTCGCAATCTGGGGCCCTTCGGGGATGTCTGACTGCCTATTTAGGCCTGATCCCCCTAGCTGCTCACCTGCCTGCCTCATCGCCCCTAACCACTTTGCCTGCCTGCCTGATCACCCCTAACTGCTCACCTGCCTGCCTGATTGCCCCTAACTGCCTCTGCCTTGGCCCCCGCTGCCACGGCTTTGTCCGGAAGGTCGTTTGGCTGTCCAGTCTAATTAGCATATTATGCTTTTATTATAGATTTACAATTGAGTTAGAAGTCATATATGGATGCTTCAAAACATATTTTCAGTGATTAATCTAGCAGTGTCTTTTCCCTTGGCATGATGGAATTTGCTGGTTTTCTATTGCTGAAAATAAATAGTGATGCTTTTTTGTGTGATGTTTGTTATTTTGGAGTTATTGTTTGTAGTTTCTCTTTAGGCAAGTCTATTTGTCTGATGTTTCAGACAAACAAAGGAGTGTTGAAGATACTTGGTCTGTTGCTTCTTTGGAATAAGGGTTCTCATTTTAAACATTTTTTCATTTCTTCATGCTCAGAAGTGAAGTCCTTACAAGTTAGAGACTCCTTGTTTTCCCTACATTATTAGATTAGGGCTACTAATGTTTGATGACAGAGAACAGAAGTGGGATTTGGAAATCAGTTTTAAGATCCCACTTAGGCTGTGGAATCTTAGGCTAGATTTTTTTTTTAAATATATTTTATTGATTTTTTACAGAGAGGAAGGAAGAGGGATAGAGAGCTAGAACCATCGATGAGAGAGAAACATCGATCAGCTGCCTCCTGCACACTCCCCACTGGGGATGTGCCCGCAACCAAGATACATGCCCTTAACCGGAATCGAACCCGGGACCCTTTAGTCCGCAGGCCAACGCTCTATCCACTGCGCCAAACCGGTTTCGGCTTAGGCTAGATTCTTAATCTCTTGAAACCTTGGTTTTTACATCTTTAAGATGAAGATGTACCATCCAACTCAAAGAAGTATTGAGATTCAAGTGAAACTGCAGGATTTCCCCCCAAATGTATACACACTTATTTTACATGATTAAAGAAACATCAGTTGAGTTATCAGCTGTTAAAGTATGTATACCTTTTTTGGGGGGACACCTGTGTATGTGAAGTATGCGTCAAGGAATACTTGGTTGTGGTATTCCCTGAAGGATATGTGTGGATTATAAATTGAGCTTTCCAGATCACCTCCAACAGGCATATTAGGAATTGTTAAACAAGTTAGGCTGGCTGCTGTTTGTTCCAGGGGAATTCTGCCTGGGGTGTTAGAAGAGAGAATGTGATGAGCTGGTTCGGCAGAGAAATCTAACAACCTATTGTTTTGCCTCATTGCCAAGAAAGTTAGAGAATCAGAACTCTCTTTTTAAGGGACTTGGTATGAATGTCTTTAAGATTAAAAGGAGAACTAGCTAATTTAGTTTCTTTTTAGTAATCCTGCATGTGTCCCCTACCCAAAAACGAAGAAGGCTGGCTTTGCTAATGTTTGTTTAAAAGGGGGAGTCGACAAGTTTTGAGCTGGCCAGTGGGAGTGTCTAGTCCGCGTTTTCCTCTCTGCATAGATAGTTAACAGGACTTGGGCATGTCGGAGTTCCTGTGGACAGAGTGTAGGGACCTGTTGGACCAATTCCTTGCAGAATGATGGGGCAGCTCACGAGACATGACCAAGACTGGAACGCAAAGCTGGTGGGGCTGATGTGCTGTATGGGTCAGTAGTTTCCCTTGCAATGTCACTTAGATGTGTTCAGCTCCTAGGAAGGACAGCCAGCCGCGCTGTCAGTGTTAGTTTGCACGGTGCGACATCAGCAGGCTGTGGGGCACCTTTCAGAAACCTGAGCAGGCTCCCTCCCTCTTGTTGTGCATAGCATATGCCTTTAAATAATCTCAGTGCTATGTATGTGATGTGATACTAAGGATTGGATTTTACTGAAAACCAGTCGGTGTAAGTTGTAAAATAATTAATGCTCTTTTTGTACATCTGCTTTCCTCAAATTCTGTTATTCATTGCATTCTGTGTTATTACATATTTTCAGCCACGTTGTACTATATTTTCATTTAAAACGTAGTCTGTAAATGAAATAATTTTCCAATAGAGGAATGTTTTAAAACTTTATCCAGAAAAATAACTGGGTAGTCTATAAAACCAGTTGAATTGGTTTAAATCTCAGGAATAATTTCCCCTTTTTGTTGTCATAGCAACATTGCCATAAATATAAATCTCAGCGTTAGACAACCCTCACTGAAATGAAATAAAGAACCATTATGAGGCTGGTAATTGGGAAATTAGATGGTGCGATCTGGAATACTCCCTTTTGGAATAATGCATATGGAAAATGGTAAATCACAGTCTCCCCAGACTGAAAATTATTCTCTGATTATAAGTTGCTTTCCTGAAGAAAGTTGAGGTCCTCAAAGTCCACATTAACTCTTTCCTCAGTGTGGTAGCATTTTGGGAGCCTAGTGCTTCCCTTGGTATACTTGAATGGGACCGATCAAGGTTTACCATGGTTAAAAAGAGAAGATTTGGATTGTTACTGTTAGAAAACAGTATCAGAATTTATGAATTATGTGTGTTATTTAGTTAGCTTTGGTACTTTACTCATGAACTTTAGTTGTAGATCATAATCCTAAAATATTATATTAGTATTAACCTGTCAAATATTTAGCACCCGTCTTAACATTTTAAGCATACTTTTGAGTTTCTGTCAATAACCACCACAGGCAAAACCTCAGTGATCAAAGTAACCTCTTTAGAGTTAATTATTTAAGTGAATGTCTCAACCAGTACTTGGAGGTAAAGTATTTGATTAAATCAGCTTTCTCGCTGTACCTCATGGGTAAGAAATTAATGAATAAGTGATTGTTCTTTAGAACATATGTTCTTCTTCCTCATGTTCCTTAAAATATAGGACCAGTTTTAATTTATTTTTATGTTTATTTTTAACTAATCACAATTCATGGACTTTATTTGGATTTTAATTAAACAAATGAACTGTTGAAAAAAATTTAAATAATTGGAATAATGTGAATACTTGCTAGGATTATTGATAATAATGAAGAATTATTGTTAAATTTTTTGATGAGCACCAGTTTTTATTAGAAAAAAATAGATTTCATTAGCTGTTATATACCAAGAGGACAGGATTTTATATAATACACATACAACATATTAAAGTTAATGGGAAGAAAACATTGTTAGAATTCATATTATTGTGTTATGATTCAATAAATTAATAAACTTGATGTGGAAGCATTCTGTTCTTTACTATAAGGATTTTAAATTAATTATACATTTTAATGTTTTTTTCTTGATTATTTTACATTAGGATCCTAGATTATTATTGGCTGGGAATAATATGGATATTGTCTAGGAAGTAATCTTTATTTTGTCCACTCTGTTTTCTTTGTGCTGGAGGCTTAGAAATGCTGAAAATGTGATATGAGTAGTAGACTTTGGCACAGAAGTCTCATTGTTTGCATTTACTTGTCCAAAGTTCACATCACACAGCAGGGCCACATTCCTCAGCACCCATTCTGTGATTGAGATTGAAGTGTGTTCAGCACTTCCATTCAAAGGATGATAGTATCTTGGGGTAATGGAAGCAACTCTGGAGGGAATCTCAATGCTTGGGTTCTAACTAGGGCTCTTTCAATCTCAAATTATTAAACCAGGGTTTTCTTTTTCTTTTTCTTTTTTTTTTTAAATTGGGGGGGTGGGGGGGGAGGGAGGGGAGAGAGAGAGAGAGAGAGAGAGAGAGAGAGAGAGAGAGAGAGAGAGAGAGAGAGAGAGAAGAGAGAAAGAAAGAGAGAGAAAGAAACATCTATCAGTTGCCTCCCACATGTACCCCGACTGGGGATCAAACCCACAACAACCCGGGTATTTGCCCTGACTGGAATCAAACCTGCCACCTCCTTTGTACAGGACAACACTCCAACCAACTGAGCCACACTGGCCAGGGCAAACGAGGGTTTCTTTCTGATGGAGAACACTGCACAGGATCGGCTTCTGTCTTGGTACTCTACTTCATTTCTTTTAAGCCCCAGCTGACTGCCCTGGACAGGGTTGGTCTTTCTCTCATTTCTGCTTGCTTGCATGGTGAGTGCCACAGCCTTTGTGCAGATGGCATGCTTACCACACTGCCTTCTTTCAGGTGCCCTCTCGGTGATGAGCTGCAGAGAGCAAGGGCTTGTGCGCTGTCTAGCCATGTGGTCTCCGTACCGCTGTGGCCCTGGGCTCATCGAAGGACTTGATAGATGCTGGAATGAATGACTGGGTAAACGAGGGAAGTATAGAATCTGCATGTTGTCAGTAAGGAGGACTAGTAGATTGCTTCCCTTTGTTTTTGCCCTAGATACTAATGAATACTTTATTTTTATTCTGAATGCATTAGCAATAACAAGGCTGAAAGACATTTAAGGCTCCATATTTTGCTTTAAGAGATACAGTAGTGTATCTACTGTATGTTATATAAATGATTACACATTGTTATTTTGGGTTGGATTGTCCTTTTTGAAACATAATTCACATTGCGATATTTATTTGTTGAGTGCATAAAAACATTATAATATCTACTATGGGGTAGACAAAGATGAATGAGGTGTAGATGATGCCCCAAAGGGGGCCAACAGATGATTAATAAATATTTTGTGGATGATAATATTGGTTATTAATTATTAATATTATTGATCTTGGCAGAGTAGTTACAAGCAAAGTGTCTGGGGATTTTACATTGGGAATCAGACAAATTTAACAATTTTAGCATACATTCTGGGCATTTATATTCAGATCCAGCAAGCCTCTGTCTTCTAGGTCTGCTTTCTGCAAACTCTTCTCCAATTTTTTAACGCCCATTGTTAATTAAGTCAAAAAGTAAACTAGATGTTTGGGGCACTGAGAATGAATTTGTTATGGGCAGACCAAAGGATAGGATATGCTTATGTGTCTTTGATGTTGTTTCTCCCTGATGATGGCAGGAAATAGAAAGGGTTTGAAGGAGGTACTTTGGAGAATAAGTGCTTATGAAATACAAACTAGGTTATTTGATCCCTTTTCCTGCCCTTTCATGTTGGTATTAAAGTGTAGGAGAACTCAGTAATATGCCATCATTGAGTAGCTTGGCAGAAAATTGAATCTGAACAAACCATTGAACTGCTTTACTAAAATGTATTTAACCATTTTCTTATCACTGAACACATTTTTTGCAGAGCTTTTCTTTTGCTATTGTAAACACTAGGATTTATATTATAGATACATTTTGTACACAACCAAATTTTAGAAGTAGACTTACGGGGAAAGAGTGTATGTATTTTTAAGGCTTTTGATATTTGGTGGCAAATTGCTCTAGAGCAGGGATGTCCAGTAGAAATTTCTGTGATGCAGGAACATCCTATATCTGTACTGTCCAATATCTTATGCCAATTTTGGTGTAAATAGCCAAATGTGACTAGTGGTTATAGTATTGAGTAGGGTCTGAAAGATTTAAACCAAATTACTTTTCCACTAGCGATATGTATGTGTGTGTCTTTTCCCTCTTTCCTTGTCAACATCAATATTTTTTAAATTAAAATCTTGACAATTATATAGGTTAGAAAGCTTGATTGTATTATTTTATATTACTACTACTATTTGCTAGAGAGGTTGAGTACCTGTGGGCATTAGTTTTTTTCAATGGATTGCATATCTGTCTGTATTAAGAAGTTAATCTTTTTATTTCTTTTTTTGGTATTAATATTAGTAACCTTTGTCTTACCGATATATTTCCCAACTGATTTATTTTTATATTTTTATATTTAAATTATTGTAAAGTACATACATACTTTTAATAAATAGGATAAACGTTTTAAAGAAACTTTAGTTTCATTAAAGTAGTTTAAGAAGGTTCATGGATAAGGAATGAGAAGGAGCCCTAACTGGTTTGGCTCAGTGGATAGAGCGTCGGCCTGCGGACTGGAAGGTCCCAGGTTCGATTCTGGTCAAGGGCACGTACCTTGGTTGTGGGCACATCCCCAGCGGGGAGTGTGCAGGAGGCAGCTGATCGATGTTTCTCTCTCATCGATGTTTCTAACTCTTTATCCCTCTCCCCTCCTCTCTGTAAAAACAAAACAAAACAAAAAAACACAATAAAAAATATATATAAAAGAATGAGAAGGAAAAGAGATGAAGAGAGCCCTAGGGAAAGGACCAAGAATGTCTGGACTGTGGTGAGAGAGGAAAGACCACCAATGAAAGAGAGAGGTGTCCCCAGACGCAGAGAGGAGGAAGGAAGGAAACAGGAAAGTAGGGGATTGCCTCCTTAGGTGCAGGGAGGAAGAAAGTAGTGGAGCGCTGAATGTTCACTCTAGACGCTGGAAGAGTAAGATTCTCTTTTGAAATACTAACTTGATGAACCAGAACATTCCAATACTCTTTCTCCTTCAATCATCAGAAGCCGTCTCTCATGGTCTGTGCATCCTGGCTGTAGCAGCCACAGTGCAGTACCCTCTCTGTAGTAAGGATCTAGGTGGGGTGTATTTTTTTTTTATCAGACAATTCAAAATGGGGCGTCTAGAAGAGAAGCAGCATGGTTAGTAATTAAACCAGAGGACCAGAATGTAAGTCCTGTCTTTTATTACAATTTAAACCATTTGCTGAACAATGGACAGTTCTTTTAACTTCTCTGAGTCTTGGTTTCCTTTTCTGAAAATGGGAATGAAACTGCCTACCCCTCTCTCATATGAATGTGAAGATCCAATGGGATGTAACACATGGTAAAACTCTTTGGGCAATTCAGTGCAAGGACTTACCTGAAGGTGTAAAGCTTAGATTAGACATCTTGGTGGTGGTGGCGGTGGTGATTGGGGCTTATGCTACAGAATGCAGAGGACATTTGTTTAAAGGAGTAATGTTGGCAATTACAGCTCTGGGAAGAGACCCATCTGATAGAACATAGCTCTTTAACACTTTCTTACAGACAGCCTACAGTTGCCAGAATTCAACAAGAAAATTCAAATGCACTAAACAGTTCTTTTTTGGATATCTTATTTTTGTTTCTATGCTTGATCACAATTAAAGTCTATTCATGGATTTACCAACCTTGTTTTATGTCTTTTTTCCCCCCTTGCAGATGAACGGGACAAAGTACAAAAGAAAACGTTTACAAAATGGATAAATCAGCATCTCATGAAGGTCAGTTTCTATTTCTTTCACGTTGTGGAATTGTTTTGCATGCTTTACTGTGCAGTAACTGATTGGATAACCCTGAATCACAGCTTAACAGTTTAAATTCTAGAGCAGGTCACATGCATTTCAGGCATCTGTAATTATTTGGTGTGTGGCCTGTGGGTGATGATGGAGATGTACCCAGTGATTACAGTGCATTCTGTGACATTAGGATAACCTATTATTGGACTCTAAAAAAACTCAGCTGCTTAAGAAATACGTCAATTTTTATATGTTAGGGCATGGAAAAGCTTCAATTCTCAGTAAGATTTTTTCCCTCCTCCACCAAGATTCAAACCAAGTTGTGGCATCAGATTTATGTGGATGCCAGAGGGTTAGATGAGAATAAAGGTGTATTGTAGAGACAGAAATCCAGACTCATTTTATATCTTGTACTTAATATGGCCCAGAAATTGGTATTTGCATACATACATTTCTCTGTCTGTGAAGCAGTTAATAATTGCAGTTATTAAAATAATATTTATTTGTGTGCCATGGCTCATATGATATAAGCTCTCCAGAAAAATACAGATGTTCACAAAATTTGCGTACAATTTCATGGAGCTATTGGATCCCACTGCAGTGCTTCCGTGAGTCTCAGCTGAAGAATCCAGAGGACGTCACAGTTAACTATTAGTCACTTTCTCCCCCCTTTTACGGACAGTGGCAAATTGGAAGTAGGTAATGTTTTAAGTCTGTGGTTTGGGACCTGAGAAGAGTTTCTCACATAGAAACATTATTTAAAATGTGCTTATATTCTTAAGCGATTCTCCAAGTCCTGCTGGAACCATCATGTAGCATAGGAGTGGTCCCAATAGTGTAATAGCAGCCGATGACCTTCTATAAAAGTGGTTCATTCCAGGGGGCAGATCAGAATTACCTGCGAGGTGTTCTAGGTCTCCCCCTCTCCCACCCATTGACAAAAATCCTTTTCCAATATTCCAGTACGTCCTTCGGGGAGGCCAGGTGCCCCCCTCCCTCATGAAGAATCACTTCTGCAGGGAGGGGCTGTTACTGCAGGGCGCTGAATCCTCTGGCGTGTTGGCAAGAGATAAAAGGTTAAGATCCTCAGCTTTTGTGAGGAAATATACTGCGAGTTCTAATGAAGGATGCCAGCCGATTACCTCCTCTCTCCCAGGCTTTGTCTCATCTTACATGTACCATGCACTTAACATGAGTGGGACTTTTCCACAGGGTAGGGCAGAGACGGGCCGATGTGAGCGTGGGGATGGATGGGGACCTTTGGAACTGAAGGCTCTGACAGGATTTTCCCATTTCTGAGGTGCACCGAAGGGAAGCAGGGTTTTTGATGAAGAGGTGCCCCTGTGGTGGCTCGGTATCTGGGGGTGAGGGTGTCACAGAGGGTTGCCCATGTCATCTGGGGCGTAACTGTTATGGTTCCAGGTTGTGACTTGAACTGTATGGTTCAAGTCACAAATGAGTGGATTTGTGGAGACTAGAGAGAACTAGAAGCACAAATGAGGATGACTCCCACGGGGACTGCAGCGCTGGCATTCTATAGTTACCTATTGGGGTTCTGCTATGTGCCAGGCATGTGGAACTAGACCAGTCTTATGGGTATTTCATGAATTGGATGATTGAGCATAAGGAGACTGCCTTTGCTGTAAATGTCAGAACAGTAGTTTGAGCTCTTTGTGCATGAAAGCTGTGTTGCTCACTCCTAGGGCCCATCATAGTGCTGGCAAGAATATTCTTATTGTGTGTACACATGGAACCATTTAGTCATTCTGACAACCCTCCAAGGTGTTTAATCTAATAGTAACACATAACCTTCAGACGCAGGCCGCAAGGTTCTGAAGGTTTGGCAGCTTTGGGTCTTCAGTTGTCATTTTACTTAGATTCACACTTGGATGGCATCTTCCAAATCCTCCTGTTCGCGGCCCCTATTTAATAGCAGGGGAACCTCCCCACAGCTGCTCACTGGTCGAGCTGCCCTAGTAGTCAGGACACGAGAGCATGGGTTGGAAGCAGGGACTGCGCTGTGTTTGATTTCTCTGTATCTGTGGGATGTTGCAGGTCTGCCAGCAGGCTCCCCCTGGTTAGGAGCTTGTGTTGACTTTTCTCTGCCTCAGAGTTTCAACTATTCGCTTTTTAATCACCATGACTTAGGAAATTATGATTTATGCAGCTGTAAATAGCACACATCCAGTGCTTAGGGGCTGAATCTGGCATGGTGGATTTTAAAGGATTACATGACTGAGAAAAGTAAATATTGTGGGGTTTTAAATGATTGCTTAAGTTACTCTTATGTCCATATGGGTAAACATTCGTTTTTTAAAATATACACTGTATTGGTTAGGGTTTTTTAATACAAATTTTCTCCAGAGAAAATTAATGTAGCCTTATTTTTAAATTTATCAGAGCTAAAATTACATTCGTTTAAACCGAACAGATTGCTTAATTAAAACTTGGGATTGTTGATGAGCAGAAGTGTTTGGCTTTTTTCCAAAGGTATTTAAATTTGAGTGTTCTGGTATTTCAGTTGTATGACTAAGCCTGTCCTTAAACTGGTTGTTCTGACAAGAATGCTTTCCTTTTGATTCGTCATTCTGCAGAGTCCTTTTAAGAATAAAGCCCAGTTAATGCATTCAGGTCTGCTGCCTACACAAGTCTCTTCACACACTGAGTAGACCGATTGTTTACCTCACAATTTATGGTTGCTAGGTAAACCATTGGTGTCAGTAACATTATGTATGATTCTTTAGCATAATTTTAATTATTGTACTGAAACATGAGCTGGTTGTTTTAAAAATAACTGTGACTTGGTAAGCTAAATTTTACCCAGAGAAATGTTCTAAAATGTAACATGGATAACATTATTTTATTATGTACAATATTAGTTTATACCCATTCTACTTTATAAAATAGAGGGTCTTATATAACTATTTAGTTTTAATTACTGGTCACCTGCAATTCTGTCTTGTCTAGAAATTTGTAAGGCAGCAGTATAAGAGATAGCACCTAAGATTTAAATTTAAGTACCTATGATTTAGCTTTTGCGTTCTCAGGGAAAAAAAAAAAAAGAAGGAAGGAAATCCTTTGTTTTTGGAAACACTAAAGATCAGAAGATTCCTTTTTAATTGTCTACTTGTACCCAGAATTAAACTTAAGCCATGATCTAGAGGCTATATGCAAAAGGAATAATTTAAGGTGATAAGTGATTTTTAGGAGAAGATTAGAATCTGAAGAAGTCCATATAATGGTCTTTCCTTACATTGGACACAGTCTAACTGGCAATTGATAATGGAAGTTCAACGTGAGAAACATTCAAGCCTATAGAGAATTTTTGAGATAATTTGAGCCAAACTGTCAAAAGTTTGCAGGAAAGCAAAGCAAAATCTCAGCAGGTTGAGATAATGCTTTAGAGAATGACAGTTTTGCACCTTATTTTATACATTACAATCAAAGGAGGAGACTAAGTGGGTTACATGAAATCCATTGGTGACACGTTAGGGAGGCGGGAGAAAGCAAAGCGGGGAAACCTCTGGGATTGGATAAAAAGTAAAATGATAAACACAGGTGGGTATGGGATAGTTAACTGTCAACGATGAACTCAATAACAATGAGTTGATTTGTGGTCTCCGCAGAGCAGTGCTTGTGCTTTGAGGGGTCTGGGAAAAGGAAAGCTACTTTGACATTCCAACGATATGTTATCGTAGATGCAAAAAGATAAGAGGTAGACTCAGTTTAGGTCAAGGTTGACCTTTGTCAGGGAAGAAATTGGCCTAGGACATGACTACCCACCATAAACTGCTTATAGTTAATTTTTTTTAAATTTCAGACAACCCTTTGTGGTTATTTTAGGTTTCTGAGTTTGTATGACTGCCACAAAGGCCTCCCCTGAGCTTGTCAGGTTCAGTATGTGGCTCCTTTTCATCTATAGAAGTGTATTCTTCAGCACTGGTTAGCTATATTGTAAATTTATTCCTTAACATTGTGTAATAGGATATTTGGTCTGAATTTTTAAATTTATTCTTTTGATACCTAAATGCATTTGGAGAGAAAGAGGCTCTGGGTTCCAATATTGAACCACGCCCTGCTTGTTAGTAATATGCTCGGATACCACAAGGGAAACACCCAAACTGACTATCAGATTTTTTCTCTGTTCTATCATATCCTTGGAAAGCTTAATTTACTCATGGCAGAGATATCCTTTGCCCGCACTGAGAAGTCAACAACTTCATGGCTCCTCCGAACCAGTCACACTCTTCTTTCTTTTTTGATTTGGTATCTGGAAGGAAATGTAAATCCGTAGGCTGAATAACTTTTAGGGAATACAAAAAAGCTCTATTTGTTATCGAGTAATTTTACATCTGTGGGCACCAATGAAATAGGAGGATTTCTGAAGCACTGGCTTTGTAAAGGGCTAATGCAGTGGTCGGCAAACTGCGGCTTGCGAGCCACATACGGCTCTTTGGCCCCTTGAGTGTGGCTCTTCCACAAAATACCACGTGTGGGCACGCACATACAGTGCGATTGAAACTTTGTGGCCCATGTGCAGAAGTTGGTTTTCGGCTCTCAAAAGAAACTTCAATAGTTGTACTGTTGATATTTGGCTCTGTTGACTAATGAGTTTGCTGACCAGTGGGCTAATGAAAACGACCTTTTCTGAAAAGTAGAATGCAGTGTTTTGGTTCTTAAAATCTGCAAATAAGATATATTTTAAGGACTTTAGATTTACATGAGGAGTTCTTAAGCTTCAGCTACATTAGATTCACTCGGAGGGCTTGTTAAAGTAATGTATATGCATACATGCACAAACAGTAGACATAGACAGCAGTGTGGGAAGGCCTGGGGTGGGCAGGATTTGGGTGGAAGGAGGCAAAGGGAGAAGAAATGAGGGACATCTGTAATACTGTCAACAATAAAAAAATAGTAATTAAGAAAACCTTACTTTAAATTTTAAAGACTTGAAGTCAATTAAAATGCTGATGCTGCTGAACCGGGGCCACATCTATAGAACCCCTGACATAGGTAAATGGATAAATATTATAATTAATCACCAGTTCCATTTGGTATAACCAGCAAATACTCTAATATGGTTTAGAAAATAATAGCAGCAGTCCTTTGCTGTGCACCTACTGTATGCTAGGCACTTTACAGTATTAATACTGATTTTCATAATAATAGCTGCTAATATTATTTCACGGGTAATAATGTGAAATAATTGCCAGGATCCATCATGTGTTAGGATTTGTCACTTTTAGGTCTTAATATACTTAATTCTCACGACAATCTTTATGGACAGGTCCTGACTAGTAGTAGTATTCCTGTGTTACAAATGATGAAACTAATGCACAGAGAGGTTCCATAATTTCCTACGTTCATTCAGCTAGCAATTCTCAGAATTTGTGTGGAAAATAAGGCTAAGAGAAATTACACAGTATTTTGTATATTGGACAACAGTCTAAGGAAAATTACATCCCAGCCTGCCTGACTCAAGGTTTTTTGCTTGCTCTACTAAAGGAGCAATGTCAAGTTGCATGATTAAAGCTGAAGGGGAAAGCTGAGCTTAACATTTGGACATTCACAAATAGGCTTTAATGTTTAAGTTATTTCTCTTATGCTATAAGAGATAATTGTGTCAGTAGTAGAGGAAGGGTTAAAAGCTTTTTAGGGGAAATGTTTTATTAAAGACCCCAAGTGTAGAATTGAAAAGCAAATCTTGCAAACCTGGTTTTTATAAATGTGAAAAAAAGAGTTGATTTGGTGATCTAGATAATTATAAGATAGTATGAGATATATAGAAGAGTGTGAAATTATTCTGTAGATAAATAGTAGCTTGGAATTGAAAACTTCTAAATGTTTTCTCATCATGAAGAATAATGATTTTTTGGTGGTAAATTTCTCATCAATAAAAAAAGAATAACTCGATGCTTACCTTTAGTAGGGGGGAGTTGAACTTACACTATAATCAGGGCTGCATTTGAAATACAATTTGGAAAGTACTTTGTTTTCACACAGAGCTTGCTGTTTGTTTTGAGACATTAAAAATACATATGTTTAAGCCATTAAACACTTAAGCAGGGTAGCATAGGGTAACATGCCACAATGAGCGGCAAACAACAAGGGTTTTAAGAGGTCAGATCCGGGAGACTTGGGTGGCTCTGAGAAGTCAGGGGCTATGCCAGGCCAAGGAAGCTGACTTAAGCAGGATGCAAAGGAGGGATGGGTGGGAGTGGGTAGGTGGGCACACTGATCTTGATGTACTGGACTGCAGGGCTTGCTGGGAGAAGATCAGGTTGGAGAGAAAATGATGAAGCCAGGAGAATTTTTTACCCTTTGCGACAGAATGCATGGACCTGGAGAACATTATGCTAAGTGAAATAAGCCAGTCAGAGAAAGTCAAGTACCATATGATTTCACTCAGGGAATTTAATGAACAAACTGATCTACCAAGCAAAATAGAGAAACTCATAGATAGAGAGCAGGCAGACAGCTCTGTGGGGTAGATGTTAGAGGGTGTTGGGTGGAGGGATTGAGCAAAAAAAAAAAGAGAGCTCATGGACATGAACAAGAATGTGATGATTGTGGGGCGTTGGGGGAGTGGGTGAAGGTAGAAGAGGGCACGGAGGAGATAAAATAAAAAAATTAAAAATGGTGAAGGCAGGTAATAAACAGATGTGATTGGTTAGCCTAGGATATTGTTGGAAGTTTTTGTGGGCACGAGTGTCATAATATAACTGGCATTTTGGGAAGAACTTTGACTTTCAAACATAGGCATTAAGGAACTAAATGTGAATTCCATGACATGACTGTGTGTCTTCACCTAATAGCAATGTGTTTGCTAAATGAGTGGACCTACAGAGAGGTGACCACTGGCTTACCCCAGGGGACACTCTTCATTTCCCCCTTTGCTTTGTAGCAGATACTTGGATGAAGTAGGATAAGGCACGCTGATCTGTCTGTGTAGGATACAGAAGGTCTTGGCATAGCAGTCATTCATGCGATGAGACCTGGGGGGTTTGTTGATCTCAGATTTGCAACAGTGGTACACTGGAAGGCAGTCTTAGGCTGTCTTAATAAAGCTGAGCGTCCATAGCTCTTTTGTACTGTTCACTGGTTAAGCCACAAGCAGAATATTTGGCTTAGTTCATGACAATACATTTAAAAAATATATATATATATTATTGATTTCAGAGAGGGAGAGAGAGATAGAAACATCAATGATGAGAGAGAATCGTTGATTGGCTGCCTCCTGCATGCCCCCTACTGGGGCTCGAGCTTGAAACTCGGGCATGTGCCCTTAACTGGAATCCAACCCAGGACCCTTCAGTCTACAGGTTGACGCTGTACCCACTGAGCCAACTGGCTAGGGCTATGACAATACATTTTAATGAAAGTGTCCAGAAGGAGGCAGCCATGAGGGTGAGAGTCTGGAAACAAGTGGGGAGGTTGGCTTTGAGCAGAGAGGATTAAGGAGAAATGTGATGGTGTTTTCAGAAATTGGTAGGGCAGTCGGGTTTGGGGTTTATTTGATCCAAAGAGAAGATGGTTGGATAATTTCCAGGTTTGAAGATTTAAGCTCATATGAAAAATATATCCAGACATCCTCAGGGTAGGGTCCAGTTTGGAGTCAGGTATTGCATTTAGTTGTCATGTCTCTCTGACCTGCGTTAATCAGGAACAGGTTTATAGCCTTTTTACAGACTTTTATGACAACATTTTTGAAGAACACTCAACAGGGGCTTATTTATATAGAATGGAAGGTGAGTAAATATTGAGTTGTTTAAACAATTACAAATGATTTTAGTGTTTGTTGATGAAAAAACACTATTTCAACATTTTGCCAGACTAAGAATACCAAAATTTTAGGAGTAATATAATCAAATAACTTTAGTTCTATCTTGTGGTCAGTTATAACTTTTCTTCTTTTGTATTTCCTTATTCATTATTATCTTAACTAGATGCCTGATGCGTGAAAATTTGTGCAAGAGTAGGCCTTCCTTCCCCTGGCTGCTGGCATTGGCTTCCCGCCAGGCCCTGGGACCCAGGCTTCGCTCTGGCCACTGCCCGCAGGCGCCTGGGACCCAGGCTGCTTCGCTCTGGCCACTGCTGGCAGGCGCCTGGGACCCGGGCTGCTTCGCTCTGGCCCCAGCTTCGTCCAGAAGGACATCTGGAATGATGCTGGGAAGGACGTTCAGTCTAATTAGCATAGTACCCTTTTATTATTATAGATTGCTGCCTTCACCATCACTACCATTTATTGAAGTTAATGAGTTAATCCAGCATGAAGTCGCTAGAATGTGGCGGGGCTAAGATTTAGTTCTTGGCCCTTCTGGTTCTACAGAAAAATGAACCTTATCGTGCCATGATAGAAAGACAGTTAGGAAATGATCAAAAAGAAACAAAGTCAGAGAAGTGTGGGGAAAAAGCAGTATGTTGCTTTACTCAGCTCTAATTTCTTTCAGCATTATTCTGTATATTTTAAGTCTTTTCTGTTTGGGCTCACACCCTGCCGGGAGCCAATTCCAGCATGTCATAATTACAAGAGTTTTATCAAAAAGTTGATGAGACTTGGGGGCTCAACAAGAGCTGAGTCACATATGTAATTACCTGTTGAAGTGGCAAGAGGGCACTTCTCCCAAACCTGAATAGGATGGTTGTCTGCTGCCAGACAGCTCAGGGCATTTTAATCTACATGTTATTGCCTCCTGTTGGCCAAACACCTGAATAGCTGTAGTCTGTTCCCCAATCTGACAATGCTTCTGTAAACCCTACCCTTTGAAACTCTACCCTTTGAAGTGTATTATCTCCACCTTTCCTTAGGACAAATTGTGTAAATAAAAAGCACTCGGTCCTGAGACAAGGAGAATCTTTAGCTCCTTTAGCTGAAGCTCCTCTGACCCCCAATGCCTTTCAAAACTATCTTTCATCTTTGGACTTCTACTTCATCTACGCACAGCCTTTCTCCAGATTTCTGAACCCTTCTTAATGCTGGGACAAGAACCCCAGCAACACCCCTTATATGGCCATAAATTTTTATTTACATTCTTCTCTAATCAGTTTACTTTACACAAATTTAGAGATATAGATAAAAGTGTCTGAAGAAATCAGGCAGTATTCCTGAAGGTCATTGTTTTAGCTGGATTAAGGTACCAACTAAGGCATTTTCAAAGATGAAAAACATTACTTTTTGATCAGTGCTGTTAACATTCTAAATCACGTTGTGTAGGCCTTCATATCTGAAGTGTCTGCATTCTGTAGTAGGTTGATTAAAGCGGAACACTGCTTTGTTATTTATACTAGTGGTTCTCAACCTTTCTAATGCCGCAACCCTTTAATACAGTTCCTCATGTTGTGGTGACCCCCAACCATAAAATTATTTTTGTTGCTACTTCATAACTGTAACTTTGCTACTGTTAATGAATCGTAATGTAAATATCTGTGTTTTCCGATATTTACATTACGATGTGCTGGCTCTACAGCAGCCGTTCTCAACCTGTGGGTTGTGACCCACAGGTTGAGAACCGCCTAGCAGGGTCGCCTAAGACCATTGGAAAACACAGATATTTACATTACGATTCATAACAGTAGCAAAATTACGGTTATGAAGTAGCAACGAAAATAATGTTATGGTTGGGGGTCACCACAACATGAGGAACTGTGTTAAAGGGCCGCGGCATTAGGAAGGTTGAGAGCCACTGTAACTAAGCTGGGGGATGGAGCTGTGTCTGTCTTATCAAACAGTGCATCTCCAGTACCTAACATAGTGTCTCATACGCTGCTGTATTCCTCACACCATACTAAGAAATGGTTGCTTAATGAGTGATTGTGAAACCAAAGGAAACTTTCCCCCTTAGTTTTTAATATAGAACGATAACTACGACGATGGTGAACTGAAAGGGTTACTTTGGTAGGAGGGACATAAGTTAGTCTGGAGGAAAAGTAAGTTTAGGAATACTTCCTTCTTTTAAAGCTGAAAAGGCCTATTTCATAACGGGTAGAGAGTGAGGCCCCATGTCAAACAGGTCATGATTGCCAGGGCCAGACTTAGGATCCATTCTTCTGACCCCTTTCCATTGTATATTGTTTCTCCATTTGTGGCTAGGTACTAGAAAGTTTACTCATATTCATAGACAAGATTAGTTTATTTACCTAAAGCTACAAATTAACTTCACTGCTTATTTTCATCCATTCAGAATGTAGAAAAATATTGCATATAGCTAGATTCTTCTACGTTGGAAATTCTCTAATAATATATTAAAATTAGATTCTCTGCAGTCTTACTCCATGTAGGGGGATAAAAAATATTTTTCTTCTACTCTTTGAGGTTCTTGGCTTTATAACAAAAGATAGATTAACAAGAGAAAAACATAGATATATACTTAATAAAAGTTTATGGGATATGGGAGCCTTCCTTAGGAAATTGAAGACCGGAAGAAAGGGTTAAACCTGAGTGTTTTTATACTAGGTTTGATTAAGAGTGGAAGTCATGGAAAATGTAAAAGCACAAAGGTGTATGAGGCAAGGGGAGAAAACTCAGCAAGGCCTGTTTGTTTGGATTCTTCTGCAGAGGTAAGGGTGCTCCTTTCCCAGAAGTACAGGGAGGGCACTTCTCACAAGAAGGTCTTACTGGCATGCGCTGACTCCAGCAGGAGGTGGGGTGGAGGCAGAGTCATTCCAGCACATGCTACTGCCCAAATTCCTCCAGCTTAAAATATTTAGTATGTTGAAGGGACATGTATTGGGCTAGTGTGCCCTGAACCCCATCATGAGGGTGCAGCCAGGTTTCTTTGAAAATACTCTCTAAAACATTTCTTCCCATAGAAGCAAATAGAAAACTGTTTCCGGACCCTAGTCAAAGTTTACTGTGCTGCAAATCTGAGGGGGAATTCAGAGATTCCTTTCAAAGGGGCCTGACATAGGAAGACAAGTAGCAAAGGACTTGGGAGCTAGTAATCAGAGAGAGATGAGAGAGCCAGGCCCTGCAGGGGAGAATTTGATAATGAAAATGGCCAGGGTGTCAAAGGTATCCCTGGGTCATGTTGGACTTGCCCAGGAGTTTGGAAACTATTGCCTATGCAACAGAGTCAGTTGATCTTAATATAGTAGAGAAGAAATGTCTATGTTGTGGAAAAGAGAAAGGGAATGACTTCAAAGGTGTTGAGGCTGGGAAAACTGTTGCATACTTTAAAAATGCTGAAATAAATGTTTGATGGCACTGTACTGTTGATTTACATTACTAACATATTCTGACACCAATGTTTGCTTAAAGAATGTCCTATTAAAATTGTTCAAGTATTCTTGTTTGTGATTTTTTAAAAAAGTCCTCATGGAAATATAGTACTATTTTTTCAAATAAAATTTAAGGAGTCCATAGTGTTCATTATAAGGTCAATTTTTGCTACTATGTATGTAAAACATATAAATGGGCACTTTTGTAAGTCCTTTCCCTATATGGTTGACATATATTATAATGCTGGCCTTGTTCTCAGGCTAGCCCACTAGATCTTATTTAATGCATATCCTATTTTATGGATGTTAAGTCCTGAGATCAAGGCTCCATAATACCCTAGGGGAGAAAGAGTGGTCCCCCTCCCCATCCCCAAGTAGATTTTAAGTTTCAAACCTTACTCCATTTCTCTATCTTTCCTTAGACTCACCCCCCTTTTTTCTCTCTCAAGGGCCCAGGGCATGTGTCTGTCCTCCTAAGATACTCTCTTTTCCAGTGTGCTCATATCCCATTTTGGACTCCCAGCGTAGCTGGTCTCATGTAGGATCAGGAGCAAAGCTTGATGGGAAACTCTGAGGGGAACCTAATTCACTGAAGTCTGTAAATGATAGAGCACTCTAGCCATTCTGCTGGAAAATAAATCTCTGGGAATTTCAGACAGATTCCAGAAGAGTCAATTATGGATGGGAAGGCCAGCGTGCGAGTAAGCTAGTCATGCCTGGAGTCTGCCCACGTGGTCAGATTTTTCAAGCTGTTCCTACTTTTCGCACCTCTCCCCTCACTGTGCTTTGGAACCCAGGGAGGGTGGCACAGTGTGCTGTTGAAGAGCACTGGCTGTGGTTTGCAAGGCTTGGATCTTTACCCATGACTGTTTACTAGAGGTGTGACCTTGAACCTCTCAAAGCCTTTGTTTTCACATCTGTAAAGCAGTGATAAGAACAATGCTCTCTTGATGGCAGGGGAGGGTGGGGGGAGGGGTAGAGATCAATCAAAGGACTTGTATGCATGCATATAAGCATAGCCAGTGGACACAGACACTAGGGGGGTGAGGGCATGAGCGGGGGTGGGGTGGTAGGGCAACGAGGGATAAGGACACTTACGTAATACCTTAATCGATAAAGAATAAAAAAAAAGAATAATGCCCTCTTTATATCTGTACACCTTTTAAAATCATCAAGAAGCTTCAGTTTGTCCTCCCATCTTCCATAACAGTGGCCTGATGTTTGCATTTTTATTGGTTTGAGTCATAATATTGCTTGTATAATGAAAAGAGGAGACTGCTCTTAGTGCACAATTTTTTTTTTAACTGAGTTTATTGCAGTGACATTGGTTAACAAAACCATACAGGTTTCAAGTGTACAACTCAACTAAACATCGTGTACACACTACATCATGCGCCCTTTGCTCAAAGTAAAGTCTTTTTCCATCCCATTTATCTCCCCTTTACTCTCTTCCACCTCCCCAACTCCCCCCGCCGCCCCCCCCCCCCCCCCCCCCCCCCGCTATCACTGTGCTTTTGTCTGTGTCTATGTGTTATATACAGGATGTCCCCAAATTGTATACACACTTTAACAGTTGATAGCTCAATTTTGAAAATGAAATGTATTTTAATAAACACTGCCTTTATAATTATTCAAAGTATGTGTATACATTTTGGGGGGGGGACACTCTGTATAGTGTATTTTGCTTAATCCCTTTACCTTTTTTTCATTCTTTCCTCTGACAGCTGTCATTCTGTTCTATGTATTTATGTGTTTGTTTCTATTTTGTTTATTAAATTATTGTGGTTTTATAATAGTATCACAGTCATGGGTGCCATTTACATGGTGAACTCTAACTAAGGAAAAATAAACATGATTTTCATAACAGTCTGGCCCAGACCCACACAAACACCTTTATTTTTTCTCCCATGGCTGTGACAGTTTGAGGTGAGATGCCACCATGAGCATTTGGCAGCCGGCTGTTTGTATTATTAGTGAACCATCCCACATCAGTGGTTGAGTTTAGCCTAGAATACTAGCAATTCACAGAGCAATAGCCCAGGAGAGCCACAACCACAACATAGCACTTCAAGCCTCCTGCCTGAGCAGAGAATCTGACACTCAGGTTTTCTACAAGAGCAGCCTTCCTCTATTGAAAACAAAAAACAAAATCCCCCAAACCCAGGTAGTCTAAAGGTACTACTGACTGAAGAATATGGTAGAAATTCTATTTCTTAGATTCCTGTGCAGTTAAACCACGTAGATACAGCATAGGTGTCCTTACAAGTTGTAAGAGTGGAAATGTTTCCTATAGATTTATTGTCTGAGTGAATGAGTTTCATGCTATCCTTTTATCTCACAATTTGTCATTATTCCCAAATGTTTAAAACATCTAACTTTTATTCTACGTAAACTTAAAAAACATAAGAAGCCGTATTTGCAGACACTGTAATTTTACTGAGCATTGTATATTATAGAGCCATTTTAATGTGTCCACTGGGCTGTTAAATTCCAAAGTTTTGTCTGGTAAACTTAATTTCTGATGAATGTTTTCTTGTTGAATTTTGAATTAAGTTTTCGTAGTTGGCAAGATCAAATAAAGACTTTTTTGGGGGGAGGGGTTTGGAGGAGCTGCAAAAATACCAGGTTCACATCAGGTTCCCAGTGCTGTGAGATGCCCTGGACAAAAAAAAAAAAAAAGAGACCTTTTAATTGCCCATCACTGAGTAGGCACTCAAGGACCCACAGCTGAGGGCGTGGCTAAGGTCACCATGGCTAATATTTTATTTATTCTTTGGTTATCTGCTGTCTGAAAGGTACTATGCAAAGCATGAGGTGTTTACCAAGAGAACTGAAGACAGGGCCCTGTCCTTTGAAGGGGCCTATTATGTGCATCATGGACATGTGGGGAGGAAAAATACTTTTTCTCCACTTTTTAAAATTCTTCTGGCTGGACTAATAATCAAACCAACATGAGACAGATTAGCAGGAGAAAATGATCCAATTTATTATATATGTACATACAGGGTTCCATAAGAATATGAGACCAAGGACTAATGGGCAGTTAAGGCTTATATGCCATTTGAGCTAAGGAGAACAGGGAGGGTTGTGGTTTGAGACTTCAAAGGTCAGGAAGGCAATTTACATGGAGATAGATATGCAAGTTTGGTAAATGAATATTGGTCCATCTCTATAAATGGTACATAGAAAGGACTTTGATGAAGAAAACTTGCTGGTTCCTCTCTGTCTATTATACTTAGTTCATATTAAAATTTCACCATCTGTGACAATAGCTTCTTTTCTGAAGCAGGTCCTCTATATAAATTCTTTAAGACAGTTAGGGGAAGGTCAAAGATTCCTTGAAAATAACTAGCCTAAAATAATCAATATCTAAAACAAATATTTTGTGGTGGCAACTCTGCTTCCCCTCAAACTACTTTTTAAGGGAAATGATTATTGGTATCTTGGTATAAACCAAGGAATGTGAGAGTACAGAAGGGGGAATCCTTCACAGCCTGGGTGACTGTAAAACTTGACCTTGAAGGAAAAGTAAGACTTCAGTAGCTAGAGGAGGAGTTGAAACAGAACAGCATTTTCGGTAGAAGGAACACCATGAGTGCAACCAGAGTTATGATGGTGGTGGCTTTGAGAATGTGACCGCATCTATTCAGCTGACATTCTTTTCAAATTCTTTTAGCCTTTGGCTTGGAAGTTAACTCCATTGGTAGGGTGCTGGGACCCATGTATCTTGCAAATGGGATCTCAGATTTGTTATGTGTCAACCTGACTCAAGTGTACTCTTGGTTAAACATGTTTAAAAGATAGAGTGCTTAGAACAGGGGCTAGAAACAAAATAACTTCTGCTTAGTTATCAGGCTTTAGTATAAGACAACAATGTGGCATCTTTTTGACTAGTCATGTACAGCGGGGAGGACTAGCTGGTGAGCATCTGTGGTCCACAGACCTCTGTTGAGTAGATTAGAATCTGGAAATTTGGCAAAATTGTGATGTCATTTAGAAGTGATCACTTTGAAAAAATTGGTAGCATCTTTGAAAGGTTTACTCTTCCTATGGAAGGTATAGTTCTGTTTCAGAGATTAATTTTAACATGTGTCAATTTTTTTTCCTTTAAGTACACAATGGAAAAACCCCTGTATTTATAATTGCTTCCAAGCATATGAGTTTCCCAGATAGTTTTCCAGAGGTTTTATTTAGGAAAATGTAAATCATGGTACTGGGGACTTGGAGTTTCATCTGAATTTAAGGCAACACAAACTGTTAAACAAGAACAGGGAAGAGGTGTTAAGCATTAGCATGCATTGCAGCAGAGGCAGTGGGATCTCATCATGTGGGGGTGTCTTTAAAAATAGTTTCGGTGTTTATCTCCCTGTGGCAGTTGTCTTGATCATAATCCTGTATTCCAAAGGTTTAGTGAAGAGGATACAACCAGTTGTTGTCAGTTGTTTATTTGTAAATACTTGAGGAAATGGGCTTATGTTTAAAGGAGAGTGAATTAGTCTGCATACAAAGTATTAGAATATTATAAAGACCTTAAAACTATAAAATATGCTCATAAGAGACTGTCAATTTTTCCCAAACCTTGAGATTTAGAAAGAGGAGGAGACAACACTTGTGTTATCTCCACCCTCGGTAGTGTCTTTCCCTGGCAAAGAAGGCTCTGAAAGGGACACCAGGAAGTGCCCGTGATGGTGTGGCCAGAAGATACCCACATTGGCCAGCTCCACTCCTCCTGGAGCCTGAGCCATAGGTGGATTTTATTCCTTGCCGCTCTCTCTGCCCTCTATGAGGACCTTGCTTCCTCCCCAGCCTAGAGCCTGACTCATCATATTCCAACCATTCCAGCAAGTGGCTTCCTGTTCCATTGAGGGGTGGGGGCTGGCGAGGGTGCTACACGTCATCTCTGAAGTAGATGAAATTACTTTTTGGGGGATCAGTTGGTTCTTTGATTTTTTTGTATGTATTGAGAGTGTAGTACCCCCCCCCCCCAAAAAAAAACAAAACAAAACACAAAAAAAACAAACAACAAACCAAAAACAAAAAACAACTGCACTGTAAAAGGTACTTTAAATTGTGCCAGAAGAAGAGTTTTTATTGAGATAGGTATCCACTTAATTGTTGAATTGTTGTGTAGCAGGTCAGGCATCAACAACTATAGTGCATTTCACAAAAGCCCTAAAGGAAATGATTCAGTTCAGAAGTATTCAGTAAGCCATAACCAGCACTTTAATCAGAATTGCAAAGTAGTTGAAATTTTTGTTTGTCATTTCCCTATATCCCTTTCCTGGACTCTTCTCAACCCACTTACCAGCTACCAGGGTCCTCCCACTACCTTCTCAGTGTTAGAAGCTCTTCCTCTAGAATCCCATCATGCCCTTGCATTGCCTCCTCAAATCCACCCCCTCCCATGTTATTCCTCTTTGAAATCGATAATACAGATAATGCATAGGTGTTAAGACGACTAGTCTGATAAAGTGATCTGGCATTAAGGGGCAAATGACTGATAGCTTGCTCCATCCCAGAAGCTGTCTTTTTTTTTCATATAGGAACTGAATGTATTTTACCTGAATGTACCTCCAATTTATAATAATTTATCTGAACCTGTCTTATGGCATTGGTATGACCTTACTGGAGAATCTTTAGTGGGGGATTTATTGAGGAAATACACATTTTTAAAAACTAGTTGTTAATTTTATAAGTTTTATAAAACTAGTTGTATAATTAAAATCAATTAAAATTCTTTAAAATAATTTTATATGATTTTTATTGAAAAATATTCACAATTCTGTTTCAAAACTTCAATGAAAACTGGAATTTGAAAATATGGTGGAATTTGTTTAAAATGTTGATGGTAAAGACCAGGACTTCGATGATAAAGGTATAGATTACCTTTGTTAAACAGACATTTTGTATTTAGTTATATTAATTGGGACTTGGCACAAATTAACTCTTGTATGTAAATATGTAGGACTTAGCTATTAGGATAGTACTAGAGGCCTGGTGCACAAAATTCGTGCACTTGTGTATGGGGGTCCATCAGCCTGGCCTGTGCCCTCTCGCAGTCTGTGAGCCCTCAGGGGATGTCCGACTGCTGGCTTAGGCCACTGCCACTGCTCTCGCCAGCCGTCAGCCTGGCTTCTGGCTGAGCAGCTCTCCCCCTGTGGGAGTGCACTGACGACTAGGGGGCAGCTCCTACGTTGAACATCTGCCCCCTGGTGTTCAGTGCACATCATAGCAAACGGTCATTCCACCATTCAGTCTACTTTCATATTACCCTTTTATTATATAGGACTTCCAATAGTCATTATTTGTCTTGTTATATTGCTATAGTCACATATTTATATTTATATCAAAATTTAGTTTTATTGACAAATTTATTTATTATTTGTTAGAAGGGTCAAGTGATTATAACCCCACTTTCCCCAGCTTTTTCTTTCTATTGCCCAAATTGTGAGAATGTGACAGGCATGGGAAAGAGGTGAGCATAAAAATGCTAGTTACTGGTACCTTCTCCTTTCATTATGCTATTGAAAACTGCTCTTGATAGAATAGTACTTAACCATGATCTTTTGAAGTGATAACTAGTTTAAAGGTTTATGGAAGTAATGAGCTAGGAGGATATTTGAGGAACTTTTAAAAGTATCTTTTTGCCATTTATCACTGGGTTTCACCCTCAGAGGCAGAATTCCAGTCACAAACATCTTTTAGTCTCACCTAAAATCTCCCTCAACCCCTAATTTTGAAAGACTACATGGAATGGATAACGACAATGATGTCTTTATAAGCCAGTGCTCATTTGTTTGACATTGGAATATGGAGGTTGTCTAGAACATATCTTTAACTAGAGGCCCAGTGCACGAAAATTCATGCACGCGGGTGGGGGAGGGTCCCCTCAGCCCGGCCTGTGCCCTCTTGCAGTCCAGGACACCTCAGGGGATGCCCACCTGCCGGCTTAGGCCTGCTCCCTGGGGGACATCCCTGCTCCATCAGACATCCCTCTGGCAGCCCGGGAACCCTCGGGCAATGTCCAACTGATGGCTTAGGCCCGCCAGGAGTGGGCCTGAGTCCCAGTCGGACATCCTTAGCGCTGCCGAGGAGGTGGAAGAGGCTCCGACACTGCTGCTGTGCTCGTAGCTGTCAGCCCGGCTCGTGGCTGAGTGGAGCTCCCCCTGTGGTAGTGCACTGACCACCAGGAGGCAGCTCCTGCGCTGAACGTCTGCTCCCTGGTGGTCAGTGTGCGTCATAGTGACCAGTCGTTCCCGGTTGTTTAGCTGTTAGGGTCAATTTGCATATTAGCCTCTTATTATATAGGATAGAAATGAACTCCAAAACAGTGAGCAAATACTATAAAATTTAGTATGCAAAGTAATTGATTGCTGGGTTTATTTTTCTCTTTTAGTTACATTATTTGTGATTGCTTGGCAAGATCTATCCAGACCTGCAGGATGAGGGAAAAGCACATGCAAAACCAGATTTATGTCTGTCTTCATGTTGACAAATAGGAGGAGCTGGCAGGAAAGGTAGAGGACTCAAACCCAAACCAACACAGACAAGACTCAATCACTCCAACACCCAAATTAATACAGAAAGCAGTTGCTTTAAAAATTTGAAAATTGAAATTGTCTTTTAGAAAGGTCCCTATGACAATGCTGAACCTGGGCAGAAAAGAATACAAAAAACAGCAAGTTGAAACCATGACTAAAATGCCCCCAAATAAAAAGAGGAAGTTTTATCAGTAATATAAATGCATTTTTTAAAAAATTGATTGTAGATTGTCTACCTGAAAGTTTAACAGAGAAACCTTTTTTGCCAAAGAACTAATCAGGTCCATGTGAAGTAGATGGATTATTTTGCTGCCTAGGGCCAACATTGGTTTGTTTCAAACTATTATTTTATTCATTAACACCTTAACACAGTGGTCGGCAAACCTCATGAGCCACATGTGGCTCGCGAGCCGCGGTTTGCCGCTCTGTTGACTAATGAGTTTGCCGACTACTGCCTTAACACATTGCGAGAATCATGAGAATTCTTGTGTTTTCTGCTCTAAGGCTTGTGGCCAATCACAAGAATTCTTTAAAAAGGTATTAGCTTGTAAGAACATGTAATAAATAACTTCAAAATGCAATGGGTATTGAATTTTAAAGCATGCCTTTAATTAACACTTATGTAAAACGTTTTTTGTACTCGTTCAATAGAAACTTATCTGGCCACTGGGTAAAGCTAGCAGTAAAACTACTAGTCCGCAATGTGTTATATGTGCAATATCTTTATAGTTTAAAAACATTAAAACATTAATTCTCTTTGGCATTAATGATGACTTATTAACATATTGCCTAAAAAGTATGACCATTTTTTTTCTACATCCCGTGAGGATGTTTCCCTATTATACTCCCTGCATCAGTATAGAATTTACGTAGAGTTTGAGCTATGCTTTTTATTCTTTCACAACTCTTAAAGAAATAATACTGAAATAAATTTGTAATATACAAAACTGTTCAGATAGGGCAACTACCTAAGAGAATATCTGGTTTTAAGCATTTCTGTGTATTTTATTGATTTATTTTCAAATATGTTTTTATTGATTTGAGAGAGACGGAAAGAAGAGGGAGAAAGAGAGAAACATTGATGAAAGAGGAACATCAATTGGCTGCCTCCTGCACGGCCCCTCCAGGTGGGGATTGAGCCCACAGTCCTGGGCATGTGCCCTGACTGGGATTCAAACCTATGACCTCTTGGTGCATCGGTTGATGCTCAGTTCACTGAGCTACACAGGCCAGACCATTTCTGTGTATTTTAAAAGCATCGATTTACTGATCGATAATTGATGATGGTGATATATTGATAGACTATTTTAAATTTATTTTAAAAATATTTTTATTGATTTCAGAGAGGAAGAGGGAGAGATATAGAAACATCAATGATGAGGGGGCTCAGCTGCCTCCTGAACACCCCCCACTGGGGATCGAGCCCACAACCCAGGCATGTGCCCTGAGCGGGAATCGAATCGTGGACCTCCTGGTTCTTAGGTCATCGCTCAACCACTGAGCCACGCCGGCCGGGCTTAAATTTATTTTTTTGAAGTAGAACTTTTAAGGAGCTCTCCCAAGAGAATTTGGTAGCTTATTTTTTATGAATGTATTTGTTTGAAGTATAAAAATGACATTGAAAATCATTTTCACTGAAGCTGACTGTGCCCCTTCTCTTTACCCAATTCGTGCAAGGCAGTGAGATGATCTCATTTGGGTCAAGCCTTCTTCTATTATTTATGATCCTTTCTAAAGATAGTTGGTTGTTTTCCAGAATACTGCATCTTTTAGGTGTAGGACTCTTTAAGAGAGGACTGAATCCTTCCTGATAGAGAAAAAGTTTGCTTTTTCCTGAGGGACCATTCCTCCTTCATTGCGTACAGACTGGGCCCTCAGCAGCTTTGTTGTGATTTGGGCTTGTTCAAGATAATAGTTTACAAGGTTATATGTTGGTCAGAGATGCTATGTCCTCATTCTGTTTAAAAGCCTTCAGTGGTTCTCTTTACTTAGGAAATGTCTAAGCTTTTTAAAATGACCTGTAAAGCCGCCATGTCTCCTGGCCCACCTTCCTACCTTACCTTCCACCTCCCATTTCGATTTCACGGACTGTTTCCTTCCCTGCACCATGCAGTTGCATACATCCTTGCCCTTTTCCTTTGTCCTTATTCTTCCCGTCACCTGGCACATTTTCATGTCTTAACCAGGAGGACTTCTTAGCCTTCAGAGTTGGTTAGAGCTCTTCAGAGCTTTCTGAGCTGCTTGCTCTGACTGTATTTACTCTAGACTGAAATTTCCTCTCTGAATTTCTACCATTTCAGACTGCAAGCCTCAAAAGGTGGCACTCTCTTGTTATTCATCTTTGTACCCTTAGAACGTAAATGATTCCCTGGCATATAATGGATGCTCAATTAATATTTAGTGACCTATATGGTAACAGTATGTTTAAATATGGAAAGTTAAACTTTTGTCGAATTTGGATTAACATCAACCAATACAAAGTCAGACTTTTGAAAAAGGCAGTTTTAAACTAGCTGGACAATGATCTTATTTTTAAAGTTGAATTTGATTTAGCCCACACAAAATCAATTACAATAAAAATTTTAGAGTATTTTTCAACAGTTAAGCCATGTAAATGAACAGACCTAGTAGCTTCATCTCTTCTGTTGTATTTCAAAAATAAATTTGAGATGTGTGTTGCCTCCATCACCATCACCAGCAGCACCCTGTTTAAAATCTCTCTCCTTCTAAGCTTCACCATTTTTTTCTGCTTACTTTATTTTTCTTCCTTAGGCAACTCTTCTTCAGCAAAAGATTGGAAGATTGGTGCCCTCTAGGGGTAAACTGCGGGTGCAGCGCAGTACACATATTTTAGAGAACACTGCACAATTCTGGGAGAATTGTATGAAATATAGAAAATGTGCTTCCTCCTTCTTATGTAATTCACGTTATGTAACTTAATCGCAGAGTATCTCACAGTGCTTTCACTTTGCTCCTCTGCTCCTCTAGCACTATTTATTCAGACAGTTTTTTGTTCCACAGGGAGAAAATATCCAAAATGAGAAGAAAGGCTGTTTTATTAAAAATTGAAAACGGAAGGTTACAACTACTGGCAGTTAGTGTAGTCATTTGTGAAGGAAAGTTACCGGCCAGATGTCTGTGACTCAGACCCAGGATAAAATAAAAAGCTTTTCTGTGTCAGCTTAACTATTTAATTTCATCTTTTCTTTCTCCTAAATTTCAGATATTTCTCCAGAACCCCATTTCCCCTCTCTCAGTTCATCCACTAGCACTCTTTCCCCATAATGTTGGTTTGCAATTTTTAACTAACAGTCTCTTTCGTCTCATTCTTTAATGGTGAGTAGAATGAGCCAAGTTTTAAAAGGTCTTAGTACAGGGTCAGGTACCTAGTATTAACTTATCGTGTGTATATTTTTGTTTATTATTATTAGTGATGGTGGCATTTGTTTTCATAGAATGATAAAGATGATAACGTCTTATATTTATCTGGCCTTTTCATATGCAGTATTTCGTAGACCCTCAGAATAATCACCCGAGATAGGAAAAATAGGCAGTATTACATGACAACCAATGCCTCAGAATTTTTTCAAGCATTATGATGTCAGTCTATTTCTGCACCCCTCCCAAATTATTTTTTAAAACTTTTTTATTGCTTTCAGAGAGGAAGGGAGAGGAGGAGGAGGAGAGAGAGAAACATCAATGATGAGAGAGAATCATTGATCGACTGCCTCCTGCAGGCCCCCTACTGGGATCGAACCCACAACTCTGGCCTGTGCCCTGACTGGGAATCAAACCGTGACCTCCTGGTTCATAGGTTGAGGGTCAATCACTGAGCCATGTTGGCCAACTGGTCCCCTCCCAAATTCTTAAGAAATTAGGCCAAAGGCTTGAGAGCAGCTTTCCATTTTACATATTTTAAGTTGTCACATTGAATTTTGAAAATATGATAGCTTTTATTTTCAGATCATAGAATTTTTGTTTTCTAGTTTGAACAAAGGCCTTCTCTTTTCAAATTTTGATTTTGCAAATGACAAAATTTAGGCCTAGATTATAGACAGCTGGTACTAGTTTATGGGACTCATGGTAAAAGCAATACTAAAATGCAGGCCTCCTAACTTGTTTTGCCTTATAACATGTTTTCTTCTAAGTTTTGATAGCATAATATTATTGTTTTTCTTTTATAAACATGCCTAATTTAATTTTTCTTTATTGTTGCATAAATATTGAGAAAAATGACACTTTGTTTTGGAAAGTTTCCCTGATGTAGGAGGTTTAGTTCAATCTGGGAAAGCAGGTTGTGAAATAGCCTTCCTATGAACTAAGTGTTCAGAATCACACCCCGTCTTTCATGGTCCTGGAGTGATAAAGACATAGGAAGTGGAATGAGGAGTGTCATGTGAGTCTCGCAGGACGTGGGTGGGATGGCATGGGTTCAGGAGGCCGAGCATTTGTGGCAGATATCCCTACATGGCAGACTGAACAGAGGTTTGGGGAAATCTTTGGTGGTTTGAGCTCTGAAATCACAAGCTTAAATCTGGCTTGTGGAAGAGAGGAAGAAGCTGAGGGTTAACTTTGTGCTAGTGATAATGGTCATGAAAACCCTCCACCACCACAAGATTTCTGTTGTGCAGCGAGAGGTTTGGACAGAGGTCTTCTAACCTTACATCTGTGAATTTAAAAAAACACGTTTTATTTTGAAATAATTACAGGTTCATGGAAGCTTTCAAGAATACTGCCCTTTATCCAGCTCATAGCTGTAGATTTTTTTTTTAATTAATCCTCACCAGAGGAGTGAGGATATTTTTTCCCATTGATTCTAGAGAGAGAGACACACACACACATAGATGTGACAGAGACACATCAATTAGTTGCCTCCCACAAACTCCCTGACCAGGGGCGGGGATCAGATCTGCAACCCAGGTGCATGCCCTTGACTGGGAATTGAACCCGTGACCCTCAGGTGTGCAGAGCAACACTCTTAACCACTGAGCCATGCTGGCCAAGGCCATCTGTGGATTTTTAATGGGTGGAGTGTGTGCTTCTGGCATCCAGATCTTGTGGCCAGAGAGTGGGAAGACCAGCAGGGGGTAAAAAGTTGCCTCTGTCGTTAAGTTAGCTCCAGTTGCTGTATCAGGAGTCATGAAGATCCAGGCGTTGCCTGTATTTTTTTTTTTTTAATAAATCTTTATTGTTCAGATTATTACAGGTGTTTCTCTTTTTTTCCCCCCATAGCTCCCCTCCACCTGATTCCCCACCCCACCCCATGCCCTTACCCCCCGCCACTGTCTTCATCCATAGGAGTAAGATTTTTGTCCAATCTCTTCCCGCACCCCTCACACTTGCTTCCCCTGAGAATCGTCAGTTCACTCCCTTTCTATGTCCCTGATTCCATTATATTCACCAGTCCATTCTGTTCTTCAGATTTTTATTCACTTGATTTTTAGATTCACTTGTTGGTAGGTATGTATTTGATGTCATTTTGTTGTTCATACTTTTTATCTTTACCTTTTTCTTCTTCTTCTTCTTCTTAAAGAATACCCTTCAGCATTTCATGTAATCCTGGTTTGGTGGCGATGAACTCCTTTAGCTTTTTCTTGTCTGTGAAGCTCTTTATCTGACCTTCAACTCTGAATGATAGCTTTGCTGGGTAGAGTAATCTTGGTTGTAGGTTCTTGCTGTTCATCACTTTGAATATTTCTTGCCACTCCCTTCTGGCCTGCATAGTTTCTGTTGAGAAATCAGCTGACAGTCGTATGGGTACTCCCTTGTAGGTAATTAACTGTTTTTCTCTTGCTGCTTTTAATATTCTCTCTTTGTCTTTTGCCCTTGGCATTTTAATTATGATGTGTCTTGGTGTGGTCCTCTTTGGATTCCTCTTGTATGGGGTTCTGTGCGCTTCCTGAACTTGTAAGTCTATTTCTTTCACCAGGCAGGGAAAGTTTTCTGTCATTATTTCTTCTAATAGGTTTTCAATATTTTGCTCTCTCCCTTCTTCTGGCACCCCAAAAATTCGGATGTTGGTTCGCTTAAAGTTGTCCCAGAGGCTCCTTACACTATCTTCATATTTTTGGATTCTTTTTTCTTTTTGTTTTTCTGGTTGGATGTTTTTTGTTTCCACATATTTCAGATCTTTGGTTTGATTCTTGGGGTATGTTGATCTACAGTTGAGTTTCTGTATATTCTTTATTTCAGACAGTGTATGCTTCATTTCTGATTGATCCTTTTCCATTTCTTTGGCATTCTCATTAAGCTCCTTGAAGGTCTCATCAAGTTTCTCAGCGGTTTTAAGAAGATTCTTGAGTAACTTTGTACATGTGGTTCTGAACTCTATGTCATCCAGTAGTTTGCTTTCCTGTGTTTCTTTCATTCGTGATATGTTTCTTTGTCTCCACATTTTGGCTGCTTCCCTGTGTTGATGGAGTAGCTTTGTGTGGTAGGTGATCTATAGGGGGCAGTAGCTCAGCCTCCTCAATTACATGAGGTGGATGCTCTTGGTACACCCCTTTGTGGGCTGAGTGCAAAGTCTTGGTGTAGTTAAGCCTTAATTGCCGTTGGTACACTGGGAGGAATTGACCTCCAGGCCAATTAGCTGTGAGCACTCGCTGTGTCTGTAATGGAAGAACTGCTGCGCTGAAGACATGCTTATGGGGCAGGACTTGTTTCAGTGGGGCTTTGGTGCTCACTTAGTCTTGCCTCTTGAATGTGTCACTTATGGATGTGAGGAGTTGAAATCTGGTGTCTCACACTGACCACTAGGAACACTGGCTTCTGGATCTCCAATGGGGTGCAGGTCAGCTACTGTCTGAGGCCACCCAGCAGGAGCTACAGTGAGAGCTGCAGTTTTCTCCTCTTTGCTTGGGGTTTGGAGGTTTTGGAGCTGTCTGACCCGGGCTGCAAGTTTGCTAGGTTAAGCTGCGATAGGGCAGGCCTTTCTTATGCAAAAGCCGCTGCTTAGAGCTTGGCTGGGTTTGTAGGTTGTGCAGGGCGGGGTCTCAGGGTGTCACTAGGCTAGGGCGTGGCAAACAGCAATGGCTGCTAGTTAGCCGGCTCTGAGTCCCTGTCGGCAGTCCCGTGCCCCAGTGCCGTAAACAATTATTCCTGCGCGCAGCTCTGCAAGCAAGCCACCCTCACTGGCAGACAGTCCAGCTTCTCCCCGTAGGAGTTTGGGTCCCCCTTGTCTCCCCAGAAACTGGATTTCAGAGTAATCGGGTGCTTGTCTCCCTTCGGGTTGAAAAAAGCAACGCCCGCCGCCAGCCCGGATCACGCGCCTCCGTACCTCAGCTTTTCAGCGCTTGTGCACGTCTCAATGCTCTTTTCTCTTTCCTTCTAGTTGTAGAACTTCCACTCAGCCAGCTTTCCCGTGGTTCTGGGTGATAGACGTTTTTTCTTTTAGTTGTGTTTTTGAAATTGTTGCGGGAGGCAGCAGTTTAGGTGTTTACTTACGCCACCATCTTGGATTTTCTCTTGCCTGTATCTTTAAAAATTGCAACTCCATGTAATAGTCCAGGCTTATATTTATATAGTGTGTTAAAACATGTAATAATTCTACTTGTCTTTGTGAGTTATTAATCTGAAAATTACATTTTTAGTGTTTAGATTTTAAATTTAAATTTAGTATTTAAGTAGTAAGAGAATAAAAATTTAAAAAATCACTGTGTGAATGAATAACATATAAGAAATGTTTTCTACTTTGTCCTCTTCCTTGAGTATTAAGGATGATCCTGGGTTCTAGGACCAAAAGTTAAATTGCTTTTCTCCGTGTAGGTTCGAAAACATGTGAATGATCTCTATGAAGACTTAAGAGATGGACACAACTTGATCTCTCTTTTAGAGGTTCTTTCAGGAGACACCCTGGTAAGTTGTAAATTTCTTAATTTATTTTGAAGAACATATGCATATGGCTAGGATGTTTTTGGCACAGATTGTTCAGATTTTTATAATGTTCATCTTTTTGAGCTGCAATTTCTGCCTGAAAAAAAAAAAGTTTTGGTTGGATTCCTAAGCATTTTCAGATTTCGAATGATGTGACTTTGGGAGATTGAAGCACTTTGATTACCTTGCTTATATGATCAGTTTTATAATTAAAATACTATTTTTGTTCTTGCTTTTCTTTTTTTGTTTACCTTTGGGTTGTTTTTGCTTAGCAGAAGTTGTATGCATAATATAACCACACATTAAAAGACTCACAAATAGCCAGGAAATAAGCATTGCTTTCTGAAAAACGGTCTAATCCACTCCACAGGTGTCATTTCCTTTTTTGTGTGAACATGACTTCCCTGTTCTTGGTTACCTGTTATCCTTCATTATGTTCTGTTCATGCTCTTCTTTTCATTTCTGGTCTGTCTTGTGTCTTTGCTGTCCTATCTTCTGTCTGTTATATTCATTAGCCAAGGGAGCGAGATTTTTTGAAGACCTTACGATTGGTGAGTGCAACAGAAGCATGCGAATATGAACAGCATGAGGATGTGGAGGATGAGGATAAGGGGGTAGGTGTCAGCCCCCATAACTCAACTAACCTAGCCTTACAGTGCGGTGAGCGCTAACGTGATAGACAAGTAACCCACGGGTTGGGCTCCTTTTTAGAAAACGTTAGAAAGGACCAAAACCCACAATGAGGTGGATGTGTGTGAACCAAGACATTGGACAAAGGAAATATTTTCTCTTTAAATTTATTTATAGATTACTGTGCACTGCGTGGTAATCGAACATAAGCACTTAAGGGATAAGATGGCATTTTAGCGAAAGGATTTTATATAGTTACGGACATCTTGACAACTAGCCTGCTATGCAAAGTTATCCTATTTCTGGAATTTATTTTTCAAACATGGCAACTATTTTTTGCTTTATTTGAAGGAACTTCTGGAAACTTATTTAATATTTAAGTTTATACTTTAAATCATACCTGTTGGCATTAGGTATTTAATGGGCATTCTTTACCTGCCATCCTTTTATTTAGAAAGGGAGAAGGTTTTAACAATCAAGAGTCCTGGCAGCTAACAGAGCTGATGACAATTAGTTGACCTCAAGTCCACCTTTGCAAGACCAGTGTGCTTCTTTTGCCATCTACATCCCTAGTGCCCCCTGATTTCATTGGAAATTGTGCTTTTTTTTTTTTTTGGATCTAGTGGGTGAATTCACCAACATCATTCCTACCTGTTGTATAGAACCTAGTTTTCCATTCTGTAGTCTGCTGTCTTTTTTATTATGGGGCCTTGGCTTCAGCATCCTATTCATATTTGAGAAGCTAAGATCTCAGTTTTATTTTTTTTCCCCTTTGGAAGATTTGATGTGGCAAATTTCAGCTTCATTCCTTGTATTTTTGTTAAGCATTTTCCCAGCTCTGTTTCCTTATGTTTTCCTTTTGCCAACTTGCAGTGATTCTAAAGGGAAACAGTATGAAGGAAAAGAATTACGGTTTGTCAGCTTTCCTGAAGTGGAAAACTATCATAGAGTCCTACCAATTTTGTGAAAAATACTAAAATAAAATAAAGAGGAAATATATTATTTGGTTTTAATTGCTTTTCTCCCTTCCTCTATCATGGCTAAGTAAAACTCCACTGTCTTTCTCTTTCTTGGTGATTTTTTTTATACTAATTGCATGCTACTTTACCTCATTTTCATTCACATGCAAAAATTTTTGATAATTGTTCAGAATCATTTTGATAATTGTTAGAATTCATTAAGAAGGGAAAATGGTATTTAATTCTTCTTGTGCAGCCATACTTTAATACCTGTAGGCTAGAATTGTATTTTAGTGAATATAAAAAGTCTATATGTTCTATGGTATTATCTCTTTTCCTTTGTTTAAATAAAGCATTTGGAATACAGAATATGTTTAAATAAAACATATTGGGGGAAATCCCTAGTAGTTTACTATAAATTGAATCCCAGATAACACAAAAAAATTAGAACTGCCTTTAAAGAATTTAATGGGCTTACCCAAACAGTAAATACTGTTTGGACATATTAAGATAAGCATAATATATATTTATGTAGTATATTGTCAGTGTTATAAAAAACTAGTGTTTTTCATACTCTGCATTTTTCTATTCTTAGCCCAGAGAAAAAGGTCGGATGCGTTTTCACAGACTACAGAATGTACAAATTGCACTTGATTATTTGAAAAGGCGCCAGGTAAGATGTTTTTCAAAGACTGTAATCATCCTCTATAATAAAAGCCTAATATACTAAGTGTCCGACTGTTCGTTCGACTGTTCGACCAGTCGCTATGATGTGTATTGACCACCAGGGGGCAGAAGCTCTGACCAGTAGGTTAGCTTGCTGCTGGGGTCCGGCCGATTGGAACTGGGCGAGAAGGGCTGGACACACCTTGGAGCCCTCCTGTGGCCCCTCCCCGGCCCCCATCATGCACCTGTGGGGTCTCCTGGCCTAGCCTGCGCCCTCTCACAATCCAGGACCCCCAGGGATGTCTGCAGGCCAGGCTGAAGGACTCCACTGGTGCACGGATTTGTGCAACGGGCCTTTAATAATAACCATATGTGACTGAGTTACTCTACATAGAATCATGTCAGGGAATGAAAAGGTTAAATTAGACTATGAATTGTAATCATTATACTTGTGCTTCTGTGAGACAAATATTCTAAAATATTTATAAACATGTGCTCCAAAGAAAAGAAAGCTAATAGTAGTTGTAAGCTTAGAGGAATTACAAGTGGCTGCATTTCCATTTGAATAAGAGCTACTGATTTTCCTTCTGTCAGAATTTGAGTGCTTTTGCCTAGGAAGTTAATGACAGAATGTAAAGAATGTCTATGAACAGTTCTTAGTAGTAGGGAGGCAATACCTTAATTTTTATACTTATTTTATAAAACTATTTTTCATAAATAGTTCATAATATTTTAAAAGTTAAGTATTTTTAATATTTAGTAGTGTTGAGGCGATGGTTTATTTTTTATAAGTAGATAATACTGGGTAATTTATAAGTAGTTAAAAATAAAGCAACATTTCTGACAACAGTCTCCAACTGGCTTGAGGTTTCAGAAAAAATCAAGGAAAAGAATGAACAGCATATTGGATGTGATCTTGATTTTGGTAGCATTGTGTATAATGGTGGTATAAACCAAATAATTGGTAACTTTCAATGAGTAGAAAAAAGGAGAAAAAGGTGTTCAGGAGAACTGAAAGTTGCTGAAAACAGTGGGAACTCAGAGGTGGGAACAATTTTGTTTTTGATGGAGTAGGAGGAAGGGAGAAAGACGGGGAGAGGGAAACACTATCTTTTAGTTCTTCATTTAGGTTATTATGAATGTGAAAATGCTTTTAGTTTTTAAATTCTACTAAATATTATGTGTTCAAATATTTTAAATGTTATTGGTACTTGCCTTATTATTTTTAATTCCAGTGGAAGTTTCCAAGAAGGATTAATGGTTAATTATAATCTCCTGGTGTGGAATGTATTTGGCAGTATTTTGTCTGGGAAGTAAAATGTTAGCTATCATTGTACTTAGTTTTTGATATTCAATTCATGATATATAATTATTTTGTACATCCAGGAGGTAATGTTAGATGTCATCATTGCATTTATTTACTTGAATGCATAATATGACAGTTGATAAGCTTTAAGTCTGATATATATATACACACACATACATACATACATATATATATAGTCTGATATATATGTGTATATATATGTCTGATATATATTTTATATATACATATATATAATATATATAATTGTGTGTGTGTGTGTGTGTGTGTGTATATATATATATATATGCATATATATATATATAAACAGCCTTACAAATGTCCAGTCACTCATGTATTTACTTATCTTGGTAACAGTTTATGATAAAGAAATAGAAAAGTAATGCTAATTTTTATTTAAACCTTTGTGAAGGAAGTGTGACAATGTTTTAAAAATTATTTTATGGTTTAGAACTGTTTCCTACTTAATTGTAAAATAAAGCTTATTTTCAAAAGACCAATGTCCATTAAAAAAATCTCAAGTCTCTTAAGACTTCTCACTTAAGCTGTATTTTTGTTTTAACAAATGAGTAGTTTTATTACTTGATCTAGAAGACAAAACCAAGATAATCCCCGCTTTTCTTTGTGGTTCCTTTATAATTTGCAGTCTAAAATGAGTGAAGATAGGGGGTAAAACAGTATTTTGAGCATTACTGGTATTTAAATTATTCAGTTTTTTCTTTGTATAATTTAGCATTGCTTTTATATAGGTAAAGATAAGTTATGTGATGGTTTGAAAAAATTTTTTTATCTCTTCTTCACATATAAAACAGGTGAAATTAGTGAATATTAGAAATGATGACATAACAGATGGAAATCCCAAGTTGACTTTGGGGTTAATATGGACAATAATTTTGCACTTTCAGGTAAGCCTAATTTTTCTTGATTGTCATTTCTTTTAGCCTCTTATTGCTAGTTCCAAATGGTTCATTCACATCAAGGATGAATTATGCATTCACATCCTGTGGAAGATAGTAAATTTTAGGCTTCTTTTCTTAAACAATATATTTGTATTATTTCTTTCAAGTAACTGCTTGTGAATTTAGTATCCCATTTCCTGTTGATAAACTGAAATGTTTTTAGGACAAAGCTTGCAATCTCAGAGTTGGATGACAAGATTCTTTTTAATTGAATGCAGACACATTTCTTTTGTTTATTGGAAAGTATTATGTTATATAGATACATGAAAATTTTATTACTCAGTCCTTAATATAGAATGGTTTTCATGGGTATTAGCGTTTTTCCACTATGCAAACTATTTTATCTCATTGGTAGACACTAGATGGCAGTATAATTATGATAAAGCGATCTTCTCAATTAGTATTCATGTTTTTGTATAGAGCTACACTTTTTCAAACTAGATTTGGGGAGGGTAAATGCAAATACATAAAAATTTATTCACAATGAATGATTATTTAATAAATTGAGAGCTGATTATGAGTTTTAGTTTTTATAAAATGATACATTTTGAAAAAAACCATCTTCATTTGAAAAGCTGAGTCCTAATTTTGGAATTTGCTTTTGTTTATTAATGCTGTGCCTGCCCACACAGTGTTCTGTGTGCAGCACAAAGCCTGGCCCACAGTAGGCACATGGCACATCTTACTGATTGACTGTGTTGTTGGCCTTGAAAGAGGAGGAGGTAGCCTGCCAGCTTCAGAAAGGAGCTGGGGTTTTGAGCCAGGTTTTGAGAGGAGTTAGATTTACTTCTTATATTTTAAAAATTCGACTAGGGCCATAGTTGGTTTGGCTCAGTGGATAGAGCGTTGGCCTGTGGACTAAAGGGTCCCAGTTTCGATTCTGGCCAAGGGTACTTGCTGGAGTTGCGGGCTCAATCCCCCCAGTAGGGGGTGTGCAGGAGGCAGCCAATCAATGAGTTTCTCTCATCATTGATGTTTCTATCTCTCTCTATCCCTCTCCCTTCCTCTCTGAAATCAATAAAAATATATTTTAAAAAAATTCGACTAGGACATAGGGTTTGGACCCAGGGGACTGAACCATAAACCAAGGCAGAGATTTGGGCATGGAGCCAGACCTTGTTACCAGAATGGGTTAAAGACTAAGTAGAACTGGCCAAAAGCTGAGTTCACATGGATTTCCTCGGCAGCTTTCTCCGGGCGTCTTTAATCAGCCCCAAGTGGATTAGGTTCCTCGACTTTTCCTAGTGTTGAAATGGTAAGAACCCCACTTTGGAGGTTTAGAGACCTATTGGGATAGGGAGCCAATCACATCATTACCGACGGAGCTGGGGAGACAGGTTGCACTTTGAATGTTGGAGTGAGAATCCCTGTGGGGAGGGGGAAACACTCAGGTTTTGGGGGGAGGCAGAGTTAAGTTTCATTGTTGGCTCTTTTATTTATGGCTGTGATGGCATTGAATAAGTCACTTAATCACTCTGCACCTGAAAAATAATTTTTTTAGGAAACTCAGCCTATCAATTCTATGTAAAATAAATTGAAATGAGCAGAGTCCATAATGAGGGAGATAATCTAAGAAGCTGAGGTGGTGATTTCTGAGTGGAGTGATAAAGGCCAAGTCTCAGGGGGGGGGATGAAAAATGGACCCCAAGAGATGGCATTTTAAAGGAAGAAGAAAGGGACTTGGTGATAGTGAATAATGGATGAAGGAGAGGGAATAAAGATTACTCTAAACTTACAGCCTGGGAGATAAAAACCAACTGACGCCAACCAACTAACAAACAAAAAGCAAACTATTGAGAGAGATGAGGATGATGGTAAGGGAAAAACCCAAGACCTTGGTGCGTTCGATGGCATGCTGAGGTATCCTTTCCATTTGTCTGCTAAGAGGTTGGAGGTTTGTGAGCAGAGCAGAGATGAGAAGTAAAAGGTACAGATAGAATTGCGAGTTACCAGTACACAAGTGGCCAATGAATCTACCAGAGAGAAGGGGTATTTAGGGGACCTGTGAGATGAGCATACATGGAGAAGAGCCAAGAGCAAAGGACAGACTTTTGGGGGAAGGCCCATGATTGGGGTGAGGAAGGAAGAAGATCTGTTTGGGGAAACAGAAAAGGAACATTTGATGAGATGGGTGAAGCAACAAGGAAATGTATTGTTGATGAAATAAAGGGAAGATAATTTCAGATAGAGAGGAATAATGAACAGTATGAAATGCTACTAGAGAGCTTGAGAACTTTAAGACTGATAGTTTTAGTCCAGGTTGGTTTGGCTGAATGGATAGAGGATTGGCCCACAGACTGAAGAGTCCCAGATTTGATTCCATTCAAGTTCGATCCCCAGCCCGGGTTGGGGTGCATGCAGGAGGTAACCAATCGATGTGTCTCTCTCACATCGATGTTTCTTTCTCTCTGTCTCTCTCCCTCCCTTGCACTCTTTCTAAAAATTAATAGAAAAATATCCTTGGGTGAGAATTAAAAAATATTGATAGTTTAGTTTTAATAGTTTTGTTACAGGTTAATAGTTTTGTATACAAGGAAGACATTGGAGACCATGGAGAAAATACTCTCAAGCTACTGTGAGCAGAAACCAGAAAATATAATGGACCAAATGTCAGTAAATGGTTGTGAATTAGAAGTAGCATGTTTGAGGAAATGTAAGTGAAAAGTCATTCAAAAAATAATTATATATTAAGAAAGCTCTTTGGAGTTCAGGTGTCTTTGGAAGAGAGAGGAGGATCAGCCACTAAAGAACCAAAAGGAAGTTTTTTTTCTAAATATGATCCTGTGGCCTATATTATAGAATCCACTGTATTTTAGGACCCAGATTACAAGATAATGATTGTTAAATTATTACCAGTTTTTAAAAATTAGATCAAGATCTATTTTAAAATGAAACACATCAGTGTTTTGGTAAATCAGAAATGTTCCTTTATTTAGATGAAATGACTTTTCTTAGTAGTGTGACAATTAAAGATTAGAATGATTTTACTGGTTATGCCAAAATACAAGGCTATTTATAGCGTTGGTAATCATCCTCACTCAAAGTGACTGGGCTTTTTCCCCCTCTCTCTATACTTTACTTAAATAAGGGAAGTAATTTCAGAAGACAAGTTTATTTATTTCTAAACTATCTGTTATAAGCACCATGAATTGAATCTCTTTTCTAATCAGGCTATTGGAAGGTAAATATGGCTTACACAGTAATCCTATATCCTTAGCTACCATAGGCTAGATCCAGAGATACTAAGATAAGAAAGTGTGTTGTTCTATCTATTGGGAGAATGTTCATAAAACTGACTATAATCTAGGGTGATGAATCTATTGTCATAGAAATAAAAATAGGGGTGTGGAGACGGAGTGTTTTACTAGGATCAGGAAGATTTAGAGAATAAGGGGAATTTTCACTGATATTAGAGATCGGCTTTGCAAGATGTTTGCCAGCTACCAGGCAGAGAGTGAGGTTGGGTGTTTCTGAGAGAGGAGTGGACAGTTGCTCAATGTGGCAGGGCTGGAGGCAGGGTGGGGGTGTGCAGATCACTGGCTGTGCCTCTGTTGTGTCAAGTACAGATACCAGTCATTCAACTGTTTTAAAAAAAATATGTTTTTATTGATGTTAGAGAGAGGAAGGAAGAAGGAGAGGGGGAGAGAGAGAAACACTGATGAGAGAGAAACATCATTGATCAGCTGCCTCCTGCGTGCTCCCTTCTGAGGATCAAGCCCATAATCCAGGCATGTGCCCTGACCAGGAATTGAACTAGTGACCTCTTAGTGCCTAGGATGATGCTCAACCAACTGAGCCACATTGGCTGGGCAAGTTGTTCCATTTTTAAATTATCTTGAATGATGTTTTATTGCCATTGACACTGCAAATCAAATTAAAAATGAACAAACAAACCAGAGGCTTTATTTTTGCCAGCTTGTCTTCTAGGATATTCAGTTTTTGCCATCGAAGATTGTTTACTTTTCTCTTTAAATGATTACGGAGAAGCTCACCATGCAGACCTATAATTGACAAATATCAACAACATTGCTAACTTGACTGTTTAATTATATTCTTACTAGAAGCTGGTGCATGACATTTGTGCACTGGGGGAGGTTCCCTCAGCCCAGCTAGCGCACTCTTGCAGTCTGGGACCCCTCAGGGGATGTTTGCCTGCTGGCTTAGGCCCACTCCCCTGGCTTAGGCCCACTCCCCTAAGATGGCAGTCAGACATCCCCTGAGGGGTCCTTAGTGCTGCAGCAGAGGCGGGACAGGCTCCCATCACCGCCACTGTGCTCGCCAGCCATGAGCCTGGCTTCTGGCTGAGTGGTGCCCCCCTGTGGGAGCCACTGACCACCAGGGGGCAGCTCCTGTGTCAAGTGTCTGCCTCTTGGTGGTCAGTGTGCATCATAGCGACCAGTCATTCTGCTGTTTAGTCGATTTGCATATTAGGGTTTTATTTTATAGGATTTTAAAAAACATAATGAGTTTCATCTTGTTTTAAACTTTTTTTTATTGAATTTATTGGGTCGACATTAGGACCCAAGTCAAGTCTCCTTCCATCACCACTTCTTCCCCCTTTACCCTCTGCTACCTCCCCCACTTCCCTCTGGTAATCACCATACTGAGCTTCATCTTTTGATCAGTCCAAACGCTACCTAGAGAAAGGCAATTATCAATTTGTTTTTATCAGTCAGATGATTTCTGCTTACGTGTAAGTCCAGTCACATGATACTAATTTCCTTTGTACTGTATCTATGACTTAGTGTTAGAAATATGCACACCTTAATCAGATTCCATGCTGGCTTATTATTTTTATAGCAGTGCCCTAGAAAAACTGCATAATATTTAACTAGGGTACAATTATAAAAGTTACATATAAAGCTTAACTGCCCTAATTCATGTATGAGAACACGCAAGTGTTTCTTTTGGCTAAGTGTTCCATGCTTTAAATCATAAAACTTATTTGTTTGCTATATGAAAATCCTAATGAGCACATAATGGAAATGGCTTGGAAATTTATGTGATAGGAAAAATACTACAAACAATTTTAAAAGATTGATTATTTTAGGCACTTTGCATTTATCTCCTTCTGCTATTGTCCTTTTTTTTTTTTTTTTTGCTTTATGGCTGCTGTTTTGAATAAGTTCTAATGTATTTTACAGATATTTTTGAGGTTTTTATTTTTTTTTTCCAAGTGCCGAAATTAGTTGATGCTTCTTAAAAAAAAAAAAAAGTTATAAGGTAGAGACTCTCTGAAGGGAAATTTGAAAGGCACTTTGAAACTAAATGTGAAAGGCACTTTGCTAAGTGTCTCTTAGCTGGCATTTGCTTTCTGTTTGCACGCAGATTTGCTGAACCACCAATAGTTTCAAAGGTTAACGCAAACTTTGGTAGTGTAGCTGCAGCTCAGAAAACCGAAAGTTAAAGTGAGGGTCAGAATCTTCTCGTATAATAAAGCCCAGGGTTTGCCTTGCGAACTCCTCCGTGTTGTAATTTGACAGTGAGCAGTGATGTTTGTCTAAGAGGATTGGTGGCCAGAAATAAGCCACACTGTCTAATGAGACACAGGGACACAGCTGGGCAGGATGCCATGGCCTTCCTTGCGTGCGCCTTTCTCATAAGCAACGTGGCCTTGTGCTGAAGAGGATGGTCACAAAGTCTGAGGAGTGAGAGGTCAGCGAGGAATTTTGGGATTTAATGGAGAAGATCCAAGTAAGCCCTGTATTGCGAAATGAGTGAATCTGTGGAACGGTGATTTCCTGCAGAGCAAATGGGGAATGTCTGTGGATGTGTAAGAGCCGAGAAAGAAGAACAATATGTAGATCCTGCCAAAACTCCTTTGAGCCCGGAAAAATACTCTCCCGGAAGAAGATATTTCAGAAGAAAACTGATCCAGAAAATTGTAGATGACCCAGAGCCAGTCGAGCCAAACAATGAAAATGAAGGAAAGCAGAGACGCAGCACCCGGCTCTCGAGAGAACAGCCAGCTCTTTCATCCAGGCGACTGGTACGGGAAGAATTCGCTACCCCAGCTCTCAGCCTGGAAGGTGGTATTCAGCCAGGGAAGACAGAAGGAGTAGCCGACAGTGTGCAACAGAGACTTCTGCCGGGTGCTGCAAGCAGTGGGTCTTACCAGGTGAACATTTCTCCTGCAAAAGACAGTGAAACAGGAGTCAAAGCCAGTGAGCAGGATGAACGGGTTTCAGAAAAAGACAGCACTCCATATGGTGCAAAGAGGAAGAAACACTTAGAGGATGTCAACACAAGAGACACAACATTCCAGAGCAAAACTGACCTTTTTCCTTTCCGAAAGGCAGCCAGCTTAGGTCCCACCCACTGTGCTACAGAGAGATCACTTGAAAAAAGTGGGTTCTCTGAAGATCCATCCCAGAATGATAGCAGTGGGCAAGAAAAGCAAAACACTGAGAGAGATCGCCCTCATGCAGTACAGCATTTTCAGGTTGAAAAAAAGAGATGTCATTCCCTCTATACTAACGTGCCCTCTGCTTCTAAGGACACGTGTGAAAATGAGGTAAGTGACCCGGGGAGCCTGCGTATAAGGTGTAAATAAGTACTCCAGGTGCTCACATCTGACAGGTTCTGTAGTTTGCCTTTTTTAAAAGTTACTAGTATATTCATATTAGTTTAAATGTGAAAGCTGTAGAGTTCTTGCTGCATTTAATTTGTAGCTGTAGGGTTGATTATTACGATTTTATTTTTGTATGACATCCATTTCTTTTATCACGCTTGAATTTCAAAAGCCTGTATTTTTGTTATTGTGGAACTACCTCTTTAAGAGAATGCACCTCTTTGAATTTCTGTAGCTCAAGTTGCCTGACTTTTCCTGTGGAATAGCCTTTGGAAACCTAGCTGCACTGTAGGTAACAATTAAATCAGAAAGCAGTCATGACAAGATAATAGCTTCATGACAAATGCAGGGGGGATACAATACAATTATTAGTACTGACTGGCTGATCAATAAGTTTGAAAAGCCAAATTCTAATTCTCTATCAGTTTTATATGCAGAAACACTCACATAATTGCTTTCCAGTCTCTCTCTCTCTGTATATTGGGGGCAAGGGGCACCCATGAAATTGCCCTAATCTGTTCTGTCTTTGTTATGTGAGTTATTCCCCGGCCCCAGTCTAAAATCAGAATCTTTTGGGTAGCGTTTGAATACAACACAGACTGCCAGGAAGCTAAGCTCTTTATTCCTAACTCTGATATTTAGCTTTAGACAAGTTACTTCTCTGGGGTTTTTAGTTGTCTTTAAAGTGTAACTGAGCCCAGCTGGAGTGGCTCGGTTGGTTGAGCATTGTCCTGTGCACCAAAAGGTTGCTGGTTTGATTCCCAGTCAGGACACATACCTGGGTTTTGGATTTGATCCCCTGTCAGGGGCATATATGGAAGGCAACCAATTGATGTTTTTCTTCCCTCTCTCTCTCTCTCTCTCTATCTCTCTCTCTCCCTCCCTCCCTCCCTCCATCCCTCCCTCTCTCCCTTCCTCTCTCTAAGCATGTCCTCTAGTGAGGATTAAAAAAAGTGAATATTTATTTGCCTTTGTGAGAAGTACATTACCCAAGCAACCTCTTATACATGTTATTAGTTAGGAGTTGATGGCTTTTTTCTAATGCTGTTTCTAACTTTGTCTGTTAGTAGAAAAACCTGTGTATATGTGATGTTGCACATTCCTGGCCAGGTCATTCTGTCATTTGCACAGTGACAGGATGAGGTGTTTATTAGGGCTCATGTGCACCACCGTCATCATTGGCCTCAGCTGCTGGTTCTCCTGAGGTGCTCCTGTGTATGGACACCACCACACCTTGCCAATATTATGTCATCAATTCTATTTACATTTTACAGTGGCTGCATTTTAAAGAGAAAGCATCCAGTCTATGCTTTCGATTCCTGGTCAAGGCCCGGCCAGGGGTGGACAGGAGGTAGCCAATCGATGTTGCACTCTCACATCCGTATTTCTATCTCGCTCTCCCTCTACCTTCCTCTCTATGAAATCAATAAAATTATATTAAAAAAAAAAGAAGGAAGCATCTAGTCTACGTCATTATCTTTGTAGGTCTGGTGTGAAGGTCAGTGCAAGAGGAAGCAACTTGGTTGCCACATGTTTATGAATGAAACCACTTGGTTTGTTCCCATATGTTTTCCAACTGTTTTTTTGCATAATTTGGAATCAAGTAAGCCTTACATGTTTTCATTAATGGAAACTTTTAAAATCTGTTTCCTCATTGGTACTGAAGCCTCTTTCCCCCTCCTAATTGTATGTCTAATAATTTTTGAAACTTCAATGAAAAATTCATGTGGAAATAAGTCGTAAACCTGCCATTCAAATTTGTAAAATAATTGTGATATGGAGATATTACCAAAGTCCCCCATCTTCTAGGTAAAAGATGAACGGTATGACCTTTATTTATCTGAGGAGTTTGATGTCTCACTTCCCTGTAGTCCAGATAAACTGTTTATTTGGTGCCATACAGAGTCAGAAACAACAGCTTAGCTACTGCTCTTAGGACATTTCTTCCTGTTTCCTTGAAGGTGTTGGACTCTGTTTGCTTCATTATCTTTGGTTAGAACTTTGCACAGAGCTCTTTTGCATTGGAGTCTATATTTTTCATTAGAGAATTAGAGGGCTTTTAGCCCTTGATTAATATTACACCCCAGAAGCGGGCTGTTAGCCCCTATTCCTTTTATTTGTTCCTTTAAGAACTTTTTCATATTCTCTCCATTTGATCCATTCTTACTCTGAGACAAGCAGGTTGGACTTGATGACTTTTGAGTTAGCTTCTAAGTAGAATAGTGTGCAATTCTTTGAACTTTTCTTAACCTTAGACTTAGTTCAAGCCTCTGACTTGAACTTTACTGATCCTGTGACATTTGTCTTCCTTAGTATAGGTGACCAGCCTACCTCTTTAAATCCTTGCTGACCTAGATTGTCCCTCCAAGGCTCCGGGGTTCTATGAGGTGGCTCAGCCAGCCTCTCCTTGAGTGCTTAATAGAAATCTCACAGCATACCTTTACAATGATAAGGAGGTATAAATAAAATTTTTAAAAAGCAATACTTTAGATATGTATATTGCTTTGGAATTGAAAAATGCTTTCAGACATATTGTGTCTTTGGATCATCCTAACAACTGTATGAAATAGGCAAAACATTCAGTTCCTCTTTTATAGAATGAAGAAATGGAAACTCAGAGAGGTTAAATTTTAACTTCTAACATATTATGTAGTTGTATTAACTAATGAAAAATGAACTATTCATATACTCCTTTCATCCTTTGGTGAATTGACAATGAAGGGTGTAGCGACCTAATGAGGAAAGAAGCCAAGAGAGAAGGAGGAGAGGAGTGTGGATATTATACAAATTACTAGAGGCCTGGTGTATGAAATTCATGCATGGCAGGGAGAGGAGGGTTCCCCTCAGCCCGGCCTGTACCCTCTCCAGTGTGAGATCCCTGCAGGATCGGGCCTAAACTGGCAGTTGGACATCCCTCTTAAAATCCAGGACTGCTGGCTCCTAACCGCTCGCCTGCTTGCCTGCCTGATCGCTCCTAACCCCTCTGCCTGCCAGCCTGATCGCCACTAACCCCTCTGCCTGCCTGCCTGATCGCCCCTCACTGCTCCCCTGCCAGCCTGATCACCCCTAACTGCTCCACTGCCTGCCTGATCATCCCTCACTGCCTCTTGCCTCGGCCTCTGCCACTGTGGCTTTGTCCGGAAGGTTGTTCGGCTGTCTGGTCTAATTAGCATATTACTCTTTTATTATTATAGAATATTGTCAGGACCTGAATAATGAAGAGTTGAATGTTTTTATTAATTGGCTTTTATATTACAAAACCTTAAAATACGCTAGTATTCAAGTTCATTGAAATATTTGTTCAATACCTTTTTCTTTAACCAAGTCTTTGATGAATCTTATGCTACAGAATTTTACTTAGAATTCAAGGACTGGGATAACATCTAAATGTTTCACCTTTCAAATGGTAGCATTGCTCTACAGATCTTGAAAACAAAGGTCATTTGGTTTACAATTGACTAACTCATTTCTTTCTGAATCATTCTATCTTTTTTAATGAAAATATATAATTTTTACTATTTCTAGTCACTTGGATTTCATAATCAACCAGTTTGTGAAAATTTAGTTATAAAATAGTTGCATAGATTTAGGGTCTCTGTGAGCATTATAATGCCTCTTATCTTTTCTGTTAAATGAAGAATATGCAAAAGTTTAAAATTCTTTGCTGTACAAGAAAAATAGTTATATCTATGGTCAATTTTCCCTGTTTATGAATAAGAAATAAATGAGCATTTGCTAAAGGTAGCCATCACACTTGTGCCATCTTCATAGTGAAAAATATTTTATGGAGCATTTTCACACATTCTTGAAACTTGGAGACACTAAAAATGTGTTGATTACATTTGTTTCTGCCAGAATAGTTAAAACATGTTAGAAGAGATTGTCTTTGGAAGCAAACAGCTTGGCTTGAAAATTTTGCATGTGTTGACAAAATCAATATGGACAGGGTCAAGTAGTGTGAATAAGTTTAAGTAACAATCTTCACACTGGTACACAGTTACCATCTCTCACTAGGGGGCAGTCCTGTACTGAACCCTGTGGGCATGTCATTTTAGTTTCTTGGTGTCTTGAAGGGATACTTTATATGAGAGGAAACTGAGGTCCAGAGATCACAGAGTTAGTAAGTGGTGGTGTTATGAATTGAACACTGGTCACTACCCTTCACAGCTATGTGTCAGTTTTCCAAAGTTAAACTTCTGCTCTTGAAATAATTATGTTAAGAGACTCATGAGGTAGAAAAATCTTGTGACCCACCTTTAACAACCTGCTGCTTTCATTTGCATTAATACCCAAACTCTCTCAAATAGTATAAACTCTATTTTTATTTTAACAAAAATATGTGAAGGAATTAAATTTCCTTTAATAACACTCTTGTGTCTACCCCAGAACCAATATGGATTTTGTGTTTTGTAGGGAAGAATTACTGACTACCTATCATTTCTTTTTTTTACAGTGTGTCCTTTAAATCAGTTTTACTTCTGTAAAATGAGATGGTTCATCAATAGATCAAGCTGTTTCTGGCATGTGGTAGGGGTTCACTGTAGACTTGGGATAGCAGAGGAAAGATAACTTAGGAGATCTTGAGTCAGAAGACTTAAATTTAGCCCAAGTCTTACTTTACTTATCTGTAAAAAAATGGCGGTTTCTTCATTTGAGGATTAAATGAGGTAATGTATTTGAAGAGGACTTAGTACACTGTAAGCACTTTATGCTGTTAGCTTATTACTATCTTCTGCTCTTGTAGAAAAGAGAAAACATCTTGTAACCATCCACTGAGTAGAAGAATTCTATAAGTTTTCAAAATTTTTAACAGAGCACTTCTGTCTTTCCTTTGGACCAAAAGCATTCTGCATAAGTAGAGTAGGCTGCCACCTTTCACCACCCCTCTCCCTCATCTCACTCACTATCTCTTCAGCAAATATATACTGAATATTATGTGTCAAACACTATATTCCTCTAATTCTATAATTAGCTTAAAATTTTGAAATTTTGTCCACCTGTAGGAACAGAAATAGCCCCTGGGAGGAGGCAAATTCTTTTCTTTTTTTTTTAAATATCTTTATTGTTGAGGGTATTATAGGTGTTAACCCTCTCCCACCCATCCACCATTGCCCTCCTCCACCCTGGGTCCCACCCCACCCCAGGCCTTCACTACCCTATTGTTTGTGTCCATAGGTAATGCATATACTAGTAGGCATATAAGATCTTTAGTTAATCTCTTCCCGCCCCTCCTTCCCCCTTCCCTCTGAGATTCCTCAGTCTGTTTCCATGCCTCTGGTTCTATTTTATTCATCTGTTTATTTTGTTCATTAGACTCCTTGTCCATTTATTTTGATTTTTAGATTCAATTGTTGATAAATATGTATTTATTGCCATTTTATTGTTCATATTTCTTTATCTTTTTCCCCCTTCTTCAAGAAGACCGACCCTTCAACATTTCGTATAATACTGGTTTGGAGGTGGATGAACTCCTTTAGCTTTCTCTTATCTATGAAGCTCTGTATCTGACCTTCAATTCTAAATGATAGCTTTGCTGGGTAGAGTCATTTTGGTTGTAGATCCTTGCTTTTCATCAGTTTGAGTATTTCTTGCCATTCCCTTCTGGCTTGCAAAGTTTAGCTATTATTGGTTGTTTACACCTTAGTATAGATACATTTCAAAAGCATTATTGATAGCAGCTCTGGTATGAGGAAGAAAACATAATGTCAGGGGCAAGGCCAGGTGATGCCTTTTTGTGGCCTATGTGTGTGAAGCCATTTTCTCTTTCTGTAGATTCTGAACTGGGATTTAGAAGACCTAAGTCTGTACCCCAGGCCTCCTACTAGTGTGCTATGATACCCTGGACAAATCATATCACTTTTTCAGTCTAAGCTTGTTTACCAGTGGGATGAGGGAGTTCACCAAATGGCTTTGCGTTCTTTTGGTTTGAGCTCCTTTGGTTCCTTAATCCTTCACTGTATCTATAGCCTGCTCTAAACTAATATCTTAGTTCTCTTAACTTCAGAGGTACTACCTTTGCCTATGTTACACATACATTATTTACTTACTTATTAAATTAAAAATTTGCAGTAATATTTGCTACAATTTTATAATACATCATCTATGTATTACATCATGTGCTCACCACCCAAAGTCTAGTCTCCTTTCATCACCATATATTTGACCCACTTTACCTTTCTCCTTCTCTCTTTTTTTAAAATTTCTTTATTGATTAAGGTATTACATATATGTCCTTATTCCCCCATTACCCCCCACCTCCCATTCATGCTCCCACCCCCCTGTTGTCTGTGTCCATTGATTAGGCTTATGTGCATGCATGTAAGTTCTTTGGTTGATCTCCTCCTTCTCTTTCCATCCCCCTTCCCTTCTGATAATCATCCTACTGTTGTCCTTATCAATGAGGTTTTTAAAAATATATATTTTTATTGATTTCAGAGAGGAACGGAGAGGGAGAGAGAAACATCAATGATGAGAGAGGATCATTGATCCGCTGCCTCCTGCATGCCCTAAATTGTGGATCGAGCCCACAACTCAGGCATGTGCCCTGACCAGGAGTCGAACCAGGACCTCCTGGTTCATAGGTTACTCAACCACTGAGCCACGCCAGCCGGGCTGTTTGTTTGTTTGTTCTTTTGTTGCTTTCTGTTTTATATCCCACATATGAGTGAAGTCATATGGTTTTTGTCCTTTTCCACATGACTTATTTCCATTAGCATCATACTCAAACAGTAAACTTGATTTAAACTTTTAACTCTTTTTAATACATTGTAAGTATTTAATTTTTTTAAAAAATGCAAGTTTTATTATTTGCCTTACATAGAATAATGAAATACATACATTTTAAAAATAATGTGAATTATGTTTTAGGGAGTATCTGACTCAACTTTGGAAGTTGGCTGTTCCTGTGTCATCAGTGCATACCAGGACCATGACAACATCTGTAAAAATAGGGTGTTTCTGTCGCCCAGTTGTCTGGTGGCATTGACTTCACTCAAAGGACTTTCACATTTACAGCCTCAGCTGACCAACATAGTGAGGCTATTGCAATTCATTTAGCAGTAAGTGGGTCACCTAGCAATAAGCTGTGAATGGAATAAAAATGTGCTATGAGATGGGACATGTTGACTGGTTTCCTTTCATCGAAAATACATTTGGAGGTTTCTTTACTGTCTCAAATTTATAAAAATTGTTTTAGATAAGTGATGCAGATGAAGCTTAGGTTCACTACTTGATATTGGGTTCTCATTGAGTAGTCTCTGGGTGTGTGCTCTCCGCTGGGCACTTTTGTGTAATGGTCAGCGTGTTCTGTTATTATTGAAAAGTGAGGTTAATTGGAAACCTTTATTTTTCCAAGGTGACAAGGTTTACACCACAGGTAAAAACATGAAATGTGTTTCTCATCTCCCTCTCTCTCTATCTCCCCCCTTTGAGTTAACAGATAGTTATTGAGCACCCAATCCATGCCATGTGTTGGTTAGAGTATGGAGAGAATATTCCAAGGGGGGTAGTAACTAGAACAGAAGACTCTAGGAGAGAGGTAATATGTGGTTCACAAGGTTTGAAGTTTATATGATTTGATCATAGAATAGAAAGAGAATGTCTTGAGTCTGGGGAGATCAGCCAAGACTGAACTCAATTACTATGGCTATGGAGTAAAGAAAAACCCGAACTGGGAAGTGAGAGTAGAGCAAGACTTGGTGCAATGATAGGAGATTATTACTAATCCAGGCACTGGAGCTTAGTTCCAGAGGATCTCAGATACTCTCTTGAGCCCAGATGTCATTCTAGGTCTATCATGACTGTGTCTTTAACAGCGTCATTGTAAAAGATGTTATTTCCTTCTGTGTCCTACCCCAGAGCCTCTCCCACAACACCCTCTACCTTATCTTTTCAGTTCAATGATTAGGGTTTCAATTATTGGACATTTTCTGAGCTCTCCCAAGAGGGAGAAGGGAAATACGTATGTATATAGTAAATACCAGTGTTGTGTGTAATGGTAGAGACACTGTGGGAAAGAAAGGTGAGTATATGAAAGAGTTGGAGAGTTTATTTGTTGTTGGTGACATTGCTTTTTTCAGGCTGAGGCAAGTTTTCAGTGTTCTGTTTTCTTTTTAAATTTTAATTTTGGACCTTGCTTATCTGGAGTGAAAAATTAATACAGAAATGGAGAATTCTTTGTTCTCAAGGCCCAGAATTCTGAACTATAAAAATGACTTTATATACTTGGGCATCTGGATTCTTTTGTTATGCTCTAAAGGGCTCAATATAATATTTCTAAAATATAGCCACCAGCCAAATTTCCGGTTGAGGACCTCCTATCCAAATGGTCAGATTTTCTGAGCATTTATTTTATTACCAGTGGGAACAATATTCTTGGAATTACATTTGGAGAACCTGCTTTCTAACATGATCAGACAGTTTTTGAGAATGCCTAATGTTGAGTATTTTTATAGCCCAAAACTGTTTTCTGTAAACAGCTTGTGGCAGGGCTCTGGAAAATATTTGCCCTTGACATAAAAACCTTGAAGATTCTTCTTTCTAATTTAGGCTTGGACTATCTAGGAAGATGAATACACTTAAGTAGAGAGTTGGCAAAATGCAAGTTACCCTTTCTTGCTGTAGCCATGTACTGGCACCACCCCATTCTGGGTTCTGCTGTATGGGGAGGAAATAACATTCTCCCTGTAATTCAAGTGAAATAAAGATTTGGCCTATTCATGCAAGGTTATACTAGTATATATAGCAAAAAGTATATGAAGATTGGGTATTTTTCTGTCACAGTACTTTGCTTTAACCAATTCAGTACCATTTTCATGTGGGACTTGAACTTACTGTATCTGATAATAATAAAATATTATTTTAGCAGAATCTGTGATAACATCTGAAATTTCACATTTAAAGCAAATAAGCCAGAAAAAAAAATCAGCGAATTTGCTTATTTAGTTAAAAAGTTAAAAATACTAAGGCACAGTAATTATTTTGATTATATGTAAGCTCCTGAGATGCAGACTAAAACATGATAGTTCATATGAACCTCATATTCCCAACAGTGAGACTGGGTTCTAGAAGAAGGTAGAAGCTTTGCTGAGCCCAGAATCATGTTTGACCTATCATAATTGGGGCTTAAAAGATGCTATTGAAATTGAAATTGCGTTCACTTGGTTCACATGGTAGTATGGTTTTCTATAATAGATCTTTATAGCTTAAAGCATAAGGGAAACGTAGAGAAGACATAGAGCTGACTTGATAGGGACTGAGGTTTGGCTGGGTGGTTGCAGGGTAAGGGAAAGGTATGAGGGAGTTGAGGATATTGATTGGCGTGTTGGATCATGTAGTGCAGACCAGGTAGAGAAGGAGGGAAAGATAAAAGAGGGCTCATACGGTAGATTGGGACAAAATTGAAAAAGGCAAGGACTCTGAGATATTGGCAAAGCCAGATGATTGGTTTAACTAGAGTTAGGGAATGAAAGTGCTAGAAAAATGGAAAATTGCTCTCAGAAATTAAATACCTGAGGTGAACTTGTTCTGGTTCAAGGTGATGAGATCCCGGATGTGGTACATGAATAGCTAAAGTAGAGAGGAGATCAAGAACATAAGGATGAGGTGCTAGATGGAAAAAGACACAAACTCAGCCAGGTGCCAAACCTTTGGGATGTGGCAATCATTCCTGAGGAGAGGAAAAAGGTGCTAGTGCAAGAGGGGACTGCAGTGTAACAACGAGGACATCGTATGCATGGCTAATGACAACTCTTGGCTTTGCATCACTAGTGAGTTAGAATACATTCACTCTGCTTGTGGTGCCTGAGACTTGAGTTAATACAGTGGCAGAGATCTGTAGGTTAGTAAAAAGGCAGACACAGTGTAAGGTATTGAAGGTGTAAGAGACTTTGTGTTCCATGGAATAATATTTCTGGGAAGTTTAGGAATGGTGGCCAGCTGGGTCAGGAGACATGAAGCAGAGGTGTCATAAGGGCATGAGAGGCTCAGTTACAGGAAGAACTTGAATTTGGGTGGTAGTCAACAGTGACCTGGATGTGAGGCACGAGGGCTTCAAGTTTCCAAAAAGAACTCTGGTATAAAGTATTTTGTTTGTTTTTGATGCTAGCTGACAGATTGCTGGTGAGAAGCTTTAAGCAGCAAATACTCTAAACAAAATTGTGGTGGGAGAAGCTAACATTTATAGTTTTCTACATTCCAAGCAATGTGTTAACACTTGATGTGGATTATTCCATCCAATCTTTAGAACTACTCAAGGAGTAGAAGTTATATGTCATCATTTGAATTTTTAAAATGAGGAAATGGATTTTAGAGAGAATATGTGAATAGTTCTGGGTCATAATCCTAATTGGAAAGAAAGAAGTAAAACTGCCACTATTTGTAGAGGACAGGATACTATATAGAGATAGCTGTAAAGATTCCATAAAAAAAACTACTAGAACTGATAACTGAATTCAGTAAGACACAAAATAAATATTCAGAAATCAGTGGCATTTTAATACATTAATGATGGACTATCAGAAAGAGAAACTAAGACTACAATCCATTTATAATTGCATAAAAAAATTCCTAGGAATAAATTTACCCAAGAGGCAAAATACTTGTAACTTGGAAAATTATAAAACACTGAGGAAAGAAATGGAAGGTACAAATAAATGGAGGCATATACCATGCCAGTGGATAGGAAGAATTAATATAGTTAAAATGTCCATACTCTCCAAAGCAATCTATAGATTCAGTATAATTCCTATCAAAATACCAATGGCATTTTTCACAGAACTAGAGCAAATAATCCAAAAATGAATCTGGAACCACAAAAGGTCCTGTATAGCCACAGAAATCTTGAGAAAGAAGAACAAAGAAGAGATATCACACTACCTGATATAAAACTATACTACAAGGCTATAGTATCAAAACAGCATGGTAATGGCATAAAAAATAAACACATAGATCAATGGAAGAGAATAGAGATCCCTCAGAAATAAACCCACACCTATATGGCCAATTAATATATGACAAAGGAGGCAAGAACATGCAGTGGGATAGACAGTCTATTCAATAAATTGTATTGGAAAAACTGGACAGATACATGCAAATAAATGAAATTAGACTACCTTCTTACACCATATGCTAGAATAAACTCAAAATGGATAAAGTCTTAAATATAACACTCAAAACATAAACTCCTAGAAGAAAACATAGGCAGTAAAAACTCTAACATTTCTCTTAGCAATATTTTTTCTGCTATATTTTCTTGGGCAAGGGAAACAAAAGAAAACATAAAGAAATGGGACTACATCAAATTAAAAAGGTTTTGCACAGCAAAGGAAACCATCAACAAAACAGAAAGATAACCTACTGAATGGGGGAAGATACTTGCCAATGATACATCTCACAAAAGGGGTTGATATTCAAAATTTATAAAGAACTCATACAACTCTACATAAAAACACACACACAACAATCCAATTAAATAGTGGGCAGAAGACCTGAATAGATACTTCTTCAAAGATGACATGCAGGTGACATATATGTGTGTGTGTGTGTGTGTGTGTGTGTCTATATATATATATATATAGACACACACACACACACACACACACACACACATATATATATCCCTAATATGCAAATAGACTGAACAGCAGAACAACTGAACAACCAGTTGCTATGATGTGCTCTGACCACCAGGGGGCACGTGCGGAACATGGCGGGCATTGGCCATGGCAGGATGGTGGAGCAGGTGAGCGGGGGCACCAGACCAAGGAGGGGTGCCGGTCGCTGTCATCACGGTGAGCCTCTGGTGGTTACTGAAAATTCTTTGCTCCTGCACTCCAAGGTCCCGCTGGACTCTTGCACCTGCTGCCAGTGTGGGCCCCACATGCACCCCCTGCTGGCGCCGGACCCGATCGCTTGGTGCCATCATGGGTGCGAGTGGCAGCTGCCAGCCCCGATCATCCCTGAGGGCTTCTCCACCTCCCCCTGCTCCCGAGGGGCAATCGGGGCTGGCAGCCGTCTCTTGCACCCGCTGCTGGCACCTACCCCAATTGCTCTGCACCGTCAGCAGGTGCAAGCGGGGGCTGGCGCTGTCAGTGCGTGGGAGCAGCGGCAGCAGGAGTGGGCTGCCAGTAGATGGAGCAGACGGGACCGAGGGCTGCTCCTGTGCCCGAGACCCGCCCCTGTGCCCACTGCAGCCTCATGGCCCACAGTTCCTTTCAAGGTGCACGGATTCATGCACTGGGCTCCTAGTAGACATCTGAAAAGATGCTCAATGTCAGTAATCATCAGAGAAATGCAAATTAAAACTATAGTGAGATATCACCTCATAACTGTCAGAATGGCTGTCATCCATAAATCAACAAACAACAAGTGTTGACTAGGATGTGGAGAAAAGGGAACCTTCATCCATTGTTGATAGGAATGTAGATTGGTGCAGTCAATGTGGAAAGCAGTATGGAGATACCTCAAAAATTAAAAATGGAACTGCCTTATAACCCAGCGATTTCACTTCTGGCTATATTTCCAAAGAAACCCAAAACACTAATTTGAAAGAATATATGCACCTCTGTGTTCATTGCAGAGTTATTTACAATAGCCAAGATATGGAAGCAAGTCAGGTGCCCATCAGTAGATGAGTGGATGAAGAAGATGTGATACACATATACAGTGGAGTATTACTTGGCCATAAAAACAATGAAATCTTATCATTTGTGACAGCATGGATGGACCTAGAGCAGTGGTTCTCAACCTTTCAAATGCCACGACCCTTTAATACAGTTCCTCATGTTGTGGTGACCCCCAACCATAAAATTATTTTCGTTGCTACTTCATAACTGTAATTTTGCTACTGTTCTGAATCGTAATGTAAATATCTGTGTTTTTCGGTGGTGTTAGGTGACCCTGCTAGCAACGAAAATAATTTTATGGTTGGGGGATCACCACAACATGAGGAACTGTATTAAAGGGTCGTGGCATTAGAAAGGTTGAGAACCACTGACCTAGAGGGTATTATTTCCTAAGTGAAATCAGTCAGACAGAGAAAGACAAATACCATGTGGTTTCACTTACCTCTGGAATCTAATGAACAAAATAAACGAACAAGCAAAATAGAAACAGACTCATAGATACAGAGAACAGATTGATGGCTGGCAGAGGAGAGGGGATTTGGGGGCTTGGTGGAAAGGTAAAGGGATTAAGAAGTTCCAAATTGGTAGTTACAAAATAGTCACAGGGATATAAAGTATTGCATAAGGATTATTGGGTGGACCACTTGTCAAGTATATGACTGTCTAACTGCTATGCTGTACACCTGAAGGTAATACAGAGTAATATTGAATGTCCTCTGTAATTGAAAAATAAAATTAAAAATATTGTTGACTGTTTGTGAATGGGACGTGAACACAGGCAGCATGAATTGAAACTCTCTCTCATCATCACTGTATTGCCTCCAGGACTTGACGGAAGGAGTCTTGATTACTTCCTAGAACCCAATCTGACCTGCTATTGCTGGAGGATTCAGGCGGCCTTGCTGATTTTATATCAAGGGTCATGAATAACAAGAGCAGATTTACAATCTTTAGCATTTATTTTTCTTTTTGGCTGCATGGTGTCACAAACAGTTTGATATAGTCTCATAGATAGTGGCTAATGGTACAGTATATTTGTTGCGGGGGGGTTTGAGGGGAAGAGTGGAGGGATTGAGCAAAAAAGAAAAAAGAGAGAAAAAAGCTCATGGACAGGCATAACAGTGTGGTGACTGTTGGGGGAGAGGGGAAGTGCAGGAGGGTACTGGGGGTGTAAATGGAGATGGAAGAAGGCTTGACCTGGAGGTGGTGAACACACAATACAGTACACAGATATGTGTTGTAGAATTGTGCACCTGAAGCCTGTATAATTTCATTAACCAGTGTCACCCCATACATTCAATAAAAAGAAAAAAAAAGTACCTTACATCTCCACATGGGGATAATTTTCCGCTAATTGGAAATAACAGGAGAATATGAAAATGAGTGAGTGTTAAGTAGTCTTTGATATATTAAAGTTTGGTTCATAACATGCTTAAATAGGCATTTTTAAAGTATAGCCTTTTAAATAGTGTATGCATGTGTAACAGTAAATTTGTGTGTGTGTGTGTGTGTAACAATCCAAAATCTATCTACTAGAAACTTATTTAATAAGAATATGTGATTTTCTCTTGGTTTGTATTCAGACTATTTTCAGACTTCTAAATGTTTCCTCCTTTCATATCATTCCTCTGGTAAACTGCTGTTTAGCGCTTGAATCTATTAAACTTAAATTGGTACCTTGCAGTTGAAATTTACGGACTTCCCTTGTTACTGGGTAATTACTTTTGTGACTGAATTGGCATGGAATGTTCCTGACCCAGGAGGAAGTACCCTCCCCCTTCCCAGCTAGCTCCTTTTTCTGTATATAGCTGTCAATACCACCCAGGTAGCTCCTGCATGGCAAGGTTCCCCCAGGCAGTGGATTTTATAACTTGCGAAGGTTAAGAGGGACTTGTGGAATTTTCCCTAGAGCCTCAACTTTTTCATTTGCAGTTTCCTAGGTTAGTTTATCTGAGCCCTCCTGTTTATAGATTTTGATGCAGCAAATTTAAGAGCTTTATCTTTTACTCCTCTTTACAGGGAGAGAATTGGGAGAACAGTAGAGCCAAGTTTGTGCTTCTCCCTTTGTCAAAAAGACCAATAATCAAAACAGTAAAATGGGTGACATGTCTAGCCTGCACTTACTACACGCCAGGCATTACACTGTGCTCACTTGTTGAATTCTCACAACACAGTGTCATAATTATTACCATCATTCTTTCACAAGTGAGGGAACCGTTAAAGCAGCTAAGTCATTTGAACATGTAAGTGGTGGAGATGGGATTTAAATTTACACAATGTGCTCGGAAAGTTCCTAGCATAATTTTAATCCAGAATATCAGTTGGATGTTGGGCAGAAAAATACTGGTGATTTTTTTAGCTCTTTTTATCCACATTAGAAAAAAAGACAGAGCCTTGGCGGTGTGGCTCTGTTGGTTGGAGCATCGTCCTGTGCACCACAAAGTCATGCGTTTGATTCCTGGACAGAGCACTTGCCTAGGTTGTGGGTTCGATCCCTGGTTGTGGTGCATTACGGGATGCGACTGACTGATGTTTCTCTGTCTCTGTTTCTCTTTCTGTCCCGCCCCTCTCTTTCTCTCTCGCTTCTTCTTCCTCCTTCTTTAGAAAATAAATTAGAAAAAAAGGAAAGACATTCCTTCTATAAATCCTATATAATGTGTTCATGAACCTAGTTCTTTCCCATGCTACTGATGTTAACACAGACACCTAGGAAAGATGATTAAAATCCTGCCACTTGTCCAGGAGCACGTCTCTGCTGTGGCTGTGAGCGGAGCTCCACGGGGCGCAGCTGCCTCTGCTGAGTGCTGGAGAAAGACTGAGTTTGGCTGTCATCTCCAAGTCCTGGTGGTAGGGGCTGCCAGGCCTACTGTGGCCTTCAACTCCTGCAGCCTACTTGCCCCGGTCCCTGGGTTGGCCACACCTCTGGCTCCTGTGGCAGCTGGGAGAAATAAAGGGCTTCCTGTTGGAGCTTGGCATTGCCATGGTGACTAAAGGCTTTTAGTCTTTTGTGTGTTTTTTCAAAATTCTCTGCTTTCAGTTGCTCGATTTTGCCTATTTTGACCTCTGACTTCTGTGTTGTGTTTATAATCTCATAGTAACACTTTACACTGAAAAAAAACCTTAAATATTATCTGCTTCTACCTCCTACCTCCTCATTTATAGATGAAGAAGTTGACTTATACACATGACATGAATTATTCAAAGCCATGGGACTAATGGCGAGGATAGAAGCCAATCTTGTGGCTCCAGTGATTTTTTTCTCCTGTTACTAAGTGACTTGTACCTCCCTGTGTCTTGCTTCCAATCTCTTATTTGCTCGTCCTGATGTTGGCTTGCTGGCCTGTCTTCCTGATCCCTTCCTTGGCTTTGTGTCCTGCACTGGATGAGGGAACAGTTGTTTGTTGATGTTAATTCCAGCTTTGGAATTACCTAGTGACCCCTGCTAAAGTCTCTTGGTGCCTTAATATCATTATCAGCAGATTAAGGAGGAACCTGACCAAAGAGGTCCTTAAGAAAATGTAAATCACGTGAGCTGGTGACCTGTTTTTTATTATTTAATGGAAGAGAGTTTTAGAAAATTTAATGAAAGCAAAAAGTATAGGGAAAAAATCAGGTGTTAAAGGTTTCATGTTGAGTAGGCTGAGCAAGGACTCATACGAAAATGAGAGAGCCTTTGGGCCAAGTTATGTAATGTAGTTCATTGGAGAGGGTACTTTCTAGCCATTTTTGCACAATACCTGTTGGATCAAATTCTGTGCTGCAGGTGATAATGTAGATTATTTGTACGTTTTACTTTTGATCCATTTAAACTTGGAAAAACATTTGCTTGAGTTGTTTTAACAGATCTGATTAATCAAGAGAAATGTAGATTTCTTTTTAATGTTGTGACATTTGGATATAACAAAAAAATTAGATGCTTAGGTTTAATCCAACTTTTTCAATCTATTAACTTCTTTGAAACTCAGTTTCCCTAGATATAAATGGGGGAAATAGACCTAGCTTACAAGTGAGAGTTATGAGGATTACCTAAAATAGCACTAGCACACTGCTTGGTACTTAGTAGGTTCTTTATCTTTATCTGAGTTAGCTTCCTTCCTTCCTAATGATTGAACACTTTCCTTTTTGTTTAGATATCTGATATCCATGTTACTGGAGAGTCAGAGGATATGTCTGCGAAAGAGAGATTGCTGCTCTGGACACAGCAGGCAACAGAGGGTTATGCTGGCATACGTTGCGAAAATTTCACTACCTGCTGGAGAGATGGAAAACTGTTCAATGCCATCATTCATAAATACAGGTATGGAATCTGTGGGACTTTTTTCCTTAGAGAAATATGAGCTTCTTTCATTTCCACATTTTAAAATAATCTTTTATTATTATAGAAGCAATACAGGTGCGTGGCAGAAAATTAGAAAATACAGACGAGTAAAAGTAAAAACTTCACATTTCCACCACTCAGCGATCTCCCCTCTAAGCTTGGTGTGCACACACAGCTGTAATATGTCTGGATTGTGCCAGTAATCTAGCAGATAGTAAGCTCTGATATGTAGAATTTACAGGTAGGTGACCAAGTTTGTGTATACAGAGAACTGATGAGTAGTAAGGTAAGGGTTTAGTTCAGGCTTAGAGTTCACAAATTTCCAAATTATAGTCTCCTAGTGTAGTTACTCTAGTGAGTAGCTCGGTTTTAACAGTGGCCAATTTTGGGGTGGTAAACACATTTCTGGTGAGAATTAGTAAGAGCTAAGTCCAAGTTAACACTTACCTAGAACTTACTAAGTCCTAGGCTCTATCCTAAGCGGTTTATATATATTAATTAATTTAATCCTCACCACAGCCCTAAGGGAATGTTGTCACCCCCAGTTAATAGAAAGAAACTGAGACACAGAGTAAACCCTTGCTAAAAGTCACACAGCCAGCAAGGGGCCACCTTGGGATTCAGACCCAGGCACTCTGGCTCTTCAGTCCATGCTTACCCTATATAATAAAACCCTAATACGCAAATCGATTGAATGGTGGAACAATAGGTCGCTATGACAGGCACTGACCACCAGGGGGCAGACGCTCAATGCAGAAGCTGGCTCATGGCTGGCAAGCACAGTGGTGGTGGCGGGAGCCTCTCCCGCTTCCGCGGCAGTGCTGAGGACCCCTCAGGGGATGTCTGCCTGCCGGCTTAGGCCCACTCGGACATCTCCCAAGAGGTCCTGGACTGCGAGAGGGCGCAGGCTGGGCTGAGGGGAGCCCCCCGCCCCCTTATCCCAACCCAGTGCATGAATATCGTGCATTGGGCATCTAGTTACCTTATAAGAAGCTAAATCCCTAGAAAACTATTAATTAAAAACTACATATTTCTTGATCTCAATTATTTTTTCTTAGTTTTTCAAAGGTTATATCCTGTTGTTGAAGAACTAAATATCTTCCTAAGTAGAATAAGCCTAAGCTATGACTCATGAAACTGACAGACATTTGATTACAATAAAAATAATAATTACATAGAACAGTTAATGTTTGGATAACTTTCTATGGGTTAGGTATTCTGTAAGTGCTTTCCATATGTTATCTCATGTAAATCTCCCAACAGGAACTGTTATTATCTCACTTTTACAGATGAGGGACCTCAACAAGGCCACACTGCTAATAAGTTTCAGAGCTAAGATCCTAATCCTGGTCTGTTTGAGTTGAACTCCTATTCTCCGCCTACCCTCCCTTTCCCTTTCTTCCTTTTTTCACTTTCCTTCTTTTTTCTCCCTCTTTTCTGTTGGAAATTTTAATATCTGAATTTCCTAGATATCCACACCCAAGAGCCCCTTTTAAACTATAATAGTCTGCTTCCTTTATGGAACAGCATTTCAATAGAGGTAGGTAGAGGTTGCTGAATTAAAAAGGAAAAACCAGCATCAACTTGCCTACACTCGCCCCAAATAAGATGCCAGATCTCCTTGAGTTATAGTGACAAGAGGGTTGAGTGGTTTCAGATACTGTGATTATCACACTGCACTTCCCATGTGACTTAAAACGTGAGGCCATTCAAGGCTTGCGTAGCACATTCTATACCTGGGATGATAAGATCTGGGTTTTTGAATAAAAATATTTGGATTGCTATACGAAAAGGATTTATGTCATGATGCATTTTTTAGAGTGTGCTCTGCTCTGTTCTTTGAAGGCTTTGAGGTGGAAGTGAAACATTTAGTAGCTAGCTATCCTAAAATAATTGACTTTTAAAAACAATGGTCTCCAGGCATTGTCTCTACAATACTTATGAAGGATTATAAGTACAAACTGCTATAGGCATGCTGTGCATTTTTCTCCGAAGTACTTAAGTAAGTCAATGTATATGTCCAAGATCCTAAAATTTCCCAGGGAAGTTTAATGATATAGAGCTTATATTGCTTAAGGAGAGAATGACTGTTATTTATTTTGAACCTTTATTTTGGCAGTGTGATCATTTTAGAAAATTGTTTAACTTTGAACTTTGATTTTCTAGTTTATTTTGTTTTCCTTTGTTAGAATTATTGATTAAAACACTGAATATCAGGTCTAATAGCTTACAAAGTTCCTTGTTGTTGAAGTTTAGTTACCCCATGCCTCATAAAATATTACTGTGGTTTTTTGTTTTTTTGTATTTTTTTTTTCACTACAAGGAACTTTTCATCTGGAGAACTGCATTTTAATTAAAATCCTTGGGCCTTACTTTTTACTTGAAAAACAATTGCGTAATTTCCTTCTGGCATGTGTAAGAATTAAATGGATGCAGTTGAACTACACAGTTTTCACTGTTGAATGTCATGATTTACTCTAATGAAAAAAGAGACAAAGTTATAAAGAATTGAAAAATCACTATAAGCAGATATTTGGATAATGGACATTAATATTCACATTTACAGAGTAGAGCCTTATTTAACAGTTGCTTTTAATTGATAATTTTTCCCGTAAGTTTTGTGATGTATTTAGATTTGCTATAGAAACATATCCACTTATTGGACTTTTTGGGTATTGTTTTTAGATAAAAAGTTTTATGGTTAATATGAATTTTATTTGACTTCCGGTACATGGGTTTTGTTTCTACTCAATTATCAAGTCTAACTACATGGAATACTTTGTTGAGAAGGATATTAAAAGGGGGTAAGGGCTTAGCAGGAGAGAACCTCATGATTCAATGGATAGAAAGGGATTATAATGCCTCATACAGCAAGTCTGTGTGCCCTAGATAGAATATGAAAGATTTCTCTGGAGATTAGAAGGAAAGTAGATAATATTTGTCATCAAAAAGCAAACTGGTATTATTTGTAAATAGTGATTTAGTAAGATTTCTGTCTACAGATGTTCTAAAGATTTAGAAATATTGATCTGAAATGGGAACAGAGTAATAACATCCTTCAGATTTCATATTAATGTACATATTGTCAAAAGTTATTAATCACATATATTAATTTGGATGTTCTAGCATATTTTTATTGCTCCCACATAGAATATGATTTTTCAAAGTAGAATGTCAACCCCAGTGAGTAGTACTTTAATAATATAGTTATTCTAAAGAATTCCATAGAAAAATTAATTTTCTAATATTTCTGTTTTTTGAAAGAACAATTACGTGAAATAAAAATGAAGAGAAATTTATATAATGTGACTAATTTATAGATGCTATACAATAGAAATGACTCATGAAGGTAAAAAGAAAGTAACTGTTACATAGTAGGTACCCCAGGAATATGTGCAGAATATTGACCACATACCAGTTTCTGACTAGCTGAGCTGTGTTTTTTATGTGGTAGCTTTTAAAATGATCGCAGTCCTACCTGTGAAATAGATGGCACTATTTCCATTTCATCCATTTATTAAATTAGCAAGTTATTTAAGCAGAGGCTCCTAAGGTAAATAACATGCTTAATATCACCTACCTTTTATTTTTATTTATTCATTGGAAGAAATTTTTGCAATTTATATCAGAGGTAAAATGCTAATACAAAGTGCTTTTGCAAATCAGTAAAATGACCAAGAAACCAATAAGAAATGTGAAAAGGATAGGATCAAGCAGTTCACAGAAAAGGAAAATTGTTACAAGGGAACACTTAGCATACATAAGAGCAAAATCACAACTGTTACAAGGGAACACTTAGCATACATAAGAGCAAAATCACAACTGAACTGTTCTGTAGTTTTCTTATGTCATACTGTCCTAAAGAGAATGAAGAGACTGGATTATACAGTGGGTAATAAGATGATAAACTAATAAGGTTTAGTGGAAAACATTACAAGAGATAGTTGTATAGGTAGTATTTAAAAAGGTCATTGATAATTGTTGGAAAAGGAAACATATGTAAAACTTTAGACTATAAAAAATTATAAAATAAAAAGGTCATTGATAAATATGTTTTTCTGTTAGTTGTCTTAGGAAATTCTGTGCCTGATTTCTCCTAGGAATGCTTTTTTTTATGTTTAGTTTTCAATGGAAGGGGTTAAAATAATAAAAATATCATATATCTGTACTAGTTTCTCTTATTTGTATAGTTTAATTTTTTTTTCAAGCATGTTAATGTTTTTTTCACTAAAAACCACACTAGTAAGAGATCTTAGGTAAATAAGCCTCACTATTGCCCCTGGCCTTGATTTTCATTCAGAAGAATAACAAGGAAGACTGGATTTGATGGATTTATATCAAAAGGATGTCACAAAAGCATTTGATAAGTAAGTAGCTTAAAAGCAAGAGAGGATGAAGTAGAATTAACTGAGAATCAATAGCCAAGGGGTTTAGGAATATCCCCTAAACACTAGTAGATTAATGGGTTACCAAGGTTTAAAAGAGAGAGAGAGAGAGAGAGAGAGAGAGAGAGAGAGAGAATAAAATTCCACAGTAGTCCACATTCTTCAGAGGTAGGTGTTACAAGCAGAGGATTCAACCGATAGTTCGGTGCTCTTGTGTTTAAGTGTGCTCTGGCATCAGGAAAATGGACCTTTTTTTTCTGAGAGAAGTAAAGCTCTGTCTTCAAGCTTGAAGTTCAGCTCCTGACTTGTCTTACTTTATCAGTCTCTCCAAGTGGGTATCATTGATGAAAGCCAAGTTCCGCAACAGCAGCACCCAGCATCTCTCAGTGTGAAAACATGTTTGCCTGAGCAGGAATGAACATGAATGCGGCCCACAGGCCAGAAGGTGTAGTACAAAGTGTGCAGTAGGGCCCGATAAAGCTAAGGTGGCGATATGGAAAGATCTAAGTGTGTCAAGACTAAAATGCCTGGGGGTGGGGGGGTGGGGTGTTTTGAAGAGAGATTATTTCTGTTTACTAGTTTCTGCTTGTCCTATTCTTGTTTTTAATTATCCCATTCATTTAATTAATTCTCTTAAGGGCTCTGGCATTCTTTCCATAAGCATGTTTTTAAATACATTACCCAAGGAAGACTCCACATTTTTGAAACAGGTTGTATTCAGGAGCATGCCAGTGGATATTTTCTAATTAGGCAGCTAGGGATTTTTCGCTTGTCTGAGTGTGTAGTTGGGAAGGTAGCAATTATTTTGTTCATTGTTTGCCTTTTGAATTAGAATTTAATGGGACCATCATATTTCATTATTTTAAATGTTTAAAGATGCTGTAATTGGGAAGGTGAGACTATAAGGCTGTGGTCAGAATTTTGTTTAATAGTCTGACCCGGAGGCCTGTGATTCAGCCACATGCTTGGATTCAGCCACACCTTACAAGCTAAACTGGAGTGGACTGGTTTCCTAGAGGGAGCAGGCCCCTTTAGGGTTTGAAATGTTCCCATAGGAAGTTGGACTCTTGATGTTGACTAGAGGATTCTTATCCCTCAGAGTCAGGTCTGCCCTCAGGCTGCAGAACCCAGAGAGGGAGGGAGTGTGTGTGTGTGTGTGTGTGTGTGTGTGTGTGTGTGTGTGTGTGTGTGTGTGTGTAGAGGTTGGGCTCTGGTTTGTGTGGCCATGGGCTAGGCACAGACAGAGTCTTGTAGATGATGCATTTTTAAAAAGTCACAGGTATTTCAGTTTGTGAGGCAAAATCACATTGCTTACTTACCTTACCAAATAAACTCAAAACTGTTGAACTCTGAGAGCATAAATGGTTGACTTCTAAGCAGTATCACAATTTTAAATCCTTAGAGAGCTCACATGCACTGCTTGTGGTGCGTCTGCATCCAAGTCAGGTGTATGAGTTTGTGGCCACATCCGGTGACCGTTTTTAGTGTATCTGTACATTTGTAAATACAATTTGGCAGATAGGGGAGATATCTACTTATATTACCTTCTTTCTGTGTTTCTGTCCCTCTTGCCAAGATTAATTTATAGAAATTCTTTATAATACCAATTCTATTATTATATGAAATAGTTCCTTATAGATATGAGGTAAGGAATAGCCAACATATTTTTTTGAGTCAGAAAACTGAACAAGTGACCCTACCATGATAGGAAGATGGCTCACTTGGCTGTCCTCACCATGAAAGCCTGGTCAATTCTGTTTGCAGTTTCCACAGTTCTACTCTTTCTTATATCTGTGCTAAAAATACAAAAACAAAAACAACCAACGAAAATACAGGAACAAGTCAAGTAGAGTAAAAGGGTATGTACAGAAATGTGATTCCCCCTTCCCCCAGATTCCTGAGGCAATTACTGTTAAATTTCTTCCAGAAATTTTCTATGCATATACAAATACCTATTTTTTGGGGGGGGGGAGGGTCAATTTTATTGAGGTATAGTTTACATAAGCACACAATCTTGAAAACATGTATAATCTTTTCTAAAACATAAATGAAAGCATAGTATATGTTTTTTACATTATTCTCCCCCCTTAATTTATTTTACACATTTTTCCATATCAGAACAAATAGATTTACCTTATTCTCTTAAATACTGCATAGTATTCTATTATATGGATGTAACATACTTTATTTAATAGCACCTTATTGATGGCCATTATATTGTTTGCTATTAAAAATGTTGTATTGGACTTTGTATGTGTCTTGTGCAGATGTGAGAATGTGTCTGTAGGATAAAGTCCTAGAAGTAGAATTGCTGGGCCAATTTTAAGACATATGTCTGAACTGTCTGCCAAAAGAGTTGTATTGAAATATATGCCTTCTATACTATTTCCCTTCCCTGATGCCTTTAAGAAAGAAACAATTCTTTACTTTATTTGTTAATTGCATTCTAGCAATTTTAATTTACCCTTTGATTTTTCTTCTGCTTTTAAAGTATGTGCTAGAGCTGAAATTGTAGACTTGTGTTTCTCTGTGTATGCTATGCAAGCTATTCGTCTAAACATGTATGCATTAAGAGTTTACTGGGGTAAAGGGCAAATTAAGTTGGCAAACTGGGAGTGATCTCATAATTTTAACTGAAGATCAGCAGTAGGGGCTGTCTTGGGCTAACATATGAGAGTGCCTATCACAATGCCAGAGGTTTAGGAAGTGTGTAATGAAGGAGTACGTACACTATAAAAATCAGTGCTATTTTCTGTACTTACTAAAGTCTATGAGGCCATTATGGAGTTGATTGTTTGCAAAGTGAGTCATAGTATTAAGTAACTTTTAATTTCTGAGGTTGTGAGATTTCAATCTTGAAGTACTAATAAAGCTTGCTATAAATGACAGTTTTTTTCATTCTTTGCTTTCTCCTTGTTGTTAGTAGAGAGTTTGCAGAAAAAAAAATTGGAAGAATATTTGAAATAAACTCAAGCATCTAGTTTTGAGAAAAAGGAAAATTACCTTCATAGCTTGTGGCCACCTTGGAGTTTTTGGCTGTGTTTCTTTCAACAACATGTGCCCAAATATGAGCATAAAGGAATGCCTACACCCAGTTACACAACTGTGGGTGGGTCTCCTGCATGTTCATATTTATTTCGGGGGGGGGGCCCGCGGGGGGAGAGAAGGGAGGACCATATTACAAGTCCTTTTTCCCCCATGGGTGGGGTGGGGAGGTGAGATGCTTTTTGCACCAATAAGAACAGTCAGAATATGCTAAGCCCAAACATGATTTAACTCAAACAGTCATCTTCAGGAATTTGTTATGGTAACCGCTCTGCCATCATAGCTTAAGTGAGGCAAATTTAATGAATATTTTTATCATGTGATTTATTGAAGGGCAGATGTTAAGTAACATATGTGGGTTCATGTATCTGTGTGTGAGTTGGTGAGATGTGTTCTGGAGTTCAGAGGGTGTTCTAAGACTGATCTCTAAGTAAAGGGAGTGCTCTGTGTGTGTGTGTGTGTGTGTGTGTGTGTGTGTGTGTGGGTGTGTGTGTAACCTCCACGGAATCCTTTGCCATTCCTTGCAAGCTGCTGAGAGCATATTCATTTCCCGGGAAAGCCTAGCCCTGTATGAGCCCAGCTTTCTGCTTTGTGTGTGCATGTTCCCACGCAGTGTAGCACACCCGAGAACGTTAGACTTGAGGGTAGATGGGTGTCACTATAACTTCATGGTTACCAGCCTCAAGTGGTTCTGATCAAGCAGTCTTTTTCCATCCATCTTAATTCACCTTTTTGTCCCTCACCTCACTTTTGATGACTGAGGTTCTTATCTCATTGTTAACTGATAATCTCAGTTCCCTCAGAGACACTGAGCAAGCATGTTAAGCAAGCATGTCAAACTCAAAGGCTAACATGGGCCAAATAAACAAGGCATGTGGCCCGTGGGCCGAGAGTTTGACATGCTTGATGTAAAGTATTTCTTTTTGCTACCAAGGGACAAACCTCCCTTCATTTGCATCCTTCCTGGCCCCTGTTAATAGAGCAGGCCTCTCTCCACCTATCCAAGACCTGTCCCCCAACTCCCATGTTCTGGATCCCATCTCAACCATTGCTCCCCAAACCTTCTTTCTCATTATATTAAATTTTTCTCTCTAAACAGATCTTTCTGTTGGACTTTAATCTCATTTGCAACCTTTTTGTTAATAAAATAACAAACAGTAACTGCCTTATATTACTCCTTTCCTTAAAGCCAGAGTTGTCTATATACTCAATTTTTATTTCTTTGCTCCATCCTTATTCCTCAACCCATGCTAACCTGGTTTCTGGCACCATAACCCACCAAAAACACTTTTAGGTCTGTGACTTATAGAGTGACTTCTGTGTGGCTAAATCCTATGGACAATTTTCAGACCTCATCTTTCTTACTTCTCAGTATTTGATTTTCTTCTTAAAATACTCTTTTTTTTTTTTAAGCTTTATAGAATGACACTCCCCTGTTTTTCTCTCCTGTTTTGTGGACTGTTCCTGCTCACTTCTCTCTGCAGGTCACCTCTGTCCTATGAAGCCAGTGTGGAGTTTTCCTAGGTTGCCTTTTCAGCTTTCTCTCTGTGTTGACTGTCACCCATGCCTATACCCCTTGTTGTTATAATACTCCCTTCTGTGGATTTGATCTTCTTAATATGTCCCCGCCTTTTCTCCACTGCTACCACATTCTTTTGCAAGTCACCATGGTCCCCTGCCTGGAGTCTGTGGGAATGTTTTCACCACTTTAAATTGCTTCTCCATCAGACCTCAGATCTAATAATTTTATTTCTTATAACCTTCCTTGATACATTTTTTAAAATTGCTATTAATCCTCACCCTAGGATATTTTTCCATTGATTTTTAGAGAGAGTGGAAGAGAGAGGGAAAGACAAACAGAAACATTGATGTGAGAGAAACACATCAATTGGTTGCCTGCTGCATGAGCCCTACCAGGGTCCGGGCCAGGGAGGAGCCTGCAGCCAAGGTATGTGCCCTTGACTGGAATCGAACCTGGGACCCTTTGGTCTGCAGGCCAACGCTCTATCCATTGAGCCATGCCGGCTAGGGTCCTTGATGCATTTTAATGGTTTTCTATAGTTCTCATAAAAATATTCAAAATCTTTGCAGAAGATCATGAGATTCTGCATCATCTTGGCCCCTGTCGCCCACCCAGCCTTATATCTCACCTGTCCCCTTGCTGCTGCTCCTCACCCCTGCAGTGGTCTCCTTATGCTCATGCTCCCTCCAGGTACAGAGCACATGCATGCCTTTGCCCTCTACCTGGGTCTCTCCACCGGGTTTTCTCCTGGTTTACTCCCAAGCTTTCTTTGGAGTTTTGAGCTCTCCGAATACACAGTGCCTATGTTCTAAGTGCATCACAGCCGGGCACGTGGTTAATGCTTGTTAAATATTACGGAAATGAATAAACTTGCTAGTTTGTTGACTAGGAAAAATTATTTGTAATTGGCAACCAAAGCACCAAGTTCTGCCTTCTCTGACTGTATTTTCTTTACATTGTTTATATACCAATAGATGGCTTTTTATAACCTGCCTATATTGCTTCTTATATTTCATTTCTCAAGTACTTTCACATGAATCCTCTCTTGAGACCTTGGGCAAATCAGTTAGGTTCTTCAAACCTTACGGCAGCAGCACCCACAAATGCCCTTCCTCTACCCCGACACATTTCCAATTGCTCCCTGGGGGTAATTGGAATTCTAAATGATACTTGGAATTCCTGATTTTCATTTTTTGTGCAAGGTAATGGAGACACAAATTTCTGGATTAGCCTTCTAAGTTAAACAGAGAGCAAGTTAGGTCTAAATCAACGGGCACTTGAGTCACATCCCTTTACTTTTTCCATGTCAATATAGCCTCTACTCTCAAATATGTAAAAATTGTCTTACATTTTTGGAAAAATGTGGTAAAATACGCATAATGTAAAACTTATCATCCTAACCATTTTTGTGTCCAGTAAAGTGGCTTTAAGTACATTCACATTGGTGTGTAGCTAGCACCACCACCCATCTCCAGAACTCTTTTCCTCCTGCAAAACTGAGACAGTATATCCATTAAACAGTAACTGCCCATTTTCCCCTTCCCCAGCCCCTAGCCACCACCGTTCCGCTTTCGATTGTCCTTTGTTTAATTGAGAAAGAGAATTGGTGCCCACTGTTCTTCCAGAGGGTCAGATACCTGAAATCACAGAGTTGAAGTGCTTTTGATTTGAAAAGCTGTGTCCAGACTTCATCATTTACAGTGTATTCCGGAGTTGGGCTAATGTAAAATGGCCCCCACCCCAACCCTAAGTGTCCTCTTTCCCTCTAGATTTAAACAATAAAAATCAACACTGGAAAAGAGTGAAAAGGATCACTGTTTCATGGTGAGGACATAAGACAGTAGGCACTTTTGTGTTTATTTCTGCTTCGCGTTTGTCTTGTAACAGTTATCTGATAGTATTGTGAATTTAAAAAAATTGAAGTTGATTGACATATACTAGTAATATTATATAAGTTTCAGGTGTACAACATAATGATTCTATATTTGTATATATTGCAAACTGACCACCACAATAAGTCTAGTTAATATCTATCATCACACATAGCTATAAACTTTTTTTTTCTTGTGCTAAGACCTTTTAGGATCTACTCTCAGCAACATTCAAATATGCAGTACAGTATTATTAACTACTAGAGGTCTGGTGCATGAAAATTCGTGCACTGGCGGGGGGGGGGGAGCCCTCAGGAGATGTCCTACTGATGGCTTAGGCCCGCTCCCTGCAGCCAATCAGGGAAAGGCACCACCCCCTCGCTGCTGCTGCTGCCTCTGGCCGCCCTCTCCGGAGGCTATCTGGTGATCAGGGGAAGGCGACGCCCCCATCACACCACGCAGCTGCCTGAGCCTCTGCCCTCACAGCCACCACACTTTGCCTGAGCCTTGGGCCCTGGGCAGCGGCAGCCACCATTGGTGGCTTGCCTGGGCCTCGGGCCGGCCCTGGGCAGTGGCAGTCACCATTGGTAGCTTGCCTGGACCTTGCGCCGGTCCTGGGCAGCAGAACCCACCATCCGTGGCTTGCCTGAGTCTCGGGCTGGCCCTGGGAAGTGGCAGGACACAGCGTCAAGTCCCCGCCCACCCGCACGTGCCTGCCACGCACACAGCCTCCTGCTGATGGGTAGTTATGGCATGATGGCATGATGACCATTGGCATATTAGCTCTTTATTATATAGAATAGTTGCATTTTCTCCCAGAATCCTATCTAATTCTCATGTGAGCTGATATATTCATGAAAGAGAACAGAAAGTTACTTTTAAATATCTGTACCAAAAATAAATTCTTAAGCAATTTTAATGTTCCACTAGTTTGGTTATCTGTCAGTGTGGATATCTTAATGTTTCATATACATGTACACATATGGATACATGTGTATACAAGTATATATGTGTGTGTGTATGTGTGCATGTGGGTATATACATTTACTTTATTGAGAAGAATACTTTTTAAAGATGTGTTGTATGAAAGATAAGCATTACTTTTATCCAAAATTATTTTATATTGCAATAGCCATTTTTTGGTAACCTTTTGTCCTATATTTTTGGAACAAATTAAGGGCACTAACCATGCATATAAGTGGTTTGTTTTATTTTGGCCTCGTTTTATTTTTTTAATTTATTACTATTATTATTTTATTGCTGACGGTATTACAGATGTCTCCCAATTTCTCCATTTTGCCCCCCTCCACCCAACCCTGCCCCACCCCAGGCCTTCCCCATCCTAGGTCTCTGTCCATTTGTTATGCATATGTGTTCTTTGGTTAATCTCTTTCTGTCCCCCCTCTCCCCCCGCCCCCCCCCCCCCACACACCCACTGAGATCTGTTATTCTGTTCCATTCATCTTATGACCTGTTTTGGTTTTATAATTCAAATTTAAAATTTATGTTATTTTCTTACAGTTTCTTTTTTTAAAGCTATTTTTAAATATTTATAGAAAAAAGGTAGCATATAAATATATGTTTTTAAAAATGGCAATCCATGATGATTGAGTCATTCAGAAAAGATTTCATTATTACAGAATAATAACATAAGAGTTAGAATTGCCTCTTTTCCATATAAAAAAAACTAGTATATATTATTTTAGGCAGCAGAGGGTTATATTACATGATTTTGAAAGGTTTCCAGAAATTAAGGAAATCAAAATAATTCATGTTCAGTTGCTTAAACTATCATTCAGGAACATGGTTGCTGCCTTCTCCATGCTGACAGTATAGTGTAGTCAAACCTGAAATGGGAATGAAATTTCCTATTAATGCTACACAAAAAGGAGACATCACAGTGCAATGAAACCCATCTTCTTTATGTGGAAAATAGCTGAAGTTTGTCAAGGTCGTGTTATCCCTGCGGGACTAAGAGGAAAGAAGGAAGGGAGACAGGTTACAGCACGTGCCTCTTCTGGCAGCTCCGGGCGAATAGAGGCAGAGCAGAATGGCAGCCCTCCGAGGATGACTAGGAGAGGGATAGGCTTTTGAAAATGTTCAGGCACTTACTTTTTCATAGGGGTTTTAAATTTTTATCCCTTTTCACTTTTGCTTAACTTTTTAATGGAGGAAAGCCGGTTCAGTTTTTGTTCCATTAAAGTGTTAAATATCATGATAAAGAGATGACTTATCCAAACTCACGTATTATACAGCTGCTTTTGTGCTGAAATGACTGTGTCATTCAGGAGGGAGTTTTATGTTTTATTGTCTTACTCAAAAACTCGATTCTTCAGTGACTTGCTTCATTCTGCCGGGGATTACTCAGTGTCCGCGTTCTTTGCTAATGGCAGGGTTTGCAGAACAACATGCTCTTTCTTGTTGGGGGACTTGGCAAATTCAGAAAGGCTGTTTTCCTTTTTTCAAAATGTGTGAACTTTATGGAAGCAAAACAGTTTTTTGAACTTTAGGTATTTGTTTTTGTCTAGACTGTTATACACATCTGTTTAGTAATCCTAAAGTTGGCAGATTGTTCAAAAGGGTCTGTGTGGGGGAAACAAAAAAGCTTCTATGTGACTAAAAACATGTTATTCCTAGAGGTTTGTCATTTAATTCTTCTATTGGTGTCAGTAGATTTGTTGTTTCTATAATACATGCTGGGCCACTTTTCAGTGATCAAGTTGGTGGCATGTAAAACACAAAAGAATTTCCTGGGAAACAAGTAGTAGATAATGCTAGCTATAGTTCAAGGTAATGAACACTTCAAAGAGTTATAAAACTGTAACTAGATTTCTTTGGAAGTCTGCATTCTCATCAGATAAAAATAGTACAAATTGATTTTTACCTTCCTAAGATTAATGATAGAATTTCAAAGAGTTTCTCATGTAAACAGCCTTCCAAGTAGTAGTCAAAATAACTTGCATTTCATTTGTCCCCCTCCGCCTCTGAGCCCTCCCGCTCTTCTGCACTCCCCAAGTGTGGAACCAGAGCGCCTGTGGGGTAGAGAGCCTTCTCTTAGAAGTTGATAAACGGGTTCTAACTCAGTGACTTTGGGACTGGGTGCCACTCTTTTTGAAGGCTTTATTATTTCCATATTTGTTTCTGCATTCTTTTAATGATTTTTTTTGTTTTGTTTGTTAATCCTCACCTGAGGATATTGCCCCCCCACCTTAATTTTTAGAGAGAGTGGAAGATAGGGAGGAAGGAGGGGGGGCAAGAGAAAGAGAGAGAGAGAGAGAGAGAGAGAGAGAGAGAGAGAGAGAGAGAGATGTGAGAGAGACACATCAATTGGTTGCTTCCCACATGTGGGCGGGGATTGAACCTGCAACCCAGGTACTTGCCCTTGACCAGGAATTGAACCATGACCCTTTGTTGCACAGGCCAACACTCTAACCACTCTAACACCAGACAGGGCTAATGCTTTATTGATTTTTTTGAAAGAAAATTTTAAAAAATATGTTTTTATTGATTTTTAAAGACAGAGGAAGAGAGAAGGATAGAAAGACCAAAACATCGATGAGAGAGAAATATCATCGATCGGCTGCCTCCTGGGGATTGAGCCCACAACTCAGGCATGTGCTCTGATTGGGAATTAAGTTGGTGACTTCTTGGTTCATGGGTTGACGCTCAACCACTGAGCAACACTTTCCAGACACTAATGCTTTGTTTTTTAGGTGAAAGTTTCCCAATTGGCTTTTGGCCATATTTTGCCTCCTAATTTAAGGAGTATTTTTTAGAAGTCTTTTCTCATCTCATATAGATAAAGCTAGGTACCCTTGTGGTTTAGAGCAGCGGTCACCAACTGGTGGTCCACGGACCACTGGTAGTCCGTGAAGTCTGAAAGTTTGGTGACCACTGCTTTAGAGTATCATTTAAGTCTTACAGATTAGGAAGAGAAGTCTGAGGTAGTAGGAGAGAGTGTTTTGTGTGTGGACATGCATGTTTATGAAGATACAAACTAGTGCTTTTTTAGCTATTTATGATTCAAATTACTAACTAACCAACCCATTTACCAACTTACCTGCAGGGATTTATTGAATGTTTACTGAGTATATGCCACTCTATCTTAGCAGAAGAATCAAATACAAATGTGTATTAATACATGGTTCTTTCCATCTTGGTGTTGACTAGTTGGGAGAAACAAGATGCACATGCACATTAAACAGTGAATTAATAGGGCAAGGAAGTAGATGATTGTTCTAAGTGCCAACTTGACTAATACAGGCCAAGGAGTATAAGGAGTTCAGGGAACGGAGAGAAAACTGAGAGCCCACTGAGGAGATGGGCTTGCTCTCTGCTTGCAGGGATGAATAGGATTGTAGAAGATGACAGTGACAGGGAAGGACAGCCTGGATGGATGGGGGATGCCCATTGGTGTGGCATTGAACTGAGTATAACCTTTTGTGTTTGGGGAGAAACACTGAGAGCATGCTGGCTGGATTGGAAGGGTGTTGAGTAGTGGAACTTGCATGGGTTGAATGGGACAGATGTTCTTACAGATTCTGATTATGAGGGATTTGTAGACCTTACCGAAAGTTATGTGTGTTCACATTTTTATATTTTTTCCTCATTACACTTGCCTTTGCCACACATGTTTCTGAGAGAAGTAAGCAATGTTTGGTGAAAATCTCCTTAATGTGGGCTTAGAATTAATATTTGCAGCAGTTGCTGTATAAATAGATACGCATGTAAATATAATGTTGGAAAGGCACCTGAGAAAACGTAATTAATACAGTGCATTTTTTTTCCTAGGCCGGACCTGATAGACATGAATACTGTTGCTGTTCAAAGCAACCTTGCAAATTTAGAGCACGCTTTTTATGTAGCAGAAAAAATTGGTGTTAACAGACTCCTGGATCCTGAAGGTGAGCTGTGGCCTTGACTAGATGTGGCCTGAAGGTTTGATCAACAGTAATGTGTCAACGTCTTGAAATAATTTGTGTTGCTGCTTTTAGACGTTGATGTTTCCTCTCCTGATGAAAAGTCAGTAATAACATATGTGTCGTCTCTCTATGATGCATTTCCCAAAGTCCCTGAAGGTGGTGAAGGCATTGGTGCAAATGTGAGTATTGATTTTTTTCATTCTAGAAGCTTCTGATGCGGCATTGTCTACTTAACTGAGTTCTTTGATAGTGCTTTTTATCTTAAATATAAAATATTTTAAAAAGAAGTTGATTTTAATATGCTATTTATCAAACTGATATTGCATGCACTTGGATGGTATCATTCCATTATTAAAATTAAAATATAACCAGAAAAAACTTGTTCTGTATCAAAAGTAGGCTATTCAGAGTTACTTGTTTGTTTGATAAATAATAGCTATAAGCCACTGCATTTTGGAGATACTCATTTTTTAACTTGCTGTTTTACAGCTGCTCTATTTGATGTATTTGTATAGAACATCTCATGTTTGAAGTCACTTTCAGTGAAATTTATTACCTCATACAATTCCATGAGAGAAGTTGGCTTGGTATTGCTTCTCTGATTTAACAGTGAGACCCAGAGGAAGGCGATATATTTTGCCAAATTGACAGAGCTCCTTTGTAAGCAGGGCAAGGTCTCTGAAACGTGGCTTTGGATCTTTATTAGTCCACAATTTGCCATGGGTTTGTGCAGTTCAGTTCAATTGTGCGTTATTTAGTGGTCATGCTAATAAGTGCTTATGCATTTCTGGAAGGGACAGGAAACCCTATACGCCTTCTGCACTTGGGGATGAGCACCCCTCACCCTGGACCTTTCTCCCTCCTCCTTGCAGACACCATTAAAAACAATTTACTTTGAAGATTTAGGAGCTCATCTTGATGAGCTCTCTTTCCTGGTATTTTACTTCACCTTTGTATGCTGCTGCTTTTAGACTTATTTCCCTTCTCTTCCTCTTGTTCTTTCTCTCAAAAGTTTTATCTGTTCTTTTGATCCTTAAGTAACTTGCTTCCATGTTTATCCTCTCCTCTGAGTCAATGCAGTTCTCCAAGGACTCTGTGTTGACTGTTGATGAGAATGTTTCTTGTGGCTCTTCTATTGTCTCACTACCTCCACCACATTCCTGACTCTTAGAACCAGGATGATAGCTTTCCTATGGTTTTTCATCTCCCCCATTTTCCCCCAACCAACTCTGCACACGGTCACCAAATTAGCTTGAAAACTTTCAGTGGCTACATATGACTTGCATGATTAACTCCATTCTAGATATTCTGACATTCAAAATTCTGCATATATAAATGTAGCTTTTTTTCATTTTTAGCTCTGACATCTCAACACACACTGTTTGCTGGTAGCCAGGGCATTCCTATTTCAGAGTCCTGACTCACTTGGGACTCTGTCTTTTATGCACTCCTCTCTTCCTACCCTCCCCCCCCACCCCCGCAACAATTACTGGAAGTGTGAGAACTGCTCAGGGATTGAGAACTGCTTCCCAAGGAGCTTTTAGTGACCACTTCAGGCACACTGATGCTTACCTGATTCTTATCTTAACTCCTAGATACACTACCAGTTATTTCAACACTTAATTGAATACTGCTTTTCATTTTGCTCGGCTGTTCATATTATGAATCTCTCTTGTCTCCCCATCTAGACAGTAAGTCTTTGATAATAGGTATTATGTCTTAAAAGCATTATATTTTTATTATGACACTTAGCACAATGCTTTGAACATAATGAGAGCTTATCAAATACTTAATTGAATATAGCAGTTGACAACCCTCCAGTTTTCTCCATTTAAAAAAAGTTGGCTAAATGAGTACTCGAGTAATCTCACTATAGACATTTCCTGTAATTTTCATTCCTGTCTAGTTTCTTACATAATGTATAGCTCTTTTGAGTTTCATACATAAAGGGGACTTAAATCTAAAAAGGTTGACAGAGTGGCAACCAACTTGGCTTATGCAAGCTGTCCGTCCCCCTTCTTGAGCCCCTGGCAAGTTGCTTGTGGAAGTCCTTTCTGCTGTGCTTGGGCGCTGCCTCAGAACCCTTCTCCACATAGTGCCCAGGCAGCCCTGTCTCTGGATCAGAATTGGCAGGCATCAGGCCACTGTGGATAGCATGGTTTTAAAGCTGTGTATGTGGGAAGGATTGGGACTGCATGGACAGGATGAGGACTGCGTGAGAAGTAAATCATTTAGCCGGTTCTCTCTGTCAGGCTTAAAACTATGTAATTACACAGAATGACCTTTGACTAAATTGTGTTAGATATGAATCTTACTTTCTACAGCCATGGGCTTTTCCTGTCATTTTCTTGTTTTAGGATGTAGAAGTCAAATGGATTGAATACCAGAATATGGTGAACTACCTCATCCAGTGGATTCGACACCATGTGACCACAATGTCTGAGAGAGCATTTCCCAATAATCCCGTAGAACTGAAGGTCAGTGGCACTACAGGGGTTAAATAGGATTGACTTGATATTTAACTTGTAAATAATGCTGTAATAATTCTGTTATTTTAAATTTTATTTATTTATTTTTATTTTAGAGAGAGAGGCAGAGAGAGAAACATCAACTTGTTGTTCCACTTATTTATGCTTTCATTGGCTGATTCTTCTATGTGCCCTGACTAGAGATTGAACCTGTGACCTTGGCGTATTGGGATGGCGCTCTAACCAACTGAGCTACCTGACCAGGGCAATTCTATTATTTAGAAGTTCAAGCAAAATTGCCCTTGACAAGCCATTAATAAACAGGCATTTAAAAAAATTACTCATCTCCCCATTATACAGAGAAAATAGAGGTAACAATTAGTAATTAAAACGTAATACAGTAGCAGCAATATCTTACATAAATTTATAGTCCCTTAGTTTTGAATTGAGGGTTTAAGGTTTGAGAGAGTCTCTGGAGGTGATCTTGCCAAATTGTTTTTGGTGTGTGGGAAAGGTTTGAAGTTCATCAGATGGCCGTGATTGGAGGGACCCTGGGAAGCTTGCACAAGGGTGACCGTGGTTGGGACTGTGCCTATGGTGTCGAATCCTATAAAGTCACTTTAGATTTTTCTTTTGTATAGCAGGAGGTCCATATTCTACTTCACTATGAATTTGAAATACATACCTGACCTCCAGGATAAATGAATTCATGGTTTAGTAAAACATTTGCTACTACTACCCGGCCAGTGTGGCTCAGTGATTCAGCTTTGACCTATGAACCAGAGGTCATGATTCGATTCCTGGTCAGGGCACATTCTCTGAGTTGTGGGCTTGATCCCCAATGTGGAGTGTGTAGGAGGTAGCCAATCAGTGAATCTCTCTTATCAATGATGTTTCTATCTATTTCTCTCCTTTCCTGTCTGAAATCAATAAAAATATATTTTTAAAAAATTTGCTACTACCTAAAAACAGGTCTAACACCATGAGGCAAAGATATTATAGAAATATAAAAGACATTCTAGATATATAAACTTAATTGAAGAATGCGTTGTCTCACATTGTATATGAATTAGGATCTATAATAGCAAAATAGCCTACTTTCTTTCAAGAAACATACAATGTGAATATTAACAGTAAAGTCTAATTCCTTGAATTACAAGCTTTGTTTTCATGATCGCACTAGAATCACAAAGACTGCAATGACCCTGATGGACCCTGTTCAAGTTATTCACTGTGTTCGTGCAGACCATCTGTAAAGCAGCTCTTCGTTCACATTGCCAGGGGAGTTTGTCCTTGGCACAGAGTCACTTGGCCCGTGTTGATAGGATGCTTTTTAATTGCTCTGAAGTTGTTTGTGTGAAGTCTCCCTATGTGGTTGTAAACATTTCCAGGACAAGAAGGATCCCCCCCACTCTATCACCACATCTACCACGAGCAGTGTTTAGCCTATAATGTCACTCGGTGCTTATTTACTGATGGACGTCTTGAAACATTGCGTTTTACGACCAAAACAGTTTTCAGATTTCAAGTTCAAATTGTTTCCAAATGGATTCCTGTTGTCAGACACTTGACTAAATTTGTACTGGCTTCTGATTAATGCAGATTCTTAAAGTTTTGGGAAAAGTTTGACTGAAAACCCAGGTCACTTGTTGGTGCCTGAAATAGGGATCCTATCTAATAAAGGAATAATATGCAAATTGACCATACCTCCACTACCCCCACAAGCCATGCCCACCAGCCAATCAGGAGCAAGTATGCAAATTAACCCAGCCAAGATGGCTGCGGCCACAGAGCGAGCAGGAGGCTTGGGTTTCCCCTGCAATGGAGGAATCCAAGCTTTCCACACACCCTGGCCAGCCCAGGCCTCCACTCAAGGCTACAAACTTTCAATTATAGAAGATAAACAAATCCCAACAAAAATGGCTGCAGCCACGGAGCAAGCAGGAGGCTTAGCTCCACTCAAGGCTGCAAAGTTTCAATTATAGAAGATAAATAAATCCCAGATACCAGGGCCTCCACTTGGGTCGCCAGGGGGCGTGGCCAGCCTGCAAACCACCACAGGCCTCTCGCCCAGGCCACCCCACGCCCTTAAGGGAGCCCCCACCCTTCAGGGCAAACCAGCTGGCCCCCACCCCTGCACCAGGCCTCTATCTAATAAAAGAGTAGTATGCAAATTGACTGTCACTCCAATACACAAGATGGCTGCCCCCATGTGGTCAAAGATGGCTGCCCCCATGTGGACATAAGGTGGCCGCCACAAGATGACCAGCAGGGGAGGGTAGTTGGGGGTGACCAGCCCGGTGGAGGAGGGAAGTTGCGGGCAACCGGACCTGCAGGGAATGGCAGTTGTGGGGGACCAGGCCTGCAGGGGAGAGCAGTTGTGGGGAGACCAGGCCTGCAGGGGAGGGCAGTTAGGGGTGACCAGGCCTGCAGGGGAGGGCAGTTAGGGGTGACCAGGCCTGCAAGGGAGGGCAGTTAGGGGTGACCAGGCCTGCAGGAGAGGGCAGTTAGGGGCAAACAAGCTGTCAGGGGAGCAGTCAGGCATCAATCAGGCTGTCGGGAGTGTTAGGGGTGATCAGGCTGGCAGGCAGAAGCAGTTAGGGGCAATCAGGAAGGCAGGCAGGAGAGCAGTTGGGAGCCAGCAGTCCTGGATTGTGAGATGGCAGTTGGACATCCTTTGAGGGGTCCCAGGTTGGAGAGGGTGCAGGCTGGGTTGAGGGACAACCTCCCCACCCCCTGTACATGAATTTTGTGCACTGGGCCTCTAGTATAATATAAAAAATAAAAAATATGTGGAGAAAATGCTAGTAATGTTAGTAGCCAGCAGAATATTGAATGAAGTCCTTCAGAAGTGTGTCTGTCTAAAGATTAAAAGGGACTTTTTAAAAAAACAACAGCATGAATCAGGATGAAATAATTAGTATACACTTATTAAATGTGGAGATGCTTTAGCTACATCATGTTATAAAGGTCCTTTTTAGTAAATATAATGAGATTCCAAATTAGTATCTGCAAACTAGATAGTAATTTAATTATATGGTTGAAATGTCTATAATAAAGCAGTAACCATTAACATCTATCTCTGTTGACTAAAAGATCTGTTTAACGTAGCCTGTGGGACACTGACCTCAAGTTTTAACTCCATCTATCTGTTAAGAATTCTGTTTTCAAGGATAGAGCCATGGAATAGATAAGAACAGGTTTTTTGTTTTTGTTTTTTTTTCTCCCTTTATGGAAATTGCATCAGATTATTTTTCTAAAAGCTAATTTGACACAGTTGGAAAGTATGTTTTTATTTATTTTTTAATCCTCACCCGGGGACTTTTTTTAGGGAGAGTGGATGAGAAAGAGACACACAGAGACAAACATTGATGTGAGAGAAACACATTGATTGGTTGCCTCCTGCCTGAGCCCTGACCAGGGCCTGAGCCAGAAGAAGCCTGCCACTAAGGTATGTCCCGCCTGACCAGAATTGAAACCAGGACCCTTTGATCCACAGGCTGATGCTCTATCCACTGAGCCAAACCAGCTAGGGCGGAAAGTGTGTCTTTTAGGATGTGTTTTCTTGTTTGTATGATGAGACTGTTAATAGAGCCATAGTAAGTTCTACCACGATTCATTATCCAGACACCGGTGTGGCACTTGCTGAATCACGGCATACATCAGTAGTTACACCCTCATCAAGTCTTACATAACCCAGTCGCCAACTAGCTGGCAGTCGGTAGAGGCCTTGAATATCAATTTTATAAAGGAATTCCACTGAATGCATAGGACACAGTCGGTAGCATTTGAAGTGGTAACATTATGCTGTAATGCAAACAGGTCTTTGAATGTTGAGCTTTCATTTATTTTTCCTTTCATTTTAGGCACTTTACAATCAGTATTTACAGTTTAAAGAAACAGAAATTCCCCCAAAGGAGACAGAAAAATCAAAAATCAAACGCCTATATAAATTATTAGAGGTAAGCAGAAATTTCCTTTTTCTGTCAAGTGTAATTCATTTATTTGTTTTTACATATTTGCTTTGCATTAATTTTTTTTAATTTTCTCAAGATTTGGATAGAATTTGGACGCATCAAACTTCTTCAAGGTTATCATCCAAATGACATAGAAAAAGAGTGGGGGAAGCTCATCATTGCCATGCTCGAGAGGGAGAAGGCGCTTCGTCCAGAAGTAGAAAGGTAAGCTGAGTAATTTTTGCCATGGCAACCGGGAAGAGGAGTGGGTATCTTGTTGTTCTCATGGAAAGAACTTCCATTTTGGAGCCAGGATGACCTAGGACCAACATTTCCCTTTTCCACTTCCCTGGCTGTGTGACCTTGGATAAGTCACTCAATCTTTCTGATGTTTCATTTTCTTATTAGAAACTCTTCTAAGAGGTTTGAGGGGTTAAATCACTGAAATAATGTTCAAAAAAGACCTGATAGGCTGGGTTGGTCTGTGAAGTCTCATCCAATAAGGTGGTAACAGGTTTAAAGCCTATCAAATTAGCCATGAGAATTTCTCAAACTGGCTTTTATTTATTTTTTCCCTATTGACCCCATCCCCCCACCTTCACTGCTGTGTCTACGGGTTATGCATATAAACATATAAGTTCTTTGGTTAATCTCATCTCACCCTTCCCCCTTTCCCTCTGAGATTTGATAGTCTGTTCCATGTCTCTGGCTCTATTTTGTTCATCAGTTTATTTTGTTCATTAGATTACACACATGAGTGAGATCTTGTGATATTGTCTTCCTCTGACTGGCTTTTAAAGCACCAGGGCCTGGATCCGGGAGCTTACAGGTCCATAAAGAACTTACTTTGCTTCTTATAGTTTTGGCTGTGACCCTGTTTCTGTGGAAACCAGAGTCTAGACTGCCTCCATTTACAGGGCAGTGAGGTGGCTTCCAGAAAACACTCAGTAAATATTGGAGTTAAGTTCCCCTTTGGGTACTTCTACAAGTGCATTTATTCCATGAAATTGCCACTGACTTCATCATTCTGTCTCTACTCCTCTACTCAGTGGCCCTGGCAGGTGCCTGGGGAGATGTGTTGGATGCATTTGTCTTCATTCTAGTCCTTACCTCCCAGCCTGAGTAGTGGGAATTGGGATCTCTGTTCCTCAATAGCGGTGAGCTCCATGGGCCTGGGCTTCCACCTCTCCACCTTTCTCACACCACACCCTCTTCACTCTCTTCCTGCAGCCACACTGGCTCTCTCGGGAGTTCTGAGTGCCAAGGTCCCACCCTCCTCCATACCCAGGAGGTTTGCAATCCTCTGTTCCTTTGGCAGGGAAGTCCAGTTCATCCTGCCTTGCTCTCTTTACTCCAAATCATTCTCAGATCTTGGCTCCAGTGTTACTTCCTCAAGAAATTTTCCATGGTCTCCTAGGCTGGTTCAGATGTCTTGTTTATTATAATTCTCCTGTTTACATGTGCTGTTCCTTCATGGCACTTATCTCTGTTGCAATTTTATATTTATTTCTGTGATCGTTTGATTAAGGGTTACCTGTTCCACTGCTTTGAGCTCCAAGAATTTGGAGAAAAACGTGTTCCTTGTGTGACCAACGTTTAACATGGTGCCAGGCACATGGAGAGGCACTAAATGTACTCATGATCTCTGTGCCCCACACCTGACCTCAACGTTGTTGAAATGGGACATAAAGCAGTGACAATATGAGGGCAAGTCTAACTTGCCAGTCTTTTATTAAATTACTGCTTACACTCTTGTTAAAGCTTAATATTACATCAACATAACTGGATCATTGAACGAAAATAAACTTGAAATACACGGGATGGGCCTTTTATGGAGGAGGCATTTGTAGGCGATTCAAGTGAGATACTAAGCTAATCACCTGAGGTAATGGCCACGTCTGCTGGAGAAGGGATATGGAGTTGAGTTTTAGTGATCGGAATAGTAGCTGGATTTTACTCTATGTTAATAAAAGAAGGCAGGGTAGGAGTTCCAGGTCCAGGAATCAGTCCATCCCGGATTAAATTAGCAGCTCAACTGGCAAGCCACGTCACGTCACTTTAGACAAGTTTATTAATCTCTTTAAGCCTCAGTTTCCTCACTTGTAAACAGGATGTAGTAGTATCTACCACAGTTGATGGTTATGAGTATGAGGTGAAGTGGTGTGTGTAAAATGATTCGTGGATTTCCAGGCACATAATAATTGCTTAATAAACATTAGCTGCTGATGTTACTGTTTTGAGATTATCTGTTTACTAACTATATAGGATGCCCCCCTCAAAAAGTACATATACACTTTGAGTAATTATAAAGGCAGTGTTTATTAAAATACATTTCATTTTCAAAATTGAGCTGTCAGCTGTTAAAGTGTGTATACAGTTTTTGGGGACACCCTGTATTTGAAATGGCACTTTCAAATTCCCCCCTTTTTTGCCTTCCAAAAAAAATATATCAAAGCAAGATTGGCTTTGTAGTGTTGGGGGTTAAGAAGATATTTAGGAGCTTGTTTGGATAAATACTTTAAGTTTCCTTGATGCAACAAGTTTTTTGGCATTAACTATATATGTTGCAAATAATAGCTATGTGGCTTGGGAGTGTGTAGAGGACAAATGAGAAATTCTTTTCCAGGAAAGGAAAAACAAGCATATACAAATGAAATTTGCAAGCATTGTCTCGATAGTCTACTTAGCACTTTGGCTTTTAAAAATATAAAGTAACTGTAGTAAGATTAGAGTCACATTCCTGAGAGCATGTCATTTAAAGAAAGGTAAATGGGTCATTCGCCAGTTAATTTAACCTAACAAACAAATGACATGCAACTTAAAATGGGAATGCACTTTGTTTCTCACCACATGAATTTGTTTACACATGTTTATAAATGCCACCGTTCAGCCTTATTGTTATTTGGGTACAGACCTGGCCCTTTATAAAAGTGAGGCTGTAATTGAATATTTGTGGTTTTTTAGCTGATGATTGCTATTGCTTGACTAACTTTTACTAATTGTACCTGGACTTCAATGAGGCATCTGAGTTGTTTCTTAGGTGGTTGGAATTGGATGACACTTGGTGAAAATATTTGGCCAGGTTTTTTTTCAGTGCCGCCCCATCAGCCTGCCTTGCCCATACTTGCAGGGTTTTAATGCAAGCTACAAAAGGCAAACCTCAGCTAGCAAACTCGTGGCTTTAGGCGAGATTCTTTTGAATAGTTATCAGCGTATTATTTTCTGTGTGTTGAATATGCATGTAGGAGCATATTTAAGGAGCTGTTAAAGCAGTAACATTCAGCTCCACTTTTTCACCGTTAGAAGTAGAGCTTTTTGCAGATCTACTTTTTAGTCTACTTTTACTGGTCAAGAAAGAATATCATTTCGGGAATAAAAATGCACAGTAGCAGTTACAGCTACCATAGTAGTGACTCTGTGTTTAGTAACACTACTAGCACTCGAACCAGCCTTGATTCAAATGAAAACTTTCTCTCTGTTCATTGTGGGCCAACACTAATCAACTCCTGCATTAGCTTCGGCAATGAATCCGTTGATGGACACAGGTATTGAATCACTGGTGTGGGATTGTGTTTTAGTCTCAGCGGACGGCATCTTTTAGCGATTGTGAACTCGGCGACTTCAGAGGGAGAGGCTATATTCTATTTTGTTCCCTCTTTCAGGTTGGAAATGTTACAGCAGATTGCCCACCGAGTTCAAAGGGACAGTGTCATCTGTGGAGACAAATTGATACTTGCTCGCAATGCTCTTCAGGCTGTAAGTTAATTTTAGGAGCCTTTGGGATTGTGGGAGAGGGATCTGTGCATTTGGATGAACTAAAAACTTTGCATAGCATGTGGTCAATTCTTGGTATTTTTGTCACTGAAACTTAAGGCTTGTTAAGTATTATGAGCAGTATTTGCTCTATGGAGGAACAGTCAACAGAGGCAAAACGTGTTTTTGAACCGTAAGGGAAAAAAGAGAACTCAAGTAGCCTTGTGTTCCAATATATCTTACTAGTTTTGAAACTTTGTTTCACAAAATTAATATTGACTTCTTTTAAAATACAGGATTCTAAAAGATTAGAATCGGGGGTGCAGTTTCAGAATGAAGCAGAAATTGCCGGCTATATACTTGAATGTGAGAACCTCTTACGCCAGCATGTAATCGATGTGCAGATACTGATTGATGGAAAATATTACCATGCAGATCAGTTGGTACAGAGGTAAATGTGCTACTTCCCTATTCATGCCCTGTCCTTTTGTGTCACCATTTCCTGGGCACTTATGATAGGAATGTAGAGTGCGACAATTTTGTGAATTATATTTCTTAAGCACTTTTCAGTTGAAAATGCATGTCACATTAATTCTGGCATATGTTAAAAGGTATTTGGTGTGTTAAAAGGTATTTGTTATTCAAAGATAAGTACTAGAAAAAAATTTTATAATACAATATTTAATATTGTAGTACTGAACATACAGTTAAAATATGTGTGAGTATATTTGAAAAGTATCTTTTCCTAATTCAGTGTTCTAGTTTTCTCATTATATGAAAATGTTTTATAACAAAATGTTGGGAAAAATATATAGGTATAAAAATCTATATCTTTGGGAAGTAGGTCTGGGAATAGAGATGGAATCTTTTGGGCTGTATGCTATATATATTGCTGTCAATGTATATGGAATATATATACAAAGCAAAAATTGTAAATGATGCTTTGATTCAGTTGTTCCACTTTTAGGAATCAGTAACAATTTAGGAATTATAACAATAAAACATTTAAATAAATACAGATAAAAAAACCTTTGGTTTAGATGAGAAATGTTTTATAATAACAAAAATTTGGAAATTTCCTAAAGGTCAAATAAGAGGAGAATTATCACATCAAGTTCAGTAATTATGTTCATTATAAATGACTAGTAGCCCTGCACATGAATCTGTGCACCAGTAGCTCGCCAGTAGCTCTCTGCTGCCCTCCAGTAGCTCTCTGCTCGCTGCCCTGCCCTCCTGTAGCTTCCCCCCACCTCCCTTCCCTCTCCCCCATCATAGCTTGCTGCCCTGCCCCCTCCTGTAGCTCTCCGCTGCCCGCTTGTAGCCAGTAGATCGCTGCCGCCCTCCTGTAGCTCTCCCCGCCTCCCCCCACCCCCATAGCTTGCTGCCCTGCCCCCTCCTGTAGCTCTCCGCTTCCTGCTTGTAGCTCCCTACCCCACCCTCCTACTGATCCGTGATCTGGTTGTTATGCGGTCAGTTGTTGCTTCACGGCATAACGACCGTTTGCATAGTACATCTTTATTATATAGGATAGTTATAAAGACTATGTGATAATGAAAGTGCTCATGGTTCAATTCCATGAAAAAAATGTGGCATAAAATTTTATCTATATGATTACAATGAATTTTTCAAATAATAGACTTTACTTAGCAGTTTAGATTAACAGAACTGAATGTAAAGTACAGAGTTCCCATATGCCTCCTGACATGACTCCTTCCCCTATTAACATCTTGCATTAGTGTGATACATTTGTTAAAATTGATGAACCAGTATTGACACATTATCATTAAGGAATGTCCATAGTTTACCTTAGGGTTCACGCTTTATAAAGAATGACTTTTACATTATAGCTTATCCTTTTTGATTTTATTTTCAGGGTCGCAAAACTGCGCGATGAAATTATGGCCTTAAGGAATGAATGTTCCTCAGTGTACAGCAAAGGACGCATGCTGACGACAGAACAGACGAAGCTCATGATATCAGGAATCACTCAAAGTTTAAACTCAGGATTTGCACAGACCTTAAACCCCAGTCTGAACTCAGGGCTGACCCAGAGTTTAACGCCTTCCCTCACCCCTTCTAGTGTGAAATCCGGCCTGTCATCAGGTCTGACTTCCCGCCTGACTCCATCCCTCACTCCAGTTTATACACCTGGTTTCCCAACAGGATTAGTTCCAAATTTCAGTTCAGGAGTAGAGACAAATGCATTGCAAACCCTGAAGTTGATGCAGATCCGAAAGCCCCTTCTAAAGTCGTCTTTGTTGGATCAGAACTTAACAGAAGAGGAAATCAACATGAAATTTGTTCAGGATCTTTTGAATTGGGTTGATGAGATGCAGGTAAAAAAGTGTTTCCTTTACCTGAAAGTTTCCATCTTTACTGCTGTCAATTTCTTTTTTCAAACCTAGGGTCTTTCTGTTTAAAGGGGCAGCTGGACCGTACTGAATGGGGATCAGATTTGCCAAGTGTTGAAAGCCATTTAGAAAACCATAAAAATGTTCACCGAGCTATTGAAGAATTTGAATCTAGCCTTAAAGAAGCTAAGATCAGTGAGGTATATGCATTCAAAATCTGTATCTATTTCATTGTAGCTTACTGTTTTTTTGCTTTTCACGTAAAGACCCTGTGACAAGATAATAGATACATTGAGTAGGAATCAGAATTCTTCAAGATCCTTAACCTTGGTATCTTTCTTACACCATGTTACAGATCCAAATGACGGCACCTCTGAAGCTAACTTATGCAGAAAAGTTGCACAGGTTAGAGAGCCTGTATGCAAAACTCTTGGTAAGTTTTTATTTTACACTTTCTCTTTCCTTTATCTCTGTTTGGCAAAGACGTGATTCTTACAATGGTTTTCCTTATAAAGAATACATCCAGGAATCAGGAACGGCACCTTGATACGCTCCATAATTTTATAACTCGTGCCACGAATGAACTTATTTGGTTGAATGAAAAAGAAGAGGAGGAAGTTGCTTATGACTGGAGTGAAAGAAATACCCACATAGCCCGGAAAAAAGATTACCATGCTGTAAGTGCAGCTATGGTAATTGAATATTAAAGTGGTATTTCAGGTTTAGATATTTTTCTAACACATTTCTGAATTCTTTCTTGAATTAGGAATTAATGAGAGAACTGGAGCAAAAGGAAGAAAATATTAAGTCAGTTCAGGAGATAGCAGAGCAGCTACTTCTGGAAAATCACCCAGCCCGATTAACTATTGAGGTGAGTCAGGAGGTGTAATAGTCATGCTTGAATATCCACATTTGATTATCACCCTATGTATTTTTTTAATGCTGATAAATTGAAAATCCAATTTTTATTACAACCTGGCTCCACAGTAATGTTTCTGACACATCATACTGATTTGCCTTCACTTCCCTTGCTCTAAGTGTGTCACCTGCCCATCACTTAAAGTAAAGGTACCTTTGTTAACCCTGTAACCCAAGAGGCAAATTGCAGTAAATACAAAGGACCTTGACTTTTCAAGCTGTGATGTTTTATTTCCTCCTGACTTGTGCCATGGCACAAGCGATGTAACCTTGCTAAGCCTCACCTTCCTATTTAAATGGGAAAACTGCTTCTAACCCGTAGAGCTGTGGTGAGAATGAGAGCAATAATGTAAGGCTACTACTTAGTATAGTTTATGGTGCGTAGTATGTTCTTAAGAAGTATTAGTTACTGTTATTTAATTAATAATTGTAATTATGATCTACTTTTGTGAGGTGCATTGAAATAACACCCTGGAAAGGCCTCGTTGGAGTGCACATTTCTAATCCAGAGGTGGATAATTGATGTGGGATTGTATCAGGTTGCCCATGCGGTGGTGGTGGTGGTGCTGGTGGCGGTGGTGGTAGTGTGTTTAATTTTCTGGCCTGATATATACTGGTTAGAGTTAGTGACTTTCTAAATTTGACTAACAAGACGGGGAGGAGAGGTTAGTAAGGTGGCAAGGAGCATCAGACATGGATTAGATGTGGTGTATTTCCAGAGGAAAATGCAGCTGTGCTTACAATGGGACATGTTTCCCAGTGTCTCAGATGAAGACAGAAATGCCTTTGTTCACTGACATTGTCATGACACAAAAGATTAGTAAAATTTCAGGTGTCATTGGGGAGTTTTGGGAATGTTATATTTGACCTTCTTTAGGGGTTTGCATCCACATGAAATGCCAGATAGGAATGTTAAAGACACAAGAGCAGGAAGGATGATAATAAGGGAAGGAAATTAGAGTAATGAAGGGTCTGGATACACTTTTGTACGATGATAAACTAAAAATGGAACTGTCCTCAGAGTAGAGAGATGAAAGCTGTTAGGAAACATGATTATAGGTTAAGAATTGTGATGGAAATAGAAAATGTGGATGTGAACCTGGTTACTTTTATATAGAAATGTTAATCTAATGACATGTTTCTTGGGGATAAGATTAGTCATCTTTATGATTCCATTGGCTTAGGCAGTGTCTTGTGGGTACATGGATAATGGTTATCAACAATATTTCACATTTTATATGAAAAAGAAACTACTAATCTAACAAAAAGAAACTGCTAATCTAACAATGCACGATAGGTCTTTTATAGCCGTTTTACTCAAAGTAGCTTCATTTGGGGGAACAGGTAATATAATCATGACATGTTGCCAGATTTCCAGTGCAGTTGGAAATGCACGTACATTCCATACAAAAGCTTGTCTGAACATAGGCTCAGCAGGAATGAGATTTTCCAAGAGTATTATAGGCTTACTTAAAGCACCTAGAGCGCCCTCTTCTGGAAGGCAGTGAATTGCACCTTAAATATAAAAGGCCATTTCATGTTCCCCTAAGGAGGTATCTTATACAATATTTTTGCCCTCATGAAAGATATGTTTTGTCTTAAATAAAAGTTAAAGCAAACAGATGTTTTAATAAAATTTTCTAGTATTATGATTTTTATAACTCCAGAATTACAGTGATATAGGATTGATTGCATACTCTCTACTCTATCCCCAAACCCCCAAATATTTTCCTGGTAAAAACGAATACATTAATTACCCCAGTCCCAAGAGTTTCTGGCCTAGTTTTAGAAGCAAAAACAAAGAGAAAACTACAAAACCATATATTTTGTGTCAAAGGCGTGTTTTATGATCCAGAAATACATAAATTCAGAGAGAAGGAATAAACTTGAAGGGACAGTGTCATAAAGTAAAGGAAACTTGAGGATTCCACAGAGTAGAAAAAGGATTGGTGAGAAAGGAGTAAAGGGTTAGCTTGCATCCATTTCAAATGTTTTTTTTTTTTTTCATGTAAAAATAGCTTCTTCCATATATTTTAAGAAAAGAAAAAAACTTTTAAATTTGAAAGAAATTGACTGGACTGATTTAAAAAGTTGATATTTAAACTTTTAGGACTGGCTTTGGGCAAGTGATAATCTTAGATTAGAGGGACATTCACTACCCTAATTTTTAAGTCTTAATCTGCTTAAAAAAAAAAAAAAATCTTACCATCTACCTGGATAGTAGTCTTTTATCCTTTGAAAGCATTGCTGTGTATGCGTGTCATTGTTCTCCCCACTGACAGTGGCTGGGTTTTACCCCTCAGGCCTACCGAGCGGCAATGCAGACACAGTGGAGCTGGGTCTTGCAGCTCTGCCAGTGTGTGGAGCAGCACATAAAGGAGAACACCACCTATTTTGAGGTATGTGATGGAATCACCGCTTCTGTCCATGGCATTGTGATTTTGGCTGACTCACAGAAAATGCTTTCATCATTTATTGTAAGACACATGTACCTAAGGTGCAGGGGAAATAAACAGAAATGTTTTGTTTGTAAGACACAAAGAATACATTGAGGCATTTTATTAAGGAGGAAATCCTTAATAAAAACAATCTTAAAGTGTCAGAAAAATCTTTATTTTACAAATACATCTCTTACTAAGGAAGTATTTTCATTATAGAGAGTCATTACCAAGAACTGTTTTTAAAAATTTATTCTCCTTCAGAAGTTTTAAATTATTCTTGGAATTTCACCCCTACCTAAGAATTGTTTGGAATCTGACAAACCTTGGACATTTATTGTTCATTCATAATTATCCAAATTCAAGAGTTGTTATTTGGATAAAGGAGGGATGTGGCTGTTACGTTGCATTGTTTTGATTTTGTTCTGTTCTCACTGATGAGGGTACACAAAGGGCCCTGGTAATTGAACTTGGTAACTCTGTGCTTTTCTGGCATATAATATACTTAACTCCCAGTTTTCATCTTTCCCTAGTTTTTCAATGACGCCAAAGAAGCTACTGATTACTTGAGGAATCTGAAAGATGCCATTCAGCGGAAGTACAGCTGTGATAGATCCAGCAGCATTCACAAGCTGGAAGACCTTGTTCAGGAATCAATGGTACTAGGAAGATTACCTAGGAGTTTCATTAGTAATGTAAAATGTAAAACGGGAATTTGATAGTTTTTATTATATTTTTATAGGAAGCACAACTGAATATTTCATTAGTACTCTTGATAGTTCCACCTTGTTCAATCAAGCATTTAAACATTGAAATTGGGACTCAAAAGAACTGTTGGCCCAGAAAGAAACTCACTACAGACTGATTCATTTGCCTCTCAAAAAACAAATAAATAAATAAAAATAAATAAAAAATAAACATTCAGTTTTAGTTTTAGTATTTTTTTGGTAACAAAAAATGTTTTTTTTATGATAGCTTTGATATTTTAAAATGCTTAAACTGTGTGTGTATGTGTGTGTTCATTCAAGTACAAATACTTAAGTACTTTCTGTATTGTAGATACTGTTTTAGGTGCTGCGGGTAGAGTATGAACAAAACAGATTAGAAATCCCTACCCTCATGGTGATTACAGGCTAGAGGTGGGAGTGGACAATGAACATGGTAAATCAGTAAAACATATGTGTATGCTAGAAAATAGTAAATGCTAAAGAGGAAGAAAACAATGAAACAAAACCAGGGAAGGGAGATGTAAGAGGGGGAGGGGAGGGATTGAAAGTTTAGACCTTGTGGTCAGGGCAGCTTCTCTGATGGTTGCATTTCTGTAAAGCCCCCAAACAACGGAGACCACAAGTCTTTTGCCATTTAAAATCCATCTTATTTACTACTTAGGAGGAGAAAGAAGAGCTCTTGCAGTATAAAAGCACAGTGGCAAGCCTGGTGGGGAGAGCAAAAACAATAATTCAGCTGAAGCCAAGGAACCCTGACTGTCCACTCAAAACCTCTATTCCAATCAAAGCCATCTGTGACTACAGACAAATTGAGGTACTTAAGCTCCTAGAAACAGACCAGTTTCTGGCATTGTTCATAAAAAACAATAAAAAATAATCCCAAGATTGGAAATGGAAAAAAGATTAGTCAACAATGATCTCATTTGGTTGTTCTGTTCTTCATTTTAAACCAGATAACCATTTACAAAGACGACGAATGTGTTCTGGCAAACAACTCTCATCGCGCCAAATGGAAGGTCATCAGCCCCACAGGGAATGAGGCCATGGTCCCCTCTGTGTGCTTCTCAGTCCCTCCACCAAACAAAGAAGCAGTTGACTTTGCAAACAGGTTCGTATGCATTAGCTAAAAACAGAACCCTGGTTTGGGAAGCTCTCTGAAGGTTAAAGAAATAATCAATACTTTGTCAGGGCCCACAGGACCTAAAACTAGCAACCATGGGCTATTTCACACCCACACACACATACGTTAAAAAAAAAAAAAAAGAAAGAAAAGAGAGAAATAGTAGCATGTGTTCAAAGTGAGGGAAAAGGCTTAATCTGTGTTTTCTTTCATGTATTTCAGAATTGAACAACAGTACCAGAATGTCCTAACTCTTTGGCATGAGACTCACATAAACATGAAGAGTGTAGTATCCTGGCACTATCTCATCAACGAAATTGATAAAATTCGAGCTAGCAATGTGGCTTCAGTAAGTGTAAATCTACACATCAGCCTAGCCTGTCCAAAAATGTGGGGCGCTTGTCATGAAGAATAGAGTTTGTATTTGCTATACAATAGGATGCAGTCCAGCGGAGCCAATATTCATCCACTCATTCCATGCTATTTGTTATATTCTTACTGTTTATGGGGCACTTTCTAAGAATTGGGGTCATCTGGAGATCACACATTTCACTTCGTGCTTATATTTTGATAGGGGGACAGGATATAGTGTTTGGACTTCCAGAGATGAGTCCAGTTTAATGTCATTTAATGAATTTTAGAGTCTTGTTCTTCTTTGTTTTTTAAAACCTGAAATTGTTAGCAAAGAGGAAAATTAATTTCAAATGGTTCTTGTATTTATGATTATTGATTTGAACTGGCCCATATCATGAAACTTTAATGTGAGATCTGTCCCATTTAATTTTAACTCAGTACTATAGTCACTCAGTTATATGGTGATTGGTCTTCTCTAGATAAAGACAATGTTACCTGGTGAACATCAGCAAGTACTGAGTAATCTACAGTCTCGTTTTGAAGATTTTCTGGAAGATAGCCAGGAATCCCAGATATTTTCGGGCCCAGATATCACACAGCTGGAAAAGGAGGTTAATGTGTGTAAGCAGTATTATCAAGAACTTCTGAAATCTGCAGAAAGAGGTAAAGCACGGCATCCTTGTCTTTCCCCCCACCCTCTCATAGGTGTTTAATACAGGCTATTTCCTGCTCTGAATGGGAATTTCAGTCTTAGGTGTGTTATGCCATTCAGCCTGTGATAGGTAGACACAGTTGTGGAAAAATTAAAAGCATGTTTAAGGTGGGAATATGCAAAAAGGGATTAATTTTTTTCTAGTTGATGAATTAATAAAAAGATGCCAACCAAACAGTATGACAAATGATGGAATCTTAATGCATCTGCTTTTCAACATTTTCATGATTTGGCAATGTAGTGTTCAGAATGATGATCTTTTCATTTCAGAAAAGATTCAGTTATTTTTCCATGTACCAAACTTGGACTTTTAAAAAAGACTTTCTTCTTTAGAGGATCTTTAGATTCACAGCAAAACTGAGAGGAAGGTTCAGAGATTTTCTATAACCAAACTTGGGTTTTACACAAGGGTTAAAGGAAAAGATTTTTGTCTAGTTAATTTTTGTTTAATATAAATTTTATTCTAAATTCTTGATATCACTTAGAGACAAAAGCTGTATTAGTAATACTCTATTTTAAAAAATTTTAAACATGAACATATTTTAATCTACCTTTCATTTTTAAGGATTTTAATTTAATTTTTTAGTTAATCTACAACTAATACAATTCACATTTTCCTGAACATAAAAGAGCAATATATTACTTTCCTTGGACATGATACAATATAAATGGGTACTTCAAATGGCATTAGGGAAATTTTACTAACTCTTTGTAAATTGTAAGGTCATTATTTTAAGGTTTATATCCTTAGGATGGGTTTGTGATGATATCTGGTAACATTAGTCTGACTCACTATGTTCCAGTAGTAATAAAACTGCCATAATAAAACATGAGAAGAGCATCCAAATAATAGAAAACAAGATGTTTTCCAAACATTATGTTTACGTTCACAGAGGAGCAAGAGGAATCAGTTTATAATCTCTACATCTCTGAAGTGAGAAACATTAGACTTCGGTTAGAGAACTGTGAAGATCGGTTGATTAGACAGATCCGAACTCCACTGGAAAGAGACGATTTGCATGAAAGTGTGTTCAGAATCACAGAGCAGGAGGTGAGATTTGTAAATGTGTTGGGTAAAATTTAACTTAAAGTAAATTACTGTCTTAATGACTGCCAACTCCTGTAACTTCTTACATGCTCAACTTTGCCCGGTGGTCACTTTGTAAGGTGTGATTATGCCCTTATTGCTTATTGTAAACCAGCATTCTTTAATTCAGTTCTACCTCTGACTCAGGTAAATAGTGGAGGTTTCTCACAGTGCAAATCTTTAGGCGTTTGTTGACCATATGGTACATGCAAAAGCACTAAGTTAGATGTTTGGGCTTGAAAAGATGAGCAATAAGGGAATTATTGATAACAAAACTTGATACTATGGCTTAGTCCTTTACTAAAGAAAAAGTAAAGAATATGCACAATTTTAAGTCAGCGGTCATAATGTAAAATGTGAGTTTTAAAACTGTTGAAAGAGCCCTGGCTGGTGTTGCACAGTGGTTAGAGTGTCAGCCTGCACACGGAAGGGTTGAGGGTTCGATTGTCAGTCAGGGGCACGTATCTGGGTTCGATCCCTGGCCGGGTTGGGGCACCCGCAGGAGGCAACCAATCTATGTGTCTCACATCAATGTTTCTCTCTCTTCCCCCTCTCCCTCCTTTTCTCCTTTAATCTTCTCCTCCCTCCCGCCCTTCCACTCTAAAAATCAAGGGGAAAATATCCTCAAGTGAGGATTAGCAAAAAACAAACAAACAAACAAACAAAAACTGTTTAAAGAAACTGTTTCATCTGGAATTAAAACCTAATGCCAATGCTTGTTCTCTCTTTCATAGAAACTAAAGAAAGAGCTGGAGCGTCTTAAAGATGATTTGGGAACAATCACAAATAAATGTGAAGACTTTTTCAGTCAGGCAGCAGCCTCTCCATCAGTCCCTACCTTACGCTCTGAGCTCAGTGTGGTCCTTCAGAACATGAACCAAGTCTACTCTATGTCTTCCACCTACATAGAGAAGTATGTGACTACTGTCTTAATGTAAATTTGCTCCAGACAACTGTCCTGTTTTTACATATGTGCTGCACATTTAAAATATTCACTTTATGAATATTTATAATTCATCTTTATTTTTCCTTAACAATATATTAAGTATTTCTATAGATTTAGGATGCTTCTTCATGTTGAAAGGGAATGTGCCACAGAGATTAGGGTGCAGTGTATGATCTTCCCACATTTTGCCTAAAGTTTTAGTAGCTTAGCTTTTGCAGTCTGTAGGATTTTTCTCTCAAGCTTGGTCTAAACAAGACTTGAAAGAAGACCATCTTATCTTGGAATCTCTTGCTAAATACCACTTGTGGTCCCTACTATCTATCAAGAAGACAGTCAGCTGAATATATCTTGTAGGTAATATGTCAGTGTTCCAACATGAAGAACATGCTATAGTATGTATCATAATGGTGCTTCAAGACTGCATTATGGGAAAATAAACATTTACCAATAGAAGGCTGTTGTTTAATTCTCCTTATTAGGTTGAAAACTGTTAATTTGGTCTTAAAATACACACAAGCTGCAGAAGCCATAGTAAAACTGTATGAAACCAAACTGTGTGAAGAAGAAGCAGTGACAGCAGACAAGAATAATATCGAGAATCTAATAAGTACTTTAAAGGTATGAGTCTCACCTTTGGCTGTTTTTCAAGGTCATACTCTAAAAGTATTTCTCTAGCATTTCAATCTTCAAACATCAACCGTAAAATATCTTAATTTGATTACATTTACATTCATTCTGTTGCATATCTCTATAATGCCATAGCTTACTGCAAATAAGTATGTTCAGGCATTTGTAATTTGAGGTGAGATCCCCTTGAAAGTTTGAATCTTCTGGACAATAGCTTTTTATAATCAGTTCATGTTGGCAGCAAGTGGAGTTGAAGCTAAAAATTAAATTATTTGTAATTTATTCTCTTGCTGAAAGAGAGAGTTATTTAAAAATCAAGGAGGCAAATAGAATAATTAATCTAAGAAAGGAAAAAGACTGGTGGTTGTACTCATCTGTGTCTCTAAATGTGTATAAAGAACTGAGTGAAAGTATTGCGAAACAATGGTGCAAAGTTATCTTAGTGATTTTTAATGTGTGCATTCAGTTTTAAGCAATGAGAACAGTAAATATCTTAAACATAATCAATGAAAACAACTTACAGATATAGCAGGCTTGCTTATGGAATATATTTTGGTTTATTGATATGTAAATTTCATTAGCCTGAACTTTATTAAATTGTCAGGTGTTTTTTTAAGATCAAAGTGCAATCAATATTGGCAATCTCATAAGGTTTAACCTAATACATTATTTTTGTATATGAAAGTTATTCTTTCCTTTCTCTGATTTTATAGCAGTCAAGTGACTGCTATAAATAAATTGTAAAATTAGGTAAATGATGTGTTTGCCCAGTGAGTGGTTGACACATTTTTATAACTTTCACCTATTAATGTATTTTAGCAATGGAGGGCTGAAGTAGATGAAAAGAGAGAGGTATTCCACTCATTGGAGGATGAGCTGCAGAAGGCTAAAGCCATCAGTGATGAAATGTTTAAGACATACAAAGAACGGGACCTTGATTTTGACTGGCACAAAGAAAAGGCTGATCAATTAGCCGAAAGGTGGCAAAATGTTCATGTTCAGATTGACAACAGGTTAGTATCTTTTTTTTTGTTCAGAATATCCTTATATTCTGAATATAAGGATATTCAGAATATCCTTATATTCTAGGTAAAACCTAAATTTATTAGGCTGTTTTGAAATTTTTTATATATAGTTAATTTCACATACATAGTTAATTTTGACATATACTTAACTAGAGGCCCGGTGCACAAAATTCATGCACCGGTAGGGTCCCTGGGCCTGGCTGGCGATTAGGGCCGTGCAGGGCCTTCTGACTGCTAGCCAGGACCTTCCTTTGTTCTGTGCCGCCCCCTGGTGGTCAGCACACATCATAGTGAGCGATTGAACTCCTGGTCTCCTGGTTGAACTCCCGAGGGGACACTTTGCATATTAGCCTTTTATATATATATAGATTGTGTTCATTTCAAGAGCTCTATCTAATTATATTTCTTTCTTAAATGTTAGATTTAAATAAGACATTTAGCTTCAAAATAAATATTTTCAATTTTATGTTATTAAAACTATTGATATACTCTGGTATTTGGATAGTTAATCTACTTGCTTTTTTTCTGAAGGGTAAAACAATATAGTTCTCCATTTCTTAAGCTTATAATATTCAACCACAATAATTAATTCAAAATTGTTACCAACTTACAAGACTTAGTAAGAGCATGAGCCACGTAGCACTCTATACTAGACCAAAGAGGTGTAAAGAAATTGCAATGACTTGATGTTCATTTTTATGGAAGATATAAGAACATTGAAAATAAATAAAATTTAAAAAGTGAAGGAAATTTGATGTTTTTAGGTCTCCATCTTAAAAAGAAACAGAATAGTGTCTTTCTCATTAATTTCATGTTTACATTAATGCAAAGAAAATGCTTTTATGATATAGTACCATTCTTGAGAAGTAAAATTATATTCAAATATAGAATATCTCACCTCTATAAAATATGTGATATACAGGTTTAATTTAGTGATTTTAAATCATAGAGACTGAAGCGTTTAATCACAACTCCTGGAAAGTCCTCTCTCAGTCCATGTTGAACCATTCACTGAACATCTTGTCCTTATTTCTAAAGTGAACTGCCATTTGACGCAAGCTTTGGGTATGCAAGGCATGCTGATTGATAATGGTTATGGTTAAGTTTCCAGTTTTCCTGCTTTTTAGCTTTAGTCCCTTGGGCTTGTCCCTAGGATAATCACGTGCACAACTCCATGAATAAAATATTTAGATGGAACCCAAGCTAATGTGATTGCCCTTAGAGATGTGTCTCAGGGTGCTGTACCCTTGAATTGTTGTGCTTAGTGCATGGCAGTACAGTTGTTCTATCTCTCCCTCTTCACTACATCTATCACCTTTCTAATGGATGCTATTGGAAACAGTGACTATTCTGTTACGGTTTTTAGGTTAAGGGACTTAGAAGGCATTGGCAAATCGCTGAAGTACTACAGAGATACCTATCACCCTCTAGATGACTGGATCCAACAGGTTGAAATTACTCAGAGAAAGATTCAGGAAAATCAGCCTGAAAATAGTAAAACCCTAGCCACACAGTTGAATCAACAGAAGGTATGTGAACACAATTCCCTGTGCTAGAGTTGTGTCTGCCTTTGGTCAGTAATGACCTTTATCTTCCTTTCCCTTGTTAAAAGAAAAAGCAAAAAGCTATTTGGAAGAAGGTAGGAAAAAATCATAATTATTAAAATCTTGCAATGCAAACCTACACATATCACTTACTTTGATTTCTTGGAAGTCATTTTGGAAGCATAAGGACTAAGAAGGTAACATGTTGGGGTAATTTTCAAATTCCTAATGATCATTTAATCATAGTATGGAAATCTCTGTTACTAGCTGGTCACAATAGTTTCGTGGGATCCTAAATAAATGAAAATGATTAGTGGTAGAAAATTAAACAGCCACATTTGACAGAAAGTTCATTACTTTGAGATTTTTTTCTGTCTTGAGGGGCCAATAATTTTTAACTGTTTTGATCAGGGAGAGGTGGGGGCCAAGGGCTTAAGTCTCCTTTTGGATAATTTTTATGAAGTTTTGTAATTTTTGCTTTGAGAGCCCCATGTGGGTGGATCACTTATATGGCTTAATCTAGAAGTTTGTGATTTACCCATAAGGCACATTACATATTATGTGCTAAGGGCTAAGGAGTAATACTTTTAAATGATGTGGATATTTCTTAGTTCCTGAGCATCTTAAGCAGTTGAATAGCATAGAATCCCTTGTCCTTTTTCTTCTAAATTGTGTGTATTTATAGATGCTGGTGTCAGAAATAGAAATGAAACAGAGCAAAATGGATGAATGTCAAAAATATGCAGAACAGTACTCAATTGCAGTGAAGGTACGTGGATTCAGTTATTTGCTTCTATCAAATTTAATATTTGGGCACGTGATTCTACATTGAACTTTCAAAGCCTTTACAAGTCATTTCACTCTGTGTTGAAAAGTGAAAACAGAGAGTCTTCATTTGAAAACTTTTTGACACCTACCTGCCTTATAATTCTTTGACATCTGAGTCACATGACAGCCCCTGGTTTATTCATTTTCCCTATGTTACACAGCACATGCACACATGCCCCTCTACATACATAAGAAATACATAGCTCTGAAATTAATTTCATTTAAAAATATATTTTTATTGATTTCAGGGAGGAAGGGAGAGGGAGAGAGAGATAGAAACATCAGTGATGAGAATCTCTGATCGGCTGCCTCCTGCACACCCCCTACTAGGGATCGAGCCCGCAACCCGGGCATGTACCCTGACTGGGAATTGAATCATAACCTCCTTCCTGGTTCATAGGCCGATGCTCAACCGCTGAGCCACACCAGCTGGGCTAAAATTAACATATATATATAATATATAATATATGCATTATATATTATATATTATATATATATTATATATATTAGAGAGGCAGGGAGAGATAAATAGAAACATCAATGATGAGAGAGAGAATCATTGATCAGCTGCCTCCTGCACGCCCCCACTGGGGATCAAGCCCACAACAGGGGCATGTGTCCTTAGCCAGAATCAAACCTGAGACCCTTCAGTCCTCAGGCTGATGCTCTATCCACTGAGCCAAACTGGCTAGGGCTAAAATTCATTTCTTAGTCACTCTGGGCCACCTCTCTCCCTACTTCCCTCTTTCCCTCCTCTCACCCTTGGTCTTGCTCTCTCTCTCCTTTCTTTAACAGTGCTAGAGTATCCCATTAAAGAACCTCTAACATTTTTTTTCCTCATGCATTGTGAAATCTTCAATAATATATCATCTTCAGCCACCCAGATGCCCATTGCCATTGCCTAGCTAGAGGAGAGGGAGGCTGAGTGTAACTAGCATATTGTACTACATGTTTCCATGAGCTTCTAAAGAGACTTAGGAACTTTCCTCACCATCCTTTATGTTTCTGATTTTATTACCACTGAGTGAACATGTCAGGGTGGGATAGGTTTCTAAAAATACTGTTTTGTGATATTTCTTTAAGGTTATTCAGTGAAACTAAGATACATTAGGAAGCGTTAGCGCTTTGCTTTAATTAATTTCATTTCATTGACTCGTTTATCCAGGACTATGAATTACAAACAATGACCTACCGGGCCATGGTAGATTCACAACAAAAGTCTCCAGTGAAACGCCGGCGAATGCAGAGCTCCGCAGATCTCATCATCCAAGAGGTAATACAAGTACCGCAGAGAAGGGAGGGAGTGTGAAAGAGAGAAACAGTACTTTAAAAATTTTATATATTTACATGATAAAATATACATGGAACTTTATCATTTTAACCGTTTTTAAGTGCACAATTCAGTGGCATTCAGTAAACTGATAATATTCTGCAGCCTTGACTACTAACCATTTCCAGAAAATTTTCAACATTCCAAAAAGAAAGTTTCTACCTATAAACTACACTTTACAAAAATCTTTAATCAGGATTAATTATTAGTTGCAGATTATAATAAATGTACTTCTTGATGAAATTTAGAAGAAAACTGCCGTTTAGTATGGTTTGCATAACAGTAATAAGCTAATTCCAGTTACTATTACTGAGGGTTGTGTACTTTGCTTTCACAAAGCCTAGTTAATATTGTAATTGTTACTTAACGTTTATTCAACTCATATAGGGCATCTGGAGATTATGTTTTTATTAATCTTTTCTTACTTGCAGTTCATGGACCTACGGACACGATATACTGCTCTGCTCACTCTCATGACACAATATATTAAATTTGCTGGTGATTCATTGAAGAGACTGGAAGAGGAAGAGGTAACCATTAAGTATGAACAGCTAACTAAAAAGGAAGTATGTCGTATGGTTTAGAAAAACAAAAATGGTTTCATGGTAAATTTATATGGTTGATAACTGATATGTAAGTAATTGTTTAATTATAATGTACAAGAGTAGAGGCCTTGGATTTTTAACATTTTAAAGATTTTCCCAAGTAGAAAATTTTTATTTTCACTGTAGGACTCTAATATGATAGGATTAATGTCTTAAATGTTTCTACTTAAATTATGAAATTTTGACGCTGGTGGAATTTTTCTCAGTTGTCTCACAGTTGAGAAGTATAGTTACTACTGTTACAATGCCTGCAGAAATACTGTATAAACAAATTTGCTTTAAGCATTTTAAATTAATTTACATCTTAAAGGATATAAAACACAAAAGTTTTAATTTAGAAGTAGTAGGTGTTTGTACAAAATGATATTACTTTTTAAGAATTTCGCAGTTTTTAAAGTTTATTAATATTTATTCATTTGCCAAAAAGATTTGGAATATAGTAAAAAGACTGTTTAAGTACCACTCTAATTTGGAGGACTTCTGTAGCTTGGATTCTGCATTAAAAAAAAAAAAATTCACAAATAGAGTAAGGAGTTATTTATAAATATCTTGTCATAAAAGGCTATTATATATACTTTTGAAGGGATTATGCTATGCTCTATTATCTTGCTATGATTTCTATTCAAAACTTTAGAACAGACAAAAATAGTAGACTGAATGCTAAAATTAGTAAATTATGGGGCATTAGTCATTTTAAATTAGACTGTTGTTGAAGATTCTGAAGATAATTATAATTCATATAATGAGAGAACCAAAACAGCAGTACATGTCTAATGGATGTTACATTCCTAGTTTCTAAAAATGTCACTGCTTTTGTAAACTATTTTAGTCTGTTCAATGTTAACAGTTTTCTGCAACTAAATCACTAACATAGCTAATTGCACGTCTTTATAACTAGCTTTCTTTGTGCTTAGAAAGGAGAATCAGAGTATTTGTGACCATCCAAATAATTGGCATACATCTCTCATTTATGGAAGAACATCCATAATTTTTAATATTTTTACTTTTTAAGGGATACATTTCCATTTTAAATGTCATACAGGTCTTTTAAATTATATTTTAGTAGTTTAATTTAAAATAAAGTAATTTAAGTCCTTTTCTATAGTATATATCTTATTGTGCATACATGAGCCACTTTGCTCAATTAATCTGATGAGATAGAATCGAATGGTAGTTCACAAAGTCTGAATATTTACAAATCATGCTTCTCATCCTTTGAAATGAAAAGGAATGATACTGAATTGAAAGACAAAACAATATATGCCATGCAAAGACTGTACTATAAAATAGATTTTAAAAGTTTCTGAATAAAATTCACCACTTAGGAATCATATTAATAGAATGTAAAGGATATCTTTTATAAAAGATATATAGCTCAGTTTTTAGATTCCAAAGAGCAGTGTTTCTGAAACCGAGTTTGTGAGGAGCCACATGGGAAACCTTGGTCTGAGAGTAGAATTTTTCATAATAAACAATAAAATCAAGGAGGGATGCAAGTTAATTTCAGAAGATAATACCAAATTAGAAATGAAAGTAGAGTATCTGTAATGGGTATTAGATAGATAAGGAGATTTTCTAGTCTATATTTAGAGCAAAGTACTGTATGTTAAAAGATTAATTGCTGAGATTAAAGGACCGCATGTCTTCTTGGGGAAAAGTTGGAGAAAACTGAGGGAGTTATTTTTATATGAGTAAGTTTGAGATCTACAAGAAAGCAAATCAGCAACAGGACTAAATGATTTTTGGTAATTTTTATAGTATTTGCTAAAAAATTCAGAGTATTTAGACAATATGAGATTATTAAACAGTAAAATTACTTTAATTAAGATACTAAGGATTCAACAACATTTTTTTCCAAGAGACGTTTTTATTTTTCAAGACTTAGAACATAACTAAGAAAAAAAGGCTCAAAACTTCTTAGCAATAGCTATGTTTTAAAGAGGGTTTGATAAGGAATTGAGAAATACCCTATTAGAAATCAACTACTCAATAAATATTGAAAATTTAGTATTTAAACAGATAAGATACTTCAGTGTCCCTAAAAGTTGACCCTGATAACAAAATAGAGCATCAGCACTAAGTATTGCAGACTGCTATGAGATTTGTTTTATATGAATTCTTATTTAAACCATATTTAGGCTAGCAAAGGAAACAACTGAAGTTCTTGTCAAAATTATTGGGGATCAAGAAATTAGAGGAAGCAAAATAAGATATATGGTCTATAGCGTAAATTAAATTATTGAAACTCACCAAAGCTTTTCAATTTACCAAAAAAAAATCTCTCTAGAATCATTTTTCTATTCTTGTTTAAACTGTTTATAACTATGATTTTGGGTTGATGATATGAAACTAGCAACCTTATGGTGTTAATAAAGAGAAATTACAATGTAATGAAGAACTAGCCCTGACCATGTAGTTCTGTAGTCAATGCAAAGTCTACTCCTCCCAGTTGAGATTGATTCTATCATTAACAGAGTAAAAAAATATTCTTACATTTTATTCTATACGGAGCTGAATCCCTAAGAATATTTTAACAAGCATTGTATTTAACAAATATCTTTGTATTTACGGAGTATCTAAAGGTACTTGTCAAGGTGGATTCCTAGGAGGCATGTCATTAACAAGAACAACAAAATCTGTGAGTATGTGAAGCACCTATTTTCTAAAGCCACCAGGGACTGTAGCTGCCTTTGCATTAGCAATTCCGATGGTAATTGTCATACTGTGGCAATATAAACAAGTAAAAATTTTGACTTCAGAAATGGCAAGTTTCTGTATAATTTTCTTCCTTCCCTGAGTTATGTTTTATTTCCTGATTTGGCTCTCTGTCCCAAAGTTCTATATTTTGTTTCTTTAATCATGAAATAGGGATGTAAATAAACATCATTTTAAATTTCCATTGGGCTAGATATCAAAAACTAAATTCGTGAATGTCATTTGGTTCCTCTTTGTTGTATATTCTTAGCTTGGACTAAGTTGTGAGCGAGAGCAGAAAAGAACTGTTGTCAAACTTTTCAAATTCATTTAACCTCCCTGTACCTCAGTTTCCTCATCTGTAGGCTATATGTTTTAGAAGGTCCCTTCTTGCTATAAAATTCTGAGCTAGCCAGTTTTTACAACCAAATTATTTCTGAGAGACCAAAACAAAACAAAAGGTTTAGAAAACCACAGAAGGGTTTTTGTCTTCTCCTTTTGCTGGCCTGCCTGAAGCTTCCTCTCAGAAGAAGGTGGTGGTGGTGATGGTGGTGATGGTGGTGATAGTGCTTGTTCTGCATTTGGGTTTACCTGTTTCTGTAAGTACTTTTCTGAGCCTTGCTTCAGATTTTTAAAGAAAAAGTGGGAATAAAACAAGTTTGACACTTTTAAACATCTCTCCTAGATGAAAAGGTGTAAGGAGAATTCTGAACATGGGGCCTATTCAGATCTGCTTCAGCGTCAGAAGGCAACCATGATTGAGAATTGCAAACTTACAGGAAAGATAAGTGAGTTGGAGAACATGGTAGCCGAGCTAAAGACACAAAAGTCCCGAGTAGAGGAAGAACTTCCCAAGGTCAAGGAGGCTGCAGAAAATGAATTGAGAAAGCAGCAGCGAAATGTAGAAGACATTGCTCTGCAGAAAATCAGGGCTGAAAGCGAAGCCAAGCGGTGCCGCAGGGAACTGGAGGCCTTTGTGCGGGAGAAGGAGGCAGCGGAGCGGGAGCTGGAGCGTGTGCGGCGGCTGACCCTGGAGGCCGAGGCCAAGAGAGAGGCGGTGGAGGAAAACCTCCGCAATTTCCGGAACCAGTTAGAGGAAAACACCTTCACGAGAAGAACCCTCGAAGATCACCTAAAAAGAAAAGACTCGAGTCTCAGTGACTTGGAGCAACAGAAAAATAAGTTAATGGAAGAGTTAAGAAGAAAGAGAGACAATGAGGAAGAACTCTTGAAGCGGATGAAGCAGATGGAGAAAGACCTGATGTCTCAAAAACAGATAGCAGAGAAACAGTTGAAAGAAAAGCAGAAAATTGAGCTGGAAGCAAGGAGAAAGATAACTGAAATCCAGCACTCCTGCTGGGAGAACACGGTGCCCACGTGTGCCATGATACCGGGAGAGCGTGACAGACAGAAAGCAGAGGAGCTCAAACAGCAGGTGGATGAGCTCATGGCCGCCAATAGAAAGGCCGAGAAAGACATGAGGGAGCTGAAGTATGAACTCAGTGCCCTCCAGCTCGAGAAGACTTCATCTGAGGAAAAGGCTCGGCTGCTAAAAGAAAAACTAGACGAGACGAATAATACACTGAAGTGCCTGAAGTTAGAGTTGGAAAGGAAGGACCAGGTAGAGGAAGGGTATTCTCAGCAGCTCAGAGAACTGGGCCGGCAACTGAACCAAACCTCAGATAAAGCAGAAGAAGTCATGCAGGAAGCTAGTGATCTTAAGAAAATAAAGCAGAGCTATGAGGTGGAACTAGAATCTCTTCAACAGGAAAAAGGGAAACTGCAAAGAGAAGTAGACAGCATCACCAGGACTCATGCAATAACTGAGAGGAATATTCAGCATTTAAAGTCACAGGTGAATTCTTTTCGGGATGAGAAGGAATTTTCTAATGAAAGAATGCAATCATGCCAGAGAAAATCAGATCACCTAAAAGAACAATTTGAGAAAAGCCATGCACAGTTGCTTCTGAATATTAAAGCTGAAAGAGAAAATGATGAAAAAATCCAAAAGCTGAAGGAAGAATTGGAGAAAAGTAATAAGTGTGCAGAAATGCAAAGACAAAAAGTAGACGAGCTGATTAGGCAGAATAATGAAACCAAGTTAGCGATGCAGAGAATTCAGGCAGAATCGACCCATGTGGTTTTAGAGAAACAAGCTATCCAGCAAAGGTGTGAAGCACTGAAAATTCAAGCAGATGGTTTTAAGGATCAGCTACGAAACACAAACGAACACTTGCATAAACAGACAAAAACAGAGCAGGATTTCCACAGAAAAATCAAATGCCTAGAAGAAGACCTGGCCAGAAGTCTAAATTTAGTAAGTGAGTTTAAGCAGAAGTGTGACCAGCAGAACATTATCATCCAGAATACCGAGAAAGAGGTTAGAAATCTGAACGCCGAGCTGAATGCTTCCAAAGAGGAGAAGCGATTGGGGGAGCAGAAGGTCCAGCTCCAGCAGGCTCAGGTGCAAGAGTTAAATAACAGATTGAAAAGGATACAAGACGAACTGCACTTAAAGACCATAGAGGAGCAGATGATCCACAGAAAGATGGTCTTGTTTCAGGAAGAATCTGATAAGTTCAAACGTTCGGCAGAGGAGTTTCGGAAAAAGATGGAAAAATTAATGGGCTCCAAAGTTATCACTGAAAATGACATTTCCGGCATCAAGCTTGACTTTGTGTCTCTTCAGCGAGAAAACTGCAGAGCTCAAGAGAATGCTAAGCTCTGTGAAACAAATATTCGAGAACTTGAGAGACAGCTTCAACAATATCGTGAGCATATCCAGCAGGGGCAGAATGTGGAAGCAAATCATTACCAGAAATGTCGGAAACTTGAAGAGGAGCTGGCGGCCCAGAAACGTGAAGTGGAAAACCTGAAGCACAAAATGGATCAACAGATAAAGGAACACGAGCATCAGTTAGTTTTGCTCCAGTGTGAAATTCAAAAAAAGAGCCCAGCCAAGGACTATAGCTTCAAACCAGACTTTGAGGCGGCAGTGAAGGAATGTCAACACTCCAGAGACCTCTTCTCTAGGAGCACGGGGCAGCTTCACCCAAGCCCCAGGTCTCCTTTGTTGAGATGGACTCAAGAACCACAGCCGTCGGAAGAGAAGTGGCAACATCGGGTTGTCGAACAAAAGGATGCCCATTGCTGGCCATCAAAGGCCCCACTGGAGAAAGAGAAAAGCCAGCAGTGTTACTCTGAGTATTTTTCTCAAACAAGCACTGAATTGCAGATAACTTTTGATGACAAAAATCCTATGTCAAGACTGTCAGAAATGGAGAAGATAAGAGATCAAGCTCGGTACAATTCCAGGCCACCTGTGAGATGTCAAGATGACAAATGTGAAGTGGACCTGGTGAAGCTTTTGGCACCCTTAGAGGTATAATCTGGATTATGAGACCTTATCAGCTACCTGTGTTAAGTTTCTGCTCTTGTTTCCTTTCCCTGCTAGACTAGATTTTTTTTTTAGAATAATGATAAATGTGATTGGCTTTTTGTTATTCTGATAGGAAATAATGCTATCATTTTCTAGCAATTTACTGAATCTTTACTACAGATTATTAATCTTTCATTTTTAAATGTTTGAAATTAAACACATGAATGTAATGGTTATATGTTATACCTATGGGATTATATTCTGAAAAATATGCCCATAAAAAAAGCTAGAAAAACCAAGCAATTGACTTTAATTTCTAGCATGTTCTTTGGAAAAATATCATCTCAGTCTTTTTCCCACCTCTTTTCTGAAATTGAATTTATTGGGGTGACATTGGTTAATAAAATTATGCAGGTTTCAGGTGTATAATTCTGTAATACATCATCTGTATATTGTATTGTGTTTTCAAAACCCCAAGTCAAGTCTCTTTCCATCACCATTTATCCCCCCTTTACCCTCTTCTACCTCCCCCCATCTCCCTTCCTCTCTGGTAATTACCATAGTATTGTGGTCTATGAGATTGTTATTTTCTTAATCCCTTCACCTTCATACCTTTTTTAAAAATACATATTTTTATTGATTTCAGAGAAGAAGGAAGAGGGAGAGAGAGATAGAAACATCCATGATGAGAGAGAATCATGGATCGACTGCCTCCTGCAAGTCCCCCACTGGGGATCAAGCCCACAACCTGGGTATGTGCCCTTGACCAGAATCGAACCTGGGACCTTTCAGTTTGTAGGCTGAGGCTCTATCCACTGAGCCAAACCGGCTAGGGCCATTCAGACCTTTTTAATACCTTAATTATCATCTAAAGTAAGCTTCAGACTTTCAAAATATATTACTTATTCCTGAATCATCTTTAGTTTGAAATTTTTCTTATCTCATCTTTGTTTTTCCAGGAATTATATTTGGGTTGAGTAAAGTGACAGTGTTCTTTAGATGACTTTTAATGCCTTATAAATTCCTGTTACAGATAGCTAAGAACAAGCAGTACGATATCCATACAGAAGTCACAACATTAAAACAAGAAAAGAACCCCGTTTCCAGTACTGACGGATGGATGCTTGGACTCAGGAGAGGAGATTTTCTTAAGAGAGGCTTAGAACCAGAGACCTTCCAGAACGTTGATGGCGACCATTCATGTTTGGTTAAGGATGATGAATTTACATTCCAAGGGCTCCGGCACACTGTGACTGCCAGGCAGTTGGTTGAGGCTAAGCTTCTGGACATGAAAACAATTGAGCAGCTGCGACTTGGTCTTAAAACTGTTGAAGAAGTTCAGAAAACTCTTAGCAAGTTTTTGACAAAAGCCACCTCGATTGCAGGGCTTTATTTAGAATCCACAAAAGAAAAGATTTCATTTGCCTCAGCAGCCAAGAAAATCCTAATAGACAAAATGATGGCTTTAGCATTTTTAGAAGCACAGGCTGCCACAGGTTTTATAATTGATCCCATTTCAGGTCAGACATATTCTGTTGAAGATGCAATCCTTAAAGGAGTTATTGACCCTGAATTCAAAATTAGGCTTCTTGAGGCAGAGAAGGCAGCCCTGGGATATTCATATAATTCTAAGATGTTGTCAGTGTTTCAAGCTATGGAAAATAGAGTGCTTGACAGACAAAAAGGTAAACATATCTTGGAGGCTCAGATTGCTAGCGGGGGCATCATTGACCCTGTAAGAGGAGTGCGCGTCTCACCAGAAATTGCTCTGCAGCAAGGCTTGTTAAATAATGCCATCCTACAATTTTTACATGAGCCATCAAGCAACACAAGGGTTTTTCCTAATCCCAATAACAAGCAAGCTCTGTATTATTCAGAATTACTGCAAATGTGTGTATTTGATGTAGATTGCCAATGCTTTCTGTTTCCATTTGGGGAGAGGGACATTTCCAATCTCAATGTAGCAAAAACTCATAGGATTTCCGTAGTAGATATTAAGACAGGAGCAGAACTGACTGCATATGAGGCTTTCCAGAGAAACCTGATAGAAAAAAGTACATATCTTGAGCTCTCAGGGCAGCAATACCAGTGGAGGGAAGCCACGTTTTTTGAATCCTATGGGAATCCTTCTCATATGCTGGCTGATACTAAAACAGGATTACAGTTCAATATTGATGAGGCTGTGGAACAGGGAACACTTGACAAAGCCTTGGTCAAAAAGTATCAGGAAGGCCTCATCACACTCACAGAACTTGCTGATTCTTTGCTGAGCCGGTTAGTTCCCAAGAAGGATTTGCATAGTCCTGTTGCAGGGTATTGGCTGACGTCTAGTGGAGAAAGGATCTCTGTCCTAAAGGCCTCCCGTAGAAATTTGATTGATCGGATTACGGCCCTCAGATGCCTTGAAGCCCAAGTCAGCACAGGGGGGATAATTGATCCTCTTACTGGCAAAAGGTACCGGGTGGGTGAAGCTTTGCATAGAGGCCTAGTGGATGAGGGGTTTGCCCAGCAGCTGCGACAGTGTGAATTAGTTGTCACAGGGATTAGCCATCCGGTCACCAACAAAGCGATGTCAGTGGTGGATGCTGTGAATGCAAATATCATCAGTAAGGAAATGGGAATCCGATGTTTGGAGTTTCAGTACTTGACTGGGGGGTTGATAGAGCCACAGGGTCACGCCCGGTTGTCAATCGAAGAGGCTCTCCAAGTAGGTATTATCGATGTCTTCCTTGCCACAAACCTCAAAGATCAAAAGTCGTATGCCAGAAATATAATATGTCCCCAAACAAAAAGAAAGTTGACATATAAAGAAGCATTAGAAAAGGCTGATTTTGATTTCCACACAGGACTTAAACTCTTAGAAGTATCTGAACCTTTGATGACGGGAATTTCTAGCCTCTATTATTCGTCACAATAGAACATGTTGAAATAACTTTGCACAGGAGTGATGCAGTCCAGGTCCTGTGATCTGTCCAGAGCATGATGAAATCAGTTAAAAAACAGTCTAGTAATTGTGTCACATACTCAAAACAACATTTATTTCTGGAGGGCTGGAAATAGCTGATGATTCAGAAGAGAATAAAATTGAAAATCACAAAAGATTTACTGCTCTCAAAAATGGTTTCATTTAACTTTGAGATGAGTTTTTTCTATCTTGCCCACACTAAAAATAAAAGTATTTTGCCTAGAATACAGCATAAGCTTGACCTTTCCTCAGAACTCTGCATCAGTGAATGGATCCAGCCTGATGATTCATTGAATGATCCTGCACACTCACTGAAAGAGCTTGCCAGAAAGCACCGCGGAACCAAAGGGAGAGATGTACATTATTAACCAACATCCCTGTAGTGATAGTGTTTCAGATTGCCTTGAATAATGAAAAAGTGTTTAGTTTTTCTGTATGAAGTAGCCTTATTTACATATTAAACTTTTACCACAATCTCCCATTTCCAGTTAGACTTTGTGATGACTGGATTGTGTGTTGGAAGAGGGGGAAAGACTTTTCTTCATTTTATGTATTTTCCAAATGTGTGGACACATTCTCTATTCTTTCAGCTTTCTGTTGTTTCCTACTTTTCTGCCAAGACAATTGTGTTTGTACTGCTAATGCAAAGGCAGCCATTCAGAGGTCTTCTAGTGCTTCATGAATAAAATCAAATTTTTTAATTTGTCATATTGATAGACTAGCTGGGAGGGTAGACTGAACATTGAAGACTGTTTGTCACAGCTTCCTTTGCTACCATAAACATTTTGGAAGTACCATCTGCTATGTGACGTGATAAGCACGGTTAAGTGAATGAATAAAAGAGCTCAGGAACCTGAGTGTGATGAAAACACATTTTTACACTTGTTTTCTATGGAGAGGTGAGTTTCATAGCTCGGTCATTTACTGGAATATATCTTTTCTTACTACTCACACCTGTCAGAAGTCACTGGAAGAAGAAAAAAAAGAGCATGTTGAAAAAGCCAAAGAATTACAGAAATGGGTGTCAAATATCAGCAAGACGTTGAGAGATGGAGAGAAGGCTGGGAAATCTCCCTTCTCTAAGCAAAAGGTATTCATTGAGGTCTTGGTTAATAATAATAATAGTGGGTAGAATTTACTGACATGACAATTCTTTACCCTCCTCCCGCCCCCCATTTTTATAGGTATTTATAATGAGGACCAGATAGGTTAAGTAACTTGCCCATCACAGTAGGAGAAGGTGTTTCTGATTCCAAAGCCTGAACTATATATATTAGTCTCAGTAGTAGTAAATGGATATGTTGCGCTGCTTTTCCTAATGGTTAGACCTGCTTCTTGATGACTATGATGAGAACTGCCAAAGAGCAGCAGAGGCCTCCTGTTTTGTGCCCAGAGTAAATCTAGGCCCTCCATATCACAAATGTAGGCCGTCTCATTCTTAACAAATGTAAACAAAGCTTCCAAGAATTACAAAAATATGAACTGGGATATTCACATTTTTGAGGTTGAGTTTAGTTGTGCCTTTCTGGACCTTTTTTTGTTTTATGAAGAAGTGTTCTCCAGCCAACCACTGGAAATTCTAGATTCTTTCCCTTACCTAAATGAATTCTTTAGTTCTCTGGGCTATTTTCTGTACCTCAGCTACTTGGCATTAGCAGGATAGCCCCAGCTTCTGAGGTGCTAGTGCTCCATGGTGTCTATGGGACTGCCTCCACTTGAAGCTCTCAGTGCATTGGTCCTTAAGGTATAAATTTCAGGATTGCTGCTGCAGCTGGTGACGGCACCAGAATTGCAGCTGTGTTTTTAAAATATGGCTGCTAAATTAAGCAGCACTGTTTTTGGGAAAACTTGCCCTACCCTGCCCCTGCCTGATGTTTGGAAACTTTAGGGGCTGTTAGCTATCATTGGTGTTCCCCGCTAGCTCGGCATCAGTCCTCGTCATCCGCTAACATTGCTGACATAAGTAAACGGGAAACTTCAGTGTCTTGTCTAATTTTCCCTGTGGCATGAGGCAGATGTACTTTATCCGGGGCTCCCCCTTGAAGTTTACAAACCTGCATATATACTTGATTATTCAATGAAATAAAGCCATATTCGCTCATAGTCTTGCTATTATATTTCATATGGTATGGAAGAAATAAGAAGCTGGAAAGCAACTACATTTGATGTTTTAAATGCAAAAACTTCAAAATAATATTATGCATATATTTAGTTTAAAATGTCTTCTTCCCCTCTTGTCAAATAGGAAAAGAACTAAAATAGGGACAAGAGCGTAGCAAGAATATCTTAGGAGAACAGTTTCTTTTGAGAAATGTGGATTATAAACCATTGGTATTTTCTCATTTTGCAGTTTTAAATTCTCCAAAATTTTACTAGCCCAGTTTTAGACCTATTGGACATAAAAGTAGACACATACTTTTTGTAATGCAGACTGTGGCCTAAATTATAAATCTCTAATAACACGTGATAAAAGAATTTAAGGCAATTTGATGTGAATAATAAATGTCTTTCAAATGATCAATATGGCTCCATTACCTGTAACTATGAAAAATAGACTTGAAATTGATTATACTAATAAGTAAAATACATCAAGGGGAATGAGTCCTTTTCATTGGTCCATCATTTACTCTCATTTCTGCTCATTTAAAAGAATGGCAATTAATTTCTGATATTAGGTATTCAGAAATGATATACTAGAAATTAGGAGAAAGTGTTGCGTATTATCCTCAAACAGATCAATTTTATGGCTCTGACCATCACAGGCAACTTTCACAAGTGAAAATCTTAGCAATAAAAATTATTTACTCTTGATCTGCAGACACACAGATTAAACTGTCATGATAATTTTTTTTAAAAGGAGCATGGTATCGAGGAGCGTGGGGGAAGGAAGATACTCGTTGGGAGTAGTGTTCTTCATTCATGTATGTTTTGGGCACAAGGCAGACATTGGGCCGGTGCTGAACCTCTGGGATAAGGCAACCCTGATTCATGGTTGCATGGGACAAATGCAGGAACTATGTAATGCTGTATTATTATTCCTTATGAAATAATAGAGCCTTTTCTTAATTACACATCCTAAATATAAAGCACTCCTCTTATCCCGGCCCATAGACTGATAATAAGTAATGAGTTACTGACTTGAGGCCCCCAGAAAATAGACATCATTTGAGTCTTGATGAAACTGGACTCGTTTTTTAAAATTACTGTTGGTTAGTCTCTATGAGGGCAGAATATGAATGCATTTTCATTACCTTGCAGATTTCCAGTGAAGAAATATTAACCAAGAAGGAACAATTATCAGAGGCACTTCAAACCATGCAGCTATTTTTGGCTAAACATGGAGACAAGTATGTTGGTTTTCATGAACTTTTTTTTCAATGCAGGAAAGTGGTCTTAAAAATGTTTGGCAAAATAGAAGATGGTAAATTTTAGCTGAGATTTAAAAAATGGAACTCAACCACAAGTTTACTTAGTAATGTAGTTTTCTAAGAGATTATAAATTTACATGAGATTATAAATTTAGCAATTTAAGTAATTGTCCTTTTTAGTCACTTTAGTCTGTCTTATTATCCCCATCTATTATTGATAAGAAAACAAGCTCAGAGAGGTTAAGGATCAGTAGCTAGTGAGTTGTGAAGACTCCAAGCCAAGTCTTAATATGTAGTACTGTCTGAGACTTAGCATTTGGAACATGTGTGTAAATAAATTCTCCATTTTCTTAACTGAGACCTGTGGCAATCTGATTTATCATATTTTGGTCCTACTTTTTGGAACAAGGCATTGCATATATTTTAGCTCATGGCTCAGACAGGGAAGGAATCTACCCTTTTCTTAAACCCATTTTGACTGTCCACTTTAGGATTATTCCAGAATGATTTTATATGGTACCTTAGAGAATAATGTTAATTTTCTCTTTACTCATCCTTCAGCTTCAACAAGTTTCATCTTACTGTCCCTTTTCCATGTTGGGACTAACAGTGCTAATGCTCCTTGTGTATATACTAGAGAGATGCTAATATATTAATTCATATCCTTTCCTTCAGTCCCCTTTTTGAGGCAACAGAAGGATTCCTAGATGTGTTTAGCACCACCCTTAATTTACATATACAGTCATTCTAAGACCTGTGCAATCTGTGTATGAGATATTTTATTTTATGATTGTATAGTTATTTAGAAAAGTACTTTATAAAGTCATTGAGCTTAATACATCATCTTTATAGCTTGAAGACTTGCACTCTTCATTTCATACTTTCTGGTTATTTTAGATTGACAGATGAAGAAAGAAATGAACTGGAAAAACAAATGAAAACTCTCCAAGAAAGTTATAATTTATTCTTTAGTGGATCTCTGAAACAACTACAAGAATCACAAACCACAGGAGATGTAAAGGTAGAGGAAAAGGTAATATTATTAAAACATGAAGCTATTTCAAGGTTCTTAGTTTTACTGCATGATTTGTAGAAATGTATGTCAATGGTAAAGGAATGACCTTGAAATGTGTACATGGCAAAAACATGGAGTTTATGTAAGTATTTGAAGATTTCAGTGTTGTTTATTAATTGCAATCTTACACTTGCTGTCATCAGTTTATGTGACATCTTAATCTGCGCCTTGCATGATAAAAGGAAAGAATCATTCATTTTCCTAACTCTTCTCTTTAGAAGCCATTCTTTTGCTGCATTAGGTATTTTACTATATGAATATAATGTTATAAAATAGCTTCTGAGTCATGTCTAAAGATGATGAAGTGTTAAGGGATTTATTTGATTTTTGGAGATAACCATAAGATTTATTTGAATAACATTGGAATGTATTTATAATGAAGATATCCTAGCATCTTCTTAAAATCTAACAGAAATCACTTAAATTTGGCCTCTCAAGATTTTAAAACTTCACGATACAGATTCACAATATACAACACAATATTCAGGATTCAAAAAGTTACCTCATATTCAATTCCCTTTATCCCTGGAGTACTTTACACACTATTTTTCATATTTTGGGGTTATGTAACAGTTTTTCTGGTTCATTATTTTTTATTAGAAAGAAGTCTGTATGCTGTAAACATCAATAGCATGGGGTTTGATACTCTCTTTCCTGTTAGTAAACTAATCTCACCCAATTGCAGAAAGCATGGTTTGCCTTCTAGGTATGTGTTCTGTTTTCTCACTGTCGTCATTTACTCTGTTGTGTCTTCACTAACCTTGTTAATGTACACAATATTAAGTTTTCAATTCACAGATGCATGTTGTTTTCAAAGCTTTTATCATATCCTGTGCTGTTGAATAGATCACTGACATAGATCACTTGTGCATTTGAGCTGCCTAACATTCACAGCATTGCCACGCCTTGGTAAGTAGAGGATTTTCATGTTGAAGTGTATTATTTATTTTTTAAAAATGCATGCGAAGTTTCGTGAAACCCTGCCCACCCTTGAATCACAGACTGACCTGAGAATTTTGTATTTTCCTTTCAGCTGGATAAAGTGATTGCAGGCACCATTGACCAGACAACTGGAGAAGTCCTTTCAGTCTTTCAGGCAGTTTTAAAAGGCCTTATTGACTATGACACAGGAGTAAGGTTGCTTGAGACACAGCTAATGATTTCCGGTCTAATTTCACCAGAATTAAGACAATGCTTTGACCTTAGAGGTGCCAAAAGTCAAGGCCTCATTGATGAACAAGTTCTGTACCAACTCAAAGAACTGAATCAAGCAAAGGAGATTATTTCTGCTGTGCCTTCCACCACAATTCCAGTGCTGGATGCTCTGGCTCAAGGCGTGATATCAGAGTCCCTGGCCATCAGAGTTCTTGAGATACTGCTGTCCACAGACTCTCTAGTCATTCCAACCACAGGGGAGCAGTTGACCCTACAGAAGGCTTTCCAACAGAACATGGTTTCCTCAGCATTATTTTCTAAAGTCTTGGAAAAGCAAAAGATGTGCAAAGATCTTATTGATCCATATACCTCTGAGAAGGTGTCTTTAGTAGATATTATGGAAAGAAGTATTTTACAGGAAAACACTGGGTTGCGGCTTCTACCTGTGAAACCACAAGAAGGAGGCAGAATAACATTAAAATGTGGAAGGAGCATTAGCATTTTAAGGGCAGCTCATGAAGGTCTCATAGACCGTGAAACCATGTTTCGGTTGTTAGGTGCACAGCTTTTTTCTGGAGGTCTGGTCAATTGCAACTCTGGTGAAAGAATGACTGTTGAAGAGGCTGTGGCAGATGGGCTGATTGACAGAGATACTGCTAACAGCATTCTAACATATCAGGTTCAAACAGGTGGGATCATCCACTCAAACCCTGCCAAACGTTTAACTGTAGATGAAGCAGTCCAGTGTGATCTAATAACTTCGAGCAGTGCTCTTTTGGTACTTGAGGCTCAGCGAGGCTACGTTGGACTCATTTGGCCTCACTCTGGTGAAATATTTCCCGCCTCTTCTTCCCTGCAGCAGAAGTTGATTACAAATGAATTGGCATACAAAATCCTGAATAGCAGGCAGAAAATAGCTGCTCTTTATATTCCAGAAACTTCTCAAGTCATCGGTTTAGATGTTGCGCAGCAGTTAGGAATTATAGATAATAACACAACATCAATTTTAAAAAGTATAATACTGCCCGATAAAATGCCAGATTTGGGAGATTTAGAAACTTGTGAGAATGCCAGAAGATGGCTCTCTTTTTGTAAATTCCAGCCATCTATAGCCCATGATTACAGGCAAGAAGAAGATTGTTTTGATGGAGAAGAGCCAGTGGCAACTCAGAGTTCAGAACAGACTAAAAAAATGTTCCTGTCTTACTTGATGATTAATAGCTACATGGATGCAAACACAGGGCAGAGGCTGTTGCTGTATGATGGAGACTTGGACGAGGCTGTTGGTATGCTACTAGAAGGCTGTAGAACAGAATTTGATGGGGATACACCCATAAAAGAATGTATTGATGCCTTAAGGCTCCCTGGCGTATTTCTGAATAATGCCCTAAGTAAAGAAATGGATGAAAGTATAACTTCACCAAGTAGTTTTGACAAATGCCACTGCGAAGAACCTGAACCTAAACCTAAAGAAATTCCTGAAAACAGAAAGCATGCCTTAGAAGAAGAGTTTAATGAAATGGGAACCAATGTTCTCAGTGAATTTTGTCAGTCGGAAAACCCGATACATATAATGGTAGCAGATCATAAAGTTAAGAATTCATCCAGCGTGAATGTTCTCAATTCTACATCCTATTTTACACAGCTTGGACTTGCAGACTCTGAAAATATACCTAAAAACTGTGACAATCAAAGTCAAGTTGAAAAAAATGAATGTGCAGATGAATGTAGTCATTCTAAAAATATGCAAAACCTTGAAAGTGATTTGATAACAAACTCTATAGTGAAATCAAAAACTAGTAGCATCTGTAATTTGAAAGAAACAGAGTCTGAAGATAATATAGGCAAGGATTCACCTGTCTTTGACTATTCCCCCAGGCTGAGTGCCTTGTTAAGTCATGATAAATTGAAGAATGATTGGGGAAGTTTTAATGATTTACACACTGCAGAGAGCAGTGGAAATAAATATGAAGCCTCTACAATGCCATCCAGTGACCAATCTATGTTATTGGGTCCAAGAATGAGAGAAAAACCTCAAGACCAGTTTCTAGGAATTGCTGCTATTAACGTCAGTTTGAAGGGAGAACACTGTGGACAAAAATCTTTAAATACTGCTCATAGTGGTCCTCAGGTACAATATCACAATGACAAAGCTATTTCAGATACTAGTGGGGAAGGTGAAAAAATACATGCTGCTTCTCAACAGAAACCTGAAGACATGCAAAATGAGTCCACAGTGGAGGAGTCCTCCTGTGCTGTAGCATCAGCGGGTGATCCTGATAATGCCAGTGCATCTCATGTTGGTGGCACATCATCGCTTGAAAAAACTGCTGGTGCTGGTGACTATGAAACGTCACTACTGGGTGATCAGCAGAGGGACACCGAAACAGACCCTGATAGCGATGATGATTTTTATGATACTCCCTTGTTTGAAGATGATGACCATGATTCTCTGCTTCTTGAAAGTGATGATTGTGATTGTCTGCAACCTGAGGACTATGACACACTGCAAGAGGAAAATGATGGGGCTGCCTGTCCTGGCAATGTTTTTTATGATGTTCCCAGAGAGGATGAAAAGCCTATGGTAACTCAGGGGGAACTAGTTGATAGCTTAAGAGTGAGGGGAAAAGCCCAGTCTTTTCAGGATTGTCTCACAGGTATGGAGAAAGCTGAATTAAATTCTGATGGAAGAATCTATTTAAATTCAGTCGGCTCATCTAAGATCAATGAACAATTGTTGGAAACGGAATCAGAAAGGGAAAGTACAGATAACCTAGAAGGTGATGAGTCTGACTTACTGACTGATTCTGAAATAGTAGGAAGGGAAGAGAGCTTCAGTGCTTCATTAACATTTGATGACACTGGCTGTTGGAGAGGGAGAAAAGAAGAAGGCTATGTAACTGGACAAGAATTGAAATCTGATACTGATCATTTTTATTCTATGCAATATGAAGAAAGTTATGGGGATTATTTGTGTGACAGTAATGATCAGGATGATGACGATGATGATTATGATGATAATGTTGATGGTGATGAAGAAGGAGATGAGAAGGAAAAGCCCATGTGCCAAGATGAGGCTGATGATATGGATATCCAGTTGTGTGCTACCACTATGAAAGAAAGGGAAAACAGCCATGAAAATCAAAGTATTAATGAAGTGATTCTCCCAAGTAAAAAGCAGAATTATAGTTCTCTAGAAAAACAGCAAAGTGTCAATGTTTTACAGCGAGAATCAAGTAATAAAAGTAGCTTAGCTACTGAAAAAGGCAACCTTCCAGAATATACAACTGAGGTGGTTGGAAGAAGCAAAGAAAATCTGTTGAATCCTGAGATGGCCCTTAAAGAGATATTGCTACCTATCATTAAAGACACTGAATCAGAACCCACCTTTGGCCCTGTAGGTATTTTACATAATACTGATATTCATTCATCTTCTGATCAAATAATTTGCTCTGAGACTGTTTTAATAGGAAAACCTGCTGAGGAAAGCCACTTGTCATCTGTGGACTCTGTAATTGATAAAGATCATCAAGGAAATGGAAGAGATGTAATGAAAAAGAGAGATGACAAAAGCAATATACTAATACAAGGTGAAACATCAATTCATAAAATGTTATCAGGTAAAGGAGAAGGGCTTATGGCAGGTCTAGTAGAAGATGATGCACATCTCAAACTTTTGCCTGGTAAAAGTATGAGGGAGAGTCTTGATTTAGTTAGTCAGTTTCCGTTTCCACAAATCACAACCAATGAAGGACATGATCATAAAGGAAGCCTTAAAAAAGCAACTGTAGCTCTTAAAGGTGAACCAAAGAATCTACAAACAATTGTTAGTCAAAGTCCTGTTTCATTTGAGAATCTTGAAGAAGTGTTCGACTCATCAGCTTCCAAAGTGATCATTGACATTACTTCAGACGTATTGTCTGAAGGGAATACAACGACTGAGAACGAATCATTCACTGATGGACCTGAGAAAGAGCTTGATCTCTTCACTTATTTAAAACATTGTGCAAAAAATGTAAAAGCAAAAGATGTATTGAAGCCACATGAGGATATCCCAAGCGATACTTTAATAGCTTCCCTTCCCATGAAAGAACACTTAGAATTAGGAGTTGATAATGCAAAAGAGAAAGCAACCTTTACTCAGGAAGACTCACCTCTAAATGAGATGACTCAACAGAATGACCTTTGTACTAAAGAATGTATCTTAAAAGGAGGAACAAAAATTCCTCAGTTCACACCAGAAAGAAATGAAAGCACACTTTCCATCTTACCTCTGAGAAATGTGGGAGGCCTTGGAATAAGAAGTGATAATTCCAGTAACACTTTAAGCACAGACTGTACATTCTCAGAAATGAACAATAAGAAAGAAATAATCGAGCAAGAGCCACGAGAAGAACAAGCCTTGTTTCCAGGATCCGAAGAAAAAGAGGTTCAGATCTCTGAATTATGTCAGGCATTTGTTGAGGATGTAAAGGACATCTTAAAAAGTAGGTTGAAAGAAGGTCATGTGAATTCTCAAGAGGTTGGAGAACCTTTAGCTTGTGCAGATACTAAAATGTTAATTCAAAGCTTAATTAAAAGTGTTAGCACATCACAGTTGGTAAATGATGCATCTAGTGGGCCCAGCGACGACTCTAAGATCAGTGACTGTACTGGAATTTCCCTCGTGAATAACTCACCAGAACTAAGAGCAGAGAGTAGAGATGATCCATTCTGTATTCCAAATCTTCAGTCTGAGCTTCTCCTTGATATACTTAAGCAAAATCAGCATAGCCAAAAAATTACAGGAGCATTTGAATTGATAAAAGAATTAACACAGATGGAGTATGATCTAGAGAAAAGAGGTATGACATCTAAAGTAGTTCCACTGCAACTTGAAAATATTTTCCATAAGCTGCTTGCTGATGGCTGCTCAGACAAAGCAGAGCAGGTTGGAAACTTGAATCAAAAATCATCTACTACTTTTGAGATGGTGCATGAAAAGCCACACATTCTTGATGATCATAAAAGCAAAGAAGGAAACCACAGTTCCCTTAATTTACAAAATATAAAAGAAATTGGACCAGAAAATTCTACTGTATGTGCATCAGCCTTGCCAAGAGATGAGAAGCTGGAGGAACAATTCAGTGATTTCCCAGACCATCTGGAATGTATTTCAGGGTCAAAAGACATGACTTCTGGAGATAGCTCAATGGAACAAGTAAGTTAACTTTACATTTCATATGGAACTAGCTGCATGAAACATTTGGGAATCATCCCATATATTTTATTTGCTCTAAAAACCTGCATAGAGGCTATTGAATTAAAATGTCCAAATTTGTGTTTAGTTATCCAATGAGCTACAGCAGTGTTTACAGCACACATCAAAAATGCACGAATATTTGGCTTTGCTTCAAGATATGAAGCCTCCTTTGGACAACCAAGAGTCTCTGGATAACAGTCTAGAAGCTTTGAAGAACCAGCTTAAGCAGTTAGAGGTAAGAATTATCTGCTGCCTGTAATGGGTGGGAGTCAGCTGATGTTAGTTTGGGAAAATAAGCAGAGCACTTTACATTTATGTTTTGGATATTAGTTGTATTTGTCACTAAGTAGCTCTGGGATCTATCTATGTATCTATCTATCTATCTATCTATCTATTGATCATCTATCATCATTTTTTTGCAGACATTTGAATTGGGATTGGCTCCAATTGCTGTTATTTTAAGAAAGGACATGAAATTGGCAGAAGAATTTTTGAAGTCTCTTCCCAGTGACTTCCCCAGAAACCATTGTGAGGAATTGAGTGTAAGCCACCAAAGTTTACAGAATGCCTTTTCTTCCCTCAGCGACGTATCTTCAGAAAGAATGAAACACCTTGTTCTGGCGATTGACAGTGAAATGGTAGGCGTCAACACGTTTAACACTGAGATTCAAGTTTTGAAGAAAATGTGATTATTTAAAAATGTAATCATAAGACACAAGTATTTTATTTTTAGAGTGCTAAGTTCTTAAAACAGAATCACCATTTGTAGGAATTTGAATTTTAGAAACAGAAATGAATGCACAATTTTGTTTTCTAGTCGAAATTAGCCGTTTCCCATGGAGAATTTCTGCACAAACTGAAGTCGTTCTCACACTGGATATCAGAGAAGAACAAATTGGTGAAGGACATGGAGCCAGTGAATGTTCAAGATACTGAGCATATAAAGAAAAGTTTGGAGTTTCTCAAGGCAGGTATCAAAATAACTAAGACAAAGCACATTTAAAAACCTATGGATTTAATATAACAAATGTTTAGAAAAAATATGACTTTCCTAAAGCTATGAAGGATTATTTCTTTTCTTTGTGTCTATAAGATGTTAGTTCATAGTTGACACAACTATAAAGTAATGCCAACTTTATGGATGCCCTTCTGATGCTATCCCAACTGCCTTATGAAAACCCTTATAGACATGTTGAGATTTGTATTTATGTTTTTATTTATATATATTATTCAAGTCCCTAATAGTATAAATTAATCATATAAATATATCAGAGTATAAGTAGTTTTTATGTATTAGTCCTTTAGTCCTTTTTGCCCTGCCTCCCCCCACCTTCAAGTTCTTAATTTGAAGAGCATGCCTCATGAATGATGGGTAGGCCCCTGACTCTTGGGAGTCAGGAAACTGAAATGCTGGCACATTTAATTTATGTTTCAAATTCTCCATAGTCTCGTTTATGTGTGACCACAGTTGCATGGGTACTATAAATATTAGCAAACAATATTTTAATGTTGATGTTTCCCTTCAGCGTGCCAAATGTATATCAGTTGTATCTTTACCTTTGGTCAGATTTGAAGTGTGATATGGCAAGCAAGGTTAAAATATTCTTAGAGGGGCTATCTTTTTATATAATACTAGAAGCCCAGTGCACAAAATTTGGGTATGGGGTGTGTGTGTGTCCCTCAGCCCAGCCTGCACCTTCTCCATTCTGGGACCCCCTCGAAGGATGTCTGACTGCCCATTTAGGCCCGATCCTACCAGGATCCTACCGGGATCGGGCCTAAACGGGCAGTCGGACATCCGTCTCACAATCCAGGACTGCTGGCTCCCAACTGCTCTCCTGCCTGCCTTCCTGATTGCCCCTAACCGCTTCTGCCTGCCACCCTGATCACCCCCTAACCACTCCCCTGCCAGCCTGATTAATGCCTAACTGCTCCCCTGCCAGCCTCTTTGCCCCTAACTACCCTCCACTGCAGGCCTGGTCAACCCTAACTGCCCTACCCTGCAGGCCTGGTCTCCCCTAACTGCCCTCCCCTGCAGGCCTGATTCCCCCCAACTGCCCTCTCCTGTAGGCCTAGTCACCCCCAACTACCCTCCCCTGCTGGCCTGGTTGCCCCCAACTGCCTCCTCTGTAGGCCTGGTCCCCCCCCCCCCCCCAACTGCCCTACCCTGTTGGCCTGGTCGCCCCAACTGCCCTCCCCTGAAGGCCTGGTCCCCTCTCAACTGCCCCCCCCTCAGGCCCAGTCACCCCTAAGTTCCCTCCCCTGCTGACCTGATTGCCCACAACTGCCCTCCCCTGCTGGCCATCTTGTGGCTGCCATCTTGTGTCCACATGGGGGTGGCCATCTTTGACCACTTAGGGGCGGCTAGCTTGTGTGTTGGAGTGATGGTCAATTTGCATATTACCTCTTTATTATATAGGACTAGAAGCCCAGTGCACGAGATTTGTGTACTGGGGCGGGGAGGGGGAAGGGGTGAGTCCCTCAGCCTGGCCTGCACCCTCTTGTAGGCCGGAAGCCCTCAGGGATGTCCGACTGATGGCTTAGCCCGGCCAGCTCGGCCTAAGCCATTGGTTGGACATCCTTAGAACTGCCATGGAGGCAGGGGAGGCTCCCGCCACCATTGCTGCACTCGCCAGCTGTGAGCCCAGCTTCTGGGCTTCTGGCTGAGTGGCGCTCCCCCTGTAGGAGTGCACTGACCACCAGGGGGCAGCTCCTGCATTGAGCGTCTGCCCCCTGGTGGTCAGTGTGTGTCATAGAGACCAGCCATTCTGTCCGTTCGGTCAATTTGCATATTACCCTTTTATTATATAGGATTAATTACTGCACTATTTAAATAATTTCATTATTACCATTTTCACTAGGTGATGAATAGGTTTTTGACTAAATGAAAAATATCAATAAAATCTGATATAAGAAAATAAATATCATTGTGAATATAAGCTGTATATTACAGCTTACCTCCCTGTTGGTAACTTGTACTGCTTTGTTCACAGAACCTGTTAAAGGAGCTTGGGCACACCAGAACGCAGCTGGACACTACTGCCTTTGATGTGCAGTTCTTCATTTCTGAATACGCTCAAGATCTGTCTCCCAGCCAGAGCAAGCAGCTGCTGAGGCTCTTAAATACAACTCAGAGGTGTTTTCTTGATGTGCAGGAATCAGTAACTACCCAGGTGGAACATTTAGAGGCTCAGTTACAGCTAGAACAAGATCTTGATGATCAGAAGGTTTGCCTTTCTTTGTGGATTTTGTGTTTTTAGTTCTTCAGTGTGAAGCCTGTAATGTCGATACCCAGGGATTATGGCGTGATAGGAAAGATTTTTCTGGAAAGGCAGTTAGTGGACAGGGTATAATGTAGCGATTCTACCATATAGAATAGTATTGCTTTCCATAATAATGTTCTAATTCATTGTTATAATTCTCATGACTCCCTAAAACAACTGCTTTCAGGGGAGAGTCTTCACTTTTTTCCTAGGAGTAGGATATACATATGCACTCAGAAATATCAAGGGATAGATAGGTGAACATATGAATAAAAGAAGTGTGAGGGTATCTTTGTCCCCTAGGAGGCAGTGTAGCCCAGGAGTTCAGAGCAGGGCTCTGGAGCCAGATTGCCTCAGTTTACATCCCAGCGGCACCACTCACTCATTGTGGAGCTAGGGCAAGTCATGTATCCACAGGTTTCTCACTGGTAAATTGGAAATAGTAACAGTGCTGGCCTGGACGTATTGTGTGCATTGATAAAAAAATGAATATAAAACACTCAGCATCTTGCCCAGCATGTGGTAGGCTCCTAGTAAACATGATATATGGCTATAAGATGAATAAAATAAACTAGTGTGTGTGTCTTTAATCAGAAAGTGAAAGATACAAGTAATTGACTTATGAAATAAATCTTTTATTTAATGAATTATATTAGAGTGCTGCATCCAATAGCAATCAATAAGGAACAAAGAGATGGGAATGGAATTAGACATAGCGAATAAGTAAAGCTACTGCATGCGATGTTCTTTTTATTATTTCTTGAAGCACCAGGCATTGTCTCTAGCATGACAACCTATATGCACATGTCAAATATATTAACAGACACATCACGACTAACTTCTGTTTTGATATCCTTTTACAGAATTAATTGTGTGTCGCAGGTTTCAAGAGCTTAAGAAAATGGAATGTTTCTTCCTGTCGGTCAGAAGTTCCATCTCTTACACATGTGCATGGCCAGTATTCTGCTGAGCAGTTTCATCCAACCATGCTCTCTCTCCTTGTATATGGGACAAGCTCTTACTTTCTGTGTCACCTTGCTCAGTTTGTACCCCACTGCTACCATGTTTACAGCATACTCAGAAAGCTTCTTTTAGAGGAAACTTGCAAAATGTATTCCGATAAGGAGCTAGCACAATTGTGAGTATATGATCACCACTGAAGATGCTTTGGTTTGTTCCCCTGTAGATCGTGGCAGAGCGCCAGCAGGAGTACAGAGAGAAACTCCAAGGAATATGTGATCTCCTTACTCAGACCGAAAACCGCCTGATTGGGCACCAGGAAGCCTTCGTGATTGGTGACGGCACAGTTGAGTTAAAGAAGTACCAGTCCAAGCAAGAGGTAGAATTTGGTTTTGCCTCAGTAGGTCTGTGTTGATGTGGATTTCAATTACTATTTGGAAAGTAGTTAGGATTTTTGAAGAAAAAAGCAATCATTTTATCTTTTCTGAGACAAGCCATACCTAGATGCCCCAAGGCCTCCTGAGCTATAAACTTTATACTAAGAGTCACATTTCCAACTTCAAGCAAGCAAATAATTTTCTTGACTGATTTTTGTGTGAAATATTGAGTGGAGGAGATATAAAGGAGTTTTGATAGTGGAAATACCTTGTGTGATGAATTAAAACTCGGATGCATTTAAGGCCAACCACTCACTTTCAGAATCTGGTGAAATAGCCATCAGTTTGGATTCTTTCACCTTCTTAGCTCTTTCTTATCCCTTTCACCTTTCTCTGCAATGTGTCCCTTTTCATTGAAGGGACAAACAATAATGACAGATAAAGATATCTTTATTTTGATGTCAGAAGAAATAACATTCTCATTGTAACTAGCTAGCTCTTGGTCTAAATCCCAGACACTACACATCGTTAGCTTTATAATTTAACCTTTTGAGTATCAGTTTCTTCATTGGTCATAGTTCCATTGCTATGTTATGGTAAAAGTTAAGTGAATATTGTATGTTATGTGACCAGTACAGTTAATATCACAATGTTGTAGTTCAATAAGTACCTCTTTCAATTCAAATACTCAGAATTTGAAAAGTCTTGAAAGTATGGAAAAATAATATGAAAACTCAAATAGAGTACAATTTAGAGAATTAAAATGCCAAATAAAGGAGGAAGGGGAGAAAATACATAGAGAAATCTGGATGTAGGAAAGCTGTTTAGAAGAGATTATCTTTGTATAGCAATTATTCTAGGACCTGGCTGGCATGGCTCAATGGTTGAACATCAGCCTGTAAACCAGGAAGTCAGTTTGATTCCCGGTCAGGGCACATGCCCAGGTTGTGGGTTCAATCCCCATTGTGGGGCATGCAGGAGGCAGCGATTGATGATACTCTCTCATCATTGATATTTCTAACTCTCCCTCTCCTTTCCTCTCTGAAATCAATAAAAACATATTTAAAAAAAAATTATTTTAGGAACAACTGAGCTCATAAGTTAGAGAACTAGTCACTTTTACCCTGAGCAGATGTATATTAAAAAAAAAAATGAGTGTTTAAAAACAGAATAAATAATATGGTTACGTATTTAAAAGCTTTTATAAATGTACTCATATAACATAAAAAATCTGATATATTCAAATTTAAATAGGTTATATACTGAATACTTTATTGTTCAATGTTTTCCGAACCACATCTTTGTTAAACATGAAAATCTCATAAATTGCTTTAATGCTGTTGAGATTTCAAATTATCTATAATAATAAAAGCATAATATGCTAATTAGACCAGACGTCCTGCTGGACAACTTTCCGGATGAAGCCAGGGTTGCAAGGGAAGCCCGGGTCCTGGTGCCAGAGGGAAGCCCATGCTGGCAACGGCGGCCGGGGTGGGGGAGAGGCCTACTCTTGCACGAATTTTGTGCATCGGGCCTCTAGTATTAAATACTGTGATTGAAGTAAACCAACTCAGTGAACATACTGAGTATGCTCTTCCAGTGTATGTGTGCTAGACTCTCCTTCTTTGCACAGACCCTCTTTTAGAATTACAACATTGGAAAAGTTAAATAGGTATTAATCTACTAAGATTTTTCCCCCCTTTTGTGTTATAAGGAGTTACAGAAAGATATGCAAGGAAGTGCACAGGCCTTGGCAGAAATAGTGAAAAACACAGAGAACTTCCTGAAAGAGAATGGTGAAAAGCTGTCACAAGAAGATCAGGCTTTGATTGAAGAGAAACTTAAGGAAGCTAAGATAAAGTGTGAACAACTCAATTTAAAGGCGGAGCAGTCGAAAAAGGAGCTGGAGAAAGCTGTGACGACAGCAATCAAGGAAGAGACGGAAAAGGTCCTTAGTCAAGCATGTGGTGCACTGTGGCTTTGTTGAAAGTGACTAGAATCATAGCTTCTTGATTCATTAAGTGAGGTCAGGCAGTGCTAAGCAACTACTGGCACCCGGGACTAGAATTCTGGGTTTCCATGTTTGTCGTTGACCAAATTACTACAAAAAGTTTGAAGAGCTGGCTTTGCTTACCTTTTCTACAAAGTTTAAGTGGGATTCTGAGACTTTCTACTTGTGAAGTATGTGAGGACTCATTAATTGCTATAGTTAAAATTTTGGAATGTGTTTTTAAGAAACTTCAGAGTAACTGCCTATTCTTCTAAGCTTTAATATCAGTGTGTTCAGTTTTCAATGCATGTCATTGTTTCATATGCCCACTCTAATTTTAAATGATTAAATATTTACTTTTGGGGATGACTTAAAACTAACACCTGGGCCCGTATTCAGAATACCCATGGTCAATGCCTTTCTCCCCCCAGGTTGCAGCTGTGAAGCAGCTGGAAGAGAGCAAAATGAAAATAGAAAACCTTTTGGACTGGTTGTCACATGTTGACAAAGACTCAGAAAGGGCGGGGATAAAACAGAAACAGGTGATTGAACAGAACGGGACTCATTTTCAAGAAGGTGACAGCAAGTCAGAGATTGGAGAAGAGGACGAAGTTAATGGTAACCTGTTGGAAACTGATGTGGATGGACCGGTTGGAACCACTGAGGAAAATCTGAACCAGCAACACCAGAAAGTTAAGGTGTGTTGTCTTCAACATAATGATGTTGTTAAATCCTGTTGTCTGTTCCTAAAAGATGGGAACAACTTGGCACATGTGACATGTATGGGTTGTTGTCTCCATCTTCCACATACAGGAAGCTGAGGCCCAGGGGAACTACTAGTAGCTGCAGTATTCTTTTTTATTGTGTGTTCCTCTAAGTTCATTGGGCTTCTCAGAATCTATATTGTTCTTGCTTAACTATTGTCATAGTGTTTTTGTCACTTTAAAATTACTAATTTTGTATTCTGTTGAACTGTCCTTTTAGGATCATGTAATAGGTAAATATTATACCTGTTTGCTCAGTAATTAGGTAAAGACATTAGCAGTCTCTTTAAGGTGTGAAGAAGCAGCGAGTAAAATGAGACCTGACTGCAGATGCTTGTTTTAGAATTGGAGGACACATCTGTTACATTTTCCCAAAGCGTCTCAACAACAGTCCGTGTCCTATGTGGTTATATGAGTACTTTCAAGGAGATTGAAAATCTTATAAAATAAGATCAGAGTACTCGAAACGTAGCATTTTCTATTCTGAAATTTACCAATAAAAGGCAAGTACTGTGCATCTTGAAAGGTTAACAAGAAGCAAGTTGTCTGTCTGTAGATCATTGAAGTTGTAGGTCCTGAGGCAATGGAGAGCTCCCCACAATCTCAGAATAACCCCTTCCCAGCTTTAAAGTCACAATGTCTCTGTTTCTCCGTAGGCCCAACACGAGAAGATCATCTCTCAGCAGCAAGCCGTCCTCCTGGCCACTCAGTCTGCACAAGCCTTGCTGGAGAAGCAGGGTCACTATCTCTCTCTGGAGGACAAAGAGAAACTGCAGAAGAACATGAAGGAACTGAAAGCACACTACGAAACTGCACTGTCCGAGTCGGAGAAGAAAATGAAGTTAACGCATTCTCTGCAGGAGGAATTGGAGAAGTTCGACACGGATTATGGAGAGTTCGAGCACTGGCTGCAGCAGTCGGAGCAAGAGCTGGAAAACCTGCAGGCGGGGGCAGATGACTGCAGTGGTTTAATGACCAAACTGAAGAGGCAGAAGAGCTTCTCAGAAGATGTTATTTCTCACAAAGGCGACTTGAGGTACATCACAATTTCTGGAAACAGGGTGTTGGAAGCAGCCAAGTCTTACAGCAAAAGAGATGGCAGTGGCAAGGCTGACCGGCATAATACTGACACTTCTGCCGCTCACAGAGAAGTCCAGAGCAAATTGGATCGTGCCACAGATCGGTTCAGGTCTCTCTACTCTAAGGTAAGTTTATTTTTATTTTTTAAGGGGAATATCAGTCTGTGATTATAGTTTTCATTCCATTCTCTCAACTTCTGTTTTGGAATTAGAAGCGAGAAACCTAAACAACTGAAGCAGGGAAAATAAGGTAGTTTTATCTTATTTACTTCAGTCTTATTCATCTTCTTTACTTCTGAAAAGTGTGTTTCAAAATTAGGAGTCTAAAGTAGTAATAGTAGTTATTATTGTTATCACTTTAGTTTTGAGTGATTTCTAGGCAGCTCTAACTCTAAAACTCAGTAATACCCGGTTCTACCACCAGGTGGCATTCATGTTTTATTTCCAAGCAAACAGTAGCTTGCTAATTTTCACAGCCTCTCAAATTTGAGAACTGAAGTTTCATTTCAGATAATTCCCTTCACAAATACTCCAAGTGTTTGTTTTACAGATGTATTTGATCAGTGCGTTATTTTAATACTTAATAACTCACAGACTCTTTCAACTTCTCTTATTCCCTTGGACAAAACACAAAACTAAGAAAACATTTCCCTGTTTCCTATATAAGCTGAACAGACTGGCCAAGTTGCACAAGTGATTTGAAGAGCATCATTTACTCCTGGCCTTGGCTTCATTCTGATGTAGATTATTTGCCATTCTTGTGTTAATTAATCTTGTGCAATGTATAGAGGCGATTCATTAAGGACCTTGAAAACCCTTCCATCACATACATATCTAGACACCTGGTATATAAAACTCAGTGGGAATGTGCTCTGGTAGATCTACTGCTTCTGACGATTGATATCCAAATCTTTCACTTTGGATCAAGACTCAGTCCTTGAAAATATGTCTTCAAATGTGTATAAATTTAGGACCATCTCCTCATTTTTATGGTATTTCTTGATTTTGTTAGAGGATGCTTTTTCATATAAAGGAGAAAAATCTTAGCCCTACAGTTTCAACTCACATTGGTTGAAGTCTGGTACTTTCTAAGTTACAACACTCATAGGTGCTAAGCTTATTTGACACAAATAAAAATGGTAGATTTTAACTCTCCACCCTTTTTGTCTTTTGATATTTTTAGTGCAGTGTCCTTGGGAATAATCTTAAAGACCTGGTGGATAAGTATCAACACTATGAAGACGCTTCATGTGGACTTCTTTCCGAGCTCCAGGCCTTCGAGGTCACAGCCAGCAAACACTTGTCTGAACCCATTGCTGTGGACCCTAAAAATCTGCAAAGGCAGTTAGAAGAGACCAAGGTAAAGAGAGAGAGAGGGGACAGGGACCCAACTCTTCATTGAGTCTTACTGAAAACCTTACACTTTCCCACAGTTTTGTGATAGTTTCACCTGGAAGTGGAACAAAGGATGGGAAAAGTGTATTTCTCCCTCTAGAGAGAGTTATAACTTTAGTTTTTAGCAGTCTATTTATTTTCTAACTAGAGGTCTGGTGCACGAAATTTGTGCATGGGTAGGGTCTCTAGGCCTGGCTGGTGATCAGGGCTGATTGGGGCCTTCTGGCTGCTGGCCAGGGCCCTCCTTCCCTGGCTGCCAGCTGCCGGCCAGGGCCTTCCTTTGCTCCATGCCATCCCCTGGTGGTCAGCACACATCATAGTGAGTGATCGATCTCCTGGTCTCCCGATCGAACTCCTGCAGGGAGAATTTGCATATTAGGCATATATATATATATATATATATATATGAGATTATTTTTCTATTACTGTTTAACTGGGTTGACATTGCTGTTATGGCTGATTACCTGCATCCCACCACTCCTTCCCTCCTCCACAAACAAAAACCAGTATCACTTGTTTGTCTTTATACAGATTTATTTTGTTTATTTTTTTCCACCATTAGAATTAAATTCCATGAGGGCAGGTGTTTTTGTTTATTTTGTTTATTGCTATATCCCCAGCACTGAGAAGCACTTAGAACAGGATCTGGCCTATCATAGGTACTAGGTAAATATTTGTTTAAGAATGGACAGGTAGAAGGGAGGAAGGGATTTAATTGTATAATAAATGTAAATTGAGGAAATCCAGTTGGCTCATTTGAAACATTTCTGTCCAATACCACATTGTTATCAGCAGCTGTGTTGTCAACAACCTGATACCCCTGGGCTATAATGACATTACTCAAGTTCTGCTTCTAGGGAAATCTGCAAACACTACAGAATTTCTGCCCCACACGAAGCACAGAAAGACAGGCTTCCAGGACCAGCCTGGAGGCCTGGGTCTGGGACCAGGCATGGAGCTCTGTCACGTTGACTGACAATGACCACCTTCCAACCTCTCCCTGATCTCTGGGGTGGCCAAAATCAGGAAGCTTTTATGAGGGGCAAGTACTCAGGTTCATCTTTTTTCTGGCCCAGGCTAGAGACCACGGTCATGACCTTGCAGTATTCTCTGTCCCAGCTACTTCTTTCATGTTTTAATTTCATTGAAATCCATTAAAGACAATATATGGCACCCATTTGAATACTTTAATTTGAAGTGTTTTGTTTGTTTTTTTCCCAAAGTAATGCTATCAACCATTACTGTAGCTCAATTAAAACCTGGTATCATGTTAGGAATGAAAAACTACTGACTCTCTTGGACACAATTAGGAGAGAAAAGGCATGGAATATTTTGAAGAGAAGAGGTGAAGGAGGGATGCTGCTTTTGTCCGTCATTTCTAAGTTTTAAGCTGGTTGCAGGGCCATCCTTGGTCCTGGATAATTTTATAGAACCATGACAGCTTTTACATGTGTTTGTTTACTGGAAGACATTTATATGCTAGGCCCATTGTTGGGTTTTGTGAGGACACAAAGGTATTAAAACCTTACCTTTGCCCTCGGGGAACTCACATTCTTAAAAAACAATTTTTTTTAGACTTCAGTCTGGTTATAGGTAAAGTCCCTTGAGGAATTTCTTATATAATCCTTTCTGTAACTAAACTGGGAGAATTTTCTGAACAGGTTCACTCTGCTGCCAGCTCATTGGCCTCTGGGAACATCTGTAGGATCTGGTGTTCAATTCACAGTTTGCTGGTTGGTCCCAGTTTGGCGGGCCTTCTGGAATACACACAACTGCCTGTATATCATCACAATTTCTTGAATATGTAAATAAATCAAGGATATTGTTGCTATTGGCTTTAGGCATTTTTGTTGTTGTTGTTGATGAAAGCTGAAATAGAAGAGGATCTATTAAAGTCTTACACCTGATATCTTTGTTTATTTACTTATTCACTCACTCATTTATTCCAGAAACTTTTTTCTAAATATTCCTGTATTGTTTCTTAATTTTTAAATTTATTTTTTTATTAGTTGACAAACAATATTATGTGAATTTCAGGTGTACAACATAGTGATTAGACATTTATTATAACTCACGAAGTGATCACCCTAAGTCTAGTACCCATTTGACACCATACATAGTTATTACAATACTAGAGGCCGGTTGCAGGAAGATTCCTGCAAGAATAGGGCTTCCTGCGGTGGTCTCCGCTGCCCCACCTGCTTCTCTCCCTACTCTGCCGCCCCGCTTGCTTGCTTCTCTGCAGCTTCACTCCCTTCTGCAGCGCTTGGCTTCCTTCTACTGTCTTCAGTCTTCGCTGTGCACTTGGATATACAAATTAACCACCATCTTGGCTGGGTTAATTTGCATACTCACTTCTGATTGGCTGGTGGGCGTGGCTTGTGCGCATAGCAGAGGTATGGTCAATTTGCATGTTTCTCTTTTATTAGATAGGACTAGAGGCCCGGTGCATGAATTGGTGCACAGATGGGGTCCCTCAGGTTGGCCTGCAGGGATCAGGCCGAAACCTGCAGTCTAACGCTGCCTGCAGCTCCTACCTGCCGTTTCCATTCATCCTGGCCCCACTGTGCCTGCTGTGGGCTAGCGCCCAATCAGTCCCGATCCGGAAAGGCTTGTGTCGCTGCAGCAGCCCTCCCCAGCTGTGAGCCCTGCATCTGGCGCCCTCCCGAGGGGAGAGGCCTGTGGGATCGGAACAAAACCAGCTCTCCGACATCTCCTGAGGGGTCCCGGATTGGGAGAGGGTGCAAGCCAGGCTGAGGGACCCCACCGGTGCACGATCAGGGCTGGGGAGGGACCGCGGGAGGGCTCCAGGGGTGTCTGGCCCATCTTGCTCAGTCCTGATTGGCTGGACCCCAGCAGCAAGATAACCTACCAGTCGGAGCGTCTGCCCCCTGATGGTCAGTGCACATCATAGTGACTGGTCAACCAGTCAACTGTCTGCCCCCTGGTGGTTAGTGCACATTATAGAGACTGGTTGAGTGGCCTTAGCATATCATTAGCATATTACAATTTGATTGGTTGAACAGTCTGCAAGTCCAGATGACCAGACACTTAGCATTTTAGACTTTTATTATATAGGACTAGAAGCCCGATGCACGAAATTCATGCAAGGGGCTCAGCCCTCACAGTCCCAGCTGCCTCGGCCTTCGCAGCCCTGGCTTTGTCCAGAAGGTCATCCGGATGTTTGTCTGGAAGGTTGTCAGGACGGTTGTTCTACTGTTCAGTCTAATTAGCATATTAGCTCTTTATTACATAGGATTATTGACTATATTTCCTATGCTGTTCTTTACATTCCCATGACACTTCTATAACAACCAATTTGTATTTCTAAATCTCTTCCCCTTTTCCACCCATTCTCCCAACCCTACCTCCCATCTGGCAACCATCAGTTTGTTCTCTGTATCTGTTTGTCTGTTTCTGTTTTGTTTGTTCATTTATTTTGGTTTTTATATTTCACATACAAGTGAAACCATATGGTATTTGTCTTTCTCTTTTTATTTACTTAGCATAATATCCATTAGGTACATCCATGCTGTTACAAATGGCAAGATTTCATTCTTTTTTATGGCTGAGCCATATTCCTTTGTATATATGTACCACATCTTTATTCATTCATATGTTAACAAATACTTAAGTTGCTTCCTTATGTTGGCTATCCATATATATAAAAGCCTAAGTGACGATTACAACTGGATAACTGTATGGTAGCTATGATGCACACTGACCACCAGGGACAGATGCTCAATACAGGAGCTGACCCCTGGTGGTCAGTGTGCTCTCACAGCCAACCTCCTGTGGCTGGCCAACCTCCCATGCTCCCTCCCCTCAGCTGGCTGGCCCTGATTGGCCCCAATGGGGACTGGACAAGACAGCCTGATTGGCCCTGATTGCCGGCCTGGCTGAGAGAATCCACCCATGCATGAATTCATGCACCAGGCCTCTAGTTGTAAATAATGCTGCAGTGAACATAGAGGTGTTTATGTCTTTTTGAATTAGCATTTTGGATTTCTTCATATTCCAGAAGCTTTTATCAAGGCCTACTATATGCCAAGCACTGGTCTAGGCAGTGATAACAGAAACCTGAATAGGAAAAAATGCCTAATTTTTGAGGACGTTATAGTTTGATAGAAGAGACAAATAAATACAGCGATATTTACTAGGTATTTATGGGAGCTCCTGGGTGGAGTACTTACAACTAGGATTGAGGAGAGTTAGGGAAGGCTTCCCAGCTGAATTTTAAAGAGTGAATAAAAGTTAAGCTGAGCATGATGAGGGGTAGGTTGCTGGGAAGGTTGGTATGTAGAGATGCTAAAGTATCTAGGGTGAGCAAATAGCTATGAAATAGCTGTGACATTTCTGGAACAGGAAATAGAGAAAAATGACATTGAAGATAGGAATTAAGGAATAGCTTTCACTGGACCTTTAATAGCATACTCAAGTTTTTGCCTTTTATTGTGAGGGTAATGGGGAGCTACTGTAAGATTTTAAAGAGAGGAGTGATATACATAGATATGTATTTTCCACAAAACACATTGGGGGTCTATAGCAGGGAAGACATTGGATGCTTTTTCCAATTAAGCAAGAGATTATCTTGCAGTGATCCAGAAATACACAGCAGAAGTCTGATTTTATATATATAAAAAAAGATACACACATATATATTAAGCAGGTAAAATTGTTAGGTCTTGATGGTTGATTTGCATGTGGAAAGGAGGATCGAGAGTCAAGGAGGACCCTCAGATTTACTACTTGGGTAATAAAATGCAAACCCAGGAGGAAGTACAGGTGTAGAGAATGAGATTATGGGTTCATATTTAGCTTTTTGAATTTGAGTGACTGTTTACACCCAGATGGAAACATTCAAGAGGCTGTTGGAAACCTGGGCCCATGGCCAGGGATGAGTTCATCTACAGTCGGACATATGGGAATTGAAATCCAAAATGTGAGACTAGAAGAGGAGCTTGAGCACTTCAAGTGAAATGAAAGCCAAGCATGGGGCCGTCTGGCCAGGTAGCCCATTAGACAGAGGTGTTAGGAAGGCAGGGCCAGACGTCTGGCAGACTTACCTATGGTTTCCATCTCTGTCCCTTTTCTCCGCATTCTTGCTGTTGTTGACATGCATCTGCTCACTCAGAGAACTCCAGGGACCTCTATTCAACAAATTAAAGGTTACATTGTCCTTTTGAAGCAGTTGGCAGTTAACTGTTGCCACTTTCTCTTCTTTTAAACTCTGGGGACGAAATACTCTGGGCTCACTTCCATGTCCCTGATGAATGTTTGTTCCACCTCTTCTCCCCTCCTTATCACTTACATCTAAATATGCTCCATGATGCTGCACGACCCCTTCTCTGGTGTTTCTGTGCTTTCTCCTTTCACAGTCTCATCATGGGTCCTGACCTCCAGTGCTTCAGGTCTAGTTCTAACCTGTGTTCAGAGTCTCCTCTAGTCCCAGCTGTGCTGTTTCTTTCTATGTGAGTGTTCTAACAGCACTTTGCAGCCACAAATTCCCAACAGCTGCTCCTTTGCACCTAAACATTTTTGCTTATGAATCTCATTAATTACCTGGGCTCAGAACCTTGGGGTATTTCTCTCCTCCAGCTCACCTCTTCTCCCTTGCACCTGCCCTCTCCAGCAGTGATGCCCAGGGGCACATTCTGTGATGATGAGAATGCCCCATGATCTGCTCTGTCCCACATGGTAACCACCAGTCCTACCTAGCTACTTAGAGCTTTGGATGTGGCTAGTACAGCTGAGAAATTGAGTTTTAAATTTCACTTGCTTGCAATCGATTTAAATTTAAAAGCCACTTGTAGGGAGCAGCTACCATATTGGCGAGCACAGCTTTAGATGATTGATTACCAAGTCCTGTGGACTCCTCCCAGCTCCGTAACCAGTTCTCCTTGCCCAGCACAGACAGGCGCTCTCCACCTCATGACTGCTGACCTTGCCCTTCACCAGTGTCCGTGCTTCATTTCTTCCCCATCGAATTTTTCCACACAGTGTCACCAATATAGCCCTCCATAAGACAGCTCCGAGCATGCCAACCCCTCACTCAAAAGCCCGGAATAACTCCCTGTTGCTGCAGGATAAAATGCAAACTCCTCAGCCTGACATTGGAGACCTTTCAGTCCTATTGCTATTCAGCTGCACACATTCTCAGACTGGATGGGACCCTCATTTTTCCTTTGGATGCTTCTGTTGCCATCTTTGTTCATTCTGCAGGGAAATGTTCTCCCTCTCCACTTCTCTCTGCCCAAATCCACACTTTGTTCAGGACCATCTCAGTGCCTCTCTCCATTTACTCCTCTGCTCAACTTCTGGTAGTACTTTTTTTACTCCCCTTTAGCACTTTTCACTCCTTGTCTTAGACTAGAACAGTGGTCGGCCAACTGCAGCTTTCGAGCCACATGCGGCTCACGAGCCGCAGTTTGCCGCTCTGTTGACTAATGAGTGTGCCGACCGCTGGACTAGAAGATCCCTGTGGGGAAGTTTCATGTCTGTTTGATTTCTGTGTTTTTCACAAAATGTAGCAAGATCTTTTTTAATATGTTAGATGTTAAGTAACCTTTATTGAATTAAGAGAAAGAAATATGACTCAGTAGTGACTTAGGATCTGCTTCAAATAAAAGCCTTTAATTATATTTTTAAGTAGAGTAGAAATGGTCCCAAAGGTTTTCTGTTGTTTGTTTTTTATTTATTTATTTTTATTCCTGGTGGTAGTGGGGGGTATTGTACAAAGCAGAGAAGTGGGAGTTGAGGAGCTCAGGCTAAGAGTCACAGGATCAGGAATCAGGCCAATTAGCATGAACATATGCTCCAGGGTTTATTTCAAAAGATTGAATTTGTATTTTCTCAAAACCATACTGGAAGGTTTTGCTAGCGCCACTTTATAACTGGCTTTATTCTAAGAATTCTGGACTAAGTTTATAATGATGAAAAGTTTACTCTGTCCAATTTACCTTTATCTTACTGTAAGTCATTTTTTTTCATATTGGAAATCTACTGTTTAGTCCTGAGTGTAATCGAAGCATTCGATCCTTCAGGCTCTGCAAGGACAGATATCAAGTCAGCAGGTTGCTGTAGAGAAACTGAAGAAAACAGCTGAAGTGCTTTTAGATGCCAGGGGATCTCTACTTCCAGCCAAGAATGATATCCAGAAGACACTGGGTAAGTGCTCATTTCCTTGTTTCCTCTCAGGCACATTCTAAGAGAAGGGATTCTGACAGATAGGCAGAAGAGGCTCACTAGTGTCTATTGTCATTTACACCATTTCCCTGTGAAATAATGTTTCTCTCTGGTGTGAATATTCCTTCTTTGGCAGGAATATTACAGTCTGGAAATGGGAGCTGTGTAGTTTGAAAAGAATGTATTTCAATTTAAATTTTATATTTAGACAATGTAACGGGAACTTTTTACCTGATAGTCACCACAGAAAGTAGAAGTTCCCAGGATGAGATTGGGCAGAGCTAGACTCTCAACCTGTGGCCAAAACAGACTCTCAGGGGATCTGCCTGAGCATGGATTTAAGAGGTTGAGAGACCAGCAGATGATTAGATATATGTTTCCTCCCCCCAAAGAGCACGTGAATTAAAATCTGAATAGAAATTTTAGCCAAAGAGAAGGAAGAAACATTGCTCTTCTAAAACCACTGAATAGACAGGAAAACTATTTTTTTCTTTCTTACAGACATCCAAACTCTTTTGATCTTGTACCTCATCAAATGATTTTTAGTATACACCCTTATATATGCATATATGTTGATAAATTGCATACACATATTACTATTGTATCCTATTACATGTACTATATTTATAAAACAAAAAATATAAAAATTTAAAGTACAAGACAAAAATCTGAATGGGAGTTCTTTTTCCTATATCCCAGTGTACTGCTATAAGGATTTGGGCATAGGTACTTAGAGGAGAAAGAAAGACTGTATTATATGTACTTCTGTTATTTTTAAGAGGTGTTTTGACATTTTTTCCCATTGTTAATCATACATAGTTTCATTTATATTTGTTTCCAATCCATATGTTACCTTATTTTAAGACTCTAAAACTTCTCTCTGGAAAAATAATTTTTTAGGAATATGTGTAACTACAGGATGGGGCAAAAGAAGGCTTACAGTTGTTCATATGAAAAATAATTAACAAATAATAATAAAAGAATAAACTGTTTCCTCTACTCACAGCTATAAACCTACTTTTGCCCCATTCTGCATATTTAAGATTTAGAGGAATTTCTAAGAAAATCAACCACTTAAAAATATAAAAAATTTGGTACATTTTGTTCTGTACCTTTTTCTAAAATAATTTTTAATTATTAAAAATCAAGAATTTACTTTAGTGACAGTGACAGTATTTCATCACTAAGAAGTTCAAAAATACCAGTCAGGCTGAAATTGTATTAATTTTATTAAGATAGCTGTTTGTTCCAGAAATCACCTGCCATAGTTGAACAGGTAGCTGATGGCACCCTGTTGATGCACAGAGCTGCCCAATGGAGAAGCAGCTCACCTGCCAATCACGGCCTGTGATTCAGAACATTTGCTCTGGTGACTATCAAATGAAGCCTCATACTTAACCCATTGCTTTTTTTCCTGCTGGTGGCATCTCACTGCTCATTAAATGCTGTCCCTCTCCCCCATCAGCATTCTCAGGGGCTTCATTGCCTTTCAGTGACAGGAGCCATTGTCTCTTTAAATCATCTTAAAGTCTCAATTCAGTGAAAATTCGTCAAACTGTGTTCTCATGCTATAACATTAGAACAATTAAAATTTTGTTTATATGGATATGTTCCCCAGGCCAGCCATAAGCATGTAAGATATTTCATTTTTATAGAGATATTTCAGTTCCAAATTTTCTTCTCCTGAAGCATTCTATAGTATATCAGACTAAAGCATTTGGAAATAATTAAAATACTTCTCAAATTCTTGGGAAAATAAGTGATATGTTAACAACTAACAACAGGTTGTTTCAGAGAGAGAGAGAGAGATTAAAAATTGTTCTTGAAACTTCTCGTTGGCCTGCAGTATAGAATGTAAGGTGTGAAAATGTAGAGCTTTACATGCAAGTAAAAAGTAGACCAGAAAGGTGTTTTTGTGTGTGTTTTTTAGTATCTTGGGTTGTTATACTTGAAAGTAAAGTTAACCTTATCTGAGATAGATGAACTGTTAATCTTGTTTATTTTTCCCTTTTGCCTGGAATTAAACTTTATTTTAGAAGCATAATCTCACCCTTCTCTATTTTAAGTGGATTTTCACTGTTGTATGTTTTCTCAATACATTTGTGCTTAATTTCTGTTCATTTGAGTACTGTGCTTAAGATGATGACAGGGAGCAGCAGGTACAGAGTGGAGAGGCGTCAATGCGGGGGGAAAAGGGGACATCTATAATACTTTCAAAAATAAAGATGAATTTTAAAAAATTATACGTGTGAACGAGAGAGAGTGGGAGGGAATTTTTATACATAAAGGTTAATTCTTGACAAGTCTTTATGACTGTATATTGTTCATTGAGAATAGCTTTGTATGAGTGTCAGCTTTTCCCTCCCACATAGTTATCAATAAGTATGGCTAATTTGACATGTCACATTGAAAACATGTATTTACTCCAAAGATTTGTTGATTAGAATGCTTTCATCTCTCTGGGGCAACTCAAATGTTTATGTATCCAACAATGTTTTTTTCAATGCAGATGATACACATATTTACTATTTAAAAAGTATTTTTTTTTTCATTTTTCACGGTGATCTTTGTTTTCTTTTTTAGTGTTTTAGATGGTGCCCTAATAGTTCGTTATGAATTTATCATTGAAACTTTTTTTCTCTTTCCAATTTTGAGGTGGAAATTTTGTGATTTCACCTTAGTGTAATTTTGACAAGGAATGGGGCAAAGGTGACTTTGTGGATAACATTTCCCGATCTCTTGGGACTAGATGACATTGTTGGGAGATACGACGATCTGTCCAAGTGTGTGAATGAGCGAAATGAAAAGCTCCAGATAACCCTGACCCGCTCGCTGAGTGTGCAGGACGGCCTGGACGAGATGCTGGACTGGATGGCAGGTGTGGAGAGTTCTCTGAAGGAACAAGGCCAAGTGCCTTTGAACTCTGCTGCTCTTCAGGATGTCATCAGCAAGCACATTGTAAGTGACCAGGAAAAAAGAAAATAAATAATACCACTTTTAGATTAAGTGAACTCACGGATTAAGCTCCCAGGATACGTGAATTTAAGGAGATAGAAAAACAGACATTTTATGAATATACCAGTACCTGTGAAAAGCAGTGCTTGCACAAAAGCAAATGTATAGAATGATTTTTTCTTTGGCGTATAGGAAGAGTTTTTGTATCCTTTTTCATGAATAGTATTCACTGTAGAGGGCTTACACGTACATTGCCTCGTTTAGCCTTGCTTCAGCCAGCTGCACTCGAGGTTAATCAGATCAATCTTGTTGTTGTCTAGCCTTTTAAAAATTAGGACCGTGGATAATCCCCAGGCTCCATTAGATCCCAGGGGCTGCTGAGAGGCAGCCACCTCCTGCCTCGCGCAGGCCACTAGCCAGCTGTTCTCTCCTCTCCCTTGAAGAGATTTGGGATGGGATCCCTCAAGGGAGAGATCAGACTTGTCAGTTAGTCCTATCCGTTGACCTTCCTTAGTCACAGTTTGTTCAAGCTAATGTTGTTATGAACAGTAACTTTTCGAGACTCTGGGACATTATTTGTAAGCATCCCTATAAAACATACGCCCTGGTTGGATTCATTTCAGATGCTGGAACAGGACATCGCGAGTCGCCAGAGCAGCATGAATGCCATGAACGAGAAAGTGAAGAAATTTATGGAAACAACAGACCCGTCCACCGCATCCTCGCTGCAAGCCAAAATGAAGGACTTGTCTGTTCGGTTTTCAGAAGCAAGTCATAAACACAAAGAGAAACTGGCCAGCATGGTGGAGCTGAAAACCAAAGTAGAAGGGTTTGAGAGCCTCTCAGAAAAGCTTCAGACATTTTTAGAGACAAAAACTCAGGCTCTCGTGGAGGCAGATGTGCCAGGAAAAGATGTTACGGAACTGTCTCAGTATATGCAGGTATGCCTTCCGTAGTATTCACGAGCTTATCAAACAAAGGAACAATTAAGGCAAGCCCATACATTTACTGGCAGAATTATAATTCGCCGTCATCACTTCAGTTACTGATGGATTCGTAAAGATCTCTGCTCTCCTCCTTTAAAAATCACAAACCCCAACATCTCCTTGAAGCCTTTGCTGGCTGCACTTTTCACATATCATAGGCAATATAAGCTTCTTTTTAAAAAACATGTTTTGTCTTTAAATATGTATTTTTTATTGATTTCAGAGAGGAAGGGAGAGGGAGAAGGAGAGAGAGATAGAAACATCAATGATGAGAGAGAATCACTGATTGGCTGCCTCCTGCACAACTCCTACTGGAGATTGAGCCCGAAACTCTGGCATGTGCCCTTGACCGGAATTTAACCTGGAACCCTGCAGTCTGTAGGCCAACAACGTTCTATCCACTGAGCCAAACCGGCTAGGGCTAAAAATATGTTTTTTAAATTGATTTCAGAGAGGAAGGGAGGGGGAGAGAGAGATGGAAACATCAGTGATGAGAGAGAATCACTGATCGGCTGCCTCCTGCACAGCCCCTATGGGGGATCATGTGCCCTGACTGGGAATTGAACCCTGACCTCCTGGTTCATAGGTCTATGCTCAACCACTGAGCCAAGCTGGCTGGGCGATATAAGCTTCTGATGTGCAGCACTCACAAAGGGACAGATGTAAAGAGTGCCTTTTTAAATTAAATGAAGCTTACTGTGTTCCTCTTCACACAGCCTGCTTGCATGTTTATTTATATGTAGAGTACTGACTACGGGGCAGGATTATTCTCATGAGAGATTTGTGTCCCATGCATACCTCTTGATGGAATGTCTTTTGAAGATTTAGCAACATCTTACATTGATTGACTATCTAAATGCTTTGTAGGAATCGACTTCCGAATTCTTAGAACACAAAAAAGATCTTGAAGTTTTGCAGAGTCTCTTAAAGGAGATATCCAACCATGGCTTACCAGGTGATAAGGCCCTGGTGTTTGAAAAAACAAATAATTTGTCAAAGAAATTCAAAGAAACGGAAGATACCATCAAAGAAAAGTAAGCACCACTTAAGAAACTGGATTTTACACTGCATGATACTAATTAGAATACATTATTTATATTTACTTACATAGAAACCTGAAACAATTTTGAAAACTTGTGCATAAGCATCAACTTTATAAGTGCTTTTACATTAATATTTTTTGCAATTAAAATTAACTGTAGTTTTGTTAAAATATTTAGGAGGGAAACTCAAGACTTCTTACATAAAAGTAGAGGGCATTAATGTAAGGAAAATGTGGTGGTAGTGTATTACTGAAAATAACCTTAACTCACTATAGTGTCTGAAGCCTTTGGCAAATACCATTTTTTATTTGCAAAGGAAGAAATAACCTTGAAAAATAGCCCATGGTTCATTGCTTTCTGGGCTCAATTCAGAAGCTGGCTTTTTTTTTTTTTTTTTTTAAAGTTTACTTTCTTAGGAGTCGTAGCTAATACATGACTCTATGAACACACAAGATAAGAAACAATAGAAGGAACCTAAGTTGAGCTAAAAAGCTGTCTAGAGATAAGCCTTGTGACTGAACTTTTATATTTCTGATCTCATTCTAGTTTAGAAGACATTGTACATCTGGTTTTGCTAAAATTTATACAGAAGACCCCCTCCCCAAATAGAAAATAATTATTTCTCTTTCAAGTATTTGTTATTTCTTCATAATTCTCTACTTAAAGCTTTTGACTGTTGTCTGAACTACTCAGAGAGCTATATTTTCCATCTTGTCATATCACATTTAATTCACATATTACAAGAAGAAACAGTCTTCATTTTCTTAGGTAAACTCTAGGTTGTTTCTTTCAAATGGACTCAATTTTAAAGCCATGTAGTCATCAGTAATTCGTCCAGCTGGAGTAGACTTTTATCTGCCAATATTCCATACACTTGCACATGTGCACATGTTACCCACATGTTGTCCACGTTCCAAATGGAACTGTCTTCACAGCTGTTCATGTGCTAGGCATGGGCCCTCCCTCCGAGGTGCTGAGGTACAGAAAGATCCATATAGTTAACCGTGGAGCTTCCAGAATCTCTGTAGGGGAGGCACCCCTTAAAATTTTTCAGTCACTAGCTCTTACCTCTTTTGGTGACTGAACTACCGTGTGTTCTAAGGCACCTGCTTTTAGCCATCCACTAAAGTGATTGTAGTATGGTGTAGAAACCACTAGGTGGCGGTACGTTTCCCCTCATGTCTCTGATGTGTAAATGTTTCCCTCTGGCAATAAGCACCATATAAAGTGGACAGATCAAAGCTCATTGAATCTAAATAATGTTAAAACTGTTTATGTAGCCTTAGAGCTTATGTAGCCTTATAGAATGCCTTTACATATGGGTTACAGATTTCTTTACTTCTCCTAACTTTATCTATAGACCCTGCCTGTGGGAAATGGACAAAGAAATACCACCTATAAACCTTTCCTCCTGTATCAAATGGTTAGAGCATATGTGGGGGAAGATTTTTTTTCTTGATATTAAGCCCAATGTGAGAATGACTATTTATTAGTAATTAGCTCTTTGGAGCATGCGCTTTCCATGGCTTACATTCCTCAAATGGTTTCTGTTACCTAGAAAAGAAGCTGTATCTTCTTGTCAAGGACAGATGGACGCCTTCCAAGTCCTTGTTAAATCATTAAAGTCCTGGATCAAAGAAACAGCAGAAAGAGTTCCCATCGTGCAGCCTTCCTTCGGTGCAGAGGATTTAGAAAAATCTTTGGAAGAAACTAAGGTGAATCATTGTATCAGATACTAATTTCTCATTTGCCTTTGTCAGTAATTAGAGGTTAAGATTAATAGTTGTTTCCTGTTATTTAGCATCACGTCAGTTAGAGCCTCATGCACATACAACATATTTTGGTGATATTTGGAAATCAGTGAATAGGGTTAACCAATCCTTCTGAGGAATTAATTTGTGTGTTTTAAGAGATATATTAGTGAGTTGCTGACTCTTAAAGTATCTAAATTTCCTTCCCCACCAAGTCTTTCCTTAGTTTCAGCTATTTTTTACACCATTTCTCATAATGTTAAGTAAAAGAATCCCTCTTTAAGTCAACATTTTACTGTCGCTTGGAGATGTCACTGTAACTAGTATTTGAAGGTAAAAGTGATTTGAATCTCTAGTGCAAAGTGTACAAGTTTTTTGTCATTTGGCTCATCAAAACCTACGACCAGTTATGCCAATTTTTATATTCCAAATCTGTAAAGGTGTGTGTTTTTAAAAAATCCATTGAAATTTCGATGATTAAAATTTGCTATTAAGTGGAATTCTGAATTCCCTTAAAAAAAAGTGTTTCCAGTACATTTCTTCTTGTAGCTTGACTGTTACCTAGCATAGTTTTCCGTGCTTACAGTTGACAGTTTAGAACCTATGGCAGCGAGGAGTAGCTGACTTCCACGGTGGCTGGGAGCAGAATGCAAGCTGGACCCCACTTCCCTCTCACTGCTAACAGCGTTAACAGTCACCTGGGCTGTTGGAGCAAGTAGGGATGGTGCCTTTTTCCTCCACCCACTCCCCCATGAATCAGGACCCACGATCATCATTGTTTTAAGACATGTTTAAGAAATTTGGATTATAATGTGTAACTTCGAAAATATTACAAAGACTGAAAAATAATGTGTTTTTATACCTCAAGAAATTACAAGAGAAGTGGAGTTTGAAAGCACCAGAGATTCAGAAAGTAAACGACAGTGGGATTTCACTATGTAACCTAATAACTGCCGTGACTACACCTGCAAAGGCAATAGCAGCCGTTAAATCAGGTATGTGCTTTATTGATATTCATGGCAAAAACCATAAGAATTGGGCCCACTCGTGTGAATTTTATTTGTGTGTGTTACTTTTTAGATTTTAATGCATAAACTAATCTCAGAAATGCGAAGGGAAAGTGACAAGAAAGATGGCATCTTAACCTCTATTAGAGGTTAAGATTAATAGTGCCATGGAAAAGTATCTGTACTCATCACATTTCAAATCCCTCTATGTTTTATTTTATGAAAGACGGCAGCTAAAACATAGCCAAATTAATCTGTAAGAATAAGGAACAACATATTGGGGAAGTGGAAAGATCACATTTCAATTTGTTGGGTTTTTTTTTTTTTAACCTTAATTAATGGGTATGTTAAAATTCTCTTTGAAATAATGGATAAAGAAATGAGCCTGATCTCCTGGGAGAGAAGAAGTGAGGGAAGGAAACAGGTTCTTTTCTGTAGAGTGGACCTTTCATTCTATTCCCATCTGCTTTTATTCCTTCCACGATTCCCAAAGAAAACCAGTAAATAATAGTTTAACCAGTATATCCAAATCACAATCTTTTCCACTCTCCTCAATAGAAAGGGAGACTCATGGATGAATAGTGTTTCTAAAATTAATTCAGGTTGTGGGAATAGTTTTTAACTTAAAACATAATTATATTGTTGTCAATATCGGGTTTTCTTTTTAAACCCAAGAATAGACAGAAGGCAGATCGCATATCTTGATTTTCTGAGAGTTTCTGTGGTTTATCTGTCCTGCCTAGCCCTCAGCTGTCCCCATTGTGAGGGACAATTCAGCTGGGACTCTCAACCAAGCATTTATTCCGCTCTATTAATCCCATTTCAGGGAACCCTCATATTATATATGGAGTGATGATCTCTCCTTTCTCTTTCAATCAGACTTCCTGAAACGTCAAGTTTATTTTTAAGAAAAGGAATTCTATTGTGTTAGTTCTTTATGTTCACTTTATATTGGCAATAGTAAAAAAATTTTTTTTCTATTCTTGGTAACTACTAAACATAGTAGGAATAAATACTGAGCACTTTCATCTGAAATGCCTTTCTGTGTGATTTTTTTTTTAAAAGGGACAAAATTTAGGTAAGATTCAGATATTTAAATGTTTTTGTTTGTTTGGACTCCTTCTCATGTGGTTAGTTTTGGGATATATCTCTGTGTTTTGGGTAGGTAGCCAATGCATACTTGAATGAGAAAGTCTAACTATTTAACATTTTGATGATGAAAAAGGTACCAATGCTACATGTTTAGATAATTAAAGAGAAATAATAATTGCTGCTCATCGAGCCATGTCTATATTTTGTAGGCAATAGGTTTACTGTGTTTAATTCTTACAGTGGTCTCACAAGATAGGTATTTTGGTCCCCACCAGTGTGGTGAAGTGGTGATTAATTTGCCCCGTCACACAGCTCGTAATTAGTGGGACTGGGATTAAAATTCAGGTGAGTTGAAAGCCAGAGCCCAAGTACTCAGAGCCACTGTGCTCTCCTCTCTCTGTTGACATAATGTGAGTTTAGTAATAGGGATTTTTTTTTTTTTTACTTTTTTCTATCATGTCTTTTTACATCACTCTGCCTCTGTTCAATCCATGCGAACACTAAGTACCTGCATCAGACAATTTTCAGTTCCTTACGTGAGGCAGACGTTCTTTTTGTCTGTCAATTGTGTATGCTTTGTGCAACACACACACTGAGCGACTTCTGAGCATCAGAGACTTGATCATTTGTCATTAAAGTAACTTGGCCAACAAAGAAACCTTATCACAAAATGGTATTATTATAAGTGTGTATTTAATGAGTAACGTATAGTAGTAAACTCTAAATTTACTGAAACTAATGTTTAAGATGATCATATTACCATTGTAAGAATAAATTTTGTATAGAAGAGAGGATATGGCTTGATCTTTAAATTTTGGATATTTAATTTTGAAATTGAATCATACAGGGTGTCCCAAAATATGTGTACACACTTTGAATGATTATAAAGTCAGTATTTATTAACATGCAGCTAATTTTCAAAATTTAAAAGAATCTACAGAAATGCATAATTTTTTTGTTCATTGCCTATTTTCAAATTGATGACCCTTCTGGTCCAGGCACTGCTGATAACATGAACCAATGGAATCACAAACACCAAGAATCATTTCGTTAAGTATTTATGCATCTCAATTCATCAACTGTTGCTGGTTTTGTACCATAGAATTTATCTTTCATGTATTCCTCTAAAAAAAGTCTAGCAGCACTTAAAGATATTTTTTCTTTGATCAAAGTTTAATATGGGTTAAACCTTCACCTGTTATTTCAAATCAGTTAAATCTGAAATGGAGTGAAAATTAAGTGAGTTATCAGCTATTAAAGTGTGTAACATTTGTGGGTGGGGTTACCTATATTTTACATTTTTAAGTAGTAATAAAATGTTTAAATGATTACTGCTTACAGGGGTTTGATTTAATGTCATCTACTATTAATATATAGAAATATTATGGAAATTTATGACGAGTGACTTCAATGTTAATATTTTTGCAGGTGGAGTAATATTAAATGGTGAAGGGACAGCCACAGATACTCAGGAAATTTTGGCAAATAAAGGTGAGTGCTTATTGATTAAAATAATTGGGTCTTCTTTTTTGAGAGGAGATCTTCTTAGAGGTGTACAGTAGTTATATTGACATTTCAAACTTGAGTTAAAATGGTATTAACATAATAGTCCCATTCACTATAAACATCATACTTATATGACATCCTATGCAGTTTTGTTCATCTGAAATTAGTGAAATCTGGCAGTTTGGTTTGGCATTTGGTTATGTTTCCTTCTTTTAGGTTAATTTGTGCTATTTTGTCACTTGACATATTATTTAAGCTACTTCCTTGAATTTGATACCTGAAGAATTAATAAGTAATATTTCATGGTTTTGGTTTTTTATTCTATTTAAAATATATGTTTCATTCCACTTGTATTATGTAATGTCCCTAAATTATTTGTCATTAAATAGCATTATAAGATGATCTAACCTTTTACTTCTAAAATTCTATCACTTGATCATAGTAGGCTTAATTTAACAAAGTAGAAGGGAATATCATATAAAGCAAACATTTCTTTCTAGAGCTCTACTCTAAACATCTGGAAAACGTGTCCTAAAAATGTAATAATTTTTCTTATTCTTAGGATTAACTTCTATTAAAAAAGACATGACTGACATAAGCCACAGTTATGAAGATCTTGGCCTCTTACTTAAGGACAAAATAGCTGAATTGAGTACTAAACTCACCAAATTGCAAAAGGCTCAGGAAGAATCAAGTGCAATGATGCAGTGGTTACAGAACATGAACAAAACTGCAGCAAAATGGCATCAGGCACCTACACCTACAGATACCGAAGCTGTGAAGACCCAAGTTGAGCAGAATAAGGTATATGCTAGAGACTTCCTGAAGACACGAAAGAGAACAGACTGGTGTTCAGAAGTGAGCCCTGGTGCTCAGGAGGCCTGTTCTGATTTCTTGCTCCATAAACTTCAGCAAATAATTGGCCAGTTTTGTTTAATGTGCCTTTATGTAGAGATTGATTACAGCAATCACCTATTTTTGCACACAGACATTATAAAGATGAGTGAACTGTTGGGTATAAGCAGCGTTGCCACCTTTAAATCAGTTTAAGTCTGGGATTTTAACCCGTCAACTATTGGGAAAGATTTATGTAAGGGCTAAGTGTATTAGGGATCTGTTCTGTCTAGTATGAAATAGGGGAGCTCATGCTTCCCCATTCTTTCATAGACAGTATTTCTTTCTACAACTGTCCATATTGGGAAAATGGTTTTACAGTGAGGCAATGATGGCAAAAATGTCTACAAACTCTAACCTATATTTGAACTCTATATTGTATTGTCCAGAAAAATGCTTATTCACTAGCACATTCTCAAATCTGGCAGTCTTTGTCACCAGATCTTTGATTCATCTGATAAGGATTTTATTTTGTTTATTTTTTATTGATTTTATTGGGGTGACATTGGTTCACAAAACCATACAGGTGTCAACAAAACATCATCTGCACACTGCATGGTGTACCCATCACCCCAAGCAAAGTCTCTTCCCGACCCCATTTCCTGTCCTTTGCCCACCTCCACCTATGATTATCTTGTTAATTTCAATCTTTCTGACGTCACCTTCCTTTTTCCCCAAAAGGAGTTGTTTCAGAATAATATGAGATTCTTCCTAGGTAATGATGGGGATGAGTCGTTATCTCTGTATCGATGGCACTTCTCTTCGGGGTTCTTGTATCAGACCACTGGAGACTAGGAGGAGCAGGAAAGGAAAGTAACTGTGGAATCCAGGTCCTCACCCCCTTCAGCCTTTTACGGCGGACTCTCTCTTTTGGTCATGCTAGAGAAAACGTTCCCTATCGTAATCGTGTTCTTGTCTTTTGATGTAGACATACTTTAATGCAGTTACTTAATTTTATTTTTCATCCTTCGTAGTCATTTGAGGCAGAACTGAAACAAAACGTAAACAAAGTGCAGGAGTTGAAAGACAAATTGACAGAGCTGTTGGAGGAGAACCCAGACACTCCTGAGGCCTCCAAATGGAAACAGATGTTAACAGAAATAGGTATGTCATGTTACACCGACTCCATGAACAGAAGCTCAGTCTTTTTTTTTTTTTTCCTAATCCTAATCTTTATCAGAAAACATTTATCCAACAGCCTCACTTATTGGACAGTTTCACAGTCTGTTTTCGCATATATAAAAGTGTAATTTCAAATTAAATTGTGCTAACTTGGCATTATTTTATCTTGTGGGTCTTTCTTGGATTTTTGCTAACCAGAGTGATTAAATTTATTTTTTTGAAGAAGGTAGACACTAGTCAATAACATTCTGTGCGTTGAGTAGCATGTTTTCATTATTGCTTATTTTTTACTAGATTTTTGGTGCTTCTAATTGTTTATGTTGTATTATATTTTAATTTAAATGTTCCTTTTAGTTTATTTGTCTGGAAAAAGGTAGGCTCTCTTCTCTTCCATGGGGTTCCCTTGGGGACTCCTCCAGATCCTACTTTATGCTCTTCTTCTCTTCCCCAACCAGGATTAAAAAGCAGCTCCCCACAGAAGGCTCAGGGTTTTGCCTCCAGAGTTATCCTCCCCTGTCAGGCCTGCCCCTATATAACTGTTCCTCCTAGGTAAAGAATCTTCACACGCCCGATTACCCTATCCCCCTGTTCATTACAACAATAAGGAAATGAGTGTAAGACAGTGATACCAGTTTTCCCACTGCATGGAACGGCTTTTCGGAATTCAGTGAGTTCGTGTGTGTACAGCACAGATGAATAGTACCTGACACATAGTGCTGTGTGTTTGCTTTGATGATAATAAGAATTATTTTACTTTCAATCATTCCATTATTTTTAGCTAAAGATTAGACTCAGATATGCCTTGATATATTTAGAAATCTATAAGTGTGTTTTCATTATCCTAAGGGACCTTAATGTTCAATGGTGTATTTAATCCCATTATAGAGAATCCTGTTGCATTATAATGAATTCTCCCTAATTCAGTGGCTCTCACCTGGGATATCAGAGCTACTTGGGGGAATATTATTAAGATTTTACAATAGGAGTGGGAGTGAAGAATGTGTATTTCAAAAAAGTTTCCTGATAAGATTTAGATATTTCTTCCTCTCAATTTATTGTTTTAATTGCATTACTATTTTGTTAGACTGTGTGACTACAATGTGCCCTATAGAATGATGCCATTAGACAGGATTTTGGGGAAGGGTCTTTTAAAATCAGGCCTTTAGTATATGGTATGCTAGGTGAAAAAATCCATCAAATCAACCAATTCTATCCCTCAGTGAATGTTTGTTGAGTGACTGTTGTGTTCCAGTGCTGGTCAATAACTTGGCTTCAGGAGCAGGCCGTCAGGAGGGTGGGAGGACAGGAACAGCTTCCTAGCAGAGGGTAAAATCCAGAGGAGTGGGAAGGAAGGGTAGACCTGGGATACATGGAGAGGAGGTAGAGCATGCTAGTATGGGCCTGTGTTGAACAGAAGTCAGTTTGGTGATATTGGTTAAGATCAGCAGGGCTAGATCTGAGGATTCATCTTGAAGTGCAAACCCTCTAAGATTAGTAGACAAGGGTTAGTTTGTGGGAGGCCCTGAATGTCAAGCAGAGGTCTTCAGATTTTATTATCTATGGTGAGGAGTTAGTTATTCAAGAATTTTAGCCTAGGAAGTGACATTTAAAAGTGATTTGTTTTTGTTTTAGAGAGAGAGAGAGAAATTATTGTAGAACCAAATGGGTTGCAGCTGAGAAACACTAATGGCAGGGAAAGTAGTTAGAAGACTGGTAGTCTAGGTCATTTCAGTAGTTCTCAAAGTATGTTCCTGGGAGCAGCAGCCACAGCAGCACCTGGGAACAGGTTAGAAATGCAAAATTTCAGGCCCCAGGTCAGACCTCCTGAATCAGAAACTCTGGGGTGGGCCCAGCAACCTGTGTTAATCATCCTTCCAGGTGAAGTTAATGCAGCTAAAATTTGAGGAACACTGGTCTAGCCCAGTAGTCGGCAAACTCATTAGTCAACAGAGCCAAATATCAACAGTACAACGATTGAAATTTCCTTTGAGAGCCAAATTTTTTAAACTTAAACTATATAGGTAGGTACATTGTTATTAACTTAATTAGGGTACCCCTAAGCTGGCCTTTGCTAAAAACTCAAGGGGCCAAAGAGCCGCATGTGGCTCGCGAGCCGCAGTTTGCCGACCACTGGACTAGGCAAACCATGGTGAGGACCAAAATGGAGTTAGGGCATTGGAAATGTAAAGGATGGGTTTGAGGTTTTAGGACAAAGGATATAGGAGAGTCATAAAAGAACATTCTGAATTATTGCATCTCAGTGACATGGCAGAGAGAATAACCTTTGAAAGAAATCTAAAAGTCAGAAAAGTCCACAAATTTTGATAGGAGCATAGTGAGTTTTTAAATTTTTTTATTAAATGTATTGGGGTGACATTGGTTAATGAGATTACATAGGTTTCAAATGTACAATTCTATGATACATCATCTGTATATTATATTGTGTGTTTACCACCCCAAGTCAAGTAATGAGGTTTTGGTGTTTTTTTAAATGATAAGTTTAAAGAGTTAGTGAGATTTCTTAGTGTAATTTTCAAGCAGCTGGTTACTAACATGCAACTTGAATAGAAGAGAATGATTGAGTACAGATATAAAAATTTGGGGGTCACAGCCCTGGCCGGGTAGCTGAGTTAGAGTGTTATCCAATACGCCAAGGTTGCAGGTTTGATCGCCGCTGAGGGCATTTACAAGAATCAACCAACGAATGCACAAATAAGTGGAACAACAAATTGATGCTTCTCTCTCTCTCTCTCTCATCAATAAATAAAATTTAAAAATTTTAAAAATGGGAATCACTTACCTAGAACCAATCATTGAAGATTTAATATTAAACAAAAGAATTAATGTCCATTGTTCTAGCAGGTCAGTTATAGTTGGATTAACAGACTCTAGAGAACTTCTAAAAGGAATGAGGGAGCTCAGGATCCTGTTTGCTTTAAGGAATATTCCATATTCTGTGTTATCTTCTAACATTGGATTCAAATTTACTTTCCTCTTACTTCATTTGACACACAACCATCAGGGCCATAAAATATGTATCAATAAATGCAGTTCTCTTAGCTTAGACTTTAATCAACTCTGTAAGAAGAGTTCTAGAGAATGATAGCTATTATATATCATTTTGAGTCACATCCTGCGGTCTTCCTAGATATAATCATGTTAAATGTATAAAAACCAAACACCAGTTTTCTGTTTTCTTTCAGACTCTAAGTGGCAAGAACTCAATCAATTGACAGTTGATAGACAACAAAAACTGGAAGAATCCTCTAATAATCTAACTCAGTTCCAGACCGGAGAGGCTCAGTTAAAACAGTGGCTTGTGGAAAAAGAACTGATGGTCAGTGTTCTTGGGCCCTTGTCCATTGACCCAAATATGCTAAACACACAAAGGCAGCAGGTGCAGGTGAGTATTACTTGACTTAACAAGACAAATGTTTTCATTACAAATATATTAGCTTTGGAGAGTATGTGCTTTCAGTGCTGTGGAGTATATTTGTAATGTCTCCGATGCCCCTAAGATACCGTCCTGAGGTTAATGGTAAACCCCAGAGGACTAAAGCTGTGAGGCATCTCAGAGTAGCATACTGAGCCCAGGAGTGGATTAAGTCCCTTGATCATTTCATTTGGATTGTGGTTTATGCAGACCCTGTTACAAAGGGCCGTCTTTGAAGTGTTAATGTGATTGTATAAGTAATAACATTTTTATGAGAAGCTAGTATATGCTTTTTATTGTTTAGAAACGACTCCTTTGAGGTTTTGTTTATTTTGAGCATGATAGTAGATAATGAAACTTATAAACTTCATGCAATACAGTCTTGACGGGGGCTGGGGGTGTGGAGGGGGAGAAACTGAATAAGAGGAGAAAGAATAAGGGAAGCAGAGAGGGAACCTCGAAACCCAGGGGGTTAGTTAGACTAGACTAATTATAAGTGAATAAATCCACAAGGGGAAAAACATCCATAAAATTTAAGGTGGCTGGAATCGCAGAAGCTCTCTTGGGGTTGCGGTGAGATTTCTGTATGGGTGAGGAGTGGTGTTAGAGCAGAGAGGCTGATCCTGAACTTGAAAGATACAAATCCATGTACATTCGCCATGTGAAGAGGATGGAAACAAAAGCTGTACATAAACATTTAGGGAGAAATAATCATCCCCAATCCTGGTAGTCTCTCAGCGATAGATAAAATATTGTACTAAAGAAAAATAAAATGTTTGGGTCTTCTGTTTTATAATGAGAGCCAATGTTGACCTTGCACATTCTGAGCAACATGATTTAAAACCATGATTATAAAGACTGTCAATAAATCTTAAGTTCAAAGAAACCTTTGTAAATCAATGCACCATGAGTTAATCTAGTCTAACTCCCTTTGGTGTAAAATGCTATAATTTTTAAAATCCTACAAAGAGAAAAGTACAAGTAGAAAAACAACAAATCTGTGTTAGTGCAATGGGAATTTGTCCAATAGCAGTGTTTTCCTTTTATATGAAAATTTGTACATGAATTTTTGTTCCTTTTGCCCAGACTGCTGAAAATATTTATATGCCTTGTTTTCCCCTTTGGGGGATCTTATTTTGGGCAAAATGGAACAGTACCAGAGCTTTTTGGATTACTTTAAGGTAATTGCACTGCCCTCCAAATCAAAATTAGGAAAGCAGTAGCTGAACTTCAAAAAGAAAAACTAGATAAGTAGCATTTCTGTCTCTTTAGAAACTTAGAGCTGTGTTTAATTATTCAATAATTTGTGTGTTTATTTACCCTCATTTCGTCTTTACCTTAGATTCTGCTGCAAGAATTTGATACCCGCAAACCTCAGTATGAGCAGCTCACGGCAGCAGGCCAAGGCATTCTGAGCCGACCTGGTGAACACCCTGCTTTCCATGGGATTGTGAGAGAGCAGCTAGCAGCTGTGACCCAGAAATGGGACGGCCTCACAGGACAGTTGAGTGACAGATGTGACTGGATCGACCAAGCCATTGTCAAAAGCACACAGTATCAAAGCCTGCTGAGAAGCCTTTCTGATAAACTGGGGGATTTGGACTACAAACTCAGCAGCAGTGTGGCTGTGAGCACACACCCTGATGCTATGAGCCAGCAGTTGGAAACAGCCCAAAAAATGAAGGAGGAAATAGAGCAGGAGGCGAAGCAGATACAAGTGGCCCGGGCCCTCTGTGAGGAGTTGTCAGCCCTGGTTAAAGAGGAGTACCTGAAAGCAGAACTCAGTAGGCAGCTAGAAGGCATCTTAAAGTCATTCAAGGATATTGAACAAAGAGCAGGTTTGTCTCTCTTCTTTTAACACATCTATTTCTAGAAATAGAGATCTTAGATCGTCTATTTCAAAGCTGTTGCCAGGAATCTGGGATCCTAGAGAGAATCTGTCCCCATCGGGAGCATATGTGAAGAGGAGGCTGCTCACACAAGTGTGGAGAGCAGGTGTGTTCACGGACACACACAGTGAGGGTCGTTCCACACAGACAGTGGAGGGACATGTTGGCAAAATCCACTTAACGAGGGAAGGCCCGTTCAGATTTCAGGTTTTCCATTTTGATTTTTAAAAGATGTAAACATTGTTGCTGTGTGACAAACCTGTGTCACCAGATAAACAGATGAATACCGTTAGCAAAAAGGCGTTGCCTCATTTTCTCATCTGCAGCTATTTTGTCTGACTCTGTCGGACATCCGCATTTCTGGAAAAATGTGTGAAAGAGAAGCATGTGGCTCTGCTTTCCTCTCACCTCCTGTGGCCCCGATTCTGTGACATGTGGACGAGGGTTTGTCCCAGGCAGCAGCAGTGAGTTACTGACTTCAGAGGGGCCTGCCTAGGAAGAGCACATTCAGCTGCTCTATCTGTCCTGCTTGAAAAGTAACACTAGGTGTCTTGCAACCTAGTAAAGACTCCATTCATACTTTTTAATTGATTGGGTTTGTTTATTGATCACATCAGTTAGGCTTACTCATTTACTTTGACATCATATTGATAATATTAGCTATTGAGATTATGATTATTACTGCGATGGACACTTTTATATGACAGGCATTAAGCTAAGAACTTATGTACTGTCCCTCAAGGACCACAACAACTTTTACGAATGTTGCCAGTTTACATCTGGGGAAATGAGGCTTAGAGGTTTAATCCTTTGCCCAGGGTTCCCCAGGTCCTGAGAGGTTGAGGTGAGACCCAAACCCACGCTGTTCCTATGGGTTTCATTATATTGTCTCCATGATAATGTACAAGTCATAGAAGTAGTCATATTTGATAAGAGGTGGATCACTTATCAGCATACTTAGAACTGTGAGCAGTTGTCACTTCCACTTCCTGGAATGGAGACGACCTCGCAGAGCAGACAGCGTGTGACTGTCCTCTGCTTGTCCTCTACCACCCTGCACCTTTACACAGTGTTCCTGATTCCCATCATCTCCCCTGCCTCACCTTGATTGTCTTTTTGTTGTTGTTGCTGCTGCCCCTACCTCTTGCTCCCTTTACCCCCTTTGTCAATAACTTGTGCTCACTTGTAGTTCTTATAGTCAGTGCTGAGAAAACTCTTGCTTTTAGACAGTCCTATACACATATTGGTTGATTTTCCTTTTGGCTTCTCATAGATTAAATCAGCATTTTGATGTAAAATAAACATGCCTGTAATTTCATTTTTAGAGAGTCATGTCCAGCACCTTCAGTTGGCCTGTGCCAGCTCTCATCAGTTTCAGCAGATGTCTAGAGATTTTCAGGCGTGGCTGGATACAAAGAAGGCAGAACTAAACAAGTCTCACCCAATATCAGCTAAACTCGATGTCTTGGAGTCCTTAATGAAAGATCAGAAAGACTTTAATAAAATGTTGACTACTCAGTCTAGTATTTATGAAAAAACCATTGTGGAAGGCGAAAATCTGTTATTAGAAACACAAGGGTCAGAGAAGGCAGCCTTACAGTTACAACTTAACACAATTAAAGCCAATTGGGATGGATTTAATAAGCAGGTGAAAGAAAGAGAAGACAAGGTAAAAGATTGCTTGGGAAAAGCCCTCAAGTATAAAGAACACGTGGAGACTCTCCGGCCATGGATAGATAAATGTCAAAACAACCTGGAGGAGATAAAATTTTACCTGGATCCTGCTGAAACAGAGAATTCTATTGCCAAGTTAAAGTCTCTGCAGAAGGAAATGGACCAACACTTCGGGATGGTGGAATTGCTGAACAACGCAACTAACAGCTTGCTCAGTGTCTGTGAGACAGATAAAGAGGTGGTTACAGATGAGAATAAATCACTGAACCAGAAGGTAGACCTGGTCACTGAACAACTTCACACTAAGAAATTCTCTCTGGAGAACATGGCCCAGAAGTTTAAAGAATTTCAAGAAGTGTCTAAAGAAGCTAAAAGGCAGCTTCAGTGTGCAAAGGAACAGCTAGAGGTCCATGATTCTCTAGGAGCTCAGGCTTACAGTAGCAAATACCTGACCATGTTGCAGACTCAGCAAAAATCACTTCAGGTCTTGAAGCAACAGGTAGATTTGGCCAAAGGCCTTGCACAGGACCTTGTGGCAGAAGCCTCAGACTCAAAGGGAGCCTCTGATGTTTTATTACAAGCAGAAAACATAGCTCAAGAGCATAATGTCCTAAGTCAGCAGGTTGATGAGAAGTGTTCATTCTTAGAAACGAAGCTTCAGGGTATTGGACATTTCCAGAATACCATCCGGGAAATGTTTTCTCAGTTTGCAGAGTTTGATGATGAACTGGATAGCATGGCCCCAGTGGGGAGAGATGTAGAAACATTACAAAAGCAAAAGGAGGCTATTACGGCCTTCCTGAAGAAACTAGAAGCCCTCATAGCTAGCAACGACAATGCCAACAAAACCTGCAAGCTGATGCTGGCCACAGAAGAAAACTCTCCTGATCTTGTCGGAATCAAAAGGGACTTGGAGGCTCTAAGCAAACAGTGCAAGAAGTTGCTGGACCGAGCACAAGCCAGAGAAGAGCAGGTGGAAGGGACAATTGAGCGTCTCGGCGATTTCTACAGCAAATTGAAGGAATTTTCTACTCTGCTTCAGAAGGCCGAAGAACATGAAGAGTCTCAAGGCCCCGTTGCTATGGAAACAGAGACCATCAACCAGCAGCTTAACGTGTTCAAGGTAGGGAATTCTTCATTTTTACTGAGCAGTTTTATTATTATAGGAAATTTCTCATTGTTATTGAAAGGAGATGATCTCTTTTGTAGAACCTTCTCATGATTGTCACGCGGTGTTTGAGCTTGAATGAGCATAAATGGGGTAATATCCAGGCACATGGGGTGGGGGGAGTTCCAAGCTTCCTGGGGGTTTGAGCCCTCATAGGATGAGGCCTAAGATGATACAAGGAGTTCAAAAGAGTGCGTGGAGCGTCCTAGCACTTTTCCATGAAGCCTGAAACTGACATCATGGAGTCTGTTAATGATCTCATTCGCGGCTGACATCTGGAGGGCCCAGAACTGTGTTTTGAACTCTGCTGCCGGGCCCACTCCCGTACATGAAAGCTTGTTCTCTTCATGTTTGTCTCCCAGCATTTTCTTTAATGGTGAATTATAGACTTTTCCTGCCCTTTCCTTTTTTATGGTCTTCTTATCCTTCTTAATTGAATTTCATTTTGTAAACTTTTTTTCTTCCAAGAGTTCATGTTTTTAAAGAGTGGGGTTCTATGCTGTAATCCTGATTTTATAAAGCAAAGATCTTGGACGCAGCCCTAGAGGGTTAGGAGTAAATCATTCTTTGAATGGACAATAGGCTCCTTAGGGCTGAGGAATGTCTGCCACTTGGTAGCACTCAGTGATGCTTGATGAAGGGAACATTAGGTAAACAGGGTCGGCAGGGGTGCGGTGTCACTAGAGTTGGCCTCATTTATGATAGGAAGCACAAAAGTTGCATCTCACCAGGGGGCAAAGCTATGTTCACCCCTGCACAGAGGTCTGAAATATCAAGCATTTGCTGCATGGGACTCCTGAACCTGTGGTGTGGGTATGGGTCCTGTCCTATTGATGAGGCATGTTTTACTTTCCAGTAGGAACTAGTGTGGGGATAAGCCCCACCATTAGCACATAAAGGATAAAATAAGACCAAATAAAAATAATTTGCAAAAACCAAATTGTTTCCCATGAGAAATGAATGTAAATGAAATGGACTTCCAAATTCTGTGCTGTTGTATTTAACATAGTGTTTCCCTTGCTCATCCTTAATAACAGTATCAAGGTGACTGAATTTTGAAAACTTCAGAACAACTTCATTTTCTCCTTTTCCTCTTCTTCCTCCTCCTCCTACTTTCTTCTCCTTCTCCTTCCTCTCCCTCCTCCTCCTCCTCCTCCTCCTTCTCCTCCTCCTCCTCCTCCTCCTCCCTCTCCCCCTCCTCCTCTTCCTCTTCCTTTGCCCCCTCCTCCTCCTCCTCACTATTATGGTTATTTGCTGTTTATAAAGTGCCTTAGAAGCCCCGGTACCTTTAGGTCTTAAACATCTGTGATTCTGTATTTACATCTTGATTCTTAAAGTGAAGGAAAGTATCTACTGTTGACTTTAGTTTCTTCATTACCCTGTCAAACTTCCATTATTTCTGATTTGCAACATAGAGACTTCATATGAGAAGATTCTGTATGAGAAAAGCCAAGCTTTGTGGCAGTTTGCTGCCTCTGAGCCTGGGGGAGAGCTTGAGGTGGGATGAGTCTTCCTCAGAGAGAACTTCAGGATTTTCTGTAGAACTCAGACAAAACTTGAAAGCATAAATGACAGTAACCAAGCTTTTTACTCAGGACATTTAAGCATGTTTAGTGCCTTTGTGAAAAATTTTCATTTCTCTAGATTTTCTATAAATTTGTATTGAAAAACAAACAAATGAGTTTCTTCATTTCTCTCCACTACTTCAACTCTCTGTAAGAAAATGGGCAAAAATAATGGAGCTGTTGCCTAAGGACGGTGGGAAAAGTGGCTCTCCATGGAGAGAATTCTTTTGAAAGTAAGAAGAAGCAAGAAATAGGAGTCCTATCACCATTGCACTGAAAGTGTTTTGCAAATGGAAAAGTACTAAATTTAGTATCATTACCATCAGTGGTTACAGAGATTGTTGTATTCGATTGTGAAGAAAAATAAACCACTTAGGGTGCTACGTCAGTCTGTTCTCTGGTATCTTCGGAGGGAGTTGATTGGTTTTAATGACATTCAATAATAAAGAATATAATGATATACCACCAGTGTCTTGAGACCCAGTGATTCAACTGAAAGTTTCCAAGTGGACAGATCATCTGCATTTAATATAGTCCAGTGCCCTGGCCAGTGTGCCTCAGTGGTAGAGCATTGGCCTGTGCACCAAAAGGTCGTGGGTTCGATTCCCAGTCAAGGGCAGGTACCTGGGTTGCAGATTTGATTCCTGGCCCCCACTGGGAGCATGTGCAGGAGGCAACCAATTGATGTGTCTCTCTCACATCAATGTTTTAGCTCTCTCTCTCTCTTCCCCCCTCCCTCCCACTCTCTCTTAAAAAAAATCAATGGAAAAAATATCCTTGGGTAAGGATTAACAAAACAAACTAATGTAAAAAAGAGTATTATTATGGTAAATAACGTGGTAGTTTATACATTCACTAATTCTATTTATTTGTGTGTGTGTGTGTGTGTGTGTGTACACGGGCCTGCATGCTCTAGAAAAGGAGCATTGACAACAGTTAACACTTACGTGTCAAGCCTTTTTCTAAACTCTCCTTAATCCTGTTAACAGGAGAGGTTTATTATAATAACAGGAGAGGCTGTTATTATCCCCATTTTATTCTAAGGAAGCTGAGACCCAGAGAGGTTCTGTGACTTGCCCAAGGTCACACCTGTAGTGAGCATGAGAGCCTGGATGTTTATCACATTGCACATCTGGTATTTTTTCTGGGAAATGTTCAGATCATCTGTACTGTAACCTAATTCGGTGGCATGAGTAACCAGCCATTGTTCACTTTAATCCAAAGCACCAGAAACATGCACTGGAGGAATGCATTTTATAACAGGCTGCTATGAGAAAATGAGATAAATATGCATGAAATTGTCTTAGAAACTGATATGTAGATGCTGTGATGGTGATGGTAGTGGTGGTGATTACCACCACCAGGAGAAATCAGACCTTTCATTGTCTTGGTGATTATATCTTAAGTGATAAATTAGTTTACAATTCAGATCTTAATTTAGTTACTGTTGGGCATAGATATTAAGTGGAATGGTTTGTATTGAGTGAAAAACCAATAGTTTGCTTAAAAATAGCAAACTACTAGTTATTCTAATTTCTGAAAATAGAACAGAAAAGCACTGAAGGTACTGGGTTTTTAAAGTCTATTTTTCTTTTAGACTTCAAAATATAATCCTGTTTGCCAATACTCTTTTGGTAGGCCTCGCTAATGTCACAGATAAAATCTTATAATAATTTTTAATAATATAAAATAAACTACCTTTAGAGTTGGACTAAAACTTAATAGCTATTACCCAGTAACTCAGTATGGAGTACCTTTTATTCGCTAGGAACTTAATGGGTTATTTAAGTAGGTTTGACAGACTTTCACAGCTACCATTTTCTCCCTCCCCCAAACATAACCTAAGAAATAACAGTTAATATCCTTGAAAGGACAAAATTAATTCATGTTTAAGATACCAACCCAGACATAATGATTAAAAATAAATGCTATTCTGAACCACATGTCCTAACTCACTGTCAGTGAAAACTATTCCAAGTGTCAAAAATAGATTGGTGTTACCTTTTGAGTTAGCTTCAAGTTTTTAAACTATTTTGATTGTGTAAGTTCTGCTTACCATACGTTTTTCTACTTCTAAGTATTAGTCATTGGACTAAAATGTGTGACGTGCGAGGTGTTTTCTGTTACTAGTGATAACTCAGAGCACCATCTTCCTATTTACACTTTGCTCTTATTACATTAGATTCTATGCACACGTTCATAAATTCTGAGGCAGAAAGTCTAAAAGTCCTTTGGTGTTCCCCTATCCCTACCTCCTATTGAAAACTCCTAGGTCAAGATTATCTTCAAATCAAAACTACATTATTAAGTAATATTAATGTTTCCACTTTTTTTATTTATCAAAGACATATGTAACCAACTATATACAAGAAACATGTCCTGGCAAGTCTTATGATGTCATCAACAGCCAATCAGATTTTCTCATTATCATGAAGTAATCATTGTCACCATATTGATTTGATTTAATTTCAATGAAGATCAAAGAAACTTGATGTTTTACCACACATGTACTGTCACACTGTAGCTAAAATATACACCCTCCCCACTTCTATCTAGGCCATGGTGAAAAGTCTTAACTCAGAACCTGCTTACTGTTTATTTCTGCCCCAACAGCAATTCATTTTGTCCCCACATAAAAACACATCGCTGGTACAAGTCTGTCTGAGCCAGATATTTTTTTCCCCCAAAATGAAAATATCATTACACAGTGCAGAGAATTTTTGAAGCCAAGTTGAAACCACAAAGACCAGGACACATGCCTAATTAAACGGTAATAAATTTTCTCTGGTCCAGGTGAAGACATTGTTCAACCCTGGCAGCGTCACTTGAATCCTGGGTGAACTAAAATGCCAGGTGTCATGTGGAGGAGAAGCCAGGTAGTTTCAGCACTGTTTGTAAATACTTCTGCTGAAATGCAAATAGCTTTTAAAGACACTTATTAAATGATCTTAAAACAACCTCTGTGATAGCCCTAACCAGTTTGGCTCAGAGGATAGAGCGTCAGCCTGCGGACTGAAGGGTCCCAGGTTCGATTCCGGTCAAGGGCATGTACCTGGGTTGTGGGCACATCCCCAGTAGGGGGCGTGCAGGAGGCAGCTGATCGATGTCTCTCTTTCATCAATGTTTCTAGCTTTCTATCCCTCTCTCTTCCTCTCTGTAAAAAATCAATAAAATATATTAAAAAAAAAACAACAACCTCTGTGATATCACCATATTTTTAAAGATAAAACTGTCCAAAGAATGCTTTAATAGCGGTTTTTAAGTGTGCCCATATTGTTATATACAGGGAGGCCCATGATGAATTGTTCTCCATTTTTGTTGAGAGCAGTGGGAAATTAAATAGAGCTGTTGGAGAAGAGGTTTCTGTTAGGGGAAAAAACAATCTTACTTGGCTGGATTTTTTTTGTTGTTAATGAGAGTGTATTAGCAAGGAAGCTGTGTGATACCCCCCTCTGTTATTTTTAAAGGTGAAAATATGTTCCCTACAGAAACTGTAACTTGATACATGGGCTTTAGAGGAAGGTCACATGATTTAATCAGCTACACCAAAGTGGCACATAAGATTCTGGGAAGAAGGAATATCACAGGTGATGGGCAAAAGAGAAGCCCCACCGAAGCAGAGACCACACAAAGCTACTGAGAATTGGAGCCAGTCCTCTCCATAGTATTAGTAATACCTCATAGTGTCACCTGCACAGCATAGACATAACACCTGGGTGCCCTCTTTCCTACGTCACACGGGAATATCCCATACTTCTCTGAAAGCGTTGTCCGAAGGGCAACCGGCAACGTGGGTTCTCTTTCCATGTTTGCTGCTAATTAATGCTGCGACTCTCTCTGTTACATAGCCTCTCTTAACTTCTTTTACTTAATTTAAGATTGGGGCATGAAAACAGGTGGTTGGTTCTAAGAGCAGTTCCAGCCGGAGGTTTTATAACAGGATTTTCTAGAATTGTTTTTTTAGTTGTTGTTAACCGGATAATCCTGTATTACCAATGGAAAGTGATCTCCTAAAAAGCATCCAACTGTATCACCTACTGTCATTATCACAGGCCTCCCTTAGATAAAAAGGATACTTACAAAATTTATTTAACTAATGTGGAAAGTTGCTTAAATAAGGCGTGTCTATGTCTGTGTGTGTGAGAGGGACAGAGAAGAATTTGCTTTGTTGTTAATTTGATAGGTTTTTTGTGTTTTTTTTTTAATATTTATGTAGGTCTCCACTCATTCATGAAATAATAGCCCAGGGTAGCTAAATGCTGGGATTGTAAATGAAGTAAAAAGCTTTTGGAGATGTGCAAGAACCAGGATACCAGAGAAAATATCTGCACTCACATCCTATTCCATACATATCTTTGTCTTAATTTCAAGATTACTTATTTCTTTTGTCAGTGTTTTAATATGAAAAGTGTTTTCAGATTCTGTTGCTAATCTGAAGGAAATTAAATGGGATCATTAACGTGTATATTGGTTTTGTTTGCTGGATGGCTTTTTAAAAATCAACTTTTAGAAGTTATATATGCATATGTGCATATACTTTAATTAATAATGTTTACATATAGAATTATTTTGTGTTAGAGACAGAGAATATTTTTTATCCACCATCATCTGAAGATGGGGGAAAACATAGTCTTAGTAGTATTGTAGTAACTTACAGGAAGAATAGCAAGTACTTATTAAAGACTAGAGGTCCAGTGCATGAAATTTGTGCATGGATAGGGTCCCTAGCGACTGCCAGCTGCAGCCTCCTTTCCTTAGCTGCCAGCTGGGGCCTTCCTTTGTTCCATGCCACCCCCCCTGGTGATCAGCGCACATCTAACTCCCAGTTGGTTGAACTCCCACCCATGGGGACAATTTGCATATTAGCCTTTTATTATATAGGACTAGCAGCCCAGTGTATGAATTCGTGCACAGGTGGCGTCTGGACCGCCCCAATTGGGGCCAATCGGGCTGGGCCAGCCAGGGGGAGGGGCTGCGGGCAGTTGGTTGTCTGACCCCACCCCCGATTGTGGTGGGTGGGTGATCAGGATCAGGGCCAGTCAGGGGAAGGGGCTACAGGCGATTGGTGGTCTGGCTCCACCCCCAATGGAGGGGGACTGACTGGGGACAGGGCCGACCAGGGGGAGGGGCCTCGGGCAGTTGGCCAGCTGGCCCCAACTCCTGGTCAAACTCCCGATCCAACTCCCAGTCAAGGGGATGATATGCATATTAGTCTTTTATTATATAGGATATTTTCCATCAAGATCAGACAACGAATCCATTAAGAGTTTCTGAATTTGTTTGCTTTTGTGATGGAGTCTAAATAGCCTACTTTCTATTAAATATAAACATTTTCCACTGAAATAAGTAGCTATTGTATATTCACCTGATGATTATCTGCGTAAACCCTTTTAGCCATTTGTGAGGAAGTGTATTAGTTTGAAAACTAAAAATATAGAATGCTTTCAGTTTTCATTAGCAAATGGCTATCAGGTTTAGAAAGAATAAGAGAAATTGTTGCTCCTAAGGTCTATTTTTATACTCACAGCAAAAAAACGAAGATATCTCTTGTTTGGCTTCTAATCCAGATTTCAGGAGCTATTGTCAGGAGGATACTTTTGTCAGTTTTCATAAATAATGTTGCATTTATTCACACAGACCTTTTTCCCCTTATTACACACTGAATTTCTTAATAACGTCATTCTTTCAGCTCTAAAACCTACATGTTCCAGTTGGTAAAATTAGCCTTTTAACTTTTCTGTGAAGTAGAATGTTGTACTTAGTGGTAAGATTTTTAAGGAACTTCCTTTTTGAAAGATTTAACTTAACTTTGGAAATATAAAAATGATAAAATGCTCTGTTTTTGCTTATAATTTAATTAGTATTTGTGTACTTTTCCAAGATCATCTTCCTTTAGAAGATACTTTAGCTAGATCCCATCTAGTAGGCTATGTAAAATAAGTAATGTATTGAGAAAATTTAACATTGTATGAAATAATAGTGTTGACAGTTTTTCAGAAAAACTTTGGTTATTTTATTCATTGTGTATTTCTCTCATGAAAATGTGAGAGATCTAGCTATCATGATTAATAATTAACACAATTTATTATATCTTGATTTTATTCACATCAGATACAATAATATTTAAAGTAGCTGTGTAAGCCAAATTTGGGAGGAAAAGGTAAACCAGTCTAGTTCTGTTCTAAATATAAGTTCTTTCATGTTATCTAGGTAAGTCTTTGGAATATGCTTTCATGTTAATGTGTGTGTGTGTGTGTGTGTGTGTGTGTATGTGTGTACACACACACACACACACACACACACACACACACACATTAGAAGCCCAGTGCATGAATTCGTGCATGGGTGGGATCCAGCCAGCCTGACCAGGGGGAGGGGACATGAGCAGTTGTCTGGCCTGCCTGCTGGTTGAACTCCTTGTTGAGGGGACAATTTACATATTAGCCTTTTATTACATAGGATATACACTGAGTGGCCAGATTATTATGGGTTCAGAGATCATAATAATCTGGCCACTCAGTGTATGTGTGTGCTATTGTCATAAATATCAGTATAATAGTGCAAATTTTAACTTGAATCAGAATGTATTAGGATTATCATTTATAGAATTAGTAAAAATCAGTTTATAAATAGGAATTTAGTTGTTCAGTAAATAGCATATACTTAATCAACTAGAGGACGTTTTTCATAGCACTCCCTACTTCCAAACTGTATTCTCTCATTCATATTTTCCATGGTAAGGGCAGTGTCACTTCATCTCTGTGTTCCAGTGTTTAGCCAGTGCTGGCCATGGGGTTTAGCAGTTAGTGAGCACTGTTTGATGGATGGTTGAATTTTTGAATGAATTAGCTTTGTAGTTTTTAAAATGTACTGTCCACCTCAAATGTGAGGTTACATGTTACTCTTTTTATTGTACTAATGATTCAGAGTTAGAATGTAAAGTAGACTGAACTAGGGCCATTCTTATGAGAAGTTCTGAGTATCTCAGAATATTTAGAGAAAGGCACTCATTCACATTTCATGGAAACTTCACTACTGTATTAATATGGCCATGAATAAGTAGCTTTACAAGCTTACCTGTCAAGATAGTGGCCTTCAGGCCCTGTCTGCTGTGGCTCAATGTTTAGAGTGTTGGACCTCAAACCAGAAGGTCTCCAGTTTGATTCCTGGTCAAGGGCATGCACCTGGATTGCAGGTTCAGTCAAGGGAAAATATATCCTCAGGTAAGGATTAACAACAAAAAAGATAGTGGCGATTTCGAGTAACTTAGTCTCTCTTAATTCCCGGCCTAGTGCTCAACCCACTGCTCAAACATGGTAATGTGTGTGCATGTTTTCCTTTTTCTGATTGTCAGCGCCTCAGAGCAGCCTGGGTGCTCTGACACGCAGGATCTAGTGCTTGTTGAAATATGTCCCTTCTTCTTTATGAAAAATGGGCACTGAATTGATAGTGTGATATTGATGGGTATGTTATATATATTTTTCCAACTTGATGACCACATACTGACTTGTATCTAATAATTGTTGAATAGGTGTGTTACTTATAAAAATGTCTGGTTATGCATAGATTTTTGAAAACGATTTAATTTTTAGGTTTGTAAAAATAGTTTTGGAATTGTTTTCTCAGTAAAGGAACAAAAGTTCTGTCCGATGTCTTTTCTGTAAAAGTATGAGAAAACGTAAGGTTGTTTTTACCAGAGCTGCCTTCTTCACTTGGGATCAGTGCAGTTTTATGTTCAAATTATTATCTTGTGAGACTGAGAAAAGATAGTCTGCCCTCATGTATTACTCTGTCAGCTAATCTGGCAATGTTGCTTATTTTGTAAAATAAAGGATGGATAGATTTTATTTTACCTAAATAAGAGTATTAATTTCCCCCCAAGGACTATGGCTTGGTTTGCTGAATTTATTTTCAAACAGTATTTTTAAGAGCGTGTTTGTTCAGTAGATAAAAATCTGTGCATGTGATTTTGTTTATGAAATATCTGGAGTCACTTACTGCCCTTGATCTGTTAACCTCAAGAGGGCTGCATGGTTATTAGTAACTACTAATATTCATGTCAGCGGTGCTCAGGGCACCCTGCCATAGGGATAATTTACTCTGGAGAACGGTTAGACTTGAACTTGGGCTTGAAAGAGGAATGACACAACACTGGACTTCAAAGTGATCCGCACTTCGCGTGGCAGATACTAATACAGAGTCTGCAACTGTGTGAGGGAGTGGTTTCAGCAGAAGGGTGGGAACCTGTTAGCTCTTTTTCAACCCACTTAATATTCAAATGAGCACCGGATGTTCACAGAAATGATTTTTTTTTCCTCCCCGGGGAACTCCTATTGTCAGGTTCAACCTCTGCAAGCCCTTCCTATCCCTTCCTATTTTGAACTAGGTGGTGCGCTTTGGGCGATTCTGAACCCGAGCTGCCCCTCTCCCCAGCGGGTCTGATTTGCGCTGATGTCACCAGCAAACTGTTGCATTGCAGCCTCTCGGCCTCTAGGTTCCTCCCCCTGAAACAGCTCACCCGGCTCTGAGAAGAGGCGAGGAGTCAAAGAAACGATGACTGCGAAGTTAAGGCACGGGAGGGCTTAGCAGCGGAGGAGCGACAGAGCTGCGCGTCAGGAGCGCTCCGGGCCAAGGGACCGAGCGAAGGGACGGAGCCGATGTTGCCTAAAGAGAGTGAGGACGTTCGTGGGAGCCTCCTGGCTCCGGAGGATGCCTGCCCCGCCGGGGGCCCTGCTGCCGTGAGGAGCTGGGGACTGGGGACAGCGCCGGAGCTCCCTGCTGGAGTTCCTTTTCTGCCTCCGCCTCCGACACCTCTGCCTCTCTCCAGCTGTAGCTAAAATGAAAGACAAACTGCGGCCGCACTTGGTCAGTTTCAAAGGCCAGACTAGTCTCGGTTTCCAGCTGGAATGTGAATGACGCTGCCTGTGCCTTAGAGGAAACCCGGAGCTCTTCCTTGCTGCAACTGCCTCAGGTGGAATAAGCCTTCTTAAGGAGGATCAGATAAGACTCTGGAAACTGGCTTTTTTTTTTTTTAAAGGAGAATTTCTAGAACACCATGCTTTCTAAACTATTTACTTTAAACAGTTACTGGATTGTACTGGCCCGGCTGTCCAAAAGTCGAATTTTTTCCCCCCTCCTTTGGGTAGTTCTGACTAGCCTCAAAGAAGCTTAATATGGGAAGAAAAACTGCCGTTTGAATCCAGATTATTTATAGCTAACCCCCCCCCCCCAAAAAAAAAAAAACAGGCAAAAGAAAATTTTAACTTTCTTACAACATTAGACTGATTTTTCTCTGAAGATCTGTTCTGTGCCTTGATCTGACAATTACGTAGTCCCTGTGTTTGTCTTTTAAGTTTCTGAAGCATGGTTTATTTATACAGGAGATGAAGTTTTGTAAGCCGTCTTTAAGTGGATTACAGTTAACCAGAGCTCTGCCTAAATTAGCATTCAGCCTGTTAAAATGCTTGCTCCCTTGGAAATTTTAATCTGGAAATCTCGGATGCAAAATTAGACTAAAAAGGGAAATGAACTGACAATGGAATGTTCTGACTGTTTGAGCCACTGTTAAGTGTATGTTTGTTGTTGTTTTTCTGTGTTTTGGAGTATGTGAAAGGGAACTTTGGGAGCTGGGGGTCAGGGAGGTTAGGTTTCTGCTCTGTGTTCTTGATGCACTTTATTTTTTAGAATCATTCTAAAAACTACCAGATACAAGGATAGTTGCATTTAGACTGATGCACTGATGATGACCTTAAACACCTCATAGATTATGACATATATTATTTGAGCATGTGTCTTTATGCTAGAGACACTGTATAGTTCTGTGCAGAGGTATACTTTTTCCAAAGATGCTTTGCCTTATTTCTTAAATTTCTGTTTCAAGAGCTGCAATATTTGCTTTAACTTTCTGAAAAATGGGGAAGCCACTCAGCAGACCAGACTGTTTACGTCAGAATCCCCCATGTGTAGGGAAGGGTGAAGAGGAGGAGGACCTGAATATCGAAGACTGTTATGTCCCACAGCGGTCGATCTATGACACTGTTAGACTAAACGAACAGATAGACTCGGGTTCAAAAGGCAGCCTGGCTTCCAGACATTTTGGAGATCGGACTTTACCCTACAGTCACAGGACACTGGATGTTAGTTCTTTATGCTCCAACGGTGCCCTGGCTTCTTCCAGTGTGTTTGAGCTGAGAGGTCGGGAAGCTCACACCCTAGATGAAAAGATGATCTTCGATGCACTCAAACTCAATAGTGACATCATTCGAACCACAGGATTACCCAAAACCAAATCTCATGCAGAAAAGAAAGAGCATAGACGGTCATGGCGGATGTTTGTCCCAGCCAATTTTATGGATTATGCAAACAAAAGTGAAAGCTCCTTTGTTGAACCTACTGACGTGTCCCAGGCTGTTAGCAAGGCCAGCAAGTGCAGGTGGGGGACCAACTCCCTCACATCCGAGGAGGACGACTCTGGTTTATGCAGCCCTCCCGCCGAGAGGGAAGAAAAACAGGCCATTTTAACTGGAGACCAGTTACAAATCAGAAGCTTGTCTTCTGCTGAAGATATTCATACAGCAGAACAACATGCACCATTGCTTCCTGCCTATTCCATTAGCGAACAGAAAATCCCGTTGCTTTCCTGTAGAAGTGCCCACCCTGATGAGAACTTCAAAATGGTTTTACATGGTGTTTCTCCACTGGAGGAAACAACTGGTGTGAATGGTCAGAGGGAAATCCATGGTGAAAACTGCTGCCTGCAGAATGATTGGAAAGAGACCACTGTGAAGTGTGACCCATTAATTAGAGATGGAGAAAATGAGTGTATCTCTAACCCAGGAGGGGAAGGGGAAACATACGGACCAGGAGAATTCCACATCACAGCAGAAAGCAGGGAATGTATGGCAGATTCTCCTGAGGATTTGGGGCGCTCTCATTTAGATTTGGGGGGACATCACGTAGATGGTGGTAGCAGAAACTTAGAAGAAAATGTGACACTGTTAATACGATGCGATTCGGAAGAATCGAACCCTGCACCTAAAGAGGAAGTGGAGGCTCCTCTCTCTGCCCAGGAGATGGAGGTGGCCCATACGAAGTGCTCCCTGAAATTCAGAGCAGCGAGAAAGAAAGCTCCCAGAAAAACCAGGGCCCGGGCAGGAGTATTGGACACAGTCTGTAATGGCTTTCAGTCAGTTCAGGTAACTCATGGATACGGGACACCCTGCCCTGCCAAATTTTGTGCTTCTGTTCTCAAGTGGTCACTAGTGTTTCATCTGGGGGTGGGGGTGACTAGTGCTCCACAAGATGCCAGTATTGATATGTTGATCATTGCAGCAAACTAATTAGATGGGGGTTTGGGGAATGATTATTCCCAGCTGTCAAGAGTCCTGCTATTGGTTGTGCAGCTGGTGGCTGTGTGCCATCACTTAGAATGCCTCCACTGTGAATTTATGTGAACATTCAGCTTTTACACAAATTGTGGTTTAAGACACTGCCATTTAGGGGCAGTTACATTGGATTTATTAAGCTTGAACAGGCTTAGTCATGAAGGTACAAACACAATATTATATTGTTGTGGTCTGCGAAGTACTCCACTCAAATTAAGGACGTTTTAAAATGTGCTGCAAGTTTTCTCTCAGTAGCTCTGCGTGTGGAAGCAGAGAAGTTACATTGTGCTGTCCTTTGCAGCCCCTATAGCTAGCGCCTGACTTCTTGTGAGTGGTGAATGAGGTAAGAAAGTGAAGGGTGCAGCCCCGTAATAAGCAGAGGTTGTTTGTCAGGCCTGTAATTTTTTTCTTCCCACTTAGACTGAAGTTCAGTTATTTTGGTAGTTTTTCTAAGCTCTTCTGGTAAACTTTGCCTCAGAGATAATTTATTTTATTTTAAGCTTCTCTGTGTGTGTGTGCTTATGGACTAGATTAGGGAGAAAGTCTCCCTTGGTAAGTATTTTGCTACTACTTAGAGATAAGGGATTTGGACAATTTCAGGAAAGTTTCTCTTCTCAGTCCATGAAATAATTGCTTGAGTCAGCGATGGCCTTTCCTAGAGCATGTTTTAAATGACATGCTCGTGTAAAAGCTTGGCTAAGTACATTTTTATGTAAAGGATCTTGCAGTTTATTTGTAGAAAGTAATGAAGCTCTTAGGAGTACATAGATTCTTTAGTAGTTAACTTTTATAACCCTTAATATATTTTTGTAGTACTTCAGAAAATTACCACAGACTCACCTAGACCTACTCTGATATGCAACTCTAAAATTAATTTCTTTAAAACCAAGGTAAGAAAGAGATTAAGGCAATTTACTGCAACATTATATTAGGGTGCACTTTTTTTTTCGTCCTGGAAATTATATGAGAGGGAGAATAGAACTTTTCCCTGAATCCTTATATACCAGACAAGTTCTTGGGCTTAAGAATGTAGCAGTCCCTCCTTCTCGTGTGTGTGTGTGTGTAGTAAAACATATCCGCAGCGACTGATAGAAGTAGTAACTTAGAAAGTGGTATGGAAAAGAAATGGAATCATAATACCATACCAAACTCTATTTTTACCACATTGTCTCAACTTTCCATTGCCTTATTAAGGAAATTTATGCCTTTTAAAAACTTATGAAAGCTTGTGTTTTTGTTCCTCAGTGACTTGGGGAATTCTTATAATATGTTTGATTATGTGAATATGGTATTGTTATATAGAAACAGTTCTCCAGTGTAGAAATTGTGTATATAGGAGGGGAACTCTAGAGGAAATGATCATTTATTTGTTTGCTGTTCCTTAATGTACTCATTCATACAATAACACGGAAGTAGCCTGCTTTTGGGGCCTTGGCCAGAGTCTAGAGACTTTGTGTCCTGTAGCCTCTGCATCTTTCAAAATTGTTTTCCACACTGTGCCTGAATTTCATCTTAAGTACTGTTTTTATATTTGCCTTTGTTATGTTTCATATGTTCTGCTTAACTGTTTGTTCACTTGGGCTATTGATATATTTGTATAATACCCTATAGTATAACAGCTCAGAACCCCAAACCTTGTCTTACCTTAATATCTTAGCTTGAAACTTTCCTTTCTGAGTTAAATTAACTTACTTTTTTTATGATATCCTTTAACTCCTGTATTAAAAAACATTTATATTTTCTATGAAAATGTTGTTCTACCCCCCACCCCCCAGTATTATCTGTTTAGGGGTTGATATCATTCATTCCAAGATATAATATTATTTTTCTATACTGATGTTTATTTGGCAAATAACCATCACGTACAATATTGCATGTTAGGTACTATGGGAGGTCCAGGGCATGAAACTATTATAAGGAAAAGAGAACTTTCTGCTTCCATGGAGCTTGCATTTTGCTCTAACACATTAGTTCTTTGGACAGTTACAGGCAGGCAACCGGGGACCATAAGTTGGATGGGAGGAGGAGTCGGGTTTGGGGGGCAGTTCTGGAAAGCTGCTGACAGGGGAGGCAGTGACCAAAGCGTGACCACAGTTGCTGTGCTGGTGATATGTCTGATCAGGTCCAGGGGTGAGGTCTACATGCCTCTTGCAAGCCTATTGGCATCTTGATAGACATTGAGGGGGCTAGATGTTTAGGGATACATACTACTGTAATGCTTGCCTAAGCCATTTTTTCTTTTCCTATCTCTGTATTTTGGCCCATCTGGCAAGTCATAGATTAGCATCTTGGCTCACTTCATCATCTTGTCAGTGATTCATCAAACTTTAATGCTAGCTAACAACAGGCATTCTTAGAAGAGCCTGTAAGAGTCCTTGCCCAGTAAATGGGTTCATCTTGGACCCATCTTATCATTTTGTTCATTAGCATTTTTCGTACATTTTTATACTATAGTTAAATTGAAGTGATAGGAAATTTCTAGTGCTATGATAATGAAACAATAAAGAGAGGACATACACTGTTTTCTTGGGTTTACATGTAATCTGATTAAATGCACTTAGACTAGTATTTTGTATTCATGACTTTTACTAATAAGGTTGTTATGATACAAATATGCAACAAAAATTATCTTTATCTCTAATGATTGTTATCCGATCGCTGAATAAATGTTTATATTTGGTGGTTATTAGGTCATATAATTCATATGATTATTGCTCTTCCAACTGCAGGTATTCCAAAAAGAAGAGATTGAACCCTTGCAGGTTAAACAGCAAGATGTAAACTGGTTGGGCCAGGGCCTTATTCAGAGTGCTGCTAACAGCACCAGCACCCAAGGTTTGGAGCAGGACCTGGACGATGTCAATGCCAGGTGGAAGACTCTCAATAAAAAGGTAACTTTGCCTTCCCCTTTGCTGTCCTTTCTGTTTGTTATCATTCACTAGCATTTGTTGTGACCACAGGTCATATTTACAGTAGCCAGACTTCCCTAAACATGTCCACTTTTTTATATTGCTGTAAACTGGATGGCCCAAACACCAGTGCCTACAGGGCTTGTTAGGAAGCATAAACAAAAGGAGCCAGCTGGAGGAAACAGGGCTTCTCCCTGTCATTATCTTGACTTTGATAGAGGCACAATAGTGTAGATGTAATGGCAGGTGGCCCATGACACAGTCCTGTGTTGAGAGACCTCATGCACCTTTAAAGGTACAGTAACCACTTAGCTCCAGCAAAGCATTGCCTTCTAAGGGTCTATGCTCACTGTTGCCAAAGAGTGTATTTGCTTTCAAGGAACCTGGAAATCTCACTTTTTTTAGTGAAATCTTCTGACTTTCAAATATCAGCAACTAATTTCACCACTTAATAGGTCACACTGTGCGAGTGAAAGCAACTATGCCTGTCTGCCCTGGACTATGGGTTGGCACCCTCCTGATAGACCAGTGGTCGGCAAACTGCGCCTCGCGAGCCACTGTTTGCAGCTTTGTTGACTAATGAGTTTGCCGACCACTGTCAGATAGACCATTAACAGCAAATATTATTTTACTTATAAGGTAGAGATTCCCACCTTTTAAAAAATACCCATGTGGGAAATAATGCTCTGATATCTTAAGGACATAATGCTGACACACAATAGCAGATCTTCACATGGCATAAATTATGAGAAAATTGTTATTAGATGGCAGTGCCTATCTGGTAATGATGCTGATTGTTCGCCTACAAATTTTGCTGCATTGAAATCTTAAGCATCGCCAGGTCTCAAACCCACATTTATCATTCTTTGAAGTCGGATTCATATTGTAGTGCACTTTGAGCACAATTGGAATGCAGTGTCAGATGAAAATATATTCTATAGTGCTTAAAATATCTTGCCAACTACTTTTTAGTCCAAAAAGGAGATCTATGAGAAGGGCAGTAGGGTATTGTAGGACCCAGAGATTCCATTTACTAGAAGACAAAGGCCCTGGTCAGTTAAATAAGGACTCAGAGCTTGGAGCCAGTAGAATTTAATTGGATACTTTATAGTTATTTTGCCTAGCAAAACAGAATTCTCATTCTCTCTGTTATAATTGTTATTTTTTAATCGTAGTCTTTTTTATCATTATCCCTGATATGCATCCGTAGGAAATAAAAAAATGAATCCCAAAATAATGATAAAAGTGACTAATGCATTGTTTCTTTCAGCAGCCTGAAAATATTTCAATCATTCATTGCTAATCATAAATGCATTGGATATTTCCAAAATCGCAAAGATTTTGTCTTTTACATTAACTGTTTATGAAGGTAGCCTTATCTTCTTGGCTTACTTGCTAAAGTTTGATGCTATTCTACCCCCAACCTGTCCATTGTCTATGCTTTGGGTAGATTTTAAAAGAAAAGGAAAAGAAAATTTGTGACCAAATAGGAAGATAAACATGAAAAGTGGTGGCCAGTAGGCAATTTCATTGTTTTATTAAGCTAGTAAATAAGTGGGACCAACTGGAACTTTGCAGGTGGCTCAGCGAGCAGCCCAGCTGCAGGAGGCCCTGCTTCACTGTGGGAGGTTCCAGGATGCCTTGGAGTCCCTGCTCAGCTGGATGGTGGATACCGAGGAGCTTGTGGCCAATCAGAAGCCACCATCGGCCGAGTTCAAAGTGGTGAAGGCCCAGATACAAGAGCAAAAGGTAAGTCAGTGATGCTTTTGAATTGTTTCCTGTGCCATATTAATAATGAAACTCTATTTATATTAATAGGATATCTTAGTTAACTGGTTATTGATGTTCTAGACATTATTTTGTCCATTTAACAAATACTTACGGAACCATGTTCCTCGGATCAGGCATTGTTCTGGGTGCTGGAGATATATTACCAAATAAAAAAAGATAAAATTTCCTCACTGAGTTTACGTTTTTGTGCGACAGTAGGAACAGGGAGAGATAAACAATAAAGCAAATAAGTAAATTGTGATAAATTAGCAAGTGATAAGTAAAGCAGGGATGAGAGATAAAAATTAGAAAGTGATAACAAGAATGAGGGACAGGAAATGCTAGAGTAAAGTATGTGTGTGTATGTGTGCAGTTTTAAATAGAGAAGTCAGGGAAGAAGGGGACTTTGGACAGAAATATCACTATTCCCTTATATATTAGGTTGGTCATATGAAATTGCCTTTAGTATAGATTAAATATGGGCAGCTTCAGCCTGTACTGAAGAAGCAAATATTTGATTCACATATGCTAAGGAATGTGCTGCTGTGTCTTTTGACACTCAGTAAGGACCAAGTTAGAAAGACACACTCATTAGAGGGGTGATGTCTATTTGGGATCTCACATACAGTTGTGCTCCCACTGGTGCTGGTCACTTAGTTAGCATTTAGTGATGTTGTCAGTACTAACTTGTTAGCCATGACATGAAAGGACATGTGAGAGGGGCCTGGAACACAGCACATTGCTGAGGTTTCTCCTGGATGAAACCTTAAGAAGGGAATGGATTAAGAAGCTTCATTTAATTTTGATATTCAGAACTTTGGACTTTCATATTGGGAAATTAACCTATTAGAAATAGATTTAGAGGTAAGAATTAAACATCACAGGAAACACACTGCATTGATGCAATTTTTGAATAATATGTATAATATATAATATGTAGTAAAATAATCTATATATATAAAAAGCCAGCAAATGTAACGCTGTCATGACCAGAACGACTGGTCACTATGATGCCCACTGTGGCCAGCAAACTGGCCCGATCAGGAGGTGAGGTCGGCCGGACAACCTCCCACGGCTGCTCCCCCCAGCCTCTCCCCCAGGCCACTGGTTCCCGGAGGGCATCCCCACCCCATTCGGGGGTAGGGCCAGCTGGCCCACAGCCCCTCCCCATGGGTGGCTTTGCCCCCAAGTGGCCCCCCAACCCCAATCACCTGCAGCCTCTCCCCCCAGCCAGCCTGGCCCTAATGCGGCCACAATCTGGGCAGGCCAGCTGGCCAACCTCCCGGCATCTTCTCCTCCTGACAGGCCCAGTCCTGATCTGCCCTGATTGGGGCTGGGCCGGCGGGACCCCAACCGTGCATGAATTCGTGCGCCAGGCCTCTAGTATATAATATGTGTAATATTCAAAATAAGTAATATATAAAATAACTGCTGCCATTCACAGTTTAATTTAAATCTTTATAATTCTCCCAGAATTATTGAACTTATGCTTGGCCAACAAAACCTATTTGCTGATTTGGCTTTCTTAATTGCCAGAGGCTTTGCTGTTAAAGTTGATCAAAAATAATCCACTTAAGTAGTTTTCTTTACTGCCTAAAACACCCGATGGACTTTGATTTTATGACTCTAACCTGTGTCAGGAGTTTGTGTGTCTTCTTCCTAAATGTGTTTCTCTACCTCCTGCTTCGTTGGTCTTGATTACAAAATGAAAGTGAGTGAATGCACTTTTAGCTTGTTACTTCTGGGTACCTGTCCATTTCTTTACTCCTTAACTATCAGTCAGGATCAGAGTAAGGAAACAGTGAACTAGTTGGTGTTTTATCCCCGGTGCCATCCTCGTTGTTAGTTAACATGGCGCCTGTGCGTAGATAGATAGCCTTGCTCATTTAGGTAAGAGCACGGGAACCCTGAGCTCTGCTCACCTATATAAAACATTCCATTCTAGGCTTCTTGAAATATTTACTTAGAATTGAACTGAATTTTTGTCTTCTGCTAAATCCTGAAATATTAGTCTTATTTAGCCAGCTTTGGAGAGTTCTCATACAGTATTCCACCCTCTATTCCTTTGGGGAGTGATATTTAAAAGCTCTTGTTTGGTTTTCATCCTCATGGAGGATTTTAGGAGCGAACACCACCCGTAAAAAGAGCCGAGAGCCTCCGCTTTTGCCTCACTAGCTTTGTGAACTTGGTCTGTGTCTCACCTTCTCTGCCTGTACTGCATTGTTTAACACCGGAAAAGGTTTTGAAAACAGTAATGATTTGTAATAATCTGTTTTGTCTTAATGGGACAGATAATTGTTGAATGTATAGGACATTCCCCTTTCATTACAATAATGGGAAGTTGTCACCATCAGTGCAGTGGAGTTATGCTAAGCAGCACATTCTACCCCATTATTTTACATTAAAATTATTAATGAATGGTTTGGCGGCCTTATCAATATTAGTTTTATCCACCATGAAAAGCCCCTAACCCAGTGTCTGACACAGTCATAATGAGTCATTAAGCAAAATGAGTTACTCTTAAAATCCTACTTTTCAGATCCTTTTGCATGTGAATTCATCCAAAATATATATTTTGGGCACATAACAAAAGTGCCTAGAATAGATTTTTCTTTAGGTTGATACAATTATTCCTTTGACTTTTTTATATTTATTTTTTTCTTTCAAGCTTCTCCAAAGATTGTTGGATGACCGCAAATCTACTGTAGAGGTAATCAAACGAGAAGGAGAAAAAATTGCTGCCACAGCAGAACCTGCAGATAAAGTAAAAATTTTGAAACAACTGAGTCTCTTGGATAGTAGATGGGAGGCATTGCTTAATAAAGCTGAAACAAGGTAACAAATACTACTTCCGATCTTTTGTGAGAGAAGCAATGGCTTTAATATAGATATTTATTTGGTAATACTTTTCTTATGTTTATCATGTGAACACAGACAGATGGCAAGGGCTGTGTATGGTATCTCTCTCCACATTCCTCTAATGGTAGTGTCTTATAATCACCAGACATATCCCAACTCCTTGTTTTAAGAAAACCATTGCTCTCAGAGGTAATTTATTCATTTGTTTATTACATAGTTATTGCCTGACTGCTAGGTATCAGGCACAGAGCTGGGCTGGACAGATCATCTGTGTCCTCAGATAGAGTACAGTCTAGTAGGGTTTTATAGCAATGGAAAAGTAATGACAAATGTAATGTTTCAAAGCAAAAATACAGGGTGCCATGGGAGCATTTAATAGGAAGAACATAGTCTGGGAGCAGGGAAGTGACAGCTAAGCTATCTTGTAACAGCGTAGTAGGAGTTAGCTAGGAAACTAGGCAGGTGAATGGTGCTGTAACATACTTGAAGGCCAGGAAGCCTAGAGCATGGCTCCACTTTGCACTCAACATTTCTGTATTTCATTTCTGCGTTCTCTCCCTTGACCAGTTTTTTAGTAGTAGCTACATTAAAGTGAGCCACATAGACTTTTTGGGTTGAAAATCAATGAACCACTGAATAGAATATTTCCATACATTCCTACCTCCTTTGGAGCTAAAATGGTGAAAAGAAAAAATTGGCTGACTTTGAATAATGGAATAGAATTAATTATAGTTCTAGGACCTAGAATAAGGTGCTTCTGAAGAGGTTAAAGGTTTCATGTTGACCTATAATACATGTCAGTAGATTATTCCTTCTCTGTAATGCCCCAGGACACTGTGCCCTGGCTCCCATGGGAGATACTCTCTACTTTTTTCTACAAAAATGTGTCCAATAAATATGATCTTATTGTCATTATTATTGATGATACTGTTGTTATAACTTTACTATTATTACTATTATTATAATAACTATTAATTATTATAACTATTATCATTTTAAATATTATAACTTAGTTGTTAAAGACTTTCATAAGACTTGGCACTTGAGGTTGGTCTGTTGTTCAACTTTAGTTTTATTTACCAGAACTATTTTAACATGTTCTTTAAATGTGAGAGATATTAATTTTAGCCCTAGAAATTTTCTACAAAAAAATGTTTAGAACAGAATTCAGAAGCAAGAGAGTGAAGATTTTTGTTGAATATTTCACACATTCTTCACCCCTAAAGGACCTTTTATCTTGGCACATCTGTAGGAATCGTCAGTTGGAAGGTATCTCGGTGGTAGCACAACAATTTCATGAAACCTTAGAACCACTGAACGAGTGGCTTACAACCATAGAAAAGAGGCTGGCGAATTGTGAGCCCATAGGAACCCAAGCATCTAAACTTGAGGAACAAATTGCACAGCACAAAGTAAGAGACTCATCCCACCTTAGTAAGCTTCAGTTCTCCATTCCCCTCTTGGTTTTATGACATAAATTTGAGTTATGTATTATTTTTTTCATGAGTCATTGTGAATTAAATCCATTTCAAATGTCAACTCTTCATTCTATTTATGTTTTTATTTTTATTTGTCCATATTCTGTTTCTCTTTTTGTAAAACTTTATTTAGGCCTTAGAAGATGACCTCATCGATCACAGTAAACATTTACACCAGGCCATTAGCATTGGCCAGTCCTTAAAGGCTCTGAGCTCCAGGGAGGATAAAGATATGGTGCAGGATAAATTAGACTCCTCTCAAGTGTGGTACATTGAGATTCAAGAGAAGAGTCACCGCAGGTCTGAGCTCCTCCAGCAGGCCTTGTGTAATGCTAAGATTTTTGGGGAAGATGAAGTGGAGCTGATGAATTGGCTGAATGAAGTACATGACAGACTGAGCAAGCTCTCAGTCCAGGATTACAGCACTGAGGGTCTGTGGGAGCAGCAGTCTGAACTTCGGGTATTTTGATTTATTTTATTTTATTTTACTTTCATTTTGGTTGTCATTATTTTCTGAGTCTTTCTTATTTCTGTATTATTTTATGTTCGTTTTGATTTAGGTGTATCGCTATACTCAAGAAATACTTTGTGTATACAGATTACTTTTAGTGAACTTACCTTAAAAAAGAGATTGAATGTATCCAATAGCCGATTTTTCACTTTTCGTTTCTTATTTTATTGCCATATGCAAAGACCCATAATTAACAAGTGCTCCAGTATCTCCACATCGCTCATTTCATAGGGCCCTAAGTGTTTTCTGAATCGGAGAGTGCTGACTGTTGTGGTAGATTAACCTGGGACCTGGGCTACAGTGACAGAAAGAGGAGGGTAAACATGGGGACAATAATGAATATTTGAAAATGTGGGTGTTTACTCAAATATATATCTATAAAACCTAATTAAAGTCCTGTAATATTAACTAATGCTAATGTGTATTTAATTTTTCTTTCCCCACATGAAAATGGTACCTGCCTTTTAGGTTCTGCAAGAGGACATACTACTCAGAAAACAAAATGTAGATCAGGCATTACTAAATGGTTTAGAACTACTTAAACAAACAACAGGTGAGATACCTTTCAAATTAAGTAATTATAGAGTCAACATTTAGCATTGCTTTCAAATTATTTTAGGAATGGGGGAAAACAAAAACTGTATCATTTGTGGGCCACTCCAAGCCTTTATTCTGGAGAATGCTTTGAAGACAGACCAAGTTGGGTGGGAATATGATCTCACTTGAGTTCTTAATGGAAGTTGAGTGTATTACTCATGACACAAAGCATTGTGGCACAGGAGATGGTCAGAGAAGCTGACGCGGGAGTTACACTGGTTTTCCGCTTGCAGAAGTCTGTTGTTCTAGATGAGCGCATAGACTGTAGACAATATATTTTTTATATTTTAAGACAGACTGCATTCAGTGACATATATTGTGGTTAAACCCAGGTGTCATATCTTCATGCTTGAACTTACTAAGGAAACAGATATAACCTAACTTGTTTCAGTAATTTCTTTGGCTATAGGAAAGTTTCACTAGACCTATATCCAGTTCAGACTATTGTGCATGATGGGGGCAAGTACCAAGTTGGAGAAATTCATTATAGTATCTAGAGCCTTGAACTCCAACTCTGAAGCCCAGGACGCAATTTCTCTGTGTGTCTGGAAATGAGATAGAGGAATCATGCAGATGAGTATATTATTTTTAATATATGCACACACATATGCCAGGCACTGTTCAAAACACTTTACAAATGTAAACTTGTTGAATTTTCATCACAATCTTATGAAGTAGGTTCCATTCTTATCCTCATGTAATGATAAGTGACCAGCAAGGGGTTAAGTATCTTGTGAAAGGAAACACGCCACAAATTCAGTGTTTTTAGGCCATGAAGTCGGTATTTGAATCCAGACTGTTTTTAACTCCTCTGCTTGAGAGCTGGAAGCACCATACAGAGAGATACAAAGGTGATACTTTCCACATAACTGAAGGCACTGTGGTCCTTTCCAGTTTCCATATTTGCATTTCCGGACCTACTAAGATTTGCCAGAAATCCTGGGAAAGGTTAAAACCCAGAAAAGGGCCTTTCTTGGGTCAGAACTTGTTATTTTGTGTGTTTTTAAAAATATTTTTATTGATTTCAGAGAGGACGGGAGAGGGAGAAATAGAAGCGGTCAATGATGAAAGAGAATCATTGGATCAGCTGCCTCCTGCTCGCCCCACACTGGGGATGGAGCCTGCAACCCTGGCATGTGCCCTGATATGGAATCAGGGCTGTGATCTCCTGGTTCATAGGTCAATGCTCAACCACAGAGCCATGCTGGCCAGGCGGGTCAGAACTTCTTTAGAAAAGTGTTTTCTAAAGTCCCCCCCCCCCCCCACCGCCCGCCCCACCCTTGAAAATCTCATCAGTATATAATAATATCTGAAGAAACCCTTCCTTCTGCCCCCTCTCTTTTTCCTTTCATGAGCTATAACATGCCTTTGAAATTTTAGGTGATGAAGTTTTAATAATTCAAGATAAATTGGAAGCCATTAAAGCAAGGTACAAAGACATTACTAAATTGAGCGCGGATGTAGCCAAGACTCTGGAACAGGCCCTGCAGCTTGCAAGCCGGCTGCACTGCGCACACGAGGAGCTCTGCACCTGGCTGGACAGAGTGGAGGTGGAATTGCTTTCATATGAGACTCAGGCTCTGAAGGGGGAAGCTGCAAGCCGAGCGCAAGCGCGACAAAAAGTATGCTCTGATTTATGCACCTTGGACCCCTTTGTTATCTTGAGGGGGCGTCTTATTCACACAGGAATGAAGTGATACCTCTCTCGTGTCATTACTAATATGCTGAAGGATGCCTTGGTGGGCAGGGGCCCAACCGAAATTGGAAGCAGGTCAACTGTGTAAACTTTTAGGAACCCAGAGATGAAAACAGTGTATTATAATTTATTTTCAGAGTCTTACAGTTTATTACACAAGAGACAGGATGATGAAAACAGAAAAATAAAATCAAGGAAAAGGATCACCGTTTCCAGAGATGCACGTAATTTGGTTAGAATAACACTTTTTATGAGACAGAGGCATAACGTGAGGTGGCTTTCAAAATTATATTGCAAATGTGGTCTTCTACCATGCTAATCATTTTTTTCAGAGCTATCAGCCTGTCTTTATCATCCCTGTAGTATGATCATATGTGGGGGAAAGGGAGTCAGTGAGGTCAAGCTTGCTGAGCCTATAATGATTCAACTGGGATGATTTAAAGCCAGTGTGTCCTCATTTGAGGGTCACTTGATTCTGGCTTGGACTTCCCTCTTTACTTTACTTTCATGGTACCTGATGACTTAGAGGTTACCAGACAGCAAAGAATAATACAAGATAACTTGCTTGGTTTTGTTTTCCAACTTACAGACTTCAGATTAAATGTCAAGGGTGAAATCTTGGCATGTTGGCAAATGAATTGTCCTTCAGTACTTTTCAGGAAACACTTTCCCTTTTGCTTGAAATAAAAAAAGTGTCCAGAACTTAGCTGAAACTAAGGGTGCCAGTGCATCACATTCTTGGCCTGCAAATCATGTTAGCCCCAAATACATTAGTAAAAGGAGAAGCCTGTTCAGATATGTAAGCATTTACCCACAGGTTTGTATGCTTTCTTAATTCTGTTTTCAGGAGCTGAAAAAGGAAGCTAAGAGCTGCAAAGCCTTATTGGATTCCCTTAATGAAGTGAGCAGTGCCTTACTGGAACTGGTGCCCTGGAGGGCGAGGGAGGGACTGGAAAAAATGGTGGCGGAGGACAATGAGCGCTACCAATTAGTGAGCAGCACCATCACTCAGAAGGTGGAGGAGATCGATGCCGCCATTCTGAGAACACAGCAGGTAGGGGCAAGTGGTTTGTTGTCTTGGCAATACATTTTCCCCGGCTGTTCCCAGAGCCTTTACCTGAACAAAGATTTCCGTTAATAGTGTTTCCATTCATTGGTTCTGCTTCAAAAATGAAAGGAGGGATTTGAAAAGATTTTGGTTACTTTGACGTCTGAGTGCCGGGCCCGGCTAATCTGCACATTGTCAGCAGCCATCTGCCTCTCTGTTTCCCAGATGGATCCTCACCAAATCAGCCACTGGGTAGATCATCCCTGCTTTCCAAAGAAAACTGTTTTTGTGTACATATATGCATATGACGAATGCTAATTTATTCACTGGCTAAGTCTAATCTGTAAGTGAGTAAATATTTTGAGTTTTCATGCACATCAGTATTAACCAGTCATTTGCATGGAGCTATGGCAAAGAGAGGCTGTAGTCTTTCTAACAAGGACAGAGCTATGGCAAAGAGAGGCTGTAGTCTTTCTAACAAGGACAGAGCTATGGCAAAGAGAGGCTGTAGTCTTTCTAACAAGGACAGAGTTGTGTTTTCTGTAAAGGGGAAAAGGATAGTTTTCAATCTATCTGTGACTCACATGGAGTTGGATTTCCAGAGAGTTTTATAGGCACCCAACTATTAGCCACAGCTCCCTCAGAAAATTGTAGCCAACCAAGGGGGGGGGGGTGTTTCCTGGAAATAGAAGTTTATAATACATGTTTTGATTAACTTTTATTGAAATCTCTGAATAGTTACATTAAGTCATCAGCACCTTATTGCCAGCTTTCTGGGATGGGGTTAGTGCAGTGACTGTAGAGCAGAGCGTGAGAAGGTGTCTGACTAAGCTTTCACTAGTACCAGCCAAGAGCAAGAAACACAAACCAAGCAGGCTGTGTGGGAGCATCCGAAATTAATTTTCTAAGGTTGCCGTCAAAGTGTGATTTATACGGTTCTGGGGCACATGCTTCACTGCTCATTTCAGTGCTGCGCTTGGGAGTCACAGAAGCCGACAAAGTACAATGGTAGCAGAAGGCCTGCCTAAGAAATGTTTGCGGGGGAGGGCATTCATGCCCGTGGAATGTACTTTCACGACTGTTTTCAAAGCTTGGAGGAACTTGTATGCCTCATCATTATAAGAAAATAAGTGTGCTTGTTTGTGAAGTTTATTCGGATAGTTGAAAGTACCAAATTTTTTTTCTCACCGAAATTTATTCCAAAGGTTCAGAATTGGCTCTGGAGACTTCTCTATAAATAGCAAGACAAATATTCTGTTCTCTTGGGGGTAGTTAACTGTGGTTGGCTAGTTCAGTGCAGCAAGATAGTACTAAGGGCAAGGTGACAGGCTGAGCTTGCGTTGGTTAGTGAGCTCAAGTATGTGTCCAGTTCTATTCAAGGTTTTGCAAGTGTTTTCCAAAGTTAAAAAAATATACATCAGTTCAGTATATGTCTTCTAGAACCCAAAATATATATCCTTTAGGAAAATCGCAATTATTTTTTTTCCTGATAAAATCATTCCTTGTAGAAAATGTTAAGATTTTCTGAAAGAATACAGACAAACCCATGGAAGAAAGAATGTGTAAACAAAGTGGTCTCTATCCTTCCGGCTTTCCTTCTGAGAGAGAGAGAGAGAGAGAGAATGTGGATAGTAAATGTATCTTAGTACCAGTAGGTCATACAGCTCATGTTCATGTCATTAATATCTTCTGGTTGTTCATCTGTATTTGTTCTGCGTTTATGTGTGCATTCCTTTGAAATGCCTGCAAGTCTGTCCAATGGAATACCTCTAGTAATAAAAAAACAAAACAAAACAGTAAAATGAACTTAAGTCATCAAAAAAAGAAAAGGAAAGAAAGAAAGAAAAACATGGTTTAGAGCTGGGAGGAAAATGTGCAGTGTGGTGAAGTGACCTGCCTGTGGTCCCACAGCTAGTATGTGGTGGAGCCGCAACCAATTTCATCCAGACCTCATTTTACCACCCTGAAGTGCCTCCTTATAAATTACATAGGGAGGGGAAACCCTGGGGGTGGTCCTTTTTCTCTCACCTCCTTCATTAATCTAAAGGAAGGTGCCATTGCTATAGGGAAATGGAAGTATGTAGTGAGGATATTTCCAGTTTATAAGGACTGGGAGCCATGAGACGGCAACCCCAGAAGGATCGCGGAGATCACTCTCCAGAAAGTTTAAGAAGAAATTGGAACCTGCCTTTCTGATTTGGCAGAGATTTTAGTTTCACAGTCAAAAGAGTAGTTTCTGCATTCATAATTTTCAGGTTTATAAAGGAGCTAATATGTCACTGAACTTATTTTACAACCTTTCCCACTTAACGATGTTTTGAATTAGGACCAGAGTGCAATTTGATACTAAGATATTTGTTTTCTGTTTACTCAGTGATAAAACATCATGAAATATAAAAGGAATGTGATGCAAAATAAAATCTTCAGACCTGATGTTAGCCACAGGTTCTATACTATATACTTTTTGTGGTATATACAAATCATCTACCATTCTGTTTCTTCTCCATGTAAAACATGGACGTGATCTGACCACAGCCCATCTTTTTAGACATGTCTTTAGACATATACACTTTGTGTTAGTAACACGACTCCATCCCAGATCCTAACCCCCAACATAACCATACCCACCAGTGACGGGGTGAGGATATGTGCCTTGAACATGACTTGGTAATTTTTAAATTTGTAGATTTCATGTTTTGTCTTGGAGTAACCTGGTTAAATTAAACTAAATTTTGAATACCTGTTTTCCAAGAAAATTTCTCTTAAGATGTTTCGTCTTTTTGCCACATTAAGGTTGTTTACATAACCGATCCAGCACCTGTATAATGTTATAACCTGCTTTTTGGAATTCAACAAATGCATAGGGACTTGGTGAACTGTCAGGCCACTATCAGAGAGTTGTATTGGCTTCCAAATATTGACATGAAAGATGTCCAGGAAAACATCAAAAAGAATTAAAGTTCGAAGACATAAGGGAAGGGAGCATATAGCATGTTTTTTAATTAACATGTACTTTCTAACTGCCCTGTATAAGTTTAGTTTTTTCAAAAGTTCACACTGGCGTGGATAGATTTTTCATATGAATCCTATATCACAATAGCAGTTTTGAAAAGCTGTGGCATTAAATTTTGAAATCATAGGGTCAAGAGCCTTATGTAAATTTGAGTGATGTTTTGTTTTCATTTGGGAAACAATTGAGCAGCCTCAATTATGTGCAAATGAGTGACGACTGTATACATTTAGTGCTACCAGTCAACTAGCCCCCAAATTTGACTACAGATTTGTAGGCATTGATATTCTGAAGAAGATACATTTTTAAAAAGAATTGAATCATTTATTACTTTTAGGAAAAATAGGAAAAAATGGAGTGGACAAGGCAACGTAGTAAACAGTGGTGATGAGCTTTATAAAATAAAAAAGAAAAAAAACAGAATAAGAAAGACACTTGCTTCCTAAAATTGAATGCCGTTTTCTGAGTTAGAAACTACATATTTTTACATGATAAACCTACACAAAGTAACACATTTTTGTTGCTTTCTTTGTTGAATTGCAAATTGAACCAAACAGCCCTGTGAAAATGGGAAAGGCACTTTTGCTTAAAAGATGTACAGATTTGTAGCCTAAATTCTGACCACTGCGATTGCTTTAAACCTCAGAGAAGCTCATTGTTGTCCTTTGCCTCTTACAAATGTACAATTGCCAAAAGTCGCTAAAATGTGTCCGTCTCCCTGGGAGTTCTAATTGCCTGGTTTATTTTAGCAGACCATATAACCCCAATATAAAGGCACATGTATTGGTGATTTGGGTGCAATTAAAATAAACGGCTCATTGGGTCATTAGGATTCAGCCATGGAGAAAAATAACACCATAACACCTGTTTATTTCTTTTAAAGAACTAGAAGGAAACCTCTCCCACGGAAGTGAGATTTGTTTAGACCCTCCAGGTGTTGGGGTGGGAAAATATGGGCTGTGTTATGAATAATGTGCAGCAAACTGGAAGGAAGTGCTAATCAAAAGAAAGTGATAAGATCCTCACCAGGGGAAGGGAGTGAAAGGGTGTCCTTGAGGTTAAGGTTCCTTATCTCTCTCAAACCTCCGTTGCCACTCAAGAGAAACTTTCTAGATAAGTACGAAAGCAATTTGTCAGAGATTGGACAAATGTTTAAATAGGAAGTTAAAACCTATCCCTTGTTAACTGTGTGGCATTTGAACCATTTTTGGTGCCTTCGCATGAGTATTTTTAGTTCACGGAGCCCAAGAACAAAGGGCAAAACATGGCAACTAAGAATGCGGCCTCTAGGGTTCAGTCAGACCACCGAGGTTCAAATCTCAGATCCAGCACTTACAAGCTGGGACACCTCTGGCAACTCAGTGAGCTTCTCTCTGCCTCAGTTTTCTCTGCTGTGAATGGAGTTACTGGTAATACATTATATAGTTGTCAGGATTAAAAGAGATATTACATGTTAAGCACTTAGTGCGTTCAGTAGAAGGTTGGCTGTTACCAGTTTAGAGAGTATATTTCAGGAATATTTAGAGATAGCCCAATAAAATGTCTTTTTCTAACTTGTAAAACATTCTGAAATGTTAGTTCATCTATAATGGTGATACCGTTGTAATTAAACTAGTTATTAATAACAGGAAAGGAGCTATAGTAGCCAAGGTTGATGACTAGACTCCACTCATGATGCATACTATCAAAGTATTTCCCAGAATGCAGTTACGGATGCTAAGATTATCTACAATTCATTTGAAGTCACTTTTTACTACTTGTATGAGCTGTGGGCAAATTTATTAAAATTTGTCTGGTAATCTTGCTCTCATGTTGCTCACATGTAAAATAAGCAGTTTTTATGGTTCAATAGAAATACCCATGTTCAGCAGTCGTTTAAAAGAGCCACAGACCTAAATAAAATGCCTTGCTTAACTGTAAATTGCTTAATGTAGACCCTGTGACTATTCCATTTGTTGCTAAATAATAAATATTTGTCAATTTAATTTAAAAAAAACAACAACATTCAAAGACAGAAGGGAAATTTCTGCTGCAAGTCTTGTTTTCTTTCATCAGAGCAAATATTTGCCTGGGTTAAAGAAACAGTGTTTGAGTTTCAGCTTTCCATTTTGGCAACTTAGATGGTATCATCATACTGTTTTTCATTGGCTACTTTTTTTTAAAGAGAGGGGGATGTGGTACTAAGCTAATATTAACACTAACAGCCTGACTTTCTTTATTAGGACTGTCATATAAATACTAAAAATTGCTTGAACACAAACAAGAGGGATGTTGTATCGCTTTATTTTTTCAGGGACCAGCAGAAGAAAACAAATCATTACTGTTGAATTTTATTCATAATGCATAATGTTGCATTTTTTGCACTCAGGTAGAAGGCCTGGACTGTTTTTCTCAGTTCTGTGCTCTTTAAGTGAGTCATGTAATGAAGTTTTACCTTGAAGTTCCATTGTACAGTGTATGTCTTTAAAGCTAATAATCCATGCATAGAAGACTCTTGCACTTGTTTTAAAATTTTTTTGGATGACATTGATTAATAAAATTATACAGGTTGCAAGTGTCCAATTCTATAATACATCGTCTGTATATTGTATTGTGTTCACCACCCAAAGTCAAGTCTCCTTATATCACCATTTGTCCCTCCTTTACTCTCTTCTATCTCCCCTCTCCCCTCCCCTCCGGTAACCACCATGCTGTTGTCTGTGTCTGTGAGATTTTGTTGTTTTTGGCTTAATCCTTTCACCTTTTTCACATAGCCTCCCCAACCCCCCTTCCCTCTGACAGCTGTCAGTCTGTTCTCTGTATCTATGACTCTGTTACTAGTTTGTTTATTTTGTCCATTAAATTCCACATAGAAGTGAAATCATACGGTATTTGTCTTTCTCTGACTGGCTTATTTCACTTAGCATAACACGTCGGCTTTCTAACCACGTTAGCTAGTAATCCATGCACAGAGGACTCTTCCATGTGTTTTATTTCTTTTTCCACATCTGAAGCTGCTGAATTAGTCGATGATTTTTTTTCTTTTTCACTCCATCCTCTCAGGAGTCTGCATAATGTTGCATAGACTCTTAGAAGTCTGAATTCTTTTTCAATCTAGTTTCTCATCCCCACCCTTCTCCCTCCTCACCTAGTTATCCCTCTTCCCCCTTCTGGATTTCCAGGTTCTCTTAAAAAATTGGAAGGTCTGGCAGTACCGGACTTGAATACTCACGATGTCCATTCCCCGCTAAATCTTCCAGCTGAGGCTGTTGTTAGTTACCATTTGTTATTGGTGCTTGTGGTGTCACTTACTCACTTTACTTGTACATAATAAGTGCTTGGCCCTGGAGGGCATTGGGGTTTATCTGATGTAAGGTATTGAAAATGGCCATGCTCTCTGACTTGGTAGTCAATGTCTAGGAATCTACCCTAAGGAACTAATTAGAGATGCCAATAGAGATTTATATACAAAGATATTCATTACAGGGTTGTTTATATAATAGCAAAAAAAAAAAAAAAAAAATGCAGAGACCCTAAATGGAAATATCCAAGTATGCTAGAATACAATGGTGTTATTTAAAAATCACGCATAAAAGAACATGCCATGAGAAAAATGTTCATAATAAATGAAAAAGCAGGATATGAAACTGTTTACACAGTATTATCCAGACCTTTAGAAACCTTTCTCAACTGCTGGAAGAAAATTCACCTAAATACCAATGGTATTCACTCAAGTTTTTCATTTTCTTCTGTATATTTTTCTGTATCGTATGAATTTCTACCATGAATAACTGTTATGATCAGGAAAACAAAAATCTTTTGAAATATTTAAGAAAGCTCTTGAGTATGTTTTCTGCTATTATTAAATGAGATGTAAAAAATTGTACATGAGTCATTTGGAGATACATTCTGTATGTGTAGAAACGTATTATACATACATTTATATACACACAGATAATAAAAAATGGGAACATTTCTTTTTTTTTTTTTTGCTAGGAATCGTATACTTTGATAGCAGAATGCTACCTGCATATCATATGGTTTAAAGTGATGAGGAAATGATTGAAAGATGGTATTCAGCTATTGGCTTTTATACCTGACCAATGTGGGTAGTGCTCCTAGGGAGAAAATTCTCATGACTACCAAACGAAGGCAGCAGTGTTCGGGGTCCTAAAATCATGGATGCCATGCTATGGACTCAACATGTTTTAAGAGCTTGTGTTTCATTACTCTGTGGAAGTTGTTTTCCTTCCTTTGTAACTTCAGTCGTGAACAGGAATTATTTCAGGATGCCATGAAGAGATAAGCTCAGGTTTTCCCACTTGTATAATAACGATATTTAAAAGGTATGTACATAGGTATTTTTCTGGCACCAGTTACAGGAACTTGCTGACCTAATTATTTATCTTTCGTTTAGTTTGACCAAGCGGCTGATGCCGAGATATTCTGGCTTACTGAAACAGAAAAGAAATTAATGTCTCTGGGTGACATCAGGCTTGAGCAAGACCAGACGGCCGCTCAGCTGCAGGTTCAAAAGGTGAAGGACATTTCCAATTACATCTCAATTAACTGCTCAGCTTGAAAATGTGCTCGCATGCTTTACTTTGCAGAACTCCACTAGTGTAACTTGGTATTTTCAGCTATTTTGCCTAATTGTTTTCATTTTATTCTTACACTCTCTCTTTTTTAAAAAAATCTTTATTTTTGTAAATCACAGACATTCACCATGGAAATTTTGAGACACAAGGATATTATTGATGAACTTGTTAAATCTGGACATAAAATCATGACCACGTGCAGTGAAGAAGAAAAGCAACCAATGAAGGTATAATCTTGTCTCTGTGACTGGTAGTGACACTCTTGAATAAAGGCATCTGTTGAGCTTTCAGCCCTAGGAAAGCACTTTTCCTTTATCCACAGCTGCCCTTTAAACAGCTAAATCATTAGTTGCAAATAAGGCGTTTTTCAAGCTTCAAGAATAACAGTGAAAGGAATATTCCTTAAGGGAGTCACCCTGAGACAATCTTCATAATATACAGAAAAGCTATTCAAGTTTGAGCCCTTGATTAACTGGTGTGCATTAAGCACTCAATGTTAGCTGTATTATTGCCATTATTATTGTTATAAATTGTTATTATAAATGCCAACTGTTGTTTACATACTTCAGAAACATTTGGGCCTCTTGAGCTGGAAGAAAAACCAGAATATGTGGTTCTCTCTAATGTTGAAATCCATGCTGTAGGAAGTTACTGTAAGCTGTATAGGGGGGAAAAATGAGCTGAGTAATTAAGGAAGCATCCAGTTTATGTAGTTTTAATGATCCTTTAAATTGATAGAAAACCAGCCGCATTGTTTCACATTCTGAGATCTGAAAGCCTAAAGAAATTAACACTTCTAATAGGAAGATATTCCATGGCAAAAACTAAATTTAAAGAGTATGCATTTCTTTTAAGATACAACATAGATAAGTAATACAGTGTACACTATATATTGATACTTTCCCTTTTATTTATCCTCCACAATGGCAATTTACTTGTTTATAATTTAATCTTTCCTTTATTATTTTTGTAAAGATTCTGACATGAAAAGCACAGGTCATAATGAAATAATTTCTCTGTCATTCTGTGGTTCATTAGACCACTGTTGTGCTTTATCTTCTGCTATTAGTTTATGATGTGGATTTATACCATAACTTAGATCACTGTGACCACCCCATGAAATCAGTGGATAGCATAATGTTCTACATTTATTCTAATATATATATGTAATTAATTTTGCTGACTAGCAGTTCCTCTTATAATTTCATTAGTGAAAGGCAGTCCCTTTTTTTTTTTTTTTGATAAAGTAATGTAAATGTTGCTAGACTCAGGAGACGTTTTCTAACCTAGAAGACACTGAATTTTGCTCATTATGTTTAGAGAGGTCACTGTCTTACAAAAATTTGAGGCCTTGCTTTTGTATTTATTTATTTATATTTTGGTATTTTTTTTTATTTAACATCTTTTTTGAGAAGTTATGTCATTAAATTCCATGATTTTTTTATGATTGTGTAGAATTCCACTGTATGAATATATAGTAATTTACCAGCCTGATTTCCAATCATTGTACTTTTTATAGATGTTCCACATTTTTGCTATTGTTTACATATGTACTTGTATAGGGTTTTTTTTTATTATGTTAAAAACACTTAATATTAGCAGACACTGGAATATTATTCAGCCTTTAAAAGGATGGAAATCCTGCCACATGAAAAACATGGATATGAACCAAGAGGGCCTTTCTTTAATTTAAAATGAACTTTTTAATACATAGTCACAGGTAAAATATAAATAGCTTTTATTGATTTATTCCTTTAACATACATTATTGAGTGTCTCCTCGGCACCAGGAGTCCAGTACTGGACCAAACGTTCTTGAGTACATGTGCTACTTGGCCCACCTCACCAGTTATACACATTTCATCATCTTCATTTCTAGAAAAAACTGGACAAGATATTGAAGAACTATGACTCCATCTGCCAGATAAACTCAGAGAGATATCTGCAGCTGGAACGGGCACAGTCCCTGGTTAACCAGTTCTGGGAAACATATGAAGAACTTTGGCCATGGCTGACAGAAACACAAAGAATCATCTCTCAGCTCCCTGCCCCAGCCCTTGAGTATGAAACTCTAAGACATCAACAGGAAGAACATCGGGTAAGCTCCATGTCAAAAGGAATGCTGTAGTCCCTACTGAAAGAGAATCATGATTTTTATGATGTTTTTCTAAATATTGTTAGACACCTTACATGACTAGGACATTTTATCAATATTCTGTTCTGGTCTGCACAGTTTGCTTACCTCAGAGTTGCTTACCTGTTATCCAGGTTTGCAGGGAGAAGACTCATGTGGGAAGACCACATTGTGTATGTCATTAATTATATCACAGCTTTTATGGGATGGTATATAGCATTAACTATCTGGGTATAAAGACAATTTCCATTTACAATGTTAGAAAAATAAACCTTTGAAGCACTTTTAATTTGTGAATCTTGATTGTTCTTAATTTTTATATATTGACTAAGTTTTATATTTTATATGTAACTAGAGGACCTGTGTGTGTGTGCACGCGCGCGCACACATAAAGTTTAACTCAGAATATATTACATCATTGTTTGAAGTATCTGACATACTAATCTTGTTTGTTTACTTTAAAATGTATTGCATTGAAGAATATCTCTAAATGAAGTGTTTATTTAGAAGATAGCTTTAGAGAACACTATTTAATACAAAAATGGAAAGTTTATGGAGTTCTATCTAAATCATTCAGCAGGAGAAAGACTTACAAACTATATAGAATTTAATTGAATTTAGTGTAAAGGTTTATTTGTGACAAAAATCCTGATGCCTATCCATTGGATGATTTTTAATGTAAAATGGGTTTCTTCTACTGTGAGGTGAGATTTGAGTAGCTACATTATTAGCATAAAATCAGGTATTATTGTTGATTTGAAAATTTCAACATTGAGTTAATATTTTTGCATAATTTTCAGCTTTCAAAACATACTTATGATTTTCTATATAAAGGGAACTCTACATCTGTGTATCCAAGTCTTCAAATTGTTCAAACTAAAATTTTCAGACTATTTGCTCCCTTCTAGAGTGGCTGTCCTCTGTAACTTCACAATATCCTCTCCAGCTATTTTTGGAAATACCTTTCAATTCATTCTAGCCAGGAATGAAAAATGGCTCCAAGAGCCATGTTACCAAGTGGTAGATATCTTGAAGGTACGTTAGGTGTATCCAGCATACATAAAACTGGACTCTTATGGTAGTATGATGCCAGGAATCATTTTGTTACTTATGAAGCAAAAGACTTCTCCTATGGAGCACTTTCTTCATGCACACACATACACCCACGTAGGCACCTAGTAGGTCTTCTCTTATCTGTCATGAAATGGTTTTACAAAGGCTCATCTCACTGCTTCCCAAGTAAAGGTGTCTTGTAGTAGTGCTACACAGATGAGACCTACTTAGACTCTAGCAACTCAAGAACTCCTAGATCTCTCATATTACTTGAGAGTCTCTTGATAATTCAAAGTGTGACCTTGTTTTACAAACATGCCTTATAGAATATTGAAACCAAAAGGTGTGTAACACATTTCTTTTCCATGAGATTGTATTATTAGCCAATATCACCATCACCACCTCTATTCTGTAAAGCAGCATGAAAATATGATCTAACAATATGAAACAAAAGTAAGAAAATCACAGCCTGGACCACCCAGGAGCGAGACTGAAGACATGACTTTTTCCACATTCTTATGTGCAACATGTTAGATTAGATCCCCCTCCTTTTGTAAAAATTGAATTTGTGTTTATTTAGCTCTTTTGCAAAAGAGTTTTGAGACCACCTTCAGAAACACTTCAAAAATAGTATATTACATTGGAGATGGTTAATGATCTAATGAAGTGATTCCCTCACTTTTCAAAAGAATTTCTTGGCTGATTTTAGTGGGCACTTTTAATAAAAAATGGTGTATGGCCATCTTGATGATTCTTCTTGATGAATGATAGAAATTAAAATATTTGTAGGATAAGATTGGTAGCTTTTCTCTAGACTGTCTTCCCTGAATATAATTTCTCTTAGACAAGCTTTTATTTGGGTCTAGATAGCAAACAGTTTGGAGAATACCTGAGGACAAGGAACTGCCGATTAGGGAACCAAATGACTAATGTGGAATAAATGGAACACTCCTCAATGCTTTATGGAGGTCAGCCTCAGAGAAACCTGCAGGCAATGACTGATCTTTCCCCTGGGAGTGGCTTTGGATTTGGCCCATGGAATACTGCACAGTGGAGACACTGGGTTCCATGGATTATAGATATTCCAGATTTATTTGTCTCCCTAAAAAGAATCGGGCTTCATTTTGATTTCACACTCATTAATATAAATATCATTGTGTCAATTGATTAGATATTGTTTAGTGTATTCATTTAACATATATTTCCTTAAATACATCTTATAAATAATGCTCAGTATACAGCTGTGTATTTGATAGATTGATTACCCTAGCAGTCTTTAACATTTAAAAGTAACTAAAAATAGTTCATTCATGTGTATATATTCATATGTCATAAATCATATATGTACATAGATTAGATTAATACATATATGTGTAATATAATATACATGTACACACTTTTTATATTGATTTACATATAATTACAATTCCTTGTGGGCTTACCTCACCTAATGTAGCTTTATGTGTAGTTTTTTTCTCCTCTCAGCATATGGCTACTACCTTCTACTGAGGTTCTTTCTTTTTCCTTCCTTCCTTTTCCTTCTTCCCTCCTTTCTTCCTTCCTTACCTCCTTCCTTCCTGCCTCCTTCCATTTCTTCATTTCTTCCTTACTTGTTTTTTTGCATTTTCCCCTCTTTCTTTTATTTTAATTAATATTTGTATGTATTATGATTGTGCATGAAGAGACACCAAGAGTAATGGCTTAGTCTCTGTATGTTGGGGACATATAGTAAGTTCAGAATCTTTTAATGTAATATGACCCTTGGCTAATACTCTTGTCAAAATATATGATGCTATAAAATGCATAATGAACTAGAATCCATTCTTTCCCTCAACCAACATTTTGCATGTGTCCTTAAAGGGACTTTGACCCGACCAGAATGTTGTTTAATCTTTGTGTCAGGGGCATCTCTTTCTGGCAAAGAGTTGTATGAGCCATCATGTATTAAATGCCTTGTGAGGGGAGGGTGTTTGTTTGGAGTTTCCTGCCAGCTGGATGCATTGGGGTTGTAGACAGCTGAAATATGGAGGTGTGACCCTCAGATACTGAGAAGCTGTTTGGTTTGTTATAGCAACTGCGAGAGTTGATAGCCGAACACAAACCTCATATAGATAAGATGAACAAAACGGGGCCACAGTTATTGGAACTGAGCCCAGAGGAAGGCTTTTCTATCCAAGAGAAGTATGTGGCAGCTGACAGCCTTTACAGTCAAATTAAAGAAGATGTCAAAAAGCGAGCTGTGGCCCTGGATGAAGCCATTTCTCAGTCTACTCAGGTAATGATGTGCACCAGATATACGATTGGGTTCTTTCAAACAGCAAAGCATGGAAAGACATTTCCCGGCATCTCCTGATTAAATTTCAACTAAAATCACTTCACTACATTATCTCTTGAGTATTGATATCTTCATCTCTCGGAGGTGGTGTTTGCTTGAGTCTAGTCCTTATATTTCTTTGTCTGCTTGTACATATAATAAAAAATAATTTTCAATGACTTGAGAAATACAGTTGTCCACATTGTCCAAATATTTAAATGTGTCCATCTGGAATAGAATGCTATATTTGCCATTGGGAGAAATAAAAGAAAGTGTTATTATCACTATGGATGAAGCACTCCCAAGAAGGCAATAAGAAAAAAATTGAGCAAAAAAGAAAAGAAAAAGAGAGAGAACTCATGGACATGGGCAACAGTGTGGTAATGATAGGTGGGAGCATAGGGGTGAGTGGAGGTGGAAGACAGCATAGAGGGAATAAATGGTGATAGAAAAAATGAAATAAAATAGAAAAAGAAATAAAGAGTGAATGATAGGCTGAATAAGAAGGAAAAATATAAAGTTGGAAAATGAATTTTTCTGTTTTTGATATCTTTTTTTAAGTTGCATTCGAAATTACCTGTGATTTCTATTTTCAAGATTTGGTTTTTATTATTAGATATGCTGATATTTAGTGGTCCATTTCCTATAATGTCGAGTGAGTGATGATTCCTTTAATGTTGAGGATAGTGTAGAATCTATGAATGAACAAGTTTTTATAATTTTGCTTCACTGTCTATGGTAACTTCACAAACAAAAGTTTAAAATTCTTGCATTAATCTGATTATGTGTTTGATCATGAATTAAATACAACCGTTCATTTCAGCATCAAACATTTTTCAGTTCAGGAAACTTATAACTTAACTCCTTTAACCAAAACTGCCCATGAATTTCACATTTATTAATATAACTTTTCTAGGATGCCAAAAGAATTAGTAAAAGTGAATAAAACAATCCGTTTTGATAGACAAACACCCAGATTATTTAACTTTAAAACGTTAAATAAGAACCTCAGGGAAGGGTGGGGGTAAGGGGGAGAGATCAACCAAAGGACTTTTATGCATGCATGTAAGCCTAACCAGTGGTCACAGACAACAGGGGTGTAAGGGCATGAATGGGGGGGTTGGGAGGGTAATGGGGGAATAAGGACACATGTGATACCTTAATTAATAAAGAAATTAAAAAAATAATAAAAAGTTAATTTGAATTAAGATAACAAAGTGAAGCAGTAGATGAAATGCTGTCAGGTATCCCACTTATACATTAAAATATACCATTTCTTAATGAATCACTCAGTTACTTGCTAGAAGCAATCCAGTTTACATAAGTAGTGTGGTGCAGAGAAGACCATGTCTGTCTGTAAATCATGGTTTCAGGATGTCTTGATACACCAGCTGGATATAATTCTTTGGATGACTATGTCAACAAAAGGACTAAGATTTAGTTATTGTTTGTGACATTAAGTAGATGTGGTTTTGTATGTGTGTTTTTTTATTTAAATTTTCACTTTGGGTATCACAGATCATTTTCCCATAAGTGACCCCTTTATGTTACCACCAGTTCCATGACAAGATAGACCAGATTCTTGAGAGCCTGGACCGCATCGTGGAGCGCTTGAGACAGCCGCCCTCCATCTCTGCTGAGGTGGAGAAGATCAAGGAGCAGATCAGTGAAAACAAGAACGTGTCGGTGGACATGGAGAAGCTGCAGCCATTGTATGAGACTCTCAAACAGCGGGGAGAGGAAATGATTGCTCGATCTGGGGGCACTGATAAAGATATATCTGCCAGAGGTAATAATTTCAGGATAGGGAAACAATTGAACTTTAGTTTCAAAACAATTCTACATGTTCACGCTGTTTGCCACAGTCCAATCACATATCAGGGTGCCAGATTTTAGAAAAGGTATTACAAATACAACGTGTGTGGGGTTGAAGGGCTGTGTACATTAATCCCTTGTTAATGTCTTCCTGTGTTTGTAAAATAATCGGTTAAATACAAAGTGTGCCATTTTACAAATCACACATTCTCCGGACCATTTAAACCAGTTGGTGAAAGCATAATACCAGTAAGACTAAACCCAGGGATTGTTTTCCTCATTACTAACTACACCACCTTACATGTAATGGGTATTCTATCCCACTTAGCCACAGAAATGGCAACCAACCATGACCGCAACCAGCCAGTCTTAAAGATATGAGCTGGGGTTGAAAAAATCATGACACGGGTTAGTGGAAATTCATGGTAAGGGTACTCTAGAAAACAAGCCCAGAATACATATCCTACATTGTTATATTCCTGGGACTGAACAGACATCTGTACTCTTGATTTGGAGACCATAAAGAATATACTTAGGTAGTTATTTCCCTTTCCTTGGAATTAAGGAGACTTGATGAACTTAATTTCTGTAAGCTCACTTGCCCTTGAGCATCCACTTTCATCAGGAAGAGCCTTCAGCCAGGAGGAGCTGGGTGTCTTCAGATCTCACATTTGTCTGGAATAGGCTGTTGCGCCCAATGGTACTCACAAGACTGGGATCAACCAACATTTGGTTCAATTTTAGATACCATATTGAATCACCATTTCTTTGTGAACCAAAATGATCTGCTTTCTTGCTGAAATAGGGCTAACATACTGCCTCTTTTATATTGTTTCGCTCCATAGCTGTTCAGGATAAGCTTGACCAAATGGTTTTCATTTGGGAGAACATACACACACTGGTGGAAGAAAGGGAAGCCAAACTACTGGATGTAATGGAATTAGCAGAAAAGTTCTGGTGTGATCACATGTCCTTGGTCGTGACCATAAAAGATACTCAGGATTTCATCCGGGATCTGGAGGATCCTGGAATTGATCCCTCCATAGTAAAACAGCAGCAAGAAGCAGCAGAGGTAAGCAGAGTATCCCATTTACAGTGAAGAAATAAGTTGTGTATGTTGTGAAGTGAATTCCTTTGGTAAATATTCAAAATTATTCTATTGAAATTTATATTTGGTTCTGAAAGTGGAATGCATAGTGATATAATAGGAGAATAGCACACCCACAAATTTCACTTAAGACAGCATATATTTTAAGATTTCTCTCCATCCCTCCTGCTTCAGCCTCATCTCTCTTGATTTCAAAAGTAATCCAAAGTGATACCCTTGCCTGCAGTCCCTTTCCTTGCCAGGCCTCTAACCCTGCTGCCAGTCGTCTCTCTAGATCTGCTCTTGTTGTGTTGTTGCTTCAAACCCCTCAGAGGCAGCCACTGCCTATGTATGAAGTCCAGACTCCCTAGGCAGGGTGTGGGCCTTTATATCCCAGCCAGCCCGTGCCTGTGTATCCAAAGCAATTTTCTTCTGCTGCTCCTATTGTGGTGCACACAGGGGCTTTCCCTCAAACTGTGCTCTTTCTGTCATCTGCATCTTTGCACATTATATTTCCTCACCCCAGAATGTCCTTCCTATCACTCTTCTGGCAAATCCCACTCAACCTTCAAGATGCAGTTGGATAGTTACCGTCCATGGAAAATCCTTTCTTGTTTCCTTAGCAGAGTTAGTCGGTGTTCTCATAATATTTCCTCAGGCAAAGGACTCTATGCATAGTATGACTTATCATACATGAGTGGAATAGTCATATACCTATTTTTCTTTGTATGCTCAACCCTAGTTTAGGGCTTATCTTGTGCTTGGTAAAGGCTTCTTGAATTAATACATTTAACCAAGAAGATAAAAGCAAAGGTAGAATACTGAATTTCTGTTACGGTTTTTTTGTTTGTTTTGTTTTGTTTGTACTTTACATGTACTAGGGTAAAAATATAAACCCAGAGCTAGATTATCCTAAATCTGCTAAGCAAGTACATTAATTTGTGTGAAGTCTTTGAACTCATGTTTTACTTATGCCTGTTTTAAATGTGTATTGTCAAACAGGTCAGTTTGAAAAACAAAATGTCTTTCTAAGTTTATAAGTATTGTTGTATTGGTGCTTGAAAAAAATTGTTCTGTTACATAGAATTATTTCCTAAATATTGCCCTTTTAATAAATGTTTGATATTTGTTACTCAAAGGATGCTTTTATTTCTTGGAAATATTCTTCTGTTATCTTTCCTCACTGAAAAGATTTATTGCAGAGACTTAGAATACAGAAAGAAAATGAAAATTGATCATAATTCCACTTCCTAGAAATAACTACCATGAATGCTTGTGTACATCTTTTTAGTTTTAGTGTGGTTTTGCTTAAAGTTCTACAGCTGCCATTTCTTATTCCAGGCCATCAGGGAAGAAATAGAGGGACTCCAGGAAGAGCTGGATATAGTGATTAACCTCGGCTCTGAACTCATCTCTGCATGTGGGGAACCCGATAAACCCATTGTCAAGAAGAGTATAGATGAGGTACATTTTCTACTCTTACCAGAATGCTATGTTTAAGGGTTTCATTCACTAAGACATATTTGATAGAAGTAGTTGAAAACATATGACAATAAAAGAGTTCTAATGTTTATATTGTAGTTAAATTCAGCATGGGATTCTCTCAATAAAGCTTGGAAAGACCGGGTGGACAGACTGGAGGAGGCGATGCAGGCTGCCGTTCAGTACCAGGATGGACTGCAGGTAGGGGGATTAGGGTGTACTTGCTGGGAAAGGGAGTCATGCTGACCAGTGTCTCCACATCTACACGTTGGCACCACCGGGGGCTGCAAGGGTGCGTGCAGTTTCCTCCTCTACGCCAATCCATGTTTTACCTTCAGAAGATATTTCTGGCACTTGCAATATATGTAGATTTATATACACATTTAAATACATTTTCACACACACATTCAGTGAAAAGAAGCATTTAATTTTTCAAGTGTAAGTAAATATTCCCTCACACAGTCTTTTTCATAAATGGCACAGCACCAGGCACTGACATGGACCTGCGTCTGAGTTCTGTGCCACAGCTGAGTGGAGTAAGATGAATGGAGTAAACGCCATCTAAAATATCACCAAGTTTCACTAAAGTCAGAAGTAAGAAAATTTGATTTGAGGCCAGTGTTCCCCATGAATAAAAATAGATTTCTATTTTATTAGGTCATAATCCGTTGTGTAAAAAGGGTTTTCTTCTTTTTTACGCACATCATTCCTTTTAAAAGCTATTTTTCATATCCATCTGAGTTCTCATTTAGTTTATTAGCCATTTTTAATGTGTTTTTTTAATATTAAAAATTATCTTGTCAGTTGAGGCCAATCCAGGGCTGTTTCTTTTCCCACCTTCCTTTATTCCATTTTCTATTGTTAAGGCTGGCAAGAGTTTAATCTTTCTTCCCTTCTACCATATGGAAAAAGCCTTTCTAAGTATTTCCATAACACCAAGTGACTATTATTTTTTAAAGCTCAGACGAGAACATCTTTTCCTTTTTATTATGCCACTCCACTTCTATATTTGTAAAAATAAATAGCATAAGCCAGGCTTTATGCCAGCTGAAAGGCGTGTTGAATTTGGAAATAGATGAAAAAATTCACTACAAACAAGACCTTTTTTTATAAATTTCCCCCTCCATAGCCTTTCCTTTCTCAACCAAAGTGATAATTCATTGGTTAGATATCTGTGACTAGTAACTAATCAAGCTCCAACTCTCGGTCTGTGAGGCCAGGTCATGATTTTCACGTACTTCGGGAAGTCGTTGAGTTGTGCCTTCCTTCATGGCTAGAGATGCCACTGTCACCACTTGCAGCCATTTGACCTCAGGAGCCATGAACCATAGGAGCCACAGGCTAGACACCATGATTCATACAGTCTCATTACCACGAAAACAAGGTCCATCATACCTTAGCAGCATCACCTGTGGGAATGAAAGGCACCTTGACTTACTGAATAGCTATGGCTAGCTGGAGCTAGAGGTTTTGAGGTTGGTTGTAAAGTAAAATAAATTTTATTTCCCTGGTTGCTGCTTAAGTTCTTAGAGTTTATCAATGGTAACTTTAAAACAGATATTGCCCTGGTCGGTGTGGCCCAGTGGGTTGGGTGTCATCCTGCGCACCAAAAGGCTGCCAGTTCAATTCCAGGTCAGGGCACATGCCTGGATTACGGGCTCGATACTAGGTAGGAGGTGAGCAGGAGGCAGCTGATCTGTGTTTCGCTCTCACATGGATGTTTTTCTCTCTCGCTCTTCCTTTCTCTTTCTCTTAAAAAAAATAAATAAAAAATCTTAAAAATAATACCAGGTATTTCCCAAGGATTCCCCCCTACTGTATGGTCTGGCAACTTCATTAAAGTGCAAAATAATTTTGTGTAGTCAATACCTGAAAAAAATGTGAGTTGAGCCTTTTTAGGATATTTATATTACCTAAAAATAGGAGATTTTGAAGTCTATGTTGCAACTCAGAATAATAGTCTTAATATTAATCATTATATCTGCAGGATTTTAACACTAACCTAATTGATATGGAAGGGTTTAGTTGAGCCAAATATTTATTTTCCTAAGTGCCAAACAATAAGTTTCTTGATTATTTGAGTAAGTAGATGAGTTTGAATCTTTTTCTTCCTACATATTTATACACTCTGCTTTTAGGGGGACATAAGAGAGTATAGAAAATTTTATTTCCTGTGATTGAATTTATAAAACTTTTTTTCAAATGGCATTTAAAGTTCTTAACATTCTAAAATTCTATAAAATAGAATTTCCTTTGTAAACTTGGACACATAATTGGAGGTGACATCTATTTCATATTTTGGACAACTGTTGCAGTATATTGCAGCTTTAACCTATTGAGATGAACCACCTTTATTGTTTGTAAAATAGACTCATTGCATAGTATCTTCACAGGCTTATGATTGTACTTTTCTATAACATCGAAATATTGAAGCAGTTTCAGATGTACTGTTATAATAACACGTGGCCTAATGTGTTTTTCAGGCAATATTCGACTGGGTAGATATTGCAGGTGGTAAATTAGCTGCAATGTCTCCAATCGGAACAGATCTTGAAACTGTCAAGCAGCAGATTGAAGAGCTGAAGGTATGGCTGAGGGCTAATTTGTCAAAGACTTTGTTTCCATTTTTAAGTTCTTAACTCACAGGATTCTCTTTACATAAATGTATTTATTTTACATAATTGAAGTATTACATTTTGATTATGAAACTGGTTTAATATATACCTTCGCCTACTAAACAGTATATATAAGTGTTCCTTAAATAAAGAATATAAAATACTAATAGTTTTCTTCTTATTAAATCAGTATCTGTTTACTTTAGAAAAAAATCAGAAAATACAAAGAAGCAAAAAGGTGGCTTTTTTTTGGCCACCCAAACTGTTATGTACCCAGAGGCAAACACACTTGAGATATAATTTATAGCTTTTGACATATCCTCCCATGGGGGGCAGGATGAGGTATAGGGGTCATGCTTTATACATATGAGATAATACTATAAGGATTTTTATAGCTTTATTATTCAATAGTCTATTATTGTCAATATACATAGAGCAACATTTTTATTTTCTTCATTGTGTTCAGAATAATTCATTTAGTCTTACAGGCTGAAGAACCACATATAGGACAATTGTGTCTCTCAAAATGTTTGTTTTATTTCTTATTTTCCATCTGCTTTCCTCTCTAATTTTTTTTTGGGGGGGTTGGGGGGTTCTTCATCTTCAGTTGTGAAAGGGCTGGACTGTTTTCTCTTAGAATTCCTCTGCGCTGATCATTTATCAAAGTGGGATCAGCTATTTCCTTCCAATTTTAAGTGTCCATCTACAGACACATCACACCATTTCCAATGAACTCTATTAGATTTTTATATAAAATTATGCTTTGGCTTTAAAATTGTAGCATTTTCATCTCCAAACGTGGTATAGAATATTTCGTTTAGAAAAAAAATGTGGGGATTTTGGAGAAGTGTACTGTTACCATCATTAGATTGGGATTTTTTTTTACTTTTTTATCTGATCATATAGAAACCCATGATATATTTTATATACCCTTGTGGCTGTGGAGGGCTATTTATTTTGGACATTTGCATGTATCTCAGTGGTTTTCATATAGCAAGTGGGTTAGGAAGGCTCTCTATGAAATGAGGTTGTCTGAGATTGCATTCCAGTTCATTCACTTTACTAGCCAAGCAATCTTGGGAAAGTTATCTAACTGGTCTCACTTCTATATCCTTAGTTTAAATTGAGGATGAATTATTTTCTTTATTAGTTTATGGAGAGTAACATATATATTGGTTATTATTTTTTTATTTTCATATGCTTGGGAAAATTAAGGGGCTGCTTAGTTATTACTTACCATTTAATTATTTACTATTATACATTAAATATTTTATGAAAGAACAGTTTCCTATTACAAGCAACCATTTCTTAACCTGTATTGGTTGGCAAAGGCAAGATTACCAATATGTGTCAGTAACACTGGAAGAGAGAATAGTGTTATTCTGAGTCAGCAGTGGGTGAATCAGAGGGAAAACTAAATATTAAGTGAACACAACAGCTATAGAAAACAAGATGTTCAGTGGATGTAATATATGTGTATATTTTTGAGGAATAAATATTAATTTGAGTTTCTTAGAGATATTTTTCTGGGTTTTATATATGTCTATAACATTTTGGTTTTTTTCTTTGCTATAATTTCAAAATTTATTTATTGAATATATATAATTAGACATTGGAATAAGTTTATCCCTGAAATTTGTTAATTTTTTATTGTAGAGTATAAAAGTGAAATATCAAAATGATAAATAGAAATATCTTCTCATCAGAAAACATTGAATAAAGAAAAAAGAATTTCCTTTTTTGTCTGTAGCTCTTTTGTTGGTAAACTGTGTTACATTTTAATTCCTATTCACCCTACTCCTTAATAAAAAGTATGAGTTAGAATATAGGTCTAACCCATAGAATTATTTTTGTTTAGAGTTATGTACTTACAGCAAATTTTTCTTATATATCTCTTGTAAAATATAGCAATTTAAGTCAGAGGCTTATCAACAACAGATAGAGATGGAAAGACTGAACCATCAAGCAGAGCTTTTGCTGAAGAAAGTAACAGAAGAAAGTGACAAACACACTGTTCAAGACCCATTAATGGAACTGAAATTGATATGGGATAGTCTGGATGAGAGAATTATCAACAGACAGGTAAATAAATACCAAGACTTTTGTTAAGAATTTATAAAATCCCAATTTTATGTATTAATGTAAAATAATTATTAAAAACTAAAATTAGGTGATGATATAAACTTTTGAAGCCCCTTATCTATAAAAGGCTAATATGCAAAGTGTCCCCTTGGGTGTTCAATTGCTCACTATGATGTGTGCTGACCACCAGGAGGTGGTGCGGAACAAAGGGAGGCCCCAGCTGGCAGCTGGCAGCCAGGGAAGGGAGGCCCTGGACAGCAGCTGGAAGGAAGGCCCCAGCTGGCAGCCAGAAGGCCCTGATCGCCAGCCAGGCCTCGGGACCCTACCTGTGCACGAATTTTGTGCACCAGGCCTCTAGTTTAATTAGAACACTCTCTGCCTGTCACATGCCATTTTTTAACCATAAAGCGTTTCAGACTTAGAATGTAGAAGTTTGTGACAATTGGGCTTCACTGGATATGCTTACAGGTTTATGCTGCAGGAAACATTGATTCATTGCCCTTGTTTTATAAATATACTAGAGGCCTGGTGCATGAAATTCATGCACTGGAGGGGGGTCCCTCAGCCTGGCCTGCCCCCTCTCACAGTCTGGTAACCCTCAGGGGCGGGAGGCGACCTGGCGATCAGGGGAAGGTGACACCCCATCACACCTCTGCTGCTGCCACTGCCGGCAGCACAAGCCTTGGCTGGCCCTGGTTACCTGAGCCTCGAGTGGCCCTGGGAGGCTGGGCAGCCGCCATCTGAGGCTTGCCTGCGCCCCAGGCCAGCCCTGGGAGGCTGGGGGACTCAAGGGACTGGGGGACTCCGGAGACAGGTGTGCGGAGCGGCCAGGCCTGCCGCCCCAGTGGGGCTGAGGGGACTGGGAACTGCCATCTTGTGGCTGTGGGTGCTGCCATCTTTGAGGGCGGGGCAGTCAATTATCATATTCCCTCCTTATTGGCTCTAGATGCCACCATCTTTGCAACAGTGTGAGGGTCAATTAGCACATTCCCTCTTTATTATATAGGATGTTATTCACTATATCAGGTTCATACATGGATTTATTTCCTCTCCATTTTTTCTATAGCATAAGCTGGAGGGTGCCCTGTTAGCCCTGGGGCAGTTCCAACATGCTCTGGATGAGCTCCTGGCGTGGCTGACACACACCGAGGGCTTGCTAAATGAACAGAAACCTGTGGGAGGAGACCCTAAGGCCATTGAAATCGAACTTGCCAAGCATCACGTACGTAGCTGTGGTTGCATTATTATGTTTCTTCTCTATGCATTTCCAGTTTCGTCAGTTTTTTTTTTAATGTTTCCTTATGTGTTTTAAATTGTCATTTTAACACAAGTTCATATTTGAATTTGTAACTAAAGGTTAAACTACTAAAACACACTTCTTAAAATATTATAAAAATGTTTTTCTCATTGTTCAAGGGAATTATTATTAAAAACAGCAAGGATGGGAAATTTCTGGCTGAATTTTACTAGGGCTGCATGCAGGTTTAAATCCCATATCTGTCATTGGATTAATGTGGCAAAGTTTCAAAAGTTGTTGAGAATAGCCTAATAAGTTATAGATTCAAAATGTTATTCCACTGCAGATTGTGTGTGTTTTTCCTCTGTCCACCCTGATTTCATTTGCTGCTTGATTGGCACATCTATCATAACTCTATCTGTATGTCTCTCATTATGTTGAGGCTTGCTTTTCTGGCCCTTTGGGTTCCTTACTTTTCATTGGCTTTGCGTTCCTAGTCTTTTTCTTAATGAATTAGGTTTTTAACATATTATGTTTAAAAGAATTTTCATGTCCTGCACTAGATTTAAAGCTTATAAATTGAAAATTGAGAACTTTGCAATACAATTTTATATTATTGTTATCTTTGTGACACTTAGTTGATAAATCTTAATAGAAAATTCCCTTCCTTAAGTTACTAGGCTTACTGAATATAAGGTTATGTGCTCAGCAGTGTTTTTCCTGACATTCAACAGCCTTTCACAGAACCTTAACATTCACACTAATAGTGGTATCTTAATTAAGGTTAGGTCCTAAATCCTAACCTTAAGTAAGATTTTTTGATTGTCAAATGGAAAAAGTTTATTTTACATATTTAGTAGCATTTAAAAGTAAAAGGTGTTTTTTAGCACTCTAAGGTTATGATATGCAGTTTTTGACTATTTGTGCTTTAGTTTTCCTTCCATATTTTTCCCCAGAGTAATTTTTCCCTAATTTAAACTTTTCTTTCTTTTTTTTACCTTGTTCTGTCTATATTTGTAGTCATTGCCCAACCACATTTGATTAAGCAGTTATATTATACATCATTAATATTTTTAATTTAATGTCTATCTTATACTGTGGCTAAGAGCAGTAATGACTGGTGAGGCTGACTCTGCATATAAACAAAACGTGTTTATTCTCATAGTGTGAGTTTATAGCATTTACATTCCATAAACTTAGCAATTGCCGTAAAAGGTCACGTACATCAGTGACGGGAACTTTGTAGAATACAGTAGAGGTGGAAAAACGAGGTACTCTGACCCAGTTATTTGAGCGAGGGATGGGTTAGGGACCTTTTATTTCTGTTTGTTTATCTTTGAGCAGTTAAAAATGGATCTCTTTCTTCTTTCATTTCTCAAAGGTCAAAAGTTAAAGGACTTAGAATTGCCAGAACAATTGTTGGAGGAAGGGAGGAAATGTTTCCATCCTCTCCTGCCTTTTTCTCCGGCTCCTAGGCTGTGGCTTATATAGGACTTGGACCATTTAAGAGAATGACTTTTTTAGAATTATTTTTACATTTTGATTACAAGGATATTTAAATCTGACCTTACTCCTAGTGTTAGCCTGCCCAAGAGCATGCTTATTATAAAGAAGATTCCTTACTCAGTTGATTTTTCAGTCTTTGAAAATTACTCCCTCACCAGATGCTTCAGAGAATGAGTATATACAGTCAGAGAAACAGTGATGGTAGGTGGGTGGTACCCATCAGTGAAAATCCTCCAGATGTGAGATGTCTTACCTAGGACAGGAGGTGATGTTTCTTTTCTTTGCCATGGACAATCCTGAGTCAGTGAGTGTAGAGAAGGATTATTATCAATTTTTATTAACATTCGAGGAAGGGTTTGTCTGGTTCCCAGAAACAAAACTACAGTCTTCTTCAAAGGAAACTATTACTCAGCTATATTTCTTCTTTAAAGTGTAATTCTACCATTCTTTCCAGTATAAGAAAATGGATCTTTTTAGCCTGGCAGTTGCATTCTGTACTGAACCAGGCTTGCTATGTTAGTGCACTGAAATGTCATTAACCTATTCTAGTATTTCCACCATGTAACAGAATAGGAGGACATTATTTGCTGGGATATGTAGTAAACAGTTTATGTGTATTTTCTAGTAAAAGAATAGCTCGAATTTGGAATGTTGGGCTTGAGAATCCCCGATATACAGTGAAATAAATCTATTTCCCTTTAGTGCTAGGGCCTCCTAAGATGCCTGTCAACTTAGTAGCCAATTCCAGCACCATTCCAATGAGAGGAGATAAAAGAATATTCTAGGATAATTTTTCCCTTCTAGAGTGCTAATTATAAACCTTAGTGCCGTTTATCTTAGAAATGTAATAATTTTATATTTGAAAATGGATATATAGAAATAAATATCTCTTAAATTGTTTACTTACAACATTAAAATTAAGTTCAATTAAAATGAGCTTGAATGATATGAATACTTTTAGAGCCCTTTAATTATAATGTCTTTATAATTAATGTCATCCATTGTAAAGCTATTCTAATGGGAAGAACTTGCAATGGTCTCCCATAATCATTTCAGGGGATGTTGGTAGACAGGAAAGCTGCAAAAGTAAGGGGAAAGAAGTCCATCATTTTAAAACTTTATTAGTATTGAAATTCTATGTAGATGATGTTTTTGTTTCAAAATGTTTCAAACCAGGAAACAAAACCATTGCATTAAAAGGGATGTTAACATTTTATGAACTAGCAACCATAGTGTTATCTTAATATTTTCAGGTGCTCCAAAATGATGTATTAGCTCATCAGTCCACAGTGGAAGCTGTTAATAAAGCAGGAAATGATCTAGTTGAATCAAGTGCAGGAGAAGAAGCAAGCAGCCTTCAGAACAAACTAGAGATTTTAAATCAACGCTGGCAAAATGTTTTGGAAAAAACAGAACAACGGAAGCAGCAGCTGGATAGTGCCTTGCGCCAGGTGAATGAGAGAATACGTTCTGAAACTGTCTAGATTCTTCAAGACCAAAAGAGCGTGCAATTCTTTCACTGGTTTGCAGACCCCTGCTTAATTTTTCCACCTCAAGGAGAAGTGTAAAAATAAGTGGGATAAAGAGCACTGATGAGAAGGCTCTCTAGTTCTTAGTGTAATAGTCTTATCTAGTGGCGCCCTCCTAAAGAAGAGAGGCAAGGCCAACCTAGTGACACCTGGCTGTTGTTAAGAATGCTGAGAGAGGCTTAGCAGGTGGGATTGTTTAAACCTTGTTTTCTGTGCAGAAGTGACAATGTTTATGGCCCAAACTTAAAACTCGCTGTCCCTCTAGGCCAAAGGGTTCCATGGCGAAATTGAGGATTTGCAGCAGTGGCTGACTGACACGGAGCGCCATCTGTTAGCATCCAAACCCCTGGGAGGTTTACCAGAAACGGCCAGGGAGCAGCTTAATGCCCACATGGTAAGTATATTATTTCCAACAGCTCTAGCCTCAGATTAAGAAACTAACCACCATCTTGTATGGGCCCTGGTGATAAGTAAATCGTGGCTGGAGGTTTAAAGGATATAGAGTTTTACAGCAGGAATCTCTATGTATAAGTGCTAGAAACACCATTTATTGATTTAACTTTTCAAATCAGAACCTATTCTTTATTTCAAAGGTTGGAATGTCAGTACATGAAAAGAGGGTTTAGAAGTCTAGACATTTTTTAGAAGTATACCTTCCCCCATAAAAATGATAAACTTGTATGGATAGTGATAAACATTGTGTAAATTAAAAACTGTTGCTATTTGAGTGAAAGAAAAATTCCCTCAGGTAATCAGAATTGACTTAAAAATTATTGCTGTTAATCATCGCATTTCCACCTTGCTTCATAGAAGCCTGGAAAATATGTTTTTGTCCTGTTAAAACAAGGTCACTTACTTGTTTTATTGGTGATAGGGCTGTATCTTCAGCTTCATGCTGTACCAGATATGGACAAGATGAGGCTTCTGTTTGTCCAACTGCAGCATTCTGCTTGTGAGCTGTTCCCAGCCAGGGTCTGTGGCCCTGTCAATGCCAAAGGATAAGGAGGAAAAATAATTAAAATGGAATCTCTGGCTTTCTTTCACAGAGATATGGGCTGACAAATTAAATGTAGGCTGCCTTTGATTTATTGACATTTGTTATTCATTTCCCATTATAAATCAGCTCTAAAAGTTCTAAGTGAAAACAGTCTGTTTCAAAGTTTGAAAACAAATCCTCTAATTTTTACACTTGTGAATTTGCATCAGGAATTCATTTTAATATTCAAATGCTGATAATTAGTATCTTATGAAATAAAAGAAGTAATATTTAGGAATCTGACAAAAGAAATGGGCCATTGAACATTAAAGTCTGCACTCTTTGGCAGATGTCTAATGTTGTTGTAAGAGGTTATTAAAACTGTACTTATTTGGAAATAATTTGGAATTTGGTGATTTGGAGGGCAAGTAACCATCTTGGAAGTTTTATGAAGAAACACAACAGAGTTAACATCTTATTTACTTCACAATTGCCATGAGCAGTTAAAATAAATCTTATTAATCCATTATGAAATTTTCTAGAAACCTTTCATGTTTATTCGTTATTTTAGAAAATTATTATGTCTGTGGTTATGTTGTTACTGTTGTTTTAGTTTGGTTTATTTTTGGTGCCACAAGTGACCATTTGTTCACTGAAAAAAATAATTGACTGAATAATAACTTGGTAATGTTTGTTTTTTCCATAAAACCTGACTGACTTCCAGATACTTCTTTACTTTCCTGGAAGTACTGCTATAGCTATTACAGTGTTCATTAAGTATAAGTTTAATGGATTATTGCACAAACATGCCTGGGAGTAATCGCTAATAAAAATATTAAAATGTTAAATTAGAAGAATATAAATATGAAATTGAACAGCAAAGAGCTTATCTTTAGGATACTTTAGTTTTAGAAAAATACTGGATATTAGCTTATGTGGTTTGGGTGGGGTATTTGCTATAACCTGGCATAATTTACCAGATTATAGACATTCCAAGATTTAAGGGATTCTAAAGAGTTATTGATATTTGTAATGCAGTTTTAGTAATATTCTTTTGATTTGGTTGTGTTAGTTGAAGAAAACCAGAAACCTAGAAGACTATAGTTTCCTGAGATTTGGCTATATTTAAAAGTTTTGTTGTAGGATTAAAAGTTTTCAATAGGTGATAATGTCAGTATGTTTAGAAGGGGTTTTTTAAGGCTTAAGAAATTATAAAGTTTTGAGGAATGGAAATGTTCTGCAATTATTAGTAATAGTTGCACATCCTTGTGAATATATTAATAAAATACTGAATTTTATACTTTAATATGGATGAATTCTTTGAATTATATGTCAAATTTAAAAATTATGAAGTTGAAAATGTTAGACATAAAATATATAATTTTTCAGTGGGGGAGCTATGATTTGACCCACATTGTAATCGAATCAATGGAAACCAACTAGTCAATATTTTTATAGGAATGTAACTCCTGTTTCATTGATTTTAAGTTCTGGATTTGTTTAGCAGTATTTTTTTATTTTCTCTATAAAAGATACACATTGCATTCTAGTTGAAAGCTTTAAAAATGTTGTAAGTGAGAGTAAAATTCTCATAGTACTACAAGTTTGGCTTTTGTGATTCCAAACTCTTAATAGTCAACTTAAGTGTCTTACTAGACTGCGTCTTTACTTTATACCCACTGAATGTCTTCTGAGCCCAGAACTAAATTATACCAAAAATATTATAGTTATTATATTAGCTAGTCCCAAGAGAGACTTAGAAACTGCTTTACAAAGGAGGAAGTCAAGGCTCAATGAGATAAACTTTTTTGCCAAAGGTCATAGACTGATTGGTTACTATACAGTGAAGCCTTTCTCCATAGCATTTAAAATACTGTTTTACAAACCTTTGCATGCCAAAATGGATTGGTGGTGATGATAGCATTTCTGAGATTTCTCGGTAGACAGGTTATGGCTTAGGTTTAGTTGTTGTTTCAATATAGTGAAGAGTTTGAATGTCTCAGGGTTATGCTGTATGCTGGATAGAGATGAATATATGAGAAGAGGCTTGGGTTTGATGAAATGGAATAAGAACTCTTAGATTTTTATTCTCTTAAAAAGTGATATAACTTGGGGGGTGGGGTATCTCGATAGGAAATCTGTGCCGCCTTTGATGTGAAAGAAGAAACATATAGGAGTCTGATGCAGAAAGGCCAACAGCTGCTTGCAAGATGCCCCGAATCTGCAGAGACAAATATTGACCAAGACATAAATAACTTGAAAGAAAAATGGGAATCGGTGGAAACCAAACTCAATGAAAGGAAAGTATGTGCCTTGATTAATATAATAGAATGAATGTTTTAGTTGTTTTATTTCATGGGTTTTACCTTATCTCTGAGTAGCATGATCAGTGGAACTTTTAATGATCCATGTTTGAATTTATTTGTATACATGAGGCGTTTTCATGGGGTCAGTTGAAAATAGTATTCTGTCTTAAATGAAGAAAAGAGTTAAAGGAATCTATTCAAACATAGATAACGATGTATCAGAGATCACTGTTACTAGCTATATTTTTAAATTTGTGAACTCAAATTCTAGGTTGTTAAATAATTCTATTCTAGTCATACTTATTAAACAAAAGGATATATGTAGGGGGAGGGAGTGAGGGAGATCAAGAGAATGACATAATTGTCCATAACTAGTAAGCACTTACTTGACAAAAATCCACGAGATTAAAAATATTACTGTTGCCTGGCCAGTGTTGCTCAGTGGTTGTGTTGACCTATGAACCAGGAGGTCCTGGTTCAATTCCCAGTCAAGGGCACAGGCCTGGTTGCAGGCTCGATCCCCAGAAAGGGGGTGTGCAGGAGGCAGCCAGTAAATAATTCTCTCTCATCACTGATGCTTCTATCCCTTTCCCTTCCTCTCTGAAATCAATAAAAACAGATTTTTAAAAAACATTATTGTTTAATGCTGTAAGAAAAATGATAGGACAGGAATAATACTAGATTGTATGTCCTCACCAACACAGCATATATATACACACACACATATATATATATTTCATAGTATTATAATTCCAAAAATTAATCTTATGACTGTCAAGTTTTCGTTTTACAAATGCTTTTTAGTAACTGTTCTGTGCTTAACTGACCTCAAACCATAATTTAATGTATATTAAAATGTTTCTAGCTGCAGTGAGATGCTTCTTATATACTTCAAGGGGTTTGACTTGCCAGTACCTTAGGGATGGTCCGTTAACATTCATAAACTGTTTAGGTAATATAGCTTATGCATAAATAAGGTATAGATGGGAAGGATAGCCACCAGAGAGTGGTTTAACTGGGAGGAAAAAAACCCACTTTTAAATATCATCAAATACTAAACAACCTTTCTTCGCAGACTAAACTGGAAGAAGCCCTCAACTTGGCAATGGAGTTCCACAATTCTCTCCAAGACTTCATCAACTGGCTCACCCAGGCTGAACAGACCCTAAATGTTGCTTCTCGGCCAAGTCTTATCTTGGACACGGTCTTGTTTCAAATCGATGAACACAAGGTATGCCATAACTCACATGGAGAGCATTCTGACTTCAGACCTTTTAGACAGCTGGCTGTTTTCATGTCAAAAGCATGAATTTGCTAGTTTGAAAACCTTTCTTTTGTCCTTTGAAATAGTTTCAGCTTATGACACCAGAAGCATTTTCAAGATAGGTCCGTTCCTCATTTGTTTCTCCTTTTACCCCCCTTTTTTTTGGGAAAGGTCTTTGCCAATGAGGTAAATTCTCACCGTGAGCAGATAATAGAGCTGGATAAAACTGGAACCCACCTGAAGTATTTTAGTCAGAAACAAGATGTTGTCCTCATTAAGAATCTGCTTATCAGTGTCCAGAGTCGATGGGAAAAAGTGGTTCAACGGTTAGTAGAAAGAGGAAGATCTTTGGATGAAGCAAGGAAGAGGGCCAAGCAGGTAAACCTTTATAAAAATTCTCTGAACTTGGCAATTCATCAGTTCTAGCTTTTGAAATACAGGTTAAGTTAGTAAAGTACTTGTATTGCAGGCTGCATTAGGGGTAACAATCCTGGCACGAAGCCAAGTGTTCATTTCCTGGCAGGGCTGTGGCCTGAGTTGGGATGATGACATTACTTTTTACCTGGCAGCAGCTTCAGGCCCTGGGGACTGATCCTGAAAAGACTGATTATAGGTTGACTTCATAGACAGACCATTATCTTAAGCCCTCAGAATTCTTGTCATTGGGTTTGTTTGTTTCTTTCTTTGTCCTGTCAACCTCCATTCTCATACTTAGAGTGAGACATCATACTTTATTATAAGGCTACCTTTTATTTAGTTCCTAAGCCAGACTTTCTTCAAACTGTCAGCTGAGAGCCAGACATTGAGCCTTCTTAGACAACCTTCTGAAAGGGATATTCTGTGTCTGAGTGGGTGGGTACTCCTCACCTCCCCGAATCTGTGCATTGTTGGCAAGCCTTTATTTCTTTGCTAATATTTTGATATAGCTTCATCCCGCTTTTAAATTGTTTGAATCGTTTGGGGCTGCATTTATTTTTAAATCTAGAGACACAAGGAACTAGCCTTACTTTCTTCACCTGTTATTAATATTGTGTTCTAGACTACACACAGAGGAGAAGCAAAATTACATGCCTTTTTTCTTCAGTGGAGAGAGAGATGAACTCACCTTGTTTGGCAAGGTTGATTTTTATTTGAAACTAGAAAGTGTAATATCGAGGCTTAATTTTTATGACTCTATTTGTCCTATTCAGTTGCATTTGTCCATCATTGGTGCTGGACCCCATTGTCTGGGGGAGCTAGGCTCAGTTGGGTGATATAAAAGATGTCCTGGGAGTTTAGTGTTTCACTGTTTAAAATGATCAGCGTAAGTTTTTAAGCGCTTTAGAAATGATGGATTACACTGTTACAGGATTATATGCCATATATCCCTTTTTGAGTGGGAGGTATGATATAAGCAGTGTTGTAAGTGAGTCCCTGGAATGGAACCAGTCCCTAATGATTTTGTAAGATAACATTAATACTGAGCCTGACGTTTTTCTCTCCACATATGTAACAGTGTCATCTGTAGTTTAGGCATTTTTGAGTTAAGGACATCTAGCTTATAAAAATCTCTTGGATGCCAGAAGCCAGTTGCCCATTCTCTTCTTCCCTTCTCCATTTAATCAATTTTATTGTTTGTTTAATTAACTTCACAAGGATTATCCTTCTGGTCTCAGTGCAAAAGCATAGCATTTCTTCTGTTTGTACCATTTAAAAATAGTTTTGAAAGTAGGACCAGCCTGAGAACCTGTGTGTTTATATAATTAAACTTACCATCTAATTGTTACAGCCAATGTTACTTATACACCATGATTAGATGTATCTTTATTTTATTTTATTTTATTTTATTTTTATTCTAAGATTCCAGTTTTGGGCTCAGATGTTGACCATAGTTCTCTGACTTGGACAATGTCTGTTCCTGTTCTGGCCTCCATGTTTTCACGTTTAAATCGATTAGCGTTGTGGGAGGGGTGTGTAGGGAGAGCTGGTTTAATGAGATGATCCCCAAGGGGCCCTTGCAGCTTTGCAATTCCGTGCAATATTGTGCTGTTTTGGTAAGAAGTGTCTTTCTGTTATTTCATTATTAATGTGCTTTGATATAAAACACATTTTATTTTGATTACCTAAGTCTTTGCTATGAATCTGTTCACTTAACTTTATTATGAGACATAATTTATAACCATTTTCACAACTTGGTCTCCAAAAATAGTACCCACCAGTTCTCAGGAATAAACAGAAAACAGACTGTGGGTGAAATGAAATATATGTAGCACCAGACTATTTCGAGGTCGATGACAAAGAGAATTATATTTTGTTAGAACTCAAGTACTATGGGTGCTCTTACATACTAAACCAATTATGTGAGGCACGGGCATTAAGTTGAGGATTTTGATAGCAAAATAAAGATGTTCAGCTATCTTTGTATTAAACAGGAATGAAATGACCTCTTTTTGTTCTTGTTACTTTTTAAAGCTAGTTTACAAACTTTATCCTCTCTTTCCCATTTTATTCCTTTTCTTAACATAAGAATTAAACACCCTAGAAGTAAAACCCAAAAATGTCAAGAGACAGCAGAAAGCAAATAAAATTCTCTGGGAGTTGATGTTAATTAAGAAAAAGAAAGGAAGGGAAGTTTTCCCTGATGCTTTCTAACATATCTGTTTTGGTTAAACTTTGTGTGCTTGAATGAATTATAGCGAAGTGACCATGGGCAGGACCACATAAGCCAAGTGTAAACAAGACAGTTTGTAATCTGATGATGAAACTACTGCTTTTTTCTTCTTCAGGGGAATTGTTGAATTGATAATTTTCAACATTTCCATTAACATTAACTTCTATTTTAAATAAATATTAGATTTTAAATATAGTGTATAGTGGAAGTTTCCTGGATAAAATTTGAGTTTCTTTACAGTTCCATGAAGCTTGGACTAAACTTATGGAGTGGCTAGAGGAGTCGGAAAAGTCTTTGGATTCTGAACTGGAAATTGCCAACGATCCAGACAAACTAAAGACACAACTCTCGCAGCATAAGGTGGGTCTACAGTTAAAAAAAGCATACGGTGCCCTGGCTGAGTGGCTCAGCTGGTTGGAGCGTCATCCAGTACACCAAAAGATTGCAGGTTTGATTCCTTATTAGGGCACATACCTATGTTATGGGTTAGATCCCCGGTCTGGGTCTGGGAGTGTACTGGAGGCAACCAGTCAAAGTTTCTCTCTCTCACATCGATGTTTTTCTCTTTCTCTTCCTTCCTCTTGCTCTAAAAATCAATAATGAAAAAACATACAACAACATGTCCTCAAGTGAGGGTTTAAAAAAAAAGAAAAGAAAAGCATAGTATGTCTTTATATATTTCAAGATTACTTTTCATTTCTTACTTGGTTGTACATTTATTTATCACTGGAGGACAGAAAGGTTGTTCAATGTGAACTACATGAAATTTAAAACAATTGCCCTTCACGTTGGTCCATTCCATTATGATCTAGGGTTCATTGGTAAAAGAAAACAGACAAAATGAAAACTGGAATTCTACAACCTAAAACATATAAGGGTTTTGTAGGGGTTCAAACATTGACATTTCAATTTTATCACAATTGTCTTATCTTGTAGTTTCTATCATAAGCCATGTAGAAGATATTTCTATAGTAAAAAATAATGTAAATTTCTTTTTACCAGTGCATTGGGGGAAATTGGTTTCTTCTGTGATGTGTATGTGTGGGTACATGAAACTCCATCCTAACCCTCAAGGAAGCACAGTCAGTGGCTTCCTTGTGTAAATTAGATGTAGAGACATTGCATTTTATATTTTCTACCTTTTCTGTTCCTACCACATGGCATTCAAAGTGCGTTTCCCCATCCTCCTCAAATCTGTTGAGTTTGGGTCCTTCTGTCATTCTGTTTGATCATCAACACTCAGGGTGAGGATGTGGGTAAAGGGGAGTGATTCCTGCAAATAGTTGCACAGTTTTAGGCATCTACATATAAATCATTGCTTGAAACATGATCATTTATAAAAGGATTGAAAAAAATATGGGCAATGTAAGGTCATCATCAGAAAATTCTAGATCGTTGCTTCCATTAGTGAATCTACCTACCTCGGAGGGTCACGATCCTAGGATGATGGAAGGAAACATATTGAGCATCTGTTTTTGGCGAGATGAGGGCTTATGAATGGCTTGTCCTGCTGGTGGCCTATGTCCCTGAGCTGCCACACATAATGCTGGCAGCACAGTGACGGTGAGCAGCATCTTCCTTCCTTCCCCTCTGATGGAAAAACGAGAGCCTTCTTCTCAATGTAGAATGTCTTATTTGAACTTGATCGTAGATGTCATGTCACATAGTCTTATGAAAGTCTATTGAGTATTTAAATTAGAAAATCCTAGAAATAACAATATGCAAAGAATCCTGTGAGATTCTCTATTTTCCCCAGTGTGAACTATAGCTACAATCACCATTTCTCTGAGATAAAGATACAGGGTTCATTATGCCAATTTTAAAAGAAGTCTTTTCTGTTCATTATTTGGGTACTTTTTGCCCTTAAAGAGTTTTAACCTACCCTGCATTCAGTATAACATTTGTTGTATAACATTTGCTATGTGAAGGAGAACTGTCAATACCGTGCTTCTAAAACTAGCATTCTGTTTAGAATAACATGAAAACATAATATGTACAGAGAACGGCAGAAATACTGTGATATTATAATTGTGCTCATTGTTAAAAAATTTCCCAGATGTAGTTGCTTCCTTTTACAAGACAAAATAAATATCTTAGTCATTATAAGACACTTAAAGTGTCTCGCTTTTAAAGGCAATAAAAACTTAATAGGTAATTTTAACTGAGCTTATTTTTGGAAAAATATACATTTATATAGCATTTTACTATCTGGGGTGATTCTAATGTGCTTCCAGGATTGAGAATCACTATATTAAGTGTTCTCATGATATTTTATGAGCTTGTAAGCTGCCTATTCAGTTGACCTTGCTTTTTTCTCATCCCTGGGATTATGTATTCAATAGCAGTTGGCTCATTCTTTCTATTACAGTCTATAAACACACAGAAAATATAACCTGATAATGAGAGGTTTACAAAGACAATATCCCTGCTGCAGAAAGGCTTATAATTGAGTTCTGTAGAAAGAATAGAATTCACGTCTCCTGCACATATGCACACACAAATGAAGTATCACATCATGGAGGTCGTGTGAGCAGGATAGCTATTTGGTACTTGGAAGAGTAATCTGTAGATCTTTTGAGACTTTGGTAGGTCATTATAGAGGTGGAGAGGGGGGGTGTGGGCCTCCCAAGTGGTGTGATTAGAATGACCAGTAGGTCTAAACGTAGGGACCTAAAGGTGTGGTTCTTATTTGTGCCTCATCCCAGTTCACAGATAAAATTACATGTAAAATTATCGTGAATATAGGAAACGTGTGCCAAAAAAATGTTTGGCAAAAAAACTCATAAATTTATACAGTGTTGAGTCCCTCCATGTCCTTACTGGACCGATAGTTACTCATAGAATGTTAATTACATTTTCCTCCCTAAACCATGGGACTTTAAATAGTTTATTAGCAATTCTATCACATCATAACTAGCATACTGTTTATAGTTTATAGCTACAAAAGATTTGGGACTTGTTTTGTTTTGAAATTATTTTCTGTATAATAGTAAGTGCTCTAGGAGACACCTGGCTTCTGAGAAAGATAATTTGAAAATGTACAGATTATTGTCTATCCTGATGTGTTCCTGTGTAGAGTACAGCACTGAACTGTTTGACTTGATTATTTGCTGGTGTCTTCCGATAGTTAGACCCAATTTATTAGAGATGCCTCTTTTAATGTGTCTTACCCATTTGTGTATTAGTCCCAATTATAAATGCACATCGTATCCTTGTTTAACATCTAGGAGTTTCAGAAATCCCTTGGAGCCAAGCATTCTGTGTACGACACCACCAACAGAACTGGGCGTTCTCTGAAGGAGAAAACCTCCCTGGCTGATGACAACCTGAAACTGGATGACATGCTGAGTGAGCTCCGAGACAAGTGGGACACTATCTGTGGAAAGTCTGTGGAAAGGTGAGATGTTCTTTAATGAACCAAATGTTTGGTTACCTTGTAGACCTCTTTCAGATACACAAGAGCCGTACTTTGCAGGGACATTTTAGGAACCTGAAATATGTCCTTTGCCTGGGGAACGTCTCCGGTCCTTAGTCCCCCCTTGCACAGTACCTGCACTGAGAAGGCTTTGCTAATCATCACGATTGTTTTTAACTATTCAATTCACTCAAAAGTTAGAACATTCCCCAAGCTTCTGTCACCTCATACCTGACTGATCTTCCAGGTCTTCTCTTGTCCTCCTTAGTCCAATTTCTACATAACTACTAGGTAGTCTTTTTAAAAGTAAATGGAAGCCAGTCATCCTCTGCTTCATTCCCATAAGGGACTTAATATTGATGTGAACTAAAATATAGATTCTTATTGTGCAAGGTCTACTGATCTGACCCCTGTGTTCCCTTCCAACATTCATCCACCCCTTTCTAATCTCCCCCTTTCTCATTACCCTTCAACTGTGAAGGCCCCCCAAATTTTTAAAAATATTTTTATTGACTTCAGGGGGGTGCAGATAGTAACATCAATGATGAGAGAGAATCAGTGATCAGACTGCCTCCTGCACACACCCCCTACTGGGGGTTGAGCCCGCAGTACCTGGGCATATACCCTGACTGGGAATTGAACCATGGCCTCCTGATTCATAAGTCGACGGTGCTCAACCACTGAACCACGCCAGCTGGGCAAATAGTACTGAAAGAGTTCAAATATATTAGAAATGTTTTCAAAGTTTTTATTGATTTTAGACAAATTGCTTTTGTCAGTATCAAGATTAAATAGAGTATTATATTCCACTCTAGGGAACTTCACAGTAATATTTTTGTGTTTTTCTAAAAAATTTAAAAATCTTCTCCAATCTCAAAAAGGTCATGCTTTATACAATGTCATATAGTCAGATAAATGATTTATTTTATATGACATTTTTGAGAATACAAAAGATCAGTGATGGCAGACAGATCCGTCAATGCCAGGGGTTAGAGATTGGGGTAGGCTGAGACTATAGAGATACAGCACAGGGAGACTTTGGGGATGATGGAACTGTTCTGTATCTTGGTTATGATGATAATTACATGAACCTATCTATACATGTGTTAAAATTCACAGAACCGTATATCCAAAACCCTCCATTTCACTGTATGATAATTTAGAACATAAATTTAAAAAAAATTTTTTTGTTTTGTTAAAAAGCCATACTTTTGCCCTAACCAGTTTCGCTTGGTGGATAGAGCTTTGGCCTGTGGACTGAAGGGTCCCAGGTTCGATTCCGTTCAAGGGCACATGCCTGAGTTGCAGGCTCAATCCCCAGTGGGGGGGCGTGCAGGAGGCAGCCAATGATTCTCTCTCATCATTGATGTTTCTATCTCTCTCTCCCTCTTCCTTCCTCTCTGAAATCAATAAAAAAATAATTTTAAAAAAGTCATACTTTCATGAAGAAATGGAAGGGTCTGTGGCTTCCAGAGGTGATGATGAAGAAATTTTCCTGGGACAGTGCCATGCATTTAAGGAATAAAAGAGAAGACTTGAGAAAAGTGTTGTTGTTTTTGTGTTTGTTTTTTAAGGGAAGCAAAGAAACAGCAGAGAATACCAATACATTGTTTTTTCCTCTGAGTTCGGCTCAAACTTCATCAATAAATTTTAGCTGTTAGGATGTACAGGCTGGCTTTTTTGTTGCTTGGATTGATTCTTCTCCCGCTCACCCCCCCCCAGACAAAACAAATTGGAGGAAGCGCTATTATTTTCCGGACAATTCACAGATGCCCTGCAGGCCCTCATTGATTGGTTATATAGAGTGGAGCCCCAGCTGGCAGAAGACCAGCCTGTCCATGGAGACATTGATTTAGTGATGAATCTGATCGATAATCACAAGGTATTGTTATCTGGGTCATTTCATTCATTTCATTTTGCTTATTCTGGGTAGAGAAGGAACTGTTACCACTTAGCCTTTTTAAATCATAGACACTATATATCATGCTACAGAACAGTCTTTAATGTTGAGGTGTGTGTGCAGTTGAGCAGAATCAGGAAGCCAACTTTAAAGATGGTGTAAGAAAATCATTTTAGTGTCAATGAGATACTTTTGTTTTTCATTTCCAGATCCAAGACCTTTTAGAACTTGGAAAGTCAATTTCATTCTCTGGTGTTTTAATACATATTTCAAGAATGTTTTACTATCTTTTTTTGTTAATTTAAATAATTGCGTAATGTAATTTAAGAGCATTCATTGAGTGACCTGGAACTTGATCAATGCATAAGTGGATAATGTGACATGATCTATGGGGGTCATGGTCAGCTGCTTTTCCTTTTTTAAAAAATGTTTTAGCCTTGCCTCTTGAACTACAGCAACTTATGAAACAACCGTATATGCTGAGGGATTTGATTATTACTTCAAGAACATTGGTTTCCTTGAAATCTTCTGATATGTATGTTAAACTGTGTAAATCAAAGGTCATATTTGAGACCTCCAGCTGATATTGAGTGTAAGGTTCTAAATTATGATCAAATGCTATTACAATTTAAAGAGCTTAAAAACATGAGGTACTATACTAATGTAGAAGGATTGTGTCAGAGTTGACTTTATATGAAGATATTTTACAGCACTGTTTGAATTCATGTTGTATTTCCCCTCATCCTTTTTGAGTTCAAAAAATTTATTTCATTTAAAAATGCTCTCTTTATACTTCCCTGGTTATGCTATTTTGATCTTACCTTTTTTTTCTTTTTTAAGCAGTTGGTCCTTTTGCATACTTAGTTCTCCTTTTCTGGCTCTCTTATCTCATTATATCAATAAAGGAGAGTTTGTTATCTTGAATATTAGAAAATAAAAGAATAAATGAAGAACATTGATCAGGCCCACACAAATAAAAAATTTAAAGAATTACGTTGCTTTGCCTATATTAAAACAAACGTTTTGTGCATGATTAATATAAACCTTTCCATTCCCTGGCAACCATTCAATGAGTAATGAATAGTGTAATGTTACTTTTTACATAAATACCATTTTTGTAAGCTCACTGTCTAAACATTTACTCCCCTAGGCACTTGCCAGGTTTTTTATATATTAAAGGTCATCAAGAACGAATTAATCATTCAGCATTAGTAATACAATTGGAAGGCTCAAGAAATTTAAGTATACAGAGTACATTGAAAAGTCTACTTAGATCTATTGGACTAGTCCTATCACAAGAATGTTTAGACACTGTCCCATCTATGCATGCATGCGTGTGTCTGTGTGTGCATGTCTATATGCAGGTACATCTTGTTTAACACTATTCGAAGGAAATCAGCAAAGAATTCATCACTGGTTTTGATGGGCTCTACTTTATGAATGATCTGAGTACCAAAATAGAAAGCCATGATACAGAAACAGTGATAAAATGTACTTGGTAATATTCATTTGTGATCATCTTTTTAAAGAAAGATTAGATAATGTTGTTCTATACATAAAGCTGGCTCTTTGAAAGATCTAGTCTCATATACAGACTCTTGTATCAGAAGTAAAGAACCATGGGTTCATTTCTTGATTAAGACTGTGGCCAAAAGAAGCCAATTTAACTCCTGGCACATCAGAGTTCAACTGAATTAGATGGAAGCAAAAACAAAAAAGCTTTTACTCCAAAGTGACAAGGATTTAAGCTAATAAAATTTGACATTATGGGTTAGTAGTATTCAAGGTGCTGTAAAAGATGAAGGCATGTTACAAAGAAAAGGGACTACACGCAACTTTCCATGAGATTTCCTGCCATTGTCATGAAGGATCCCAGGATTCCTTTGTTATTTGTTAGTCTCTTACATTTGTTTATACTAAGAGTAGTGTGGTAGCCAACACACACTTGGTACTCAGTAATGATCTGAGAGGAATTGAGACACCATTTTAAGGAATCATAGAAAAGATGAAACTTGATGCAATGTTTTGTGGAATTGAAATAAAGGGTGGTCACCATTATTTACATCCAATGTGTCATTTAAAAAATAGGGTTCATTCAGAAGAATGTTATAAGATTAACCAATTTATACAAGACTGCTATTTTTAAAAGAACTTGACATTTTATTTTTCAATTACAGTTTTCATTCAAGATTATTTTGTATATAATTTGAGGTATACAGCTTGGTGGCTAAACAGTCATATACTTTACAAAGTGTTCCCCCAATATTTCTAGTATCCATCTGGTCCATACATAGTTATTACAATATTACTGACTGTATTCCCTATGCTGTACTTTACATCCCCATGACTATTTTGTAGCTGCCAATTTGTATTTTGTAATCCCTTCACCTTTTTCAACCAGCTCCCCAGCCGGCCTCCCCTCTGGCAGCCAGCAGTCCACTGTCTGTGTCTAAGATACAAGACTGGCCATAACGGTGTGCTCTGACAGATTCTGTGAAAAATCTGGGTCCTTCCACTCCAAGTCTCAGAGATCTATCCATGATGTTATTATTTGCACACATATATTTGAAACTATGTTTTACTGTTTTGGTTTTGTAATTAAAAACTAACTTCTATAAGAATATGGTTTTCTTTAGGCTTTCCAAAAGGAACTGGGGAAGAGAACCAGCAGCGTGCAGGCCCTGAAGCGCTCGGCCCGGGAGCTCATAGAAGGGAGCCGGGACGACTCCTCCTGGGTCCGGGTCCAGATGCAGGAATTGAGCACACGCTGGGAGACCGTGTGCACACTTTCTGTGTCAAAGCAAACACGGTTAGAAGCAGCTCTGCGCCAGGTAAAAATGATGTACTTATAGCAGGTGTAGTGAGAAGGTATTGAGGCCTCCTTGAAAGCTGCCCATTTCTTAACCAAGACGATCATGGAGAAGGATATTCTTAGAGCATCAGTGCCTGGGTCCTCCCCCCACTCTTACCCCCCGCCCCTGTCCTTCCCCCAAGAACTTAAATTACTTCCAAGGGAGGTTCTCTAATCTTCCCATAAATGTGCTGCTTGAGTAATTTTTCAGCCTGAATGTATAATGGGCTGCCATTCGTCTAAAACCAGATTGTTAAAATAGTGAGTCATTCATATATAGGCCTTTTTTTATTTTCTTAAATATATTTTTATTGATTTCAGAGAGGAAGGGAAAGGGAGAGAGAGCTAGAAACATCAACAACGATGAGAGAGAATCATTGATTGGCTGCCCCCTGCACATCTCCTACTGGGGATCGAGCCTGCAACCTGGGCATTTACCCTTGACTGGAATCGAACCCAGGACCCTTCAGTCCACAGGCCGACACTCTATCCACTGAGCCAAACCAGCTAGGGCTATAGGTCTTTTTGATATATTAGGTGCTTCCTTACATTTGTAAAATGCAGCACCATCTAGTTTTATTTTTTTTGATGGAGATAGTGCATATGATTAATCAATTTAAATAGAAAACTTTTTTTTTTCATTGAGAGGAAGAATATACTGTACTAAGCATATTTGGAACTCTTGTTTGGGGTGTCTGTGTGAACCTGTAGGCAGAGGAATTCCACTCGGTGGTGCATGCCCTGTTGGAGTGGCTGGCCGAGGCGGAGCAAACCCTTCGTTTCCATGGTGTTCTCCCAGAGGACGAGGATGCTCTTCGGACTCTCATTGATCAGCATAAAGTGAGTTACGTAAATGCTAAGTCAAACTAAATGAGAAAATCAAACAAAGTAAAGAAAATTGACTCGTGGTTGCAAATGTCAATTGCATGAATATTTTCCCTCCCGAGAACTAATTAAAGATCTAGTACATTTGAGAATTCACCTGTGTCCTCCATACTTGCACAGGTGTGTCTTATGCACCTATACACAGGTATGTGTAGCTATCCTTTTATGTTTCCTTTATAAAGAAGTTGGTTATTCTAAAATTAGTCACTCGATTTTTTTATCTTTAGGAAGCTTATTGATTTTTCTAGGGGGTTATTTGGCATCTGACCAAAACTGGTCAATTTTGTTGCATTTTTATGTGCATTTCAAAGATGAAGTTTCCTTAATGAGCAGTTTGGCATAAGTATACATTAGAATTGTACATTAATAATTTTGACTTTAAAGACAAGCAAGTAATTTAATAATTGGTCTTCAAATTTCATTTTTAAGCCTCTGCCAATTCTGTTTTTAATCAAGGGCCACCTTAAATTCTTTTTTAAGTAACTCTAGGATAAATTATAAGTTGATAAAGGAATTATATAAGTAGACATATCATTAAATGATTAAGTAAAAATCTGGCTGCTGAGGTTCAGATCAAGATCTTCCTGTGATAATGCATAGAACTAGCAAAACCCTTAAGAGAGTGGTTCAGATAGCTCTTAACAGATGTTTGGGTTTTTTTAACCTTTGATTCTAACTACCAAGAATTTGTAATGCTAGCACTCAATGTTATATTGATGTCAGGATTCCTGTTATCTTTAAAGGATCTGTTTAACCACTGGGTAACCTCGTCTTTCAAGGTCAAATTAGAAATACATCATTAATTGCAGTGTAGCATGGGTTACATCATCTATGGAGACTTCTTACTTTAATTACTATGCTCTCTCAATGATGCATGGTGTAACCTATAGTAATGAAATACTGCCTTGTCATTAATAAAAGTGATGGGAGTTTGTATGACATTATCTGGAGGAATGAAATGTTACCCACACCATTTAAAGTTGAAGCAAGAATGTAAGAAATCAGCTAAGAGTAGGAAAAGTATATCAAATTTACTGTGACTACTTTATTCAGCTCAGTATTTTAAAAATGTAGTCTGTGTTTCCATAGGCTGACCATCAGCCAGCACTGAGTTACTCTAACATACTTAGGCCTGGGTCTCACCACCCTCCCAGCAAGATCAGGGCACCCCCAGGAACACCAGGAGGCAGGTATCCAGAGCAGAAGTCATGGTTTCTTAAAAAAATTGTAGGTCCTCCAATAACATCATTTTGTTATAATATTGAAGGGAGGTGATAGGACTTTAACTCTTGTTTATATCAGTTCACCTATGATAAAATTGGTTTTGTTGTGTCATTTTGCTTAAAGTCTCAGAACCTATCGACCATGTTAAGTGAGAACTTACTGTAATTATCTTTAAATATTTTTAAATAGCGTAAGCTATTTAAATAACATGCTGTTTTATAAAGGGCCTCTTAGTAATGAACATAATCCATAATCTAATTGCAGGGACATTATTCATTCTTTTTCATTTCCTCTGCTTCCCTTCTTCACACATTCATTGGTAAAAGAGAAACAGAATATTTAATTTCTCAGCCCCAGCACTAGAGACATGTTAGTATAAATCAGTTCCTAACAGTGGCGAGTATTCCCACAGAAGCACACACTACTCAAGTGGCACTCGGGCAGGATTGGGAGAGCACAGAATACAACAGGGAGTTGACAGCCCAGTGCCCAGCATTTGGGCAGGATCAGGCTCTTGTAGGTGTAGGAGGGAGTAAAAGTACATGGTCACATCACCTGTCCTCTGCAAAGTACAGCTGTTGCTAACCTCTCAATTTCTCTTCCTAGTCAAGTTTTTCTTCCTTTCATTTAAGAGGATATATATTGGGGGCAATAAGAATATATTTAGCGGTAGATCATGATACTTAAAAAAGTCGGTCATGTTACTGGAGTATATTGTTAATTGAACCTTGAATCCACAGAAGTAAAAATGTGTAAACAAAAGGTTGGAAAGCTCTTATTCAGTCACAGAAACACAAAATTGAATCTTTGATCTTGTGGATCTTAACATCTAGAAGATATGGATAGAAACAAATTATGTCAGTACAGCAAAATGCTCATGTAGGAGGCATATGATAGAGCTGCTTCCCAGAGTTTCAAAACGAAAGGTCACCAGACTTTATAGCAAACACCTATGTTTTCAGATGATCACTCCCTCCCGCCGCCCCCCCCCCCCCCACGCCCCGTCACATGGCATGGGTATCCGCTGTGTCTGCAGCCTCTGGCACTTCTTGACAATGTGATTAAGGAATCCTTCCTAGCATGGGGCTCCAGATAGATTGGGGCATCTGTGGATGCTTGAAATTCAGTGTGTGGTTTTGGAAGCTTGTCACCTGTTTTAGGGTAGAGGTCCTCATTTTTTTAAGCACACTTGGCAGAGTTCTCTGATTCATGTATCTGTGGACAGAGTTCTGATGACAGTTACGTATGTGAGGCATTTGTAAAATAGTTGATGGGAAACCCTTTCCTTAGACTTTTGCAGCTCATCTATGCTGCTGGGGCAGAGAGTGGTTCTTACCGCCTGGAAGGGAGGGACAGCTTGTACACTGCTGGCCTGCTGTCTGGCCCTCTCATTCTAGCCTCCCTCTCACACCTGCCTGGCTGGATATTTGTGTCATCTCTTCCACACCCTCAACTTTCCTAGCTCCTTGCCCTGCCTTCTTGCTTCCTTGGCACCTTTTTGGGTACATATTCCTATCTTTCCTGTCATAGTTAATGCCATTTTAAATATTATCCTCCTTGTCTTATTTGTTAGGTGTGTTTTTTTTTTCCCAATTAGTATTATTTCTATTTCTGTCTCTCCCAATCCGACTCTCCATTAATACTATCCTATATAATAAAGAGGTAATATGTAAATTGATCCTCACACCCTCACAAGATGCCCCCCCACGTCATCACAAGATGGCCACCCCATGTCATCACAAGATGGCTGCCCCAAGATGGCTGCCACAAGATGGCCACCCACACATTGTCACAAGATGGCCGGCAGGGGAGGGCAGTTGGGGGTGACCAGGCCTGCAGGGGAGGGCAGTTGGGGGTAACCAGGCCTGCAGGGGAGGGCAGTTGGGGGGGACCAGGCCTGCAGGGGAGGGCAATTGGGGGTGATTGGGTTGGCAGGGGAGCAGTTAGATGTCAATCATGCTGGCAGGGGAGTGGTTAGGTGTCAATTAGGCTGGCATGGGAGCGGTTAGGGGGCTATCAGGCTGGCATGCAGAGTGGTTAGGGGTAATCAGGCAGCCAGGCAGGCGAGTGGTAAGGAGCCAGCAGTCCCGGATTGTGAACGGAATGTCCGGCTGCTGGTTTAGGCCGGGATGGGGCCTAAACCGGCAGTCGGACATCCCCCGAGGGGTCCCAGATTGGAGAGGGTGCAGGCTGGGCTGAGGGACACCCCCACAGTGCATGAATTTTGTGCACTGGGCCTCTAGTAATTACAATATATCCCAAATCAGGAGAGAGTATATCTTGTGTAACATATTAAAAATGTATAATGTAAAACATGAGATACTATCCTGTATTTTAAAATATGTAGTAGGAAGTACTTTGTTTCCTATGTTTGTGCCTTCTTCTTCCTTAATGCCCCAATTAGTGGATCATATTCAGCTGTGAATACACCAGTTGAAGTTCTTGTTTATTTGTTGAACTCTGCCAGTTAAATGACTGTCACTGGAGTTTTGCTTTCAGCCATGCCAACAGCTAATTGAAGCCTTCGCTTCTGCTGCAGGAATTCATGAAGAAACTGGAGGAAAAACGAGCTGCCCTCAATAAAGCGACCAGTATGGGGGACGCCGTCCTGGCCATCTGCCACCCCGACTCCATCACCACCATCAAGCACTGGATAACCATCATCCGGGCCAGGTTTGAGGAGGTCAGTGTGGCTCCAACCATCTTAAGAGCAGTGGTAGCTCTGACAGCCAGGCAGGAGGTGTGGAAACTTCAGCTTTTAAGATGCACTCACGGCCATGGGAACATGAGGCCTCTGCAGAGAGAAATGTCTGTAACATACCTTTCCTTGAGCATCACCCGTCCCTATAATCCACTTTTGTTTAGACAGTGACAGGCATTTTGCAGCCATATCCCTGAAACACGAAAAGGCAAATACTTGCTTCGCTGTGAAACTTACTTCCTGTCTCATTTCCACATTGTGTCTGTTGAATAACCTAGGGGTTGGATAGTATTTCATGGCAGTATATGCGTATGGAATGAATTGCATACACGAAACACATTAATTCTATATTTAAGATCTTAGCTATTTTTATTTCTATATGGAGTAAGCATACTTGGTTCTTCAGAGAATGCATATTTGAATGTGAGTTAGAAAGCAAAGAAGTCTGGGCGATTGACATACATCTCTAAACTTCTGAAGGTGACAGACATCCCTGAGCTGGGTCTTGGTACCACGGATGGGATCTAGAAAGACTTCCAGCCCAGGATGATCCTAGTTCACATTGAAATTATTAAATCATTCACTAATATGGAAGAAATTCAGAGAAATTTCTATTTTTCCGCCAGGTGCTGGCCTGGGCAAAGCAACATCAGCAGAGACTAGCAAGTGCCCTGGCTGGGCTCATTGCTAAACAGGAGTTGCTGGAAGCTTTGCTGACTTGGCTGCAGTGGGCTGAAACCACGCTTAGTGATAAGGACAAAGAAGCCATCCCCCAGGAGATTGAAGAGGTGAAGGCCCTCATTGCAGAACATCAGGTAAAGTCAGTGCCAGCCTACCCACATCTTCTCGGGTATTTTCTTTCTTTCACAGCTATAGTGCTCAAAAGATTGCTTTGTACCTTCACTTCCATTCCTCAAACACACTCTTCAACTCTTTCCAACTGGGTTTCTAATTTTACCACGGCCTTAAAACTTTTCACAGATACTGAATTTGACAGTCTCTCCTCTTTATCTGTTATCTTCCCAAAACTCTTTCCTTTTTGGCCTCTGTGAAGTTATACTCATGGGCACTGTCTCAGATTGGCTCCACCCCTGCCCCCCTGCCTCTCACATTCTAAGTGGTAGCTCTATACTCCATTTCTCTCCCTCTCTCTCTCTCTCTCTCTCTCTCTCTCTCTCTCCCCCTCTCCCCCCCTCCCTTTTTCTCTCACCTCACCCTCAAATGCTCACTTGCTGGTTTCATTGCTCCATGTTTGCATTTTCTACTGTCTGCTGCTGAACATCTCCAGAGATGTCCACCATCAGAATTCCAAATATGCAGCTATATCATTTTACTAAAAAAAAAAATCATTTCTCGCCCTAGCTGGTTTTGCTCAGTGGATAGAGTGTCGGCCTGCGGACTGAAGGTCCCAGGTTGGATTCTGGTCAAGGGCACATGCTTGGGTTGTGAGCTCAATCCTCAGTAGGGGGCGTGCAGGAGGCAGCCAATCAATGATTCCCTATCATCGTTGATGTTTCTGTCTCTCCCTTCCTATCTGAAATCAATAAAAAAATATATTTTAAAAAATCATTTCTCTTGTATATCATGCCTGTTTTAAACTCTGAAATGATGGGCAAAACACTAACCTTGATCTGTTTGTTTGTCAGTGTAATTTACATTTACAAAGAGAAACGTTGTGTTGGCTCAGTGGTTCTCAACCTTTCTAATGCCAAGACCCATTAATATAGTTCCTCGTGTTGTGGTGACCCCCAACCATAAAATTACTTACGTTGCTACTTCATAACTGTAATTTTGTTATTGTTATGAATCGTAATTAAATATCTGTGTTTTCTGATGGTCATAGGCAACCCTGCTAGTGGTTCTCAACCTGTGGGTCGCGATAAGGTACACACACAGGTTACGCTATTCACACAGCCGCTCCCATGTGTGGTTTTCAAATGACAACCAACTGCTTTTGTAATACTGGAATTACTTAGCAGCCATTACATTTTATAGTCTTTAGAAATGAGTAAATGCTATGTCATGATGGTTTAGTTCCCTTCCCCCGCACAAAGATAAAACATGATGATATATTTGTTTTTCAGAAATAATAGTGTGGTCCTTTTATCCTGTTGTTTTTAGTCGATTTCTAAAGGTGGCTTTCTCTGTATTTAATTGATATAAATTCTTGCATTTCAGACCTTCATGGAGGAAATGACCAGAAAACAGCCTGATGTGGATAAAGTTACCAAGACCTACAAGAGGAGAGCAGCTGATCCTTCCTCGTTGCAGTCCCACATTCCCGTCTTGGATAAGGGCCGAGCAGGAAGTAAGCCATGGCCAAGTTCTTTAAAATGAAGATGGTTAAGCAAGGAAGTTGGTTTTCTTTTATTTTGATTTATTGTTTGAAGTTTTAGAGTAATTGGTGATTCTACATGAGCTCTCTATTGTAAAAGGTTTTCTTGAAAGAATACATGGGCTCAAATTTCATAGCCACTTATTTAAAAATAAAGAAAAAGACACATCCAGGTCACAATGTACAAGTTCATTGGCTTAAAGTCTACCTTTTCAGTTAGCTAGAAGAAACTGAAAAGTTTGCAAGAAGAACTGAAATCATTAGCCCCTTTGAATTGTCTTGTTTTGCTTCTGTTATAGAAATAACCTTAGAGTTGAATGGAACAGAAATGGCCATGACCTGGATAAAGTTCTTGACCTAACGGTTCAGTAGTACCAGCAATCTGACATGTGTAAAGCCCTATGGGAGTTAGGAATTCTGGGCAAATCCCAGATAGATTTTGCCCATGTTTGTTTGACTTTAGGCTACCTTGACCTAATGAAGTGACATTAAAAAAATAATAGCTAGCTTGGAGAAGATTTCCAAAAAGCACAATTTATATCATCCTTTGTGTGTATTTCTGATGGTGCTATAATAAAAAAAACATGGTTTCAGATCTATTGTAGTTACTGTATTGCACAAGGAGGCAAAGCAACAAAGTGGTTAAGAACTCTGGAGACAGACTCCCTAGCTGTCCTCATCACTCACCAACTGGGAAATGTAACCTTTGACAAGTTACTGAATTCTGTCTCTTAGCCTCAGTGTTCTCATCTGTAAAAGGGGATAATTATAACCTCATTGGACTGTGGTGAGGATTAAATGAGCTCATGTTTCTGAAGTGCTTAGCATACTTTCTGGCATATAGTTAAATGCTCCATAAATATTAGCTATTGATATTCTGACATGTGTAAAGCCCTATGGGAGTTAGGAATTCTGGGCAAATCCCAGATGGTCAGCAGCTTCCTATATGACCTTGAGCCATAGTAATTTTTCTAAGCCACAGTTAACTATTTAGTTAGTGAGGAAAATGTGTTGAGAAAATTGTTCTATGAAGTTGTAGACATTTGTGAAAAATAGCCAGAAAGGGAGACAACTTTAGTGAGGCAGCAAGTTGTGTGCGAGACTATGCCTGGGAAAACACAGTGTCCATGGGAAACGGACTTGGGTGAAAGCTAGTGTCCTACTTCCACATTGGACTGGAATTGTTCAGTATCTCATTCTGACTCTAATAGATGCCCAGTATCTCTTGCCCTCATTTGCCCTCCCCTGTCCTGCTTTCAGCCTTATTCTCTGCAAAGGGCAACTAGGTTTATATAACTGATTATGACTACTCTCACTACCCTGGGAGATTTCTGTTATCATGCCTTAACAAAGAGATGCCTTAACAAAGAGAAGGGTCAAAACGTACTTCATTCTCATTGAAATGGCATGAGTTTGAAGCTCAAAAATGTCTTAAGCATACATCTATTGAGAGAGCTTTCCAGTACTTAAATGCACCTGCCATTTATATTAGGCATCATCTAAATAGGGTATTTCTAGCTGTGCTACCCAATAATGAAGTTGATTCAGCCTTAGCTAGGAACAAATAAAGGCCAAACCTTATCATATTTCAGAAGCCTGAAAACTGCCATCCTAACTCAAGTTTTATTTTAACAGGAAAACGCTTCCCAGCCTCCAGCTTATATCCCTCTGGGTCACAGACACAAATTGAAACCAAGAATCCCAGGGTCAACTTACTGGTGAGCAAATGGCAGCAAGTCTGGCTCCTCGCATTGGAAAGGAGGAGGAAGCTTAATGACGCCTTGGACAGACTAGAGGAGGTTAGAACACTCGCATGTATATTCCGCACTATATTGTCATTTCCTCTGTTTACTGGGACACATTGCCAACGTCTTGATTTTTCAACTTTTCTGATAATACTTAAGCAAACTCTTGCTATTTGAGTGTGTATTTTACTTCTAAAATTAATACCACAAGTATGTACGTTTTTGTTGTGGGGGAAATGTGATATGTGGAACTGGGATTTAGGGAAGCAGTAAAGTGAAAAACTACTATGTCTTAACATAATCAGAAACTGACTCAAGAAAAGATCTAGCCCTGGCTGGGTGGCTCAGCTGGTTGGAGCATCGCTCCCTGCACCAAAAGGTTGCAGGTTCGATTGCTACGGGAGGCAGCTCATCAGTGGTGAGGATTAAAAAAACCCCACACACGATCTAGCTTGTCATGTTTGCCTGGTGGTATTAACTAGCAAATATAACCATTTATAATTCAGATATTTTCCTTACATTCATTATTTGATCTGAGAGTTAGAGTTGCAGATTGTGAAACTGGGACATTGTTAGCAGTCTAGGGGAGTGCCAATTGCAGAGAGTGAATTGTGCTGCTGAGCTGGCCTGCTGCCCAGTGGCACTGTCAGGAATTTTCAGTGTGACTTTTTGGGGAGTTTCATTTTCCCCTGTATTTGTAAAGAAAAGCCAGAATGACCACAGTGACAGTAATGAAATAAACTTTACAGGAAAAGTTTTTTTCTGTGTCTCCTTTGTAAGGTTATACCTTTCTTTGAAGTGGGAAAGATACCTGTAATATCTAGAGGCTCATTAAAAATAACTTTCTTCATAGAAGCTATAGCTTGAGCACAGCATTAACTACCCCCAAACATCTTCTGTCCTTTTCAGCTGAGGGAATTTGCTAACTTTGATTTTGATATCTGGCGCAAAAAATACATGCGATGGATGAACCACAAGAAATCTCGGGTGATGGACTTCTTCAGGAGAATTGATAAAGACCAGGATGGGAAAATAACCCGACAAGAATTTATTGATGGCATTCTTTCCTCAAGTAAGTCCCAAGAGAAGTGACTGAAATGGGTGTAATTTTTAAAGAAAACAAGCACAGTTTAAAATTGTGGGACCAGTAAGTAAACTCGTGTTACCAATAAAACTTTGCCTTTAAACTTGGCTATGAAGTCACCACTCTCAAAAAAAAAAAAAGTGTCTTTGGTAAAATTTATGTCTTTGGAATCAGACACCCTTAACTAATTGTGTTTCCTTATACCACTGAAGCTGTGTCCTCATTAGTATAATAAAGTTAATAAAATTTGATTCTTAGATTGTTTGTGTTGCCTGGCATAATGGAAATCAGCAAGCCAGTCTCTCTTCCTTTTCTTTCTGATTGACATTCTGCTCTAACATTATCACTAGTAGGAAATTAGAACGCTTTCATATAAACTTCGGAAGGTACACATCATCCTCTTTTTTGATGGTTCGGTTATGTGTATGTGATAGCTCCTGCACATATTACTGGAAGTCATTCTTAAAGTAAATTTCGTATAAATTATTCCTTAAGAAAAGTGGTAGTTGAAACATTTGGAATTTGCTAATATTAAACAGTTATCAACCTAGAAAAATAGCAATTTCAAATGATTTACCCTAGTAGTAATTAAAGATAAATTTAGATCATATATATGTATATATAGTGATTTCATTTGTTATTATATAAATCAATTTTTTAAAAAGGATTTTAATATATTTTATGACCCTGATAATTTAATCAGCCACATTAAAATTAAAATGTACAACTGAGAATGTCTTAAGGCAGAATTAAGTTATACTACCTACTATTTTTTTTAAAGACAAGTCTTTTTATAAAATGTTATAGTAAATAGCAGGTCTTATAAAGTTTAGTTGGGAATATCATATGGCTTATACTGAGAGTATCTTAACTATCACTTGTATGTGGAATCTAAATAAGGAGTCAAACTCATAGAAACAGAGAAGAGCGGTTGCCAGGTCTGGGGGAATGGGAAGAGGTTGGTAAAAGGATGCAAACTTTCAGCTCTAAGATGAATAAGGCCTGAGGACCACATGTGTGACATGGTGATTATAGTTGATAACACTGTATTGTATAATTGAGAGTGGTCCTTAAATGCTCTGTCACACACATAAAAGATAAATTCATACGTGATGTGATAGATATGTTGGTTAACTAGGTAGAGGAATTCTTTCCCTGATATATACAAATATCAAATGATTACAATGTACATTGTAAATATCTTACAACCTTGTCAAGTAAGTAACACTACTTGCTGTTGTTTTGAAAATATGTAGAGTTCCCTACCAGCCGCCTGGAGATGAGCGCAGTTGCAGACATTTTCGACAGAGATGGTGATGGCTACATTGACTACTATGAATTTGTAGCTGCCCTTCACCCAAATAAGGATGCATATAAACCTGTCACCGATGCGGACAAAATCGAAGATGAGGTACTCACTATCTTTCCATCGCTTGCAGCAACATAACTGCACAGTGTGTTCTGCCAGATCTCATGCACAATTCATGCAACCCTTTTATTTATTTCTATGTTTAGTAGTTGGTCAGGGTTTTAAGAATTCATTATGTAATATTAACATTAAAGTGGATATCTCATTATTGTTTTTGGCAGGTGACGAGGCAGGTAGCTAAGTGTAAATGTGCAAAACGATTTCAAGTTGAACAGATTGGAGACAACAAATACAGGGTAAGTTTTCAAAGTCACTTTACAGTTCTTTTAAAGGATAAAACTCGAAATTTGTTTGTAATTTGATCTGCATTGTTTATCAGGAGTGCTAATTATTTATTTTTACCTTATATCAAAATTGAATGGTGTATGACTTTCTAACTCTCATCATTTTAAATTACATAAAAATAGCCTACATTTTTTATATAAGGACATATCTTTAACATGTATAACATGTACATTCCCTTTAAGGAGAAAAATATTTGCAGAAAAACACATTACTTATATTTATATTGCTTCATATGACTTTACTAAAGGCCCAGTGCATGGATTTGTGCACTGGTGGGGTCCCTCGGTGTGACCTGCGGGGACTGGGAAGAAGCCAGCAGTCCAACATCCCCCGAGGGATGTAGTAGTGTGCTAAGTGGCAGGCGTCCGGGGAGGAGCCTGAGCCTGGGCCCTGCGCCACATCGCTTCTGCTTATCCCAGCCTGCCACCGCCTCCACTCAGTAGGCTCGCTGCTGCTCCACTGCGGTCTCTGCGCACCCATCCTAGGGCAATGCTGGTGTGCCCATGACCGAGAAGCAGCTGTGGGCTCCCGCCCAGTCATTCCTGATGCCAGTCCCGATCCCAGTCCTAGTCTGGATCAGGGAGGGGCGCACGGGAGTGTTCGTGGGAAAGGCTCACATGGCCGCACCTACGCTCGCCAGCCATGAGCCCAGCATCTGGCACCCACTGGTCAGCTGAGCGGTGCTCCTGCTGTGGGAGTGCACTGACCACCAGGGGGCAGCTCCTGCATTGAACGTCTGCCCTCTGATGGTCAGTGTGCATCATAGAGACCGGTAGAATGGTCGCTTAGGCTTTTATATATGTAGATAACCTATTTTATATGATTACAGGTAAGTTTTCATCTTTCCAATAATAAAGCTATTCCAAGCCAGAACCACAAAATTAAAAATGTTGTCTAATTTTATAAAATGAAAAGGAAGCAATGTTTTCCACTTGTACGGCAATATTCCCTTTTCTTCAGTATCTTGATAACTTGTTCACCGTCCTCAAAACAATTACTTAAAGACCAATGTGACTTTATCACTCTTTCTCATTTTTGAACATATCTGATACGTAGTAGCTAGATAGAAAATGTGCCAGGTATCCCTAATACAGTATCTTACTTACAAATGAAAAATTATTCATGTTTATTTATATATTTATATTTCCACATTGAAAAATATTCATCCAAGTATTTGAATTTTTAGTTTAAATTTTAAACCCAGAGATTTTCAGAAAATTTACATAGGGAATTTTCTGATTATTGGGTTTGAAGTTGGATACCTGCACATCTCTAAACTAGATACTATATCTAGAAGCTCTAAGTATGAGAGTGTGTGTATTCTAGAGCCATATAGAAAGTTTCCTGTTGAACTAATTATATCTTTCTTCCATTTTTCATTTTTTTTATCAGTTCTTCCTGGGAAATCAGGTATAATTCAGTGGAATGTATTCGCAAGTTCCCAATGATTTTTTAAAAACTTTAATTCATAGTCATTAAAGCTTGCCATGGCCAATCTTTCCCATGCTGCCCCCCTAGCTACTACATTGTTGGTTGGCGTGGTGGTTCTGTAAATGCTATAAGGGTCCTTGATCCAGGATCCCTTTTTGCCTTGTGTCTCAAATGAGGAGATTACTTTTAAGCAAACCAGATAATGAATTGTGGCTTGGCTGGTTACAGTGTTACAAATGCCATTTTTGGTACCCATTGTTGATACTATTAGCATAGGGTTTATGCCAGTACTCACTGGAACACACATCCCTACATAGCTTCGTTGGTGTTTACCACTGAGGATGTGTGGTACACAGTAGCTAGAGAGGATCAGCATCAGGCAGAGACACAAAGACAGGGCATGGAGAGGTCTCAGTGGCACTCAGCCACAAATAATGTGTCCTCTCCAAAGCAAATATTGTCCATTTGTCCTAAACCAATTTAGAACTTTGCATCCTGTGAATAGAAATTTTAACCCTGGAGGTTTTGAATGTTGTAATTCCTTTTGAGAAAATGTATCTCTTGTCACTTACAAAATCTTAGTCACATTTTATGCCATTTTGACCTCACATTTAAGTCAGTATATAAACTGTGTAGTGGTACTGCATATAATAATTTTAGAACTAAAGACAAGAGCAATCATGTTTTTATTTAAACAAGAAGAATCTTTTTTTTACTATGTGCTTTTGGAAAGAGCTATGCTATTTATAGTACCTGACAGTATCATATTAGTTATTATTCTGCCTCGCAGTTTTAAGCCCATATTACATCTTAAACTTCAAATTATCTATGATCCCCACTTATTCAATCACATAATTGTTTCAAATAGAAATGTGTAGTTAATTTGAATAGAAGTTTTTAAAACTGCTATATGTTATAATAGATAAAAATTTACTTTTATTGTTATTTGGAGTAGCAATTAGCATAGCATCATTTATTTGCAGAAAGGATTAAATACCTCAAAAAGTTTTCTTTCATTGAAAGCACAAAGAACAGCATTAGTCTATTTTTTCTTGTCTCACAATTTGGCTCTTGGGAAAATTAGGGAAATTCTGAAGATAATGTTAGATAATGTCTTCTCAAATTAAAATTTAAAATCATTTGTTTATTAAAATTGAAATTTCATCTGTATAAAGTATTTCAGTTAGTTCCTTAAAACTTTTGTTTTGAATGTAATCCTGAACCAAAAATGTCTGGTCTAATTATCTGGTTACTTAAGGGTAATTTTCTTTCAATCCCCTCCTTTCCCTTTGCTTATCAGCAGCACCAAATTTTTTCTAACAAATAAATATATATTTTTTATTTTATACACTTCAATTACATCATAGGAATAGGTTCAATTATAGAAAAGTTAAATCTCAAGGCTTAAAAATGGACTTAGAAATTGCAATATAAAAAGGGTTGATGTAAAGCGCATGAGTTCCTGCCGGTGCATTTTACATGCCTCTGAGGTCCTTCTGAGTTTCAGGGTCTTGAATGGTTGGCTTTGTTTTAGGGTTCACTTCCTGAAACTCAGGGGTTCAGCATATTGAAGAGTAGCAGATTGTTTCTACTTAAAATGTTCTGTTTATCTATCTTGAGCCTAGGCAAATAGTCAAAGTCACAATTGTATTTTACCTGCCTTAAAAAAAATAAGCTATTTATGTTTAATTGTTCATTTTGCTATGGTATCTGCTGGGTTGGCAGCCGTGAAATTTAATATGGTGCTTTTTATAAGTTGGATATGAGCCTATTAGAAATGATTTAAAAGTATAAAATGATTTCTCATGGGCTTTCAAAACAAATAAACCTTGTGATCAGAAACTATGTGTAGTCTAGACATTTATTCAGTTGCAGAATTTATAGCATATCCAAGTGATTGGAGATCCATGGAAAGGGCAAGACAAAGATGACTGCTTATTCTACTCGGCAGTTATGGTACAAACAGTTTGAAGAGAAAGCCTTTTAGATTTGAAAGCTGTATCATTAATGTGCCAGTGACTGTTCTGATATTACAGTAATATAAAATGGCACATTCATCCAGTCTTTAACAAATGGGTTTACCAGATTATTAATGATGCAGAAATTTTATTTGGCTGTGAAATATTTATTGGTCATGTTCATTTACTACTTTATCGCCTTATGAGTTTATGAAGATTTCTCCCACAGATTTCAATGGCAAAGTTTTAGTGTAAGAGGAGGTTTTAATGAAGAAGAATCAGAGTTTACTACATCTTCTTTAGAATCATCTTGCTTTGTATAAACCCTGGGCAAGTGGGCCCATGCTTATTTTTATGGCTGTTTAATTTCTAGAAACATTTTTCAATCACCACGTTACTAATGTATCTGTCATAAGAAAGAAAAATCATTTTTAGAAGAAATCTTCCATATTCTACTTGATAACCTTTGTTATCTTTTTTCAAACTATTTCATTTGGGCTAAATCAGCATGCAGCAGCCTAACGCAGTTCATTACAAAACCCTCTTTCTGAGATTTTACTAATCGCTGTGAACTAAGCAAAAAAAGTTGGTTGCTTACGCTACTGCAGATCACACACTACCCATTAGCGTAGAATGAGTAGTGATAATTAGAGGGTCTTCTTTCTTCATCTTCACAGTTTGGAGACTCCCAGCAACTGCGACTGGTCCGAATCCTGCGAAGTACCGTGATGGTTCGCGTCGGAGGGGGATGGATGGCACTTGATGAGTTCTTGGTGAAAAACGATCCTTGCAGGGGTAAGGAGATACCTATGTTGAGATAATAGCACCATAAAAGGATGTTGATTTTGTATTCATTTCTAGCAACAAAAACATGCTTGGGTATAATTTTGGTCATTTATTTACAATAGTGTTTCACATTGCTCTCTCAGCCTGAAGTTTCCAGAGAACTCGTGGCAGTCATTAAACCATGTTCTTCCTGTTGCTTTTTGACTTCTCTGGATAAACATGGGACTGGAGGCAAGAAATACAAGATTTTCTTTCTGAGACGATCCCATCTGCAATTTTCAAAATGAGCAATTGCACCAACCAGGGGATGATTTCATCTCTCATTAAATAGCAAAGTAAGGAGAGAAAGGAAATTGAGGTGATTGAATATGGAAGGTACTGGATAGTAGAAGTTTAAAAGTGAAATTTTTTATACAATTAGGAGGAGGTGAGGAAAGCAATACTTAAAGATTAAAAAAAAAAAAACAAGAACTGATAGCCTGACTCTGACTTTGAAGTGGCAGAACATTAAAAATATAGACATAAATTATAGCTCTCACCATGTCTACCAGCCTAAGAGCCCTTGATCAGCTTTTAATTTCCCTTATTTTTCAAGTCCTTTTGTTAATTTTTGAATCCTTAATTGATTCACCTTACAAGTGGTCATTTGATTATAATTTCTAGTTAGCTCCCATGGACTCATCAGTAGGCCCATTTTTCTTTGAAAAAGACAAAAAGATTTTTGTGCTTTTCTTGAACCCATTTTAATCCCTTTAAGCAAACAAGAGCAAATGTTGGTGCCAGCACTATCAGGCTACCAAGTGGGAGGTCATGGTTCCCCCAGTGGGCTCTTGGTTACCGTGCTGCCACTGAAGACACAGGTGTGGTGGGTGAGTTGCTATGTGGTCAGCAGGCCTCTCTGCTGAGGCCACCGTAGGATGATTACACAACCAAACCTAGGAGCTCTGCGGTCTGCAAGTCAAAAGGTGTAAAATAACACAATTTGCCTTTTTGTTTCATATTTTGAAAATAATGCAGCGTAAGGTAATGCAGTTCCTTTTATGAAACAGAGATTAGAACATGCAGTGTTCTGTTGGGTTGCTTAGAAAAGTTAGCATGACTGTGGCAAAGTCTTCTGAATACATTTTTCTTATTGAGTCAAACCTTTGAGTGCTTTTCCTGATGCAACTTTTCTCCTAAATATGTGCTAAAGGCGGACCTGAGGATCCCTTTGCATATTCAACTACTGACTGTACTTTGTTTCTTTTCCTGCTAGCAGTATTCGTTAATGTGATTGATCTCCTGTGTCATTTTTTTCTAGTTCATCATCATGGGAGTAAAATGTTACGTTCGGAATCAAACTCTTCAATTACTACTACTCAGCCTACTATAGGTTGGCAACCCCTCTCTTTACCTCTCCCCTCTTACCTTTTCTCTTCCCTACTTTTACATTCCTGCTTTAATTATTTGTTTTAAAATAACACGCTTCATCCATTGCGTATGGCTTATGTCATATCCAACTGAGCTGGTGCTTCCAAACATAAAGTCTGAACATTTCACACACTTGCAGTGTGTTGTAAGCGTAGGTGTTATGTAAGTGATCAAACACATGCTAACACGCTGCATTGGGTTCTCGTGGAGTGTTCTCTGTGCGCACATGTGTTCGTATGAGTGTGGCATCACTGATGACCTCCCGGATCCCTGGGTCTGGTGTTTGTTATTGCATGTTGGTAAAAGAGAGCTGTTCAAGGCATAAAATAAAAATACTAGCTGCCTCATCCCAGTGAAAAACCTGAAATTTCAATGTTGTCATCATGATTAACAAGCCATCTGTCATTCTGTGTAACTCTGTTGTTTGATTAATCCCAAAGTTAAAATACTGGCATTCTCCTAACCTCAGCAGTACATGCAAAAGGCACAGTCCCTGCTTGACTGGCTTGTCTTCTCAGTGTGTGGAAAGGGTCATGAACCCATGTGGGCATCAGGAGCTGGTGGATTAACAATATTTTAGCATGAGCTTTCCATTTTCATGCTGACTCTTTCTTTGATAGTGGTTATTCTGGCTGGTGTCTAGTGTTAGAATAAACACACTCTTTCTTTTCTTTCCCAAACTGACTTGTATCCAAAAGGAATGCATTGTAACGGAATGCATTCGCCTTTTTGTTATGCTGAGTTGGAGTTGGCATGGAAAACGATGTTCTCAAATCCTCAGCGTAATCTGTGGCGCCAGGTGGTCGTTCTTCCCATAAACGATTGAGCGCCTCTTGTTTTCCTTCCTCTTCTGTTTTGTGTGCCTCGTTGTGTGTTACGTGATCCAGCTAAAGGAAGGACGAACATGGAACTTCGGGAGAAGTTCATTTTAGCAGATGGTGCCAGTCAGGGTATGGCTGCTTTCCGACCCCGCGGCCGAAGATCGCGGCCTTCATCGCGTGGAGCTTCACCCAACCGATCAACATCTGTGTCCAGTCCAGCTGGCCAGGCGGCCTCCCCGCAGGTCCATGCCACCAGCACACCCAAGGTATGACTCGGGTGGGAAATGTTTTCCTCCTCCCCTGCAATCAGTGTCTTGAGTATACTTCTGAATGTTTTAGGACCCTAGAATCTGTGAGCTTTCTCCATTATGTTCCTTCTCACAATATGGCAGATGAAGGATTTTTTTTTTTTTTAAATACATGCTTTTGCCCTATGGCCCCTGTAGAGACTGGGCGCAGCTTTCGTTACCTTTCAGATTGGTTTTTTCTTTGTGGAGCTTCATTCATTTTTTTGGTGTGTATGATTTGCCATCAGATCTTTCCATGTATTTTTAATTATTATTGTTCTTACTGTGAAATGTGAGTCTTTGCTATGAGTATCTCTTTCTGTGGCTTTGTGTTTTACCTGCTATCCTTTACGTTTGATTTGCCATTGTTCCATACAGATCCTCCATCCTTTAACACGCAATTATGGTAAACCATGGTTGACAAACAGCAAAATGTCAACTCCTTGTAAGCCAGCAGAGTGCTCAGACTTTTCCGTGCCATCCGCAGAGGTATCGTAAGGCCCCAGATTCCAGTCTAACAGCCTTTCATTGAAACTATCACCCACTAACATTGCTTTACCTCTCCCTTAATATACGTACTTTTGATACTGCTATGTCTTTTTTTAATATATTTTTATTGATTTCAGAGAGGAAGGGAAAGGGAGGGATAGAAACATCAATGATGAGAGAGTATCATTGATCGGCTGCCTCCCGTGTGTCCCCTACTGGGGATCGAGCCTGCAACTCGAGCATGTGCCCTTGACTGCAATTGAACCCGGGACCTTCCAGTCCCCAGTCCAATGCTCTATCCAGTGAGCCAAACCAGCTAGGGCACTGTTATGTCTTTTTAATAGACTTGTATAAAATAAATATCAACCCACCAGTTCTTGGAAGACATGAGAGTAAAGGGTTAACAGAAAAGACAGATTTTAGATTTTGCTCCTTGTATAATATCAGTTTAACATAGCACACCTGCAGGTTCTGCACTTTATACTTAATTTTACTTTTCTCTCTTGGGAGAGTGAAATACAAGAGATTATATCCAGACTTCAGTAAAGTTTCTTTTAAAGCTGATGGTATGCTTTTGCTTCTAGACATAAGAAATGCAGCCAACTCCCTTTAGGTGAGAGAGAGAGGCGGTGTCATTTGCAAGAGAAATCGCTTAACTAAAATAATTTTCATTGAGTGTTCACTATAGGCAAGGTATTTCTGAATGTCTGTTACACTTATTTCTGCCCCAAAACACTGGGTGGGTGAGACATAAGAACAGGGGCTTAGTCATACAAACAATTATATGTCATTTTCAAAAGGTACATATCTTTATTAGCCCTCAATGGCTATTATTATTCAAGCAAGCTCTAGCTTTTTTAATATGGCATGATATATGGGGATATGATATTTAAGTGATATAAAATTTGCCAAGATTAATACATAAATCCTTTACATTCAAGTGAAAGTCAACCATATATCTTTTAAAGGAACTTCTCTGTGAAATGACAAACAATAAGCAAAAAAACCCCACAATCATTAGGGGGAGAAAATCCCTAAATAATGTCTTTTGAGTTGAAGGAGGTATTTCAGGTTAAAAGCCGGAATCCAAGTCTGAAAGTGATATGCTGCCTTTAGAAAGCCCTTTATGCTTTTCATAACACTTTCTGATCTATTATTTAATCCTCACATCAATAATAAAACATAGGCAGGGAAACTTTGGTTTCCCTCATCCTCAGATGGTAATGATGGAAATAACATTAAAGACAGGGTTAGAAATGGGGCAGAAACAACTCATTTTTCAACTCCTCCTCATTTCCCAGCCCCTCTTTTGCACCCCTTCCCCTAAGTGAGAAGCAGTAGTATTATAACATCTAGAGGTGTTTGTCACTCATGATAGATCTATTGTAGCAAAAACTGAGTCCAGTTCAAGGAACCTCAAGCAACATGTTTGCTTTAACTATTTCGAGCTGCTATGTTAGTTCAAAATTTTAAAAAGTAGAGAGTCCCCAAATCAAAGTCTAAGCATACTAATTTTGACTAAAAGAAAACTATGTTTCATTTCAAGTAGGCTCATCAGACCAGAAAAAACACACACACACACACAAACAAAAAGACAGACAGAACAACAGTGTACCTTCATAGAAGGACTTTAAAGGTAGGGTGTAGAACAATCAATTCAAAACCACCAAGGCATTCTGAGAATAATGCTTTGGGTCTTACGTGGTAATGGAGTCTGCCACCTTGAGTGATATGTTTTTTAATTGTGGGTCCTTACTCTCTTATGGATAATTGAGATATTCTTAGTTAGGAATTTAACTAGATCAGAGATGTCAGATCTTGGGCAAATCACTTCCCTCTTCAGGCCCTCACTTTTCACATTTGCAAAAAAGTTGTGATTAGATGAGTGGGAAGATAAATTGTGGTTATATATCTGAAAATTTGTTGGAAACTTAAGTATTATATGTATAGAAGTCATATATAAATTCTATACATATATATGCATAGAATACATATGTAAAGTATATGTATAGAATATATATGTATGGATACATATGTAAATGAATTATAAATATTATGTTACTATTACAGATTTGTAACCCTGGTGTATCAAAAGGTCTTACATATGCTTTATTAAATATTTTAAACTATTTAATAAAGGAACAGTTCATTTTTTTTAATGCACACATAATTCAGATTAATTTTTTTCAAATAGCTCCGAATATGACAATCCCTATACTTCTCAGGAAATTGGTTTTTTTTTTAACTTTCGGAGAATTTTCAAAATGTTGTAGTGATCTATATAAAGTGCAGTTGTTTTAGGCTTATGATAAAATTTCATAGTTATCATTGCTTTAGACAATCTCTGTGAACTCCTATGAGAATTTTAAAAGAATTATCCCAAACGTTGCCTACGTATTTTGTATGTAAGGACCACAGAAGGTCATGGAGCCAGAAAATGAAATGGCATTTTACCAAGTTCTAAAATGTCACCTTTTTTTTTGCAATTAATTTGTTTAAATGATGGCTACCTTGGCTTTACTTGTTTAGTTATTGTTCTATTTCTGTTGGTTTATTTCTGCCTAGTTTCCCAAAAACGTTGGCTATAGCAGAGTATCCAAGCACAGTTTTTCAGAGCCCCATCTCCTCTCTATACCAGGCAGTCAGCATCATTCCATCAGTATTTCTTAATTCCGTACTATTTACCAACAGACTGGGAGATACTAATGTACTCACAGTTTAATTTGCCTTTTTTCCCCTTGCCATCGTTTGGGGATCTCCATTTTTGTGTTTCTTCTTCAACATGAATTCCTTGTCTTTGGAAGGTTCCCTTTGAATTCAGGGAGAGAATAAGAAATTAGTGGAGACAAGCAAGTGAGAACCCCATGCCTCGCTGAAGAGGTCTAGCAGAAGGTTTGCGGCCATCTTTATAGTGTTGTCTGTGATGAACTCGAGCAATATTTTGAAATGTGCTTTCACTGATTGAATACAGGGAACACCAATACAAGGAAGCAAGCTTCGACTTCCAGGATATTTATCAGGGAAAGGCTTCCACTCTGGGGACGACAGTGGCTTGATAACAACTGCAGCTGCCAGAGTCCGAACACAGTTTGCTGGTGAGTGTGGTGCATGCCTTTTTTTTTTAAATCCTCACCTAAGGATATTTTTTCCATTGATTTTTTTTAGAGATAGTGGAAGGGAGGAAGGGAGGATGGAGAGAAAGAAAGAGAAAGAGACAGAGATGAGTGAGAGAAATACATGGATTGGTTGCCTCCCACACACACCCTGACCAGGGCCTGGGATCGAACCTGCAACTGAGGTATATGCCCTTGACCTGCAATTGAACCAGAGACACTTTGGTGCACAGGCTGATGTCCTAACAAATGAGCCCCACCGGCCAGGGCGCATGTCTTGCTTTAATGGCTTTTGGAGTATGCTCTGAAAATGGAAGTCCCCTGTCCTCAATGGGAAGAAATTACGAATTGATGATGCTGTGTTCTTTTGAAATGACATGTTGCCCCAGTCCTCCAACAAAGGTAGGGGATAAATGAGTCATGGGAGTAAGTGACTAGAAAACCCCTTTTGGAAAGTACCAGAGAGAGATGAGAACAGAAGAAAAACTGCAATAGTATCCTACCTCTCTTAGCTGGAAAATCTTGGTCCTTCTGTCTGCTTGGAAAAGGTGCTGGGCTCTATTTCAGGTGGGTGGAGAAACCCACCCATACTGGGCCTGACACCAGTGCTTCTCATCCTTCTCATGGAAGAATGAGCCTAACCCCTGGGGTTCTGTGCTCAGCAAGCCTGAAGTTTCTTTAAAGTTTCAAGTCCTTTCAATTCCCATGTGCTTTGAAATACTTGTCCTCGGGCCAAACCTGCACCTAAGAGTTTGCTCCGTGTGTGCACTGCACGCATCTGGGTATACACACTACACTTGGGAATGCACAACCTTACATTATAGCTGTGTTCTTTATATCTGTTTATAGTGAATGGAATCCTCTTTTAAGCCCAAACCTAAATTGTGTTAGTAAATACAGCTTTCTGTATATTGCATCTGCTTAGAGGGAGGCTGCCTACCCTTGTGGAATGGAGAGAACCATGAACCCACAGTATTTTCTGAGTGCCCACAAGGTATCAAGAGAAATCGCTGAGATTCAAGGTGGCATGAGGTTTCAGGAATCTCTTGCAGATGGACCCAGTAATAAGGGTGACCCATCTCTGCCCTTTCTCCCCAGATCCCAAGAAGACTCCCAGCCGACCAGGAAGCAGAGCGGGAAGCAAGGCTGGTAGCAGGGCCAGCAGCCGCCGAGGCAGTGATGCGTCAGACTTTGACATTTCAGAAATCCAGTCCGTGTGCTCAGACGTGGAGACTGCCCCCCAGACATACAGACCTTCACCCCGAGCAAGCTCTCGGCCGTCCACAGCCAAGCCTTCTAAAATCCCTACACCCCAGAGGAAGTCACCAGCCAGCAAATTGGACAAATCCTCAAAAAGATAGTGCCATTGGTTCCACCAAGGCCCTCCCTTGAGCATTTATTATTTAAGTTTGAAAGATGTAAAATATGATGTAGAAATTATTGTGAAATATTGCAAGAGGTGACTTTAAAATTCTGCAGATGGCCTTATTTGTGTATTTGTCTTTTAATTTTATCTGTATAATTTTTGTCAGATACTCTGGGGTTAAAGTCACATTATATGTGAGGGGAAGGTAGAGTTTAACATGCACTAACATTTCTGCACTGTAACATCGGGAGCACACACTAAAATCAATTCCCGTACCTGCAGGTAAGTTCACATCCTCTAAAGCCACAGCCCTACGTGGGTAGCTGATGTTAAGGATACCTCATGACTTTTTCTTGCTTTTGTGGAAACTCCGAAATGGGGAAAGACACACACAAGGAATCTATTTCAAGATGATGTAAATGTAAACTAAAAGCTGGAGGACAGAAAGACAGACACATCCACACCCAGTTCTGTAAGTTGTATCTGACAGAGAACTCCCAGGAAGTTACTCTGAAGCCCCTGAGAGAGCTGTGATAGTCAGGAACCTTGCACCATTTCTGTGCCATTTCTTCACATGAGGCCAGAGGTGTCCTGGACAGCAGACCTATTATACTGTAAGAATATCATTATAAAGTGCATCCATATAACTGTGAGGTTTTCTTTTGCTTGAGTGGACAGTAGCACTTGTATCATTGAACTCATTTTGTATTAAAGCAATTTTTGCTTGCAGAAAGCTATGAAATAAAACATGTCCCTTAACCACATTGCTATGGAATTAATTTTTTTTCCCCCAGGGAAAAATCCGTGTATTTTTTTATGAGCAATATCAATTTGGAGTGACCAAAGGATACTTTAAAATGGGTTTATTTTGATTTCTCATCTGAAATAATCATGTTCTGGTATTATATCTATATTTAATAAATATATACATTTTAACTTATTATGTATACTCACTATAGAAAGATATTAGTATGCATTTAATAAAACATATTCACTTGAACATATGGAATACCTGATTATTTAAAGTGAATTTGTTCTTTTTTTGTTGTTGTTTAAAATAAAGTTTATGTGTATGAAGTATTTTGCTAATAGTGTTAACAGGCTAAGCTTGGGGAAATCAGCGATATGATATTGTAATAACTATATAATAAAATTACATGAACTACTCATTCTACAAATATATTGAATAAGTGCCAACCATCTGATAGCCAGGCAGTGGCCCTGAGTCTATAGGGTTCCTACCCTCTTCTATTCAAGAGGGAAGCAGTTAATAAAGAAATAAATCACCAGAACAGATAAGCTGAATACAGGAGATATGTGACAGGGTGACTGATTTAATTACACTAATATAGTAATATTATTCTGGCCTGTGTACCTTTAAAAAGCAAATGACAGACTTTCCCTAACTATAAAAATGATGTCAAATATAATGAGAAGGATGGCAGATAATTACTTTGGGTATGACAGGTCACGACTTTCCCCATAACTCTGTACATTTATTTCAGCAAATGGCCATGGTGGGGTTCAGGTTCAAGGGGGTAATATATGTTCCCTGCGTGGCCTTTTTCATGGAGGCAAAGTTGGAGAGTCTGGAATTTCCACAAACAGAAATTAGGTGCCATTTTTAAGTGATAGTAATTCCTTCTTTCTTGAAAGCATAGATCTCAGGTGGGAGCCTTGATGGAAAGAGTAATTCTAACCTAAGAGATCACATGTTGTAATTCCTTCATTTGATTATAAGCATGTCACCCAAGATGGCAGTTGAAATTGTTTTTCTTTTGGTGCTTTGCATGGGATCCCATTTCCATTTCAAAGACAAATGTAAGGGAATGATTTTATCTCAGCCTGTTTGAATGCCACCCCTGTTAAAGGGCTAGGGGTTTTGATTTTTTTTAGTAGTAAAATAATCTTTTGGAGAAAAATAAGTGCTTTAAAAAATATTTCAGAGATGTCTTCGGGACTGCTCCTAGTTAGCAATGGCCCTCGGGGGAACTTTTCAAATATAGATGTCTGATTCTTGTTTCCTCTTGAACCAATCCTAGAGCCTCAAGTTTCAGTAAAGGCAACAGACAGTCCTCCTCTTATACACATTCCTCCTTTTTTTTTTTTTTTTGGTTTTGTTTCCTTCTTGCCTCCCTGCTTTGAAACACACACACACACACACACACACACACACACACACACACACACACTCAAAATACAGGACATTAGAATGAATCTAAGCTCTAAATATCTTAATGTAAAGGCTGGTTCTGTTAAGAGATAGACAGGCGTACTAAACTTTTTAATAAAGAGTTGGAGAAAAAATTGATTGGAATCAGTAGTACCAAACTAGATGTGCTTAGGAACACTCCAACTGGAGCTCAGAGACTTTTATAAAGAAGAGGCAGGCCCTCGCTGGTTTCGCTCAGTGGATAGAGCGTCAGCCTGTGGACTGAAGGGTCCCGGTCGATTCCAGTCAAGGGCACATGCCTGGGTTGTGGGCTCTATCCTCAGTATGGGACATGCAGGAGGCAGCTGATTAATGATTTTCATTGACGTTTCTATCCCTCGCCCTTCCTCTCTGAAATCAATACAAAATATATTAAAGAAAAGGCAGAGAAGCAAAGCAAGGAACTATGGGTGGGCTACAGCTTAAAGCCTAGCTGGCTGGCTGTGCTTGCTTAACCTTAGTGTTTTAATTTTGTAACCTTGAGGCATTCACAGGCTTAGGTTTGAGTTTGCTTATGTAGACTGTACAGTCTGCCATGCCTTAGAGCCACCTCTGTCTAGTAGCCTCCTTGTTTAATGAACAGTTCCAGGTTTAAAGTTCTCCACTATGGCCACAATAACGTAAGATTAACTTTGGTAAGATTAACCTACTTGTTCAGCTTTAAAACAAAATGTTATTCACCTGAAACCTGACCTCAGTCTGGTTTCCAAGTCGGCCCCTGACCACCCCCGGACTCCGTCCAACTCTGGCTGGTTTCCGGACCCAGACCGGAAACAGAAATGCCCAGGTGAAGCCTGAGTGTGTAACGCCAAGGCTGCGGAGCCAGGAGCCCACTCAGACTTGCCGCCACCTCCAGGGGCAGCGCCCGCGAGCAGGAGCCCAGCGCCCACAGGTACCGGTGCCTGGTTGCGCTTTGCTCCTGGGGCAGCCAGCAGTCTCCTTTGCTTTGCTCTTCTGCCACCACAATTGTCAAGAGACAAACCGAGGCATATTAAACATTTTAAGAGCTTATTTGAGGCCGTGCTCCCCTCACCTGACTGGCACTGGAAAGAGGCTTTTATTGGAGGCTGAAGCAAAGTAAGGAAAAGATTGGCCACAGTTGGAAGCCTGGTTGGCTGCTTATGATTGGTTCTCTTTAGAGCTTTGATTTCATAACCTTGAGGCATTTATAGGCTTAGATCCCCCCCCCCCCCAATTCCCCACCCTCCTCCACGCCCTCACCCCCCGTCACGCCCTGTCTAATGGCCTTCTTGTTTAATTAATAGTTCGTAATCCTTAGGGAGGCGAATTGGATCACAAAGTAGACTTTTTTGTCTTAAAAAACAAAACTAATTCTTAGGTATTGCTACCTTCCTTTGAAGTAATAGAGCTTCCTCTCTTTGATATCAGTGCGGAAGTAGATGGACCTGGCCAACTCTCAGGTCTGGTTCCTTTCAGGCAAATCTGGACGGAAGGGCCCGTTTGGCCCTGGGGAGATTGGCCTGTGAACGCGAAAAGGAGAATTTAGGAAAGGATCTTGTTCCTTTTTTTTTTTTTTTTTTGTAATTTTAATACTTGCCATAAATATTTGCAACAAGGGAAATTATAATGAGTTGCAGTTTTACTCCTTTTTGAGAGGGTGCTTTGAAATGCTCATGCTTTATTGTCAAATGTGTGATTTGATACCATCCAACAGAACATTTGCTAGTGCACAAGCTATTGTGTGTGTCTGATGACACTGCCTTAGACTCTACTCTGCCTTTTATGCCAACAGTCTCCAGACTCCTTGATAGCATATTTCCCAATAAAAGTTTTTTGAGCAAACACTTCCAATGAATGTATATTATTTTCTTCTAAGTTACTATTTGCACATGTTTAATCATGAGCTAATTTCTCAAGGCTCAGTATAGTCCTGGAGTGAGATTTATCTTTAACAACATTGGTGATGGTGTACAGACATATTTCAAATAGTTTTTGGCCAAGATCCACCCTGGTTTAACTCACGATGTGGCTGATGAAGGGCTCATCCTAGAAGTGTCACCTCTGTCATTTTCTTACTTGTTTCTTGCATTGTAAGATATTAAATCCATATTGTTTTTTTTCTCTAAATTTTGCAGGGATTCACATAAGCCATATATTGTAAAGATTATTTCATTACGAAGAGATAAAATATGTCATTTCGCCCAGCTTGATATAGATAAACTGCAGTCTACTGTACATATTGAAAGCAAACCAGGAGTTAGGGGGCTGTTGGGGTGCCCACTTTCTCCTCAGGTCACCTCAGATACTGACCATGAGAGGACACTGTGGAGGTCACCAAAGGACACGCACCAGTGTCAGTCTGTAGTAAATGTTTGTGAAGGTCAATTTCCTCCTCCTCCTTTTAGGTGAAATGTAAATATAAATAGACATCTTATTTCCTTAACTGTTAAATCACTGTTCTACACTATTTTCTTCTTTCTACGTTTCCTCAGCATCTTTTTCCACAGGATAGAAGTATGCAATAAAGTCTCTTTCCCCTCTGCTCCTAGTTATTCAAGGGTGCATACCTGTGCTAGTGATTTGATGTAATCGCAGGCATGCCTCATTTTATTGTGCTTCGCGTCATCATGCTTCATGGGTGTTGCGTTTTCTCCCAAACTGAAGGCAAGACCCTCCGCCACCAAAAAGATCCCGACTCGTTTTATTGTGAGACCAGCTTTACTACAGTGGTCTGGAACGGAACTTGCAATATCTCTGAGGTGTGCCTGTGTAGTCCTGGTTAGCTATTCTCCGAAAATTCAGGGTGGAGGAGGGACACATGCCAATATTTCCTAAGCCACAGTTTTCTGGCTCTTGTTACCTCTCACTTGTGTTTCTCTAATGACCACCTGCTTATCTCCTCATTTCCAAAGTCTTCTCCAGACATCAATTTGGAGGAATTGAACTCAAGGGGAGAGACATGCCTTTGACATGAAGGGCTGGAAGAAAGGGTGATTAAGGTGGGACAAGGGAAATTGAGGAAATTACCCAGTAGTGACTTACTTCTGTCAGCAAAGTAGATGTGTTCTGCTTGGAGTTAAGGGGAACGTTATAGGCTAAGCCTTAGGTATTTGAGTTGAACAGATAAGATTTGAAAGAGCTGAGACTTTGGGTTTATAGTTACCCTGATGTACAGGGTGTAGGAACAGAGAGGACAGGAAGTTCATTAATCTAGAGCTTGGGTTTTTCTAGCCAGGCTTAAAAGAAAGCAAGAGATATGAGCAATGGAAAGAAGCAGAGGGCAAATGATGGGTTGTTACCTCAGAATCAGGGGTTAGGTACTAAAAGGGTTTGGGAGGAGAGCACACTGTGGGAGGGAGTTTGGATCAGGGTGGTAGAAGGCTAGAGCAGTCTGGATGAGCAGGCAGGAGGGGATGTGTTACCAAGAGTGACATATTTAGAACATTGTCTAAGGATTGCAAGAATGTGAATTTTCATGGCCTCATCAGTTTGTTAAAAATTAATCTCAGCTATTCCAAGTCTTCATTGATTTGTATGGTGCTTATAGCAGAATCTGTATGGAAGAGCAATAGTCATCTCCTAGAGCTGGGGAGAAGGTGGAGGAGCCTGCCTTTCAGCTGGGATTGGTTATGCTTCAAAGCCCCAAGTAGGCTGATGTGTGTGTGCATATGTGTGGATAGCAGTGGCTCTTCAAGAAGGCAGGAGTCTCAGGCTTCCAGAGTATGGAATGTTGATATATACTTAGTAGATCTAGTTGTTGGCATGAGTTAAAATAATAGATTACTACAAAAACTACATTTTTGAAAGGAGGACCAATGAGGTAGAAAAATGGACATGGTTAGGTTTTTAATTACTAGTGTAGAACAGTTTGTTTAAAAAATAACCAGTTAGTGAACATATGTTCTGGTCAACAATTTAGTCACATTATACCTGCTTGAGAATTGACTGGTGAATTCAGGGAAACAGCGGGTTTGAAGCAATGTCTCAGATGTTAAACCATAGACTTTACAATGCCTGTCCAACCATGGGTTACTTTGGGGTTGCTTCTCCCAAGGAACCTTTTGCTTCTTTAGGTACTTGATTATGCCCCTACTGATTTTTGTCTCAGTTTGGGCTTATAAAGCTCTTAACATAAATACAGGGTATCCCAAAAATGTTTACACACTTTGAATAATTATTAATTCCAATGGGTTAAATTTGAAAAGAAACATCAGTTGAGCAATTAAAAATGTATGTGTATACTTTTTTGGGACAATCTGTTATTTATATACTAGAGGCCCGGTGCACGAATTTGTGCACAGGTGAGGTCCCTCGGCCTAGCCGGTGATCAAGGCCTATTGGGGGACCCAGCCGGCTGGGGGGAGGGGCCATGGGAGGTTGGCTGTGGGAACGCACTGACCACCAGGGGGCAGCTCCTGCATTGAGCATCTGCCCCCTGGTGGTCAGTGCATGTCATAACGACTAGTTGACTGGTCATTTGGTTGTAACGGTCGCTTAGGCTTTTATATAAATATATATATATATATATAATGAAGTTCCCAACCAGTCATTGAAATAGTATATAAGGCCCAGTGGTGTGGCTCAGTGGTTGAGCATTGACCTATGAACCAGGAGGTCACGGTTCAATTCCAGTCAAGGCATATGCCTGGGTTGCGGGCTGGATCTCTGGTAGTGGGCATGCAGGAGGCAACCTATCAATTATCTCTCATCATTGATGTTTCTATTTCTCCCTCCCCCTTATGTTCTGAAGTCTATAAATACCAGTATATACATATATATATGAAATATTAGATAAGAATTATTTGAAATTTATAAATAACTTAAATGAAACTAGAGAGGTTATTAGTCCAGCCTCACACAGCTAAAAAATAAGTGAGTGGATAAATATTTTCACACTGGGACCAATAATCATTCTACTACACCTCATCCTTTTACCAGGGTCTGTGTATTCTTCTCTAAAGATGGTAAATTCATAAAGAGGACATGATCATGACCTCTCTCAGGAAACCACATCACACCTGGAATTTCCAGAGCAGCAAACTTTATCTTCAAATAATTTTAGTTTCTTCAGAGAGTTGGAAATGTCCGTGTTCCATAACTAGATTAATTCTCCATTGTTTCACATCTCATTGAATTATCTGGTTCCAAAAAAGTAGTGACCTTTTAAAATTGGTTTGCTTATTGTGATGGTCTGATTGGAGGCAGCTAATATTTAACATCCCCTTTCTCTCCAACCATTACAAGATGCACAATGAGTTTCTCTGCAAAGTTGCTTCAAAACTCAACTGTTGGAGTTCGTATTTCTCCTGCTGCCAAATTGGTATCCTTAATGACTTGCCTTAACTAGACTTTTGAATATTCTACCTTTTGCTTAAGTTCATTGACAGCATATGTGGATAAATATTGGAACTCTTCACTGACTATATCATGATGTAGTGTTTTCAAATCACATGGTTTTCAACAATTTATTTCACACGTAGAGACACATGTATATATGATCCAAACAAAAAATCTAATAAATATAATAAGGAATGATGTAAATTCCTATTTTCCTGTTTTGATCTTGGTCAGTTTGACTATACTTCTTTACAAAGTGGTCCTAGGCATTTATCTTGATTCTGTCACTAATCCTATCTAATAAAAGAGTAATATGCAAATTGACTGTCACTCCAACACACAAGATGGCTGCCCCCATGTGGTCAAAAATGGCTGTCCCCATGTGGACATAAGATGGCTGCCACAAGATGGCCGGCAGGGGAGGGCAGTTGGGAGGGATCAGGACTGCAAGGGAGGGCAGTTGGGGGCAATCAGGCCAGCAGAGGAGGGAATTTGGGGGCGACCAGGCCTGCAGGGAAGGGCAGTTGGGGGGGGAGCAGGCCTGCAGGAGAGGGAAGTTAGGGGTGACCAGGCCTTCAGGGGAGGGCAGTTGGGGGGGAGACCAGACAAGAAGGGGAGAGCAGTTAGGGGCAATGAGGCTGGCAGGGGAGGGCAATTAGGGGTGACTGGGTCGGCAGGGGAGGGCAGTTGAGGGGGACCAGGCCTGCAGGGCAGGGCAGTTGGGGGTGACCAGGCTGGCAGGGGAGGGCAGTTAGGGGTGATCAGGCTGGCAGAGGAGGGCAGTTTGGGGTGACCAGGCTGGCAGGGGAGGGCAGTTAGGGGCAATCAGGCTGGCAAGCAGAAGCAGTTAGGGGCAATCAGGAGGCAGGCAGGTGATCAGTTGGGAGCCAGCAGTCCTGGATTGTGAGAGGGATGTCTGACTGCCCATTTACAGTAAGACATCCCTCGAGGGGTCCCAGATTGGAGAGGGTGCAGGCTGGGCTGAGGGACACACACACACACACACCCCATACACAGATTTTGTGCACTGGGCCACTAGTATTAGATAAACTACAAAAGACCAAAGTTACTCTAAGTTATTTAGCTGTAGTTATTTTAGTCTTTAAAACTTAAAATAGGATGGTACTTGTATTGCTTTTCATTGCTATACTATAATTTCCCTAAACTTGGTGATTTCAAACAACTTACCTCACAGTTTCTGTGATCAGGAATTCAGGCAAGCCTTGTTGGGTCCTTTGTTTTAGGGTCTCTTATGAGGATGCATTCAACGCGCCAGCTGGAGCTACAGTCATCTGTGTCGCAGTTCACTTGGGACAGGATTCAGTTTTAATTCACTCATTCATTAGTTGGTCATCAAGGTTCTGCTTCTCATGGGCTGTTGGATCAAGGGCCGCAGTTCCTTGCTAGAGGCTACCCTCAGGTCCTTGGCACATGGCCCCTCTAACATGGCAGCTTGCTTCATCAAGTATCCAAGCCAAGAAGACAATAGAGTCCAACAAGATTACAGGCCACAGTCTTTATAACCTCAGCCCAGAAATGACATCCTATCACCTTTGCCTTATTCTTTTAGAAGCAAATCACTAAATCCAGCCCACACTCAAGGGCAGAGGATGATACAAGGGCATAACTACCAGAAGGCAAGGATCTTTGAAAGCTGCCTAATATAATATTAAATCAGAAAAACTTATTCTGATCCTTTAACTTCTTTATTTAATGGAGAGGATGGTTTAGAAATCTTGGTATTTTTCATCACACATGACAAATATGACACATCAAATTTCATTGTCAGCACAATGTAGAATGGAAGAGGAGTATTTATTCAAAGCTTTGCGAAAAAGTTACTTATAATATTGGAAAATGAGCAACACAAACATTCAAGTATACATGGTCTATCCCAAGCCATAGAATGAGTGGTATCTGACATTGAAACAAGAAACAAAAACAGATTAGAATACAAATGGCATCAATGACTCCCCGATAGGGTGATGCAAAGGCATAGGTGAGAGGATTGATGGGGCAAAGACTCTAGGTTGGGAAATCACTGGAACCCAAATCACCCCAACTGGTTAAATGTCTTGTTTCATTCCCCTTCTCTGCACTCCCTTCCCTTGTAATCCTGGAGACTCTAGATTGCTGTTATATGAAGACATTAGATTCTCTCTACCCAGAAACACCTAATTCTCATGGCTGGGAGTATGTGCTTGCTTTCATCAGCACCTATGTGTTCCTTTGTTGCCTAGGAGCTCCCAGGAATTAACTAGTTGTTCAGGGTTAATATCTTTTTTAAATTGTCTTCCATGGGATCCCACATTTGCAGCGCATGCATTTTAAAAGACCCATACTCTTTTGTGAAGCAGGAGAAACAAGTTTGGCAGCAGATAAAACATGCTCCTATGGGCCTCCCCTCTTTGTTTGTATGTCCCACTGTGGTTTTATATTTGGTTTGTGCCCAGTGAGATCACTTTCATATTCAGAGGAACTGATTCATTGTGTTCTCTAGAAAACTGAAGTGCACAAAACACATCATGAGCAGGCACTGTTTTGTGGACTTTGAACTAAAGTTTATCCAAGAGATTTTCTATATAATGAAGCAACACTACTTAGAGATTCTGTAGCAGCCAGGAGCCAGCTTGCCTATGAATTATTGTTAAACAATTGAGATATCACTATTTATTACCATACACATATATCAACTTTCAGGGAACAAAGCTGTTTTCCAATTTTTATTACTTTTAGAGAAAAGGTAAAAGAATACCAGAGCCATTTTAGAGAGTTTGGCATTCCCCACCCCACACATCACAGTGGACAGATGGTGAAAAAAAAAAAAAAAAAGAATTTGGTTTCTTGCGGGTCACTGTGCTAAGAACTGTTTTTTTGTTTTGTTTTTGTTTGTTTTTTTCATTTTCATCCAACCCTCTGAGATAACAGTTATCCCCAAACTTGAAGAAATCGAGGCTCTGAGAATTACATGCCCAAGGTCACCCAGTTAATAAGCAAGAATCCATATTTACTAGCTGAGTTCTGTTGGAACCTAAAACCCTTGCTCTTTCTACTGTACCCTGCTACTTGTGTGAGTATGTTATAGTTTTATGTCTTATGTCCTCACCTACATCTTCTTGATCAGTTTCTTGCTTTATTTGTTCCTAACCTGAGTGCTTCAGTAACTTAAAAAACCTAAAAATATATTTTTTCTCATCCTGCTCCTCTCACCAACAAAAAAGCTTTAAAAAGCACATATTTTTAAAAATTTGCCTAGTTTATGCAAACATTGCTCACCTGAGAGCTAAATGTTGGGAGAGATTAGGAAGGGAAAGGCAGAAGGATTTAAAATGTCAATTGGGAAGCAACAAGAAATGTGGGTCTTTGACGATGTGATGTATATTTGAAACACACAACTGATTTGTGCTCAGCTCTGGAAGGAAATCCTTGACTTTAGAGGATAATATGTAAACACTGTTTAGGATTAGGCTGAATTATGGCTCCAACTGGGTAGAGAGTCCATCTTCTGTGCCAAGAATCAGTAATCTTGGCTTGTGATTGCCTCTTATCTCTTTGATATGTGGTGCTTTGGTCTCTTAAGATCAAGGATGGCCTTTGGAGTGAAGTACGTTTTTCTTCCTCACTGCCAGATAGAAAGTTGTTCCAAACCTTCATATATGACTAAAAATGTCAGAACTATAATATCATGTATTATGCACCTTCTGATAAGTTTGCAGGAAAATATTAGGGAAGATCAATACCTGATTATAGCACATATTCTAAAACACATTTGAAAATGCAAAATAAAGCTTATCTGTTTTTCTGCTTAGCTCAGAATACTGAAAAGACCTGCTATCATCTTTGTCAATTACTTTCCCTTCATGGTAAAAAAATCTACCCTCTGATGTAACATGACACAGAGGGGATTTCTTTTAGTTTATAAACCTAAGATTCCTCAGCTCCTTTTCCTCAAAGTTTGAGTTTCTAAATCAAGAAGTATTTTAAGAAAAAATGATGGCAGGCCTGGCCGGTGTGGCTCAGTTGGTTGGGTGTCATCCCATGTATGGAGAGGTTGCTGGTTTGATTCCAGGTCAGGGCACCTGCCCAGGTTGCGGGCTTGATCCCTAGTAGGGGGCATGCAGGAGGCAGCCAATTGATGTTGCTCTCACATAGATGTTTCTCTCTTCTCCCTCTCTCACTCTAAAACTTCAATAAAACTATTCTTAAAAATAACAACAACAAATAAATGGCAGATGAAGATTTAAAAGAGCACAAAAAACAATCTGGACATGCTAGATTGGCAACCTACAAATACAAGCTGAATTTAACAAGTTTTAATAATTTGGGAATGAGAAAACCAAATGTGGGATATAAAGGGAAAAAGTGATTATAGTTGACAGATCAGTGGATATGTGTTAAATGGTCTTAAGCTGTATTAATACACATACATGGTGGGGGAAAAGTAGGTTTACAGTTGTTCCTATGGAAAATAATGGTAGTTCCAAATTCAAAGTTACCCGCAGAAAGAACTGTGCCCACAGGATCTTACACTGAGGCCCTGTGCCACTTTTGCCCAACCATTTTGAGGAGGTAGGAGAGGGAGCTCCATTCTTTTAGAGGAAAGCTGAGAGCTGAGTCCTGCCCTGAGGACATTCTGGGTTAAGAGGCAGCAATGTACAGGAAGCAACAAATGGGATGGGCTACAGAAAACGACCTTTGTCTTTTGGGAGTAAAGTACCTAGATCAGTGGTCAGCAAACTCATTAGTCAACAGAGCCAAATATCAACAGTACAATGATTGAAATTTCTTTTGAGAGCCCAATTTTTTAAACTTCTAATGCCACTTCTTCAAAATAGACTCACCCAGGCCGTGGTATTTGTGGAAGAGCAAATACCTCAAGGGGCCAAAGAGCCACATGTGGCTCACGAACCACAGTTTGCTGACCATGGACCTAGATGAAGAAGCCACATTATCCTACTTTGATATGATACAGTCTTAAAAAGAAATGGAAGAAAGCAAATCCACTTAAACTTTTACGTGAACTAACGGAAGTTTCCCCACAACTGTCATTTATTCTCTATAACAAACAAACATAGCCTCAAGATTATCATTACTGTAGTTGAGAAGTATCTATTAAAAACTTCTGATTATTATAGGAATATATATATATATATATATTATATATATTTTACTTTTGAGACTTGGGAACCTTCATGATGACTACATACAGAATACATGTAGCATAATCAGTAGGTAAACATTCTGTAACCATTTCTCTGATACTCCTCCTCAGCCCCCAAGAAAGAGGTAACAGCCATCTTAATATCTGACACTTATAAAAACAGTCTTGTCTAGATTTCCAGGATTACTCAGAATTGTGGCAGATTAGAACTATCATTTTAACTAGGCTGAATGGCATTACTTGGGGCTTGTAAAAATAATAATATATAATATATATTTTTGATGAATAATAATAATGATTTCCCTGTAAGGCAGGTCATTTTAGAGATAAGAAAACAGAGAGGTTAAATAAACTGCCCAAGGCACAAAGTAACAGAACTATACCCGAGTTTTTCTGACTTTAATGCTGCTATAGCTTTCTTAAAAAATATGAAGGACCACCAATGGGTAGAAGACAGATTTTTATTTCTTCAAGGGAAAAATCTTTTATTCATTATAGCTGTTCTGAGATGGTTGCCTGGAAATCCAGCCCTGACCGGTTTGGCTCAGTGGATAGAGCGTCGGCCTGCGGATTGAAAGGTCCCAGGTTCCATTCTGGTCAAGGGCATGTACCTTGGTTGCGAGCACATCCCCAGTAGGGGGTGTGCAGGAGGCAGCTGATTGATGTTTCTCTCTCATCGATGTTTCTAACTCTATCCCTCTCCCTTCCTCTCTGTAAAAAATCAATAAAATATATATTTTTAAAAAGTAAGTCCAAAGCATAGTGTGGGACATTCTTATATTAAACTAGAGGCCCAATGCATGAAATTAGTGCAAGAGTAGGCCTTCTTTCCCCTGGCTGCTGGCACTGGCTTCCCTTTGGCACCTGGGACCCAGGCTTTTCTCACAGCCCTGGCTTCATATGGAAGGGTGGAAGGACATCTGGTCTAATTAGCATGTTATGGTTTATTATTATAGATATTATTCATTGTTTATCTGAAATTACCCTTTATTCTTTTTAAATATATATATATTTTTACTAGAGGCCCATTGCACAAATTTGTGCACGGGTAGGTCCAGCTGGTCCACCCCGATTGGGGCCCATTGGGCTGGGCTGGCCGGGAGGAGGGGCAGCGGGCAGTTAGCTGGCTGGCCCCACCCCCTGGTTGAACTCTCGGTCAAGGGTACAATTTGCATATTAGCCTTTTATTAGATAGAATTGATTCCAGAGAGGAAGGGAGAGGGAGAAAGAGATAGAAACATCAATGATGAGAGAGAATCATTGATTGGCTGCCTCCTGCACACCCCACACTGGGGATTGAACCCGCAACTCGGGCATGTGCCCTGACCAGGAATCAAACCTGGGAACCTTCAGTCCTCAGGCTGATGCTCTATCCATTGACCCAAACCAGCCAGGGCTTACCCTATATTCTTATTTGCTTAATATAGTGACCCTATTTGGGAAAGATTTGTTTCCTGGTGCTGGAGATTTAAACCACTAATGATCACATGGAGGTGGTGCATTGTTGATCTAATAGTCAGAGGCATAGAGGTAGGGTGGAGAGTGGGGTCATGATTTCTTCATCTTCATGGGTGTCTCCACTGAGTCCAGAACTAGGCCAGGTATTAGAGGGGCACTGAGTGACTCCACAGGCCATGGCTTTGAGGAGCAGTGGCTTTTTATGGTCTGTCCATTTTCAGTGTTTCTTATTCCTATGGCAGGATCATCTCATGCTCTCCAGCCCCTGGTAGGTATAGGGACCAGTGGAAAGTAGAAAAGAAAACATTTTGCTCCTTATTAATATTTTTAAAACTATGGTGGTGGTGGAAATCTTTAGAAACACATCTATATGGAGGATTGTGTTTCTACCCGGAATTCTGGAATTTTCACCACTAATATGCAGCATTTCCCATATATTTTCTGTTTTGTTCCCTGAAGAATAAGGCATTGGAAATATCTTCCTAGAAATTGGGATCAGCATAAATTACTTCTGGCAGACCTTCCAAATCACACAAGAAGATAAAAGTTGGCTCTATTTTGAAGTTGATGAAACCATATATTTGGAAACATTTCTTAATGTTTCAGAATAAAGCACTTTAGAAGAATTCTTCTGTAATGGATGTCGTATAGCCCATAGTATTAATGACCTGTCACATGAAATTCTTAAGTAAGCTCATGCTGATAATTGACAAATAATGAAAGTTCAAGCAAGGCCCCTTTCAAATGTGGTCCTCCCATGGAGTGTGATCTGTTTACTAGAGACTGTTGTTAAGACTGTAAAAACAATCCCTGTCTGTTTGCCAGAACAGCATGCAGGCTGCCCAAGGCATGAAAAGGCAGTTGTGTGTGTGCTCCGTGGTTTTTATAGATATATTTTTAGGTTCAATTATGCGAAATACTTGAAAATGGCCTTAGAGAGTCAGGGACCAGAGCCATATCCATTATATAAGAGAAATACCCAGTCTTATGAAATGTTTTTATTTTAACTGGTGCACACCTGCCTTCCATCAAAATAGGATTCTGTTAATATACCCAAACCAGACTGATACTCAAAAAGCCTGACAATATGACAATTCCTCAAAATATAATTTTAGAGTGCTTTTCTAAGCAAGACCCAAAATACAGGAGTCATGAAGTCCAAATACAAACTGGGGAAATGTTATAGTGGGAAAGAACACAATTTTCTTAAGGAGCATGAAAATGCAAATCATGTTATTAGATGAATGGTGAACTCGACTCAAATTTGAGAGTTATGAGATCCCATTCTCCCCTAGTAGTTTGGTAAATGTAGAAAAGTCTGACTATGCACAGTGTTGGTGAGAAAGTGGTGCAAAGGCCCTCATGAGGCACTGTTGCCAAGAACGAAAACTGAAGTGGACTCTATAGGAGATGATTTGGCAACGTCTGTCAGAGCTTTAAGTCTACATCCATTAAATCTAGTTCTGGAAATGTATCTAACAAGAATGTGTGCTACCCTGGAACAATTTTCCCGGAAAAATAATATTTTCCTCCCCAGACCCACGTTGCTTGCCAGCCAAATACACAAGTAGTGAGTTGGCATTGCCTGGGGGAAGAAAAGGGGGAGAGAAAGAGAGAGAGAGAGGGCGCTTATCTTTGGTTTCTAGCTTCCCAGGGTGCTGGTTGAGCTGAGCTGGAGTCCAGAGCGAGTGTGCAGTTTGTAAACTGAATTTCCATAGAGAGAGCTGTCCATCAAGGTGTTAGTTGGGTATACTATATTCCATATGGGAAGACAGAACCCCTATGTACATGAACTCCTCTTGAAAAGGGTGGCATTGGAGACAATTCCAGGCTTCTTCCTCTTTGAATCTACCCAATAATTAAAGCTATTTTTTGCTCTTTCCCCTTTGAGGCCTGTGCTCCCTGTTTCTCCAGTGTGACTGGCCTTCACTCCCTCCCGGGACCTCAGTTCCCTTCATATGTAGCATGCAGTTCTCCAAGCATGTTTCCAGCCCCCCAATCCTCTGTATTCCTTCCTCCTCAGCAAATACTGGATGGAGTCCTTTGCCTGGGGCACGCCACTGTCTCCTGCGCTGGAATTCTCAGGCTTTTGCAGCCTGTCTCCTAGGAGCATTTCCCTTTAATCTCACATTTGACGAAGACAAATGGACATGGCAGACACTTGGAATAAAGCCACTATTGATGTGTCCATTAAATCAGAGGACCTGGGAGGGTCAACCCTTGCTCCACTGCCTCTTCTCTGTTCTCAGCTTTTCCCATCCTTAGTTTACTTATTTATTCTTTTGGTAACATCTTAATTTTGTTTTTAATAGGCAATACATTTACATGATTCAAAAGTCAAAACTATAAAATAGGTGTACACAGAAGTCTCAATCCCACTCCCCTTCATCCCATTTCATTAGTTTCCTGTTTATTTTCCCAGTGGTTCTTGGCACAAATGATTGTGTGTCTATGTATGTATACATATAAATACATCTATATTTCATATCTCTCTAGCCTATCAAGAACAGAGTAGAAGAAAATATCTTCCTTACCCCACCCTGAAACCCCATCTACAGGCAAGAATATGCATTTGCAAATATTAGGTTCAAGATGTGTTAGAAAACCTTTGGAGCCTGATTTCTGTGATTCTAGAATTTTACTAAAAGTTACCTATTTCTAAATATTTCCAGCTGGTATTTGCTGAGTTAAAGATACATGCAGTTGGAAAGGTGAGAAACTTCTGACTCTAGCACACAAATGGATAGAAATAATATAGGAGGAAGATTGGTAAGCTAAATGCTTTGAAACTACGTCAATCTATCTCTGAAAACTTCAGAATTTTTTTGCTCTTAGATCAATTCATGATTGCTCTCAGGTGTATCAACTCTAGATTCCTTTCTACCAATTCTCTTTAAGCACCACCTTTCTCAGCTTACAGCCTATTTCAGAGACCACTAGTTGTTCTCCAATACCCATTTCCCTTCTTTCTTTTAACAGCAGATCCCTCATATTTAGCTAAACATATAACCTACCAGCTAAAGATGATGTAGTCTGGACTCTCTTGCAGCTAGTTGTGACCATGTGACCAAGTTCTGATTTGATATGAAAGTATTGTAAGCAACTTTGTGATTACTGGTGGCTTTCTCTATCCTCCTGTCTAGAACATGGATATGGTAGGGAGCTGTTCTGGACCATGTAATTCTAAGGATGGCTAAGCCACAAATAAAAGGAGCTGGACTATCTGTTGAGATTATTACCTGGGAGAGAAAATATCTGTTATCTGGAGAGAAAAACAAGATCTCCTATCTTGTTTAAGCCATTTTATTTTTGTCTTTATTACAATTGGTTGAATCTGTATTACCTAATAGTTGAATCACTTGCTGTCATTTGCATGTGCAACTTTGGCTGCCTCGGGCCCCAAGTAAATATTACCTATAAGTGCAGGCATTGAACACGGACTCAAACTTTTGGTTTCCATTTCCACGTTCCAGTGAGAAGGAATCTGATTGGCTAATCTTGGGTCAGTTATCTAGTTTGGTCCAATAATCTGTGGAAGAAGAGGAGGGTCATGTGATGCAGAGAGTTGTCCTATCCAAAGAATGTCAATGTTGCAGGTTCATTAAGACTAGAATATGGATGTTAAGATAATTATTGACATACCAGAAACCCTGTGATGTAATACATATATCCAGAAAACAAACTTTTAGTGATTTAAAAAAATAAAAGCTTCTAAGATATGTTGGAGATCAGCAAAGATTCAATCCAAACCCCCAGAATGATCTACTTGTGTAGGACAGTATAATAATCACTGAAATTAATCACCCTGCACAAATAAAGAGCTCAAATCATCAAAGCATTTTTCATTTTTGTTTACCTATTGACTTGACAAAGCCTAGAAAGTATACCTATAGATATTATAAATACTTTTAGCCTAAATTAACCTGAGTTACAACAACAACAGCAACACCCTAATATATCCAGGTACTTCATACCCTCGGAAATTTAGGTTACTCAAGATTTTGCTGTATGTGAAGATTTTTAGCTGTGACATTTTCAAAATGGTTTTTATGATAATGCAGTTATACTGGGTGCAATAAGTACATTTAGCTTCCACAATTTTACACTTAATTGTAGTCACACTTAGCCTATATCCAATGACAATATGAGATACTGGGGATAAATTTTCCGAGATTCTCTTTCTCTTTATCAGTGAAGCCATTTTATTTCCACACAGCCTATACAGTAGCATTTCCAAACATGTTCTTCTAACCATTGGGGCCCATAATTACTCTGGGATAAGAGGAGTTGTGAAATACATTAGGAAAATATGCAACGTTATAGTTTACTCTTGGTGACTCATCGTGTTGTGCATAGCTAAGGCTCTGACACCTCCTGCTGAAGTGAAATGTATGAACATTGTTTAATCCTGTGTTTCTTCAAAATTTCACACTGTGGAAAAGGCTGAATATGTGTATGTACTGGCATTGGGAGGGTCAGAGGCAATAATGAGGCCATGGATAGAACTGTAAGAAATAGAGGTGATAGAGTAATCAGAGATAACGTTGCTCAAGAAAGACAACATTTTCATGCTTTTACTTTACTCTGTGAAGGACTATGGACATGTTAACATACAGATATACTTTGTTTCATTGAGTGCATTTTATTGTGCACTTTTTACAAATTGAAGGTAAGATTCTCCACCAGCAAAAATATTGCAACTTACTGAAGGTTCAGATGATGCTTAGCATTTTTTAGCAATGAAGTATTTTTTTTTAATTAGGATGTACATTGTTGTTGTTTTTTAAGACATAATGCTGTGGCACACTTAATAGATTACAGTGTAGTTAGTATAAATATACATTTATAAGCACTGGAAAACTAAAGAATTTGTGTGACTTGCTTCATTGTGATATTCACTTTATTGCAGTGGTCTGGAACCAAACACACAATATCTCGTAGTCGTGCCTGTAGAGCAAAAGGTGTGAAGGGACAGGTACATTCATCTTTACCACCAGAATTATGCCCGTGCCTAAAAACATAGCCATTTGTAAGCTTTATCACTTACAAGGCAATTATACATACATAAACTTTTACTGCATCCTTATGTTAACTTCATGATACAAAGTGTTATCCTGTTTTGATTGAGTGGATAGTGACTGGACCTGAAACATGAAGGCACATTGCAAGAAAAAGGTAGAGGTGAGATACCCTGCAAAAACAAACAAACAAGCAAACAAATACTTTTAAAAGGCCAGCTTCCAATAAGTCTCGAGAGGCACAATACACAATAGACCATTGAACATTTTAAATATTAGCAGAGAAACTCACTACCTTAGATTTCACCTGACATTTGCCAAACTGATTTGCCTGCCTGCAAGACCTTTTTTTTTTTTTTTTTTAAAGTTAATTTTCCACATTAATTACCTACCAACTTTCTGTGGAACATACTTTGAGAATGGCTGCTTGTTCTCAGCATTGGTTTCTTACTGGCCCAAAACAAGAACTATCATGTCCACCGCCCTCACATAAATCATGGCTTGTTAGGCTGCATTACATAGAAATATACGAGAGTTCCTGGAACTGGATTAAAGTTTACCTATGTGGTTTACATAAAGCACACCCTTGCTAAGTAATTAGTATCAAGCAGATCTCCTTCCCCACTGCAATTTGCCCAAATTATTCGGGTGTGACTTAGCCCATAGAGGTTTTTCTGTTGTAAGTCCTTTCCAAGGATTGAGCCAGTTTGATTTCCGCCCCGGGTTACTTAAAGTATTTGGAACCTTATATACCTTCTGAATAATAAATGGGAAGCATGGGCCAAACTTTAAAGATAAATATTCCAGATGAAAACAAATTGATAACCATACCCAGATGTTAATTCAATGAATGCATCTCATGTAATGCCATTGGAATGGCAAATGCCAAGTTTTGGGCGGCTAAAGCCGGGGAATTTTTAAAGTCTTCCTGACTCCAGTTAAAAGCCACATGTCCTTTGTTGGTGAGGTCCTGCTTCTTTCAGTTGCCATATTTAAATAGACAAGTCTCCAAGCAGTCTACAAAAAGTCATTATAAGCACATTGCAAAATAATTCTAGGAAAGGTACCTCACAGCATAGTATGAAAATGCAAAGGCAAAAAGGCGTGCAAGCCAAAACATCACCCTGAAAGCAATTTGGGCAGGAATGGTGGCTTGGGAGAGTAGGGAGTTTAATGCCATTTAATTTTTTCTTGATTTATTTAAAAGAAATAAACATTCCTTTAATTCATATTCACTCTAAATGACTAGCTAAACATAAGAACAGTAACTTCACAGGAATGTTTACGCATCTAATTTTAAAATTTTTTCTAGCTTTATTGATATATAGCTATTTTAACATTGTGTAAGTTAAGGTATACAATGTAAAGATTTGATACACATATATATTGTGAAATCTTTTCCACAATAAGTTAGCTAATTAGGTATCCATCACTTCACATAATTACCATTTTGTTGTTATAGTGAGAAAATTAATACTCTACCATTATAGCAACTTTCAAGTTTATAATCAAGTATTGTTAACTGTAGTCACCATTCTGTACCATAAGATCCCCAGAACTTGTTCATCTTGTAAGTTGAGAGTTTATGTCCTTTGACCAACATCTCTACATTTCCACAGTCCCTCGGTCCCAGCAATTACCATTTTACTCTGTTTCTACAAGTTCAATGTTTTTAGATTCCTCATGTAAGTGATATTATACAGTATTTCTCTTTCTTTGTATGACTCATTTACTTAGCATAATGCCCACAGGGTTCATCTATATTATCGCAGATGGCAAGATTTCCTCCTTTCTCATGACTGAATAATATGCAATATATATACACATATAAATCTGTTGATAGATATCCATTGTGAATAATGCTGAAATAAACAGAGTGCTGATTTCTCTTCAAAATAGTGATTTCATTTCCTTTGGATATACAGTAGTCCCCCCAGCCACTGGGGATATGTTCCAAGCCACCCAGGGATGCCTACAACGATGCTGGCCTGGTACAGGATGATGCAGCAAATAGAAGCTGTTCTTCTTTGTTCTTCCTTCCCTTAATGTGCTGTTATTGTCAGTTTGTTTGTTTTGTTCTACTGTGTTGCTGAAGTTTCTTAAGTGGACTCCTGAGCTCTCCCAGAGTTATTTTTGTTGGTGGATTACTGTCTAATTCTTGATCTTTAGGAGGGTGGGATGGGGAATGGAGGCTGAGGGCTCTTCATCATCTTGGTGACATCACCACCTAAATGTTTTAAAATTAAAGTTTATGGAATTATCATTTCTTCTAATGTTTTGTTTGTTTGTTTGATTTTGTAGTTTTTTGTGGGTTTGTTTTTTTTTTAGCTTTTGTCTCCTGTTCATAGTTGACAAGGATAGGAAGGCACTTCAAGGTCCCTCAACTTCTGTGAGGCTCAGTTTTCTCATACCAAAATGAAATGATTGGGCCATCGATGTTTAAGATCCCTTCATTCTGTGATTTCAGTGCAATTTTTGGCCCATGGTGGTGAGAACTGGATTAATACTTGTTGAATAATTCTGGATATTTGGTCACCTATTCTGATCTCTACCAAGCACAGTAGTTCTGCCATCTAGCAGACCCAGGTTAATATCATGGATCCACAATTGATTCGTTCTACAAACGTGAGCAAATTACCCTCTCCAAGTCCTATGTCCCTATCTCTAAAAAGACTTAAAAAGAGTGCTTACATCATTAGGTTAGTAGAGCATGAGATGAGGCAGCTACTACAATCAGGCCCTCAGTGCAATGCCTGATACAGAGCAACATGCACCAAATAGTGGTAGCTGTTATCGTATTAGTCAGAACATATAAGAAATAATTATCACCAACTCTAGCTCTATGGGAAATCCCCAAAAGCCTTTGCTACAACAGCTATATTTATAGACACTTATCTGTCTCATGTTAACATCCATTATGTTGTGGATTGTGTTCATAGAAAGTTTTGATAGCTCCTTGAAAATCACTTGCCTCATTATGACTGCTCCTGAATTACTCAACTGCAACCCACTTTCTCCATCTCCACCCCACCTTCTCCACCCTACTATCACCTGGCCAATTCCTGTGCATCCCACTCCTGCCAGCTTTGCATTCTGTCTTTTTCCGACTGTGGCACTTTCACACTTTGCTGGTTCGGTCACTCTTCTCAGGCTCTCTCACTGAAATGCGAGCTACTTGACCATTAGGATTTTAACCATCTCATTCACCACTCTGTCCCAAGCACCTAAGCACATAATAGGTGTACAACAAGTATTTGTGGAATAAACAAGTAAATAATGCATCTACTGCTATCAACAAAGTTTGGCCCCAGATGGATATTTCAACATACAAAGATAGCCAGATCTTAGTCATTCCCATGATTACAGATGCTCCTGGGTGAGGTTTAGTTAAGACCTTTTCCTTGATTCAGAGAAGAATGGTAGTTTTTCCATTTCCCCACTCTTTTTTATACCCTCTATTGGATATGGCACAGCATTTGTTTGCTCTAATGCACAGCCTATCTATTTCATCCTTCCATTAAAGAATGAATCAGAGGTTAGATAAGCATTCTAGATTCAAAGCTTGCCTCCTGGGTTGCAAAGTGATACAGAGGAAATATAGAAGTCTTTAAGTAATCAGGTGAAACTTATGTTGACTTTGTACCATTTGTTAATTGACAAGAGGACTGAGTGTGTGTGTGTCAGCAAAAAGCAGCTGAGGGTCTTCCTTTACTTTGGCAAGGAAAAAAATTTGCTGGTTGTTAAGGCAGGTGTTTTCTGAGAATGGACATCATCTTTCTTTGCTTAAAATCACCCATAACTTCTTTTAATCTCTGTGTCTAATAAATCTCCATTCTTTGCAAAATACATTATGAAGGCCATTTATCTGAAAGCTAATTCTAAAAGAACACATGTTCGCGTGGCTCATCTTTAATATAATAAATAACTTAAAAAGTATCTTACCTCTACGAATGTCTTATTTTCAGATGTTATCATCTGGATATATAATATATAAGTAGATTTTATCAAAACTACTAACATGGTTAAGAAAATGTTTATGCAGTGGTAAAATTTAATTTAAGCTTCAGATCTGTGCAATAGTCTGAATGGTGTGAACTTAGAAATAATAGTATGGCTCTTGTCAAGGAAAAATTACTACATTCCTTCACTCTTAGTTAAGAAGTTACTTGTGTTAGGCATAGCATTATACCCATGGCATCCAATTCATTCATTCATTTATAAATTCTTTCCAAAATTATGCTTTGAATATGTGTCAGGCACTATTCTAGATACTGTGAATGAACAAGCCACATGTGATTCCTGCCATTAGGAAGCTTATATTATGTGATGAAGAAAGATGAAAAATATGGACATATGAGAAACACATGTGCTTCAGACTAGATCTTTAAGAGCAACACTAAGACAAATAGTTAACTTTTCATAAAAAATTATGGAAGTATAAACCAATGGAATAATTATAGTGTTGGAAGAAAAAACACACCCGCCAATGTAGAATTCTGTGTGCCCCCCCAATTTTTTTTTCAAAAATTATGGCAAACTAAAGACATTTTTAGACAATTAAAAGTTGAGCAATGTTGTAACTAGGAAATATTCAGTACAAGAAATCCTAACTTACTCATGGTGAAAAAAATTGTTCCCAAGAATCTGCAGGAAGAAAAGAAAGTCCCCAAAAGGGTAACTGGGAGTAAATATGAAAAATATTTGTGACTTAAAGCAACAATAGTAATGTCTTACGGGGTTTATAACATTTGTGAAAGTAAACTATTTGAAAACAATAGCACAAAAGCAGAGTAAATGGATTGAGCTGTTTTGTATTATTCAAGAAGTGATAAAAGGAAAATTTAAGTTAGCTTATACTTAGTCAAGAATGAGATAGATATTATAATCTAAAGAAACCACTAAAAGAATAACATAAAAATGTTTAGCTAAAAGAAAAGATAAAATGGAATACTGAAAAATACTTGATTAATTAAACAAGTTTAGAAAGCAAGAACAAAGGAACAAACAAACAAAAAACCCAGATAGTTAAATAGAAACAAAAAATATATATATAGCAGACTAATACCCTAATATGTTAGTAATTATATGAAATATTAGTGGACTAAATACTATGATTGAGAGACCAAGATTGCTAGAATAGATTTTAAAGATCCCAAATATGTCCTGTTTGCAACTTGCACATTAAATGTCAGAACACAGAAAGGGTGAAAGTAAAAGGATGGTAAAGATATACTATGCTAACTAACCAAGAGTAGGCTGACATGGTTCTGGCTATCAGACAAAGTGTACTTTAAGATAAGACATGGTGATACAAAGAAAAACATTTCATAACAATACAAGGGTCAATTCAATAGGAAAACATAATTCTAAATGTGTATATCTAATAATATGTATTTAAAATATATGAAACAAAAATATTTTGTTAATGTAGTTTATGTATCACACTGATTGATTTTCAGCTATTGAGCCATCCCTGCATCCCTGGAATGAATCCCACTTGATTTTGGTGTGTCCTTTTGATGTATCGTTGCATTTAATTTGCTACTATTTTGTTGAGGATTTTTGCATCCGTGTTCATCATAGATATTGGACTGTGATATTTTTTGTGTGTGTCATCCTGCTTGGTTTTGGTATCAGTGTAATGCTGGCCTCGCAAAATGAGTTAGGAAATATTTTCTCCTCTTCAATTTTTGGGAAGAGTTTGAGAAGAATAGGTATTAAATCTTTGAATGTTTGGTAGAATTTACCAATAAAGCCATCTGGTCCTGGACTTTTGTATTTTGGGAGGTTTTTGGTTACCGTTTCAATTTCCTTACTAGTGATCAATCTACTCAGGTTTTCCAATTCTTCATGATTCAGCTAGAAGGTAGTCTGCTTCTAAAAATTTGTCCATTTCTTCTAGATTTCCCAATTTTGTAGTATATAGCCTTTCATATTATTCTTATGTAATCCTTTGATTTCCATGGTATCTGTTGTAACTTCTCTTTCATTTCTGATTTTGAGTCTTCCTTTTTTTTCTTAGTGAGTCTAGTTAGAGATTTGTTAGTTTTGTTTATCTTTTCAAAAACCAGCTCTTCATCTTATTATTTTTCTATTGTATTTTGACATTCTATTTATTTCTGCTTTCTACTTTGGGCTTTTTTGTTCTTTTTTTTTTTTCTTTTTCTAGTTCCTTAAGCAACGTTAGATCATTTGTTTGATATTCATTTTTTTCCCCCCTTTAGGTAGGCCTGGATTGCTATAAATTTCCCTCCTACTATTGCTTTTGCTACATCTACAAAATTTTGGTACATTATATTTTCATTTGTCTCTGTGTATCTTTTGATTTCTTTTATTTCTTCTTTGCTGCAATAATTGTTTAGTATCATGTAAAAGAATTATACAAATCTACAATATAGAAGTAGGTCTGAAGACATTTCTCTCAGTAATTGATAAGTTAAGAGCGCAAAAAGTCAGTATGTATTTAAATACTATAGGTTTTTAAATACATATGATGGAACAGTCACCAAAATAAAATATATTCTAAAACAAAAAACAAGTTTCAACCAATTACAAAGGATTGAAATAAAAACATAGTGTATTTTCTGACCTGAGTGGAATTAAACAAGAAGCATAATCCAAAAGGTAACTTAAAAAGCTGTAAGTGTTCAGAAATTAGGCAACACATTTCTACTTAACTCATGAGTTAAAGGAAAAAATTACAGTAAAAATTAGAAAATATTTTGAAGGGAATAATAGTGAAAATATGATGCATCAAAACACATCAAATGAAGCCAAAACAGTACTTAAAGGGAAATTTATAGCTTCAAATACATTATTTGGGTTGGGGTTTGAATCTTGCAGAAGAGTAGGATTTATATTAACTATGTGGACCAAATATCTCCATGAACATTTGGAAAAGGACGAAATTTCAAAAACCTTTTGGTATGGACCAAATGCCTCCGAGGATTTTTTTGGACGTGACCAGATTCAAGGACCTTGTGATTTGACCAAATGTTTCTGTGGATGTTTTGGACAGGACCAAATGTCCTACAACGTTCAGCCTTGTTTTGCAGGTTTTATCCAGGAGTATAGGGTAAGAAAAGAAAAGATATAAAAACAGGAAATGAACAAGTAAATTACATATTATTCACACATGACATGATTATGTAGAAAAGTCAAAAGAATATATATATTATTAGATTTAACCAACAAATTTGGCATTATTATTAGACACAAAGTCAATATCCAAATACTGATTTCATTTCTAAATAGCAGAACAAACAATTGAAAAACATATTTTAAATAAAGTGCCTTTAACAATAGCATCAAAAAGCATTAAAAACTTAGTAATAAACCTAATAAAATATGTGCAAGATCTCTACAGCAAAAACTATCAAACTTTGCTGAGAAAAACTGAAGAAAGTCATAAATGAAGAGATATATCATGCTCATATATTAAAGACTAAATGTGGTTATTATGTCAAGTCTTTCCAACTGAGCTATAGATTTAATGTAATCTTATTAAAAGTCCCAACATAGGGGCTTTTAAAAAAATATCCAAGTTGAACTTGAAATTTATATGAAAATACAAAAGACCTAGAATCGTAAGACAGTTTGAAGAACAGAATTGAAAGACTTATATACTACCAAATTTCAAAACTCAAGAAACTGTAAAAATTACCACAGTTAATCCAGTATGGTATTGCAAAAGATAATCAAATATACCAGGGAACAGAATAGAGTCCAGAAGTAGACCCTCATCTGTTATAACTGAGTTATAACAAAGGTAGCTCTGTAACTCAGTAAGGCAGTTATTTTCAACCTTTTTCATCTCATGGCACACATACACTAATTACTAAAATTGTGCGGCACAACAAAATTTAATATATGTTTTTCTGATTTGACAAAAAAGTAGATAAAATTTTGATCCTTCTATTTCCATCTTGTTGAGACTTTTTATCAAGAAAGGGTGTTGGATTTTGTGAAGTGCTTTTTCTCCATCAATTGATATGACTATGTGATTTTTATCTCTCAATTTGTTTATATGATGTATCACGTTTATTGATTTGCGGATATTGTACCATCCTTGCATTCCTGGGATAAATCCTACTTGGTCATGGTGTATGATCTTTCTGATGTACTGCTGGATCCGATTTGCTAGAATTTTGTTGAGGATTTTGGCATCTACGTTCATGAGGGATATTGTCCTGTAATTCTCTTTCATTGTGTTGTCTTTATCTGGTTTTGGTATTAGGGTGATGCTGGCTTCATAGAAGGAGCTTGGACGTGTTCCTTCCTCTTGAATTTTTTGGAATAGTGTGAGGAGGATAGGTTTTAGTTCTTCCTTGAATGTTTGGTAAAACTCCCCTGTGAAGCCATCTGGCCCTGGGCTTTTGTTTGCTGGAAGCTTTTTGATGACTGCTTCAATTTCTTCCATAGTTATTGTCCTATTGAGATGTTGAGATTCTTCTTGATTGAGTTTTGGAAGGTTATGTTTTTCTAGGAATATGTCCATTTCCTCCAGGTTCTCCAGTTTGTTGGAATAGAGTTGTTCACAGTATTTTTTAACAATCCTTTGTATTTTGGTGGGGTCTGTTGTTATTTCTCCTCTTTCATTTCTGATTTTTTTTATTTGGGTCCTCTCTCTTTGCTTCTTGGTGAGCCTGGCTAGAGGTTCATCAATCTTGTTTATCCTTTCAAAGAACCAGCTCTTGGTTTTGTTGATATTTTGTATTGTTTTTTTGGTCTCAATGTTGTTTATCTTCACTCTTATCTTTATTATTTCCTTCCTTCTGCTTACACTGGGCGTTTTCTTGTTGCTCTTCCTAACTCTTTGAGTTGTAGGGTTAGGTAATTTATTACCATTGTTTCTTGTTTTTTGCAGTAGGCTTGCAGAGTTATGAACTTCCCTCTCAAGACTGCTTTCGCTGTGTCCCATAGATTTTGGATTGTTGTGTTTTCATTGTCATTTGTTGCCATGATGGTTTTTATTTCTTCCTTTGATCTCTCTGGTAACCCAGTCATTGTTTAATAGCATGCTGTTTAGTCTCCATGTGTTGGATTGTTTTTATTGTAGTTGATTTCCAGTTTTTTTGCCACTGTGATCTGAGAAGATGCTTGATATGATTTCTATCTTCTTGAATTTGAAGAGACTTTGCCTATGACCCAACATATGGTCTATCTTTGAAAATGACCCATGTGCACTTGAGAAGAATGTATATTCTGTGGCTTTGGGGTGAAATGTTCTGAAGATGTCAATTAAGTCCATCTGGTCTAGTGAGTCATTTAGAATTGATGTTTCTTTGCTGATTTTTTGTTTAGAGGATTTGTCCAATGGTGATAGTGGGGTATGAAAGTCTCCTACTATGATTGTATTGCTGTCAATCTCTCCTTTGATATCCTCCAGGAATTTTTTTTTTTTAATGTATTTGGGTGCTCCTGTATTGGGTGCGTATATGTTTACCAGAGTTATTTCTTCTTGTTGGATTGCTCCCTTTAGTATTATAAAGTGGCCTTCCTTATCTCTTGTTATGTCCTTCACTTTGAGATCTAATTTGTCAGATATAAGTATTGCTACCCCAGCTTTTTTTTAAATTCCATTCACCTGAAAAACCTTTTTTCCATCTCTTCACCCTCAGTCTATGTGCGTCTTTTATTCTGAGGTGGGTTTCTTGTAGACAGCAGACATATGGGTCTTGTTTTTTTATCCAGTCCGTTACCCTATGTCTTTTGATTGGAGCATTTAATCCATTTACATTTAAAGTTATTATTGAAAGGTACTTATTTGTTGCCATTTTTATTCTTTACCCCTGTGTTCCTTCTTCACTTCCTTTTTATTTTTATTTTTTTTACAGCAGACCCTTTAGCATTTCTTGCATTGCTGGTTTGGTGGTGATAAATTCCCTTAGTCCTTTTTTGTCTGTGAAGCTCCTGATTTCACCTTCAGTTTTGATTGATAGCCTTGCTGGGTACAGTATTCTTGGATTCAGACCCTTCCTTTGCATGAGTTTGTATATTTCATTCCATTCCCTTCTGGCCTGATGAGTTTCTGTTGAGAAATCAGTTGCTAGTCTGATGGGGGTTTCTTTGTAGGTAACTTTCTGTCTCTCTCTGGCCACTTTAAGATTCTTACTTTGTCATTAGTGTTTGCCAATTTAATTATATGTGCCTTGGTGTTGGTCTTTTGGGGTTCATTTTGCTTGGGACTGTGAGCTTCTTGGATTTGTGTAGGTTTTTCCTTCCCTATATCAGGGAAGTTTTCTGTCATTATTTCTTCAAACAAGTTTTCTATTCCTTGATCCATTTCCTCTTCTTCTGGCACCCCTATTATGCGGATGTTGTTTTGTTTCGTGTTGTCCCAAAGTTCCCTTAGGCTATCCTCCTGCTTTTTCATTTTTTTTTTCTAGAAGCTGCTCTACTTGGGTATTTTTTCCTATCTTGTCTTCTAGCTCACTTATGCGGTCCTCTGATTCTTCTAGTCTACTCTTGATGCTTTCTATTGAGTTCTTTACAGCAGCGATGTCATTTTTCATTTCCTCTTAGTTTTTACTCATATTGTCGAATTTGTCTTCCATTCTTTTCAGCCACCTTATGACCATTTCTCTGAATTATTTCTCTGGCAGGTTGCTTGCCTCCATTTTGTTTACTTCCTTTTCTGGTGATTCCTGCTTTTCTTTCATATGTGGGCTGTTTCTTTGTCTCCCCATGGTCTCTCTTCTCTGGGTTTCTGGTTATGTAATTCTCTCTCTCCTGCATTGATTTAAAGGCACAAAATACAACACAATCAGGTACCACACACAAGGCACTGAACAGAAATGTATTCTCAATATTAATAACCCCAAATAAGGTGAACACCAGAGAAAGGCAAATTAGGGGATAGGGGAGGAAGGAGAAAAAAGAAAGAAAGAAAGGAGTGCCAAAATGAAATTGGGAAAAGGAAAAAAAAAGTAAGAGAGAAAAGAAAGAGAGAGGAAAGGGGAACACACTATATATATATATGGGGGGGAAACTCCAATAGAACAGCCACTAATCCCAGCAAATGCCAGCAACAAGTACCTGGAGATGAATACAAACTACAAACAACAATTAATATCAAGCAAGGCAAGGAAAAACAGATGCAAAAACAAAACAAAACAAAACAAAAAAAGTAAAAACAAAGCAAAAACAAAACAAAACAAAAAGAATAAGGAAAACAATCTCACAAACAAGCATAAAAAATCAATATAATCAACATTCAAGCAAACAACAACAAAAGGACAGAGAGAAAAACAACTTTTTGGTTAGTGAAGACAGAGAAGAGAGAGGTGTGTATGAACTTGGAGTAGCGGTTTGGAAATTAGATATATAAGTAGGGTGAAATTTTAACCAGGTGTAAAAAGAAAGAATAGGGAAAATCTACAGCTGGAAAAGGGTAAGAGAAACAGGATAACAAAAGGGCAAAAGTTAGGAAGAGAGTGATGGCATAAAGGTAGAGTTGAGGTAGAGTAGAATGATGCTAAAGGAAAGATGAAAATGGAATGTAGAACACTAATCTCAAAGTCAAATAAAGAGAAAATAAAATGGCACTTTAAAAAAAAAGGTAAAATAGTAATAGTAATAATATTGATTGAAAATAAAAATCTAATAATTAAAAAGGTAAGATCAAGTGAGGAAAAAAGAAAAAAAATATTTTCTTAAGTAAAAGATGAAAAAGGAAAAAAAAAGTAAAATGTGCAGTAGTGAAGGTCATTCACTTCTTCTATTGTTCTGTTTGGCACACCTGTTTCCCAGTCAGGACAATATTGCAGTTCCCTGCATTCCACTGCTCCTCAGTGTTGTAATCCAGTCCTGATTTTTAAGCAGGTGGTGTGTCTTACTTTCTTGTATTCCTTAATTTGTGTTTACACAAGAGTCAATTTGTGATTCAGCCCCTGGGTGGCAGTGTTTCTGGGTTGACTTCCAGGTCTATAAGTCCTCTCTAGCCTGTGCTTAGATCCTGCTTTCCCTGTGGCACTCAATACCGGTTTGTGGGAGTGGGCATCCCCAGAGCTTGTTCTCTGACTGTCACTCCCCACTCTGATCCCCAGGTTCCAGAAAAACAACTTTACCCTGCAGTCTCCTAAGGTGTCCCCAACTGGGTGATCCTATTATGGGGCTCAGTAATCAGAAGCAAGGATTCAAAGAGGAGAAAGTGCAAGTGTGCGAACTCCGGGTCTGCGCATAAGCCTGCGCAATCTCCTTTTCCCCCTTGTGTCCAAGCAGCCAGCACACTCCCAAAATTTTTAGGCTGTCCTTCTGTGTCAGATCAAAATGGGTTGCTTTTCAGAGATCCCCTCTGTTAGCAGCTCTAAGGACCCCCTTCCACATTCATAGATCATGCCAGCCCCCACAGCCATGGATTTTTCTAGGTGCAGACTTCCCCCGGTCCTCCAGCTCCTGCAGTGCGCGTGTTTCTCTGTCCTGCCGGGACCAGGGACCTCATCTTATCCCAGGCGAAATCTGATCTTTCCGTGGTGGAGTGTGGAGCTCCTCTGAATCTGCGTGTTTGTGCCAATTGGGGACTGGTGCTCTGGGGTTCGCAGTTGTTCGGTGTAGTTGTAGATTTTCAGGTTTCCAATAACATCCACTTTCCCCTTCAATATGGTGCGGTCTCCGCATCTGAGCCAGTGGCTTCGGGAGGGAACCCAGCAGCAGTGGGGGCTGCCTGGTCAGGGGATCCCCGTCCAGCAGTCCCCCACCTTCTCCTGGAGTATAGCTGTCCCTTAACTCTCCAAAAGACACTCCCCGTGCGACCCTCAGCTGTTCTTTCTGTCTGCTCCAGGACAAGGCTCGGGACACGTCTGTCTATTCTGCCGCCATTTTTCCACCCCTACAGTAGGTATAATTTTGATTTATTCACACCGGACAACTATTGTTGTGTTGCCTGCTATCATGTTTTTATTTGACAATATAAGAGAAAAGAGGTCTGTTGCCTCTGACTAAATAGTCCCGTATCACATGTTTTAAAAATACTTGTGGCACAGCGGTTGAAATTTGCTGCAGTAGGGAAATAGTATTGAATACTGTTTTCAAGAAATAGTAATCAAGTAACTGAATATATGTGTATATTTGTGTGTAATTTACTTCATACACAAAATGTATGTGAAATGAACCACAGTGTTCAGTGTGAAAAGTAAAACAATTAAGCTGCCAGGGGAAAAATAAAAGGGAAAGTACCTTTATTTTTATGAAGTTCAAGAACTCATAAAACTAATGATAGTGATAGAAGTTGGAGAGTGGATTAGAAAGGGGTGGAGGTGCTAGAATTATTTGTTCCAGATCCTGACCTGATGGTTTATAACCATTTATGCATACATACATCTCATTTTGCTCTGCACTTACTAGTAGATGAGGGTGGTTTACTCAATAAAAAAGTAGAAATAAAAATTAACAAATGCATCAAAAAAGAAATCTCAATGGAAATGAGAAAATATTTTTATATTTATACTCTTCTCACCTCCCATTTCCACACACCAAGCCCAGGTGCACCCTTATCAGTTCCTTTTCTCCATACTGACAAAAAAACAAACAAACAAAAAACAAAACAAAACAAAAAACAAACAAAAAAACACTTTAAAAATCATTTAAATGACTAAATCTAAGTTTCTGTGAGAATTCCCCTTGGTTTTAACTCTAAATGAACTAAAAAAAAGTTCTCGTATAATCTAATAACTTGGAAAAACTTCAAAATTATATTCTTTCTGATTGGTGTTTTGGGTTTCTTAGGATATATTCCTAGAAGTGGGATCACTGGGTCAAATGACAGTTCCATTTTTAATTTTTTGAGGAAACTCCATATTGCACCCTTATGTTCATAACAACATAAATTATAATAGCTAAGATCTGGAAGCAGCCCAAGTGCCTATCAGTAGATGAGTGAATAAAAAGTTGTGGTACATTTACACAATGGAATACTATGCAGCAGTAAAAATGAAGGATCTCTACCCTTTGAGATAGCATGGAGGGACCTGGAGAGTATTATGCTAAGTGAATTAAGCCAGTCAGAGAAAGACAAGTATCACATGATCTTACTCATATGTGGAATCTGTTGAACAAAATAAAGTAATGAACAAAATAGATCCAGAGACATAGAAGCATGGAACAGACTGATGAATCTGAGGGAAGGGAGAGAGGAGGTGGGAAGATATTAACCACATAATTTACATGCATATATGCATAACCCATGGATATAAGCAATAGTTTGATGAAGGCCTGAGGGGCGTGATTGCAGTGTCTAGGGTGTCAATGGGGAAAAAAGGAGACATCTATAATACTTTCAACAACAAATATACATTTTTTAAAAATTCAAAATTATATTAACACTGATGAGAATGCTCCTGAATAAAATATTGACATCAAACAGAAGCAAAATTGCTTGGCAGTTTAATCACTGTAACATATTGTGGGAGTAACACAGTCACTGTGCTAAGCCTAAGGAAGTCTATAAAAATGAAATGCAACCTCTTCAGTGGGTTCACACTCTAATCCTAATATATAAAAAGCCAGGGGCAGTCATGACCTAAACGACCTGATGAATGACCAAACAGCAGGTTGCGTGGGGTGACCAGGCCAGTAGGGGGGTTAGTGAGGGATGACCAAACAATGATCAGCAGGCTGCATGGGGCAACCAGGCCAGCAGGGAGGGCAGTTGGGGATGACCAGGCCGGCAGAGGGGGCAGTTGGGGGTGACCAAGCTGGCTGGGAGGGGGCAGTTGGGGATGACCATGCTGGCTGGGGGGTGGGGGGGGCAGTTGGGGGCAACCAGGCTGGCAGAGGAGACAGTTTGGGGCAACCAGGCCGGTGGTGGTGTTATGCCCAGATTTTGTGATCCCAAAGACCACCAGGGAGCCTTTGTGCAGGACCACTTTTAGGCACATTAACCACATCCTATTCTTGCAGAGCAAGTAACCAAGACAAAACAGTTTTTCCCAAGCAACGTCAGAGTCATGCCATTGATGACCATGTTATTCACAGGGTCATCCTGTTCTTCAGAAAGCTGACAGTGTTCTATGAAAGAAGGCCTATGTGCTGGGATGGGGCCATGAGACCGTATCTCAAGGCCTGGCCTGGTGTCAGCACTGACAACTTTATCTGGGGCATAGGACACGGCCTCAGTAGTGCTCAAAAATTCCCACTCTCTAACAGTGGGAGGGGCAGTTGGGGGTGGTCAGGCTGGCAGAGGGAGGCAGTTGGGGGTGACCAGGCTGGCTGGGGGAGATAGTAAGGGACAACCAGGCTGGTGGGGTGGCAGTTGGGGACAACCAGGCCAGCAGAGGAGGGCAGTTGGGGGCGACCAGGCCAGCTGGGGGTGACAGTAAGGGGAAACCTTGCAGGCAGGGGGAGCAGTTAGGGGTGACCAGGCCAGCAGAGGGGACAGTTGGGCATGACCATGCTGGTTGGGGGGGGCATTAAGGGGCAACCAGGCCAGCGGGGGAAGTGTTGGGGGCAACCAGGCTGGCAGGGAGGGCAGTTGGGGGTGACCAGGCTGGCAGTGGGGCAGTTGGGGACGACCAGGCCAGCAGAGGAGGGCAGTGAGGGGCAACCAGGCTGGCAAGGGGACAGTTAGTGGTGAACAGGCCAGCAGTGGGGACAGTTAGGGACAATCAGGCAGGCAGGCAGGTGAGCAGTTAGGAGCTAGCAGTCCCAGATTGTGAGAAGGATGTCTGATTGCCAGCTGTCAGACATCCCTCAAGGGGTCCCAGATTGGAGAGGGTGCAGGCTGGGCTGAGGGGACTTCCCCTCCCCGTTTACGAATTTCATGCACCAGGCCTCTAGCATAACAGTAACCAAGGATTATATGGCAATTCTTATGTGCAAAGAATTATTCTAAGTGCTTTACCTGTATTAATTTATTTTATTCTCCCAAGAAGCTAATGAGGTAGATTATCATCCCCCATTTTGCAGATGACAAAACTGAGGCACTGAGAGGTTAAGAAACTTATCCAAGATCACACAGCTAACAAATGGTAGAGCTGGGAATGGAATACAGCATTCTGGTGCTATTCCATGATTTTTACTCTATTTTGACCTCTTTGAGAATGAGCACTCCTTCTCCTTTAGGATTGGTTAGGAGTATATGTAGGGAAAGTATTCTCTGGAGTTCCTTAAAAGCCCAAGAGCAGCCCACGCTGGGGGCCCTGTGCAGCCTCGAAAGGGGTTGCCATCTAACCCCTTCCCTGGAGGCCTGGTCTGCAGGAGGTAGTCACTGGGTCCCTACTTAACCTCTAAAATAAAATGGTCTTTCTAAGCCAGGCATCTTGTCCACCTCAGGTTTAGAAGTCATGTTTCATCCAGATGAAGCAGTTTCTCATTCTAGAACCTCAGCCCTGTAGCCTGCAGGGTAGTTAACCAAGAGATTTTCTCCAGGGAATTTCTGGGGGAGGCTAGAAATTGAATCTTCCTTCCTCCAGCACACCAGCACCACTGGCAGCATTTGAAAAATTCCCAGTAATTAGGTTAATTTGTCAATACTGCAGATTCAGGGAGCGTTTCAAACTTGATTTCATGTTGCTTTGTATGCATTATTTCCTCATCAGTGCTGTAGTTGAATTTATTTTTCTCAATTTTACACAGGGCTTTTCCCTGAGCAGTCGGAGAGGTACTCCCTAAATGAGAGGTTTTTTGTTCATCTTTGATTTTTGAAAGTGAGTTATATTTGACATGCAACATTGTGTAAATTTAAGATGTACAACATATTGATTTGATACATTTATACTGCAGTATGACTGCCATTGTAGTATTACCTAACACCACTATTACATCATATAATTATCATTTCTTCTAGGGTTGGGAGCAATTAAAATCTAGTCTCTTATCCCTAACCAGTTTGGATCAGTGGATAAAGCGTTGGCCTGCAAACTGAAGGGTCCCAGGTTCGATTCCGGTCAAGGGCATGTTCCTAGGTTGCAGGCACATCCCCAGTAGGAGGTGTGCAGGAGGCATCTGATCGATGTTTCTCTCCCATCGATGTTTCTGGCTCTCTATCCCTTTCCCTTCCTCTCTGTAAAAAATCAATAAAATATATATTTTTAAAAATCTAGTCTGTTAGCAAATGTAATGTTTATATTATAGTTTTATTGTCTATATTCACTGTATTATATTTTTAGAACCTAATTATCTACTAGTTGCATCTTTGATTTTTGGTATAGGACTTTGTTCTTTATATTCTCAAGTGTGGCACTATTGACAATTTAGGCAGTGTAACTCTTTGTCCTGGGGCTGTACTGCCCTGTGCATGGTGGGGTATTTAGCAGCTCCCCTGGATTCAACCCTCATAATGCCAGCACCATCCATACCCCCTGTTGTGCCACCAAAAATGTCTCCAGACAGTGCCAAACAGGGAGGGGAGAATCACCCTCGATTGCACCACAGCTTAGTTCAACGATCACAACAGGAAGAAAGCCAAGTAGAGTCAGTTATAAAATCCCAGATGGGACATTTCTACCACAATCAGCCCCAACGCACACTGGGATCATGATGAACTAGCTCTCAGGGGCACAAACTCATGTAGCTTCTAGCCCTGGGTCTGACACATACTCTGCAGAACAGTTTTGTTGGGTGAATGGAAAGAGTGAATGATGCATACATAAAAATTCTTTCTAATTCTTCCATTACTTACCAGTTATGTCCTAGGCATATCATAAAACCTCTTCAAGCCTCAAATTTTGAAAGATAAAATGGGAAGGATAATGCCTATACCTTACAGAATTGCTGTGAGAATTAGTATAAATAATGGATATAAAGGCGTAGTAAACTGCCTGTACAAGCATTAACTATTATCTAAAGAGGGTCTGAGTTTTGGAAGAAAAGAGAGAAGTATCCGAAGCATTTAGGAGGATACAGTGCTGGTTGACTTATTGGTGCTTCCTTACAATTTTTGTTGGTCACAGAGCTGGTGGATGATGGCTAGCACAAGAAGCTGGCTGATACTTGACAAGACAAACTATGCTGAGTGACTGTGCTGTACTAGGCACAGATGGTTGCAGGAGATAAAAATAAGTAGGGTCCAGCCCCTGCCCTCAAGGAGTCTGCACTCCAGGGGGGAATAGACCTGGCAATTAAGCAGTGGCATCAGCAGCAGTATGATGCTCTGGGCCATCCTTCCTCTCCCTCTACAAGCACCATGGTGGGTGCAAGCACAAGAAGGCTTATGATGGGGCAAAACTAGGTACCCTTGAACCAACTTGTAAATGTAACTTGCATGATGCTCAGCTGTAATACAGAGCGGTCATGGGGCGGGAGAGGGGGAACATTTTAAAAAAAAGCAACAATAATAAATAATTTAAAAAATTGGTATCCTTCCTACCATTTCTCTCAAAAGACCAAGTTGTTTTAGTTTTTGTTTTAAGAAGAGGGAGGGTTAATGGCATGTGGTACTTTCATAAAACACAGGAAAACTTCTTTTTCCTCATCTTATTGACGTCTAAGTTTTTTACTATGGCAGCTCTTCAGCCTTCTCTTCCCTGGCTTCTAACTCATCTCCAAAATTGGCGCCTCTAAATCCAATTGGTGCAGGCTTTCTCTTCCCTCCCCCACTTACCCCAGCTCAAATCTTCACACTCTAGGTTGATTGTACCTTCAATGAGTCTTTCCATTGGTGCTGCTTCCCACTCCCTGGGTTTTATATAATCGGGACCTGAAACTGAGTAAGGTGGTCAGCACTTTTCCTATTAGGGAGCATGGGACCGGGAGAGAGGAAAAAGCGCCTAGAATTCTCCTTAGAGGTAGAGACAGGGAAAGAGGCTACAAACATGCATCAACTACTGATTGTTTTGGTCCTATTTTAGAGAATGATTTGGCGTGAATCTTAAAAGAAATTTGACTGAATTTCCCACACTGTATATTTTTTATATGTATGTACATAGCACAAGGGGCTGCCTGCCTCAGTTTGAACTATAAGATTGTTCTAGCACTTTAGTCTGTAATTGCATTAACAATCCCCTTCCCCCCACTTCACCCCACTTCCCGGTCAGAGACCCCCCAGGAATCCACCTGTTGTGGCAGAAAGTCTGGGTTTATCCATTTGTTCCACTGAGGGCGACCTCACTCCAAGGGGAATTACGGGGTGTCTTAGCAAGGAGGTGTTATAAAGGACTTACTACAGAATTGGGACTTGTGTTAGGTGACTTGGGTACTGGTTCAAGGAAGCAGGATTTTATTGCAGATTAGATGTTATCAAGAAGCAGAGGTGACTCTATCACAGGCTGTAATTCCTCTCTGGAAGGCACAGAAGTATAACTTTACATGCTTCCATCACAAACCTAGCTAGCCCCTGCTGCACAGGACCATACTCTGAAAACATCATGGAAAAGAGCCTCTTTACTCACTTATTTTTGGAGGTCCTTTTAGATAACCCCAATTTCAACTCTTGTCCTGTAAATAGAAAGTTAAATGCTGCTATTTTCTTAGTCCAATGAGACTCATCGTGCAATGAAGTATCTAGCTTTTTATGTAGTGTCTTTCCTATTTTTAAATTTTGAAAGCCGTTCCAGAAAGTGATAAATTGTCATCGCAGGCCTGACCACAGTTTGCCTCCAGAAGCAATTTCATGGCTTACTGGGTAAGTTTGTGGTTGGCTGGAAAGTAAATGAACTGCTTGAGCTGGGGCTCATTTTTCAGGGCTTGTCCATTTCAGAAAGCTGTGTGACTTTTTGGTCACCTTGAGCACATTGGCCCAACTAAATGCTACGCACAGTTCATTTTCTTCTGTCACCTCGGCATATCTCCCTTTGAGTTGAATATTTGTTTGTGAAATTTTCCTTTTGCACTTACTTTGTTTATGATACAGAGCCTTTAAACACCAGACTGCCAACTTAATTCTCCTCAGCACAGGGTCACCCTTTCGCAAAAATACACATTATGCTTTCTGCAAATAGATTGTAATTTGGTGGTGTGCACCGCACAGCTCCTGACCTCCTCTTGAACTCAACGATCAGAGTGACTTTGCCAAGGTTGCCTGGCCCAGCTCTGTAATCCCGAGACTTCTGGCCTTTGGGGGAAACTGGTTCTTAGGAGGTGTCATTGCATCTGTCACCTCCTATCCTCAGAGGATTGTTAGCCAGATGCAATCCTCTCAACAACTTCCCTGGGCTCATCAGTGGACTTAGAGGCAGAAGGCAACAGCATCTCTTAAACTCCTGTATATGCTCTCATGGTTTGAAGGATGCTAACTACTTTGGCATTTTTTAATAACAGACTAAGAAGATTTCGTAATTCTCTTATCGTTAGCTCTTTTACCAATAAATCTATCCTGTGTGACACCAGATGATTCTTCCTGGCTTCTTAGTGAGATTCCTTTCTAAAACTGTAAGGATTGCAGTTACGACCAGGTCCTGATGAATATTGCAGGTCAGAGCTGCTTGGCACACACACTTGGCTTTCTCAGATCCTCTGGGCTTTGTAACTAAAGCCAGAGCTCATCTAGCATCCAGCTTTCGGAAGAAATGGAAGAGCACACAGGCATGAGAAGTAGGAGAGGTCCTGAGCCTTCCATGCTCTGAGGGCTCAACAGCATCTTCAATGTGAAGATGAGAGACTCATTATACAAAGGGACCACGGTCAGCCCACATACAAAGATAGAACTTGGACCCACAATCTGTAGTGACCATTATAGAAAGCCAGCCAATGGCTCTTAGCCCCTTCGGTGTGAAGAGGTTCCGACAGCCCCCAAGGAGGCAGGAGGACTCTGCTGTGTTTCTCATTTCCACCTGTCACCCCCAGAGACAGTGATGGGTAAGAAAGAGCATTCTCCTAACAGGCCTTCTGGATAGGATGCTTGTAGCACAGAGAGCATCGGCAAATGCGCACATGCTCTGCTCTTGGAGCATCCGGAAAACCCTACTGCTGGGCCTGCAGAGCATCACCTTTACATTAAAATGCAACCCCCATAAGCTCCCTTATGTCACCTGGCAGGATCAGTCTATGGAAGAAACAGTGCTAATCACCTGTGGCTCTATTACACTGGGTAAATGTTTAGGAATTAAAGTGCATCTGGGAGAATGGAACTTATACAGGATCAGCCATTTTGACAATGTTTTGCAGTGTGGAGGCAAATAAAGGATGAGAAGAGTGCCAAAGTAAAAGAAAATTAGATTATTAATTTGAATTGACTTTGACAAGGGCAGGTTTTCTCCTGAAGAGAGGACTCTCATTTCTCTTCCTCCTTCCCTTTGCCTCAACTTTGCTCCAATACCATTGACCCTTCCCCACACATATCTCAAGTACTTGTGTATAAAGAGAGAATAGAACCATTAGGAGTTATGAAGCTACAAGGTTTTCTTCTCTTACCCATGGTAAATTTTTAAAAAAGTGAAAAATCCCAGAAAATTACAAAGTAGGCGTGTTTGTCTTTGGTGTTTCCCAGCATCTGGTGACCTTAACCTTGCCCTGGCTCCCCAGGAGGAAAACTTCACCCTACTCAGCCCTGTCTGTCACTTTGACCATGCTGCTTCCCCCATACAAGGAGCACCTTATTTTCAATATTTTCAGAACCCTATCTTCCCATTTCTTTTTTTTAAATAAATCTTTATTGTTCAGATTATTACAGGTATTCCTCTTCCCCCCCCCCCCCCCCATAGCTCCCCTCCACCTGATTCCCCACCCCACCCCATGGCCTTACCCCCGGCCACTGTCTACATCCATAGGTGTAAGATTTTTGTCCAATCTCTTCCCGCACCCCTCACACCCCCTTCCCCCTGAGAATTGTCAGTCCACTCCCTTTCTATGTCCCTGATTCTATTATATTCATCAGTCATTAGGGGTGACCTGGTCACCCCTAACTGCTCACCCTGCCTGCATGGTTGCCCCTTACTGTCACCCCCAGATTTTTCATTAACTTGATTTTTAGATTCACTTGTTGGTAGGTATGTATTTGATGTCATTTTGTTGTTCATAATTTTTATCTTTACCTTTTTCTTCTTCCTCCTCTTCTTAAAAAATAACCTTCAGCATTTCATATAATCCTGGTTTGGTGGTAATGAACTCCTTTAGCTTTTTCTTATCTGTGGAGCTCTTTATCTGACCTTCAATTCTGAATGATAGCTTTGCTGAGTAGAGTAACCTTGGTTGTAGGTTCTTGCTGTTCATCACTTTGAATATTTCTCGCCACTCCCTTCTGGCCTGCATAGTTTCTGTTGAGAAATCAGCTGACAGTCATATGGGTACTCCCTTGTAGGTAACTAACTGTTTTTCTCTTGCTGCTTTCAAGATTCTCTCTTTGTCTTTTGCTCTTGGCATTTTAATTATGATGTGTCTTGGTGTGGTCCTCTTTGGATTCCTCTTATTTGGGGTTCTCTGCACTTCCTGGACTTGTAAGTCTATTTCTTTCACCAGGTAGGGTAAGTTTTCTGTCATTATTTCTTCAAATAGGTTTTCAGTATCTTGCTCTCTCTCTTCTTCTGGCACCCCAATAATTTAGATGTTGGTATGCTTAAAGTTGTCCCAGAGGCTTCTTACACTATCTTCATATTTTTGGATTCTTTTTTCTTTTTGTTTTTCTGGTTGGGTGTTTTTGTTTCCTCATATTTCAGATCTTTGGTTTGATTCTTGGTGTCATTTGATCTACAATTGAGTTTCTGTATATTCTTTATTTCAGAAAGTGTATGCTTTATTTCTGACTGGTTCTTTTCCATTTTTTTGGCATTCTCATTAAGGTCCTTAAAAGTCTCATTAAGTTCCTCAGAGGTTTTTAGAAGATTCTTGAGTAACCTTATAAATGTGGTTTTGAACTCTATGTCTTGTATTTCCTCCATTTCTTTCATTTGTGACCTGTTTCTTTGTCTCCACATTTTGCTGCTTCCCTGTGTTGATGGAGTGGTTTTCTGTGGTAGGTGACCAGTGGTTCAGCCTATCACCTGAGGTGGACACTCTTGGTGCACTCCTTTGTGGGCTGAGTGCAATGTCTTGGTGTAGTTAAGCCTTGATTGCTGTTGGTACACTGGGAGGAATTGACCTCCAGGCCAATTGGCTGTTAGGACCCGCTGTGTCTATAATGGAAGAACTGCTGTGCTGGAGACATGCTTATGGGGCAGAACTTGCTTCAGTGGTGCTCACTGAGTCTGCCTCTTGAATGTGTCACTTATGGATGTGAGTAGTTGAAATCTGGTGTCATCTCACAGTGACCACTAGATACACTGGCTTCTGGATCTCCAATAGTGTGCAGGTCAGCTACTATCTGAGGCCAACCAGCAGGAGCTACAGCGAGAACTACAGTTTTCTCCTCTTTGCTTGGATTTGGAGGTTTTGGAGCTGTCTGACCAGAGCTTCAGTTTGTTAGGTTAAGCTACGATTGGGCAGGCCATTTATATGCAAAAGCCGCTGTGTGGGGCTTGGGTGGGTTTGTAGGTTGTGCGGGGCGGAGTCTCAGGGAATCACTAGGCTAGGGCATGGCAAACTGTGATGGCTTCCAGTCAGCCATCTCTGCATCTCTGCGTTTCCAAGTCCTCACATCCCAGCGCAGTAAACAATGATTGCTGTGCGCACCTCTGTAAGAAAGCCACCCTCATTTTCTGACCCAATGGCAGACAGTCCAACTTCTCCTCATAGGAGTTTGGGTCCCCAGCCTCTCCCCAGAAACTGGAGTTCAGAGTAATTGGGAGCTTGTCTCCCTTCAGGTTGAAAAAAGCAGTGCACTCAGTCGCCCGCTGCCAGCCCAATTTGCGCACCTCCATACCTCAGCTTTTCAGTGCTTGTGCATGTCTCACTGCTCTTTTCTCTTTCCTTCTAGTTGTAGAACCTCCACTCAGCCAGCTTTCCCGTGGTTCTGGGTGATCGACGTTTTGTCTTTTAGTTGTAGTTTTGAAATTGTTGTGCGAGGCAGCAGTTTAGGTGTTTACCTATGCCGCCATCTTGGTTTTCTATATTCCCATTTCTAAAGTAACTAGTGGCCAGGCATATTCCATGGTGTGCAGGATGGACTGGACATGACAAAGCCCTAGAGCCAGGAGACCAGGTCTAGGTCCCTTTTCAGTCACTCTGAGGAGGGAGGTGATCATCAACCAGCTATGCACAGTGGGTAAGTTACCTCTCTGAGCCTCAGTTTTCACATCTTTAAATTTGATGTGATAATAGTAATACATAACATTTATTGAATGCTTTCTCTTTGCAAGGCACTGCTTTAAGCATGTCATATCTCTTCACTTACTAAACCTCAAAACAAATTTAACTTTAGGCTCCTTGCTTCATTCTCTAAAATGTTTGTTTGTGTGTGTGTATGTGTGTGTGTGTGTGTGTGTGTGTGTGTGAGAGAGAGAGAGAGAGAGAGAGAGAGAGAGAGAGAGAGAGAGAGAGATTTAATCTGGAAAATTTAGATATTTCAACTGACATCTAAGAGCTCATGAAAGTATTCAAGTGAAAAAAATATATAGTAAGCCCTGTTAATAATGAGTCTGTGCATGATAGACAGGTATAAGAAGAACCTCAATGCTCATTGTTCTTCACTGGATTTATGGTAAATGGAAAAGTCACTCTCTTATTTGAGAAACAGTTCAGTGGAGTCTTATTTTGTTTTCCTTCAAGAGGAATAAATTTTCTCCATACTGTTAATCAGTAAGCTATCTCAGTTTATTAGTCTCAGGGTCTTACTACTTCAAATACTTATTTAAACCATCTTCCACACTTAATGCAGCACAGAAAAACTAAGCTATTTGCTAGTGATGGGCCCATAACTAAATGGAAATGTATAAAGTAGTTATATTGTGTTTATGAGAATGTAAGTACCATGAGGACAGGATTTGTCCATATATTTTTCGCACAGCTGTGGTCCCAGAGTTTAGGAAGTTTGGCACATAGCAGGCAACAAATTTTTATTGAATCAATCAATGAATTAACAGGACTGCAGACCCAAAAGCACACTTTTTTGTAGCATTGCTATAAGCAAAGCTGTAAGGAGCTTGTTTGCTTTTTTTTTTTTAAGTAAATGAATTCATGCAAATGAGTGAATGAATGTTCTTTACTAAATTAATGCCCATTAAAGAGCACTACAGAAATAGAGGGTGTAACTTTTATTTCCTTCTGGGTATGTGTATGGAAGTTTCTGTTCCACACAGTATCAGGCTTTCTAAGTTTGTTCTGAATCTATTTAAAGAAAATGCATGTAAGCAATAACTAGAGCACTGTGTTCTATTTGAAAATTGAAAAGGGTCCACAAAGTTAAACGTGAGGAAAATCTGACTTCTCTGATAGTTTGCTGAGTGTGTGGCAGATGTGTTTGTAATTCAGCATAATTGTTTTTCCACTAAAAGCCAAAACTAATCCTTTAACAGCTTCTTAGCATATTAGACTCAGTCTTTCACTTTCTATCAGTTCCATCTGAAGAGTCAGCTTGTCAGTTTAAGAGAAAGCAGAATGCCATTTTCCCAGATGTTCTGGGGAATTGCAGGGAGCTAGTTGGATCACTGTCCTCTATTCTTAGCTTGATGTGCTGAGAGTTATCCTAGCAACTAGTTAGGGCCCACAACAGCTTGAAGTACCCCTGTGGGGCCCCTACTCCATATTTTATCCAATTAAAAAAACCTTGTTATCAGTAATTGAGGAGCTGTAGCTCTTTACAATCTAGCTTTCCATCCCACAATGCTCAGTAACCCACTCAGAGAAGTATGAATTGTAGATTTTAAAGCTGATGACATACAACTGATGATAAAGTTGTTTATTCTGCTTATCCATTGGTGATTTTAAAATGATTTATTTAGAACTGAAATCTCTCACAAACTTTATTGAGTTCTCTTGGTTGGGCAGAACCATCTCTTTGAGTTTTTTTTCTTCTAATTTATACCTCCCTACTTTATCTTTATTATGACTTCTGGACAGTTCTTTTTGTTGTTGTTGTTTACTTGTTTTTAGAATGTAATTTTTCTCTTTAAACCCTCAAATGGATGAAAATAAATGATGGAAGGTAATTGCCTATAAGCTCACTCTGTGGGGTGTTACTCTATATCATTAGTAAATATTACAACTTAATTTCCAAGCTTTTTCCAAAGACATATCTTGAGATTTTTCAGGAAATCTGCTATATTTCAGAAGATGTGAAGGGAAATTTTATGAGTGTTCTGGCCTAGGGGTGTTTTTCCCTTTGGTTTATTTAAGTGCTCCTTATTACCCCCTGGGGTGGGAGTTGTGAGAATGCTAGCAAAGAACAGAACGGAGACCCAAGAGGAATGTCCTCTGAACAAAGATCTTCCGGATTTCCCCTCTGAGGATGTTAGGCTGCTGTCTGGTGAAAGGATCAGAATACCTGGACCCAACTGGCTGCAACAATAAGGGTTTCATTTGTTTTACATTACAAGACATTCTGAGGGACGGCAGGTTCCAGGCACAACATTTTAGGCTCTATCTTTGCTTTACTGTGACCCCTTTGGGGTCTACCAATCACTGAGGGTTGGCTTTATTCTTCAGCTGGTTAATAAGAGGCTATAACAATCCTAGGTAGCACCTCCTGATTTAAAAAAATCATTTTTATTGATTTTTGAGAGGAAGGGAGAGGGAAAGAGAGATAGAAACATCAATGATGAGAGAGAATCATTGATCGGTTGCCTCCTGCATACCCTCTACTGGGATTGAGCCCACAATCCGGGCATGTGCCCTTAATTGGAATTGAACCCAGGACCTTTCAGTCCACAGGCCTACACTCTATCCACTGAGTCAAACCGGCTAGGGCTCTCAATGTCTTTTATCATATCTCCATGATTCATTGTATGTGATTTATATATACTATTTTTATATTTATAAATGACATTTATCTATATATATAAAAGCCAAGCAATCTGAAGGACCTGCACAACTGGTCGCTATGATGTGCACTGCAGCCAGCCAACTGACTGGATGGGGTTGGGGCTGGCCAGCCAACCTCCTGCATTCCCTCCCACTGGCCAGCCGGCTCCCATCGGCCCTATTGGGATGGGCCAGCTAGACCCCACCTGTGCACTGGGCCTCTAGTTTTATTATATTTTGAGAACTTATTTCTCATCCCAGGTTGATAAATAAATAGTTTAATAATTAATCATAAATTCATAAAACATGATAAATTGGGGTTTGTTTTTTAATTACCTGATAATTAATATCATTATATGTGATACATGATTTTTGGACTGTTCCCCGGATCTTTGTCTTTTGGAGTTGAAGAATGAATCCACAGACTGAAGATGGTATAGCAAAGGTGGAGATTTATTGGAGAACAAATAGACTCCCACATGGGGAAGGAGAAAGAATCTCACAACACCCATGTGGGCAGGAGGAAGAGTCCCACCAACTTCCTGTTTCCACTGTTTATAAATGCTACAAGTCCCTGTGTCCTGATATTGCCTCTGATTGGTCAACATTCCCTTTTGAATTAGTTACTATAGTAACTTCTGAGGCCCTCCTCCCTCATTGTTCTCCTATTCTTTATTTTGTAAATAAAGACCTTTTAGCTATCCCCAGTTCTCTTTTCTTATGTAAATATAACTGTTTCCACTCCCTTGTGTTATGGAAATGTACCTTCTCCCAGTCTGTAGCCCTGTGTTTTTTTCCATGAACCCCCAATTCTAAAAATTTCCTAAACCTGCCTATATCCCCCTAAAATTCCTATTTCATATGTTACAACTAACACAATTTAAAATTTTAAAAATTGCTAGAATCTAGAGAAATAGAATGATAAAGTATTTTAACAACATTGGCTAGAATAAAAAATGAAGGAAATATATTAAAAAAGGGAAATATGAAGAAGAATCAATCAAGGCCTTCAAATCCACCAACCATCAGAATCTACATGTGTGCTAATTGAGCTAATTATTATTCCCTACTTCTTTTTTTTTTTTTAAATTTGGGAAGGAAGCATTGAAAAGACTTGAATTATATTATTTCTTACTGTCAATGTAAGAAACATTCAAACCTGTAGAGAAATTTTGTGAGTTTATTTGAGCAAACTAACAATTGCTGAGAAACAAAATCTCAAGGGATTGAGAAAAATGTTCCCGAAAATGGAATTTCTGCACTCTGCTTTATACATTACAATTAAATGAGAAGACTTAAGTGGATTACATGAAATCCACTGGTGATAGATTAGGAAGGTTGGAGCAAACAAAGGGGTAAAACCTCTGGGATTGGATAAAAAGTAAAATGATAGACACATGATAGAGGTGGGTACAGGATAGTTAACAGTCAGAAATTAACATGATAACAATAAAAATGAGGGGAACCTTCTTCTCTCCCACCCCAGGCCTCACCACACTATTGTCTGTATCCATGGATATACATACATGCATATAAATTCTTTGGTTAATCTCTTCCCACCCACCCAATCCGCCTTCCCTCTGATATTTCACAGTCTGTTCCATGCTTCTATTTCTCTGGATCTATTTTGTTCAACTGTTTATTTTGTTCTTTAGATTCCACATATGAGTGAGATCATGTGATGCTTGCCTTTCTCTGACTAACTTATTTTGCTTAGCATAATACTCTTCTGATCCCTCTCAAAGGGTAAGAGATACTTCTTTTTTCACTGCTGCATAGTATTTCATGGTATAAATGTACCACAGCTTTTTTATCCACTCATCTACTGAATGGGCACTTGGGCTGCTTCCAGATCTTAGCTATTGTAAATAGCACTGCTATGAGCATAGGGGTGTGTCTATTCTTTCTGATTGGTGTTTCAGTTTTCTTAGGATATATTCCTAGAAGTGGAATCACTGGGTCAAATGCCAGTTCCATATTTAATTTTTTGAGGAAACGCAGTACTGTTTTCCATAGTGACCTCACCAGTCTGCATTCCCACCAGCAGTGTGCCAGGGATTCCCATTTCTCCACATCCTCGCCAGCACTTGTCATTTGTTGATTTGTTGTTGGTAGCCATTCTGACAGATGTGAGAGGATGCCTCATTGTCCTTTTTATTTGCATCTCTCTGATGATTAGTGACTGAGCATTTTTCATATGTCTTGGCCTTCTGTATGTCCACTTTGGAGAGGTGTCTATTTAGGTCCTTTGCCCATTTTTAATTGGATTTTTGTCTTCCTTGTGTTAAGTTGTATGAGTTTCTTATATATTTTGGATATTAACCCCTCATCAAATATATCATTGGCAAATATGTTCTCCCATCAGTGGGCTCCATTTTTGTTTTGTTGATGGTTTCTTTTGCTGTGCAGAAGCTTTTTATTTTGATATATACTTTTTAAATTGTATCCTTAATTCTTATTTTTTAATTCCTTTGGGATTCTTCTTTTTACTTATTTTGTGGAAAAACATGTAAGGAAAGTATCTTAACTAATAGTAAAAATTATTTCTTTATATATTCCTGTTCATGAGGGCCTTTTTTGGAAATAGGAAATAAATTGAGAGCGCTTTGGTGAAATTCAATTGAATAGAGGCCCAAATATGGAAAATTAGTACTTTATGAGGTAGTTTTATATAATTTTCTAAAAACGAGGGGGATGGAAGGGTTGGGGGAGAAGAGGGAGTTTTGCAATTGACCAGTTCTAAAAAGGCTAAAAAAAGAAGTTTCTTTTCTGTGAGTGTCTGGCAAAAATCTTAATTTCTTTCTTTCAGGTAGGGAAGCCTGCCAGCCTGATAAAAAAGAGCAACTTACAGTCCCCCCCCCCCCCCCCGCCCCTGCATGTTGTAACAAATGTAATTTGGCATCCTTTTAGTTTGGCAGCAGGCTCTCTGTAAATTATAGATTAGTGAAGAGATGATTGGTGTCAAGTCTTACTCAACAGTTGTCATTGTACATCTGTGAAAACTCACTGGTTCGAAGCCACTCCAAACTAGTGCTTTATCTAATGCTTCTTAATTTAGTTTTTTTTGTGTTGTTTTTTTTTTCTGTATATGTCTTTTCTAATATGTCTCAAAACCCCTACAATGGACCCTTGCAAATGATTCAGAATCTGGAAAATATGCTTTTCTGGCCAATTCTGGTTCACCTCAGTAGTGTTCTGAAGACTTTTTGTGTTAAGTGCAAGCATGCATATACCAAATTCCATGGGGCCTTCATCATTTTTAATGTGAAAAGAATCTGGTTTGGGTTTCTTTAATCTTTTATGGTCAAATTGGGTATAGAAGATGAAACCATGGACCTATAGTTTTTAACTAAACAAAGCATTGCTAATGGAGAGGAAATGTGTGGAGATCCTGTGTAATCAAATCTCCAAGATATGCTTTTTTGTAACAAAGAGATCTATTTAATACATAAAATAATTCCCTCTCCTCTTAAAACCATGGAGAGCAGGAAATAATTTCAGAGGCTCAAAGTCTGGTTTAATTTGAGATCTACTTGGAACAGTAGACCTGTATAAAAAGATGTAATGGCTCCCCTCTTGCTGTATGATCACAGCCAACTTTATGAATGCCACTCAGGTGAGTAAAAAACCCTTTACATGTGGTCCATTCCAAGACTTTGACAATATATCTGCATATTTATTATTTTCTCCAAAATAAGGGTTCTTAAATTGTGACTTGTAGCTGTCCCCAGGATCTATGGATGAGTTCAGAATATCTATGGAATTCTAGAATTCTGAATTCATTTTTCTTGATAGAGAGATTCCCCCCCCCCCCTTTTTTTAAATCTCCACCCTAGGGTATGTTTATTGATTTTTTTAGAGAGAGGAAGAGAAACATCAGTGTGAGAGAGAGAAAAATCAATTGGTTGCTCCCAAACATATCCTGACCAGGCATCAAACCCACAACCTAAATATATGCCCTGACTGGGAATCAAACCCACAACCTTTGAGTGTATAGGATTATGCTCCAATTAACTGAGACACCCAGTCAGGGCATGGTAGAGAGATCTTAGTTTGCATCAGATTCTGGAAGGATTCACTGATGATCCTCAAAAGTTAATTATCACTTGTAAAAGACATATTCAAGGCATTTTGAGCCTGTTTTAAAGTTTCTCTTTCTTTGTATAGAGTTAAGTACTGAACAGTGGCTAGAATTGAATCTAATATTTAATTAGTTCAATATTCATCACTTACATTATTCTCATGTAAATTTTATTTATATCTGGGCCACATAGCATACTATGATTATATTTCTTATGTTGTAGATTTCTCTTTTAAAAATATTTCTCTCTATATATAAAAGGCTGATATGCTAAACTGTCCATCTGGGTAATGATGTTACCTAGCAATGCCCAGCTCCCTCTCCCTAGCAACAACTAGCCTCCTTGCAGTTTCTTCAGCCCAGGAACACCACTTGCTTTATAGCCAGGTGGAAACATTTCACACTTTAACCAAATGTCTGTGAAGCGTTTTCCCATGCCTCATCTCATTTGATCCTCATAGAAGTCCTGGAATAGGTAAAAGAGGAGTCTCAGTGGAATCCTATTTTCTTTCATTAGACAGAAGAAGGAGATTTAGAAAGTTTAGAAACTTGACCCGACTAAAAAGAAGTAAGAAATAGTGGACCTTGAAAATGATTTCAGGTTTTCTCAGTGCACAGAATGTAATCAAACACTATTACAGTTAAATATTTTACCGTTTTTTCTCCCTGCGTGATCTACAATAATAATCTGCTTCATGTTAATATTTACTGCTGTGCTTCTGACAATTACCTGAAAGAGAAGTTGGGGTGCTTCACTGGACTGGAAAAAGTTTAGCTACATCAGAAAGCAGGTCTAATTAAGCAAGTTTATTTGATATATATATATATATATATATATATATATATATATATATATATATATGGCTAAGTTGACTGGCACATGCGCAATACATATAAAGCTCTAGCTGGAGCCAATTGGATGCATGTGTTTTGATCGGTCATTATCAATTGTGAATTTGGTTGACACTTATAAAGAAAGGGCAAATAGCGATATTAAAATATTTCTTCTAATTAATTTCCTTTCAAAGTGCATGAATGTGTGCACCGGGCCACTAGTATTTTAATAAAAGTTGTGGTGAGATCAGACCTCCATTCAGCAATCTTGGAACTGGATTTCTGGCTATGAAAGAATTCAGAGCCAAGACTCAAACTATAAGAGAAAGTTTGTTTAATAGAAAGTCACAGAGGTAGGAATGAGCTGTAGAAGAAATGGGCTCAGGCAACAAGTTACAAAGGCAAAATAACTTTTCCTCTCCCATTTCTCCACTATATTTACATACTAATATTTAGTTAGTTCAATATTTATCACTTATACTATTACTAGAGGCCCGGTGCACAAAATTCGTGCACGGGGGGGGGGGGCAGGTTGTGTCCCTCAGCCCAGCCTTGCACCCTCTCCAATAAACGGGCAGTCAGACATCCCTCTCACAATCCAGGATTGCTGGCTCCCAGCTGCTCGCCTGCCTGCCTTCCTGATTGCCCCTAACCGCTTCTGCCTGCCAGCCTGATCACCCCCTAACCACTCCTTTAACAGCCTGATTGATGCCTAACTGCTCCCCTGCCAGCCTGATTGCCCCTAACTGCCTTCCCCTGCAGGCCTGGTCACCCCTAACTGCCCTCCCCTGCAGGTCTGGTTCCCCCCCACTCCCCAACTGCCCTTCCCTGCAGGCCCGGTTGCCCCCAATTTTCCTCCTCTGCTGGCCTGGTCGCCCCTAACTGCCCTCCTCTGCAGGCTTGATTTCCCCCAACTGCCCTCCCTTGCAGGCCTGGTCCCTCCCAACTGCTCTCCCCTGCTGGCCTGATCACCCACAACTGCCCTCCCTTGCAGGCCTGGTCCCTCCCAACTGCCTTCCCCTGCTGGCCATCTTTTGGTGGCCATCTTGTGTCCACATGGGGGCAGCCATCTTTGACCACATGGGGGCAGCCATCTTGTGTGTTGGAGTGATGGTCGATTTGCATATTACTCTTTTATTAGATAGGATAGAGGCCTGGTGCATGGGTGGGGGCCACCTGGTTTGCCCTGAAGGGTGTCCTGGATCAGGGTGGGGGTTCCCTTGGGGGTGGGGCAGCCTGGGTGAGGGGTCTGTGGTGGTTTGCAAGCCGGCCATGCCCCCTGGCGACCCAAGTGGAGGCCCTGGTATCTGGGATTTATTTATCTTCTATAATTGAAACTTTGTAGCCTTGAGCGGAGCCAAGCCTCCTGCTTGCTCCATGGCCGCAGCCATCTTGGTTGGGTTAATTTGCATACTCGCTCCTGATTGGCTGGTGGGTGTGGCTTGTAGGTGTCGCAGAGTGGTGGTTAATTTGCATATTACTCTTTTATTAGATAGGATTCTCGTGTAAATTTAATTTATACCTGGGCCACATAGTATACTATGATTTTATTTTTTTTATGTTGTATAACTTTTGTTTCTCTTAGAGCTAGTAATTTTTTTAATGTTCTAGAACAGTGGTCAGCAAACCGTGGCTTGCAAGCCACATGCGACTCTTTGGTGCCTTGAGTGTGGCTCTTTCACAAAATACCATGTGCAGGCATACAGTGAGATTGAAACTTTGTGGCCCATGTGCAGAAGTCGGTTTTCGGCTCTCAAAAGAAATTTTAATCAAAGTACTGTTGATATTTGGCTCTGTTGACTAATGAGTTTACTGACCACTATTCTAGAAAAACACCCCCAAAATAATTTTTTTTTGCATTAAAAAAATTTTATGCCCAAACTTTCTTCTAGAAATGTAGATCTTCTCTTAAAATATCCTTTCCTATTAGGTTGCCTGTCACTATTGTCATTTAGAGAATAGCTCCTGGAATCTTCTGTTCTTGTGGCTGGTCTCTGGGTCATCATCACCTTGTATTCCTTTCATCTCTCTTCTGATTACATCACATTCTTGATGGATTTATGCTTTCTTCTACCTTGTTTTGCTCCCTTGTTTTATTAGAACAAATATTTTAATAACTTCCCTAGAAAAGTTGCACAGATAATAAATTTCTTTGAGAGTTTGGTTTGTTAAAGAATTTTAGGTTGAAAATCATTTTCTCCTAGAATATTTGAAAGTATCAAAACCATAGTGTTTTATTGATAAAAAGTTAGTTTGGTGCATTTAAGATTATTGTGTAAAACAATGTTTCGAAAATATATTTTTATAGGTAGAGATTAGTAATCTCTTGGTAAAAGGACATATACAATATCATTAGCATTTTTATGAATCTAGTCAGCAAAACCAAAAGTAATATAAAAAATATAGGTTCCCCCACTCCCATAAACATCATCAACTGTTAACTTCCACTGAGTAATAATTTTGCTCAAACATCTAAGGATAAAAACAAAATTAAATTACACTGAAATTATTAAAATGATGAGCATTCTTTCAACCATTTCATGAAAACCACAACTGGATTTATTCCTGCTCTGATATGTTTTATTATACAGGTACTCATGGACTCTGCTGTCTCCATTTTGCCCCACATTTGCATTTGCATATATGCTTGCATTCCTATATACATTTCTTGCAACAAGGTCTGGTCTTTATCCATGTCCTCACTTTTTACTTTTCTATTATTTCTCTTAAAGCCTGCCAGAGTGAAAGTTTTTGGAGTGGAAGTTCTAGATTACCCCCTCAAGATATACAGGTGAGCAATGAGTGCTGGCCTTAGCAGTTCTGGAATCTCTACCCCCATGAAGCTCCACAGGGAGAGATGATTTCTACTGTCTTGCCACTCACTTCCTTCAATCAATTGGATCCTCCTATAAAGATTGGAATCCTAGACTTGAGAGGGCCAGTCTCATCTTTAAACTCTTCATCTTCAACTGATTCTTCTTCAGGTAAGTGATAAACTTTGATGCTATATACTGGCATTTCAATATCATCAAGAATCCATTTCTTCAACCGCTGTCATTTCTTCTGAGTGAGGGTGCCAGCTTTTGTAATTACTTTAATATATATTATCTTCATAAACTTAGTTTCTAAGGATTTAAGTTTATGCTCAAAAAGGGGAAATAGAGTAAAAACAACAATGCACTGTGTTCTTTGTGATATGGCCACCTGTTCAAACCACTTTTATCATGCAGATATCATTCAAACAGCTCATCAATGTAAGAGATATTTTTTAAATTCTGCAACTGATTGCATTGGCATATCATGGTGTTCCCACTGCTGTAAGTCACAGTTGACACTCTCTCTTTAATATTAACTCTTAAAGCATCAATTTAGATAGTTTTTCAATATTCTCTGTTCTATGTAAAATTTTTCTGAGTTGGATATCAGTCAAGAACAAGGTATCTATGAGTATAGATTTTTCAGTCATTAGTTTGAACTCAAAAAGCATTTTCACTGAACTTGATTTGGAAGATTTGCAAATCCAAAATAGCAAAGAGTTTCTGGATTAGTAAGATGAGCCAGCTTCCTGAATAACTTCAATGAAGTTTGATCAATAATAGGGAAGCCACAGAGCGGGCACCAACTGAGTACCCAGCCCTTTAGAAATTTTAAAATAGTTTTCTTGAGATATAATTCACATACCATAAAGTTTGTCCATTTAAAGTACACAATTGAGTGGTTTTTAGCATATTCATAGAGTTGTGCAGTCATGACCACAATCTAATTCCTAAATATTTTTCTTTATACTCCAAAGAAACCTTGAACCATTAGAAATCATTTTCCATTTTCCTCATCCCTTAGTAACCAGAAATCATCTTTATATTTATATGAATTGGCCTATTCTGGACATTTCATGTAAATGGAATCATAAAATATATGCTTTTTGTGATTGGCTTTTCACTTAGCATAATATTTGCAAGCTTCATTTATTTTGTAACTTCTGTTCTTTTTATGGCTAAATAATATTCCATTATAGGGATATAATAATTTTGTTTATCCATTTATCAGTTAATGAATATTTGGATTGTTTACACTTTTTGGCTATTATGAATAATGCTACTACAAACATTTGAATACATATATTTTACATGGATATATGTTTTTCATTCTTTTGGATATTTACCTAGGAGGGGAATTGTGGGTTATATGTAACATATGTTCAACAGTTTGAGGAACTGTGAAAGAGGTTTCAATTTCTTTACAACCTTGTCTGACTTTTTAAATTTATTTTTATTATTAGAGGCCTGGTGCACAAATATGTGCATGGATGGGGTCCCTCAGGCTGGCTGGCCGGGGGGTGGGAGGGACCATGGGAGATTGGCCGGCCGGGGAGGGACCATGGGAGTTTGGCCAGCCACGGGAGGTTGGCTGTGGGAGCGCACTGACCACCAGGGGGCAGCTCCAGCATTGAGTGTCTGCCCCCTGGTGGTCAGTGCACGTCATAGCAACCAGTCGACTGGTCATTCGGTTGCTTAGGCTTTTGTGTGTGTGTGTGTGTGTGTGTGTGTGTGTGTGTGTGTGTGTGTGTGTGTATAGCCATTCTAATGGATGTGAAGTGGTACCTGAATGTTATTTTGATGTCTATCCTTTAATGACCAATATTGCTGGGTTTCTTTTCATGTGCATAATGGCAATTTGTGTATCTTCTTTGGAGAAATGCCTATTCAAATTCTTCGTTGATATTTTTAATTGGGTCATTTGTCTTTTTATATTTGAATTGTAAAAATTATTTTCCCATTTCAGATACAAGTCACTTATTAGCTATATGATATTTTCCAATAAGATAACTTTCAAATATTTTCTCCTATTTTTGAAGGTATTTCTTTAGAATTTTTAAGGAACTTTTATTGCCTTCTGGGGTCAAGTTTGCTATTGAGGAGTTCAGTGCCATTGTAATTCCTATTATTATGGTAATTTCCAAATATATGCAAAAGTAAAGAATAATATAATGAACATCTATATATTGTCACCTATAATAAATAATAATATTTTGCCAGCTTTGTATCACCCATCCATTTCTTTTAATATTTTTTTCCCTGGAATATTATAAAGGAATACAAGGCATTTATTATTTTACCCATAAGTCCTTCAACATCCATCTCTAAGAAATGAGTTTTCCCTTAACATATTTATGATGTCATTATTACCTTTATAGAAATAAATAATAGTGCCTTAATGTTATCTAATTTTTCATTTATAGTCACATTTCTTTTAATGCTCAAAATTTTTATTTTCAACTGGATAAAAAAGTTTATTCAGTCATTCTCCTATTGGCAGACATCTGGATTGTTTTCAGTCTTTTATTGTTACAAATAACTCTATAATAAATATCCTTGTGCATATGTCATTTGGCATATTTGCAAATATTTCTTTTGGATAAAATCCTAGAGTATGATTGCTTGGTCTAATGGTAAATTCATGTATATTTTGTTAGATATAGCCCAAAATCCTTATAAGAGTGTTGTATAATTTTGTATTCTTTTGATACATACATTAATCTGGAAACACATACACTTCAATTCTTTCTCTACTCATATATCACTTTTTGGAATTCCAAGTATTTAGGCATTTCCCTTCTATCCCAATCCTTTTAATTTTGTCACACCCCCTTTCCCTATTTTACGTTTTGATGGCTTTCTTTTCTTTTCTTTTCTTTTTTATTTTCTGGGAGAATTTTCTCCACTTTGTCTTTAAATCTGTCTACTAGATTTTAATTGCAGCTGTCATATTTTAATTTTCAAGAGCATTTGGTTTTGTTTTCTAAATGCTCTATTTATAGCCTCCTATTCTTATTCTTGGGATTCAACTTAATTTTAATCAATAATTCATTCAACATAAATATGAATAATGAAATGGCAATAACTTCATACTTATAGTAATTAGTTTAAATGTAAATAGATTAAGTACTCCAATCAAAGACGTAGGGTATCTGAATGGATAAGAAAATAAGACTCATACATTTGTTGTCTATAAGAGACCCACTTCAGATCAAAAGACACATACAAACTGAAAGTAAAGGGATAGAAAAAAAATATCTCATAGAAATGGAGATGAATAAAAAGCTGGGGTAGCAATCCTTATTTCAGATAAAATAGACTTTAAAACAAAGGCTATAACAAGAGATAAAGACATTTTATAATGATAAAATGATCAGTCCAACAAGAGGATATAACCTTTGTAAACATTTATGCACCCAGCTTAAGAGCACATACATTTATAAAACAAATATTGATGGACATAAAGAGAGAGATTGACAGTAATATTGTAATTGTAGGAAACTGTAATATCCTATTGACATCAATAGATAGATAATTCAGATAACAAATCAACATGGAAATAACTGCCTTAAGTGACACATTAGACCAGATGGATTTACTTGATATTTTAGAGCATTTCACCCCAAAGCAGCAAAATATACATTCTTTTCAAGTGCATGGAACATTTTCCAGCTTAGACCACATGTTAGGACACAAAACGAGTCTCAATAAATTTAAGAATATTGAAATTATATCAAGCAACTTTTCCAACCACATGGTATGAAACTAGAAATTAATTACGAGAAAAAAACTGAAAACACACAAACACCTGGAGTCTAAATAACATGCTACTAAACAGTGACTGGGTTAACAATGAAATTAAGGAAGAAATCAAAAGATATCTTGACACAAATGAAAATGAAACCACAACAACCCAAAAAATATGGCACACAAGCAAAAGCAGTTCTAAGAGGGAAATTCATAGCAATAAGTCTAACATCCAGAAACAAGATAAATCTTAAATAAACAACCTAACTTTACACATAAAGGAGCTAGAAACAGAATAACAAAGCAGGCCCCAAAATTTGATAAACCTTTAATCAGATAATCAAGAAAAAAAGAGAAATGACCCAAACAAATAAAAATTAGAAATGAAGGAGAGGTGACAACTGACACTACAGAAATACAAATAATTATAAGAAAATATTATGAGCAATTATATGCCAATAAATTGGACAATCTGAAAGAAATGGATCAATTCCTAGAAACATACAATCTCCCAAAGCTGAATCTAGAAGAAACAGAAAATCTGAACAGACCAATAACAAGTAATGAAATAGAATCAGTAATCAAAAATTCCCCAACAAACAAAAGTCCTGGACCAGATAACTTCACAGTTGAATTTTGCCAAGTATTTAAAGAAGAGTTAACACCTATTCTTCTAATAACTATTTCAAAAAATTCAAGCTCATTTTACAGAACCACCATTACCCTGATTCCAAAACTAGACAAAGACATTACAAAAAATAAAAATTATACATAAGCCAATATCCTTGGTGAACATAGATACAAAAATCCTCAACAAAATATTAGTAAATCAAAGTCACAAAAACATTAAAACGATCATATGCCATGATCAAGTGGGATTTATTCCTGAGATGCAAGGATGGTTGAATATATGCAAATCAATTAATGTGATACACCTCATAAACAAAATAAAGAATAAAAATTATATGATCATATCAATAGATGCAGAAAAAGTATTTGAGAAAATCTAGCATCCATTTATAATAAAAACTCTCAGAAAAGTAGGAATAGAGGGAATATACCTCAACATAATAAAGGCCATATATGACAAATCCACACATACTTGATAGAGAAAGTTACAAAGTGTTTTTTTTCCTTAATATCAGGAACAAGACAAGGATCTCTATTTTCACCATTTATATTCAAGAGAGTATTGAAAGTCCTAGCCACAGCAACCAGGCAACAAAAAAAGAAATAAAGGCATCCAAATTGGAAAGGAAAAAGTAAAACTATTCTATAATGCAGATATATAGAGAATCCTATATAGAGAGAATGCTAAAGATTCCACAAAAATACTATTACATTGTTCAATGAAGACAGAAAAGTATTGGGATACAAAATTAATATTTAGACATTGGTTGTTTCATTTTTATACACCAAGAATTAACTAGCAGAAAAAGAAATTAAGAAAACAATCCCATTTACAGTAACACTAAAAAAAATACCTAGGAATAAATTTAACTGTGGAGATAAAAGACCTGTACTGAGATATTGAAGAAGATACAAATAAGTGGAAAGATATACTGTGCTCAGGGATAGGAATATTTAACATTGTTAAAATGTCCATCTACCCAAAGCAATCTATAGATTCAGTGCAGTACCTATCAAAATACCAATTGTATTTTCCACAGAACTAGAAAAACGAATTCTAAAATTTATATGGAACCACAAAAGACCCCAAATAGCCACAGCAATCTTGAGAATGAAGAACAAAGTTGGAGATATCATGCTACCTGTTATAAACTATACTACAAAGCTATAGTAATCAAAACAGTATGGTATCAGCATAAAAACACATAGATTAATGGAACCAAATAGAAAACCCTGATATAAACCCACACCTACATGGTCAACTAATGTATGACAAAGGAGGCAAGAATATACAATAGGGTAAAGCAAGTCTCTTCAGTAAATGGTGTTGGGAAAACTGGACACATACATACAAAGAAATGAAACTAGACCACTTTATTATACTACTAGAGGCCCGGTGCATGAAATTCGTGCATGGGGCGGGGGGGGGGTGTCCCTCAGCCCAGCTTGCACCTTCTCCAATCTGAGACCCCTCAAGGGATGTCCAACAGGCCCGTTTAGGGCCGTTGGACATCCCTTTCACAATCCAGGACTGCTGGCTCCCAACTGCTCGCCTGCCTGCCTTCCTGATTGCCCCTAACTGCTTCTGCCTGCCAGCCTGATCACCCCCTAACCACTCCCTTGCCAGCCTGATTGATGCCTAACTGCTCCCCTCCTAGCCTGTTTGCCCTAACTTCCCTCCTCTGCCCGCCTGGTCACCCCTAACTTCCCTTCCCTGCAGGCTTAATCACCCCCAACTGCCCTTTCTTGCAGGCCTGGTCCCTCCCAACTGCCCTCCCCTGCTGGCCTGATAGCCCTCAACTGCCCTCTCTTGCAGGCCTGGTCCCTCCCAACTGCCCTCCCCTGCTGGCCATCTTGTGGTGGCCATCTTGTGTCACATGGGGGCAGGATCTTTGATCACATGGGGGCAGCCTTCTTGTATGTTGGAGTGATAGTCAATCTGCATATTACTCTTTTATTAGATAGTATAGAGGCCTGGTGCATGGGTGGGGGCCAGCTGGTTTGTCCTGAAGGGTATCCCGGATCAGGGTGAGGGTTCCCTTGGAGTGTGGGGTGGCCTGGGTGAGGGGCCTGTGGTGGTTTGCAGGCCCGCCATGCCCCCCGGCAACCCAAGCAGAGGCCTTGGGATCTGGGATTTATTTATCTTCTACAATTGAAACTTTGTAGCCTGTAATGGAGCCAAGCCTTCTACTGGCCTGTGTCAGCAGCCATTTCTGTGGGGATTTATGTATCTTCTATAATTGAAACTTTGTAGCCTTAAGTGGAGGCCAAAGCAGGCCAAGACTGCAGAAGCTTAGCTTCCTCCATAGCAGCAGGCAACCCTAGCCTCCTGCTTTCTCCAGCTCCATGGTGGATTTATTTATCTTCTATAATTGAAACTTTGTAGCATTGAGTGGAGGCCTGGGTCGGCAAGGGCAGGCAGAAAGTTTGGCTTCCTCCATCGCCAGGGAAACCCAAGCCTCCCTCCTGCTCTCTCTGTAGCTGCAGCCATATTGGTTGGGGTTAATTTGCATACTTGCTCCTGATTGGCTAGTGGGCGTGGCTTGAGGGTGTAGTGGAGTGATGTTAATTTGCATATTACTTCTTTATTAGATAGGATATACAAGAATAAACTCAAAATAGATTATTAAAGATTTAAAATGTAAGATCCAGGCTGTTTTGAGAACAGTGGCTTTGTAATACAGCTTGAAATCTGGTATTGAGATCCCACCTACTTTATTCTTCTTTCTCAGGATTGCTGTGGCTATTTGGGGTCTTTTTTTATTCCAGATGAATTTTTGGAGAGTTCACTTTGGGTCTGTGAAATATGCCGTTGCTATTTTAATGGGGAGTGCATTGAATCTATAGATTGCTTTGGGTAGTATGGACATTTTAATGATGTTGATTCTACCAATCCATGAACATGGTATGTTCTTCCATCTGTTTACATCTTCCTCTACCTCTTTTTTAAGTGTCCTGTAGTTTTCCATGTATAGGTCTTTTACCTCCTTAGTTAAGTTTATTCCTAGGTATCTTAATTTTTTTGGTGCGATGGTAAATGGGATTGTTTTTTAGTCTCTCTTTCTGTAAGTTCACTATTGGTGTATAGAAATGCCATAGATTTCTTGGTGTTAATTTTGTATCCTGCTACATTGCTGAATTCACTTATTAAGTCTATTAGTTTTTTGATGAAGTCTTTAGAGTTTTTTATGTACAATATCATGTCATCTGCAAATAAGGACAGCTTTACTTCTTCTTTTCCAGTTTAGATGCCTTTTATTTCTTCTTCTTGTCTAATTGCAATGGCTAATACTTCCAGTACTATGTCAGACAGGAGTGGTGAGAGTGGGCATCCCTGTCTTGTTCCTGTTCTTAGGGGAAATGGTTTTAGTTTTTGCCCATTGAGTATGATGTTAGCTGTGGGTTTATCATATATAGCTTTTATAATGTTGAGGTATGATCCTTCTATTCCCACCTTGTTGAGAGTTTTTATCAAGAAAGGGTGTTGGATTTTGTCAAATGCTTTTTCTCCATCAATTGATATGACTATGTGATTTTTATCTCTCAATTTGTTTATGTGATGTATCACGTTTATTGATTTGCGGATATTGTACCATCCTTGCATTCCTGGCATAAATCCTACTTGGTCATGGTGTATGATCTTTCTGATGTACTGCTGGATCCAATTTGCTAGAATTTTGTTGAGGATTTTGGCATCTATGTTCATGAGGGATATTGTCCTGTAATTCTCTTTCATTGTGTTGTCTTTATCTGGTTTTGGTATTAGGGTGATGCTGGCTTCATAGAAGGAGCTTGGAAGTGTTCCTTCCTCTTGAATTTTTTGGAATAGTGTGAGGAGGATAGGTTTTAGTTCTTCCTTGAATGTTTGGTAAAACTCCCCTGTGAAGCCGTCTGGCCCCGGGCTTTTGTTTGCTGGAAGCTTTGTAATGACTGCTTCAATTCCTTCCATAGTTAGTGTCCTTGAGATGTTTAGAATCTTCCTGATTGAGTGTTGGAAGGTTATATTTTTTTAGGAATATGTCCATTTCCTCCAGGTTGTCCAGTTTGTTGGAATAGAGTTGCTCAAAATAGCCTGGTACTGGCATAAGAACAGACATATAGGCCAATGGAATAGAATAGAGAATCCAGATATTGACCAAACCACTATACTCAATTAATATTTGACAAAGGAGGCATGAACATACAATGGAGTCAAAACAGTCTCTTCAACAAATGGTGTTGGGGAAAATTGGACAGATACATGCAAAAAAATGAAACTAGATCACTAACTTACACCATACACAAAAATAAACTCAAAATGGATATAGGACTTAAACGTAAGACGGGAAACCATAAAAATACTAGAGGAATCCACAGGCAGAAAAATCTCAGACATGTGCTAAAAGAACTTCCTCACTGATACTGCTCTTAGGGCAATGGAAGCTAAAGAGAAAATAAACAAATGGGACTACATCAAAATAAAAAGCTTTTGCACAGCAAAAGAAACCATCAGCAGAACAACAAGAAAGCCCACCGTATGGGAGAACATATTTGCAAATGTTATCACTGATAAAAGTTTAATCTCCAACATCTACAGGCAACTTATACAACTTAATAAAAGGGAGATAAATGATCCAATAAAAAAATGGGCAACAGACCTAAATAGAATCTTTTCAAAAGAAGACAGAAGGAAGGCCAAGAGACACATGAAAACATGCTCAAAGTCACTAATTATCTGAGAGATGCAAATCAAAATGACAATGCGGTACAATCTCACACCTGTCAGAATGGCTATCATCAACAAATCAACAAACGACAAGTGTTGGCGAGGATGCAAAAGGAACCCTCATGCACTGCTGGTGGGAATGCAGACTGGTGCAGCCACTGTGGAGAACATTATGTAGTTTCCTCAAAAAACTAAAAATGGAAATCCCATTTGACTCAGTGATCCCACTCCTAGGAATTTATCCTAAGAAACTAGAAACACCAATCAGAAAGGATATATGCACCCCTATGTTCATAGCAGCACAATTTACAATAGCTAAGATTTGGAAACAGCCTAGATGCCCATCAGCAGATGACTGTATCAGAAAACTAGGGTACATCTACACAATGGAATTCTATGCTGCCATAAAAAAGAGGGAACTCTTACCATTTTCAGCAACCTGGATGGAACTGGAGAGCATTATGCTAAGTGAAATAAGCCATGTCATTAAAAGAAAAATACCATATTATCTCACTCATTTGTGGATAATAAAGAACATTATAAACTGATGAACAAAAAGATAGATACAGAGGCAGTAAAGCATCAAACAGACTGTCAAAATACAGTGGGAAGTTTAGGGAGAGGTGGGGGAGATAAGAGATCAACCGAAGGACTTATATGCATGCATATAACCATAACCAAAACACTGGGGGGTGAGGGCATGTATGGGAATGGGGTGGAGGTGGGGCAATGGTAAGATATGTACACACATAACACCTTAATAAAAAAATGGAAAAAAATAATAAAATGTAGATCCAAAATCTATAAAACTAAAAGAAAACATAAGCAGTAAACTCTTTCACATTGCTCTTGGTAGTATTTTTTAAATCTATCTCCTCAGGCAGGGGACACAAATGAAAAAGTAAACAAATGGGACTACATCAAACAAAAGTTTTTGCACAGCAAAGGAAATCATCAACAAACAAAAATCACACTGAATGGGAGAAGATATTCAACAATCATGCATCTGATAAAAGAGGTTAATATTCAAAATTTATAAAGTACTCACACAACTCAACACCAAAAACCCAACCCAGTTAAAAAATGGGCAGAGAACCTGAATAAACATTTTCCCAAAGAGGAATACAGATGGCCAACAGACATGAAAAGATGTTCAATGTCATTAATAACAGGAGAAATGCAAATTAAAACCATAATGAGATATCACCTCACTCCTGTCAGAAAGGCTATCATCAATAAGTCAATAAACAAGTGTCAGCCTGGCTAGTGTAGCTCAGTGGTTGAGCATCGACCTATGAACCAGGAAGTCATGGTTCGATTTCTGGTCAGGCCATATCCCTGGGTTGCAGGCTTGATCCCCAGTGTGGGCTGTGCAGGAGGCAGCCAATCAATAATTATCTCTCATCATTGATGTTTCTATCTATCTCTCCTTCTTCCTTCCTCTCTGAAATAAAATAAATATATTTTTAATAATAATAATAATTAAATAAATCAACAAACAAGTGTTGACCAGGATGTGGAGAAAAGGGAACCCTCATGTACTGTTGTTTGGAATGCAAATTAGTGCATATTGGATATTTATCTGAAGAAAACCAAAACATTAATTTGAAAATATATATGTACCCCTATGGTTGTAGCATTATTTATAATAGCCAAGATATAGAAGCAACCTAAGTGTCTATCAATAGATGATTAGATAAAGAAAATGAAAATGTGTTGCATATGTATGATGGAATATTACCTGGCCATAAAAAAAGAATGATGGAATTTTACCTGGCCCTAAACAGTTTGGCTCAGTGGATAGAGAATCAGCCTGTGGACCAAAGGGTCCTGCGTTTGATTCCGGTCAAGGGCATGTACTTTGGTTGCTGGCTCCTCTGTGGCCTGGGCCCTGGTCAGGGTTTGTGTAGGAGGCAACCAATTGATGTGTTTCTCTCACATTGATATTCCTCTCTGTATTTCCCTCTCTCTTCCATTCTCTCTAAAAACCAGTGGGAAAATATCCTCCAGTGAGGATTAGAAAAAAAATCTTACCATTTGCAAGAAGATGGATGAACCCAGAAGGTATTATGCTAAGTTTAATAAGTCAGACAGAGAAAGATAAATATCATATGGTTTCATTTATATGTGGAATCTAAAAACCAAAATAAATAAAACAGAAGAATTAACTAGCAGAAAAAGAAATGATGAAGGGAAAGGTGAAGGGATTAAGAAGTAGAAATTCAGTTACAGAATGGTCATGGGATGTGAATTAAGGCCCAGGGAATATAGTCAATAATCCTATCTAATAAAGAGGGAATATGCTAATTGACCCTCATGCCATCACAAAAATGGTGGCACCCACAGCCAATAAGGAGGGAATATGCTAATTGACTGCCCTGCCTTCAAAGATGGCAGTGCCCACAGCCACAAGATGGCTGGCAGGGGAGGACAGTTATGGGCGATCAGGCCAGCAGGGGAGGGCAGTTAGGGGTGACCAGAGCAGCAGGGGAGGACAGTTGGGGGTGAACAGGCCTGCAGGGGAGGGCAGTTGGGGGCAATCAGGCCGGCAGGGGAGCAGTTAGGCATCGATCAAGCTGGCAGGGGAGTGGTTAGGGGGTGATCAGGCTGGCAGGAAGAAGTGTTAGGAGCAATCAGGCAGGCAGGCAGGTGAATGGTTGGGAGCCAGCAGTCCTGGATTGTGAGAGGGATGTGGGACCCCTCAGGGGATGTCCGACTGCCGTTTTAGGCCCGATCCCAAAGCAAAAAAACCCAGGGATCGGGCCTAAATGGGCAGTCGGACATCCCCTGAGGGGTCCCAGATTGGATAGGGTGCAAGCTGGGATGAGGGACACCACCCCCCCCCCATGCACAAATTTCATGCACTGGACCTCTAGTATTGTAATAACCATGTATGGTATCAAGTACTAGACTAATGAGGGGTCATTTTATCTACAATAATAAAAGCATAATATGCTAATTAGACCAGACATCCTTCTGGACATCCTTCTGGATGGCCTTAAGGAAGAAGCTGGGGCTGCCGGGTCCCAGGTGCCTGCTGGCAGCTGGAGGGAAGCCCGGGTTCTGGGTGCCAGAGGAAAGCCAGTGCTGGCAGCTGGGGGAAGGAAGGCCTACTCTTACACAAATTTCATGCATCAGGCCTCTAGTAAGTTATATAAATGTCTAACTCACTATGCTGTACACCTGAAACTAATAAAATATTGAATGTCAACTATAATTATAAAATAAAATAAAATAAAATATTGCCTTGTGGAGAATAGACAGTAGGAAGACAATGGTGGAAATAGAATAGTTTGGAAGCTGTTGCAATTGCACAAATAAGAGGCATTGATGAAAGAATTAGCCATTGCATTGACTCATAGGCTAATAGAGTAAGAAGTGGCCAGATTTTTTTTATATATTTTAAAAGAAGAGCTGATAAGATTTGCTCAAGAATTTGAGTGCTTCAAGGGTAAATCCAAGGTTTTAGGAGGGAGCATAAGACAGGTTTTGTTACTACTTACTATAATAAGGAAGAGCCATTTGGGGAGGAAAATTTCAGTTTTAATCCTGTTATATTTGGGATATGTATTAGAGATCCAAGTTTCTTTTTCAAGAAGGCAGTTGGATATGTGAGTCTGGAATTCAAAGGAAAGGTCTGGGCTAGAGATATAAATTAGGAATGATCAATATCCCATGCCATTTAAAGGGAAGGAAAGAAAGCTGCATGGACTAAGTTCTGGGACACTAGCATTCATAGATTGGGAAGATGAGGAGGAACCAGCAAAAGAGACTGATGTGGAGCAGTTGGCTAGGTAGGAGGAAAACTGAGAGAAACCAAGAGAAAAAAAAGTGTTTCTGAAGAGGAGATGAACTGTGTCAAATGCTGCTACTAGATTTGATGAGGACTGAGAATTAGCCATTGCATTGATAATAGAAAAATGTGTTTTGATTGAGTGATAAGGGCCAAAGGTCTGACCTCAGTGGTTTTAAGGATGAATGAAAGAGAGGAATTGGATACAGCCAGTATAGGTATTCTATTGTGGGTTTTGCTGAAAGTGTGACAGAATGATGCAGTAATAGCTAGAGATATATATGAGTTCAAGCCTGTTATCTCCTCCTCCTCTTTTTCTCCCTCTTCCTCCTCCTTCTTCTTATGGGAATGCCAGAGGGAATTGTTGATTTAAGAGGGACAATTGATGATGCAGTATAGGGAGTGGACTATTACAGCACATCTGTTTTTGTGTGGGTAGGGGTGGTGATGGAATCCAGTAAATATTGAAAGAGTTGGCCTCGGAGTGAAACTAAGATCAATCACTCATCCATTTTTAATGGGAGTAAATGCAGAGTATAAGGGTCTACAGATGCAGGTAGACTAGGAGACTTTGTGGTAGTAGAAAGTAGAACCTCTTTTCTGACTATTTCTATTGGTAAAATAAGAAACAAGAACATCAGCTGAGGTTAAGGATAGGGATGAAGATTTAGGTTTGAGGGAAAGGAGAAGGTTTGAAATATTAATCGAGAAAAATATGAATGAAACAGAAAGAAGGAAGTGTTTTGGTGCTTCAGACCAGCTTTAAAGGCCCACATGGAGTAAGTAATACAAATTTAAAGTAAGGCCAGTCAGCATGATTTCCTGTGTTTTTCTCCCCAGCCATGTTCAACTGCATAGGCACATGCATGGAGTAAGCAAAAGTGGGATTTGGCTAAGCAAGTATAGCAACACGAGAGAGCTGAGCATGTATGCAGAATAGTAATGAGGTCTCCAGGGACAGGTAGGTTGAGGAAAGGACCACTAGAAGAGGGCATTTCGAGGAACTGAGCAGCCAGGGTATTGGATAAATCATCTATGTATTGACACTGCCAAGTGTTATAACTAGAATAATCTTGAAGAAAGTGACCAGAGAGGTAGAGAAGTCTAATTAAGATGGTGGATAATATGTTGGCCACCATGACTCATGTTGCAACCACTATGGAAAGCAGTCTGGGGATTCCTAAAAAAATTAAGAATAGAGCTACCATACCACTTAGCAATCCTTTTCCCTGATATAGACCCCAAAAACTTAAAAACATGTATTCCTAGTCAGGGCAAATGCTTGGGTTGCAGGCTTGATCCCCAATGAGGGTGTGCAGGATTCAGCCAATCATTGATTCTCTCTTGTCATTGATGTTTCTATCTCCCTCTCCCTTCCTCTCTGAAATCAATTTAAATATACTAGAGGCCCGGTGCACCAGTGGAGTCCCTCGGCGTGGACTGCTGGATCAGGCCAAAACTGGCTTTCCAACATCCCCCCAGGGGTCCCGGACTGTGAGAGGGTGCAGGCCAGGCTGAGGGACTCCACCAGTACATGACCAGGGCCAGGGAGGGACACAGGAGATTGGCCAGCCGGGGTAGGACTGTGGGAGGGCTTCAGGGTTTGTCCAGCCTGTCTCACCCAGTCCTGATTGGCTGGACCCTAGCAGCAAGCTAACCAGTCAGAGTGTCTGCCCCCTGGTGGTCAGTGCATGTCACAGTGAGTGGTTGAGCAGCCTTAGCATATCATTAGCATACTGCGCTTTGATTGGTTGAATGGACGACTGGATGACCAGACACTTAACATATTAGGCTTTTATTATATAGGATTTTTTTTTTTTTTAAAGAATCTACAGAGTCATTGGGCTGAGATTCTGGTGTTGTTTTTTTTCAATCACCAACGGACATAGGTCAGGCCTTAAGCTAATATAATTTTAGGGAGACAGTTTCTGCCATGAGCACACACAGCTCTGTGGGACCTTTCTTCAGCCCGGAGCACAAGAAGCTCTGAGAAGCTGTTTACTCAAGCCAGAGGTACTGCCTAGGCCATGGGAGAGGCAGAGACACTGGGAGAAGAGCGAGCTGGTGAGACTTCTTGGCAGTACCTCCTCCTTCTCTATGAGAACATCATATATAGTGTGGCTTATTGTTTTGTTTGTTTTCTGTTTCCTATACTGTCTGTTACTCAAGGTTTCTTTTTCCTGTGTATTTGGAACTCTGTTTGCAAGACCTCAGGGAAGGGTATAAATGGAAGGCCACATACTACGTCTGTATAAAAATTATAAATAAAGATAACAAATTTTTAGTGAAATGCGTCCTACTCTTCTACCTTGACATTTATATCTTTATAATAACTTGGAAATTCAGGCTCAAATTTATTATGGTAATCATGTTATAATATACAGGGTGGAGCAAAAGTAGATTTATAGTTGTTCATATGAAAAATACTATAATAATAAATAAATAATAATGCAAGAATAAACTGTTTTACATATTCACAACTGTAAACCTACTTTTGCTCCACCCTGGAAAATGTATCAAATCAACATGTTGTGCACCTAAACTTACACAGTGTTACATGCCAGCTATATCTCAGTGAAAAAAAAAATCAAATTTAGGATTCTTTGAGGGAAGGGGCTGAGGACTGACCTTTCAGTATAGACCCTTACTGAAGCCCACATGATTTCAGAACTATATCTCCACACTCAGCCATGCCTGGTGTCCCCACAGTTAGAGTCTCTCCAGAAACTACACCTCCAGTTTTCTACCTGAGTGCTTTAAGGCCAGTCCCTGGGCTACTGTGGTTTGGCTGGCAGGTCTGGACATCTATATACTTCTCTGCCTAACTTTTATCTGAATCTTCTGCTTTCACCCCCACCTGAACTCTGCTCCATGCCCTTAAACTTCTCATCAATTCAGCTTTTTACTAGTACTTGCTTCTGGGTCCCACATCCACGTTTACCTTTCACAAGTCTTGTTCATCAGCTTTCCAGCTTTCAAAATCTTTTTTGCTGTCATCTCTTCTATAATTCTTTTTGCACTGCCAGGTTTATGCTTAATTTAAAACAAAACAAAACTGTCATTTTGGGAACTTTCCAGAACACTCCGTGAGAGGTGGAAAAGTGGCGAGTGGCGGCTACCTGAGCTGTGCGTAGCAACTTGCTCTCTCCTGCTCCTCCACACCTGCCTCAGCTTGCTCACCAGCTGTCAAAAATGGTGAAAGAAACCACTTACTATGATGTTTTGGGAGTCAAACCCAATGCCACCAGGAAGAATTGAAAAAGGCATATAGGAAGCTGGCCTTAAAATACCACCCTGATAAGAATCCAAATGAAGAAAAGTTTAAACATTTCTTAAGCTTACGAAGTGCTCTCTGATGCAACGAAAAGGGAATTACATGACAAAGGAGGAGAACAAGCAATTAAGGAAGGTGGAGTGTGTGGTGGTTTTGGTTCCCTCATGGGCATCTTTGATATGCTTTTTAGAGGAAGAGGAAGGATGCAGAGAGAAAGGAGAGGTAAAAACATTGTGCATCAGCTCTCCATAACCTTAAAATACTTATATAATGGTGCAACAAGAAAACTAGCTCTGCAAAAGAATGTGATTTATGACAAATGTGAAGGCCGAGGTGGTAAGAAAGGAGCAGTAGGGTGCTGTCCCAATTGCCAAGGTTCTGGAATGCAAATAAGAATTCATTAGATAGGACTGGAATGGTTCAGCAAATTCAGTCTGTGTGCATGGAGTGCCAGGACCATGGGGAATGGATCAGGCCTAAAGATAGATGTAAAAGCTGCAACAGAAGGAAGATAGTTTGAGAGAATAAGATTCTAGACATTCATATTGATAAAGGCATGAAAGATGGCTGGAAGATAACATTCCATGGTGAAAGAGACTAAGAACCAGGACCGGAGCCAGGAGATATTATCATTGTGTTAGATCAAAAGGACATGCTGTTTTCACTCAATGAGGAGAAGACCTTTTCATGTGTATGGATATACAGTTGGTTGAAGCATTGTGTGGCTTCCAAAAGCCCATAGCTACTCTTGACAACCGAACCATAGTCATCACCTCTCATCCAGGTCAGATTCTCAAGCATGGAGGTATAAGTGTGTATTAAATGAAGGCATGCCAATTTATCATAGTCCATGTGAAAAGGGTCATCTAATCATCAAATTTATGGTAAACTTTCCTGAGAATGGCTTTCTTTCTCCTGATAAACTCTCTTTGCTGGAAAAACTCCTACCTGAACAGAAGGAAGTAGAAGAGACTGATGAAATGGACCAGGTGGAAACCGGTGGACTTTGATTCAGATCAAGAAAGATGGCGCCATTACAATGGAGAAGCATATGAGGATGATCAACATCATCCTAGGGGTGGTGTTCAGTGTCAGACTTCTTAATGGGGCCAGTGAATAACACTCACTGCTGGCATTATATATACAGTAGTGAATGAGTGAAGGACTGTAATCACAATATGCTCACTACTTGCTATAGCTTTTGTTTAATAGTCAAGTATAGTAGTGTTTTAAAAGTTAAAATGAAGGGTAAACTCAAATTTAAAAAACTGTCATTTTAGTAGACTTTTTGTAAGATAGCTGAAATAAATATGTTTCTTTAACTTTGATTGGAATTATTAACCCTTCTTTTTCATTGGTGCCAACCTTCTTATCATTATGATGACTACAGTGAGCTACTGCATTGGGATATATGATGACCATATACTCTTTAAAATGAGAAATACTTGGAGTCTCTATATTTCAACACAGTACAAGTTTTTAAATGTTTTTCACTGACCTGATTCAATGACTGAATCATTTGGTTTATTTAAGCATAGTAGTTAAGAAGGCTGAGTCAAATGTGGTTTGATTTTCCAAACTTTCTAAGTAGTGTAGTAGATATTTATCTTGTGTATCTGTCTGTAATATACCACCATATTCTGGCAATCAATTTAATTTTCCATTGGGAACTACCCCCTCCCACTCTCTGTCCATGTGTTTGAATGGGCCTAGGTCTGGAAGATGCACATGATTCAGCTTGGTTAAAATATAGGATTCACCCTCTGACTGCAGTGGTTCATTCAGGGATGAGTACCTGATCCAAACCAGTTCAACATAGCACCTAGAACTTTTTTTTTTTTTTTTTTTTTTACAGGTGTTCCTCTTTTATTTTTCCCTATAGCTCCCCTCCACCTGATTCCCCACCCCACCCCATGCCCTTACCCCCCGCCACTGTCTTCATCTTTAGGAGTAAGATTTTTGTCCAATCTCTTCCCGCACCCCTCACACCTGCTTCCCCTGAGAATCGTCAGTCCACTCCCTTTCTATGTCCCTGATTCTATTATATTCACCAGTCCATTCTGTTCTTCAGATTTTTCATTCACTAGATTTTTAGATTCACTTGTTGGTAGGTATGTGTTTGATGTCATTTTGTTGTTCATAATTTTTGTCTTTATCTTTTTCTTCTTCTTCCTCTTCTTAAAGGATACCCTTCAGCATTTCGTGTAATCCTGCTTTGGTGGCGATGAACTCCTTTAGCTTTCTCTTGTCTGTGAAGCTCTTTATCTGACCTTCAACTCTGAATGATAGCTTTGCTGGGTAGAGTAATCTTGGTTGTAGGTTCTTGCTGTTCATCACTTTGAATATTTCTTGCCACTCCCTTCTGGCCTGCATAGTTTCTGTTGAGAAATCAGCTGACAGTCGTATGGGTACTCCCTTGTAGGTAATTAACTGTTTTTGTCTTGCTGCTTTTAATATTCTCTCTTTGTGTTTTGCCCTTGGCATTTTAATTATGATGTGTCTTGGTGTGGTCCTCTTTGGATTCCTCTTGTATGGGGTTCTGTGCGCTTCCTGAACTTGTAAGTCTATTTCTTTCACCAGGTAGGGAAAGTTTTCTGTCATTATTTCTTCTAATAGGTTTTCAATATTTTGCTCTCTCCCTTCTTCTGGCACCCCAAAAATTCGGATGTTGGTTCGCTTAAAGTTGTCCCAGAGGCTCCTTACACTATCTTCATATTTTTGGATTCTTTTTTCTTTTTGTTTTTCTGGTTGGATGTTTTTTGTTTCCACATATTTCAGATCTTTGGTTTGATTCTTGGGGTACGTTGATCTACAGTTGAGTTTCTGTATATTCTTTATTTCAGACAGTGTATGCTTCATTTCTGACTGATCCTTTTCCATTTTTTTGGCATTCTCATTAAGCTCCTTGAAGGTCTCATCAAGTTTCTCAGTGGTTTTAAGAAGATTCTTGAGTAACCTTATACATGTGGTTCTGAACTCTATGTCATCCAGTAGTTTGCTTTCCTCCGTTTCTTTCATTCGTGACATGTTTCTTTGTTTCTGCATTTTGGCTGCTTCCCTGTGTTGATGGAGTGGCTTTGTGTGGTAGGTGACCTATAGGGGGCAGTGGCTCAGCCTCCCCAATCTCCTGATGTGGATGCTCTTGGTACACCCCTTTGTGGGCTGAGTGCAAAGTCTTGGTGCAGTTAAGCCTTAATTGCTGTTGGTACGCTGGAAGGAATTGACCTCCAGGCCAATTAGCTATGAGCACTCCCTGTGTCTATAATGGAAGAACTGCTGCGCTGAAGACATGCTTATGGGGCAGGACTTGTTTCAGTGAGGCTTTGGTGCTCACTGAGTCTGCCTCTTGAATGTGTCACTTATGGATGTGAGGAGTTGAAATCTGGTATCTCACACTGACCACTAGGTACACTGGCTTCTGGATCTCCAATGGGGTGCAGGTCAGCTACTGTCTGAGGCCACTCAGCAGGAGCTACAGTGAGAGCTGCAGTTTTCTCCTCTTTGCTTGGGGTTTGGAGGTTTTGGAGCTGTCTGACCCAGGCTGCAAGTTTGCTAGGTTAAGGTGTGATAGGGCAGGCCTTTCTTATGCTAATTGAGCTGCTTGGAGCTTGGGTGGGTTTGTAGGGCGGGGCCTCAGGGTGTCACTAGGTTAGGGCGTGGCAAACAGCAATGGCAGCTAGTTAGCCGGCTCTGAGTCTCCAAAGGCATCCGCGAGTCCTGTGCCCCAGTGCCGTAAACAATTATTCCTGCGCGCAGCTCTGCAAGCAAGCCACCCTCTCTGGCAGACAGTCCAGCTTCTCCCCGTAGGAGTTTGGGTCCCCCGCATCTCCCCAGAGACTGGATTTCAGAGTAATCGGGGGCTTATCTCCGTTCGGGTTGAAAAAAGCAATGCACCCAGTTGCCCGCAGCCAGCCGGGATCACGCACCTCCGTACCTCAGCTTTTCAGCGCTCATGCACGTCTCAATGCTCTTTTCTCTTTCCTTCTAGTTGTAGAACTTCCACTCAGCCAGCTTTCCCGTGGTTCTGGGTGATAGACGTTTTGTCTTTTAGTTGCAGTTTAAATTGTTGTAGGAGGCAGCAGTTTAGGTGTTTACCTACGCCGCCATCTTGGATTCTCTCCAGCACCTAGAACTTTCATTGGAACTCTTCAGGAAGATATAATTTTTCTTAATATGGTCACTAAGCTGGAAGGCTTTCAGGCCAAAGATGCTGGTGGCCTTGCTGCCCCCATGTAGGCAAATACTTGTGAACGAATAAAGAAAAGGACACAGAAAAATTGAGATTGAAATCTGATGATGTTGCTTGTTGCTAGAGACCCTAGGTCCATCAATGCCTGAAAAATCTGTCCTTGGACATTCTATGAACCAATGAATTTTCAATTGTTGAAAACTAGTTTGTATTGGGTTTCTGCTTTGTGCAACCATAGAGGTCATAACCAAAGTAGAATATATACAAGGCCTTGGATGTGTGTGTGTGTGATAGAGAGAAAGAGAATATGAATTCCAAAGAAATCATTGCTCTTACTTTCTTAACTATAAATATAATGCCATTGTACTTGTAGAAATAAGTAAAGCTAAGTTGTTCATATGAATATGGACTTTTTATGTGTGAATAAAATAAGAAAGCATGATGCTAGAGGTATGACTCTTAATAGAGTTCTTTTCAAAGCCTTTGAGGATGATTTCATCTAATGCTAACAGCTCACAGGGGAATTTCAGAGGGTAAAAAAAAGTGAACATTACATGATTCCACCAGATGTGGGATAAAAGAATAATTTTAGAATTTAAATAACTAAAGAGTGCCTCTGGTGTGCTTCTAATGTTTCAGTATATGCAAATTAGATTTTATATAGTGCATTGAATAATATGGCCAACAATGGAGTGAAATCTATCTTTAATTGAAAGCAGAAATAGAGGAAAGCTGGGATTGGAAAGCATAATTTCCAGTTCTAACAAAAGCTGTTTACACTGTGTATTAAAAATAGGCCATAATTTTTAAAAAATCATAGGGAGATCAGTAGAAAGGAATTTATTTCAAGGAATGAAAGCAGATTGAGAGACAGAATAAAATTCTATATATTTGGCAATCATTCAAATGTAAGAAAAATTATTATGCACAATTTAAAAAATTGTCTATAACAAAGCAATTAATAGGGAAAGGAATGAAATATTGCTAGATTGGGAAGCAGAATTGATAGAAATACTATCAGAACAGCATTTTGACATGGATTTGTGCTCCAAAATAATTTAAAATTACATTTTCTGCAGTTTTTGCATAAGATATCAGATTGGACTCATAATCCAAGCAAACATAACACTGACACCTAATTCTCAGGCTATGGAACACTTCTGCTTCTCCCACATCTCATCACTACATTACTAAAGGCCTGTTTACGACAGTTTCATTTACCCAGTACTTTGTACTAAACTATAAAGAAAGAAATATAAGATGTAGCAAAAGAAAGAAAACACAATTTGAAAATATAGAACAAGAATCAGACTCAGATATGGTAGGAGGTGCTGGAATAATCATATTGGAAATTTAAAACAACTGTGATTAATATACTAAGAGCTCTAATGGATAAAGTAGAGAGAAAGTAAGAACAAGAAGGCAATGTAGGCTGAAAGATGGAAATTCTAAAAAAGAACCAAAAAGAAATCATAGAGATTAAAGTGACAGTAACACTATAACAGGAATGAAGAGTGACTTCAATGGGCTTTTTAGTAGACAGGACATAGCTGAGGATAGAATCTCAGAGCAGGATATATCAGTAAAATGCTCAAAAACAAAAGATCCAAGAGAACAAATACCGAAATAAAACTAGAACAGAATATCCAAGAACTGTGGGAAAACTATAAAAGGTACAATAGATGCATAATAGGAATACCAGAAGAAGAGATAAAGGAACAAATAAGGAATGAGAAGAAACATTTGAATCCAAAATTACTAAAAATTTCCCCAAATTAATGTCAGGCACCAAACTACAGATCCAGAAGGTGTCAGAGCACACTACTCCGGATAAATGAAGTAAACAAACAACAAAAACACAGTCTCATTTTCAAACTATAGAAAAATCAAAGATTAAGGAAAAATCCTGATGAAAGCCAGTGGGAAAAAAACACTTTACCTATATAGCAGCAAATATAAGAATTACATCTGACTTCTCCTCAGAAACCACGCAGGCAAGAAAAGACTGGAGTAAAATATTTAAATAATTAAAAGAAAGAGAAAAAAAAACAACACCCTACCCACCTAAAATTCTGTACCCTGTAAAATTATCCTTCAAAAGTGAAGGGATAATAAAGACTTTCTCAGATAAAATTAAGGAGATTTATTGTCATTATATTTGCAAAACAATGTTGAAAATTCTTTAGAGAGAGAAAAAAAGATATAGATCAGAAACTGAGATCTACATAAAATAAAGAAGATTAGCTAAGAAGGAATAAGTGGAAGTAAACTAATAACTTTTTTTTTATTCTTTAAGGATATAACATATAACAGTTTTTTCCCAAATAATTAAGGCAAGGAAACCAAAAGCTGTGTCTTTGAAAAAAATCAACAAACTTGATAAAGCTCTTACCCAGCTAACTAAGAAAATAAAGAGAAAACACAAATTACTAATATTAGAAATGAAAGAGGAGACATCACTACAAATACTATGGACATTGAAAGGATAATAAGGAATACTATGAATAAGTTTATAATCACAATTTTGATAACCTAAATGGACCAATTTCTTGAACAACACAATCTGCCAAAATTCACAAGAATAAACAGACCACCTGAATAGGCCTATATCTATTAAAGAAATTGAATCAATAATTAATAATCTTCCAAAACAGAAAACATCAGTCTCAGATGGATTAATGATGAATTTTACCAAACATTTAAGGAATAAATTATACCAATTCTCTACAGTTTCTTTCAGAAGATAGAAGCAGAAGGCACACTTCTTAACTCAGTCTATGAGGCCAGCATTTCCCTAATATCAAAACCAGACAAAGGCATTATAATAAAACTACAGAACAAAATCTCTCATGAACATGTATGCAAACTTCCTCAATAAAATACTAGTATTATCGAATCAAATCCAGTAATGTATACAAAGAATTACATACAAAAACCAGTGGGATTTATCCCAGTTATGCAAGACTGGTTCAACATTCAAAAATCAATTAATGTAATCAATCACATCAATAGGCTAAAAAAAAAAATCCCATGATGGTATCAATAGACTTAGGAAAATCTTATAACAAAATCAAGTACCTATTCAGGATCAAAATTCTCAGTAAACTAGGAATAAAGGGAACTTCCTTAACTTAATGAAGAACAGCTACAAAAAAAACCTATAGCTAATGTCATACTTAAAGGCAAAATAATATTTCTTACTCAGATCAGAAATAAGGCAATGACATTCCCTCCTAGTACTTCGTTTATTTATTTATATTTTATATATTTTTTATTTTGGGGAGAGAGAGAGAAACATCAATGATGAGAGAGAATCATTGATCAGCTGCCTCCTGCACTTCCCACACTGGGGATGGAACCCGCAACCCATGCATGTGCCATGACTGGGAATTGAACCATGACGTCCTGGTTCATAGGTTGACGCTCAATCACTGAGCCATACTGGCCAGGCCTAGTACTGCTTCATAAACATTACACTGGGCATGCTAGCTAATGCAATAGGACCAGAAAAGGAAATAAAAAGTATATAGATTAGGAAAAAAGAAATGAAACGCTTGTTTGTAGGTGACATGACTGCTCTTTCAGAGAAAAACTGAAATAATGACTCAACAACAAAAATTCCTGGAACTAATAAGTGATTATGGCAAGTTTGTAGGATATAAAGTTAATAAACTAAAGTCAATTGATTTCCTGTATACCTGCAATGAACAAGTGGAATTTGAAATTAAAAACATGGTGCTATTTACATTAGCATCCCAAAATATTAAATACTTAGATATAAGAAAAATATATGTACAAGATTTATATGCAAAAACTATAAAACTCTGATGAAAATAATCAGAAGAACTAAATAAATGGAGATATATTCCATATTTATAGATAGGAAAATTCAATAATGTCAAGGTATCAGTTTTTTCCAACTTCACCTATAGATTTAATACAATTCCAATCAAAACCCTATGAAGTTATTATGTAGACATTGATAAACTGATTCTAAAACTTATACCAATAGGCAAAAGACTAAGAATAGCCAATACTATATGGAGGAATAAAAACAAGCTGAAGGACTGACACTATCTGACTTCACAACAATATAAAGCTACAATAATCAAGGTCGTATAGTATTGTTGTAATACTAGAGAGAAAGATGAATGAAACAGAATAGAAAGCCCAGAAATAGTCCCACATGATATTTGGCAAAGGAGCAGAGGTAATATGATGGAAGAAAAAATAAACTTTTCAGCAAATGGAGCGGAACAACTGGACATCACATGAATCTAGACAAAGATGATATACCCTCCACACAAAGTTAACTCAAAATGGGTCGCAGATCTAAATGTAAAATGCAAAACGATAAAACTTTTAGAACAGAAAATCTGAATGACTTGGGATTTGGTGAAGACTTAAAATACAATACAAAAGATATAATCCATGAAAAAAAGTAATCAGTAATTGAATTTCATTAAGAATAAAATCCTTGATCAAGAGAATGAAAAGACAAACCACAGACTAGGAGAAAATATTTGTAATAGACATATCAGATAAAGGGTTATTACTTCAAATACACCAAGAACTCTTAAAACCGAACAATAAAAACAAACAACCTGATTTAAAAATGAGCCAAAAACCTCACTGAAGAAGATATACAGATGACAAATTAGGATATGACAAGATGCTCCACATCATATGTCATGAGGGAACTGCAAGTTAAACCACAGGCATCCATTAAAATGGCCAAAATCCAGAACACTGACAGCACCAAACGCTGGTGAGGATGTGGAACTCGTATTCATTGCTGGTGGAAATTCAAAATGATACAGCCCCTTTGGAAGACAATTTGGTGGTTTCTTATAAAACTAAACATAGGCTTAACTTATGATTCAGCAGTCATGTTCCTTGGTGTCTAGCCAAAGGAGTTGAGAATTTATGTTCACATAAAAACCTGCATACAGATGTTTATTGAAGCTTTATTCGTAATTGCCAAAACTTGGAATCAACTAAGATTTCCTTAAGTAAGTGAATAGATAAATAAGCTGTGGTACATTCAGATAAAGGAATATTATTCAGTGCTAAAGAGAAATGAGCTATCAGGACATGAAAAATATGGATGAAACTTTAGTACATATTACCAAATGAGAGAAGACCATCTAAAAAAGTTACATACTGTTTGATTCCAACTTTATGACATTTTGGAAAAGACAAACCTATGGAGACAGTATAAACATCAGTGGTTGCCAAGACTTAGGGGGAAGGGAAGGAGAATAGGTGGAATATAGGATTTTTAGGGCAGTGAAACTATTCTGTATGATACTATAAAGGTGGATGCATGTCATACTTTGAAAATACTCTGTATGATATTATAATGATGGATTTATATCATTATATATTTGTCCAAACTCATAGAATGTACACCAAGAGTGAACTCTAATGAAATTGAGTCTGAGTGATAATGATATATCAATGTAGGAACATAACTGTAACAAATGTATCACTCTTGTGGGGAATGTTGATAATGGGGTAGGGTATACATGTGTGAAGACAGCAGCATATGGAAAATCTCTGTATTTTCTGCTCAATTTTGTTGTGAACCTAAAATTCCTCTAAAAAGTGAAATCTATTAAAAGATATTTAAAACTTAAAAATATATATCCCTTTACCCTGAAAAACTATGTTCATGAATTTATCGAAAGAAAATAAAGACTTCTGTTCTGGGATGTTAATCATGGAGTTATATGATAAAGTAAGTAGTCTAAATATCTAACATTTAGTAACTGGAAACTGGTTAAGTAAATTATGATATATCCACAATGCTCTTCTTAAAATTATGGTGTAAAAATATTCATTGATAGCCTTGGCTGAGTGGCTCAGTTGGTTGGAGCATTGTACACCATATGGTCACGGGTTTGATTCCTGGTCAGGACACATACCTAGGTTTCATATTGATTCCCGGTTGGGGTGCATATGGGAGGCAACCTATTGATGATTCTCTCTCTCTCTGTTTCTATTCTTCTTTCTCTTTTTCTAAATATCAATAAAAACATATCCTCAGAGGAGGACTAAAAAAATTTCATTGATATAGGAAAATACCTGTGACTTACTAAATTCATTCAGTCAGCCAGGCTGGTGTGGCTCAGCAACTGAGCATCGATCCAGGAACCAAGAGGTTGCCAGTTCCGATTCTGGGTCAGGGCACATGCCGGGTTTGTGGGCTCAATACCCTGTGGGGGTGTGCAAGAAGCAGCCAATAGAGATGTTTTTCTCTCATCGATATATCTATCTCTCTATCCTTCTCCCTCTAAAAATCAATAAAAACATATTTAAAAAATAAATAAGTTCATTTAGTCAACAAATGGTTTACTGACACAGAACATATGTGTTTATTTAACAGGTATATTTCAAGAATGGATTGACTATAATGTCACATGGTAGAGACAGATGATTAGTGTTGAAATTTTTCACATCTTTCTTAAAAGTGATTCATCCTTCCTTATTTATTTACTGAACTATTCATTTAGTCCCTAAGTCCCTAGGGTTTTAAAACATGTTAAGAAACTCTTTCAAAAATTGATTTCAATTGCAGTTTACATTTAATATTATTTTGTATTAATTTCATGTGTACAGCATAGTGGTTAGACAATCATATACTTTACAAGTTGTTACATTGATATTTCCAGTACCCACCTGGAATACATAGTTATTACAATACTAGAGGCCTGGTGCACGAATGCATTGGCGGGGTCCCTCTGCCTGACCTGCAGGGATCGGGCCAAATCCAGCTCTCCGACATCCCCTGAGGAGTTCTGGAGTGCGAGAGGAGAGGGCAGTTCTTGCATGATGCACCCCGAAATCGGGCTTCCTCCTCTCTGGTTCCTGCGCCACCTGAGAACCGCAGCTGCCAAGTCACTGTAGCTCGCAGCTCCTGTGTTAAGCGTCTGCCACCTGGTGGTCAGCACGTGTCAAAGCTACTGGTGGGAGCATCTGCCTCCTGGTGCCATTGCACATCATAGCTACCGTCAGACTGTCAAACGGTAGGACAGTCAGGCTTTTACATATATAGATTATTGACCTATATTTCCTATGCTGTACTTTACAACCCTGTGACAATTTTGTAACTACCAATCTGTACTTCTCAACATCTTCACCTTTTTCATCTCATTCCCCCACCCTCTCCCCTCTAGCAACCATCAGTCTGTTCTCTGTATATATGAGTCTGTTTCTGTTTTGTTTGCTTGTTTATATTGTGAGAAACTCTTTGACACCCTTCCAAGAAGGTGAATTCCTATTTACCTTTTCCATGAACGTGAGCTGGTTCTAATGATTCATTTCTAATAAATAAAATGTGGTAGAAGTGATGATGTGGACTTCCAAGGCTGTCATAGAAGGTGGTACAGTATAAAGCCTTGGGAAACCTAAGTCAATGTAAGAAATTCAGCTCACCTGAAACTACCACGTGGAGACACCATGAGGACAGAGCACACAGAAAATAAGAGATGCCAAGGACACCAAGTTGTCCAGCCCCAGCTCTTTGTCTTCCAGCCTAGGCACCAGGCAGGTAAGCGGGGGACTCTTCAGACAATGCCTGATCCAGCCTTTGAGCCACCTTCCCTGGCTGACACTGAGTGGAGCAAAGACAAACTGTTCCATCAAACCCTGATCAAATTGCAGATTTGTAAGCAAAATACATGTTGTTGTTGTAAACGCCCCTTAGTTTGGAGGTGATTTGTTATTCAGACTTGGATAACTGGAACAAAGTTTTACCTGTCAGGCACGTTACAATCTTATGTACAAATCTACAAAGGTATGATATCTCTCTCCCTTGCTCTCTCTCCCCTGCCCATAAAACAAAAACATGTTGGTAAGATTGTTTTTTGGGTGGAAATTCCTTTGTGCTTTTCTGTGATATACAGATTGGTAACTCATTTATTACCTCTATCATTAGAGACTAACTCAACAAATGAGTAGCTGAATAAACAAATAGAAAAAGATGAATCACTTCTGTAAAGGCCATGATAATCTTCTAACACTAATTACCTGTTTACAGGGTGACACATTATAGGCCACTTCATTCTTGAAACATGCTCATTAAAGTGCACTTCTGTGATAGTCTCAGTGTATACTGAGCTCCCTGGCTTCACAGACCCTGCATTCTCAACGCAGGAAACACGACCTGGGAGGAAAGAGACACAACTCCAGGTGGCTATTTAGTAAGTTGTACCCAGTGGAACTGACATCAAATCTGTTTTCATCAATATTCGGGTGTTTTGAAAAAAATAAATAGGCTGCCTCTGGGTTCTGGATATTTATAATCATGCTCTTCATTTTTCATGTCATGACGCATGGAAAAGAGAAGTCCACAAAGCTCAGATGGATGCCTACAGTGCTTTCCCCAATGACCCATGCCAGGAGAAGATTTCTGGGAAGATAATCATCTGTCTGCTTTATATGCATTTCAGATGCTTCTTTCATAGAGGGGAAAATATGAAAATAGCTGTAGCTTCTTGACTGTTTGGGCAGTGATTATGCGGAGTGTTTGGTTGGTGATGACATTTGCTTTCTATTTCCACATCAAATAAGGCAGTCAAACATGTTGAGGAAGCTGCTCTTAGTAAAGAATAATTAACATTTTTGTCCCTGGGGAAAGATGTCAAGGATAAAAGAGGCCTGGATTTGGTCTAGAAACATCAGGCTATTCTTGTAGTAACCTGTGAAAGTCTGTTGCATCTTATTACTGTGTCAGGATGAGGGCCAAAAGTAGACAAATAAGAGTATAAAATTTATCTTTGCTTTCAGAACTCTGGAATATGTCCATTTTAATAATGTTTGAGGCAAGGGAGAGCTGGTTTCCCAGCCCAGTTATAAATAGCTTGATCTTTAGTCCAAGTTCAAGCTGCAAAAGGTCTTTGGGCATCCACTGACCAGCTGTGCCCAGCCTCTGCATCACAGCAGTGCCCCTTCCCCCACCCCCTGTCTTTCGTTACCTTACTATGAAAACGTTGGCTGTAGTGTGACATCAAATGCTCTGGAGGATGACAGCATTCACTTTCACGCATTTAGTGCCAGACACTACTTTGCACATATTAAATCCTTACTTTACTTTCCCAATAGCCTTGTGAGGTAGAAAACACCTTTATCCCCATTTTACGGAAGAGAAAGCTAGAGCAATGAGAGAATATTGCCTAAGATCATCCAGCCAGTATGTGGCAGAGATAGGATTATAAAGATAGAAATAATAAATATGCTATCGTATTGTCAGTACTTACTTTGTAGCAGGCTCTTTGCTAGACACTTTATGTGTATTAAAGAAAAATATCTGAACCTTGGAAATAAGGCAAAATGATGACTGCATGCCTTTTCATGCTGGGACATTGTCTAACAGGACATCCCCCGCCCCCATCACCCCAAGGGTTATCTAATTCTCTAGCAATGCACCTTTGTTTGACCTTCTTTTTACTATTAATTTCAGGCCCAGATGAATTTAGATGCCAACTTGTAGCACATTGATACATTTCAAAAAATTTTTGGATGGTAGAGATGCAAATCATTTTTATAGAAAATGTAATCCCAAGTATTAAGTTTTATTACCTGGTAGAATAGTAACCAGTTTTATAAATAATTTGGCAATCTTATTCCAGCACTTCCATTTATAATGTAAATTAGGCTCCCATAATCCTTTATATTAGCTCTGTCATCCTGCTGGTTTCCTCATTAGTAAGCTAAATAACTTTTTGTCTTATGTTTACTATAAGTTTGGAGGATGTGAGAATAAACAAGTCATCTTTTCTGTCAAAGAAGGGAGTTTAGGCAGCTGTTGTTTTGGCCCACGTGACTTGCAGCTCCCCTGGGGGCCACCATTTTGAAATGGCAAAGGTCAACCCCTCCCTTTTTCCTTTGAATTAGCCAATTGCATAAGACTGTGAGCCTAAGCTCTTCCAATCAAGGGACAGAGGTCGTGCATCAGACATAAAACCCAGTAGACTGCCCTCTCAGTGTGTGTGCTGCCAGACCCTGAGTGTGCACACTCTCCTGCAGGCAAAGACATTTGTCTTGTGGTCTGGCTCTCAAGTATCCTTTGTGTTCTGCCAGGACCCCTGGTTTTGGGGCTCACCTTATGTCTAACCAAGGAGAGTCATGTCTTTAACATTTTCCAAATTAAACTATTTAACTCCCACAAAATCCAGTGAAGTAGACAATGTTGTTTTCTCTGTTTTACAAAGAACCAGAGGATTGAAGACATCAAATAACTAGCCCAAAGTTTCACATTAATAAGGAAAGGAGCTAGACAGAGACGCAAGGCTGCCTACTCCACAGGCTGTATTTCACTCAAGGTTCTCAACTCCCTGCATGCTGAGTCACTGAGGGCTGGGCCTTATTCTATCCATTTATATAAAAAAGCCAGAATAAGCTTTCATACCAAAATATATTTCACAAATAATCTTAAACCTTATTGGAATAAGATGGTATATAAAATTAAAAAAAAATAAAGGGAAATTGTCCACCTCCAGATGTAATCTATAGATCTGGCTTTGAAGCTCTCATTTCTGCTAAAGGCTTCAAATGTTCTAAAGGCCAGACTTTTCTTTAAAATTAATTGGAGTTGAGAAAAGTAGTCATGTTCAGGATAATGATCTAACTAACATAATGTTCTTACTTAGTTCTTATTAAAGATAAGAACTCTGTGGTCACTAAGCCCTAGCTTGGAGTCCTTACTCTCAATTCCAGATTAGTAACAATCTTTCTATTAGAAAATGAGAATGTTTCTCTTTTTATTTTCCATGTTTGGTTTTGCCTGGCCTGGCTGTTGTTCTCTCCCCAGTGCTTTGGAATCTATAACTAGTTAACTATTATATTAATGTTCTCAGATTCTGTATAGTAGAATAATCTGAAGTGCTGTTAAAAATTCAAATTCTTGGGTTTTGCCTCAGATTATACCACTTAAACTTATTTTATGAATTAGTCTCATTTCTAAATTTTTAAAAAGATTGTATAATGAACAATCTTTTGTTGATTCAATTCTAAATTTGAAGACACATTCTTATTGAAACTGTTTTGACTCTAAGTCATGAGTAAGGTGAATCAGAATTACTGGAGCCAGGTATATGAACTATTTTTTAAAACCCTAGGTGATTCTTATACACACTCATTAAGTGGTTTGGTTAAAATTCTAGTCCTTTATTTATTGGAAAAATTATTTCTCAATTCTGCATCCTAAATTTGTCATTTATTTAAACAGAAATGATAGCATTTGCCTTACAGACAGTGAATGGTTGTAGCTAGAGTTGGAAGATGCTGGTCAAACTTCTATGAAAGTTGGTAGGGACAAGGTCCTGAAATCTCTCAGGAGGGAATAATTAGGGTTTGGGCTTGGGCCACTCTGCAAGGCAGAATTGAATTGCTGGGTTTAGAAAAAAAGAATGAGCATGAAGTGATATCAAGAACTATCCTATCTAATAAAAGAGTAATATGCAAATTAACCATCACTCTGCAACAAAAATGTCGGCACCCATAGACACCCCGCGCCGCCTATATCCCCTCCCCCCCTCAGCGATCAGCTCCCTTCCGCAGCTGGGGGTGTAGGCCTGGGAGGCAGCTGGGCCCCTAAAGCTGTCCCTTCCCAGTGGCAGCCTGGGGTGTCAGCCTCCAAAAGGCCTGCACCCCCATAGGAGTGATCCTCCCCACACACACCTATCGCCTTGGAAATTCCCTTGCCCCTAGCAGAGTGATTGGACATGTTGGGAGGGGGGTATCTGGGTGATGCTGCCCAGCAAACCTCTCCCATTGGGTAGAAACTTCTGACCAGGTTAGGGAGGTAAATGGGTTTTGTTTAAAATCTAGAAACTGCAATGGAAATGTCTGAGGTAGGGTTTCACATCGGAAGTAACTTACAACTAATTTCTGAAGGCAAATGGAGACATTGCAATTACATTACTGGAGAGTACCCCGAGGTCCAGAGGTTGGCTCTGCAAGGGCGGTGGTGGGTGCTCCCCACCCTGGTTCTTCAGCACCTTGGGCAGGGCTTGAGCCCACCCAGGAAGGCCTTTTCCCCTACAGTTTTCACCAAGACAGGGATATTTTGTAGACGTGAGTAAGAAGTGTCCACGCACAAGTCCTGAAGATGCCGGGGCCAGCAGAAATGACAAACAAACCGGGAAAAGAGCAAAACCAGAAACACCACCAATCCCAACATACACATCTTTTTCTTCAGATGACGGTGTGTTTCCCTCTTCTTCGTCTTCTGGAAACAAGACAGATTCAAGTACTGACGAGTCTACCAACGAAAAAGTTAAGAGAAAGAGAGGACAGAAAAGGAATAAAAGGAAAAAAGAAAGAAAGGACAAAAGATGAAACATCCAGAAAAAGAAAGAGAAGGGAAAAACAACCACATGATATCAGCTTTCCAAGGTCTCATGAAATTCCTGTTTAAGGAGTTTATTTTATGACACTTTTAGTTTGGGTTTACATTTTTACTGGTTTGTCAAGACCACAGCAGGTACACTGTCCAATATGTTAAAGAAAAAAACCCTATCTAATAAAGAGGGAATATGCAGGGGAGGGCATTTGGGGGTGACCGGGCTGTCAGGGGAGGGCAGTTGGGGACAATCGGGCAGGCAGGGGAACAGTTAGGCATCAATCAGGCTGGCAGGAGAGTGGTTAGGGGGTGATCAGGCTGGCAGGCAGAAGCAGTTAGGGGCAATCAGGCAGGCAGGCGAGCAGTTAGGAGCCAGCAGTCCTGGATTGTGAGAGGGATGTCCGACTGCCTGTTTCGGCCCGATCCTACTGGGTCCCAGATTGGAGAGGGTGCAGGCTGGGCTGAGGGACACACTCCCCCTGTGCACGAATTTCGTGCACCGGGTCTCTAGTTTTTATAATAATCCACTAGAGGAATTCAAAGAGTATTTTTGCTAGTAGGAGAAAAAATTAGCAGAATTAAATATAGATAAGTAGAGATTATGCAATCTGAAAATACAACTAGGTTAAAGAATGGTGTGCATTTTTTACATCAAATACACATCATTTTTTCCACACCAATTCTCTGATTCTCTCAAACCAACTAGATGCCCAACAATTCAGTTCTATTCTGACACCCCGTAACTGGAGTTAGCATCAGATCCCACAAGTTAACGGACTTAGTCCCACAAAACTGCTTCTACTTCAAACACCAGCTGCAAGCATGGTTCCCAGGCAACCCATACTTAGGTCCAGCTAACAACAAATTCAGGGTTCCAACAAACACTTCACCGTCACCTCATGTTTGATACTTCTTGAGAACAACTTACAGAACTCAAGAAAGTGCTCTGCTTACTATCACCGTTTATTACATAGGATACAAACAAACTCTTAGATGAAGAGATACATAGAGTTGGGACTGGAAGGATCCCATGCACAGGAATCTCTGTCCCCAGGCAGTCTGTGCACCACTCTTCTGACACATGGGTATACTTTTCACCAACTCAAAAGCTCTCAAAACACCATAATTTGGAGATTTTTATGGAGATTTCATTATGTAGGCACAATTGGTTAAATCATTGGCCATATTTGATTAAACTCAACCTCCATCTCTTCTCCCCTCCCTGGAGATTGGGGATCAGAGATGAAAGTTCCAACCGTCCAATCATGTGGGTGATTTTTCTGACAGTCAATCTCCCTCTTGAAGCTATGCCCACCCTCCAGCAGAATCATCTCATCAGCATATGAAAGACATGATTTACAAAGGTTTTAGGAGCTCAGTGCCAGAGACCAGACACAAAGACCAAATATTTATTTTTTTATTACACCATAGCTAGAAAAAGATATTCCATGCAAACAGCATCTATAGAGTGCTGAAGTATCCATACTAAGATGCGACAACATAGACTTTAAGACAAAAAATATTGCGGCAGATAAGGAGGGACATATTGTAATTCCCTAATATCCTGTAGAGAGGAACTGGTGGATGAGAGGGGGATCAGAAGCTATGATCATTGCTCAGCCCTACAGCATTGGTTCAGGAACAGTGGCAGGCCCAAACATGAGAAGGGCCCATTAGGGTAAAGAAGTTCCAGGTATATGAGCTGGGAAAGACCAGCTCTGTGGAAGAAGACCTTTCCTCTAATTCCATTCTTCACAACCTCACAGTTTACCCTTTCACTTTATCATGGTCTCCCTATGAACCTTCAGTGGAAATGATTTCTTGATCAAGTTGCATCCTAGAAAAATGAGCATTTTATATCTTACTGGGAATAAGATTGAGAGAATATAAATTACTTGATAGGGTGGTAATTCAATTTAATGGTTGAATGGAATGTGTGCCTCGAAGAGGACTAAGCTAAGAAATGATGAACAGTTGCAAAAGAATGGGAGAAAAGTACCGGAGAAAATGAAAAATGTTTAATAGAGCTTATGAAGGGCAAAATCTTTCCATTCATTCGCTATCTTAATGACATAGTGATAATAAAACCAAAGGATTCATCAGTCTTCCAAAGAGTCAGTTTTATAGTGATTGGGTGGGTTTTAGTGTATAATCTCATGTGTCCACTACCAAATTTGTATTTATTTAGCATTAACACACATGATAAAATGATCATTTTTAATCTTTAAAAGTAGGTACACTTCTTTTTTGTTGAGATTATACCACTTAAATTTATTTTATGAATTAGTCTCATTTCTAAATTTCTAAAAATATTGTATAATGAACAATCTTTTGTTGATTCAATTCTAAATTTGAAGACACATTCTTATTGAAACTGTTTTGACTCTAAGTCATGAATAAGGTGAATTTTGAAGGGTACTAATCTTGGCATTTTTCTGTAAGAATGAAGAAACCAGAACCCAAATCAGGGAAATTGCAAGTTATAAAATTTGTTCATCTTAATGTAACCTTTGTTCTTCTTATCAGGGAATTATGTTACTTTTGAAACACAACTTTTATGCCTTTTATTGGGAGTTAGCATTGACTTATTTCCATTGTACAGACTAAAAAATAATTCTCTTTATAATTCATATTTTCATATTGATGGGCTTAATTAGGGTGACAAATCCCTGGCACTTGACTTGTGAAATGTTATGTAAAACACAATGACTTAGAGGCTATTTCAATAATTTAACAATTAATTATTTCCATTTAAATTTTGTTTTGTCTCAGTTGTCCCTGTAATGAAAAGGGCTTATCTTAGTAGCAGTTACTAGTAAAGTATGTATTCAACATCAATTTTAAGGAGGCCTGAGTAAATTTCACTTATAAACCTCTTTGATATTTGCAAGATAAAATCACTCTGAGAAAGAATGTTAATGCCAGGTTATCTGGCCAACCCCTTTTACTTTATGGATGAAGATGAGGGTGCTTTGATTTCTCCCTTTCCTTTAACCCCCACATTCAACTGGTCCCCAAATTCTGACAATTTTACTTTCTGAATATTTTTCCAATATGTTTTTCCTTCTCTTTTCCTACTTCCATTGTTTATTCAAGGCTTCATCAGATTTTATCTAGAAAACTGGTTATCCTATTTTCTTTTCACTCCCTTTAAATCCATCTTTCACCAACCTCCAAATTCAGTTATTTAAAAAGCACATCTTAAAAAGATACTAGCATTAGTCACTAAAGAAATGCAAATAAAAACCACAATAAGATAATACCTCACACCCACTAGGCTAGCTATAACACACACACACTCACACACACACCAACACCAATAGAAAAAGAAAAGTGTTGGCAATGATGTGGAAAGTTTGAACCCTTCATACAGTGTTGGTGGGAATGTAAAATGGTGAAGCTGCTGTGGAAAACAGGTTGGTGGTTTCTTAAAAAGTTTAACATAGAGGTACCATGTGAATTGACAATTAAGTATATATTCAGTAGAACTAAAAACAGGCACTCAAACAAACACTTGTTCACAGATGTTCACAGCAGCACTATTCACATTAGCTAAGAGCAGAAACAAGTTGTTCATCAAAGCATGAATGGATAGATAAAAATGTGGAATATTCAAACAATGGAATATTATTCAGTCCTAAAAAAGAATGAAGTACTGATAGATGCTACAACCTTGAAAACATTATGGTACGTGTAACCAAACACAAAGGTCACATCCTATCTAATAAAAGAGTGATATGCAAATTAACCATCGCTCTGTTATACCTACAAGCCACACCCACCAGCCAATCAGGAGCGAGTATGCAAATTAACCCAACCAAGATGGCTGCAGCCACGAAGCAAGCAGGAGGCTTGGGTTTCCCCAGCAATGGAGGAAGCCAAGCTTTCTGCACACCCTGGCCAGCCCAGGCCTCAACTCAAGGCTACAAAGTTTCAATTATAGAAGGTAAATAAATCCCAACAAAAATGGCGGCAGCCACAGAGCTGGAGAGAGCAGGAGGCTTGGGTTGCACCCGGTGATGGAGGAAGCCAAGCTCCCGCAGCCCTGGCCTACCTTGGCTTCCACTACAAAGTTTCAATTATATAAGATAAATAAATCCCAACAAAAATGGCTGTGGCCACTGAGCAAGCAAAAGGCTTGGCTCCACTCAAAGCTACAAAGTTTCAGTTATAGAAGATAAATAAATCCCAGATACCAGGGCCTCCACTTGGGTCGCCAGGGAGCGTGGCCGGCCTGCAAACCACCACAGGCCCCTCACCCAGGCCGCCCTATGCCCCTAGGGAACCCTCACCCTGATCCGGGACACCCTTCAGGGCAAACCAGGCGGCCCTCACCCGTGCAGCAGGCCTCTATCCTATCTAATAAAAGAGTAATATGCAAATGGACAGTCACTTCAACACAAAATGGCTGCCTCCATGTAGTCAAAGATGGCTGCCCCATGTGGACACAAGATGGCCACCACAAGATGGCCAGCAGGGGAGGGCAGTTAAGAGGGACCAGGCCTGCAAGGGAGGGCAGTTGTGGATGATCAAGCCTGCAGGGGAGGGCAGTTAGGGGTGATCAGGCCAGCAGAGGAGGGAAGTTGGGGGCGACTGGGCCTGCAGGGAAGGGCAATTGCGGGGGACCCAGGCCTGCAGGGGAGAGCAATTGGGGGGGGCACCAGGCCTGTAGGGGAGGGCAGTTAGGGGCAAGCAGGCTGGCAGGGAAGCAGTTGGGCATCAATCAGGCTGTCAGGGGAGTGGATCAGGCTGGCAGGCAGAAGCAGTTAGGGGCAATCAGGAAGGCAGGCAGGAGAGCAGTTGGGAGCCAGCAGTCCTGGATTATGAGAGGGATGTCCGACTGCCCATTTAGGCCCAATCCCAGGAGGGCCTAAATGGGAAGTCTGACATCCCTTGAGGGGTCCCAGATTGGAGAGGGTGCAGGCTGGGCTGTGAGACACACCCCTGTGCATGAATTTTGTGCACCGGGCCTCTAGTATTATATAATTCTACTTGTATATAATATCTAGAATAGCTAAATATATAGAGATAGAAAGTAGATTAGTGGTTGCCAGGAGCTGGGCAGAGGGGAGTAACTAACTGCTTAATGGATACTGGTGGGGGGGTTTTGTGTGTTTTTTTGTGTTGTTGTTTTTTTTTTTTTGAGGTGATTAAAATGTTTTGGAACTTATTCTGGATAGTGTGGCTCAATTGGTTGGCATTGTCCAGTGCACTGAAAGGTTGCCAGTTTGATTCTCATTTAGGGCACGTGCCTGGGTTATAGACTTGATTCCCAGTAGCGGGGGTGTAGGAGGCTGCCCATCGAAGTTTTACTCTCACAGTGATGTTTTTCTCTCTCTCCCTCTCTTCAAAAATTAATTTTAAAAACTTTTTTGTTTTTTGGAACTTGATAGAGATGGCAGTTGTACAACATTATGAATGTACTAGATGCTACTGAATTGCCACTTTAAATTAGTTAATTTTATGTTATGTGAATTTCACTTCAATTAAAAAATGTTTTTAAAAACTAGATGAGGAAGGCAGAAAAGAAGGTCACAGTGATGCAATGTGAAAGGACTCAGCATGCCTGTGCCAGCTTTGAAGACTAGGGAAGGGGTCATGAGCCGAAGAATGTGGCCGGCTTCTAGAAGCTGGAAAAGGCAAGGAGATGGACTTTCCTCTAGAGTCTCCAGAAAGGAACTCAGCCCTGCCAACACTTTGATTTTGCCCAGTGAGACCTGTGTCAGACATCTGACCTACAGAACTATATAACAGTAAGTGTTTAAGCTGCTTAAAAAAAAAAATCTTAGCATATAACCACTCCTCTCAAAGCTGTTCCAAGATACTTCATTATTATTGGGAGACAAGTTCTTCACTGTGGCAGGTAACCTGTGCTGGGATTTGATCCCTGCCAGCCTTCCCAGGAACCTCATCCATCACTCCTATTGCTGGTGTGCCCACTCAGTACTGCCCTTCTAGCACCCTTGGCCTGAGTGCCATCTACTCCTGCAAGACTCAGCTTAGACTGCTCCCCTCCAGGCTAGGTACTCCCACAGCACCTTGGGTGTGTGCTGTCCTTGTAATTGCATCTTTTGTCTTAGGTACTGACTAGAGGCCTGGTGCATGAAAATTCATGCACTGGAGAGGGGTCCCTCAGCCCAGCCTGACCCCTCTCACAGTCCGGGAGCCCTCAGGGGTGGGAGGCGACCTGGCAATCAGGGGAAGGCGATGGCCCCATCATACCTCTGCTGCTGCCACTGCCGGCAGTGCAAGCCTTGGCTGGCCCTGGTTACCTGAGCCTCGGGCAGCCCTGGGCAGCTGGGCAGCTGCCATCCAAGGCTTGCCTGCACCTCAGGCCAGCCCTGGGTGGCTGGGGGTACTGAGAGGACTGGGGGATTCTGGAGGCAGGTGCGCGGAGCAGCCAGACCCACCTAGGGTGGGCCTGGCCGTGCCATGCGCCTGCCGCCCTGGCAGGGCTGAGGGGACTGGGTACCACCATCTTGTAGCTGTGGGTGCTGCCATCTTTGAGGGTGTGGCAGTCGGTTAGCATATTACCTCCTTATTGGCTGTGGGCACCACCATCTTTGTGAGGGCATGATGGCCAATTAGCATATTCCCTCTTTATCAGATAGGATTAAATACAATTTGATTTCATGGCATGTTTTATGCCCCAAGACCTATAGTACATGCTTCTCCAACTTCCTGCAGAAAGCAGTACTAATAGAAGTATGCTGAACTCATAAATGGACAAAATTTAGTCCAGATTGGTGACGTGGCTAATAGGGAATTGTTAACATAGCTGGGAGTCAACCTTCTTCCCACACTGGTGCTGCCAGGAGCTGGCAGATAGTACTCAGCAAGGAGAACTTACTTGCCCGTAATTGTATCGACTATTTCTCTTAAGGACTTGTGCTTGTGGACCAGGATAATTGAGGAAAGTATCACTTTTCCTCTCTGTATTTTGCCTTCCCCACTTCCACAAGTGTAACCAAGCCCTTTGATACTCTTTGGGCTTAGAGGAAGTTTTTGTTATTGGGCCGGAAGCAGACGTTTTCAGTAAGATATTTCTCTTTCTAGCTTTTGTTTTTCTGAAGCCTCAGCTTGGACAAGTTCATGGGAAGCTCTTTTAAGGACTATCAGGAGGAGGGGTTTTCCTTTCCTTAGATCAATTAGAAAGGTCAAAGAAGAGAAGTGGGGTGTGAGAGGTGGTTGTACATTAGGCACTGGACCCCCGGTCATGTGCAGAAGCAAAGAGATGCCTGTTCAAGGGAGCAGTGTGGGCTCACCAGTGAGGACCTCAGGGACACTAGAGAGAAACCAACCATGTGGGCCTTTCCCCCTGTTTTCATGCAATACCTTGCCTTCCGTTTAAATGGAACAAAAGTATCAAGCTGCAGGGAGGTGGTCTAAAAGATTGGCTTGTTCTCCAATAGCTCCTCTGGCCACCTCCTTCAGTGTCTGAAATGATCACATCTTAGCTTTTTGGAAATTATTGTCATAAAGTCATTGAATGAGGTAGCTATGTGCTGGAAGGACTGTTAAATAGGAAGCCAAAGACCTGGGCCGTTTCCCAAGAGCTATGAAAGAGGTGGTCTTCCTTGGCTGTTAACCCTTAGGATGGTGCTTCTTAGGCTCTGTCCTCTGCCCAGCTCCAGAATAAGCTTAGGGTTGTCAGGCTTGTTCTGCTCTTATCAAAATCAGGAGACCTGCTCTGCCTTTAAGTACCTACATTAGGAGACAGGGGAGAAGTGAATGTGACCTCAAATCGTTGGTAGACATTGACACTGTAGCATGGAGGAGTTTATCAGATCATCCAGTCACCTAAGGAAACAGGGATCCAGGGGAAGGGTAGTCAGAAGGGAGAGGTTTTGACTAATTGGGAGGAAGAGGAAGAAAGTAGGTGGAAAGGTTAGGACAAGGCAGGGCTGGAGGATGCTGTGGGGAAATATGAGGCTGCACACAGGCTATTAGAACCAACATGGAAGCCCCAGCCCCTGGAGTCAAGGAGAAGCAGTGCCTTAGCTCAGGTTGCCTTAACAAAATACCACAAAAGGGGTGTGTGTGTGGGTGCTTAGTAGCAGACATTTCTATTGTCCCAGTTCTGGAGGCTGGAAGTACAAGATCTGTGTGCCAGCATGGTCAGGCTTTGGTGAGAGCTCTCCTCCCGGCTTGCAGATGGCCACCATCTGGATGTGTGATCACCTGGCCTTTGCTTGGATCGTAAATGTGGAGACAGAGGGAGTGTGTGTGTGGGAGGTGAGAGCAAGCCAGTTTACCTTTTCTTGGAAGGCCACCAGTCCCATTGGTTGAGGACTCCATCTGTATGACCTCATTTAACCTTAATTACCTTCTAAAAGCCCTAATTCCTAGGCCCTAGGACCTAGAGCTTCAATATATACATTTGGGAGGGGTACACAGTTCAGTCTGTTGCAGGCGGGTTGGTGGGGAAAACTTATCTCCCAACTTCACCTTAGGCAATACCTGCTTCTTTACAAGGCTGTCTTCTTTAAGAACAATAGCAGCAAAGCCACTTGATTTGCCTATAGAATTATGGAAATGTGGAGACAATACTGTGCTTTTGTTTCACATGAAAGACAAGTATTTTAGAATGACTGGTGGTGAATTAGAAGGGGGAACTTGAACATTCCACATGTAGCTCTAAGGCAAAAATATGGGATTAGTCACCAACTTACTGGAAATTCAATGGTACTACTGTACAGATCATCCTATCTAATGAAAGAGTAATATGCAAATTGACCATCACTCCAAGACACAAGATGGATGCCCCCATGTGGTCAAAGATGGCGCTCCCCATGTGGACAAAAAATGGCCACCACAAGATGGCCAGCAGGGGAGGGCAGTTGTGGGCAGTTAGGGGTGACCAGGCCAGCAGAGGAGGGCAGTTGGGGAGACCATGCCAGCAAGGGAGGGCAGCTGGGGGGGACCCAGGCCTGCAGCGGAGGGCAGTTGGGGGAGACCAGGTCAGCAGAGGGCAGTTGGGGGGGACCAGGCCTGCAGGGGAGAGAAGTTGCAGGGGACCAGGCCTGCAGGGGAGGGCAGTTGTGGGTGATCAGGCCAGCAGGGAGGGCAGTTAGGGGTGACCGGGCCAGCAGAGGAGGGCAGTTGTGGGAGACCAGACCAGCAGGGGAGGGCAGTTGTGGGGGACCCAGGTGTGCAGGGGAGGGCAGTTGAGGGGGACCCAGGCCTGCAGGAGAGGGCAGTTGGGGCAGGGGGACCCAGGCCTGCAGGGGAGAGCAGTTGCAGGGGGACCAGGCCTGCAGGGGAGGGCAGTTGTGGGCGATCAGGCCAGCAGGGAGGGCAGTTAGGGGTGACCGGGCCAGCAGAGGAGGGCAGTTGTGGGAGACCAGGCCAGCAGGGGAGGGCAGTTGGGGGGGACCCAGGCCTTCAGGGGAGGGCAGTTGGGGGCAACCAGGTCTGCAGGGAAGGGCAGTTGTGGGGAACCAGGCCAGCAGGAGAGGGCAGTTGGGGGGAACCAGGCTTGCAGAGGAGGGCAGTTGGGGTGACCAGGCCAGCAGGGAGGGCAGTTAGGGGTGACTGGGCTGGCAGAGGAGGGCAGTTGGGGTGACCAGGCCAGCAGGGGAGGGCAGTTAGGGGCAATCGGGCTGGCCAGGGAGCAGTTAGGCATTGATCAGGCTGACAGGGGAGTGGTTAGAGAGTGATCAGTCTGGCAGGCAGAAGCATTTAGGGGCAATCAGGCAGAGGCAGGTGAGGGGTTGGGAGCCAGCAGTCCTGGATTGTGAGAGGGATGTCCAACTGACTGTTTAAACGGGTGGTCAGACATCCCTCAAGGGATCCCAAATTGGAGAGGGTGCAGGCTGGGCTGAGGGACACCCCTCCTGTGCACGAATTTCGTGCACTGGGTCTCTAGTATATAATAAAGCTCACGAGCTCTGACAGATGGGGTCTCCTTACTGCCCTGGTGGTGGTAAACTTGACAGCTTTTCTAACCAGATGTTTTTGTTAGTCTCCCTTTTATAATTCTGTATCCATGTCATCAGGAATAGTTTGCATGTAGGTCACAGATTCATATCTATTGCTGAAGTTAAATTACTGGCAAAGAGGATGAGGGCAAGGGAAAGTTTATGCATGGTGCCACTGTAAGGGTGTCACTATCAGAGTCTGAACACCAGCCATCACCTGAGATTCGACAAGCCGAGGTGCTGGAAATGCAAGTTCCAATTTAGAGTCAGTTTGTCACTTTCGGCTTCAGTAAAATACAACTTGTGGACTCTTAGCTGACAATTGGAAAAATAGTCCTCGCTTTGCTAAGATGGTAGCTCTTAGACATTTGTTTGGGGATGATCCCAGTCAAATTGATTAAAGAGAAAGTTTTATTAGGATTGCCTCCAGCAACTTTTGTAACTTGTATTGGGTGAAGGTTAATGTGACATAAAAAATATTACAATGTTCCTTCTGCAAATCTTGTAAAAATAGAAGTAAAAGTTTTCATGAATCTCTTTGTCACTGAGGCCATGGGCTCACACTCTCCCCAAATAAATATTTCAAGGATAAAGTGAAATAGTACTCCTGGGAGTCTAATTGCTCCCCTTTGAAATAACAGTCATATAATCTCTCTCTTCTTCTTCATCAGGGGGGCTTTAGTTAAGTGGATGGTGGCAGAGAAGGTTTCTGCTTAGGCAGAGATCCCTGGACCAGATGGCAGGTAACACCTGGATTCAGGTGTTGATCACACTCATTCATTTTCCCCCTTTCTAACAAAATCACAATAGCCAGAGGTATATGGTAAATATTAACTTCATAATATTTAAATTTGACCATATAGAAAATGTAAAACATATATCTTTGCCAAAAAAATAATATGTGAAATTAAAAGAAAAATGACAAGCTAGACACAGGAACTGCAACTTATAAAACAAACAAAGAGCTAATTTCCCAAGTGGTTGTCATTATTCACAGTAGTTCTGTTCTATAAAATCAATTTGAACACTGAATTAGCAAGTACGGAACCATTCCTCCTAGGGGAGACAGTGTAATTTCCTACAAGCCTTTGGTCACAATATTTTTGTCAACCGATCAATACACAACCTCATTTTATGTGTGTCCCTGTTTCAAGACACCTTATTTACTATATATTATTCCTTCATTAACACTGAACGCACAGCCAACAGTGCCATAGCTCATGCCTGAGCAAAGCTCACACCACATGTTTTCTCCATAAGGCACACCACAGCCTTCTTGCTCTCAGGAGCGCTAGGAGCACTGTGCTTGTGAAGCCATTTTAAATAGGCAGTCACCAATAAAACACACAAGTGTGAGAAACATGCCACTAAGCAGACCATGAAAAGAACTGTTTACAGTGTGAGAGCTGAAACAAGGAGGCAGATCACAGCCCTGTTAGAACTCAGCTGGGAACATGCGTGTTGTGACTCACGGTTTGCTCCTCTCTGTGCATATCTGTGAGCAGCCCTGAAAGCAGGATTTGAGGGTTACAAATATGTTTCAGCAAGTGGGTGAATCCATAAACATGAAATTTGTGAATAATAAGGGTCTGTTGTCTATGTAAAAATTTACAAAAAATTGATAAGAAAATGACCAACTGCCCAGCAGGAAAATGGGCAAAGGCAGTGCATAGACAGATAGATGTTAGAATAAGAAACACAAATGACTCCTAAATATATGAAAAGATGCTCAGTGTCTCTCCTAGTAAGAGAAATGCAAATTAAATTAAAATTACATTGAGATGCCATTTTAGAACCTATCAGATTAGTAAAGAGAGAACATTTTGTTAAAGTACCATGTTGGAGAGGTCATGTGGAAACAGGCACTGTTGTGTTTTGTCTGTGGGAATGCAAAGTTATAGGATATTAAATACCAAACCATATGTTCTTTCACCTAGCAAGTCCATTTCCAGGAATTCATCCTATAGATATATTTGGATCCACGCAAAATGACATATATAGAACATTATTCATTGCAGCTGTAGCCTTGTTTATAAAGGCAAAATCTTGATAACAATCTAAAGTCCATAACAGCTTTCTGGTTAAAGGAATGATGATGCAGAAACATCGATATGAAATGGTATTCAATTTTATAAAAGAACTAGGGGCCCAATTCATGAATTCGTGCACCTTGAAAGGAACTGTGGGCCACAAGGCTGTGGTGGGCACAGGGGTGGGTCTCAACCCATTTTTGTGCCCCTGCCTGGTCTCCTCTTTGCCGGCAGCCCTGTTCCCGCTGCTGCCACTCACATCCACTGCCAGTGCCAGCCCTGCTGGCACCCAGAGCCGGTCCTGATCACTTGTCACCATCAGCAGGTACAAGGGCTGCCAGCCCTGATTACCCTTTAGGAGCAGGGGGAGGTGGAGAAGCCCTCAGGGGCAATTGGGGCCGGCAGTTGCCACTTTCTCCTGCTGATGGCGCCAAGCAATCGGGACTGGCTCTGGATGCCAGCTGCAGGTGCGAGCAGAGCTGGTGCCAGCAGTGGGTGTGAGTGGCAGCTCTAGCGCTGGCAGCAGGTGCAAGTGGGGCTGTCACTGGCAGCGGGTGCGAGTAGGGCTGGCTGCCAGCCCCGATTGCCCCTCAGGAGCAGGGGAAGGTGGAGAAGTCCTGAGGGGCAATCGGGGCTGGCAGCTGGTGCTTGCACCTGCTGATAGCGCCAAGTAGTCGGGGCCAGCGCTAGCAGCAGTTTTGAGTGGGGCCAGTGCCAGCAGCAGGTGCGAGTGCTGGGTGGGACCGTGGCGAGTGGAAGCAACGAGTTTTCAGTAACCACCAGAGGCTAGACCCAATGACAGTAATCAGTGCCCCGCCTTGGTCTGGTGCCCCCACTCACCTCCACCATCCTGCTGCAGCCGACAACAGCCATGTTCCGCGCTCTGCTGCCTGCTCCTAATGCCTGCCATGTTCCCCGCGTGCCCCCTGGTGGTCGGTGGTCAGCACACATCATAGTGACCGGTTGTTCTGCCATCTGGTCTATTTGCATATTAGCCTTTTATTATATAGAATACCTATTAATGTGATTATATCTGTGTACTTGTGGATACTGGATTACTCTTCTTCCCATCCCCTCCTCCTTTAAACTTAGAGTTTTAACAGTTATGGATATAAATTTTGGGACAGGAGAATAGGGTGAGGAGAAGGTGGGAAACTGATGTTACGTATTATCCTGCCTAAGCCTACTTATTTACTTACATATTATCTATATTCATCTGTATCTTATCTATGTTTAACTCTTTCTTTCTGCTAAAGACTCCTCCCCTGGGTTTTGATTATAAAATATTTAGGTCATGTATCACCTTGTAGACCAGTCAGAGTATTTACAGATTCCTCTCCTTCTCCTTTTTTTTTTTTAATATAACTATTCAAAATCTCCAAGACCCCTATCCTATTTCAACACCTCACATCAAATTTCCATGCCTCTTAATTTATTGAGATAATTGAAGCCATAAGGTATAAAATGTCTCTACTTGATGTCCCTCTCTGAAAGATTTGTCTACATCTCATCAGAACATCCTTACTTACCCCTGTGACACATGAGGGATGAAACCCTTCTAGTCAAATTCACCTTTCTGGAGCCTGCCTCTCCTTAGCCCCTTACAAGATGGAAGTCTCCCTCTCTACTGATTTAATTCCCTTTGCATAGAAAGATTGTCATGTTTCTCTCCTTAAGACAAAACACTCTCTCCCCTTACCCTTGCCCACCGCCCACCCCCTCCTCTGGTTACTGTCAGATCTTATTCTGTCTTCTTTTCTCATCCAAGATGCCCTGAATTCAAGTTTCCACATCCTGCCTCCACCTCCTCCCTTTCTCTGAACGGTGGGATTCCCAGCTGGTGTTCACAGTCCCATTCTTTGGAAACTGCTCTCACAAAGTTAGAAATGTGTCCTCAAATGTTGTAGCCAATGGATAAGTTTCAATTATTATCTTAAGAGCTCTCTTTTTATATTCACACTATTAACCAGTCAATTCTTTCCTCTTCAAACCCTGACTCCTGAGGCTTGAGTGACATCTCTCCATTGGTTTTATTCCTACATTTTGACTGGTCCTGTCAGTCTCCATTCTTTCTTTTACCGGAAAACACTCATGTTCTGGGGAACACATCAGCTGCCCACAGCTCTTCCCACCCTGTTTTCATTTTCTTTTAAATATCATTGTTGAGGTGTAAGTTTTGCACAATAAGTAGTACCCTCTTAAAGTGTACAATTCAAAGAATTTTAACAAATATATACACTCATGAATCTAGGACAATCCAGATGCAGAATAATTCCATCATAACCAAGGTTTCCATTTCTGTTTATTTCTCCACTGATCCCTGACTGCCGCAGCTAATGAAATCTGCATTTTGTCACTATAGATTAATTTGCAATTTCTGGGTTTTTATATACTAGTAAATAGAATAGTACACTGTGGACTCTTGTTTCTGGCCACTTATATTCATCATAATATTTTGGTTTATAATGTTTTTGATTGTATCAGTAAAAGACTTTTTTTTTTTTCTGTGAAGAACTACTTTATTATATGGATACTAGAGGCCTGGTGCATGAAATTCATGCACAGGAGGGGGGCGTCCTCTCAGCCCAGCCTGCACCCTCTCCTATCTGTGACCCCTCGGGGGATGTCAGACATCCCTCTCACAATCTGGGATTGCTGGCTCCTAACCGCTCACCTGCCTGCCTGGCTGATCATCCCTAACTGCCCCCCACCCCCATCAGCCTGATCACCCCTAACTTCCTCTGCCTGCCAGCCTGATCGCCCCTAACTGTCCCCCTGCCAACCTGGTTGGCCCAACTGCCCCCTCCCACTGGCCTGATGGCCCCTAACTCCCCCCCACCCCCCCGCAGGCCTGGTCGCCCCTTACTGCCCCCTGCCAGCCTGGTTGCCCCTCACTGCCTGCCCTGCTGGGCTGGTTGTCCCCACCTGCCCCCCCCCTACCAGCTTGGTCACCCCCAACTGCCACCCCCTGCCAGCCTGATCACCCCATGCAGCCTGCTGTTCAGTAGTTTGGTCATCCCTCACTGCCCCACCTGCCGGCCTGGTTGCTCCACGCATCCTGTTCGATCGGCTGTCCGGTTGTTTTGGTTGTGATGGCCCCTGGCTTTTTATATATTAGGATATCATATTTTGTTTATCTACTCAGCTCTTGATAGACATTTATGTTTTCTAAACCCTGTTTTGGTGTTTTTGTCTCACCAAAATCTTGTTCTTAGTGCCACCTGCTAATTGTTTCATTTTCTTAAACTTAAATTTCACTCATGTTTTGTCATTTACCATACTACTTGGACATATTGTTTCTCTATACACTGTCAGAAAACAAAAATATGATTTAAAGTACCCTAAGTACATGTATATTTGAGTGGAATTACTTAGGAATTTTTTAAAATTTGAATTCTAAATTATTTCTTTCCCAAAGGAAATTGCTTCTAAGTAAGAATGGGTAATCTTTTCCTGCAGAGGTCAGGTTTATCTCTGGGCCACTTTGTCACCTTGATGGCAGCAATGGTTAAGGTTTCTGTAGAAAGGCATGCTGATGTTTAAGTAGACCAGAAGTCCTCTGACAAAGCACTTCTTTGATTTAAAAAAACAACAACAAAACTCGCAAAAAAAAAGTACACAACATTTACAGGGATTTCAGTTATAAAAGTTGATAAATGAAATGTAGTGTTTTCTGTCACATATTTGAACTTTAAGCTCTTTGAGACTTTGAAAGTGCCAGTCATCTCTTCTTTCCCTCCTGTTGTTTCCTGAACAACCACATCTCCTTTCCTAGTTTTATCAACTACCTACTTGTGGAAATTCCTAAACCTCCATCTTCAAAAGTGACTCCCCAACCCCTATGTACCTGTTTGACATCTCCACTTGGATGCAATATAGAATCATGTCTGAACTGAATGCAGCACACCTACTATCCCCATTCTCATTCTCCCAGCTCTCTTCCTGCCATCACATTTATCCATTGGCTCCCCATACCCACCACCCCAAGGCACACATGGTCAATCATTAAGTGTTTGGGTTTTGCCTCAGTCATGGTCCCAGCAGGAAACTGATGGCATGGGTATGACTAAGGGATGTAAGAACCACTGTGTAAAGGTACTCTTTACACAGAGTGGCCATGGTTTAAGGGAAGCCTACAAGGGATGGAGCAGTGCCCTGGGGCTAGAGTAGCAGAGAGTGCTATCCACTCTAGTCCTGAGAGGGCACAGGGGCAGGTAGTGAGTACTGGGCAGAACCTCCAGAGAATGACTATATAGAGAAAACTGCCCAATGGGAGCTGTGATCTCGTGGACAGGCAAGCAGAGAAGCAATATCTCAGACCTCACTTTCCTTCTACTCATCTGTCTTCCTCTGGTGCCTCCCTCTGGCTGAACCCAGATGGAGGCAAGCTGACAGACAGACAAACAGACAGACAGACAGCTGATTGATATAATCTCTACAGCTTGTCGATGAGCAGAGTGGAGAAGCAAGGGGAAAGGATCTGGAGAGCCAAACAGAAAATATCCAGCACAGCTCCTGCTGCTGGGACTCAGCATACAGCTGTTACTATTTATATTGGGGTTTTGCTGACCTTGATGCAATCCGTACATGTCCCCTTTCTCATTCCCTAACATTCTTTCTATTCTAGTCCTTTTGGTTCTGGCTTTTCCACACTTTTCTTCTAAGCTAGCTTTCTGCCTCCAGCTGAGCCCACACTTCCCAAGAGTTATAGCCATGTGTGAGACTCTACTTGGCATGTGGTGGGATTCCTGCTCTTTGGGGCACAGTGACACTATGTGATGGCTGAAGTTGTTTATTTCCCTCAGCAAAGATTGGTTTTCTGGAAAATTTCTCCCAGAGGATTCGAATTTCCATGAGAGCCCTACTGGTGAGGCTTAGGGGTTGAGCATCGACCCAGGAACCAAGAGGTCACTGATTCAATTCCCAGTCAGAGCACATACTCAGGTTGCAGGCTCGAACCCCAGTAAGGGGGAGGGAGGATACGGGAGGTAGCAATAGATGATGTTTCTCTCTCATTGATGTTTCTATCTCTCTCCCTTCCTCTCCCTCTAAAAATCAATATAAAATATTTAAAGAAAACAAAAAGAAAAAAAAATTCCATGAGACTCTGAAGAATCTTACTGTGTTCTAGCTGACCAGAAAGGGTAGATGATTAAAGAGAGTGGGTTGAGGGTCTTGTTTAGAAGCAGTGGTTTCCTAATAATGTCTAGCTATTGCTGAAAATACTTTCTACAAACTTTCTAAGGTTTGGAGACAAGAAAACAATATATCTTATTTTGAGAAATTCCATGCACGAGAGCCCTTCTATTCATCATATTTCTTGGTTTATTCACTTGAAGGTATTATATCGTAGTTTGTTCTCCTGAGGAAATGAAACTAGCAAACAAGGTTTGTTCTTTCACTTCTTTGCAGTTTGGTATTTGTACTCTTTAAAGGCCTGGTGAATCATCAGGGGAAATTCTGTATAAAAGGAAAATGTTGATCATGGGCAGCTATTTCCATTGGAAATGTCACCTCCTCCATTCTATAAGGTCCTTGTGAGTTTGTCTTTTGTGAGCTCTACTGTCCTTGGCCACAGAAATGGATGTTTCACACAGGTTGGGCCAATCATAAAGTCCCATTCCTTTAGGGGTTGCCCTTTGATTCCCCAAAAGATCAATAAGTATTCTTGGCTGGGTTGACATGCACACCCATAGGAGAGAAGTTACTTCTCACCTGGGCTCATGAAGCTGGAACGGTGTGAGACTGTGACAGTCAGGTTCTTATCAGAAAGCAATAGAAACTGCTTTGGATGATTTAAGCAGACATTTATGAAAATGTTACTGGCTAGCAGAAGGAATCCCCAGGATGGCCAGATAATCAGGTACTCTATTCAACAACCAGGAACATGGCCCCAAATTATGCCCCAGGACAGGTCCAGTGAGGACACTTTTGCCACTGTGGCTAAGCATGAAGCCCTCCAGCCTACTGAGCTAACATGAGCATAGGACCCAAGACACCAGTACAGGGCCACCCCAGGAACATGAGCTCAGCAGGGAGAAGGCCTCAAAGTTCCTGCCTTTCTTCTTCTTCTTCTTCTTCTTCTTCTTCTTCTTCTTCTTCTTCTTCTTCTTCTTCTTCTTCTTCTTCTTCTTCTTCTTCTTCTCCCTCTTCTCCTTCTTCTTCTTCTCCCTCTTCTCCTTCTTCTCCTTCTTCTCCTTCTCCTTCTCCTCCTCCCCATCCCCCTCCCCTCACCTCTCCCTCCCCCTCCTCCCCCTTCTTCCCCTCCCCCTCCTTTCCCCCTCCCCCTCTTCCCCCTCCTCCTCCTCCTTTTCTTCTTCTTCTTCTTCTTCTTTTTTTTTTTTTTGTTGTTGTTGTATAAATTAACCCATTTATTATAGGCTCACAATGTTTCAAACTGTGGAGCTTCTACTGGTCTTTCAATTCCTTCAGTCTTCTGATGGCTGACTTTACTGTGACGGCAGAAGTGGTGTTGTAGGTCCAGGCACCACCAGCGACTGTTTTCATGCAGGAACCACAGTGCCAGATCCCCACAGCTCGCCTCTTCATCTTGGTTTTGCCACAGAAGGAGCAAGTGTACTTGGCGTGCTGGCTGATTTCAATTTTCTTCACCATTTTCCTGAGGGAGGCGCCATAACGGGTCCCGTATTTACCGACAATTCCGACCTTCTTGGTGCGTTTAGCCATTTCGACGCGAACTTAGATCGGACGCCGAGAGAGAGCTCTTCTTCTTCTTCTTCTTCTTCTTCTTCTTCTTCTTCTTCTTCTTCTTCTTCTTCTTCTTCTTCTTCTTCTTCTTCTTCTTCTTCTTCTTCTTCTCCTTCTCCTTCTCCTTCTCCTTCTCCTTCTCCTTCTCCTTCTCCTTCTCCTTCTCCTTCTCCTTCTCCTTCTCCTTCTCCTTCTCCTTCTCCTTCTCCTTCTCCTTCTCCTTCTCCTTCTCCTTCTCCTTCTCCTTCTCCTTCTCCTTCTCCTTCTCCTTCTCCTTCTCCTTCTCCTTCTCCTTCTCCTTCTCCTTCTCCTTCTCCTTCTCCTTCTCCTTCTCCTTCTCCTTCTCCTTCTCCTTCTCCTTCTCCTTCTCCTTCTCCTTCTCCTTCTCCTCCTCCTCCTCCTCCTCCTCCTCCTCCTCCTCCTCCTCCTCCTCCTCCTCCTCCTCCTCCTTCTTCTTCTTCTTCTTCTTCTTCTTCTTCTTCTTCTTCTTCTTCTTCTTCTTCTTCCTCCTCCTCCTCCTCCTCCTCCTCCTCCTCCTCCTCCTCCTCCTCCTCCTTCTTCTCCGCTTTATCGGGGTCTAATTCCAAATTTAGGGCGGCTGTGTTTGGTTGGTGTTGTCTAGGTTACATGCCTGAACCCCAGCTGCATAAGAGTTTGGGAAATCAAGCATTTGTCATTTTCCCTCTTCTGCATTGGAAGGGCATGTGGCCCACCAAGACTTATGAGGTGAGAAATTCCCAGAGAGAGGAGTTCCAGATGCTACAGAACAAAAGAATGATCAGCACGATTACAACAGCTACTTTTCCTAGTCATGGGAGAACTGGTCTGCAGAATTCAGCCAAGGTGGAGAAGGAAAAGCCAAGAAATGAAGACACAGACAAAACCCAGATGATATTATGGAAGCTTCTGAATCGAGATGTGCCTGAGACATTTTAACAAAACAAAACACTGACCTATTTGTTTAAGCTGATAAATTCCCCCATTGGCATAAGTTACCAACTCCCTACGAGTTGAGCATCTGTCACTTGTAAATAAGAGATGCCTGCCTTATATGGTGCTGCTTTCATTATTAGTGTTGAAATCATATTCCTGCTCCTTGATGGGGACATTTTTACTGAGTTTCCTCTGCCAGTGCTTTCTGAACACTCTCAACATGTTGGCACATGGACAAGCCTGGGTGAGGAGGAGAGAACCACCCTGCTGTCAGCCAGCCTTATCCTGTGTGCATGCTGCCTCAGACAGCACTCCCAGCTTTGCTCTAACTTTGCTCCAGTTTCCTGTATTTTAAAGAATATTGTTCTCAGCTGGAGAGACTGTGAGGGCCAGCTGCATGTCCGATGGCAGGGTAAAGGTGTCCACTTTGTCTCTAAAATTTGTAGATTGGTAAGAACAGGATCAGGGTTGAATCCTTCCCCCTCAGGAATTGGCATATCCGGGTGCCATGGAATTAGTTTTCTGGTGTGGGATGCATGCCAAGATTTGTCCTCTGGAGGAATGAATACCTTGGAGTTGTCTCCTCAGTCCCCAAGGCACAGGGCTTATTGTCTGGTCCCCTTCACCCTCTGGCCTCCCTATGTCAGGGGTCCACCCTAATCACAAGGAAACTCTCCCCAGCTCTGCTGAGCAGGGCCCTTGGGGTGGGTGCTGGACTCTTCTTCCTGCTTGTCTGATGTCTCCCCTTCTCTGAAGGCCCAGGGGGCTGGGGTCTTTAGGGCTTTAGCCCAGGAGAAATGGGTGAGAAATCAAGAACTTAAAGAACTAAAGAAGGGGATCTCTAAGTCTTATTGACATCCAAAAAGGTGCTCATTCCTCCTGAATGGCTGAGACCCTCCCAGGGAGAGTGTGGTTCTCTCACCTGGTGTCGCTGGGAGGCTGGACTGCAGATTCTGCATGTCTCTGACACTTTGGGGGTTTGTGAGAACTGGGCCTTCAACCCAAACCGTCATTTCTTAGAGAACTGTGATCAATTCTAGGCTGCCAAGAGCTGGTGAAATGCCAGAAGAAAGGATGATCAGGGTGCATGGGGTAAACCTGGGTTGGAGTGGAGGTGGGTGAGGCCTCTGGCGTGGCCGTGAACTGCTGAGGCATTTACCACCATGATGCAGCAGTTTGACCATGATGATGTCCTTTAACTGAGCTGATGCCAAACACTGAGATGGGGTGCAAGGGTCCTTCCTTGCACCCCATCTCAGTGTACACATTCAGACTCTAAATCCACGTTTGCATTAGAATTGGCAGGAAAACTACTGAGTAAATAGCAGGTGTTGAAGAACGAAGTGGCGATACATTTTTAACTTTTTAAACACGGATGGCATTTCACTTCTCCTGAAGCCTTCAGACTCTGGAACTTATCACACTTGTTGACTAGATTTCCCTTGGGACCGGAAGGCTTCCAGCAAACAGGAGTGACGGGCGAGCAGAGGTTGTGGTTGGCATGTGCTGTGAATCCTAGAGGAAGTGAAAGCTGGTTTGCACCATGACCCTTCAATTTTTTACCCTTCAATTTTTTAAGGCATTTCCTTTCCCCGTAACAACATCATATATTAATCCGATTAGGGATATGTAAATAAGCGGCCTCCTTCCTCTTAGTTTCATCTGTTGCTCTGCAAAATCTGTTCTTTCTCTGGAAGGGGAAGGAACTGATGTAATTATTCTGTGTGGAAGACAGTGAAGAGCCACGGGATCCCTGCCAATGACATTTCCTGCCAGGGCCTGCTCCTTCCCGCAGTTTAATTATGAGCGATTGTTTGGGCTGTGATGTGAAGAAATATTAGAGAATGGAAAAGAAGAACAGAGTTCGGAATATTCTGCTGCAACTGATTCATGCTTTGGCACGATCTCTCCACTCGATTTTATACTTGAGCCTTGTGACGGTATCACAGGGAGCAACCTTGCCATATAAGCACATAAAGCCCAATTCCACGGGTTATTTTGAAAAGGTCCGAGTAAAAGCATGTGAAAAATGCAGGAATAACATTAGCCATCGGGTAGAATTTTATGTTAATCATGTGCAATGCCTTCACGGAGGGCTGGAGTTATTTTAAACTGGAGATTAGCACCCCTATATTTAGCTGGTGTGTCAAATTTTACTGCTTAGTTTTCATATATTTGACAAATCTCACATTTTACAGAAGGGCTCTGATTAGTTCTCACTGTGTGTGCTCAGGGAGGAACGTAAAGCCAGGGGAAGCTGAACCCTGTGAGAAAGGCTGGGAACAGACTTTTTAAAATACTCAGGTCTGAATCTGGCAATGAAGTATCCCCAACTGGCTGCTATGGGAGAGTGAATGGAGGCAAGAAAGAGTCTGATAGCAGACTCCAAGAGGGGCATTTTGTGTTTCTGTTTTTTTGATTAATAAAGTAAAAGACAAATACAGAAAAACATAAAAAATAAAATAACCTTGTATTCCCCGCCCCCCACCCCAGACAAATCCTATAAGCCTTCAAGTCTTTTTTTATGCATGAATTCACACACGAGCATATATTTTTGGATAATTAACAAACATTCAACATTAAATGTTCTGTAATAGATTTTTTCCAATGAAAACATATCATGAGCATTTCCCTTTTAATTAGAGGGAAACAAGTTTTGGTGGCTATGATTACATTGTGGTTGTTTTAATTTGTATTTATTTGAGTATCATTGAGGTTGAACTTTTTTTTTTTTTTTTTCATGCTTATGGCCATTTATGGAATTCTTCTTTGGTGAATTGCCTATTCATGTCCTTTGCCCATATTTCTATTGGGGAAGGCATTGAATTCATCCAAATTGTTTTGAAAGATATATATCTCTCTCTGGTTAAACCTATTGGCTCCTTTTATCATGCATTGCAAATAGATTGCACTTTTCTTTGCCTTCTATTTTGTACAGGATTTTTTTTTTAAAGGTATTGCCTTTTTTTTTTTTTTGATGAGAGAGAGAGAGAGAGAGAGAGAGAGAGAGAGAGAGAGAGAGAGAGAGAGAGAGAGAGGTTACTTTTGTATGTATTCCTAATGAGTTCTTTGGAGTTGTCTCCTAGTCCCCAGGGTACAGGGCTTATTGTCTTGTTCCCTTCACCCTCTGGCCTCCCTATGTCACGAGTCCACCCAGATCACAAGGAAACTCCCCCCAGCTCTGCTGAGCAGGGTGGGGGGGGGGAGGGGGGGGTGTGGGTGGGTGCTGGAAACTCTTTCCTGTTATCTGATGTCTTCCCTTCTCTGAAGGCCTAGGGGCTGGGGCCTTTAGGGCTTTGACCCAGGAGAAATGAGTGAGAGATCAAGAACTTAAAGAACTAAAGAAGGTGTTGAACATTGACCAGAGATTGAACCTGCAACCTTGGGAGGACACTCTAAAGAACTGAGCTACCCAGACAGGGCCAGGAATTTTTTTAAATAGGAAGATTTACATACTTATACAGTCACATATATCAGGTTTTTTCTTCATGTTTTCTTCTGCTGCTTTTATGCCCAGAAAAGCCTCTGAGTCCTAAGATTGGAAACTCTTCACCCAAGTTTTCTTCAGTTATCACATCAATTCAATTTTATTATTATTTTACTTTTATTTTTTAGTGTATTTTTATTGGTTTCAGAGAGGAGGGGAGATATATATATATAATATATATATATTATATATATATCTATGATGAGAGAGAATCATTGATTGGCTGCCTCCTGCATGCCCCCTACTGGGGATCAAGCCCACAACCCTGGCATGTGTCTTTGACAGGAGTCGAACCCAGGACCCTTCAGTCCACAGGTTGACAACTTTAGCCACTGAGCCAAATCAGCTAGAGCTATTTCATGGATTCAATTTTACATTTAATTCCTCATTATATCAAGAATTTCTTTTGCTATGTGATATGCAGGGTGGTTTTTGATTGTCCATATTGTTGTTAAGTATTATTTTCTGTTTTGAATTGATGTATGTCTATTCTTATACCATTACCACAGTGATTAAATTATTATAACTTTATAATATGCCTTCATATCTGAAGGTAAGATGTCCCTCTATTGCTTCTGAATTTCCTTGGCTATTTGTGCCAGTGAATTTTTTCCATAAATTTCAGAATTTTATCAAATTGCCTTTGGTAAAATTTCCCCTTTAGGAACATAATGCTTTTCTCCATTTATTTAAATAGTCTTGTATATTCTCTCTTGATATTTTGGAATTTTTTTCCACATAATTCTTAACATAGATAGTCTGAAAAAAAAGAGAGAGCTTCATTTAGTGTTTTGTTTTGTGTGTTTTTTTGAAAAACAGTTTCTATGCAAATAGAACAAAATAATTGATAATTTCCTATCGTACAGGTCACCCATGTACTATGAAGATATTCAGAACTTTCATAGAATAGAGAAGAATTACTTCTAATATCTGAATATATCAAATCAGATATTTTATAAAAATAAAAAGATTTTTCTCTTTATCAAATATGTCAAACAAGATCAGGTATCTAAAGCTCTGTATTATGTAATGTGTTTACTGAAAAATTTCAATAAGCTTTCACCTTATGATTTTGCATATTCAATCAGAAAGTGAAAACTATCATAATATTAATGAATTATTTCTTCTTTACAAAGCTATCAATGATTAAAATAATTTTTAACTTAATTGAATGTTCTTAATTGAATCAATGGGGTCCATTAACTTTAGTTAATAAAGGTGACCAAAGCAATCAATTCTTGATATTCAGCTAATAGTTGATATTTTGGATTTAAATCTAGTACTCACTTGGATTGACTTCTAAGTGATCTGTACTCAACCTAGTTAATTTCCAAAGATGGAAGAAAATACTGTGCAGCCTATTCTGCAGATAGAGTCCAACACATTAACAAACCAGATTTATACTAGAGAAATTATGTTGACTTTTTTTAAACCCAAATAGTCACAGTTAAATGAAATGAATGGTATAGTTCATATTTGAAGACTGTTGTGGACAATTAAAAATTAGAGAATTGGGAATTTCCCTTCCTCAGCACGATGAGAATATGAACAGGAAATGCCCCAGTGACCCTCCCTGACAGGGGATTAATGGTAGGAAGTGACCTTGAAATTACTCTCCCAAGAAATATAAACACACTTTCCCTATCAGCCAAAGGCAGATAATTCTGAAACAAAGGAAAGTATAAATGAATTTTAATGGGAGTGAGAAGAAGAGAGCATGGAGTGAGGACCTGCTTCCAACTATGATCAACTGCAATATTAATCAAACAACAAAGTCATCCCTGCCCTGCATGCACACTTCTGCACTCTTAACCAAGACTTCCTTTTAGAAAAAAAAAAAAGAAAAGAGAAGAAAGAAAATCAAACCATTAAGTATTAATTTTTCCACTGCAATAAGTGCAATTGGGTAGTTGGGTATTTCATCACCCACCTAAAATTACTATGAAAAAAGAAGTCATTTTATCTCTTCTTGATTCAATCCATATACCTAAACAACATCTCTTTAAAGGCTGTAGATTCAGATATTTAAAATTTTATTTTTGTCTAGTCCATAAATCAGAAATTATAGAACAACAAATGATGGAATAACATAAAAGGGTAAGGTTCTTTTAGAATAATTTATCTTAATTTTTAGAGTCATTTATACAATATGAAAATACAAATACTCTGAAAATACCGACCCCTAACCCCCACCTACTAAGTCAAAGGAGAAATTGCAGAGCAATTCCTGATTAAAGTGTTGAGATTGTTACACATTGGAAATGCTTGATTTCATGTCATAGTTTTTTAGATAAAGCAATTGTACTCAAATGCTTATGGTTATTTATGATGTACCTTTAAGAATGATTTCATTTCCAAATAATAGGAGACTCTGGATGAATGGACTTAAACAATAAGGGTATTGGTCATCTCACATTATCAGATGTGCAGTGGTGTTTGCTCCAGAGCAAAGTTATTCATTGGCTTGACCATCTAGATTCTTTCTCTGCTCTGGCATTCTCAGGGTATTTCTAAGGGATTGGTCATCTCCTCATTGTCTAAAAGCATTATTTCCAGACACATAATTAGCCTGTAGAAGAATGTGACTGTTTTCTCTTACTCCTGTTTTTTGAGAGGGAGAAAACATTTTCCAGAAGTCTTCCCCTCCCATCTCATTGGCCAGATCTGGGCCATGTGCCCAGTCCGGATCAATCACTGGCAAGGAAAAATAAAACAGCCATTGTAGGTTTAGATTAATCAAATTTTATACTCTGAGTCACATGGGGAAGTGATAAATAAGCAAACAAATCTGGGATTCTACCAGCAAGAAAGACAGAGAAGGCTGGTTAATGAACAACCAGCCTTAGAGAGTGATTTCCCATACTTCATACATGATGAGTAATCAGGGAATATTGGCATTTTTAATCATTTTCAAATATTTTAATATTGATTTTAAGTAAAAATGAAAAGGTATTAAGTTTACCTATTTCTGATATGCATTAAGCTTTGTATTTATCTGTAAGATCACAGAGACCTTATGTAATTCTTGAAATTTTAAACTACTAATCTAGATGTAACTTTGAGGAGATTTCATTTTTTGTTAAGTAAATTAAAGTAGAGTAGCTACAAGTGGGTTTTTAAAAGATTTTTTTCATTGATTTTTAGAGAGAGAAGAGGGGAGAGAGCAACATTGATGTGAGAGCGAAACATCAATCGGCAGTCTCCTGCATGCCCCCGTTAGGAACAAGCCAGCAACCCATGCATATGTCCTGACTGGGAATCAAACCAGCAATACTCCGTGCAGGGGAGAAGACCAAACCAACTGAACCACACTAGCCAGGACTACAGGTGGGTCTTTAACAGTACAAAGGACACCCCAAAACTTGAGAAGTGCCATTTGTCCTCCACGGTTGACCACTTCTCCCTCTAAACACAAATTAGCCTAGTGGGAATGAAACCTCTTACAAGATATTGCTTCATTGGTTGCTAAAATCACTGTACTCTTTTTCTTGCCATGAAACAATTTTCCACTCATGGTACCATGGAAACACTCATCTGAAAAAACCTGCATTTGTCCTTCTGAGAGGTGTTGGCCTAGAGTTCAAACCAAATACCATCAACCTAATTGCTCCTGCCACATGGTCTCAGGAGTGAAGAATTCTCCCTTTGTTTGCAACCTGACAGAGGGCAGAGCTCCTCAAGATATATTGCTTGCAAGGGAAGAGAGAAATATGACTTTACATGACATCCTCCTCTTGGTTTGTTGCTTTTTTTGGCACCACTTGGTTATACATTTGGATGTTGCTACATTTTTGAAAAACAAGCCTTTTCTAGAGGGAGCAGCCTATTCTCATTTTTGATACTCAGCTTCTGAGAAGTGATGTGATCTCAGCCCGACAGTCATCAGATTTTCCTGCCGTAAGACTTGACTGTCCAAGCTGAAAGCCTGCCCCGGTATAGGTCCAGTGGTCTACAATGTGCAGAGAGAGGTGTCATTGGAACATAGCATAGGCTCAGCTTTGGCAAGGCTGTGCCCGAATTACGGTTTTGTCTGGTAAACCAGACCGTCTCATCTTTTAGTCCTTTTTGTACTTCCATCTTCCCTCCTGTTTCAGCTTTTGTCTCTGCATTTTGTTTTATGCCTTTCCTTCCTTCAAATATGATTTCAGAAAAGGAATCCAGTAACCTCAGTCACATACAGGGATAAATGCTAGAAGGTTAGGGACACATTTGTGTTAATCCTTCCCTTGAATTTTCAAGTGAGACAAATTTCTAATCATGACATTTAGTCTTCAATAAAAGTCAGGAAGAAAGATTTTATTCTTTTCTTGCTTTCTTTTTTAGGGGGTGGAATTCTTCCTGGGAACCTCAAAATCCTCTCATATCCTGAGGTGCCTTCCTAGTATTAGAGAGGGGACTGCGGTGAAATGAAAACAGACCTGGAAAGAACGTGGTGTTACAGATGATGTAAAGGTTCAGAGTCAAATCCATTAGATCAATGAAACTGCTCAATGACAAACCAGCTCCCACCCTCCCCCTCTGCAAGGCTCTGACAAATGAGCTGGGAGAACATTTACCACCATATTGGAACTCATGGTCTTGTAACCTTGGGTGGTCTTCTGGCCTTGGCGAACTAGATTGTTGGGAATAAATCTGACTAAAGTAGTTATTTGAATAAACTAAGCTATTAGGAATATCTTAGAAAATCCTAAACACCATATTTATATCCTACATACAGCCAAAGCAGAGGGGAGGCGTCTTACCTTAAAACATTCTAAGAAAAAAAAAAAAAAGCAAAATTATTAAAACAAGAGGGGAAAAAAAAGATTCAAGAACCAAGAAGTTAAAGGGTCAGAGTATATACTAGAAAGTGATTTTTATTAAACTGTTCTTTGAAGGATAAACCTTAGCACTTCCCTTAGAATCAAGAGACAGTTGAGGGTACACAGGTCTTATTATCTCCATTGTCCATTCATTTGGAGAGGAAAAAAAATCCTCACTCTCAATTCAGGAACCTCTCATGTAGACTTTTATATGAGAAACATTGAAGAACACAGAAGATGAAGTGATTTATTACTGGTGAGTCATTTTGGGCAAACGAGGATAGCTGTCTAAGATTATTAGAGACTAGAGGCCCGGTGCATGAAATTTGTGCACGGGGGGTGGGGGGGCTGGGGGGAGTGTCCCTCTGCCCAGCCTGAAGGATGTCTGACCATCTGTTTAGGCCCGATCCCAGTCAGACATCCCTCTCACCATCCAGGACTGCTGGATCCCAACTGCTTGCCTGCCTCTGCCTGATTGCCCCTAACCACTTCTGCCTGCCAGCCTGATCACCCCCTAAACACTCTCCTGCCAGCCTGATTGATGCCTAACTGCTCCCTGGCCAGCCCAATTGCCCCTAACTGCCCTCTCCTGCTGACCTGGTCACCCCTAACTGCCCTCCCCTGCCAGTCTGGTTGCCCCTAACTGTCCTCCCCTGCAGGCCTGGTTGCCCACAACTGCCCTCCCCTGCTGACCTGTTCTCCCCCAACTGCCCTCCTCTGCTGGCCCGGTCACCCCTAACTGCCCTCCCTGATTGCCTGATAGCCCACAACTGCCCTCCCCTGCAGGCCTGGTCCCCCTCCAACTGTCCTCCCCTGCTGGCCTGATGTCCCCCAACTGCCCTCCTTTACTGGCCCGGTTACCCCTAACTGCCCTCCCTGCAGGCCTAAATGCCCACAATTGCCCTCCCCTGAAGACCTGCCCCCCCAGCTGCCCTCCTCTGCAGGCTTGGTTCCCCCCCCCACAACTGCCCTTCCTTGTTGGCCTGGTCTCCCCCAACTGCCATCTCTGCTGGCCTGGTCACCCCTAACTGCCCACAACTTCCCTCCCCTGCAGACCATCTTGTGGCAGCCATCTTGTGTCCACATGGGGGCAGCCATCTTTGACCACATGGGGGCGGCCATCTTGTGTCTTGGAGTGACGGTAAATTTGCATATTACTCTTTTATTAGATAGGATTTGAGAAGGTTGGGGAGAGGGTTTGTGGTGAGTTGTAATTGTTTTTCCTGATAAATTTGACTTGACTGTTTAGAGATGAAACAGTCTCAGATTTAATCAGGAGGTTAAAGGAGATGCCAGAATTCATTTTAAGAACCTCAAAAAATACATTTTCTGGAATCATTACCTATAAAGCAAGATTCTAGAGAGATAATATAAGCCCCCCACATCCTCTCTTGGGGAAAGGGTTTTACACAACCCCACAGGGCTTTCAGAGTATTAATTCACCAGTGATTCAGAAACAAAATACTTTCTTGAAACTCATATAGTCCCTCTTTCGAAGCCTGAAAATGTGCCCTGTAATATCCATGAGAGATCAGACAGCTTCTTTTTCTGGGGGTTCTTTAAAGGGAGAGATACCATCTAGCAAATTGGGTAGAATAAGATCTGAGCTGCTTTTACCTTGTAATCTTTACTCAGGGGAAAGCAAATTGCAGCCCCAAAGCCGCCCAAGAGAAAATGAAAGGAACCGAGGTCAGCTGTCTGAGAACCAGGGAGGCTCTTGCTGTGAAAAGCAGCGCAGCACAAAGCCCCTTTCACCAGCTGCTCCCGTGGGTCAGATGGTTTGCTATGGATGGAGATAAGTTGGATTTATGGGAGGGGTCTCTCCAAAGGGTCTAGCACACAATCCCCTCTCCTGGTCAAACAGGAAAGCTCATTCATCTGTTAACAACATCCAGGAGAAAATGGCCCTTGAAGATGGTATCTGTGAGAAAGCATTATGTGCTACTGAAAGAGACTGCTTGTTTCCATGGAGGCAGAGGAATCACCGGGGCTTCTCATTCTTATCTGTCTGCCTCTTTGAAAGGTCACTGCCTAGATTTTCTCATTTAGAGCACCTGACTGTTTCTTCTGCCAGGATCCATTAGTACCCTCTTGATGGCTCCCTTTGCCAATTAGAAATAATTTAACATTAAAGAGCTCAGCATCAACAACTCACTGAGAGAGACACATACTCTGTCAAAGATGTAGATATTTGTTTTGTTTTTTTTTCATTCTAATGAAATTACACAACACTCACTATGCTTGTAATGCATTTATCTTGGCAGCCAACCTATTGAATACTTGCTGATTACATCAACCATCAAATCTGATGTCCGGTGCAAATTCTGAGCTAGTCCAGGTCAATCTGGTCCAAATTATCTGCTCTATTCAGTAATTATCTTTCTATTGATGTAATTACTGTTCTGAGTTGTCACCTATTAGCCATATAGACATTGCTTTTAAGCCAGAGGTTCTCATATTCCTGCAGTAGCTTTCAACCTGGGAAGGCATAGTTGCCCCAGGAGTGTTTGGAAGTGTGTGTGTGTGTGTGTGTGTGTGTGTGTGTGTGTGTGTGTGTTGGGGCATTTTAAATTGTTCCAATCAGATTTTAGTAGACAGGGATCAAGGATGTTAAACACCCTAAAACAAGTAAGAGAGACCTTTCCAGTGAAAGACTCCCCCACCCAAAATGTCCAAGGTAAATACAAATGGATAAATATTGCTCCATATCTGCCTCTCAGACCCAGGTTGGCTCCTCCTTGGGCATTCCACTCATCTCCATCTGAAGCACAACTAACAGCTAATGCCACAGGTGATCAACCTCAAAGCCACTCCCACAATGAGCTGTGCTAGAACAGAGACCTCCGAGTGTAAAGTCAAAAAAGACCTGTACTTAAGTTTCCTTCTAACACTTGCCAGTGTCTTAGCCCCTGAAACTTTGGTTTCCATGTCAGTAAAATGAAGGCATAAAAGGTACCTCACATGGCTATAAGCCTAAAAATAGATGAGTGTGTGGTCACTTTGTAAATAAGAAAAATCGTACACATGCTACCTGTTATGTTTATTTGGCCGGTTGCTTTTGCTATCTGTGACACTTCTTTAGGACAAGGACACCTAAACCTGGTTCCCAGAAGTTCAAGAAAGTGAGTCCTTGGTCTTTCAAAACGTGCCTTCATTTGTTAGTTTAGGGATGCCAGTTTGTTCTCCATTCAGGGTTACACAGAATAGGTGTCAGCCATTCCTATTTCATGAAAGGATGCCCCAGAGAAGTTACGGAGGCAGGACTAGTCTCCTCTGGCCTTTGGTGAAGGCCAGCCCTGTTAGAGATTCAGGGTAGAGAGTCAAAGGCGTTAGGGGAGAGGCAGGCTGTGGTAAGCCCTGGAGACTTGCTCGAAGGGCAAGGTGGGGTAGGATGAGTTTCAAGGCTGTTCTGCCCTGTGAAAGAATCATAAAGCCTCTAAGTAGGCACTGATCTGGGATCCAAACATGCAAACACCTAGGGACTTACACAGTGATGAGGGAAGTCTGCTATGGTCCTTCATGGAAGGGCGGGTGCCTGGGGGCCTAACAGGTGGGAGTGGAGAGGGTGGATCTCTGCCAAGCAATCGTGTTTAAAGGTCAGAAGGTGAGTGCTCTGGGATTGGGTGATGGAAGAGATGAGTGGGTGGTTGAGGGACCAAAACGTACAACATTCCAGTTATAAATAAGTCCTGGGGATGTAATGTGCAGCATGGTGACTATAGTTAATAATACTGTACTGTACCTCTGCAAGTTGCTAAGAGAGTAGATCTTAAAAAGTTCTCATCACAAGAAAAAATTTTGTAACTATGTACAGGGATGATGTTAACTAGACTTATTGTGGTGATCATTTCACAATATCTATAAAAATAAAGGCATAATATGCTAATTAGACCCACGTCCTTCAAAACGACCGTCTGGACAAAGCCGAAGCTGTGAGGGAAGCCCAGGTCCCGGGTGCCAGCTGGTGCTGGCAGCCAGGGGAAGGAAGGCCTACTCTTGCACGAATTTCGTGCATCAGGCCTCTAGTATACATATATTGAATCTTTATGTTGTACACCTGAAAACTAATATTACATGTCAATTATATCTCAATTTAAAAAATCAGCAGGAATGGGAGGAGCTGTGCCCAAAGGTAAAGTAGGAAAGTGTTTTGGTGGTGAGTGAATAGGGGAGGGACAGTTCTTCAAGGAAAGGCCCAAATGGAATGTCAGTCACCCAGATACGGTGAAAGTCAAATCTGGATTTCTTTAAACCCAAAGTCACTGCTACTGTGGATTAGTAAACATCCCAATATTTTATTTTTTAACGTATATTTTTATTGATTTCAGAGTGGAAGGGAGAAAGAGAGAGAAAGAGAGAGAGAGTCAGAGAGAGAGAGAGAGAGAGAAACATCAATAATGAGGGGGAGTCATTGATTGGCTGCCTCTTGCATGCCCCCTCCTGGGGATCAAGCCTACAATGTGGGTATGTGCAGGAAATTGAACCGTGACCTCCTGGTTCATAGGTTGATGCTCAACCACTGAGCCACGCTGGCAGGGTGAAAAAAATCCCAATATTTTAGACCAGTGGTGGGTCGGCAAACTCATTAGTCAACAGAGCGGCAAACAGCGGCTCACGAACCGCATGTTGCTCGCGAGCCGCAGTTTGCCGACCACTGTTTTAGACCATTAGATCCTTTAGAGATCTATAACCTATGTTGGCCTATATAAAAATATGGATCTTAAATTATCAGCTTGATTAAATTGACAAAATAGCTTATTCATTTAAAAATTATAAAAAATACACAATTGTAGACAATTGTAAAACAGAGATAAGCAAAAATATGAAAATTCAAGGTACTCATAATCCCACCACATAGTGATAACCATGGTTAATATTTTGGTAAATTTCCTTCATGTGTTATCAAATGTTACAAGTTTTTTTAAATAAAAAACTGAGACCACGTTTTATATACTCTTTTCTTACTTGCAAGACTATATCTTTCTAGTTTGTCCAAGTTTGCCACTCATCAGTGTTTCATCATCTGGTAAAATCAGAGGGGCCTCTGTGGAGTGTGAGGTCAAGCAAGGACTGCCAGGGGCCAGGGCTCATTGTGTTCCGTTAGCCGGAGGCCTGATTCATATCCTCTCAGTTACCAGGAAGGTGGTGGTTCTTGATGGGAGGCCAAACGGCCAGTGGGCCAAAGGAAAAGGTTACGTCTGCTGGCAAACAATGCTCAGTAACCTTGTGGGTGAACCATGGCCACTCTGAGCCTTGTTTCCTTGTATGGGCTTAGGTAGAACTGGGATTTTTGGAGTCTTTGAAAAGATATTGGTCATCTTTCTGTTGTTTGTACTATAGAAAAGCACATCTACACACAAAACATACATAAAAATCGCTCATAATCCCACAGATCAGAAACTGCTGTGAAATTCTTGATGTTTGTGCCTTAGTCTTTTGTTCTTCATTTAAAATGATCCTGGGACAGCCATTTTGGAAAGCAGTATGGAGTTTCTCAAAAAATTAAATGTGGAATTGCCATTTGACCCAGTGATTCCGCTTCTAGGAATATATCCTAAGAAACCTGAAATACCAATCAGAAATAATATATGCATCCTGTGTTAATAGCAGCATAATTTACAATAGCTGAGATCTGGAAACAGCCCAAGTGTCCATCAGTAGATGAATGGATAAAAAAACTGTGATACATTTACACCATGGAATACTGTGCAGCAGTAAAAAAGAAGAATCTCTTACCCTTTGAGACAACATAGAGAGACCTGGAGAGTATTATGCTAAGTGAAATAAGCCAGTTAGAAAAAGACAAGTATCATCCTATGATCTCATATGCAGAATCTAATGAACAAAATAAACTGATGAACAGAATAGATCCAAAGACAGAGAAACATGGAACGGACTGTGGAATTTTGGTTGGTGAGGGTGTGTGGGAAGAGATTAACCAAAGAACTGTCTGCATATATCATGGACACAGACAATAGGGTGTTGAAGGCCTGGAGAGGGGGCAGGAGCGGGTTAGAAGGGGTCAATGGGGAAAAAAGGGGACATATGTAGTACTTTAAACAATAATTTAAAATAAATAACATTACCCCACCAACCAGAGATAAACATTGTTGACATTTAGATGCCATTATTTTTTTGAAAACAAAAGTGTGATCATTCTGCTTGTAGTTTCCTTTTCTCCCTGTAACAAACTAGCATGAGCATTTCCCCCAGGCCAGTGCATAGCCTTCTACATCATTTTGCATGAATACCTGGTACTTTATTGAATGTATTACAATAAAGGAAAATAATATCTTATCATTGACTATCTTATTTTTAACTGTAGACTTACTTTCAAATAATGTTTATCACATTAAAAATAAAGTTACACATTTGAGTTAGTGTATCCTGCTTTTCTGGCTGGTCTTTTTCATGTCTTTGATGTTCTCACTAATTTCCCTAACATTCTCACTAAGTTCCTTGAGCATCCTAATAACCATTGTTTTGAACTCTGTATCCAGTAGTTTGCTTGCTTCCATTTCATTTAGTATTTAGTTCTTTTTCTGGAGATTTCTTCTGTTCTTTCATTTTTTACATTTTTTTTTTGTCTCCGCATTTTGGCTGCTTCCCTGTGTTTGTTTCTATGTATTAGGTAAAGCTACTAATGAAGAATAATTTGCAGGGAATCAATAGTAGAGTAGAGGACACTGAGAATCATATCAGTGATTTGGAATATGAAGAAGCAAAAAACACCCAATCAGATGAGCAAAAAGAAGAAAAGAATAAAAAATGTGATGATTGTGTAAGGAGCCTCTGGGACAGCTTCAAGTGTACAAACATTCACATCATGAGGGTACCAGAAGGAGGAGAGAGAGAGCAAGATATTGAAAACATATTTGAAGAAATAATGACAGAAAACTTCCCCCACCTTGTGAAAGTACAGGAAGCACAGAAATTCCAAACAAGATGAACTCAAAGAGGCCCTTACCAAGATACATCATAATTAAAATGCCAAGGGTTAAAGACAAAGAATCTTAAAAGCAGCAAGAGAAAAGCAGTTAGTTACCTACAAGGGAGTGCCCATATGACAGTCAACTGATTTCTCAACAGAAACTTTGCAGGCCAGAAGGGAGTGGCAAGAAATATTCAAAGTAGTGGAAAGCAAAGACCTACAAGATTACCAGCAAAGCTCTCATTTAGAATTGAAGGTCAGATACAGAGCTTCACAGGCAAGAAAAAGTGAAAGGAATTCATCACCACCAAACCAATATTACATGAAATGTTGAAGTTTTTTATTAAGAAGAAAAAAAAAGATTAAAAATCTGAACAATAAAATGGCAATAGATAAATATCTATCAACAAATCTAAAAATAAAAATAAATAAGGAATCTAATGAATAAACTAATGAACAAAAGGGAACCAGAGGCATGGAAACATGGAACAGACTGATGAATCTCAGAGGGAATTGGGGCAGGGGAGGCAGAAAGAGATTAACCAAAGAATTTATATGCATATATGCATTACCCATGGGCACAGACAATAGGGTGGTGAAGGCCTGGGTGGGGCGAGATCTGGGTGGAGGAGGACAATGGGGGTAGGAGGAAAAGGGATGCATCTGTAATGCTGTCAACAATAAAGATTAAATAAGTAAATAAATAAATAAGGCAAATAATTGTTTCACCTACAAACAAAGTCATGATTAATAAGTGCCCTGGTATTTGTGTATGAGACAGAGCCTGGGTTGGAAGAAATCGGGAGATGGACATGTGGCTCTGCTGTTGAAAGACTTAGTTTATTTAGTGTTACCTCTTATTTTACACTGTAGGAGCCTGAGACTCAGCAAAGCTAAACTACCCGTCCCAGTGACACTGCAAGCAAATAATAACTACAGGTTTCCACCTTCCTGTCTTGTATCCATTATCTGGTTAACGTTTAAACTCAATAGTCTTAGATGTAAAAATGAAATAAAGGAAGATAAAGGTGGGGTTGCTACTAATAATTCCAGCATTCTATCTACCTGAGGCTTAGAGAAATATGTTTTTGTTATTCAAATGTATCTGCGTTATTTCCCAGGATTGGTGCCTGGAAAGCTACCATGGCCGTTTGCTTTCTTCACCCCACACCATTTTCATTTTAAACCTCTTCCATTCCTTTTAAATTCCTGCTGCCAGCTTTCTGCCAACACGTTTTTACCTGTTGCTATTGCATTGTCCTACGGCCTGCTATTTTAGTTTCTATGTCTGTGAACTCTTACTGCCACATCACCTCTGTTAGTTCTCAGGTTCACAGCACTTACCATGCCAGGGGATTCTTTTTTTGGTATTTAATAAAAGGGCCTTTTCATGTGTTTCATCAGGTTTTCAGTATTCTCACGCACATCCCAGAGTCTGCAGCTTCCGTTCTTCCTGACGCTGCAATTCCACTATTGTAACCTTCAGAGTGGTCCAGTCACCACATGGGTGTGAAGCCAAAACAGAGGTCTGGCACAACACACTCAGCTTTATTCCCTCTTTGTGCGGGTAACACACATCCTCCCATCCCTTCTTTGTCGCTTTTATTAGTCATCTGCCCTCTGCTTTCTTGCCACCATCTCTTCCAATTCCAGGAGAATGATTTAAAGTCCTATGAAGAAGACTTAGTGCTACAACATCACTGTTGTCATTCTTTTTGGGATAATCAATAAATATTCATTTATTTGTGTGATTATTTACAATGCAAATAACATTATTCATTGGTGTTCTGAGCACATCCTATCTTGTTAGTTTATGTTCCTCAGTTTGCAATGACTTTATATTGAAAGAGGACCACAGATTAGATTACAGAATATGTTTCATTTCCTTTGATGTAGGCCTCGGCAGGACTTCAGAGGCTGGCAGTCTCCTTTGTCTTGTTTTTCAGACTCAGATAAGAGAACATCAATCTTGCCAAGGATCCTTCTGCCAAAATCACCCAGTTTAATTTAATAAGCTACATGGTTAGGACTGGAAATCTTTATCTTTCATCCAGTATTAATATGCCAATCCATACACTACTGAAAAATGGGAACATAACTCATAAAGAGAAATTTGAGGGTGTGCTCTTTTAGAAAAATCAGTGACCTAATATTTTCAGGTTTTAAAAATATAACTTTACTCATTAATATAATAAAAGACTTAGAAGACATAAACAGAAAAAGCAAACACCAGAATTTCATGATCTGACTTGAACTAAAAAAGGGAAGAAAGGTATTCAGAGATGCTTTGCCGCCCTCTGGTGGCCAGTCATCTCAACAACACAGATGTAGCTTAGTGGCTCATTTTGAAGGGGCCTTGGAGATCTGTTCCAATCCCCAGCTTTATAGGAAAGGAAACCAGGTCCTGGGGTCCCGTGACTGATTCAGACTGCAGGGAACCATAGTACTGGAGTGGACTAATTTAATGGATGTTTTTACATATGTTTACATATGTATAAATAAGATATACACACATATGCATGTATATATGCATACACACAGGTCCTCAATGTTTCATTCAACTTAACTTGTTGATATCAATTGTCCTATGCTAAAGCTGGTTTTATGAAATGCAATTTTGCCTCAAGTTGCAGAACCAATTGATGATAAGTAAGGACTTTCTCTCTCTCTCTCTCTATATATATATATACTCATAAATATTTGAACTAGTTTTCAGAAAATAACTATTATCAGGAAAATTTCCTACAGTAATTTTTATGTGTAATGAGCTGGAATATTCTAATAACTTATTTTATAATTGAATCAATAATCAATTAAAATTTGTGTTCTATGAATAAAGTTTAAAAAAATTACTCAGTGTAAGTAGAAAACAATATTAAAAGAATACAAAATGTGCTATGATTTAGGTAAACATCTTTTTTAAAATTTCTTTATTGATTGAGTTATTACATATGTGTCCTTATCCCCCTATTACCTCCCCATCCCCCCACTCATGCCCTCACCCCCTGTTGTTTGTGTTCATTGGTTAGGCCTATATGCATGCATACAAGTCCTTTGGTTGGTTGATCTCTTCCCCTCCCCTCCCCTCCACTACCTTCTCTCTGAGGTTTGACGGTCTGATCGATGTTTCTCTGTCTCTGGATCTGATTTTGTTCATCAGTTTATGTTGTTCATTATATTCCATAAATTAGTGAGATCATGTGATATTTATCTTTCTCTGTCTGGCTTATTTCACTTAGCATAATGTTCTCCACTTCCATCCATGCTGTTGCAAATGGTAAGAACTCCTTCTAGGTAAACATCTTTTAAATGGAAGTCCTTTGCTGTTCAAAAGGGACAATACTCCACATTTACTGTTTGTTTAAAACAAAGATTCCACACATAGTTGTACACATCTATTTATCCATTTGGCCATAACAGGTATATTTTTTTGCAATTTAAAATATTATTAATAAATGTGACTTCTTTTCCAGAATATTTTGAGATTTTAGATTTTTTCTTTCCTTATTTAATTTACATTCTTTGAATAGTTTTCCTGACTTGGAGCCATGTTTGGGAGAATTTCATATTCTAATGTTCTTCCTTTTCTCCCTTTAAATTCCAGTGAGACTTAATTAAAAGTATTAGAAGCATCCTATCTAATAAAAGAGTAATATGTAAATTGACCATACCTCCGCTACACCCACAAGCCACGCCCACCAGCCACGCCCACCAGCCAATCAGGAGGGAATATGCAAATAAACCCAACCAAGATGGCTGCAGCCACAGAGAGCAGGAGGGAGGCTTGGGTTTCCCTGGCAATGGAGGAAGCCAAACTTTCCGCCTGTCCTGCCAGCCCAGGCCTCCACTCAATGCTACAAAGTTTCAATTATAGAAGATAAATAAAGCCAAACAGAAATGGTGGCAGCCACGGAGCTGGAGAGAGCAGGAGGCTAGGGTGCAGCCACGGAGCTGGAGAGAGCAGGAGGCTAGGGTTGCCCGCTGCTATGGAGGAAGCCAAGCTTCTGCAGCCCTGGCCTGCTTTGGCCTCCGCTCAAGCCTACGAAGTTTTAATTACAGAAGATAAATAAATCCCAGACCCCAGAGCCTCTGCTTGGGTCACCAGGGGGTGTGGCCATCCTGCAAACCACCACAGGCTGCTTGCCCAGGCTGCCCCATGCCCCAAGGGAACCCCCACCCTGATCTGGGACACCCTTCAGGGAAAACCAGCTGACCCCCACCTGTGCACCAGGCCTCTATCCTAGCTAATAAAAGAGTAATATGCAGATTGACCATCACTCCAACACACAAGATGGCTGCCCCCATGTGGTCCAAGATGGCTGCCCCCATGTGGACACAAGATGGCCACCACAAGATGGCCAGCAGGGGAGGGCAGTTGGGAGGAACCAGGCCTGCAAGGGAGGGCAGCTGTGGGCAATCAAGCCTGCTTGGGAAGGCTGTTAGGGGTGACTTGGCCAGCAGAGGAGGGAAGTTAGGGGTGACTGGGTCTGCAGGGAAGGGCAGTTGGGGTTGACCCAGGCCTGCAGGGGAGAGCAGTTGGGGGGTACCAGGCCTGCAGGGGAGGGCAGTTAGGGTTGACCAGGCCTGCAGGGGAAGGCAGTTAGGGGCAAACAGGCTGGCAGGGGAGTGGTTAGGGGGTGATCAGGCTGGCAGGCAGAAGTGGTTAGGGGCAATTAGGAAGGCAAGCAGGCGAGCAGTTGGGAGCCAGCAGTCCTGAATTGTGAGAGGGATGTCCGACTGCCCGTTTAGGCCCGATCCCACTGGAGTCAGGCCTAAACCAGCAGTCGGACATCCCTCGAGGGGTCCCAGATTGGAGAGGGTGCAGGCTGGGCTGAGGGACATCCCTCCCCCCATGCACAAATTTCTTGCGCTGGGCCTCTAGTAATGACATAATGAATTATGGGCATGTAAGCTGGTGGGATAGAGTCATTTTAAGTCCTATTTCTGTTGCCCTGCCTGCCTCCTTACACTGCTGGAGGGGCTACCACATAGATAAGATAGCTGGTGAAAGAGGAAAAGGGAGGATATGGTTCAAATTACACTTCACAGTCATGACTTGAGGATTCAAATTCATAAATGAAATTAGTAGCTTAGAGAGGACATTAACATTTAAGTTATACTATAGCATCCTCTGGCTCACATTTGAATTTGGGGACTTTTTTACTTAATAAATGTGCAGATTATCCTCAAATTTTGTCTCTTAATTCAACCAGATTATCCTCAAATGTCTCTTGATTCAAACAAGAGCTATAAAATTGTAACAACATCTACAGTTTGTTGAGAACAGACTAGGTGTGAGCCACTGTATTGGCCTTCTCTGCATTGTAATTCCTAAAATATAGAACAAATGTCAGGTACACTATCATTTTATGAATCACTAAGGAATTTAAAAATATGCAATTGAAGTATTATTAGATGCTTTAATGTCACACAGGATTTTATGTTGTATACATACTAAAAAAGTTGTTTTGGACTTAGCTAAACGATGGTGTATTTAATCATATCACTTTTGTCCATACATGAGAAATGAAACATAAGCAAATTCACTTGGTTGAGGAGTTTCTAAAAGCTTTTTCCTTTTCTTGCTTTCAGAGTCTATTTTTATTGAATCACTTTTTGACTCAGCGTTGCTGAGGTTCTTGTTTCTTGTCTTCTGTACCTTGAGAATGCAGATGACAGAGCATTTCTTAAAGGAGGCTCCCTTATGACTTCTGGGATTTTTTTCCTCACTTCTGACACCTGTTCTGCAAGACTGGGGGTGGCACCTTCTTGAGCAGAAGGTTTTCAGACAACTACCAGGGCCTATACTCCTTCCTTAAATCGTTCTGAAGTGGTCTAGACTGAAAGCGGAGGAGTTGCCAGGCATGCCCCCAAGGTGAGGACAGCTGAATTGTGACTCACCTTGGGGGCATGGTGAGGACAGCTGAATTGTGACTGCTTCCTTGCTAATAGGGTTTTAAGATGCTGCAGGTTATAAGATACATTCCCATTCTGGAGATGCTCAGATGTGGAGCATCGTGCATTTTCAGTTCAGTGAAGTATGGTGTGCTACCCTTTAATCTTTAGTGCAACTCTGTGAGGTAGGTATGATTCCCTCTGATTTACAGTTCACTCAGGAAAACTATTCAAGAATACAGAAAACAGACTTCATGAGAGGGATGGATGAGTTAGTCCTTCCATAAGTAACTAGAAGAACTGAAAAGTGGTTGTACCTGTTCACTTACCTGGCATCAGGTTTCCTACTTATAGAGAAACAAGTTTATTACATAGGGAGTATTCAGAGGACCCAGAAAAAATTTCACAGGTACTGCAGATTTTACAAAAGCACTGATACAGTGTAAGTGGCTTTTGGTTGTAATGACATAATGAAAAACAAATAAAGAGGCATTCCATAATTTTTTTGGCGTCATATCCTGAACCAAAATCATTAAAGTTGCCATGATTGATTCAGGATCATGACCATTGGGTACTTGGTGTTATTTCTCTAAATGGGCAGTGGGGCTTCTCTACGGAGAAATTTTTTCTTCAGTAAAGACACAAAAGCCTTGCCTGGAAGGTGTGGCTCAGTTGGTTGAAGCATAGTGTGGGGCACCCAAAGGTCTGAAGTTTAATTTCCAGTCACAGCACATGCTAGGTTTCACATAGATGTTTCTCTTTTTTCTTTTCCCCTTCTTCCCTCCTTCTAAAAACAAAACAACAACAACAACACACACACACACACACACACACACACACACACACACACACACACAGGAGACAAAAGCCTTCTCAGAAGGAAGTGGTTCACAGCAGGACTTGGTGGCTAAGGGATTTATCCCATTGAAACAAGAATGTGTCAACAAATTCCCCAGGCATGTGCCAAGGCAGTGCTGGAGGAATGTAAGCTGCTAGCAAGCTGTCAACATCTGGCCACAGAAAAGACCTCTGATGAGGAAATCACATTGTTGTTCCATAAGGCAGTCATCATTTTCCATTGGCCACCTTTTAGGCAGCACCCCTCTTATGTTATTACAGAGACAAGGATAGAAGTGACACCCCCCACCCCTCCAACACACACACACCCACACACACACACACACACACACACACCCGGGGGGACATTTAGCTGAGTCTGTGGACATTTTTGATTTACAGGCCTGGAGGTGGGTGGTAGTGGTACTACTGACATCTAGTGTGTAGAGGCCAGGGATGCTGCTACGCATCCAACAAGTGACAGGACAAAAAAATTGTCCAGCCCCACATGTCAATGGCGCTGAGATTGAGATTCCTGGTCTAGTCCCTAAGAGTTCTTCAGCTCCCACAAATGGTCTCCCGTCTAGAAAGCCTTTCTGGGCTCCCCTTCCATGGGCTGCATCGTGCCCTGCGCTCATCACCTTCACAGAGCTTATCTCTCTGTTCTGAAACCAGCTGCTCTTACTGGCCTGTCTTCACAGTACACTTGAAGCTCCTTGAAGATAGGGAGTTTGGTTTGGTCACTATTATGTCTTCAGACACACTGGCATTGTGCCTGAGTTCTTTACATCATTTCAAATGGGTGGCAAAAATCCAATTGGAGCTAGTTTAAGCAAAATAAAGAATCCCAGGAAATGTTGAAAAACCTGGGTTTAGCAGGGTCAGGGTTATAGCTGGAGTCCAGGAACAACGAAAGTTGGCAAGTCTTTCTCCATGTCTCTTGTCTCTGCTTTTCTCTCTCTGTGACATGCAGTCCTCCTCAAGATGAACATGGCCATGGACAGTTCTTGAGTTCTCAGTGTCATGGCTGCCTCCCTTGAGGGGAATAAGCCCCTCTTTTGGGGTCTAGTTCAAAAATTCTGAGGAAAGGCTGTTTCTCTTGTTGGCCACCTTGGGTCAGTTGTCCATCCTGAACTATTCAATGGTGGACAAAGCTAAAGGCAAGAGCAGTTTCTAGAACAAGAGGCATATTGAGCAGGTAAAGCATAGGTGTCCACTGCACTGGAAACCTGTGGTAAACCCTCAGGGATTATCTCTTCAGTGATTGAATATTGAAAAGCTCAGAGGAACATAACATGGGCCAAGCTACTTAGAAGAACCTCCAGGAACCTCTAACTTTGATGGGAAATAAAATTTCTGATAAGAGGATGTGGTTGCTTGGCAAGTATGTGTTTGAGGGAAGGCTTCTATAAATTGGGGCTCTTTGGCCCAAAATCCTTAAAACTCTCCTTATTAGTTTAATGATAACAAAAGCTTTTTGGCTCAAATAACTCTGAAGTCATGATAGATTAAGCTGCAGGCATGATTAGGCTCTCGATCTATATCTTTGCTTGACTTAATTCTGTGTGCAGACTGTCTCCAGATATTGGGAAGGATGGCCATAGGAAGTCCTAGACTTACATCTTCCTAGTTTAGCCATAGAGAAGAGAAATGTCTCATATGTCAATACCTGAAAATACTCTAATTGCCTTTTTGGGGTTGAGACCAACACTGATCTGCTGGTTAAGAGAATGGAGACTGCTGACTGGTGTACCTGCATCTGAAGATCACTCTTGTGATACAGGCTGAGGTTGCAAATAACAGCCCACCTGCGGCCACATGGGGTTAAAGAGTTCCTCGAAGGAACTAGAAGATGGGGGACAAGAAGCATGATAGAAAGACAAAAATACTGTCCATTGCATCTCTCTACTGATTTGAAGAAAAAAAAACAACTTAGTAACTCTGAGGCCATTTTACCAAGTAAAATAAAGAAATAAAGACTGCCTACTAAATAATAATAATAAAAGTGTAGACATTTTAGTTAGTTGTACTTAGTTTTACACACTTAATTACCAGCTAACTCTGGCTGACACACTTTCTCAAGGTGCTGTCTGCTAATAGGCCAGGAGAACAGGGAGAGTGATCAATATATGAAGCCCTCTGCCTGGTCTCTCTCCCTCAGCTTCTGAGACTCTACTCTGCCCCCATTCTGGGAGTTTAAATTTGATGCCAAGGCTTCAGGAGCTTCATCAATGTTCTTTCCTTAATAACTATAACACAAGAGATGAGAAAAGGCTTTTATGCTGTGATAGGAAATTACAAACAAGAATAGAGAGAGTAGTGTAATAACTCCTTAGGACCCTTCACCCTCCTCAGCAACCATCAACTCCATTCATATCACTATCTTCCTTGTCTGTCTTTCCCAGTCACATGGAAGCCAATTTCATCTGAACTTCCTGTGTATCTCTGAAAGATAAAGACACTTTTAAAAAATCGCAATGCTTTTATCAAAACCTAAAATATGAGCAATGATTCCTTAATAACATCAAATAGCCATATAGGGTGTATATTTCCCTGATTGCCTCATTCACTCATTCATTTTTATTATTTATTTAGTCATATTTTATATTTTTTTTGTAGTTAGGATTCAAATAAGATCCACACATTATGTGTCTCCTAAGATGATTTCAATCTATAGGCTCCTCCAATCTTTCTCTCTTTTATTTTCCTTGTAATTTTTAATTGAAAAGCCAGTGATTTGCCCTTTAGAGTTTCCTACACTCTGGATTGTATTGATGGTTTCTCTGAGGTGTTGACCCATAAGTGGTGGTGAGTGCCTCCAACATGGGCATAGAATGATTACTAGTCTCTGTTTCTGTGATCCTAGTAACCATCCACCCAGTAATTTTTTAGGGATTGCAAAATGATATTCTAATTATATCATCTATATTATAAAAAGCCAGTGGCCAGAATGCCGAAACAACCAAAAGATCGGTCACCAGGAGGGGCATTGATGGGTCCCGCGGCAGCGGCGGGCAGGACTCTGGCTTCCGTGGTGGCAGTGGGTGGGACCTCTGGGTCTCGTGTGATTTAGTGCACTGGGCCTCTAGTATCTTCTTAATTGATTAGTTGGAGTGATACACAAAGAGAAATCTCCTCATCAACTCTTAAGTCCCTCTGATGTTTAATTTGTACAGGAGCTGCAGAATAAAGGCCTGATTCTTCCCCTTTATTAAATAATGAATCGGTTTCCCCATCATTGTTCTGGTGACAAATGAAAACTGCTTTTTATTATCAAGGACTTAAACATGTTGGGTGTATTTTATTCCATTGTACTTATTCTTATTCTAATTACTCTTAATGTTCAAGTTAAGTTGTCCCACTGTGGCCTGTGGGAATCTTTTCAAGTTAGTTCCTGTCTTTTTTTTTTTTTAAATTTAGACAGCTATTTCATTTCTGAAATGGACACTATTTCTATTGGACTTACCATGCAATATAAATGGATGGCTTGATTTTCTCCCTTAATTAAAACAATTTTTAAAATACTCTTTTTATTGAAGTATAACATATAAATAGAAAAATGCACAATTAATGAATGTATAGCTCAGATTTTCATGAGGTGAACACACCTGTGTGCCTACAGCCCTATCAAGAAAAAGAGAATTATCAGCATGCCTTGGCCCTTTCTGGTCATTACCCCATTCAAAGATAACCACTACCTGACTCCTTGCCCCATAGATTCATTTTGCCTGGTTTTAATATATAGACAAAGTTATACAGTATGTTCTCTTTTACATCTGGTTTGTTTTATTCAACCTTTTGTTTGTGAAATGCATCCATGTTCTTATGTGTAACAATAGTGTATTCATTCTCTATTAGCAGATGTTAGACTTCTTGGATGAATTATCTAACTTTTCAATTCTCTTCTCTTGCTTATTAAAATTTTTTTGTTCTACTTTGTGGTATATTTTCTCAACTTTATGTTCAATTTTTCTTCTGTTCACTGCATTGTCTCTGTTTGATCCAGGCCACTTTCCTTCTGATTGTTTTACTAGTCCTTGCCTTTTATTTACTAGCTTCTCTGTGACTCTGGTTATTTATATTTAAATATAAGAACCAAATAGTCATTTAGAAGCAACTGTTGGCTAAAGATGAGAATACACATTTTTATTTCAGAGAACTAGAAATGTCAGAATTCTGATTACCTAGTTGCTTCATAATAAATCATTCCAAACTTAGTGCAAAAAATAGCAGCACATTTATTATTATAGTCTCTCATAATTCTGAGGATTGAATAGACTCAAGTAGGTGGTTCTCATTCAGAGTCTCTCATACAATTGCTGTCAGAGTGAGTGGTTTCGGGTCAGAAGGAAGCTTTGGCACTCTCACATCTGGCTCCTGGGCTAGAAAGACACATGGGACGGGAGGCTGGAAGTCCGGGCTTCTCAGGAGGCTCGCTGTCTCAGTGTGTCTCTCCATCAGGGCAGCTTGCACAGTGGCTGGATCTTTGACATGGCAACTGAGGCATTATCTCATGATAGAGGTGGAAACGCTAGGGATGGTCTCTTCTGACCTAGCCTGGGAAACCATACCCTGTCACTTCTATAGCATTGCTGGCACTAGGAGTGAGCCGCTAAGGCCAGCCCATATTCAAATAGAGGGACTTGGACTCCACTCCTTGATGGAATGAATGCTGTCATTTGTAGACATGTTTTACAGCCAGTGCAGGTCTTGTCTTTAGGGCTCTTGAGTTCTTCCTAAGATGAATTCTCTAGTCTATCAGGGAGGATGGGCAGTAGATCAGTGTTGGATAGGCCCGTCTGCTGGTGTCCTTAGACCGGGGTGTAGAAAGAAAGAAGATTGCAGTTGGCTTGTGGGAGTGTCCATGGTTCAGAGTACAGGTTTTCATTTAATCCTCCTTTCTTCAACTGCATTTGTTTTTCCTGAGCAACTTCTCTGAGTTCAAATTCCCTGGGGAGCTGGTAGTCTAATTGCTCCATGTAAAATAAACCCTTCCAACACATCTCTGTTTTCAGATGAACACCAGTACTTAGTGCTTGTAAGTCTTGGGTCTTTCTAAGGTGTTTGACATGTCTTCCGTCACCTCTCTGGATTTACTTTCCATTTCTCTCTACCCTACTTGAGGCATAGGGAGGCTGACCTTAGGGTTCCCTGATTCTGCTGCCAGCATCAGTAATGGTGTTGTGTGAGCCATAGCAGAGCCTGACACAAGGAAAAATTAGTAATCCTGATCCTGTCTTTATTTAGAATTTTGTTATTTTGTACATCGTGGGATTTTTTTGCATCTGTTTTCACTTTTTAAGATATAGCATTAAAATGTAATTTATCTTGATTGGTGAGTGTTTGCTTCCTCATCGCCTTTAAATTTTGCACCCAACGGGGAGTGTTTCACTGACTTCATCCTAGCCCAAGCCCTGACATTTTGATTATTATGCTGCAAGTCTGTGTTCTGTTAAAATCACCTGGAGAGTGCTGACTTGTCTGTTGGTTTGTTTGCTTGTTTGAGCAGGTATTCAGCTTGGTGAGGTGCAGGCTGCATGTGCTCTCACAGCTTCTTTCAGTGGTGGTTCCACATCAGTGCAGACTTCAAAGGCTTTGCCATGCTTTGGGTCTGCCGCTGGCCACCAGGGTTAGTCCAGGAACGGGTGATGGTTTATGTTATAGTTCAGTTCTCAGTGCCTTGCTCTGCTTCTTTGGATATAGGAAATGCATGTGGCAGCTTGAGGTTGAGCCTAGGGCTGTGTTGACTCATACACAGAATTTGGGGATCCCTTGCTGAGATTTTAGTCATGCTCTCTAGCGCCCACATTCCCCTTTACTGATTCCTCTGCCCAGAAAGACAAGGCTTTAGTGTGCTGTTACAAGTGACTGGGCCTGCCCTCAGGAGATGCTGCAAGAGGCAAGAGAAAGGAAAAAACAACGTGCATTCCCCCCATTCTCTTATCACAATAAGGATGGCTTTTTCTGTCTCTCTCTTAGCATCAGTCACTGCATTACAGAATATTTAAGTATGTACTTTTCTTTGCATTGTCCTTCAATATGACAAATAACTGAATAGAGAACCAAAAGAGAATTTAGCAGGACTGCTGACATCACATAGAACACAGGCTCTTTATGTCAAATCGGGCAGCTAATTACCTGTTTAGAACCTATAGCCCTGCTAGGTTGTTGGCTCCATGCCTGTGGTGTCAGGTCTGTGTCTCTATGTGACACAGAATTGTGTGCAGAGTGGGTATAAATCAGTATCTGTTAAATGGTCAGTGACAGACTTTAACACCATAACTATTTAAAGTTTGACTACAGAAAATTATATTCCAAAGTTTTAAAATTCATAAATGAGCTAATTTTGCATTAGATAGGTGTCTCCGTTGGTCAGAACAGAAACAGGGACCTCTGGTGGCTGGGCTGTACAGGAGGGGGCTGAGCAGGAGGCCAGTGTGTTCTTGGGTGAGAGGATTCAGCAGTGACAGCCTAGCCTGTCTCTGTGCTTTCCGGCTCTAGTCTAAAGCACAGATAACTAACTTGTAGAAAGTAGACCCAACTGATGGGGTGGGGTGGGGTGTGTGTGTGAAATCCAATCCTGGCGCATGCCCAGCACTGCTGCACCCTCTTCTTCCATATTACTAGCGAGGTCATCTGGGGGAGAGCCGTCAGGACTTCAAACCCTTTGACTCAGATCCAAAAAACAAAACTCAATTGAAAATCACTAATGCTCTTGTTGGATAACATTTCCCTGAAATGTATTTTAGCTTGTCTTTTGCTTATTCTTTCAGTACACATTGCTTAATGCTTATTTTGTGAGAGGCAACCTGAACATCCTTTGAGGGATAAGAGGAAATATTTATTTAAAAAGCTATGGTCATTGCCCCACTCTCCTCTCTCCAACAGCTAGCGTTCTCTTGGATGCCAAGACATCTAAGTCCTATACTACAGGTGCTCTGAGAGTTGCCAGTTCTTCCTGCGTCATCTCTGCCTGTCCTTCACATTGTCCTTTTCAGCTGCCCATGCTGTAATCTCAGGCAGCCTTATCCCTTCTAAATTGGTGGCAGGCCATGTGACTCTCAGCAGCCCTCTACTCCTTCCCTCCAATTTATAGTGGACTAGAAGTGCACCCTTGACCTAGCTGGCCAGTTAGATTCCTTCTACTGATAATTTTAAATTGAGATCAAGTTCTGAATTGGCTAGGCTTACCTGCTGATGTGGACTCAGATGGAAAAAACTGCCACTTTGAGCAGAACTTTGGGGCCAGGTGGCTCATTAGTAAGGAAATCGTGTTGGTCTACACTGCAGAGAGAAAGGACTGTAGAAGAGACTGTAGAGAGGAACTGAATAAAGAGTCCGTGTCAGCCCCTGAGAGAGGTGGAGAGAGATGGAGAGAGAATCCTATCTGTTTTCTACTGTGTCCCAGGTTCCTATGAGGTGGCTTTACTTTTGCCTTTGATTCCAGAAGCTACCCCAGTTCCTTAGGGTAAAAGTCCTTTTAGTGCCAACTCTAGTGGATTTCTGTGTTCTCTGTTTTCTTTTAACAACAGAATTTTTCTTGGTTAAAATGACAAAACAAAATTAATTACAAGCTACATAAAATTATTAGCAATAATGTAAAAGAAGACAGCAAATAACTCTGACTGGTTAATTAGAAAGATAGGCAAATTAATTTTACATCTTTTCTAAATTATCACTTTGCTCCTCTTCCCTCATTACTAAAATAAAATTCTGTGCTTTGGAATTTTAAATTATTTTATTTCTGATTGATGATGTTTAAGCATTTAATCATATCACTTTGGTGGTAGCCCTAGCCTTTCCAATTTCTTTGGTCAAAAACCATTTTTTTGGCAAGACTACAACTTGAGATGATTATGGCTTTTAAGGCCGAGTTTGTTTTTTAAACATTACTTTGATTTATGATGACTCAACTCTTCAGTCTGTGTGGCTAAATTTTGTTTTTCTTTGTGGGCGTGTGATCTTCAAGGATTACCAAGCTCTGTCTTTAAGAAACATGAAATTAAAGGAACTAAAGTTCCATTTCTTACCTCAATTCATTTTACTCTCTTTTAATGTTTAGTATCAAGGTGCCCAATAAGAAAGACAGTGCCTTCTTACTAAACTGTTAATTCTCATGTAGTGAATTATTTTCAAGATTCATTTTCTTAGTGCCCTGCCCAAGGATTAGAAATACTTTCAAGTCCTCTTCCTCGGAATCTATTCTTTGTTTTTTTCTCACTTTAGGGACATTTCCCCCCCTGGAAGGCACATTTTGTAAAGGGAGAGTCTATTTCCCCTTCTTCTCTTAGTAATAGAGATGTGTGTGGCATCTTCATGTTTTGACTTAATCAGGCTAACTTTTCCAATTAAATTTTAACCCCTACCTTTCTCCATCTTCTTCAAATGAAATAAAAACACTGATTTCCTTTGCCTTTCTTAAATTCATAGATACATGAATGAAAAATCTTACGGTTAATCCTGGTTCAAACAAGAAAAGTCCACAAAGAGGAAATGGTAGGATTGTAAAAGACCATCCCTTTGTCTTCCAAAGGAGGGAAATTTCCCTGTTTCTGAATCCCAGTGTGTCCTGAGGGAGGCTGTGTAGAGGAGACTGCATTTGTTTTCTTTGCTTTCCCTCACCTTTCTGATTGTAGTTCTTGGCTGTCTTCACTCTTTCAGGTCTCTCAGAGAGTCGTCCTTTCCCACTGGCTTCTCTTACCACCCTGGAGATCCACCCAGCTTGTCTTCCCTCTTTCTCATTCTTCCAGAAATCTTACGTTGGCTAGAAAATTTTCTGATGAATGAGGCAAGGACTTCCACACAGTAGTTATGTGGAAAATGCTCCTGGGGTTGGGGGAAGTGAAATGGAAAGGAGGGAGAGGCAATGTGGGGTGTGCCCTGAGCTGGTCTCCACATCTCATCTTAGAACTCTTGAGAATCCTTCTTCAACTCACCCAGCCACAGTTATGTCCTTCGGTCCCTAATTCAATATGATTGCCTTTCACTCTGGACTTTAAAATTCTTAAGGAGAGAGAGCAGGTTTCTCCACTCAGCCCTTCCTATGTGTTCATGACCCCAAGTTAGCTCAGCAAATGTTTGTTCAACAAATGAATAAATGAAAAGGGCATTCTTGTTGTTGCACTTACTAGTATAATATGCAAGTGACTATTTATTCCCCCTCTATTTAGTGTGGTTCCCAGCCATTCCTTTATGGAATGATGTGGGCCATAGTGAGTGAGTAAATTAATAATTTTAAAAAATGAATGGAATATGGGGATAGCATTTTGAAAATATTAAGCAAATTTTTTAAATTTCCTAAACCAATGTTACCCCTCAGCTCCCCACACATGGAACCAATGGGTTTTGTTATTTCAGTGAAATAATAGGTACTCTTAGTCTAGAGCAGAGAAGTTATCTTTTGGTTTTCATTCTCAGAGCTGACATTCTCAAGCTTTTAGCAATATAATGTCATCATTAGAAAGAGATTTTATAAATCCCTGAAATTTCATTTTACTCACCGAGTTAAGCCTGGCTGACTCAAAGCCAAGAGTGTTATTGTAACCTGTGGTTTCTGACCCTGTCTGATCCTCGTGAGCCACAGTTTGCCTCTGTTGACTAATAAGTTTGCCGACCACTGGCATATCATAATCACTTGGGGAGCCTTAAAAAATACTAATGCCCAGATCCATTCCTAGGGACTTTGATTCAGTTACTTGTTCTAAGATGAGAATAATGTTCAGATACTACTATTTTAAAAATGTTTCCCACATTATTCTAATGTGTAGCCCAAGTTGAAAACACTTTTTGTAAGCACCTCTGTAGTGTTTCAAGGCCTGACAATCTGATTATGGCAAGACCCCACTCCACAGGAGAGGGAGAAACAGGAGAGCAGAGCAAACAGATCAGACAGGAATAATGTGACTTTCTCCTGAGAGCTGAACCCTGGCATCAGGGTCAGTAAGGGGCAGTAGAAATACCCTGAAACGTTGGGGGATGCCTGGGTGTCATAATTTCTCAGATGTTTCAATGGACAATACCAAGCCACATAGCCAGGTTTTGTATTTAACATGGTGCTGAGCATGGGGTTGCCCAGGTGATATTTTAGCAATATCTGAGGAGTGTGACTAAGTGGGTGGGCCAGAAGGAAGCCCACAGAACCCAAGGCTGCTGAGAGTTCTGGGACTCAATGAGGATGAAGAAGTGGCAACAGAATAGGTTGACTGGATAAACGTAGGTTGAGATGGGAGATTCCTGAGTGCAGAAACCTCCTGCAAGAGGCTCTGACAGAGAGCACTACAGTAAGTGGCATCATAATACCCAAGTGACCAGGAGGGACCAGACTCTCTCAGTGGGCAACAGAGCAGCAAAATCCTGGAGGGTAATTGTCAGAAACTCTACCTCCTGCTGCCCTGTGGGCAGGAATATCTTCCCCTCTATACAATCATGACTCTGAGAATACTTAGCTTTCATAGGGACTGGAACTTTGAGTTGGATTAATATTCACTCCAAATCAGTTTAGACCAATATACACTAGTTTAAGCCAGAATATGTTATAATTGTCCTATCTTCTGTTACCAATAACCTTAGGGACAAGAGAGCAAGATAAAAATAATTATAAATTTTTGAGATGACACATAATATAAAGGATTAACTCAGAAGTAGTTCTAAATAATTTCTCAATACTATCCTATCTAATAAAAGAGTAATATACAAATTAACCATCACTCCACTACACCCACAAGCCACACCCACCAGCCAATCAGGAGCGAGTATGCAAATTAACCCAACCTGCAGCCATGGAGTGAGCAGGAGGCTTGGGTTTCCCTGGCAATGGAGGAAGCCATGCTTTCCGCACACCCTGGCTGGTCCGGGCCTCAACTCAAGGCTACAAAGTTTCAATTATAGAAGATAAATAAATCCCAACCAAAATGGCGGCAGCCATGGAACTAGCAGGAGGCTTGGCTTCGCTCAAGGCTACAAAGTTTTAATTATAGAAGATAAATAAATCTCAGATACCAGGGCCTCCGCTTGGGTCGCCGGGGGGTGTGGCCGGCTTGCAAACCACCACAGACCCCTTGCCCAGGCCACCTCATGCCCCAAGGGAACTCCCACCCTGATCCAGGACACCCTTCAGGGCAAACCAGCTGGCCCCCACCCGTGTACCAGGCCTCTATCCTATCTAATAAAAGAGTAATATGCAAATTGACCATCTCTCCAACACACAAGATGGCTGCCCCCATGTGATCCAAGATGGCTGCCCCCATGTGGACACAAGAGCCACCACAAGATGGCCAGCAGGAGAGGGCAGTTGGGAGGGACCAGGCCTGCGAGGGAGGACAGTTGGAGGCAATCAAGCCTGCAGGGAAGGGCAGTTAGGGGTGACCAGGCTGGCAGAGGAGGGGAGTTGGGGGCGACTGGACCTGCAGGGAAGGGCAGTTGGGAGGTACCCAGGCCTGCAGGGGAGGGCAGTTGGGGGAGACCAGGCCTGCAGGGGAGGGCAGTTAGGGGTGAGCAGGCCTGCAGGTGAGGGCAGTTAGGGGTGACCAGGCCTGCAGGGGAGGGCAGTTAGGGGCAAACAGGCTAGCAGGGGAGCAGTTAGGCATCAATCAGGCTGGCAGGAGAGTTGTTAGGGGGTGATCAGGCTGGCAGGCAGAAGCAGTTAGGGGCAATCAGGAAGGCAGGCAGGTGAGCAGTTGGGAGCCAGCAGTCCTGCCGGGATTGGACCTAAACGGGCAGTTGGACATCCCTCAAGGGGTCCCAGATTGGAGAGGGTGCAGGCTGGGCTGAGGGACACACCCTCCTGTGCATGAATTTCATGCACCAGGCCTCTAGTCCTCTATAATAAAAGGCTAATATGCAAACTGACCAAACAGCAGAATGACTGGTTGCTATAAAGTGCACTGACCACCAGGGGCAGATGCTCAATGCAGGAGCTGTCCCCTGGTGGTTAGTGCTCTCCTACATGGGGAACACAACTCAGCTAGAAGCTGGGTTCATGGATGGTGAGCACAGTGGCAATGGCGGGAGCCTCTCCCACCTCTGTGGCAGCATTAAGCCATCAGTCAGACATCTCCCAAGGGCTCCCAGACTGAAAGAGGGCACAGGCCAAGCTGAGGGACCCTGCTGAGTAGACGAATTTCATGCACCAGGCCTCTAGTTTCATATAAAGTACTTTTAGTATAGTGGAATAGTACCCAGAAATAAAAAGAAACTGTTGGTACATGGAACAATGTGAATGAAATGCAAAAACAATGATCAAATGAAGCCAGACTCAAAAGAGTACATGCTCTAGCAATCTATTAATATGAATTTGAGGAATAGTTAAAAATAATCTATGGTGATGGAAGTCAGAATAGCAGTAATCATTGAGGTAGGGGTGGTCTTATTAACTAGAAGGGCATGAGGGAACTTTCTGGTTGATGGGTATGCTCTATATTTTGATCTAGGTGGCAGACATATCGATGTGTACACATGTAAAATGTCATTGAGTTGTCCACTTAAGAGTTGTGTATTTTATTGTATATAAATCAAAATTTTGAAAGTACTAAAAATGTAGGGAGTAAAACAAGAAAAAAGCTCTATTCATTTTTCACCCCAAAATTTGGGCTAAATTGTCAGAATATAAAACCAAGTGTTAAGAAGTGAATGATGCCAGATAAAAATAAATATGGTGCCTAAATGCTCCAGCGGTTACTCAGCAAGCCCCCCCCCCCCCTGGAATGGTGGAGAGAGAAGACAGAAGATTTAGACGTGAGCTATGAGGAAAATGTGTTTTCACCAAAAGTCCCTGGGCCTCCTCTGACAACTTCTTTCTCTGTCTTGGAAATTTTTAGATGTCATTCTGTTACCACAGCATTTTTCCAAAACTCTCCTCCTGGAATTGATTTGTCTAAAGACACACTGGCTCCTTTAAAATAAAAGCTAAGCTGTCAACACATCCTAACGGTATTTTTGGGAGGAAAGATTGGTGCCATAAGTGGCCCTAGAAGACCCAGGGATCATGGGTGGGTATGCTCTGAGACCTTGGGAAAGTTGCTTCTTTTCACTGTGATGAAAATATTGGTTTTGACATAAAAAAGACGTGAATTCAGCACTTGACTTCACCTTTCTTACCTGGGTGATATTGCAGAGGCTACTTAGTCTTTCAGAACCTCTGTTTCTTCATCTATAGAAAGGAGAGAACTCCTTTTAAGATTGTGCTGTGGAGATTAAATTAGATCATACGTAGGAACTTGGCATATGGCCATCTCTCAACAAATGAGTACTTATTATTTTTGGGGCTATAGGATTGCAAATGGCTACTTACCCAAATATCAACATCAGTCCTGGGTTTTGGTTTACACAGTGTTATTCTTCTGTCATCCTCTTTCTTTTCCAATTCCCAACTCAAATGCTATCTGCTTCTAATTAAATTCTGCCTTTTATCTCCCTTGTTACTTTATAAAGTGCTTAAAGGAAGAGTCCATTTTCTGTTCACCCGTGCAACCCACAGAGGGTCCTGCCCAGTGATTTATATAGGTAAATACCTATTGTTTGTTAACTTGAAGGATTCTTTAAAACTGCAAATGTGTTAGTAGGGAAAATATTTACTATTAATATATTTGCAATATTTTATACAGTAACCCCTATAAGTTTATTATATCAACTGCTATTATATTAACTGCCAGGGAACATTTCTTGAGGTTAAGAAGAAGCTATTCCAACATACGGTTTATGGGAGAACATGGTAGTACCTGAGGATTGACAATATTTTGGCTGATACTAATCCTGTTTATTAGTTATCTATGGCTGTGTAAGGATTATCCCAAAACTTAGTGACTTAACACAACAATAAATCATTTATTATCTCTCACAGACAATGAGAGTCAAGAATTGGGAAGGTGGCTTGGCTGTATGGTTCTGACTTGGCGTTTCTCATTAAATTAGTTAGGTGTCAGATGGGGCTGCAGTTATCTGAAAGCTTGACTGGGGCCAGGTTCCACTTTCAAGGTGCTCATAGATGTCAAGTTAGTACTGGCTGTTGATGGGAGACCTCAGTTCCTCTCCATGTGGGTCTTTTCACAGTGCTGGTTGAGTGTCCTCACAGCATGGAGACTGGCTTCCCAGTGTGAGCAATCTAAGAAACCAGGCAGAAGCTGCAATGCTTTTGTGACCTAGCCTTGAAAGTTATGTAACATCACTTCTGCCATATTCTATTGGTCACACAAATATGCCCTGATTCAGTGTGAATGCAGAGTACTCAAGGGCATGAATATCGTAAGGCAAGGATCACTGGAGTCATTTTGGAGGTGGGCACCATGTTCTGGCAGTAGGGATGAGGTAGACCTATTCCATGTGCTTCCTGCAGGGTAGTGGGGAACACTACATTTGAGTCCACTTGCAGGACTGGTAGGTTGTACAACTACAAGAGGCTTTGTATGTGTACCCTCCTGAATTGTGCAACAAAGTAGTCCACTGGAAGGCCTTGAGAGAACTGTTTTAGAGGGACTTCTAGACTGAAATAAGGGGAATAGAAATTACAAAAGCAAGCATAACATCAGAAAATACCCGCCTATGGAATAAACACCCTGAGGGAGGATGTTTTTCCTATTTGTTCACAGCTCTATCTCCAGAGTCAGAATAGTGCCCAGCATGATACATGTTTAAACAATATATGTGGGATAAGTGAATGAATAAGTTTGAAATCTGCTTATTATAAAAAAATTATAGGAATATTATTATGTAAATATACATATAATAATATGTTATTTATCATTAATGTACAGAAATGGTTGTGTTAGGGTTAAATGAAATATTTACTTAAATATCTAAAGAATTTAGTTTTATAAATTTTTTTTAACATGGCATTTTCTTGTGAAACATCTTTTTCTTTTTTATATAGCAGAGTCATGAAAGGAAATAGGAAAACTGTAATTCTATTGAAAATATTACTTCTGGAAACAGTCTTTTGGTATTTTCCTCATAATAGTATGTTTTTAAAATTGAATTTATTGGGGTGACATTGGTTAATAAAGTTATACAAGTTTCAGGGATACAACTCTACAATACATCATCTGTATATTGTATTGTGCGTTTTCCACCCTAAGTCAAGTCTCCTTCCATCACCATTTATCCCCCTTTACCTTCTTCTACCCTGACCCCATAATAGTACATTTTAAGAGATTATTACTATTAAATGATGGCAGGTACACAGTGGGAAAATGTCCTTGGTGAAATACACAAGAAAGATAATTAATTCAGTTACTCCATGTTAACGACTATATGAAAAATAATTTTTTGATCTCTATAACATTGAATAATGTATTTTATTTGAATAACTTTAGCTACAGAAATAGAATTCAGGAAAACTTGGAAGGCAGATTTGAACTCTGAAAGTGGAGCTGCTCTTCACAATGGAAGCTGCTGAAACCAACAGTCAAATATGATCATCCACCACCTCTCAACTTCCCATCGGTCTGTAGCCAGCTATTATTGTGACTTTGATTTTGAAGCTGAGGGAGGCATCTGAGACAGGCCAAAGTAGTCTCTATCTCCACCCCACAAATGTGTAAAGAGCCAGGGACAAAATCAGTTAAGCAAGGCTCTCCCAACAAGACAGAACATGAGGTCAAAATAGAATTGTTTAGCATTTAAATTGGGATGGAAGTTGACAGTTACTGCTTCCATATGCAAGCAAAATGCAAATTTTTACAGCTTGGTATTAATTATTATTTGGGGTTCAAATTATTATTTGGAGTCTCTTACAATGATAGACTAGGAAGGCAAGGGTTAACTTCTCAGGCAATGGGACTAGAAGAGCAAGTTTTCACTTGCACTGGGGAACTGCTGCTCCTTGGGGCAGAAAGAAAAATATCATTCATAGAACTGTGGATCTTTTCAAAGACCAGATACAGACATTGAGTTGCTTATTAATAGGCTTGCCTTGCTTCTCAGTTGGCCCCAGGGGTGACTGCTTTTAGAGTAAATCCTTCTCTCAATCCTGGGATGTTTCAGAGGTGGGTCCACAGGAATACAAACTTCATATTCCTAGAGCCCCGTTCAGAAGCAATCCAAGGTCTGTCCCTATGTAGGCATGGATTCCCTCTGTTAGCAGTTCCCACCTTAAAATTTCACATGAGTGGATGGCTGTGGGCTGTCAGCAGTGTGCCCCACAGTACTGAGCTTCAAAGAGTCTCTTCCTGCTGAGGAACTGACTGAGGTGCCCAGGAAGTTCCAATTGGAAACGTCCCGCAGGATTCTGCCCAAGTGCTGAGAACTGAGAACAGCCAACTATACCAACAGGGACCTTTCAGTGTGGTTTGTTGGCAAAAGAAAGGAGATTCAGATGGAGGTTCTAGTAGTCTCCTTACCCTGAAGGGTGACTTGCGCTTTGCAAAGTTTGTGTATCTCCAGTTCCTTTTCCACTGAAAGGAGATAACAGCTTATTTAAAATGTTTGTTTCCCAGCCTGGTATTTACTAGCCAAGCCACTTTGGGCAGAACACATTGGAGTGGTTTCTTCTCCCCCCCCTATTTATTTATTTATTTATTTATTTATTTATTTATCCATACCCCTTTACCAACCTGCACCCAGCCTCCACCTCCCTTCTCCCCACCTCTGGCCATCACCACACTGTTGTCTGTGTCCATGGGTTATGCATATATGTTCTTGGGCTGATTTATTCACCTTCTTTCATCTAGTTCCCCCTATCTTGCTCCCCTCTGACCTCTGTGGAGTGTTTTCCCATCTGTAAAATGGAAGTAGATGACATATAAGCCAGGTGGTAAAATTCTAATATATTTGAAAATATTCTATGAAGTGTAAAGTAAGGTGTGTGCATTGATTGCATCTTGCCCGTGTAGCACCAGACATTCAGCACACAGACAGGTCAGCTGCCTGTTCTGTGGTGAATTCTTTGCTCACTCCCATGGAGCAGTTAACTGCAGTGGGGATGACCAGGGCAGTTTTGTCTCCAGGTCAACGGGATTAATAATATGGATGTTAGGATGAATTGAAGTAAAATAACAAATGCTTAGTCAGTGGTTCTCAACCTTTCTAATGCCGCAACCCTTTAATACAGTTCCTCATGTTGTGGTGACCCCCAACCATAAAATTATTTTTGTTGCTACTTCATAACTGTAATTTTGCTACAGTTATGAATTGTAAATACCTGTGTTTTCCGATGGTCTTAGGCTCTACAGCAGCGGTTCTCAACCTGTGGGTCGCGACTTAGGAGTTCTGGGTGGAACTCAGTCATCTATATAATAAAAGCCTAAGTAACCATTAGGGCAGAACAACTAGAATGACCCGTCACTGTGATGTGCACTGGCCACCAGGGGGCAGACGTTCAATGCAGGAGCTGCCCCCTGGTGGTTAGTGTGCTCCCACAGGGGGAGTGCCGCTCAGCTAGAAGTCGGGCTCATGGCTGGCAAGCGTAATGGCAGTGGCGGGAGCCTCTCCTGCCTCTGCGGCAGTGCTAAGAAGCAGTGAGCCAAGTGGTAAGGAGTAGTGAGCAGGTGGGTGGTAAGGAGCGAGGGGTCCCAGACCGCAAGAGGGATGTCCAACTGCTGGCTTAGTCCAGGACTGCTTGGGGCAGCTTAGGCCTGATCTCTGTGGGGAGTGGCCTAAGCCAGCAGGGAGACATCCCCCCAAGGGGTCCCAGACTGCAAGAGGGTGCAAGCCGGGCTGAGGGACCCCCCAGTGCACGAATTTCATGCAGTCATAATAATCCAGGATGTTTAGAGTAGCTTTTCTAATACAAGCCATGTGTATACATGTCTGAAATTAAACTTCTATTTTTCCCAAATTTGCCTGCTCCTGAATTATACGCTCCTTCCCCAGGGTACAGCAGAAACCAAGTTGTTCTTTTTTTTATTTTATTTTTTTTTTAAGTTTTTATTTGCAAAAACTAGAACCACAAATTAGAATGTAAATCCAGAACTTTCAAACCCAGTCCCACATAACTTTGTTTAGCATTAAATACAAAGGAACTCAGTCATATGCTATTTGGAACCAGGGAGGAAAATTCCATTTAAAAAGCCAGTTACTGTTAATGACACTTCAAGGGAAGAAATGAGCATTAAAGTGAATGTCAGGCTATAATTTTAAGTTGGTCTGGACTAGACGAGACTTTTAAATTTTAATATCTAAATATGACCTCAAATCAATGGTGCATCTCCAAAAGGAAGTTAAAGTTTGATGTAGCACACTATGAAGGCAGTGCATGGAGAACAAGAATTAAGAATCACAAAGGTGAAGTGTTTTGATATTCATAAGTCTTAGTGTGGTGTAGCATTTTCACATAATGTGAAGGGCTGTTTATAGGCAGGACAGCTTGAAGAAATCATTTCTTTTCTAAGGAATATACCTTTCATCGGAAGTCTTACAGGGTAGGGACGAGCACTGGAAGATCTTGGAACATCTCAGGCCTTCAATAAGTGGTAATGGTTGTTATTACTACTGTTATTTTTTTTATGCAGTGGAGCTCTTGAGAAACCCATTTAAATAGCAAAGAGGTTCATTGCCCAGGAGCTTTTAAAAACTGGGGATGTCCAATATTTTCCTGTCCACTCAGTGGTTGTTATATTGGTGGATGAACAAAAATATCCAAGAAAAGTGAAATTGTAGAACATTTTTGAAAGTGAAAAAGAAATGAGACAAACCTCTTGAAAGAGTAAGCTAAGGTCTGAGGGAAGAACAGTTCCATGAAACAATTAAGGGATGAGGATTCATGGAGATTTAAATGTGGAGAAAGGCATAGAAAGTATTTACTTAGTCAAAACAAAGCAGCTGAGGCCATATTGGTTTGGTCAAAATAACTAGATGAAAAACAATCCACACATTGTTTTGGACTAGAGAGGACAAAATAACTGGTTCGACATATTCCTTTCTTTGGACTAGAGAGGACAAAATAACTGGTTCGACATATTTCTTTCTCCTGGGGCATTGACCAAAATTTTGGCATTGTGTAGACACAACCCAAATCATAGAGCAGGGAGGAGGTACCAAGGAGGATCACTTTGCATATACTTTAATAGGTTCTTAGCTAACAATAATGGCAGTAACTTGAATTTATATAATTCCTTAAAAAGTATTTTCATATCAGTGACCTCATTTGGTTGAGACTGACCTTAATTTGTGTTCTTCAGCAATGCACTGTTACATAGCCTTGAGGAAAAAGTGGGAAAAATAATTGATCTTGGAAATTTATAGAATACCAATGACTGGCCCTTCTTTAGGTCTTTAGGGGGAAATCTTTAATATAAGAATATTTTCTTCTCATCTGTTTTATTTTTTTTTTTGAAACTTAATTACTTAAAATCTCACAAGGTGAATAGTATCCACATAGACCAGTGGTCAGCAAACTGCGCTCGCGAGCCACATGCAGCTCGCGAGCCGCGGTTTGCCACTCTGTTAACTAATGAGTTTGCCGACCACTGACATAGACTAATAGATAAAGAAGACTGGAAACCTTTCACATCTTTTCTCATAACTAGAGAGGCAGTATAGAGAATCAGACTGCCCAGGTTTGAAACCAGCTTTTATCCCTTTCTAGGTGTGTGAATTTAGGCAAGTTACTTAGCTGCCCTGTGCCTCAATGTTCTCATTTTTCAATGATATGGATTAAAATGAATGCATGGGCTATTCCAGTGGTTCTCAAATGTTTCGCTGCCTCAGAATCCTCTGGAGGCTGAGTTAGTATGTAGGGGAGGGATAGAGAATTTGCATTTCTAGCAAGTGCTCAGGCTGATGCACTTTGGGAACTTTGGAGGTATTTAGTGAATTAATTATGTAAATAAGTGCTATCAGAAGACAGGGCAGTCTGCAAGTGTTCAATAATGTTAGCTGTTGTTATCCCTGTTGTCTTCCTCCTCATTATTGTCATTATTATTGCCATCAGGTAGATAATAATGAATGGAGTCCATGGAAAAGCAGTCCCCCAAACTCTCATGGTTAAAATAATAAACTTAACACAAGATGGAGGCATTTTTCAGCATTCCTGAGCAATTACTATGGAACAAAGTAAAGTGGGTAACCATGGTGGCCTCCTTGTGGGCAGCCCAGCCTGGTTTACTTCACACTGTGCAATAAACAAAGACCAACCAAATAGAAAAGCAAAGGCTATTTATTCTGACCTTCAAACACCAAGAGAGTCAGACACCATCACTTGTGTTTTGACAGAGAATCAAAAGCAGAGAGTGGGGAAGGATTATGGTGGAAAAAAAGAAGGGCCTCAGGTATGCCTTGGTTTGAGGCCCTCAGCATAGAGAGGTCTCAGAACTTGGGTTTCTGAGTTCACAGGTGATGCTGATGCTAGTCTGAAGAGGGGCCCACTTTGAAACCGGTGTTCTAGGAGAGCAAATGGACAAGTATATATATAATTCGAAATTGTGATAAATTCTGCAAAGGACAGAGGATCCTAATTTGATTGGGCAGTCAGGCAAAGCCCTTTTTCTGTAGCCCTTTGAGATCTTACAACTTTTTACTAAAACTGGCCTCTCAAAATATAGTGATGATGCTCTGGTGTGTTTAAAAACATTTATGAAAGGCTAACTTACATGGGAACCATGACACTGAGGAATTTAGAAATGAACTCTACATTTCATTGTTTTCAGGACCCATATACCAAATGTTGCCTTTACATCTATCCTTTTTAATCTCTCTATAGTACTTGGCACTATTGACTAACCAGCCTTCTTGAAATTTTATCCTCAGATTCCATGAAGTTGCATTTACCTGGTTGTGTTTGACTTCTTTTATTTTTTTCCTATCTTCTTATGCCCTATCCCCTAATAGTGGGTATCTACCAGGATCTGCTCTTAAGTTCTTGGTTCCAAGTTACATTAACTAAAACTTTTTTCATTTGCATGATTTTAAATATTTAAAATTAAGGAATTATATGTTTTAAAACATGAATGATATATTTTGAGATCAATATATGCATATGTTCAAGGACAACTCCTTGTTCTTGACTTGCTTTTTACAATATAGCAAATCAAATATCTGCAAGTGTCCCCCACCCCCATGTCCCACGTGGTTCAGGGTTCAGGTTCAGGGTTCGGGCTCTGGAGGAGGCCGCACACAAATGAGAGACTAGACAATATTAATTTGGAAATATTGGGGGCCAGGTGGGAGCCCAGCTCAAGAGGAAGGTCTCCGCCTTGCTCTGGCCTTGTGATCCCTTTTATTCAGGTTTTGGGATACACCCATACCCCTTAGGTAGGTAATTCCAGTAATAGTTCCATGATAGCCCATCAGCAAGGATTTACATAAGACTAAAAGGTGGAAGTTTCTTCAGCTCTCTTTGTCTCAACTAGACAGTGGGTGCTTGGCTCTGACCTTTCAGAGCCTTCAAGGTTAACCAGCCTTTCGGACTCCTTGTCCACACCTCTCTGCTAGTGAACACAATGGGCGGCTTCCAACAAATATCCTTCTAGACTTCCTATGATTTTAAGTTATAATAAAAGGCTATATTGAATAGAAAACTTAAAAAAGGCAGGTAGTGATTTTTATTTTTTGAAATTAATGTGGTGTGTGTTGTTTGATAATCAAACTATCTACAGAGAAGGTTCATTAGTAAGATTCATGAAAGGTTCCGTACTTGGAGAAAATTCAATTTGTGGTTAAGACTGCATTCTCTATGTGTCTATAGTTCAATATCTTCTCCATGCTGAAGTTACAGTGGTATAGACCATCATAAGAATCACAGATCAATATGTGAAACTTTATAAAACTTAGTTCAAATATCTGGGACTACATGCCACACCCATGATAGGACAGAAGCAGACTACCTGAGCTTCCTCTGAGCGTTTGTGCGTTCTGAGTTTATGACAGCATGACCTAAACCCACAGCTTGAGTTTGTGAACTTAGATAGGCACATTGCTACATAAACAGCTGCCTTCAGCTGCATGTTCTCAGCTGAATAAAGAGAACTTATTTCCTGACAAACAAGCCTTTTCATTTCCTCTCACCTCTGAATGAAACTGTTGTAAAGGAAAAAAGTTCAGGGGCCCTATATTATTCAGGCAGTCATATAAAAATCAAGATAAGAAATGGTACAATGTGGTTTTACAGATTTGGCTTTTGACTAGGTACTAATGTAAACTATATTTCCTGACTTCCTCCACCTCTGATTTCCTCCATCCCCCTTTAACTTCCCCAACAGCACAGCAACTGGGGCAAGGCTCACAGAACCAGTGAGGGTGGTGCCATAATCATTGTGTGTGTGTGTGTGTGTGTGTGTGTGTGTGTGTGTCTGTGTGTGTGGAGAGGGGGAGAGAGAATGATTATAGGCATACATAAAATACTTAATAAAGTAGTCCTTAAAGTGAAAGATCCTTTAATCTTGAAATTACTGTAGGTGCATGTCATGTAATAATGGTAGCAATAATAGCTATCATTTCTGAGCCTGTACTATGTGCCTCATCTGTTATAATTTGTAAATAGATATTGTTTTTCTTACTTTAAAGATGTGAAGGCTGAAGTTAGAGAGATTACATCACATGTTCTAGGTCACACAGCTAGTAAGTGGCCAAGCTGGAATTTGAACTAAGGTGTGTGCTGAACCCCCAACAGGCACAGGCAGTGAGCTTAGTTAGCCATTTAACTGGTTAGTATTTTCTCCCTACCAACCATTTGATAGTATGCTCTTTAGTTATGTATTTTTTAAATAGTAGGTGAAAAAACATTCTGTAAAAGTAGAGATCAATATTTAGAGTAACTTCTCTCTCTCAAGAATTTGAAAACATTTTTTAACCAAGTAATTGTTATTTTTTGTTCATCAATTCTGCAAGATGAGTGTGTTAGGTAGGATATCAAGGGTTTCTGCTTTTGATGTGTTGGCAAACAGTTGAAAGACATTTGGTCATTCTGTGACTCATTAATGCTTCAGTATGACTTGTTGTTCATTCAACAATATTTCCTGGGCTTTGCCAGTTTTGTGGAAAACATGACAAGCAGAATCTCTACTTGATTTTTTTTTCAGTGCAAAAGACAGGTAAATAATCACCAAATAGCTGATGAATTGCAACCCCTTTCAGTTGCTTGGTACAGGTGAAGTAATGTACCATCTATGATTGGGATCTGTCTTAAAACTAATGGCAAATGAAGAGACAATTATGCACCAACTTTGGTAGTACAAAAGCTGTTCTTGTGTTGTATCTACCTAGAGGTCACTGTGCATATTGTCATATCAAATTTGAATTGGAATATATTTAAAAATAGTTAAGAGTTATTCATTGAAAAGAACCCCTATTTTTAAAAATTTGACCTTTATTAAAAGTGTTTGCAGCTGCCACTGGAAGACAAGTTTATATACTTGGCTTATATAATGTTCAATTTATTTTAACTCATGTAATTAAAGATCTGAGAAATAATTCAAGAATTTTGGGGGATAAATCATGTAGGCAAAACATGACTACACTTTCAGCAGAATGTCAAGTGTCTGCAGCTATTTAATTACTCATTTTTTATATTTGATGTTGGAAGTTGGGGGATAAGAGAGAAAAGGGGAGTTTTCACATGTAGAAGATAAAGGGGAGTATTTTTCAAAGTTTGATACTGAGCTGAACCTAATCTATATGTTGAGAAAAGCATGTGACTATCTTTCTGGATGAGAAGTTATTAAATCTCTTAGCTCATGCTGGGCAGTTTTCAGATAATTCAGAATCTAATGAGAAAATGTTGAGAACTTTGGTGGAGGAAGGAGTTGTGAGACAAGGAAAGCAATGAGTCTGCTTAATTTAGACAAAGCAGAATTTAAAGACATAACATAAAATGTTAGAAAAGATGACTCATGCTAATGTTTCAGTCACTTTCTAGAAACCATGTGATTATCAGTCACAGAACATGAATTATTGGAGTAATAATGTATCATTAGAAAATGGGTTGGATATGTTTCCATGTTACTTTTGCTATCTCTTGACTATTTGGAATATGTGAATTTTTTTTTTTTTAACATAGGTAGCAAATTACCCAACTCCCAGGATGCACAGTGAGCATCCTGACCCCAGTTTTATGGGTTTGTATTCTGTCTTACTTATATTCCATTAACTGGCAACTTTGAACCCTGTCTTACTTATCCTATATAATAAAAAGGTAATAGCAAATTGACCCTAAGAGCAGAATGACTGCTTGACCAGTCACTATGAGGTGCACTGACCACCTCTTGAACCCTTCCCCTGGCTGCCCGATGTGAATGGGGAGCTGTGGGTGGGTGGTGGCGGGGGTCAAGGCTGGCTGCCGGCAGCTGGGGAAGATGGCCCTGATCGCAGGCCAGGCCTAGGGACTGTATCCATGCACGAATTTCATGTGTTGGGCCTCTAGTATTTCATAAGATAGCAAGTTGGTTCCTCATTACCAACCAACCTCTTCTCAACATGCATCCTCTCTGCAGCTGCTGGGTTAGTCCCAGTTTGAAATGGCCACACAGCCAGGCCTTATGGTCAGTGCATTATATGGATGACTATTGCATTATTTCTCACCACCATCATAGGAGGCAAGCACTGTGACTATCTCTATTTATATTCCAAAAAGCAGAACCTCTTAGGACAGTAACTTGCCTAAGAGTAGCTAGCTACTAAGTGGTAGAGCCAAGATTTGATATCAGGCCTTTTTGATCTGTTGAGTTCACATTCTCAACCATTATTCCAAGATGGGTATAATTCTCTGAAGTTTTTAAGTGCCTCATTGACTTCAGATCACCCATTTCCTGCCTTGGACTCTTCTACCTGAGAGCTTCTAGCTGATGATCTGTCACCTGATATTTTTTTCATATGCTTCATTTTCCCCTTCACCATATATGGGCTTCTGGGAAAATGCCCATTTTCTTGTTTCTGAATCCATTGCTTTAGTCTCTTCCATTCTTAGGCTGGACCATTTTATTTTATTATCCAAATTTACTATAGACCATGTGTCATAAAGCTCACATTTTAATTTCCTTTTAAAAATGTAATGAGATAATAATTGTTTATTTCTGCTCACTTGTAAGCACATGTTCTGAAATCTAGAGCTTATCTAAAACCAAGTTGTTGGATATTAAAAATGTTTACAGAGTTTTGGGAAGTTTGAAGGCAATACAGAATATTAGGAGAGGTTCACAAAAAGGATTACATCAAAGTAATAAAGTTTTATGCCATCTGTTGCAAATTAGAAGGTTAACTTGATCATACTGGTTTATGTAAAAAGGAAAAATAATCCATTTTGAAGATGCATGCGTTTCTATCAACCATTTCCTAAATATATCAGTGAAATGAAAGGATTTCCTCTTCACTGTTAAGATTTTCCTTTTATGGAGTCTAGGAGTTAAGTGGAAGTAACTTTTGGGGACAGATGTAGGTGTGCATGTCTAGTCTTAGTTAAAATCAAGTCTTTCCTGTGTTGTACACTATTGTGCCTGATCCAGTCAAGATAGAATTAGATATGTTTTTAGCTGATTATGTGAATTGAATTAATAGTTTTTTTACAAAGGGGTTTTCAGAATTTCCTCTATGACTTAATCAAAATAGTTACATTGCTAGCAATACATATTTTTTAAAAATTCTAAGAATTGTGTCAACTGATCACCATGTAATATTGATAACCAGAGAGAAAAATAGGCCTGTCATTTTGATTTGTGATGCTATTTTACATTATTGCGTTGCAATATCACTTAATTACAATTTGATTAGTTTTTAGAATCTTTCCTCTGGCAAGATTTGAGAGTCTAATGAAATTAGGAAGAAAGGAGTTTTATGTAAGAGAGAAACAAGGGGTATACTTTCTAAAATGGGAAAAAATGTGATTATCCTGTTGCTTATAAATCATTTTTTATAATTTCTCAGGTTGTTTAAATTAATATATATGAATTATAAATTATATTTCAATATAATAAATTTAAGCTAACTAAAGAATCTAATTATTCAAAATTACTGCCATTGATTACTTTCAGAAGGATTAAAAGTTTCAAAATTTAATTATCTCTTGACTTTGTATATATGCATTAGTTAAAATGTGTGAAGAACTTTGATAATAAAACACAACATATCTAATCAAATATATTAAAATAGAACCTGTGGGTTTTCCCACTGTTCTAGCTTTGCGTTAAAATTCTCAATGTTATCACAGCGAATATTATTTAAATGACTGTTAGAAGAATGACACAGTTATATAGAGTATCTGATTTATTATATTAATGTGAAAGAAGTGCGTGGGGTGCAGTTTCATGACTGTCCAAATGTAGTGGGACAATCTGTTTCCATCTCATTTTCTCCTGATTGTGGGGGAGGGTTCTTTCTTCCATGCTACTGACACCTTCCTATCCAGGTGTCTAGGACGCTCTTCCACCTCATGTTCAGGGCCAGTGAAGGGAGAGACAGAGGACTTTACAGCATGCTTGTGTTATTTTCCTTGCCCATAGTTCCATGGGGACCATATGTTAAGTCCAGATTGGTACCTATACATGTGGTAGTTTTCATTACATGAGAGAGACCCTGACCTCAGGGAATCCCAGTTTTTTTATAATGGGTAGGAAGCAGGCCTTCCCTAGGGGCTGCAGGGAGATATCTCTAATTGCTAGGACTGATCAGAAGACAAATATCCTTGAAAATGTATTCTGGAACAAAGAGCAGTCAGTGATGCTACTCATCATATGTGCAGAAACATGAACAACCTATGGAGAATTGGTTTCTAACTGTGGTGTGATGAATATCTGTATTTAATTATGTTTTGCAATTTCTATCAGTTCTCTACTCATAGTGGACGAACTTATAAAATTTGGTGTCCTCAGCTATAATATTTAGTATTTTTTCAACTAATATATATTGAATGTTCCCTGTGTTCAGGCACTGTTCTGGGCACTAAGAATTAAGTAGTAAATAAAGCAGCAAAATCCCTGCTCTTATAGAGTTACATCTTATTGGGTGTATATTAATAATTTTTAAAATTCAGTAGTTTATACTAAGTCAAAGATGTTAGTGCTCTGGAAAGAATAAGACAGAGAAGAAGGAAAGAGAGTACTGGGTGGAGTGATGGGAGAGAATGCATTGCTAGAAAACATTTGTTAGGCTTTTATAATAAGGTGATGATGGAACAGAAGATTGAAAGAGGTGAAGGTATAAGCTCTGTGGATATAAAAGGAAAGAGATTTTTAGGCAAACAAAACAAATGTGAAACTCGGAGGCAGGTCCTAATTGGTGACTTGGAGAAACAGCAAGGGAGTCATGTGTCTGGTGTAGAGGGAGTGAGAGGGAGAGAAATATAAAATAATGTGAGAAAGTGTTGTGTGTGTGTGTGTGTGTGTGTGTGTGTGTGTGTGTGTGATGTCAGATGTTGCAGGTTACTGTAGGAACTTTGCTATTTACTCTGGATAAGATAGTAAGTCACTGAAAGGCTTTGAGCTAAGAAGTGCCAAACTCTTATTTTAAAACAAGATAGTAGGTTGAAAATGCCCTGAGGAAGTACAAGACAAGAAGTAGGAAGACCATTTAGGGGGAAGAAAAAAATCAAGGATGATTCTAGGGTTTTGGAGTATGTACCTGGAAGAATGGAGCAGCCTTTTATAGCAATGTGGAAGGCTAGGGAAGGAACAATTTTAGGGGGAGGGTAAGATATAAATTTTGGATATGTCTTACGTTGAGAGTCTTATTAAATATTCAAGTGGATATGTCAAGTTAGACACAGGAACATGGAGTTGTAAATATCTAGTTGGTATTTAAAAAGCTGTGAGGCTAGACAAAACCACTAGTAACTAGGTAAAAAAAAAAAGAGAGAGGAAGAGGTCTAATGATCCCTGAGATACTCCAAAGCTTAGGGATGGGGATGAATTCAAACGAGAGAAATAGTATAGACCTGGTCTAATTAAGGAGGAGTTGCTAAGGATCCTGAGAGATATAATGTGTGATAGCTTGTCAGGTGTGCTCCATGGCATGGAAGCTTCTATGCAATTCCAGGCACACAGTAAAGTTCAAGAAATCATTTTTGAAGTTATGGTTTTAGTTTTGACCTGTAAAGAACATAGAGGTCATCATTCCCATTCTTATAATAAGAAAAAGCTGAACAAACTGGAAATCAGTGACTCTTCTTGACCTTCAGAGAACTGAGGCTGTGGAGCAAACTACCACTCTGAGATCTAGAGAGAGTTGAATTCAGACCTTCACAAGTGAACTCAGCGATCTGCTTAACTGGAGCAGAAGCCACTGGAGCCATGACGTGGTGGAAACCCTTAAATGATCATGTCGATGACTTGCTGGAGGTGGACTGGTATGAAAATGAGAAACTCGGCCCCACCCCTCCCCGCCTGGAGCCCAGATGAAGAGTAACGCCATTTTCGCCGGAGCCGCCGAGAGTTCTCGCGGACGGAGACAGGACACCTAACGGGCCAGGCCATGAGGCTCCTCCCCCGCCTGCTTCTGCTTCTTTTGCTCGTGTTCCCAGCCACCCTCTTGCTCCGAGGCGGCCCTGGAGGCTCAATAGCAGCAGCTCAAGACCTTACAGAAGATGAAGAAACAGTGGAAGATTCAATAATTGAAGATGAAGATGATGAAGCAGAGGTGGAAGAAGATGAACCCACAGATTTGGCAGAAGGTAAAGAGGAAGAAGATGTATCTGGTGAACCTGAAGCTTCACCAAGTGCAGATACAACTATCCTATTTGTGAAAGGAGAAGATTTTCCAGCAAACAACATTGTGAAATTCCTGGTAAGCTTTACAAACAAGGGCACAGAAGATTTTATTGTTGAATCCCTAGATGCCTCATTCCGTTATCCACAGGACTACCAGTTTTATATCCAGAATTTCACAGCTCTTCCTCTGAACATTGTAGTCCCACCCCAGAGACAGGCAACTTTTGAGTACTCCTTCATCCCTGCAGAGCCCATGGGTGGACGACCTTCCGTCTAGTCATCAATCTGAACTACAAAGATTTGAACGGCAATGTATTTCAAGATGCTGTCTTCAATCAAACAGTTACAATTATTGAAAGAGAGGATGGCTTAGATGGAGAAACAATCTTTATGTATATGTTCCTTGCTGGTCTTGGGCTCTTGGTTGTTGTTGGCCTTCATCAACTCCTGGAATCTAGAAAGCGCAAGAGACCTGTACAGAAAGTAGAGATGGGTACAACAAGTCAGAATGATGTTGATATGAGTTGAATTCCTCAGGAAACTTTGAATCAGATCAATAAAGCTTCACCAAGAAGGTTGCCCAGGAAGCGGGCACAGAAGAGATCAGTGGGATCTGATGAGTAAATGTTCCTTTGTGCAACAATTCAGTCTTTACTTAACCTGCCCTAATGTTTTTCGGCCTGATGGGAATTAGTGCAGAGAAGCCATATCACCATAGAAGGCAACTACTACTTATGTGTGGACTGAGCAATCAGAGTCTGTGGCGATAATATTTTTGAACGTGCACTGCATTCATTTTTCTAAAGTAACAAATTTGTTTTTTTAACCATTAAAAATCTATGTGTGTGTGTGTGTGTGTGTGTGTGTGTGTGTGTAAGTGAGCAGTTGGTCTTACCAGAATCATCGTTGAACTCCCTGAAGCATGCCTTTAGAATACTGAATATATTAATTGCCTTTCTTGTTGACATTTTTTATATTTTCTCTCCAAAGTCCCTATTTATCCAATATTATTATAGATATCCTACGTTGGACTGTTTAAAGAAAATCCTTTGTTTCGTCCTTAGAATCCCAGTTGATAGAACAAATTAGCATTTGGTTGTCATCATTGCTGTTTTACAACTAGTATTCTAAAGGCACAAGCAGGAGCAGCTGCTTTTTAGCAATAGAGTTGTTTTGGTATTTTGCTGCTGTTTACTATAATATGCACCTTCAAAACACTTCCCAAATGAGTTCAAGGGATCTCTACCAACAAAATTGTGAAACATGAAAATTCTGATTTTGGTATATAAAATCCACCCCACTCTCTTTTTTTATCAAAAAGAAAATAGTGTCCTTGTGGAAACTGAGTTGTTGTGTTAACCATTATTGTTCTATTTCTTACCCAAGGGATAGCTTTGGAATGATTTTAGACCTATTTAGTTATTTTTTGAAGAGATCATTTGTCTCTCCTTAGTAGAAGTATTTTACTTAAGAAAAGTCGCCTTGACTACAGACTAAGCAAAAGGCCCGTTTATAAGGGTAGAGATATATTCCAATTCTAATTTGTTTAAGAAAATTTAGTTGGGTAATTTTTAGATGGTTAATCAATTGTTTTTTATCTAATCTTTTGGGGATTTTGGTTGTTGATATAACCTTTTTTTTTTAAGTTCATCTGAAGAATTCCAAACTTCTAAGCACTCAATATCTAAAAACCAAAATTAAATCGGACTTCATAAAATTCACTTAGAGAGTTACTCTTGCCCTAGGTATTAAATTAAGTTTGGCATTATTGTCAGACTGGATAAAGGGTAAAATGTAATAGAATGAACAAATAAGAAGCTTTTCCCCTCTATCTTTAAGCCATATTCTTCCATGTATATTTTGTAAGGAAATGGTATGTGAAATTTTAGTGGCTGTTCAATTCCTGATTGTCTTCATTATAATGAACTGACCAGTCCCCACCTGTACCTATGTCCACACAAAACAATGAAGAGACAAAACACACACATAAAATCATTCCATGTTGTTTTAAGTATTTAAACATCGGAGCCAAAGTCAATGACAAAATAGAAGTCATTGTATAGTTATTAGTCACATTGCAAGTAGGGGTGAAGGTGTCACATTATTTGTGTTGGCATTGCTGCACTATAAACTTCTATACCTATATAAAAAAAAAAAGAAAAGAAAATGAGAAACTCCTGGAGGCTGCAGTCTTCAATCTTAAGTGACACTTCTGGAGAAGTGATGTGCTTCAGTCTAAGCTTGAAATTGGACACCCTCTAACATAGTGTGCTGCTCAGAATTTTTAATGTCAAATCCTTGAGTATTTTTATAAAACTATAGTTATTTTTAAATAACAGTAATCTGCTTGGAAAATGTGTTTCAATTTGTTGTGTAATTTAGATATATTTATAATTTGACCCCATTGCAATTCAAGTTCATGAAATTGCAATATAGAAACACATGTGCAAAAAGGAAATTGGTTAGCAGTGACATCACACTTCCTATGAATGTGACTTTAAGTTATTTTTTTCAGGAGGAAGGAAAAAGGACTCAATTAAACTAACTCAGATAAAGATCCCTGTGCAAGAACAGAGTTGGGATGAAGGAGAGGAAGAGGAGGGAAGAAGGGAGGAAGAGAGAAATCTCAAAGAAGCTAGGCACAGCCTCTAGAAAAGAATGGGGACTGTAGTTTGGAAATGGAAAAGATTCAACCCAGAGATGAAGATAGACCTTTATCATGGCCCCTCAGGAGAAGGAATCAGTGATCATTGCTCTTTATTTTCCTCTCACGTATACTTCTGTAATCAGTTGACTGATTCTCTCCATAGTTGTAAATTTAAATTTCAGAACCAGAGAATCTTATGATGCCACCAGTCATCATTGGCCACCTTTATATGAGCTTTTGTATCAAATTACCTCATGGCTGATTGGCCAGTCTATGGGTTATCTGTTTTGGTGGGATCCAATCAAGAGGCGGGAGACTAGGCCTGAGGAGAGGGGAGGGCTTTTGCAGGTGGAGGAAAGACATCCTACTCAGGGCCCCTTCCTGAGTCATTACCCCTTCAAAAAGGACAGAATGTAGATGTCCCTTGTTGTATAATTAGATAAAAAGACAGTCAGTTTGAGTTGACATTCATGAATTTGCCTCATTTACAGGCACTCAAAATGTCTACATTAATGTTGGCATTAAATCCCAGTTGCATTTTTTAAAGTGATTTAATTTGTGTTTGCTGTGACACCCCATAATACTGCCAATGCTGAGAGAGTCTAGCAATTACATCATGTCTACAGCTGACCCACTATAGGAGTAAATATCAAGGTACCAAAAAAAAAAAAAAATGTTACTGTACTGCCCTCTTGTGGTTTTCTCATGGATTTACAGTTACTGTATTGCCTTCTACATGTAGAAAGCAATTTTTGCACTAATTCTAAGTTATAAGGGAAACTCTCTGCTTCTGTTCCATTTAGAAAATGCACTGAATAATATCACAATATTTATTTCTTACCATGGGAAAATCACAAATTAGGCCCATCAAACTCTAATAAAAGGTCCTTATTTGGAGACTACGGAGGATGAATGTTTGAACCTTAGAAGCTTTTCAATGTTGTTAGAATTCTATACAACATCAGGAATGGAATGAAGTTTAAAACCTTTGAATCCAACCCAGTCATTTTACAGTTGATAAAGAAAGCTTCAAGATTTAAATATTTTGGCCAAAGTGCTGCAGATAGTTTCTAGTAGAACTGAGCCTAGAATCCAAGTTCCCTGTCTCCTGGGTAGAGAATCTTTCTTGCATGCAACCAAATATTACAATCATGCATATTCACTTGGGAGAGGGCTCAAGATTTAGGCTGTTATAAAAAAAAATAAGATGTGATATCTTAAGAAAGGAAAATTAATCTATCAGTTGTCTGAAGTAAGGGGAGGGTATATGCTTTCTCTCTCTGAGGGAAAAATATTCAGTAAGCATAACTTGTACCTGCAGAAAAGTTAAGACTCAGGCTTTGAACCTTTTGATAGTGTCAGTGATTTTTTAAAAAATTGGCACATAGAATCATACAGATTAAATTCTACTTAAAAACATACACACAAAACGCCAAGAATGAATCTCTTATTTAAATTGATGACCTTGAAAAAAAAACACCAAGATGGCGGCATAGGTAAACACCTAAACTGCTGCCTCTCACAACAGTTTCAAAACTACAACTAAAAGACAAAATGTCTATCACCCAGAACCATGGGAAAGCTGGCTGAGTGGAAGTTCTACAACTAGAGGGAAAGAGAAAAGAGCAGTGAGACGTGCACAAGCCCTGAAAAGCTGAGGTATGTAGGCACACGAATCGGGCTGGCAGTGGGCAACTGGGTGCGCTGCTTTTCTCAACCCAAAGGGAGACAAGCTCCTGATTACTCTGAACTCCAGTTTCTAGGGAGAGGCTGGGGACCCAAACTCCTACGAGGAGAAGTTGGACTGTCTGCCATTGGGTCAGAAAATGAGGATGGCTTTCTTGCAGAGGTGCACACAGCAATCATTGTTTACTGCTCTGGGATGTGAGGACTTGGAAACGCAGAGATGCACAGATGGCTGACTGGAAGCCATCACTGTTTGTCATGCCCTAGCCTAGTGACTCCCTGAGACCCTGCCCCGCACAACCTACAAACCCACCCAAGCCCCACACAGTGGCTTTTGCATATAAATGGCCTGCCCAATCGTAGCTTAACCTAACAAACTGAAGCTCTGGTCAGACAGCTCCAAAACCACCAAACCCCAAGCAAAGAGGAGAAAACTGTAGTTCTCACTGTAGCTCCTGCTGGGTGGCCTCAGACAGTAGCTGACCTGCATGCCATTGGAGAGCCAGAAGCCAGTGTATCTAGTGGTCACTGTGAGATGACACCAAATTTCAACTACTCACATCCATAAGTGACACATTCAAGAGGCACTCAGTGAGCACCACTGAAGCAAGTTCTGCCCCATAAGCGTGTCTCCAGCACAGCAGTTCTTCCATTATAGACACAGCGGGTCCTCACAGCCAATTGGCCTGGAGGTCAATTCCTCCCAGTGTACCAACAGCAATCAAGGCTTAACTACACCAACACATTGCACTCAGCCCACAAAGGAGTGCACCAAGAGTGTCCACCTCAGGTGATAGGGGAGGCTGAATGACTGGGCCCTATTGGTCACCTACCACAGAAAACCACTCCATCAACACAGGGAAGCAGCAAAATGTGGAGACAAAGAAACATGTCACGAATGAAAGAAATGGAGGAAAGCAAACTACTGGATGACATAGAGTTCAGAACCACATTTATAAGGTTACTCAAGAATCTTCTAAAAATGGCCGAGAAACTTGATGAGACCTCTGAGGAGCTTAGCGAGACCTTCAAGGACCTTAATGAGAATGCCAAAAAAATGGAAAAGGACCAGTCAGAAATTAAGCATACACTGTCTGAAATAAAGAATATACAGAAATTCAACTATAGATCAAAGGACCCCAAGAATCAAACCAAAGATCTGAAATATGAGGAAACAAAAAACACCCAACCAGAAAAACAAAAAGAAAAGAGAATCCAAAAATATGAAGATAGTGTAAGGAGCCTCTGGGACAACTTTAAGCGTACCAACATCTGAATTATGGGGGTGCCAGAAGAAGAGAGAGAGCAAAATATTGATAACCTATTAGAAGAAATAATGACAGAAAACTTACCCTACCTGGTGAAAGAAATAGACTTACAAGTCCAGGAAGCACAGAGAATCCCAAACAAGAGGAATCCAAAGAGGACCACACCAAGACACATCATAATTAAAATGCAAAGGGCAAAAGACAGAGAGAATCTTAAAAGCAGCAAGAGAAAAACAGTTAGTTACCTACAAGGGAGTACCCATACGACTGTCAGCTGATTTCTCAACAGAAACTATGCAGGCCAGAAGGGAGTGGCAAGCAATATTCAAAGGGATGAATAGCAAGAACCTACAACCAAGATTTACTCTACCCAGCAAAGCTATCATTCAGAATTGAAGGTCAGATAAAGAGCTTCACAGTTAAGAAAAAGCTAAAGGAGTTCATCACCACCAAACCAGGATTATATGAAATGCTGAAGGGTATTCTTTAAGAAGAGGAAGAAGAAGAAAAAAGTAAAGATAAAAATTATGAACAACAAAATGACAACAAATACATACCTACCAACAAGTGAATCTAAAAATCAAGTGAATGGAAAATCTGATGAACAGAATGGACTGATAAATATAATAGAATCAGGGACATGGAAAGGGAGTGGACTGGCAATTCTCAGGGGGAAGGGGATGTGAGGGGTGCGGGAAGAGATTGGACAAAAATCTTACACCTATGGATGAAGACAGTGGCAGGGGGTAAGGGCATGGGATGGGGTGGGGAATCAGGTGGAGGGGAGCTATAGGGGGAAAAAAGAGGAACACCTGCTATCATTGTTTAATTTTAACTTTACAAATTTTGGAAACTAAGACTCAGAGGACAACTTACCATCCTTATAAGTGGTGGAACCATAAATCAAACCAAAATTTGCATGATTCTGAAGCCCTAGGTCATTCATTCCATGGCACTGTGCTTTGGCCATGTTAGTTCACTTGCTAGCTGCCTGTAAGCTGCACCCTCTTGCCCCATATCACCTTTAATGATCCAAAGAAATCAATGGAGATTTATTAAGCATGGTTTAGTAGTCACAATAATAAAAGACATGCACCCTGTGGCTGGTCTTCCTAGTATGAGAGTCTGCTGAGTCTACCTTCTTACTGACTTCTCTGATGGTTTGCCACTGTGGACCATTCCCTCTTTTGTAAAGCTCTCTTCCCTTAGTTTCTGTGATACCAATTTCTATTGGCTGTCTTTCTAACTATCTAACTCTTCCTTTCCTGTCTCCTCAAGGGAACTCTTTCCTACATAAGCACTGTCTTGGCATTGGTATTCCCCAAATGTGTCTGTCCATTGTTCTCACTCTAAATGATTTTTTTTCTTTGGGCATCTAATGTCCTATGTATTATTATTATTATTATTATTTTACTACCATCCATATTCTTAGGCCTTCCAAGTATTGTCTCTTTCTTTCCTTTCTGTCCTCAAGTTTCTCCTGAACTTCAGATCCTTATATCAGGTACATGCTGGATATTTCTCTTTGAATCTCTGAGAGCTATTTGAAACAAATTGTACATCAGAACTTAGAAGTTTTCATTCATTGAATGTTTTTACTCAAACTGATCATTCCCAAACCTAGAAATATCAACAACTTCCCAGTCACCCAAGCAAGAAAGCTTGGAGTCAGTCTCATTTTTTCTTCTTCTACCTCTTCTCCCTTATCCAATCAATCATCAATTTCTATCACAGACTTTATTCTTTCTCTCCTTCCCTATTGCCATTACTCTGGTTCACAATCTCTTCATTGCTTGCCTGCATTGCCCTTCCAACTCTCTCTGCTTCCATTATTGATCCACTTAAATCTTTCATACTGCAGCGAGACTAAATAATCTAAAATACTAATATAATCCATTGCAAAGGAGAAAGTTCAGTCTCTAACACAAGGTGCATACAGTCCTTATCATCCAGTTGCTGCCTTCTTTCTAGCCTCATCTCTAGTCACCTTTATAGCATATATCAGATTCCAGGTTTGCTAAATTTTTATAGTTCCCTGTTCACATAATCCTGTTGTCAGTTCACTGAGCTCTTTCCTCTGTTCATTAGTCACTGCTGCTCCAAACCCTCAGCTCACCCTCACTCAGCCAGAATAATGCCTATAACTTCTCATTTTTTTCAAGACATGTTTTAGGTGTCATCCCCTTCAAGAAGCCTTAGGCTAGGTGATGTTGCGTTAGGCTAGGTGTCCTTTCTTTGTGCTAATATAGAATCCTCTGCCATGGGACCCACCATTTTGTAGTTAATGTCTGTCTTTCTTTGCTCTTCAGAGGCAGTGGGCTGAGCTCAATGCTTAATGGGTCCTAACCAATGGTTGTTAGACTGAGGTTATTTAGGGGCAGGTTGTTTATGTTAGAACCTCCCATTTCCATACCTTGTGAGCCACCATTAAGTTTTTAGATGTATATTATATTAATTATATTTATTGATTATACTATATAATTAGTTACCTATGTATATAAAAGCCTAATATGCAAATTGTCCCCTTGGGAGTTTGACCGTGAGACTGGGATTCAATCACTAACTATGATGTGCCCTGACCACCAGGGGGTGGCACGGAATGAAGGAAGGCCCCAGCTGGCAGCCAGCAGCTGGGGAAGGGAAGCCCCAGCCAGCAGCCAGAAGGCCCCAATCGGCCCTGATCTCTGGCCGGGCCCAGGGACCCTACATCTGCACAAATTTCATGCACTGGGCCTCTAGTATTAATATATGTACATATAGTCATGTAATATGCATGCATATATGTATATCTATTTATATAGTTGTAGGCACAATTTAATAACTGCTGTCTTCAAAAGTACAGGAAAACTCTATTATACATTTCTAGAGCTATACTACAGATCGTTAGAAGGAAAATTATGTACTTTGTCAAGGTCCAACCCTCTTATGCATATACAGAGTGTAATTTTTCTCTACTTACCATTGTAAAAGGTTCCACAGCATTATTCTCAATGTTTTTTTTCTCCTTCCCATTGTTTATCTGATAAGGAACAAGAGAAGGCATTAAAATAAGTAAGGTAGCACTGCAGGGGCCCAAGTGACTCCCTGCCAAGGGGCTCTGACCTGGACCACTCCCATCATTATGTTTTCAAACCAATGTCCTGATGTAACAACTCGTGTCCTGGAACTAGTTTCTACTCACTAGTCCAAGACTTGTATTCTTTGGCTTAATCTTTTTACTCACAATCTTTGTGTGTTCATCTTGGCCAGGAAAAGTCATTGTGTTCTGTAGAACTAGTGTTTGAGGGGCTACCATTAGGAGTTTTGGAAGTTTTCTCCTTATAGAAAGGTGCTTTTAAATACATTGGCATTTCATTGCCAAATCCATGTCATATATATTTTTTAAAACTACAGCTGTTTATTAGTCCTGGCTTTGTGAGTTAAGTCTCTGTTAATTTGCTACATTTGTGCCAGAGATTAAATGTTTGAATGTTTTAAATATCTACTCCTCAAATGTACTCATGGGCCAGCCAAACAGATTTTTGGAGAAAGGAAAAATATATGAATGTATATACTAATACCAATATGCTTATATATTATATTTAAAATATTCTATAACAATATTTAAATAGTAAACACATTACTATATTAATTAATACATATATATTCCTTTGTTCTGGACATACCCCTTGACATCGGACAGTAAAGTTTTTGCCATAAGTCATGCTTAATGGCCAGACAAGTTATTATGGCTAATTATGTATTTGGAAATGGCCTCAAAGTAACTTTTATAAGCATAAAAAGAAAGATGATCCCAATACTAGAACATGTACATTTACATAAAATTATTGGTCAGTAGTAAATATGGGGCACAGGTTTAGCAGTGGGGAATTTATTTCAATTCCGTGGGACTTCCTACTTTCAGGTATTAGTGTGCCTTTAAGACAGTGGTTCCCAGTGTTGGGTGGATATTAGCCTCATCTAAGGAGTGTTAAAAATTCTGACACATTCTCAAGTTCTTCTCTTGGAGATTCTAATGCAGTGAGTTAGATGAGAACTTCGGCATTAGTATTTTTAAAAACTCTCCAGTGCATCCTAGTGTGCAGCCAGCACTGAGAATAAAAGGCTGAGCATGGTTAACAAGCAACTGAAGGTCAGGTGGAAGCCTGTCCATCTGCCCCAGCCCTCTGCCCTCCACCCTGGCCAAGATAGCTAATCTATAGCATATTATGTCCCAGAGAATAAGAGAAATTAGTGTCACTCTTATGTAAGTCTAAAGCCAGGTTGCCCCCCAAATTTTCTCTAATGACGGACATGTTCTATCTCTACCCTGTCCAATAGAGTATACATTAGCCAAACATGGCTACTAAGCACTTGACATGAGACTAATACAACTAAGAAACTAAATTTTAAATTTTCAGTTAAAATTTAAATTTAAATAGCCACACGTGGTTAGTGGCTACTGTATTAGACATGACAGATCTAAAGGGTACAGAAGTGGTGACTTCATATTTCCATTTAATCTCTTTTGGAAGACTGCATCTGAGATGTCTAGACAGAAGTAATCTTGTTCCTATCTGTATGTTTCTTATTGCTGCTGTAACAAATTACCCCAACTTAGTAGCTTGAAAGAACACAAATGTATTAGCGTAAATTCTGGAGGTCTGGAGTTCCTGAAGGTCAAACGTTCAAAATGGGTCTTACTAGGCTAAAACTAAGGTGTTGGGAGGGCTTTGTTTCTTTCTGGGGGCTTTAATAGTGACCCTGTTTCTTTGTCTTTTCCAGCTTCTAAAGGTCACCTGCATTACTTGGCTTGTGGCTGCCCTCCATCTTTAAAGCCAGTAGCATAGCATCTTCACATCTCTTCCTCCTGCCCTCCCTCCTTCACTTATCATGACCCTTTTGACCTCACTGGGTCCAGCTGAATGATCCAGATAATCTTTTCATCTCAAATCCCTTAATTATATCTTTGGAGTGCTTTTTACTATGTAAGATAACATATTCACAGGTTTGGGGGATTAGGATGTGGGCACCTTTGGAGGACCATTATTCAGCCTATCCCACTATTGTAGTGATTCTGCCTTGCCTTATAGATTTTCTATCTAACTCCCTGAGTGCAAATGGGTCTTACTGATTTTAATTCCTAGGATAAAGTTATATCTTTCACACCATATGCACTCAAAATACATTTGTTGGAATGAGTTGATTAAAGTAAATTAAAGAAGAGAGAGTATTTGATAGATGCTGACTGAGTGAATGAAGCAACAAGGTGGGTCCTGATGCAGTAAAAAATTTTGAGCATCTTCATGGATTGCAATATTCAGCAATCACTTGATCAGGCAACCCATTAAACAGATTTTGGAGCAGATTCACAACTCAAATATAGATTGAATAATTGGGCCCTGGCAGCATGATTCTCTAGGAATTAAGTCAAGAACTTGCGCATTATTTGATGAAGGAAGTTAGTATATGAAAATCTATATGATTACTTTTATTAAGCATTTATGTCTAATGAGTAATTTATTAATTTATAAATTAAGAATTTAATAATGTAGTCCACAAAATTTAAACATACACACAAGTAGAAAGAATCATATAACAGACCCTATGTACCTATAACCCAGCTTAATCAACTATCATCCTAAGGCCTGTCTTATTTTAATCTATTCACTTCCCACTCTATCTCTATCTCCACCCCAACACTGATTATTTTCAAGAAAATCCCAGAATTACATAATTTTATCTATAAAATTAATCATTTATAAACACATTTGGGCAGATTTGTTAATGAATTTCCTCATATTCATGTGTACTTCCTGCACATTTTGCCAGCTTCATAATCTTTCTGACATTTACTGTCTTTTCTTTGCCTTATGTGGAATTTTGTACTGAAGGACAAACAGAACTAAATATAGAAAATGCTAAACAGGCCAGCCTTGTTTAATTTTCCTATTACTTCAATTCATATTTTAGAAAGTAGCTTACAAAGTGGAAATTTATGAGATTACAAGTAGAGTTAAAACAATATTTGCATTTTTACTTAAGGGGAGAAAGAGGAGCTCTTAACCACAGGGGAAATATGAGTGAAAAATCCAAGCTCTATTTCTTCTTACTTTAGGCACATAATAAATAATCTTAAGGTAAAACATATATAATTCAGTTTAAGAAGGAACATAGAGGACTTCCAGGATTGGGAATATTCTGAAGGAAAATTTCTCCTAGAAATAGGTGAATTCCAACCTAAAACTGAGAAAGAAAATATTGATGAAAGTGAAAGTCTGATCATAAAATATGAAGCCTTATAAAATACAGTTTTATAAAATATGAAAATATGGCCCTGGCTGGTATGGCTCAATTGGTTGACCATCGTTCTGTGCACCAAAGATCATGGGTTCAATTCTCCGTCAGGGCACATACCCAGGTTGCAAGCTTGATTGCTGGTTGGGGTGTTTGCAGGAGATATCCAATTGATGTTTCTCACATCAATGTTTCGCTCTCCCCCCCCCCCCATTCCTCTCTCTCTAAAATCAATTAAAAAACATTAAAAAATATGAAATGTTTCTTTTGGGCACTAAAATACTATCTTTTCATATACATCTATATACAGTTTTTATAAATGACCTTCAATATATTAAATATAATAACAAAAGGGCACATTATCAGGGTTGGCTGGGCTGAAGGAGGATGATGATTTTATTATTTTAAAATCATACATCATTTATAGTTGTCTCTGTCTTTCTGCCTTTTATTTCTGTCTTGTCATCTTAAACTATCAAGAACCAAAGCTAATTTATTAATTCAGTGCTTTATTAAAAAATACAAATTAAATGTTTGGAGAAACAAATAAAATCAATTTCTAATTTTTCACATCCAAATTTGCCATTCTAAAATTGATCAAGCTGAAATTCCCTGTTATGCCACTGTTTGAAAGCAGAAAGGCTTTTGAATCTGTTTTATTCAGACTCATAAATATTTTTATCTGTAAAGGAAATATAAAATGATCTAATTCAGCTCCATATTTGGGCTCTGAGGTCTCTGGATTAAATGAATTCTGAAGGTCCCCTAGCTAAAATGTGCCAGTTCAGAAACAAGAAACCAACTTTCTTACCTTTCAGGTTGGTGCCCCCATCCCATTTATTATAAAAGATGAGGTTTTACCTCAAGGGGCAAATGAACAAAACTACTTGATTCTGTTAACTATGATACTATAGAAATAGATACTTAATTAAGTAATATGACTTTGAATAAGAGTTGTTTCAAGGAGTTACAGGGTTCTCCCACTATCCAAAAGTAGAGCATTCCTATGAAACATTTCATAAACTGAAATGGTGTAAAGTGAAGAAGCCATTATTTATGTGAAAAAATTTTTGAATATTTCTAGACCCCCAAAATAACTTACCAAATAAAATATAAAACCTAAAATAACATGAATATATAGTAAAAACAGAAATGATATGATAAATACACAGGTCGTATGAAGTAGAAATGATGTATGCACAGCATAGTTTCACTTACCAGAATTGGGAAGACAGTAAACACGGTGGAGGGCTGAGGGGTAGTGATGATGGTGTGTTAGTCTAAGGTTGGGAGGTTGGATTGGTGGCAGGTACAGGACACTGGGGTGGAGGAGATAGAGGAAGAGGATTATCTATGAACATATCATCACCAGAATCCATCATCTGAATTTGACATCTTGTATGTCTGTCTTGTATGACTTCTTGTATGTCTATCTGCCTTGATGTTGAAGGTTAAGTTTTGTCATCTGCTGTGGCTGGTGTAGCTCATGTGGAAGTCTTGAAAGATGCTTGACTGCTTAGCCTCACACATTTTTCTATTATACATTTTTTGTAGGCATTCAAAACATCCTGTAAGCCTGCCCTGTACCTACATGCCCTCTCAAAAATAGAAAAAATAGTTTTTTTGGGGAAAAAAGAAAAGCCATTTTTTTTCTGCAATCATTGTAGCACTGTTAGTCATAGCAAAAACTCATGTAAGTGCTTCATATTCAGTTCCTGGATGAATTCCCTTTGGGCTGTTTGCTGTGGTATTTGGTTTCCATTTGAATCTTTGGCTCTTGAAATTGCATCAGCTCTTTGGTCAGGTCTTGGCCACAGGATGCCAAAACCTCCTCAACATCATTTTCATCAATTTCCACAAACCCAGCTTCCTTAGCCAAAGTCACTTGCTTCATAGAAACCACCTTCTATGATTACTTTCTCCAGGTCTTCTGGGAACATTTCAGTAGCTTCAGTATCAGCAGAAGCACTCTCTCCAGGAAACTTTCAGCCATGAAGCTGCCCTCACCTCAGTAACTGATCAAACCACGCATGGCTACCTTTAAATTCCACGTTTGCAGAACTTCCATCAACTATTGTCAGTACTTTCCATTTCAGCATATTAAAAAGATTGATTTCTCCTTAAGAATAAGATTACTTAACAGAACACCACACTTTGTACTCATCAGTCCACCCAAGCAATAGACCTTCAACTTCATACATTAGTAAATGCCAACTAAAAGAAAGCGGTTTGCTACCAGTAGAACCAATAATAACTTCAGCCATTTTCAAGGTTCTTTTTCTCTGTATGTAAACAGTAGGGATGGTGGGTGCAGGCAAGTTCAAGGCACACACAATGTCTTCATTTTGTTCACCATGATAAAAATGGCTTAATCGTGTCCAATTTTAAGCTAAGTGTAATACTTTCATGAACTCTTTTAGGCTTCTCTGATACCTTAGGATGACACATTTTGCTAAATATGTGTTCAAAATAAATCAGGATAAAGCAGTTCAAATCTCTGGTGGCTTGATGCTGAGATACTGAATGTAGTTCCCAGGGAAGGAGCTTGGCCAACCTTCTGCTCAGTGTGCTGCCTCTGTAATGAATGGTTCACTGCAAAACAAACCTGAGTACTATTTTCAAAACAGCAAAAATCTCCTCTGAGGATTTCTTTCTGTTGGCAAAAATAGGTACTAATGTAGGCCTTCGTAAAAGTGAAATGGCAAAGTGAACATTCAAAAATCCAGGTGATATTTGTATATGACTTTTAAGGTCCTTGTAAGCTTTGTAATGATGAATTTATAAGGTGAAATCCTGGTTTGAATTTTTAAAAATCAAATACTAAGTTTTTACATATTAATGTAATAAAACTATGTCAAATACTTCCAAAAGATCACATACAAATAGAGGGAAGAAGAGAGGGTTAGGAGCCTGCTTCTGGTTTTTGTCATTGTTGATATTGGTGAAGGTGATGGTGTGTTTATAGCGGTGCTGAGCAAAAGACTTCTAACAACAGCAATCTCCTCACACCCTCTACTATTTCTCTGAAGACATCCTTCACTTCCTTGCTTTCATTGAAACTTTGTTCTACCTTGAATATACTCCCCTAACCCTCTAAACTCAGGGCTGAGAGCGGGGTGGAGTCCTTCTCATTCCCCATTACTATTTCCAGATCAGTTCTCTTCCATCCTCAGACCACACATTCAGCTTCCAAATGCACATGTAGGGGTTTAGGGGGTAATTAATTCATTTTTAAATTGAATTTATTGGGGGTGACATTGGTAGGTTTTGTATTGGCACAGCAAACTGAATTGCTCCTAACTCCCATCTCACTGTCTAATCTACTCCATGTACTGTGCTCACTGTCTCACGGAAATATACCCCAAGTTTGCAACTGCTAAGAACAAAAACCTGGGAATAATACTTGGCCCTTCTCTACCTGACCTGATTCAGTCAAGTCAAGTTCTGTTAATTCTACCATAAATATATCTTCAATCTGTTTGCTGCTCTTCAAACCTCTTGATATAATATTGGTTCTAGTCAACATCATCTTTTTCATGAACTGTGGCCATAGCCTCCCTCACCACTAGACTTGGTGCCTCCCAATTTATTTTTCTACATGGTGACAATCATGTGCAAGGTATTTTTTTCTTGTAGCATCTCTATTGCTTAACAGAAACTGAACCCTAGGAAAACAAAACAAAACAAAAATTCTCACATTAACACAACTCTTGCATGTTAGACCCAGATATTCTGATTCCTTACTAGGGTTCCACCCACATCCAGATGCCTTTTCTTCAGGTCTAAAGAAGAAGAAACAGTACAGCATTAAGACATAACCACAGCCGAAACCGGTTTGGCTCAGTGGATAGAGCGTCGGCCTGCGGACTGAAGGGTCCTGGGTTCGATGCTGGTCAAGGGCATGTACCTTGGTTGCAGGCACATCCCCAAGTAGGGGGTGTGCAGGAGGCAGCTGATCGATGTTTCTAGCTCTCTATCCCTCTTCCTTCCTCTCTGTAAAAAATCAATAAAATATATTTTTTAAAAAAAGACATAACCACAGGGTAAAATTATAGAAGGTGCTCAACTTTTAGACCCTAGCTGTAACAATGTTCAGCTGTTTGAAGAACAAATTCTGAGTCATAATAATGGCATTTAGATGCCATTCAGTCCACAATGCTGTGACCGTTGAGAACTATAACTTCATTGTGTATAATTTGTTTCTGCTTTCCAACATCTCATTTTATTATCAGCATATGCCATGCTTGTTTTTAAGACTTTAATTTTCAGATTGACATAAATGAAGAAACTAAGCTCAATTCTTTGGGCAGAGTTATAACAATCAGTTGCCCGTGAAGCCAAATAAAAAAACATAGCAATCCATGAAAGAACATAGTAAGTATCTTAACTATTCTTGACTACTTTTCCCCCAGCTTGGAACTATTTCACAATGCAACAAAACATTAAGCAAAATAAAAATATATGTTGGCCCACATACAGGGACCTGCCCACCTTTGTAAGAGCAGATGGCTACTGATCAAATTTTAAGGTCAGTGAAAAGTAATCTCAAGTTTCACTTGATTTAAGCTGAAGAGAATAAACAAAACAATGGAATTAGAAGGAAATTCTGAGATATGCTGGTTTTGGGAGAGCTTTACTGAGATGAATTGGAAGGGCAGAGAATGACAGAAACTAGTTTTTACTTGTCCAAGGTTTTATTCATTCTGCATAACTCTAGTTCATTGTAACATGATCTGTATTCAGTCATTGTCCTATCAAAGTTTAGCCTGTTTTTGTTTTCGTTGTTGCTGTTGTTTTTAAAAAATATATATTTATATTGATTTCAGAGAGGAAGGGAGAAGAAGAGAGGGAGATAAACATCATTGATGAAAGAGAAGCATTGATCTGCTGCCTCCTGCACACTCCACACTGGGGATCAAGCCTGAAACCCAGGCATGTGTCCTGACTGGGAATCAAACCATGCCCTCCTGGTTCATGGGTTGATGCTCACCCACTGAGCCACACCGACCAGGCAGTTCAGACTATTTTTAATGCTCCCCTTCCTTTAAAATTTAGAAAATATATGGGGTCCATGTTGGATCTTTATGGGAGATTAACAATTTAATATGGCAGTCGGCTACATTCTAAAGCTATAATAAGAGTTCTGATGACTGAAAATTCAAGAAGTGGGTATAGGGACTTCAGATGTTTCATGGATGGTAATAGCCCAGGTTGAGCCTTCCTCCGGTTGTTAGACATGTCAATAACCAAGAGCCTGTGGATAGTAAGTCATTTTGGAAACCCACCCTCATTTTGATAAAATGTGCCATATTTTCATTCCTATGATCTGTTTCATATATTTAGTGCCTGAGGTAAAACATTTTTCAAGTATACTGTGGACAATTATGAATACTTTTCTGAAGATGAAATATAAAACTAGTTTTTGTTCTTGAGAAACTCTTGGTGGTTAGTAATATGAGAATTTTGCATGAAGTTTTCCAATCTGGTCATCCATGTGTTGGTATATTCCTCCCCAAATGTTAGTTTACTGTAATGGAAACAAAATCTAAATACTGTTTGAGGTTGAAGCTTAGCTTAACATACAATGTTATCTGTCAACAATTTAAAGCCAAGGAAACAAATTACAAAATTGCCTTTGCATGTTTATTACTCTGGCACCTATGTATGTTTCAAGAGAAAATGAGAGGAAACATTATAATAGTTTTAAAATATCTTTATATGTGTATAAAAATTTAAAATAATTAGTATATTCAATAGCTTAAAGAAGTAATTTTTGACCAGGAGGTTGAAGGGTAATTTTGCTTAAATACAGTTTTCATCAAAGACTGAAAAGTGCTATTGACTTAACTATGCTCATTAGAAGTTATTTGGATTGATTAGTTATCTTCATTTCAAAATATGATATATGTTGGATATACTGTTCCTTTAGAAGTTTTAGGTTAAACAAGAAAAGATGACATATTCCCCATCATGTTTTAAGACAGATTTTATTTATTTTAATGTTGAAACATACTAATATTTACATAAAAATAAATCAAGATCTCAGCAAAGTAGGAATGGAAGGGAACTTCCTCAGCCTGATAAAGTACATCTACCAAAAAAATCTGTACTAACATTATACTTAATAGTGCTTTCCCACTATGATCACAAACAAGGTAAGGATGTCTCTCTCACTGCTATTCAAAATCGTACTAAAAGTCCATCATACTATAGATCTTGACAAAGGAGCAAAGATAATTCAATGAAGAAAGGATAGTGTTTTCAACAAGTGGTGCTGGAACAACTGGACATCTACAGAAGACAAGAAAATCAAAAGTATGCCAACGAGGAAGGAAGAAATAAAATTGTCTTTGTTCATATATGACATGACTGTCTATATAGGAAATCAACAAAATTATTTCTGGAACTAATAAGGAATTATAGCAAAATTGCAGCATACAAGGTTAATATACAAAAGGTAATTACATCTTTATTGACTAGCATCAATAATTGGAATTTGAAATTGAAAACACAATGCCATTTATATTAGCACCAAAAAAACCCACAGAAAAATAGGTATAAATATAACATAATATGTCTAAGATCTATATTAGAAAACAATAAAATGGTGATGAACAAAATCAAAGTTTTAAATAAATGGGGAGGTAATCCATGTACATGCATAGGAAGATTCAATATTGTTAAGATGTTTGTTTTCCCACAGTTGATCTATAGATTCAGCACAATCCCAACAAAAATCCCAGCATGTTATTTTGTGGATATTGACAAACTGGCCCTAATATTTAGTATATGAAAAGACCAAAGGCCAAGGATAGCCAATAGAATATTGAATGAGAAAAACAAAGTCAGAGGACTGACAAAACTAAACTTTAAGACTTACTATAAAACTACAGTAATCAAGACAGTGGGGCTTTGGTGAACGAATAGACAAATAGGTTAAGTGGAATATAATAGGAAACCCAGAAATTGACCCACACAAATATAGTCAACTGATCTTGACAAATGAGCAAAGATAATTCAATGAAGAAAGGATAGCCCAACAAGTGGTGCTGGAACAACTGGACATCTACACAAAGAAAAGATTCTAGATACAGACTTTCACAAAATTAATTCAAAATAGATCATAGATGTAAGCAATAAAACTCCCAGAAGATAACACAGCAGAACATCGAGACATCTATGACTTTAGCAATGACTTTTTAGATACAATTTCAAGCCTGATTCATGAAAAACAATTTGAGAAGTTGGACTTTATTAAAATGAAAAACTTCTGCTTTGTGAAGATTTTCAAGAGAATGAAAAAACAAGCCACCAACTCGGAGAAAATCTTTGCAAAGCACATATGTGATAAAGGGATGGTATCCAAAACACAAAGAAGTCTTGAAATTCAACAATGAGAAAACAAGCAATCTGTTTGAAATTTGAGCAAAAGATCTGAACAGACTTTTCACCAAAGAAGTTAAGCAAATTAGATTCTCAACATCACTTGTCATTTAGTAAATTAAAACAGCAATGAGATGCCACTATACATGTATCAGGAGGACCGACATCTAAAACACTGATAACACCACATGTTGGTGAGAATGTGAAGCAATAGGAACTCATTCATTGGTTTGCGGGAAAACGTTTGTTAGTTTCTTGCAAAACTAAACATTCTCTTGTCATATGATTCAGCAATTGTTCTCCTTAGTATTTACCCCAAAGAAATGAAAATTCATGTCACAAAAACCTGCATGTAGATACCTATAGCAGCTTTATTTATAATTTGCCAAAGTTGCAAGCAACCAGGAAGTCCTTCAGTAAGTGAGTGAATAAATGAACTGCACATCCAGACAATAGAATATTATTCAGTGATTTAAAAAATTAGCTGTCAAGCCACAAAAAGACATGAAAGGACTTTAAATGCATATTGCTAAGTAAGAGAAGTCAATCTAAAAAGACTACATACTGTGTGATCCCAATTATATGACATTCTAGAAAAGAAAAACCTATGGTGACAGTAAAAGAATCAGTAATTTCTAGGGGATCAAGAAAATGGAAGGAGTGATGAACAGGTAGAGTACAAAGAATTTTTAGGACAGTGAAACTCATCAGTATCATATGGTAATAGTGGTGGATGAACTCTAATGTAAATTATGGACTTTAGTTAGTAATGAGGTATCAATAGTGCATCAGTTGTAACAAATGCAATACATTAACGTGAAATGTTGATAGAGGAAACTGTATGTAGAGGGAGCAGAGAATGGAGTGGATGGGAAAATCTGTACTTTTCTATAAACCTAAAAAGCAAGAGTGTGAAATTAGTTTCCATTTGAAAACACATTATATAATTATGTATTATACTAGAGGCCCAATGCACGAATTTGTGCAACAGTGGGGTCCCTTGGCCTGGCCTGCAGGATCTGGCCAAAATCAGCTCTCTGACATCCCCTCAGGGGTCCCAGATTGTGAGAGGGTGTAGGCCAGGCTGAGGGATCCCACCGGTGCACAATCGGAGCTGGGGAGGGATGCGGGAGTTTGGCCAGCTAGGGAGGGACCACAGCAGGGCTCCAGGGCATGTTCGACCCATCTCGCTCAGTCCAGATTGGCTGGACCTCAGCAGCAAGCTAACCTACCGGTTGGAGCCTCTGCTCCCTGGTGGTCAGTGCACATCAGAGCGACTGGTCGACCTGTCGACTATCTGGCCCCTGGTGGTCAGTGCATGTCATAGTGAGTGGTTGAACGGCCTTAGCATATCATTAGCATATTACACTTTGATTGGTTTGAATGGACGACCAGATGACTGGACTCTTAGTGTATTAGGCTTTTATTACATAGGATAATATTATGTATAGTTTCTTTAAATAATATCTTTATTGGTATGTAATTGATATACAAAGAACTGCACATATTTAATGTGTACAATTTGGTGAATTTAGACCAGCAATTTTCAACTGGTGTGCTGTGGGACACTGGTGTGCTGCAAGAATTTTTAAAACATGAAGTACCTGAATATTTAGCCTTGATACTGACCTCTTTCCCCTTAGATTGTCAAATAAAAAAGTGACAGCAGCCAACACAACAATAGGTGTCTGGTGTGAATGAATCAAAATTATAATTATTTTTCCTCATATTGGCAAAAAATATATTTTAGGTTGGGCTGCAAAATTAGAATAATTAGTTTATGTGTGCCATGAGATGAAAAATGTTGAAAATCACTGGTTTAGACATATGCAAATACCATGATATAATCACCACAATCAAGGTAATTGACATATTCAACACCTCCCAGAGTTTCTTTGTGTCCACCCCTCAACTTATTTTGTGGCAAGAAAATTTGGCATGAAATCTACCCTCTTAAATTTTGAAGGGCACATATTGTGTTGTTAATTATTATAGGCACTATGTTATACAGCATATCTTTAGGACTTACTCATATAACTGAAACTTTATACCCATTGAGCAACTCCCCATTTAATATCCAAAATATATAAGAAATTCCTACAACTCCATAGCAAAAACAAAAACAAAAACTGGGAACCTTGAAAGGCAACCTATGGAATGGGAAAATATTTGCAAAATATCTGATATACATTGTTTCTCAAACCTTTAAATGTTCTTGCTCTGTGGGATTTATTTATTTTTAGCTTTGACTGAAAAGGCAAAAGAGTTATGTCATCCCACATTGCAGTAAACTCACAAAAGTAGCAGAGAATTGCTACTTAATTCAATCTTGCTTTCCTGTATGATTTGATATCAAAATATAATAATGATATCTTCAGTATTTAATTTAACAAAATGAAGATAGGAGTTTGAAGTGATTATGATTGGTAGAGTAATGCGACAATTTGAGTCCAGTTCTGGTTCAACTAAATTGCCATTTCAAATCAATTTTGTGGTATTCTTTTAATTGAGTTTGACTCACCACATGCAGTTTTCACAGTATGTGCTTTGCGATGAACCAGAATAAATTCCAAAAGGAGCCAGCACATCTCAGCTGGTATAGTTCAAGTTCAGTTGAAACAACACAATAGAAACTTTCCCTCTTCTCCTTCCTGAATGGGTTTTGTATAATTACCAACTGTTTTGAAATTGTCATGTACTTTTCCATTATTTTGATGAAGCTAAAAAATCCAAATAATCAGTTTTCATGTGTCTGCCCTACCTTCTTGAATTCTTCTTAAATATTCTTAGATTTCTCTGATAATTTTCTTTTTGAAATCAAGAACAGCATTTCTAGAATACGTTTGTTAGCAATTGAGACAGAGAATTTCAGAAGAGTTTTAATCTAAATTTTATGTTTTATTTTATTGATTATAAAAATTAATAATAAATTTAAAACATGGTTTAATACAAATTTTTCCCCTTTTAATATAGGACCACCTAGTCTAGTCTCTTCATAGTAAATGTATAATTTGTATAAGTTATACATTTTTGGTTGTTCTTTGAAGAATGTCCTGTAATATTTTATCAGCATATTTACTCATCAGTTTATTCACCCACACTCAAATGAAAGAATTCCTAGGTGTCATATATCATGGATAGATTTAAAGAAGGTGTAAAATCTCAGAAATCATGGCTGATAAAACTTGTGAGGAAAATCACCCTATACACAAGCAAAATAGTCTTATAGAATCAACTTGTTTTGGTAAGTCTGTTACACAAATGTGAACCTTTGATTCAAAAATCATTGACACTTTTATGTTACTTAATTTTCAAGTTGAAAGAGAATTTGACGTTTGAAACTAAAAACTGAACATGTTCATATGGATGGAACTGTGATCCTCTTAGTGTATCTTTAAACTATGAAGAATCTCCTGGATTGGAAAAGAGACCGCTTTTCAAATTCACACTTTCATGTGATTTGTACTTTCATGATAAAAGAATACTATAAATTTCCATATTATAACATTGAATATGTATACATATATAGTATATACTAACCCCCATGCGTGAATATATTCCATTTTAAATGAATTTTAAATACATGTTGAAAGGATTGGCAATGTTCAGGAATAATTACACCTAAGCTTTGAGTAAGTTCAAAATGCTAGACTTTATGACTCAAGTCTAAGCTTAAGTGTTTGGGACATCCACTGGGTGGCAGAAGTGTATCAGAAATGTTCACAAGTAGACTCCCAGCCCTGGGAAAGTGCTGGCTGTGCCAAGGCAATGCTACCAAGGAGGACATTTGCTAGCCAGCTCTTTTCCTCTGAGGTGCTATGTGCAAGCCCTGAGCTGCCTTGCTCCCCACCTGGTATCCCTTGTGGCTAAAAAGTCACATTTGCAGATGCCTGGTGGAGTGAAACACCCCTTCTGTCTGGTGAAAGGGTTTTCTCTCAGAGAAGCCCAGTTGCCTGTGTGGGAAAGAAATACTGAGTTCTCAGACATACTAGTCCTGCTGAGTTAAAAGACCCAGAGCCAATGGTGGGGGGGGGGGATGTGAGGGGAGAGCTGTTTTGTGGGTATTAACTACACAATTTAGGTTATTGAATTTTACTCAGCCGTTTAAGGAAGGACTAAGAAACAAAAGGATGATGATTTGCTTGTAATACTTAAAATCGGAGGGGAAAATGAGGCAAGGAAATATTTAGCTTTTATGAGAACACAGAGGCTGAATATATTTCTTTCTCTCTTTGAAAATAGTCTTTACAGGTAAGATGATAAACCACAATAGAGTAATGGTTTGTATCCTTGGTATCAGGGAACGGTGTGTGATTATTTTGAAACAGAGGTTGCTGCCAAGCTTTTGATTAACTTGAGGTAACGTATTTACAAGTCAGAGTAGATAAAAGAAGTGACAGCTTCTGAAGCAGGACTTCTCACACTCTATCTGTGTGGGAATCCCTGAGGGTCTTCCTGAAATTCAGATTCTGAATCAGTAGATATATCCATCGTAAAGATATTGTCGTTCAACTCCAAACCTGCCCTTCCAAGCTTTGTGTTGTTGGGGCTGGACTCAGCAAACCACCTGTATGCTTTGCCAGCTGGCTCTGTACTAGACTTTACCAGTAGGGGGTGGTAGAGGGAGACCGCAAAGCCCAAGGAGGGAGAAGGCACCAGTCCACTTGTTGCTCCTGTGGGCATCACCCAGGCAATGTTTCTTCAATCCTATAGCAGCAGTCCCTTTATGTTGCAGCAATTTCCAGTTTGTAACTTTGAACACTCTTAGGGTGAACTTCATTATACCCGTAGGAGACCCCAACACTGGAAATGCCACCTCTTTCCTTTATTCCTCTAACTCTACAAGTGGTAGCTACTTTCTGCAGTTGCTATCTTCATAATATATTATGGTTTTACTAGAGGCCCAATGCACGAAGATCTGTGCCAGAATGGGACTTCCTTCCCCTGGCTGTCGGCACCACCTTCGCTCTGGCTGGAGCCGCCTTTCTGCCTTCCCATGCTGCCCAGAGCCTGGAGTGGCTGAGGTGGTACAGAACGCCTGTGTCATCATCATGGCAATGATGCAAGCATCCCATCCCGCCCCCAGCTGCTCTGTGCCTGCATATGCAAATTAACCCGCCACCTTTGTTGGGTTAATTTGCATACTCACTCCTGATTGGCTGGTGGGCGTGGCAAAGGTATGGTCGATTAGCATGTTACTCTTTTATTAGGTAGATTTTTACTCTTTAACTTTATACCTAGTTAACAATTCTTTATATGAAACTAGAGGCCTGGTGCATGAAATGCATGAATGGGTAGGGTCCCTAGTCCTGGCTGGCAATCAGGGCTGATCGGGGCCTTCCTTCGCCTGGCTGCTGGCTGCCGTCCGGGGCCTTCCTTCATTCCATGCTGCCCCCTGGTGGTCAGTGCACATTATAGCGAATGGTCAAATTCCCAGTCAGTTGAACTCCCGAGGGGACAATTTGCATATTAGCCTTTTATTATATAGGATTTTCCCTTTCCTGGACTGATGCAGTAGGTCTGGGATGGGGCCCAGACTCTGTGTTTCTGACAAGCTTCCGGGTGATGCCAACTGCTGGTCCATGGACCACAGTTTCAGTAGCAAATAGCTCCAGAAGTGAGTCTCAACATTTGGCAGCACAGTCGAATCGCCTGTGAGTGATGAGATGCCACCCCAAGTGACTCTGATTTAGTTAGTTTGAGGTGTGGCCTAAGCATTGGCTTTTTAAAAATATTTTTTAAAATATGTTTTTATTGATTTCAGAGAGAAGGAAGAGGGAGGGAGAGAAAGACATCAATGATGAGAATCATCAATCTGCTGACTCCTGCATGCCCCCTAGTGGGGATCAAGCCCACAACTTGGGCATATGCCCTGACCAGGAATCAGACCATGAACTCTTCGCTCATGGGTAATGTTCAACCACTGAGAACACTGTCTGGGCAGCATTGGTTTTTTTAAAGTTCTTAAGTGATTCTTATATGACTCTAGAATTGAGGATCTCTGTACAAGACCACTGGTTCCCAACCAAGGGGCAATTTTGCCCCCCCCCCCCCAGCCCCTTGAGGGACATTTGGCAATATCTGGAGACATTTTTCATTGTCACAACTTAAGGGGGTGCTATTGGCATATAATGGGGAGAGGCCAGGTATGCTATAAAGCACCCAATAACCCACAGAAAGTTCCCCACAACAAAAAATTATTTCTCCCAAAATATCAATAGTGTTGATGTTGAAAAAACCTTATCTAGAAGATGTGTCAAAGTCAACCCAGTTCACATTTTTGATGGTTTCCTCATTCATTTATTCATTCAAATGTTTTTGAGAGCTAAGGAAGAATTGTAAGGAAAGGACATAATAAGATTTGTACTTCAGAATGGTCATTCTGGAATGAGTGGGGCTCATGAATGGGGAGGAAAAAACACTATTGACAGGAAGCTATCACACTAGTCCAGGTGAATAAAGGCATTGGCTCTAGGATGGAGATGAAAAGTGATATTCTACAGACATTTCTGGAATAGACTCACAGTCTGGCTAACGAGTTGGCTGAGGCCAATGAGAGAAAAAGAGAATCCCAATATAGCACTAAAATTTCCAGATGATGCTTTCAGGTATAAAGATAACTTTTTAACATCAACAAAAAAACTGCAGACATTCATCTGCATCCTGGTAAGTACAGTTTTAATGTCTATTGATAGAAAAAAATCAAAACAATTGGCAAGCTTGCTCTAGGTAGCCACCTTTGTTCTGTTTACTGTTTGATTTCTTTCTCTCTCCAGTTGGAGAGGGGTGTGTGTGTATGTGTGTGTCCCCCTGCCTTCCTGGATCTCTTTTTTATTGGAATTTTTGAGCTATGGTACACTCTCCAGCGAGGTTTATTTAAAATATTGATTCCTCCCACAGATAGCTACTCAGATCTGTGTGTGATTTTCACTCATTTCTTTCTGGAGCAACATAATTTTTATTATTTGTGGTCCTCTCATATATGGCTAACCATCATGCCTTTTTAAAAAAATCACTGGGCACCAATGACAGTAACAATTTGAAGAAAAAAAATAGTATATGTTCATTGTAAATACTTATAACATGTAGGAAAGTTGAAGAAGAAAATAAGACATTCATAATAGAGTTCTCTCACACTGTTAGAATCTTAATATATTTCAAGTATGCTTTTGGTTTACGCCTAGACTAATTTATAAAGTTAGGAGATGGCTTCCCACTAAATTATTATTCTCCTTATTTATTTTTTTCTCTTAACTTTGGATTATGATCATTTCTCCACATTAAACACTTGTTAAAAACTAACATTTAATGACTGTATATTATTCCAATAAATGGATTCATAATAATTTTTGACTATGCTCTTTTGATGGACCTTTTAACTTTACTTTCACAAATAATGCTACACAGAGAACCTTGCACTTAAATCTTTGTGCAAGTTCTGATTATCTAGGATAGATTCTTCAAAGGAGATTTACTGGGTTAAAGCATATTTATCTTTGAAGGTCATTCAGATTGTTAAATTAGTTTTCAAAAATTTTGAGCATATTTACAGAATGTTAGAGTGTATTGTGATGCTCTTGATGTTTCTTAATTATAATAGGAGTTTCTTCTGACCTACACTGAACATTTTTTTTAATGAAAAGGATTAATCCAAAAAAGTAAATCCATGCTGAGAAAGCCATGGGGAAAAAGTTAACACTAATAGGTTAATATGTAGCCTGGTAAGTGGATGCAATATATTCTTATATTTTTTATAGTCATGAAGGAAGGAGATCATTGATATAAATAATTTTTTATTCAATTTTTTAAAAATATGTTTTTATTGATTTCAGAGAGGAAGGAAGAGGAAGGGAGATATAGAAACATCAGTGATGAGAGAGAATGCCTCCTGCATGTCCCCCACTGGGGATCAAACCTGGGCATGTGCCCTTGACTGAAATCAAAGTCAGGACCCTGCAGTCCACAGGCGGATGCTCTCTCCACTGAGCCAAATCAGCTAGGGCTTGATACAAATAATTTTTAAGAGCCAGAGTTCATTAGCTCAGTGGCTCTACAATAGATTTGCAATGTGGTTTTGTGTACCAAGGAATCTTACTTACTGAGTAAGGAATAATCAGATAATTAAAATCAACCTATACATTTCTTGGGAAGCCTTTCTGTATCAAAAATTGAGTGAGGCTAACAAGGGTCTGGATCTAGTTTATTTAATCCAACACAGAGCAACGCATCTGGAAGAAGTCTTCATGCTGTGCCATGTTCTGCATGCCCGTCTGACCACAGAGGCGCTTTCCCATCATAAGCTTGTGCTGGACAAACTTTGAACCATTTATTCATGGATCTGGCATCCAGGGCTTTTCTCTCTGTACATGTTTTGTAATAATAGAACAATAGAAATATGTCACTGGTCTTTCTTTGTACCTTTGTTTGTAATTTACATTTCCCCCCTGGGAACATTTGCTCCAAAATTATTTTTTCTTATTATGGAAAAACCATGCATGTAAAAGAAGATGAAATCTTATTTTTAAATGAAATTTACCACCACCCCCAACAGAAACAAGGTTCTTGTTTACCCTTTCCCACTTAACATTTTTCTTTCTTCCTTTAGGATTCCATCAAAATTCTCATTGATTCCTATAACTGTAGTCAAGTTTTGATGGTAACCAATACCAAGGCTTTCTGAGGTGTTTCTTTAATCTGGGAACACAGACTTTTTGTGTGTGACTCCAATCAACAGTTGCTTATTTGACATGCCTAGAACTGTAATTTGAAGGCACCAGGGCTTTTAGAAATCCTCCCAAAATACTTACAATGGAAACTTACCACGTAGAAAACAGCAATCCTAAAACCACGCCTGACACATCATCTCCCAAAACAACAGCGAAGTTATGCAGCATTGAAGACATTTTTCTAGGAGGTCCTAGAATTCAGTATTTCTCCTTGTTAAACTCTCAGAATATTTTTTACCATATCTTTCTTATGGCACCTAACCTTTTCTTAGGGTATTGGATTTATTTAATTATAATTACAGGCTTTATCTCCCAATTCTAGGCATCATCTGATATATAACTGCACCCAGCCTCCCACATATTATGAACTCAATTAATACAATAATTGGGTAGTTAAATTGTTTCTTAAATTTTCACTTTGAGGTCTAGAGGTAGCCACTCAGCTCACAGTCCCTGGAGCGGCCACTCTCGATCAGCAGCATTAAGTTAATTGGCATAAAGAAGGAAATGGATAAATTAATACAGCAATAGTAAAACACTCAGTCCATGATGAGGAAGAGTATCAGCAGAATTGCAGATTTTATTTTTATAAAATTAGGGAAGTATTCTTGATGTCTAGATCTCACATACCATGAATGCTTGTTTGGGTTGAGGATGATGTCATTGGTGGTGGCTAGGAGTGAAGTTTCTTCCTTGCTTTTTCTCATTACCACATTATTTACAAAGACATAAAATCTTTCTTAGTACCCTCCCATGGTTTTTACCATGTGTGCATTACTGCGAGCCTTCTTTATAAACTGTAACTTTCTGTTATTTGATATTGTTATTGTTCGTGAAAACATAATTATCTTCCATGACATAAAATCTCCCATTTTCTTTCTTTTTGTCAGGCCTAACATACCAGGCTGTGCTCCTGTTTCCAAGTTTTTTCACCTGGGAACCCCTGGATATGAGAGCTGCAGGCAATATGGAGGGCAGAGTTGTCAACCCATGAGGATCACAGGAGAGACGGTGTGGTGCCGTGGAAAAAACACTTCCCTTGTGATCAGGCAGCCTTTGGTAAGTTATTTCACCTTCCCAGGCCTCAGTTTCCTCACCTATACAACAGTGATAATAGGACACCTTTCATGTTCAAAACCTGAAAGTTCCTGACCTGGTCACAGAGCGTACAAGCCAGGGGTGTTTCCATCCTCCTGCCTTAAGAGCCAAAGCCTTTGAGCTTCTCTGGTGACACTTCACTCAGCATGTTATCCTCACCTCCTGGACTGCTGAGTCCTTCAAGGCAGGGGTTGCCTCTTCTTCACTTTTCATCTCTACTGACCAGTTCAGTTCCGGGCGGAGACTGGAGTCTCTGTGAGTGGCAGTTACACTGAGCTGCATTCAGTTGTGCAGAGGAGTCCACAATAATGCCAGAAGTTTGGAGAAGAGTTGAGAAATTTGGAAAGAAGCAGAATAGAGCAAGAAAAGTCTGGTCCTGTGCCATCTAGTCACTTACCTCTAGATAGTTCAGGGCTTGGTTAATACCCGTTGAATGAGTGGTATGAATAAGAACCTTTGTAAACGAGCTGCACAAGAAAGGCGTGTGGAATTGGGATTAGGTCACCCAGCTGAGTGCTCGGCAGGTACTGGACATTGGATATATAGTCACTGAATCAATGAAAAAGTGATTAAACAAACAGAAGACACAACAAAGTCACAGATGGTGGTTAAGTAAATCAGATTATATGCAAGGTGATGTATGTGATGTAAAGTGGTAACCATTTGTTTGTCACCTGCGTGTGTGTGTGTGTGTGTGTGTGTGTGTGTGTGAGAGAGAGAGAGAGAGAGAGAGAGAGAGAGAGAGAGAGAGAGAGAGAGAGAGAAAAGAAGGGGAAGTGAGGGCAGGCAAGGAGAGGGAAAGGGTGTTCAGATGAACCATGGAGGAACTGAGTGGTTTATCAAGCTTAGTGTCCTGTTGATATCATTGTAATTAGCTAGTTATTAAGAATAGAAAAGGAGTAATGGGAAGGCCAGACATAGACATGTCATTTGGGCACTTTCACCAGGAAGCTGCAGTTTTACACTCCCCAGGGCACCACTGGCCCATTCCCTGCAAAACACTGGGGGAAAGGGTCCAACGAAAGGGAGACAGACACATGTGCAGTAAAGTTGGGGTGACCTAGAGAAGGTGCTCATCAATCAAACCTGAGAACAGAGATCAGTGGCCAGAGTGGGTGTGGCCACAGCAAGCCTGCAAAAATGTGGGAATATATAATTCCCTAAACAAAAGAGTTTGCTCTCTTGCATTTGCCAATATGGCCATGGCCATGCAGACCCCACATGCAATGGACTAATAGAAGGAGCAGGAAATACAAGCTAAGCGAGCTGATGGAGGACTGGACTGTGCAGACATGGAAGGGACACTGGTTCGGACTGTAGCCCTAGTAAAGCCACACTACATGTCTTCTTTGGTGGGACTGAGAGAAATGGGGCTTTGGAAACTCAGAGAAATAACTCCACACAAATAAACATCACTGGTTCTTTCATGCAAGTCTCAGAAAATTTCTTTTCTTGGGATATCACAAGAATTCCACTCCCATGAGAAGCAGGGGGGGATGAGGACCTTTCCCCACTGGTGACACTGTCATTGCTATCCAACATTCATTTACATTCCTGAGGGAGGCTGGAGATCATGGAGAGAAGGGAAAACTCTCACCTGACTTACGTAGCTGAGATACAAAGCTGTGGGACCCTGGTACAGAGGAAGAGATGGCACCTCCTTCAGGCTAATACATCTTCCTAGTTCACCTGCTAGTGGACCATATTGTTCATCAGCATAAACCAAGAAACTTCATTTGCTATTTTAAGCAATTAAAGGAACACAGCTTTTATTTTGCAGCTGAGGTGTGTGAGTCACCCTTAGGCACTCCCATTATTTCTCCTGCACAAGCCTGGAGTTATCAAATTTGGCAAATGGAGTTAAAGGATTCTCATGAGGACTACATCTCAAAGGAGTGGACGCTGCTTTCTTTCCAAAAGAAAGACACCCCTGACCCCTGCTGTTGCTGTCAGTGATCCTAGGAACTGTGGGGGCCCACGCAAGGATGCCAGCCCCCAGCCCCACTACAGACAGGCCACTGGAACTTCACCAGCCTCATTCTATGGCCACTAACTCCTAGTTCAGTGCTAAGTGGCTTCATTCTCATGCACAGCATATTTACCAAAGGACTAGGTGGTTAGAATATTTTATTAATATTTCAAGAGCACATGTGTTTAGGGAAGTGGCGGTGTGTGGGTGTGTAGGAAGTGTTTAGGAAGGTCTGTGGAGGTTCTCGCAGTTCAGCCATTCACCAGTGATGTGGGGACACACTGCCAGTTCCGAGTTTCGATTCTTCATTTGGATTGTGACCTTGCTCCTACTAGCCACAGGGCTGTTCTTGAGATCAGTGAGAACGGAGGTGAGTGGGCTGCGTGCATGCACAAAGGTGTATATTTTATATTGTGCATATCTGGAGGGAAGGGGAAAAGTGACTAGGAGAAAGGAAGCCTCTCTGGCCATTATCAGGAGTTTGGCTCCTTGTGGGAAATGGTGGGGGTGCCTTGTTTATAGGCTTCTCAATAGGCAACACTAAATGAGAGAGAGAGAGGACAAAGAATGGCTTATCAAAATGAGCTGCTTTTTCTCTCCCTCTCCAGCCCCCTGCTGTCAAACCTCCCGCTCCCTTTTGGCTTCGCACAGGGATGTGTTAGCTGGAATGCTTTCTGAAATCATGAAGTGTAACCCCCATGCAGTTGTTCCACAGTATTGTAAACACTGCACCGTTTCTGTTAGCCTAGCCACATAAACTGAATGAGGCAGACCTAATGCTCAAGGGAGAGGAGAGTGGTGGTAAGAATTCTTATGAGGAAGGGAAGATGAAAGTGGCACAAACTATCCAAAATTGTTTTTAAGTAAAGTCCAGTTATGAAGTGTTGCTGGAGAAATCAGTAGGTCCCGTTTTCCCTGACACTCGTGGGAGTGGGGTTCCTACGAAATCTTTAGAAAATGAATTTTCTAATACTCGCACAGGGGAGTGAATGTTTTTTTATTGGCGTGGAATTATATTTCTTGGGTAAACCAGTCCTGGAAAATATGCAGCTGGGGCTCCAGCAGAGGCAAAAGTAGGGCAGTGTCCAGAGTTTCCTGTCCATGGTGGAGTGGGGTCTGGTGTAGCATCAGGCTTCTATAATACTTGACCCATTATACATTTGAAGATTTGTTTGTTATCACAATTACCATAACTCTAGCAGGCATTGTAATTTAATCAAGAGGTATTTTTATTATGGTTACTATGCATGTGTAATATCTACCATATGTACTAGTTATTTCTATTGAGATCAACAAACACAATAATTTATAAAACACATCAATTCATAGAGCTATTTTTTGCAACTGTCTAGAAGATTTTTAAATGTCCTGAAACCGCTTATCTTAGAAATCCACATTTTTTTATCACCTTTGGGTAAGTCATTTCAGATATTAAATATTCTTTTTAAAAAAATATATTTTATTGATTTTTTACAGAGAGGAAGGGAGAGGGATAGAGAGTTAGAAACATCGATGAGAGAGACACATCCATCAGCTGCCTCCTGCACACCTCCTACTGGGGATGTGCCCCCAACCAAGGTATATGCCCTTGACCAGAATCGAACTTGGGACCTTTCAGTCCGTAGGCCGGTGCTCTATCTACTGAGCCAAACCGGTTAGGGCAGATATTAAATATTCTTGTTAAAAAAAGAATACTAAAAAAGTTGCACATAATCATGTGAACCATAACAATGTTAGTAATGGTTTATGAATTCAGATGAGATGTGAGGTTGGTTAATAAGACACAGATTGATAGTTATGAGAAGGAAATGATTATATTTGCACCAATTATACAAAGGCAACTAATTATACAGAAGATCCTACGTAAATTATTATTTGTTAATTCTCACAAGTTTTTATATAATTCTCATCAATATTAAAGGACTATGGAGTATCTTTTATTTGTTGGAGCATGAAATAATAATATTGTTCAAAGTGGCAAATTATGTCCATTTGATACCATTATAATAAACTGGTTATTGTTAACAGAAAAGGTGTAAAGGGGAGACTAGATAATATACACATATCATTTATACAGCTTTGCCAAAAAGCTGCAGTTAACATTTTCCAAGTCTGACCCCTGCAGATCTCTGGGGAAAGGGACTGGACAATGGACACATTCCCAGTAAGGCCTGGGTGACATAGAAAGATGCTTCCCTGTCAGTCACAAATAGGAGCAAGTCAGTGGCCAGAATAGGCCTGGCCACTACAAGGGTATGAAAAACCAGAGATACTTAACTTGTGAACAAAGGAGGACTCTCTCTCTGCTGCTCACACCTGACTCCTGTGGCATATACCTTTGTATCTTAGGTGATGTGTAGGATAAAACATTTTTTAGTGAATATGTGCCATATTGAGAACCAAGTAAATAATCTACACCCCTATTTGGGAGAGGTGTTAAAGAGGATGCTCCTAGTCTGTTCCTTAAAGTCAAGTGTAAGTTTAAAAAATCCTCACTCGAGGCTATGTATTTTATTGATTACTAGAGGACCAGTGCACGAATTTGTGTATGAATTCATGCACGGATGGGTCTGGCCGGCCAGCCCCAATCAGGGCCAATTGGGCTGGGCTGGCTGGGGGGAGGGGCTGCGGGTGGTTTGTCGGGCAGTCCCTGATCGGGGGCTGGGCGTGGGCAGTTCGTGGGCCAGCCTTGCCCCCTTGGTTGAACTCTGGGTCAAACTCCTGGTCAAACTCCCTGTCAAGGCGACAATTTGCATATTAGCCTTTTATTATAGAGGATTAGAGGGAGTGGAAGGTGGAGGGGTGTGAGAGAGAGAAACATCAATGTGAGAGAGAAACATTGATTGGTTGCCTCCTGTACACATCTCCACCAGGGATCGAACCCACGACCTAAGTATGTGCCCTGACCAGGAATCAAACCTACAACCTTTTGGTGTATGGGATGATGCTTCAACCAACTGAGCCACCCAGCCAGGAATTTTTAAACTATTTACATTTAGGTCTGAGCTACTAGTATATGCAGTGGAAAATGTGTAGAGATGACTAAGTCTATTTATAGTTAACTGTGCAAAGGATAAGAATGGTGAAATTATTTCCTTTTCCTGAACATAGTCGAGGTGGATAATCTTCATCAAATACATTCTTTAAAGAATAAAAATGACTCTTAAAATGAGATTACTAAAGCACTTCCAATGTCCTTTTATCACTTCCTTTAGATCAAGCATGTCAAACTCACAGCCTGTAAGCTGCATGCAGCCCACAACGAATATTTTTGTGGCCCAGACAACATAATGTATGTATGAAACATTTTAATAAAAATTTTATAACTTAAATTTTACAATATCCTGTTAAATATAATTATTAACAAAACTACAACATTTGCTAGTGACTGATTGCTATAATCGCGTTGCATTCATTTTCCTGACGTGCCTTACACGCAGGCATACCATTTCTCTCCACTAATACTAGCAGTGAATATTCTAGCAGCCGATTGCCGAGTCATTAGTCTTTTTTTTTTTTTTATTGTTTGAAGTATTACAAATAGTAGTACATGTCTCCTTTTTTTTCCCCCATTGACCTCCCCCCGGCCTCCCCTACCCCCCAGTACATGCCTTCACCTGCCCCCTCCCTCCCCCCGAGTGTCTTGTATCCATTGGTTATGCTTATATGCATGCGTACAAGTCCTTCGGTTGATCTCTTACAGACCCCCCCAACCTCCCCGGCCTTCCCACTGTAGTTTGACAGTCTGTTCAATGCTTCTTTGCCTCTGTATCTATTTTCCCCCCATTTCTTTCCTTTATAAAATCTTGCCTCTGCAGACTAGAAATAAACATATAATAACAAAAAATGTTTGAGTCCCAATTTCAATGTCAAACAGTTCCTTATGTGTACATATCAACAATGGTATCTGGATGGTGGGCACATGGTGGCTATGCAGGTCCGACCCTCTCTGGTTTGGTCCTAGGCAACCTGCAGCGATGCACAGCTGCTGACTGCTAGCATGGCAAGGCGTTGTCATTGTCTTCCATCTCTGGACTGTTTCTCCTCTTGTCTTCGTGGTTGGAGCAGACCTGTCAATTCCTCTCTGTTGTAGGAATCCACATGGTCTTGGAGTTGTTTTCTGAAAATATACAAACATATTCTTGACCACAAGTTAATAAAGGAATCTTTTCTATGTAATTGATTTGGGATCCTTTTTATTTTTGCCCAAACGATTTTCCTTTGTCTTATTTAGACACCATGTGTGTTTTTCATGGGTGTCTTACTGTTAGCATTACAAATGAAAATTAATTTTGTAAAGTAAGAATTTTATAGATATAACTTACTTATGGGATATTTTTCCTTACATGATATTACCCTACTATCCCCCCCTCCTTTTTTTCATTAATGGAGGCTTTTGTAAATTTTATAATGCAGTCTTGATAACTTTAAATTTTAATATTTTTGCCCAAAAATATGACTGCTTTAGGTTCATTGCATGTTCAGGAATTTTACCATGAGATGAACTACCAATAGAAATTTTAGTTATTATTTTAGAAACAGCTTTTTGTCCAGTACAATTAAATTTTCTTGAATATTCACTTATTTCAATTAGCCTATTTAAATTAATCTGAAAACTTGATTACTATTTTACTGTCAAATTTAATACTCTACCAACAATCTTAGTTTACCCTGTAAATATTAGTGGAAAGGATTATTTGCATTCTTGAGTAGGTCCTGAGCATTCCTGGCATTAGGCTGGATTTAGATACAGGACAGCTGCTGTCGGCCAAGTCTCTGTCTGTCACCTGTGTCCCAATCTGAGCTGGGCGTGGGAAGCAAAGCAGCCATAGGGGCAGGAGACCTCCCTCAGAAGGGGTGAGGGTTCAGGCCCCTTCAGGGTTTGGAGGGAGAGGGTCTGTGTCCCACCTCTGTTGACCCCCAAGTTCTTTCCTGATGGCTCCTCTGCAACTGTGCCTGTCTTAGGTTGTTCCTTCCCTGAGAAATCTTACCCGTCTCTGGCTAACCAGTCATCCTCCGGGGCCAAGCAGGGTGATTGAGTTTCAGTTCTCTCTCCTTGGTAGCCTATGCCCCTGTGGCCTCCACGCCCAGCACCTGCCTTGGGATCCCCTGGCCTGCTGGCGGGATCCCAGCGCTGAGTCCTGACTTGTTTGGTGTGTGCAACAGGAAATATTTCACTTTTGGAGAACAAGAAAAATAGGTTTATTTGTGTTATGCTTATTAATTTGTGTAGTTATTCAGTGTCTGATAAGTTAATGTTCAAGAAAAAATATTAATTTTTATTAAAATGTTCTATTATTTTACGTTAATGATTACTCATTTATTTCAGCCCTTTGTATTCAACATGTCTCTATAGAAAGAAACCTATGTTTCTATGAAAATTGAATTTTTTTTTTTTTTGTGGCCCACATAAACTTAAACCTTGTTTATTTGGCCCATGTTAGCTTTTGAGTTTGACATGCTTGCTTTAGATGGTATGAATGAAAATGGTACATGTGGGTAGAATATCTATCTTCTATCTATCTATCTATCTATCTATCTATCCACCTATCCACCTATAATTGTCTAAATTAATCATACCCAAAAAAGGTCCAAGTACTCTGGTACTTTTCTTTCAAAGGAGAGCAGTCATTCTAGCCTAACTAGAGAGATTGCATTTCAGGTAGGGCAGCAATTAGCAAATGTTTTCTGTAAAATGACAAGTAGTAAATATTTTAGGCTTTGCAAGCCACACAGTCTTGGTCACAGCTACTCAACTGTGCTGTTTCAGTATTAAAACACCTGTAGATAATATGTAAATGAATCACTAGGACCGTGTTGAATAAAGCTTTATTTACAAACACAAGTAGCAGCCCTGATTTGATCCATGGGCTATAGTTTACAGATTCCTGGTCAGAAATGTTCTGTACTTTCTGAAAACGTTACATTTTCCAATTTGATATTAGATGTTTCTGACATTTACAAAGCTGGTTTCTCACTGCAGAGTTTGAAGTTTTATTTTCCCCTTGATTTTTTGGTGGGAACAATGACCTCAACCTCATATAACATTGACTGGTTATGTCTTTTGGCATCAGCACTAATAAAGCTATAAATCTTAGTTGTGTTGGCACATTTAGGTAGATCACAGGCCTGCGTTTGTTACCCAGAGAAAAGCTGCCTTATTAATAAGCACTGGTGGAAAGGCTGCAGTGACGGCTAAAGAAGGATTTGTAAGCCTTTCTTACTAAATCAGCCTTTGATGGAACTTTGGTTGTGTGTATTTGCTTAATTTTTCTTCTCATAGGTAGATGGAATTTAATTTTCTTACTACAAAAGATTCGCACTGTAAGTCTCCGGGTACCATCAATCATTTTATTTAATGTTTTCAAACTACCTAGGAGGGATTGTTTTCTAAAATGTTGTCATCAGCAAGTAGAGTGAAAAATAAGAAGCACCCCTGTGCACCTGGCAGAAGCCCATAAAGAGACCGAATTAAACAATGCAGGTAGAAGCAGGCCTGCCCACATGTGAACCGTGGGATATGGAGCCTTCTCTAAGTAAAGGAATTATCTACAGCATTTGTTTATGTGACATATGTTTTTGAACTAGTCTTTAGACTCACTTGTTATGGGGGTGGGGAGTATCATAGTCTGCCCTTGAATCATGTCCTTCTGTTAGGTGGGGTGGGAAGGAAGGAGGGAACAGAGGGCAGTGTCTCTTCCTTGGTTGGTTCTATTGTAGTCCTTGAGCTGCTGGTCCCTGCGTTTTATTTGGACTGACATTGACTAACTAACCTGTGGTGAATCCTGTGTGGAAAAACATCCAAATTCTAGTTCCCCATGAAGAACTTGCATATATTCTATTACATCTTCCAACTCCCCACTTAGCTTCTGCCCTGGGCAGTCCACTCCAGAATGTTTTGTGCCTGGGGACCCCATCAAGAGTTTTCAAATAGTTTGTAAACTGTTACACTGCCGGCCAGTTTTAGCCCAGCTGTCTCACTCCAACTGTATTTTCCTCTTGTTCAAATAAGCCCAGTGGGCAAAATCCATAAGACCTCTATGCAAGCAGATATCCATTATGGAATGAGATGCCAGTTTCCCCTTCATATGGGCATCTCCAATTCTCTGAGTGATTCTTTTATAGTCTCTCCCTCATTGTGTTGTGATAGGTACTGACCCATCCCTGTGGGTAAAGAAGGGAAAAGACTTCACCAAGAACTACTGATGACTCCTGGGCAACAAGGAAATCCCACTCAACATCCTGTTTCAGTATCTTGGACTAGGTTAATGGTGGTGATAAAGCATAGAAATGGATAGATTAGAAATATTTAGGAGATCACATTTATAGTACATGGTGAGTAGATTGTTAGATTAGGTATAGGGAGTAAAGGAGAAAGAGATGAGAGAGAACACCAGAGTAGGATCAGGTTGAATCACGTACCACAGATTCAGTTTTTGATATGTTGAGTTCTAGATGATGGTGCAGACCATCCAGGCAGAAATGTCACATTGGCATTTAGTTACATGTACTCCAGGAGCCAGGTCTTGAAATATACAAATTTGAGTCACGTGAATGTGATTTTCTAGGGAGATAGTTTGGGATGGAAAGATGAGGGTGTCTAGGATTGATCTTTGAGGAATTCTAACAGTAAGTGGTTGAGTGAATAGGAATAAGCATTCCAAGGGAGACTGAGAAGAAGCAGCCATAGAGATAAAAGGAAAACCAGGAGATGGTTTCCAGGATGGACAAGATGCGTAGGACAGAAGTGGTAGGATAAGAACTAAGTGGCAAAAGGGTGATTTGAGATTATTCTATTTATATTGCTCTTGTCTATGATGAGGACATTAACTAAATGGAAATGCAAATGGAAGCATAATGAAACTCTTATGGATCTATTGGAAAGGTTCATGTTGTTAAATAAAAATTTATTTCATCAATTTGCTTCCCATGTGTGTTGTAATCAGTTCCAGAGAGGCTTCATCTATCATAAAGACACTGCTTTATGTATCACAAGGAAAACATTATAAACAAGGAGTCATCCCATAAAGTAATATAATTTCATTCTTTATAGATTTTAAAAAGTGTGTGTGTGTGTGTGTGTGTGTGTGTGTGTGTGAGAGAGAGAGAGAGAGAGAGAGAGAGAGAGAGAGAGAGAGAGTAATTCATTTTCTAAAGCCAAAGTTATCGTTTGTTATTTCTTCTAAGATTTCTTGCATTGTTGTTCATGCTGTGTGCTGGGTTAATGATCAAATATCAGGAAAATATTTAAATAACTGCCTGAATTGTATAAAGCTTATTATAAAGAGAATGTTCAGCAGCTGTTTTCCATTTGTCCTGATAAAAACAAGAACACAACTTCATAGTAAGCCATAGAAACTTGGGTAACAACAAAATAGAGTTGTTTCCTAGAACAAAATGAACAATGGTGGGTTCCTGCAGTACAGAATAAAACGTGGCTTAAATGAATCATGATTTGGGTGTATTCTGGGCCATACTCTTCGTTTCCCTGGCTGTGGGCATTGCTACAAGTAAGACATGCATTTGGAATGCACACGATTCTTAAATTCTCTCTAACTTAAGCAGCTTGTTCAACCTGAAGATGGCAATGCTTCTACAAGTTGATGCCAACATACTTTTTAAACCTTATCTCCCACCACTCCCCTATTTCAATCCTCTATTTCAGTAAAACTGCAACCTCCAAATATAGCCTTTGTTCCCCTGGGTCAGACTTTTTTCTAAATTTCCAGAATATCTGGCTCAGATGTGACTTCTGTTAAGGAATCTTTGAGACCAACCCCATAAAATGTAATCTCGCCTTCTTCCTGATTTTTTTAAACTTTTTTTTGAAATATCACTTATTTATAATTTATTCATTCAATAAATACTTATTGGGTGTTTACTATGTCAGATTTTATATTTGTGATAGGTGCTGGGGACAAAGTAGTTCTTAATTTTCTGGGGTTTGCATTTTTGTGGCATTGTAATGGTTTAGACCATATGTTTGGGGCCAGTTTTCCTTGGTTTGCATCCTGGCTACGTTCATTTCTAGCTGTGTCATCTTGTTGAAATTTTTATATTGCTGTGCATGAGTGTCATCATCTGAAAACTGGAGATAAATCACAACTCCTGAAAGAAATATTGTTGGTTTCAGTGTGTGGGCCACTCCAGATGCATGTCCTCACCTTACTTTCTAGCTGGAGCTGTCCTTGTAACAGCTCGTCCTCTTCTCCTGGGCCTGGGTCCAGGCTGCTGCCACTATTGCAGACCCGGAGCCTGCAGTGGCTGCCCTGGCCTAGTTGTAGATGGGATGGACTTCTCAGAGACACAGTAGTTAGTGCCTTTCTTTTTTCTCTCTAAATCCCTCTTGATTTCTTAGAACACCCAGCTTGTCACAAAGCTATGGCCAAGTATATATCCCAGTCCCTAATATATGTTCTGCCTTTCCCTGCTTCATTGCCCTCTTCTTACCCTTCTGCCTCCCTGGATCACCCACCTAATACAGGGCTAGCATATATGCTTTGGGGTAAAGCTATGTTTTTTTAGGAAACTTGGACTAAGACACCACTTCATTGGCCTATTGTGAGAATTTTATGGAAAGTGCTCAGAGAGTACCTGATGTAGCGTAGGTAACGAATGCTAGCTATCATTGTGGGAGAAAGTATATAAGAGAAGGATCTAGGTTGAACTAAGAGGGATTATTTAAAGATTCTCAGAAAAAGTGCTGTCTGAGCCAAGACCTGAATGTTGAGTAGCCAAGTGTAGGATTTGATAGTGGAGTACATTTTTGAGTATACTAAACAGTAGGATCATTATTACATTTGAAAGCCTGGGGATAAGAAAGAGCATAGATTTGAGGAATTGGAGGCATTAATAGTTAAAACTTTTATCTGTTATATTTAGTTGCAACTATTCATATATATGCATTCAGCAGAGACATTAAAGTTTATCAAACATTCCACTTTCTTTCCTCTACCTCCCAGTCCTCTTGCATTTCTGGATATTGAAATCAAGGAAGTGACATGTCACTGATGGGCTGAGGTCACTGTAAAGTCTATATTCTTCTTCTACTGCAGTGGCCAGAGACTACATGTTTCAGATGGATGGGATACAACATGGTAGAGCTGCTATTACTCAGTTCCCTAAGTGGAGCAGAGGCTCCAGCTAACCTGCCTGTACTGAGAGCAAGAAACAATCCTTCATTGAGTTAAGCCCAGCAGAATTACAGGAATTCTTTGTTATTGCAGTTTAACTTAACTCATCCTTACTAATACAATGATTAAGCTTCCTGACTACAATATTAGCTTCTGGGTCAGGGTCATGTCTATGGGTGAGGAAAGCATACAGGTGCTAGAGTGCAGAATTGAAGGAAACACTCATTCTTAGGTGTGTGCAAGTGAGTGATATTATGACCAAAGCAGAATAAATGGAAGAAGAGTGTTGGGAGATGGGATCTGAGAGGTTGAGGCTTCAAAGACTATCAGTGATCTTTGTATTTGTAGTGGAATTATAGTTAACTCCTATTTTCTATGAAAAATGAAGGCAAGGACATTTCAAGAAAAAACCCAAAACCAGAGGAATTTATTTAGACACAGAAAACTTGCTTTTACTATTTAGAGCAAATTTTACCCCAAAAAGGTTCTTCTTGGAGAAGAAAATTGCCTTCTAGGTCTACTTTCTCAAAAATCCTCCTTGGAGTTTCCACATTGTCTGTAATAATATAACACTGTCTCACAACTTCATGGAGGTTTCCTTGTGAGTGACAATCATGGTTACAGAAGAACCCCTCAATCAGGTTCAGGGTCATTCCTTGAAGGAGGAGAAAAAATAATTTAACTTAAGCCTGCCTTCATGAATAATATTCTCCTGTTAAATCAGACTCATTATTTGGTTCCAACTCTATCTTTCTCACTGTTGTTTAATTTGAAACCTGCTGAGTGTGTATGGTGGGACGGTAGTAGGTCAGGATACAAATGTTAATATGAAAACGTATGTCTTTGCTCCTTGGTAATAAGACTTATTTGAAAATGACCAGAACAAATCCAGGATATCATGTTGTGGCTTGGAAATGGACAAATGCTAAATTGACTATGTGTTTCTTTGAGCTTTAGCTATAAAAGGCACATATTTGCAATCTGGAATAATTGGTTTTGTGACAGTAGCAGCAATATTCTAACTATGTACTTTCAGCCTAGCTATAGAAATTAGCTTTTGGGAGAAGTACAAATTTTTCTAAGAAGCTATTAATTGAATTAAAGGTTAATGCATAACTCTCCCTGGTGGTTGGATATTTGAAAGATATTGCCAAAATAGAAACAATGAGATGCATTCAGAGAAGAGTATATTGGATGTGCTCAATTCTTAGAAAAATAAATTTGGGATCATCTAATCTCACCACAGTTGGATACATATGTTTTTATAGATACAATGTAATTTTAAAAAATGTCAGCTGTGTGTGTCTCATAATACTGAAAACATATGCTAATTTTTGGCAGCAGCCAAGGGAAGCTATAGTGATTTTAATGTCAATTTAAATACACAATTGCTGAGTGAACATTCAGCAATAATGGCCATGTACAAGAGTGAAAGCACCTGTGGCAGGGAGTCCGTGAGACTGCTAGAAGAAAAAGCAGCAGGTGGAGGAGAAGGGAGGGAGTAGAAAGAACTCAGTTATTAAGTAGAAATGCAAAGAGAGTACTGATGAAGCATGGGGAGAATACAGTGCACCCCAGGCCAGGAAGGGTGTGATTCAGAGTCTGAGACCATCATAGTTCAATGCAAAGCGAGTAGAGGAACTCTAGAGCCTATTCTACCCACCCCATTCCAACTCAGCTATTTTATTGGCCAGGTCAGGATATTCCCAAGAGTGGTCCTTGGAAACACTGCTGTCTGCTGTCTGCTGGATGTTTAAGTGTTCCTCTTCAAACAAAAGGCAGGAGAGGAAAGCGGGAGGCTGAAAATAAATTTAGAACACAATGACTTGCACAAAGTTAAATTGGCATCTTTACTTTTAGACTTTGCAAAGCCTTTCATGTGCTAATATGAATTTTGAGTCTCAAGAATGTATGCATTTTTGCATACAAATACTATATGCAGCATCTCTCAAAATGATATGAACATAGATCTTGGTTCCCACCCTCCTTCTGCCCCCATGCAATATGTCATAGGACAAGTGTTTGTGAAATATGCTTGGGAAATCCTGCCTTGGATGCCTGAAATTTAGCCATCAGCTAATTTTTCAATGGAGTTAAGATATTCAGATTCCAAACTTCCTGTTAAAATAAATATAAAGGTATTTCTGAAAGTCTGACAAAATCAGCCCACTATCCGGTATATAACCACCGACTGTGGGCCAATAACAGGTGAGCTAGAGATGATGGAATGTGAGCATCTGAGGTTAGATGGGTGCATCTGAGACACTGCTGGGTGCAGGTAGGGTGAAATAGTTGGAGGTGTTCCCATGCCAGCACGGGGGAGTTAGGGCAGCATGAATTTGCCAAGTCGCTAGGGAGCGGCTGATGGGCACACACAGCTGGGAGGGAAATGAAAAAGGAAGGAAGGAAGACAGACTCTGACTTTGGGGCTAAGACCTAAGTTATTTAATTTTAAAAATAATATGTCCCTAAAAGTAAGTGAATTGTTATCTTATGTTTAATAAAATGGTGTTGTTTAAAAGTTATTGCTAGAAAACAGTGTGCGCTTTGTCAAGAATTTCAGAAAGGCCAATGTTTGAGTAATGTCTAAAGAATGAGAAAGAAATGAATCCTTTGAGCCAAAAAAAGTTCTCCTTGAAGTATCACTTTGAATCATAAAATAACATATACATTCTTGTTGAAAAATCCAAAAGTATAAAAAAATAATAATAAACCCATATTATCTATAATTTCTCAACCTAGAAATAACTACTATAAGTATTTGGCTTATTAGCTTCCAGTCTCCCCTCCTCTTCCTCTCCATCCTTCTCTCCTTCCTCTCCCTCAATTGTGTAATTTTGACTCATATTAAATAATGAACATAAAAATTTAATAATGATGTTGGAATTTAAGCCAGTGATTGTTAAATCTGGTCTGCCACCTGTTTTTGTAAAACCCAGGACCTAAGAATGTTTTTTACATTTTTAAATTGTTGAAAAGAACCAGAAGAATAACATTTCACAATATTTGAAAATTATATGCATTCACATTTCAGTCTCTTAATAAAGTTTTATTGGAACCTAGCCATGTTCACTGACTTACTATTGTCTCTGTTGCTTTCTCACCACAATGACAGAGTAGTAGTTGTGTGTAAAGCCTAAAATATTTACTCTTCAAGCCTTTACAGAAAATGTGTGCTGACCTGTGAATTAACCAATCTATCATTTGGGGTCTCCTTTGATTTTTATTCTTTTGCCTATTATATAAATGATGTTTCATTGTTACCTTTGCACATACATCTTTGCCTATTTTTCTGATTATTCTATTTGGGTAGTTTCCTAAAAATAGAATTACTATATCAAGGGGTCTGGATATTTTAAGGCTCCTGATTCGTAATATCAAATTTCTTTCCAGAAAGCTCTCAAACTAAATTCTACTCCCAATGAAAGCATATGGGAGCTACAAAGATTTTCTTTTTTGGCAATATAATCTCTATACCACCCTACATTAAACTACTTTAAAATTAATAATAAAAAAATGTTAATCAAGTCCTACCTTGCTAGTAATGAGAATTTGCTGGAGGAGTGCCACATGCTTTATAATTTTTCTCTTTCTTTTTAATGCAGCCCTGAATCTATGCAGATTCTGCTCTCAACATATCCTGTTGTGAGACCTCATAGAACTTGCTTACTCCTCAGTCATTATAATAGGAGTGTTTAATAAAGAAAAGTCTTGCTATATGACGGGGATATAAGATTCATCAGAGTCTGCACCTGATTCTGTGCAATTCTGAGAGTGGGGCTCCTTTGCCTGTCTGCAAGAAGTTACTTGTATTTTGAATGATTGATGTTAGAGTGAACATTACACCTTCTAACTGAACCTGCCCACACTCATTACTCCTCCAGCTGAAGAATAGATTTGCCTCCTGAACAGAGAAGCATTGTTAGCTTCACTCCCACATGGCACTAAAAAGGATAGAGCTGTGCCCATGAAAAGGACTGAGTAACACTTGTGTTAATGTTGTTTGGTTGTAGCGGTGGGAGAATTGGTAGTTAGGTTTCAAAATCTTGAGTCTAGATTTTACCCCTCCTTAATATGAAATTGATTTATATTATAGAGGGTACAGTTTGAATCTCTTTCTGTTTGAAGCTTTACTTTTGACACCGCACAAAAGTTATGCCGGGTCCTGATTCTGAATATTTGCTTGTCAGGTTCTCAAAAATCTAATTTGACACTGATTTTCATTTATTTAATTTTTTAAATTAAATTTATTGGGGTGTGTAGAGGGCTGCCTGGGAAGGCACATGGGCATTTCTTTAAATTGTTGTCAGCTGAGCCTGAGGCGATTGGCAGAGCCGCTTCTCGGTTACACCCTCCCCAAGAAGGTGGGGGGTGTTATCAGTACTGACTTTTTACCTTTGTCCAGGTGTCAGGGAGCGGGCTTTGATATGTATCCAGACAAGCACCAGGAATGCTTGGGCCTACTCAAGAATGCAAATAAGCTCCTTTGATCCTAAGTTTTGGTGTTACTTCCTGGTATTTGGGGGTACAAAATAAATGTGCCACGTAGGCTCAGGGTCCCTGCCTCTCCATCAGAGAGGATGGCGTCCCACCTGGCTCCCAGCTGTGTTTCTATCTTTGTATCTGGTCTCTTTCTTTCTTTTATTTCTCAATCCCTGGCCGCCTCCACTTAGAACTGGTTTGTTCATCTCTTTCCGTGCTGGACATGGAAAAGGGAGATCCCCGCCATATCTGGCCCCCGCAGGGTGATACTCATTAATAAAATTATATAGATTTAATGTGTACAATTCTGTGATACATCATTTGAATATTGCATTGTGTGTGCCTACTACCCAAATCAAATCAACTTCCATCATCATATATTTGATCCCCTTTACCGTTTACTACCCTCTCACCCCCTTTCCTCTGGTAACCACCATATAATTTTCTGTGTCTATGAGTTTTTACTTATTTATTTTGCTTGTTTGTTCATTTGTTGCTTTCAATTTTATATTCCACATATGAGTGAAATATAGTTCTTGACTTTTTCTGTCAGACTTATTTCAATTAACATTATATTCTCAAGGTCTATCCATATTGTCACAAATGGCAGTATTTCATCTTTTCGTATGGCTATGTAGTATTCCATTGTATGTATGTACCACATCTTCTTTATTCAATTATCTGTCAAAGGACACTTTGGTTGTTTCCATGTCTTCACCACTGTGAATAATGCTGCAGTGAACATAAGGGTGCACATATCTTAGCGAATACATGTTTTCAAAAATTGCCCTAGCCGGTTTGCTCAGTGGGAAGAAAGTCGGCCCAAGGACTGAAGAGTCCCAGGTTTGATTCTGGTCAAAGGCATATGCCCAGGTTGCAAGCTTAATCCCCAGTAGGGGATGTGCAGGAGGCAGCCGATCAATGATTCTCTCATCATGGATGTTTCTATCTCTCTCTCTCTCTCCCTCTCTGAAATCAATAAAAATATATTTTATAAAAAGAAAAATATTTTAGGTAGGTACCCAGAAAGGGGTTGCTGGGTCATGTGATAGCTCTATTCTTAAATTTTTGAGGAACCACCATAATGTTTTCCATAGTCTGTACCAGTTTACATTCCCAGCAGCAGTGAATGAGGATTCCTTTTTCTCCATAACCTCTCCAACACTTGTTATTACTTGTAAGTTGACACTAATTTAAAATTTTTCAATTTTTTTCTATTCATATGAAAACATTTTTAAGTAAAAAACTTTTTTTTTTTTTTACATAAAACAAATTTTCACTGAGAATAAAAGTGCAGGAACACATTCTATTAGGATATGAAGGAAAATACAATATTGTTTATGAGATTAGTACTTCACATCTCTGTTCATATCCCTATATCCACCAGACATAAGGGGGCTGGATCTGAAGCCCTGTAAGAGCATCTTCAGAGTAAATTTTCCCAACTTCTAAATAAGAGTAGGGTGAAAGTAGCTAGGGCTAAACAGTGTAATGAGACTATTACATTGCCTTTAATTTTAGCCTGATCTTAGGCTAGTTGTCATATAGAGAATCTCGTTCCTTTATTCCTTTAAGGGTTAAAGTCTCTGCTAAAAATACTCTGGAGCTCCTTAGCTCTGTAGGGTAAAAATATAAAAATCTGAAATAGCCTAGCCAGCGTAGCTCAGTGGTTGAGTGTTGACCTCTGAACCAGGAGGTCATGGTTCAATTCCTGGTCAGGGCACATGCCTGGGTTGTGGGCTCAAACCCCAGAGGGGGTGTGCAGGAGGCAGCCAATCAATGATTATCTCTCATCACTGATGTTTCTATCTCTCTCTCCCTTTCGTTTCCTCTTTGAAGTCAATAAAAATATTTTAAAAATTAGAAATATTCCAAGGGAGACTCTAGAATTATTTTCTTACCTCCACCTTCACGTACGTTCCAGCAATGACTAGATGAGAACCTTTGGTGAGGCTCTTTCAGCTGAGCCAAGCAGACCTCCTAGGCTTGTCCAGTCCACATTTGGGAGAAACCAAGAGAGTTTCTCCTGTGCATTCCATGCCTCTCAGAAACCAGGTAGGGTGACAGATCGGGCTGGGACCCTCTTTTTTTATTTTTTTTAATCAGGTTCAGTGTGGTGTTCTCGAACTCATGTTCGAAGGCATTATCAAACTCAGTCTCTCGAAGGGCTGAGGGGAAGCCACATCTCGTACACAAATCCTAGCAGAGGACTCTGGCACAGTAGAGGGATGAATAACTTGGCACCTTGGAAAGTCTGCGTGCAGCCAGCCAAGGCATTCGTCCTGCCCACTGCTGCTCCAGGAGGCTTCCCAAGTCAGCTTTCAGACAGGGAACAACCTTGGCAGAGCGGGAGGAGGAGATGCTCTCCACAGGACATTATGCAGGCTGGTGGAATCATTTATGAAGGTATGTTCTAGAGATGGCATCTGATCTAAAAAACAAAAAGGTATGTATATTGTTAAGAAAAGATTAGCTTCACAGGGGTCTGTGCAGTTGGACTGTGGAAAAATCCATATAAACACTAAGTAGACATACACTCTTACTTTCAAGAATAATGATCCATTTAGAAGGTTAGGAAAGAAAAGATTTTCTACCCAGAATTGAAAAAGAAAGTGATGAATCTAAAATAGTTTATTAAATTAATTTTGATTTATAGAACTTGGGAACTAGGATAAAAAGGAAGGTTGTAACTAAGACTTGACTTTCCCCACAGAAGGCCATGCGCATCAGAGCTGGAAAGGGACCATAGACATGATTTCATCCATCATCTGGATTTTTTATATCTATAATGAAATATCTCTCAAATCTGGTCAAAATGACCTTTATAAAAATATATTTGGAAGTAAACAGAATTAAAATTTAAGGAAATGATGCTGAGTCATTTACCTGGAGGGGAATGTAGATTGGATAATAAAGGACTTATTATGACAGGGGGAAAAAATCTGGTGATTGTTAAAATGAATTGTGAACCCAAACAGCATAGGATTATTTAAAAAGTAAGCAGCATACTTACTGAATGTCTTCTTCAAGAGGTCATCACTGATAATTTCCTGCATGAATTATTATTCTGAGTCCTATGCAGAACTTGAAGACATCTCAGAAGAGCACTAAGAAAATTATTGGAGGAAGAAAACAATGACTTTTAAGGCCAGTTAAGAGAATTTAGTTTGTTATAGTTTTTAGAAAGGATATATTAAGTGACTTCAATACCTTCAAATATTTCTCCTTTTTGCATACACCTATTGGATCTTGAAATAATTATTTTTATATATTGATATTTTAACTTCAAAGCCAATAGAATACTCTTTTTAAAAAAATCTATCCCAGCCTGTTACTAACCATTTCTATAAAGAATTCAGAAACTTGTAGAGTCCTTGTCGATAGGAAGCTATTTCCATTGTTGTTGTTGTTTTTTTTTTGGAGAAAATAATTCTTGCACATAAGTGTATGCTATTCATTAAATGCTATCTATTATCATTAAGACACAATCATTGATTTCAGAGGTATATCCTACTAAACAAACACTATGGACTTTATGGCTAGATACACTAGTTTGTGGACTCCCTCTTTAAATAGACCAGAAAACCCACCCACATATTTATAACAGACATTTCCAATTTTCAACTGTAATTCAAAGGAAAGCCAGTCCTGAATACGTTGTTTCACTTTAGATGCAACATTTCAATAATAAACAAATTCACCAACAAAGACTGTATTTTCCTTCTACTTTTGAAGATGCCTGCACATGAATGACTTCAACAGCTGCATAGGTTTGGATGGTGCTGAAATAAGACAAAGGGGACTGTAAAGGAAATGAATATTCTTTTGGTCTCTTCTGCACTAATATTTGTTTCTCCTTTTTATGGTACCAGGATCCTGATTTCCTTTGAGAATTTCTTCCCCCCCACTGTGGGCAATTTTAGCAGGCCAGTACAATTAGATGCCTTCCTCTGTTCATTAGCTAGGCCAGTGGTCAGCAAACTCATTAGTCAACAGAGCCAATTATCAATAGTACAACGATTGAAATTTCTTCTGAGAGGCAAATTTTTTTAAACTTAAACTATATAGGTAGGTACATTGTTATTAACTTAATTAGGGTACTCTTAATTTTGTGGAAGAGCCACACTCAAGGGGCCAAAGAGCCGCATGTGGCTCGCGAGCTGCGGTTTGCCAACCAGGGAGCTAGGCCAATGAAACTCACTATCCTTACACACTGAGTAAATTAATATATGAATGGGGGGGTGGAGGGGTAGCTCATTTCTACAACTGGTGGTGTTCTTTTAAGAATGCTAAGTAATTCCTGCTACCTCTGCAGCTTTACCTGGTTCCTCTTTTCCTAAATGTGGTTTTCTAGCCCTTCTGTGAGCTACTCATATATTTTCAAAGGATTCATTTTATGTGTAAATTAGAAACCATTTCTGTGCTTACAACCAAGGAGCCCTAATTGATAAGGAAATGAGGGCCAGAGGTAGTATGCTTCAAGGCACAGGGCCTAATGTGCAAAATTATCTAGGCGAGGAAGGCTGGAGGACAGAAAAGACATCTCTCTGGGGCTGAGAAGTCGGCCATCATTATGATTCAATAGGGGGAAAGTTTGTTAAGCTCTAGAATGTAGTAACTTGGGGATTCAGATGATTGGAGTCTTTCAGAGACATAGAAAAAAAGTGACGCTGTCTGCAATTCTAGAAAGAGCATTTGAGAACTGCCTGCTTTTGTGAATGGCATAGTATTTCAGTGTGGTGTGAGCTATTTATGAGGAAGAGCACGGCTTGTCTTATTCACAGCTATGCCCCAAATGTCGAACCTGGTGCCTGGAATTTATCAGTGCATTCGATATATATTCAGTGACATTCTCCCTTCATCTTGGCACATTAGGTTCATTCATTCATTTAATAACTGTCGATTGTCCCCATCAGAATGTAATGGTGAGCAATATAAATATGGCACTTACTCTCACTGGTGCTGATTTGTGGTTGTAGCTGTTCATTCCAGTTGTGATAGCTTGATTAAATATGCTTTAGTTGTTGAGAATTGGATGCATAAAATGCGATACTATAGCAATAATGTAGGCTTGTTCTCCTGGAGAAGAGACAATTATTACCCTAAGCAGAAAAAGTAAACCCTGAAAAGCCAGAGAAGAAGGCATTGCTAATGGAAAAATATGTCACTTACAGGCAATCCTGTTTAAAAATATGGTTTTATTGATTTTTAGAGAAAGAGGAAGGGAGAGGGAGAGAGAGATAGAAACATCAATGATGAGAGAGAATCATTGATCAGCTGCCTCCTGCACATCCCCTATTGGGGACTGAGCCTGCAACCCAGGCATGTGGCCTGACCAGGAATTGAACCATGACCTCTTGGTGCAAGGGACGATGCTCAGTCCACTGAGTCACACCAGCTGGACAGTCACAGGCAATCTTGCTGTAACAGCTGCTTCTGTATCAGCTGCATAGGTTTGGATGGTGCTGAAATAAGACAAAGGGGACTGTAAAGGAAATGAGTATTCTTTTGGTCTCTTCTGCACTAACATATGAAGTCTATGACTTAGATCTCTGTTGCTGATGAAGAAGAGGCAATATTGTGGATTTTGGTACAAATACATTCTAAGACAAAAATTGAGAAATTTTACTTGCCAAACATATATTTTTTATAACTTTAAAATTTGAGGGTTTACATTGCAAGTCTTACTTAAATAAATAAAATTATATACCTCAAGTCTTTTTTATTGATTTATATATTTTTATTACATTTATTGGGGTAACATTGATTCCTAGAATTATACAGGTTTCAGCTGTAGATTTCTATGATATAAGATCTGTAGATTGCACTGTATGCCCACCACCAAAAGTCAAATCATCTTTCATCACATATTAGAAGAGCTGGACTTAAGCTTACTGTGCTAATTTTTAATTGTTGTGTAACAAATTACTACAAACTCTGCAGTTTAAAACAACATAAATGGATCCTATCACAGTTTCCATAGAAAGGAAATCTGGGCACGAAGGGTCAGAGGCAGCAGAAGTTCAGTATGGATAGTGTTTAGAGGACAAGACGGTGAGGAGGTGTGGAGGAAGTGGCAGATCCTGAGGGTGGAGAGATAAGCAAGGTAACAGCTGTGGAGAAAGGTTGAAGAGTTCAGCGCTCCTTTTAAGAGTATTAGGAAATCCTGTTGGTGCTTGAGTCAGGACAGGGCCAGATTTACTTTAGAGTGGAGACTATGACAAATTCCTTTCTTGAGCAATTGGTCCTCGGCAAAGATAGAGAATGTAGAGAGGAGGAGCAGGTTGTTTGGTTTGTTTGTTTGTGTTTATTTTGTACTGAGGGGGACAGAAAGATAAACTCAGGTTTGACCATATTTTATTTTAAGTGTGTGTCATTCATACAAGTGAAGATGTCCAGCAAACCATTGGGATACTGGCTGAAATGTAGGGAAAGAAATCTGGTAGGAGAAACCAAGATGGCGGCATAGGTAAACACCTAAACTGCAGCCTCGCACAACAATATCAAAACTACAACTAAAAGACAAAATGCTCACCATCCAGAACCACAGGAAAGCTGGCTGAGTGGAAATTCTACAACTAGAAGAAAAGAAGAAAGCACATTGAAACTCAGAGGAGCTATAAAAGGCTGAGGTATGGAGGCTCGCACACGGAGAGGAAGGGCGGTGTGTGCACAGCTGGCTGAGTGCATGGCTGGCTTTCTAAAGCAGGAGGGAGAAGGAAACTCCCGACTGCACTGAACTCCAGTCCCAGGCAAGATGCTGGGAAACCAGATTCATTCGGGGGGAATCTGGACTGTCAGGAAAAGAGAAAGCACATTGAGACTCGGGAGCTGCGAAAGGCAGAGGTCTGGAGACGTGTGGGCCCACAGAGAGGACTGACTGCTGAATGCGTGGGCGGCTGAGTGTGCAGCTGGCTTTCTAATGCAGGAGGGAGACAGAAGCTCCCAACTGCGTTGAACTCCAGTTCCGGGCAAGTTTCTGGGAACCCCGACTCATTCGGGGAGAAACTGGACTGTCTGGCAGTGGGCGAAACTCAAGGGCGGCTTTCTCTCAGAAGTACTTGCAGTGGTTACCGAGGGACACTGAGACCCAGGGGCCTCATAGGGCAGGGCTGATGGGAAACCAAGGCTGTCTGCTCTGCCCTGATACTCCACCCCATCCAAGCTGAGCACAGAGGCTTTTGCAAATTTGCAAGTCTTGTCTCATAAGAGTGTCTCCAGCACAGAAGTGTTCCCAGCGTAGACACAGCTGATCCTCACAGCCAACAGCCTGGAGGTCAATTCCTCCCAGTGATACCAACAACAATCAAGACTTAACTACAACAAGGCTGAGCACACAGTCCACAAGGGGTGCACCAAGAGTGTCCACCTCAGGTTAACTGGGGAGGCCGACCCACTAGGCCATATAGGAAACCTAGCACACAAAGCTACTCTACCAACTCAGGGAAGCAGCGAAAATGTGAAGACAAACAAACAGATCACAAATGAAAGAAATGGAGGAAAGCAAATGACTGGATATAGAGTTCAAAACCACGGTTATAAGGTTTTTCAAGGATTTCCTAGAAAAGGCCGATAAATTTAGCGAGACCCTTGAGGATATGAAAAAGGACCAACTAGAAATTAAACGTACATTGACTGAAATAAAAAAATATTATACAGAGATCTAACAGCAGACTAGAGGATCGCAAGAACCAAGTCAAAGAGTTGAAATACAAAGAAGCAAAAACACTCAGCCAGAAAAGCAAAAAGCAAAAAGAATCCAAAAATTTGAACATACTGTAAGGAGCCTCTGGGACAACCTCAAGCGTACCAACATTTGAATTATGGGGGTGCCAGAAGAAGAGAGAGAGCAAGATACTGAAAACCTATTTGAAGAAATAATGACAGAAAACTTCCCCCACCTGGTGAAAGAAATAGACTTACAAGTCTAGGAAGCGCATAGAACCCCAAACAAAAGGAATCCAAAGAGGACCACACCAAGACATATCATAATTAAAATGCCAAGGGCAAAAGACAAAGAGAGAATATTAAAAGCAGCAAGACAAAAACAGTTAGTTACCTACAAGGGAGTACCCATACGATTGTCAGCTGATTTCTCAACAGAAACTATGTATGCCAGACGGGAGTGGCAAGAAATATTCAAAGTGATGAATAGCAAGAACCTTCAACCAAGATTACTCTACCCAGCAAAGCTATCATTCAGAATTGAAGGGCAGATAAAGAGCTTCACAGATAAGAAAAAGCTAAAGGAGTTCATCACCACCAAACCAGTATTATATGAAATGCTGAAAGGTATTCTTTGAGAAGAGGAAGAAGAAAAAGGTAAAGTTAAAAATTATGAACAACTAATACATGTCTATCAACAAATGAATCTAAAAATCAAGTGAATTAAAAATCTTATGAACAGAATAAACTGGTGAATATAATAGAATCAGGGGCATAGAAAGGGAGTGGACTGACAATTCTCGGGGCAAAAGGGGTGTGGGAGGTGTGGGAAGAGACTGGACAAAAAGCGTACACCTATGGATGAGGACAGTGGGGAGGAGGTAAGGGCAGAGGGTGGGGTGGGAACCAGGTGGAGGGGAGCTATGGGGGGAAAAAAGAGGAAAAATTGTAATCTGGACAATAAAGATTTATTAAATTAAAAAAAAGAAAGCAATCTGGTAGACATGCGAGTAGATGAAGGGATCTTAACCTTTTTGTGGGTGGAATAGCAATAAGAAGGTCATGCTTTGATAATCTAGAAGAATATGAAAAACCTCTCCCCAGAAAAATTAACATATTTGTATTCAGAATACTGGATGAAAATTTTAGGGATCAACCAATTCCCTGATGGCTAACAGTGGATCCCATGTTAAGAACCCTCACTATCAAAGAAGCTATGGAAATGGATAACATGGCTGAAGTAGAGTTCACTGGGAGAAGAGAAAGCTTAGGGCTGAGCACATAGAGATAGAAGAAGAGGATGCCATAGCAGAGACAGATAGGTAGGTAAAAGTTAATAAGGACAGGGAAAGAAAATATTTCAAGATGGATAGAGTAGGGACCAACTAGGTCAAAAACTACTGAGAGATTCAAAAAGGAAAGAACTGACAGGTAGTCTGTGCAACAGTCTTAACAAAACCTGTGCACTATAATAACCTTGGGGGGAGCTTCTGCAAACTACAGATCACTCGGTCCCATCATCATCCTTCTGAATCAGAATCTGATAAGGTACCACTAGCCCATTGAATACTGGAGATTGTTAGCAAACTTGGCTGGAGCAGTTTCAGGAAGTGGTAAGAAGACCAGTATTTAATGAGTTGGGATAGGAGAGCCTGGAGTACATTCAAATAAGCTATTTAAGAGGAACAGTTTAAAGATATAAAAGATGATGGAACCACCAATAATGTGGTTTCTAAGGAGATAGAGGTGGGACAGAGAAAATGTGGGGAGTCCTTTTCTATTTCCTGTTGTTTATATCTGACCTTGAATTCAGTAGGATTGAGATACTGAAGGAAGCCATTTCTTTGTCAAGAGTCTCTCTTGGGGAGATATTAATCCACTCATTCATTCAGCTGATATTTATTAAACACCTACTGTGTTCCAGGTATTGCTTTAGAAGCAGAGGATAAATCTTGGTATAAGACCAATTCCCTGTCCTCATAGAGTTACTTTGAGATGGAATCAAAATAAAAGAATAATTAAAAAATAGTAAAATTTAGAAGAAGTGGGGTTAGGGGATGGGCATGACTGTGGGGGTTTCCATTTGGATGCGTTGTGCAAGAAGGACTCTCCGGAAGTGACACTTGAGACTTGAATGAGGAGAAGCAGGCAATCATGATACTGTCTGGAGCAGAGCTTGGAAACAGAAGAAATAGCAGATGAGAGGAGAACACACTGGTGTGAATAGGAAGGTCCACAGGCCATACTGCGGGGAAGCGGAGTGAGAAGTGGGGAGAGTGACAGGTGAGAGCCAGCTGTAGTCCAGAAAGCAATGGAGTGCTAGGCACAGGAACGTTAAAGAACTTCCTGACTGCTCTGTGAAGAATGGACTAAAAGGGGCAGAGCACAGAGCATCCTTTTATTGTCATAAGGCAGTGCCCCTATTCCAGGACTTCCCAGCATCTCCTAAATCCGCGGAGGTAACTGCCTATCTGTCTGAAAGTGAACTCCTCTCAGGTTTTCCGGCAGCTATTACCTAGGTTAAAGGCAGGTACATCAGTCAGTTTGCTGTTGGGCTGATTAGGGTGACTCACCCAGGCGCCCCAGGGGCCCTTCTCACAGGCCCAGGGAGGAAGGGCTCCCAGCCCCGCCGCCTCGCTTAGTGCGTGTCCTTTCAACCTCTCAGTTGCCTTATCTTTCCTGCTTCCCGGCCGTCCCTCGTTCTGCTTCCTCCCAGGGGTACTTTTTCTGGTCCCAGTAGGATTTGAAGTCTGTTTCTATCAGGCTTCCACTAACAGTTCGCACTTGGAGATCCAGATCCAAAACCCACCCTCTGGCCTTCGCCCCGGAAAGGGGGCGGGTGGGGAGCGCGAACCTTATCTCCAGGGCTCCGCCTCCAGGGGGCTGAGAGCGAGTTCCCGAGCCGCGGCGCTCTGCACTGGCGCTGCCGGGACACGGGCTCCGGGCTCCCGGCTCCGGGCGGAGGGCGGCAAACCCGCTGCAGCCCAGCTTTTCTCCGCGCTGGGGCTTGTCACCGCCTAGGACACCCTGTACCCCTGGTGCAGAACGCAGCTGCCTGCGACGGCAACCCCGACCCTGGACGCCGCGCCAGGTAAGGTGATACCGCTTTCTCTTCTCTCCTGGCCAGAGTGACCATTCGGGGGCTTCAGAACTGGCCTCCGGGGCTGCATTTGGCATGTTGGGGGTTCTAAGGGTGCAGTTTTCTCCGGTGCTGACATGCTCGCTGAACCGGGAGGTAGAATCCGCGCCCAGCTTGGAGGATGGAATGTCAGAGTTTGTCTTGCAAAGTGACTCGGGTGTTAATGAATATAGAGGTTCCCTGGGCGTTGATTTCTGCCTCAGTGTTTGGCCTCTGAGAATAAATAACATGCGGGGATTTACTTCCCTAAACTCATCTCTCTCTGCCTTTATCTCCTTGGAAGGGGCTGTGGCGTCCACACGTGGTGCGCCCAAGGAACGAGAAGCGGGGCTTGCAGGGCTGGGGGCTGCGTGGGGTGGACCGGCTGTTCTTCACGCTTGCTGCACTGTAGACTCACTGGGGAAGCTTAATAAAATTCGGTGCTTGAGCAGCATCGCAGTCCAATGAAATCAGAGTATCTGGGAGCGGGACTCTGGGCATCCACATTTAGAAAACTGTTATCAGGCGATTCCCATGTGAAGCAGATTGGGAACCAGTGAGTTGGAGCAGTGGTTCTCAAGGTGTGGTCTCTGGTCCACAGCTTCAGCTTCAGCGTCACCTGGGAACTCTTAGAAATGCAAACTCTAGGGCGGAACAGACGCTGGGAGCAGGGCCCAGCTCTCTGTCTTAGTGAGCCCTCAGGTGATGCTAGAGTTTTCGGACTTTGAGAGCTTGGGTTGGATCTGAGAGGGTAAGGGCAAACACCTGCAAAGCCCCCTCCCCAGTGGGATGGGGGAGGAAACAGACCATTTTTGGAAAATCTAAGTTATACTGTGGACTTTGGAGGATCCCATAAAGGACAGATGCATGCCATCATCTCGAGCAATTTTTACATAGTAGAATTAGCATATTTGCTTGAGGAGAGATTAGGAATTTTCTTTCTTTTTTTTCCCCAGAGTTGAAATGAAGCCAAAGAAGAAATATACATGAGAGTCTTCTAGCTGTAATCACACGAATCTTTGGCCCCCCGATGACATGATCCCAGATCAGTCCTGTCATCAGCACACATTACAGGACTCATATGCAGTCTTGTTTTAAAAAGCAATTGGAGGTTTCAGGGATTCGTGCCAATTCTCCAGAGTGAGAGGGAATTCAGCATTACAGGTCTCTGGAATGTCTGAAGTGGTGCTCGCCCCCCCCCCCCCCCCTTTTAATAGAGACCTGAGATTTAAAAATTTTGGCTAAAAAAAAAATCCAACTTTTTCTAAGTTATTAGTACAGAAATAAAAATGGCTTTGCAAATAAACTTAAATGGATTAGAAAATCTAACATTGGCTAAAAAAGCCATAATAGGCATGACTCCAGTCCCAGCACGTGTGCTGGGGTGAACACAGTGCTAATTGTACCAGATTTTCCGTACAGAGAATGTTTACTTTCCAAGCTGCTGACTGTGCCAAGTTATGATTGAGATATATGAACGGGTTAAGGGACAGGCACTAAACTTGTGTTGAGAAAACAGGGGGAAATGGAGATAGTGGTTAGGAACAGGGGCCTTGGTCTGAGGCTCAAGCCGCAGGTTCGACACCCGCTGGCCTGCTGCTCCGTGCTCTTGGATGGTGGCATACATTCTCCAAGCCTCACTTTCCTCATCTGTAAAATGGGGACTGTAGTAGAATAATGCATACTTCAAAATTGTTGCCTGAGTTAAATGAAATAATTCTTCTAAAGTGTCTCACGGAGTAAATTAAATATTTGTTACCTTAAAATATGCACATACCACACACAAACTGGAAGGAAAACAAAAACCTAATTCAAACACCTTAATATAAAAAGTACAGGTACTGATAACACGGTCAGGTTTTGTATTTATTTACATGCCAACATCACCCTTAGAATTTAAAGTTTTTGCTTTTTACCTGGATGTGAACACATGGACATCCTCAATTTATCTTCAGAATTTTATTGCGTGTTTTATATAGAACTTTCTAGAAAAAAATTTAAAGTAGCCTAGTTTCAAATGAACAGCCTTGTTTTTATCTACACTCCCTGTCTATGGTGAAGGATTTCTGCATGTGGTGGAGTTTATAATCTATTTACATGCAAATTTAAATAGTCTTAAACTCATGCTACCCAGGGTATCATTCCTTATAAAGGAAAATTTATATAGGAAGAGGGCATCGTAAGTGGCACACCGTGGCCTCCAAGAGAACCAGTTGGGAAGTACTGACTGATATTTCTTAGGTTCTTGAGAGAATAAAATGACACCTTTACCAGTTACATCAAGATTTGTTCAAGACAATATAAGACAAAGCAAAATGAGGACACACAGCAAGGACAGGTCTAAATTGGCAAAAGGGTAGTTGAGGTCATTTAAAGGTCATTTTTCTACTTAATTGCAGTAATTTCAAAATGCATCAAATCATATATACTAAAAGCAATTTCTTCCACATTATTTGATTGGACCTGATCCAGATGATTCTCTGAGGATCAAATGGTTCTATTGGAAAAAAATTATTATATTAATTCCAAAAAGGATGCCAAATGAAAGTAGTATTGGTTATCCTTCAACTTCAGTGATAAAATGACTACTAGATTTCTAACTTGAGTACCTTCTTATGACTCATCTTGCACCTTTTTTAATTTATTGGGATGATACGGGTTAATAAAATTATATAGGTTTCAAGTGTACAGTTCTATAATACATCATCTTTATATTGCATTGTATGTTTACCACCCAAAGTCAAATCTCCTTCTGTCATCATATATTTGACCACCTTTACCCTTTACTATCTTCCCCCTCTCCTTTTCTAATGGTAACCACCATATTGTTGTCAGAATCTATGAATTTTTGTTCGTCTTGTTGTTCATTTGTGTGTGTTTTTTTTAGTTTTATATCTTACTTATGAATGAAATCATATGGTTCTTGACTTTTTCCATCTGACTTATTTCACTTAGCATGATATTCTGAAGATTCATTCATGTTGTCCTAAATGGCAGTATTTCATCTTTTCTTATGGCTGAGTAGTAGTCCGTTATATGTATATACCACATCTTTATCTAATCACCAATCAAAGGATACTTCTGTTGTTTCTATGACTTGGCCACCATGAATAAAGCTGCAATGATCACAGGGGTGCATAAATCTTTTTTGTGAATAAATGCTTTCACATTTTTCAGGTAGACACCCAGAAGAAGGGTTGCCGGCTCATATGGTAACTTATTCTTAATTTTTTGAGGAACTGCCATACTGTTTTTCCATAGTGGCTGTACAAGTTTACATTCCCACCATCAGTGAATGCAGTTTTCTGTTTATCCACAATCTCTCCAATACTTGTTATTACTTGTCTTGTTGATAATAGCCATTTTGACAGGTATGAGGTGATATCTCATTGTAGTTTTGATTTGCATTTCAAATGCAAAAGGTTATACGCTGCCTATTACCAAACTTGCATGACTTCTGAAAGCCTAAACATAATCCAAGTTCCAGCATATAAACATCTTAGTGACTCCTCCATTCAGGAAATGAGGTCTTTATTAGGATACTGTTGAAATTACAGTTTAATGCTATTAAATTGAATAGAATTAGAATTTAATGTTATTAAATTAAATGTAATTACATTTTAATGTAAGTACAGTTTTTTGTTTGGCTCACTGTGTATGAAATGAATAGCTGTGGGGATAAAAAGGGAAGATCAGAGGCACATCTCTTGATGGGAAAAATGAAGCCTTGTGGAAGCAAATTCAGACTCTCAGTACTCAAATTAGTGTTCTGGATAATTTAACTGAAGAGCTAAGAGAGTATGTGATGTTGCAATTCAGTGACAGGATGTGGCCAATTAGGAACGATCAATATTGCAGTGCCCCGCAGCAGTGTTATAATTCTCCATAAGGCCTGGAGCAGAGATGATCATAAACATCTCTGTGTAATTGCATTTGATTTACATAACCTGGCTCACTTAGAAAGGTTTTGATAAGATTTACCTGGCATTCATTTGGGTTCATTTTGAAGACCTATTTGTTTTAAAGTGGATTGTTTTACTATTAAATCCAATCTTGAAAGTCTTGTGAGTAAACATCACAGAAAATGGGTACATGTTTTAATTTTGTTATTTATTATCTTTAGATTACAATGTTCAGCACACAATAATAATTCTTTAGCTTGATTCATTATCATTCTTGTGAAAACAAAGTTGAGATGCTTATTTCTGGCAGGTGGTTTAACCTCACTCAAAGAGAATTAGCCATGGATGCTGAGTTTCTCATCTTTCTCCACCTCATGATTAAAGACACATTCTTTGCCCTAGTCCTTTAAAAAAAATCTTTATTGTTGAAAGTATTACATATGTGTCCCGTTTCCCCCATTGCCCTCTTCTAGCCCGCTCCCACACCCTAACTGGTTTGGTTCAGTGAATAGAGTGTTGGCTGTCGGACTAAAGGGTCATGGCTTAGATTCCAGTCAAGGGCACATACATCAGTTGCAGGCTTCTTCCCTGGCCCTGGTCGGGGCCTGCGCTGGAGGCAACCAATCAACATGTCTCTCTCACATTGATGTTTCTCTCTTTGTCTCTCCCCATCCCTTTCACTCTCTCTATAAATCAATGAAAAATATCCTTGGGTGAGGATTAACAACAAAGAAGATACACACTCTTCAGCCAGACTGCCTAGCCTTGCCCCTGACTCTGGGACTTACTAGTCATTTGAACTTGGACAAGTTAAATAACCTTTTTTTTGCTTCTGATTTCTAATTAGTAAAAATGGGGTCATAGTACCTACCTCTTTTTAACAGTGTCTGGCTCATAGTAAATACTTAATAAGAATTTGCAATTCTTATTTTAATATATATTTTTTATTGATTTCAGAGAAGAATGGAGAGGGAAAGAGAGAAACATCAAGGATGAGAGAGAATCATTGATCGGCTGCCTCCTGCATGCCCCCTAATGGGGATGGAGCCCATAACCTGGGCATCTGCTATTGACGGGAATTGAACCCTGGATCCTTCAGTCTGCAGGCCGATGCTCTATCAATTGAGCCAAACTGGCTAGGGCAGAATTTGCAATTCTTTTACTGTGGATATTAATGAACTAGAGGCCTAGTGCACGGATTTGTGCACCCTCTCGCAATCCAGATCCAGGACCCTCTGGGGATGTTGGACTGCCGGTTTCAGCCCGATCCTCACAGGCCAGGCCAAGGGACTCCACCAGTACACAAATCCGTACATCAGGCCTCTAGTATGCATATAAGATCTTTGGTTAATCTCTCCCCACTTTCTCCCCTCCCCCTTCCCTCTGAGATTCATCAGTCTGTTCCATGTTTCCATGCCTGTGTGTTGAGCGTCTTCCTCCTGGTGGTCAGTGTGCATCATAGCTACTGGTCATATGGTCAAACAGTTGCTTAGGCTTTCGTATATATAGATGATTTAAGCTGAAGCTCTCTTTTCTGTTTTTACCATGGAAAAGTGGACCCTAAAAAAGAAGTAGCTATTTACATGATCTTCATTTGATGTTTTATTTTGTTTTTTTCTTCTGTTTTAGCTAGTGGGGAAATTTGTTTTCAGAATACATGAAGTACTTCAAGTTTCTCAGAAAATAATACAACATTTTGAACATCTGTAAAAATTCCCAGATATGGATGCTGTTGGCCAGAGACCACACATTAAGAGTCACTGCTTTAAGTCAATGGTTCTCAAACTTGACTGCACTTTGGAATCACTTGAAAACAGTTGTTTAGAATGCTGATGCTCAACCTGATTAAAAAATTTTAATTCGTTTGGTTAATTTATTGTGGAAAGGAATAATGTAATTGTGTCCTTTATAAAGAGAGGCCTATTAACTACATCCATGGGATTCCCATGTACTCATAAACTTTTAGAACAGTTAGGGAGATTAGATTTTTGTATAATATAAATGAGGAAACAGGCTTGGAGGCATCATTCTTGGCTAAGGGCTCATGCTGGCCCTGGATAGCAGCGCAGGTTTCCTGTCTTCTACTCGGCATTTTTTTTTCATTCAACTACCTTGCCTTCTGAAAAATCAGATCATGTTACAAGAGGCACATAATCCAGGAGAGAGTGTTTTTGGAATACTGTAGGTCTTCTTGTCCTATTTAACCCAGTTTGATTTCAGGATTCTTTATTCCAAAGATTTCCTTAATGAAAAACCACTGAAAACAATATGTGCACAATGACAAGAAATTAATCTGTAGGTATCTGTTGTGAAAAGGATAATCTTTTCCACTAGTTTATCTTTTCTAAGGATTTAATTTAGTCCCCCCACTACCTTTATTGTTTTTTTGACATTTTGGTTTTCACTAATGAAAAAACTCAGAAGATATGGTTGAAAATTTCAGGAAACATGGGCAGTTTTCTCAAGTCCAAGATTGGTGACCTTCTGGGAATGCTGCCAGTGGCTTGTGGTAGAGTCAGTGTTTAGTTTTTGTTTTGACTTGTCTTGTTTTGATCTAGGTCAATTTAGCCATGATTGCAGTGTTTCGTTACCCCTTAACTATTTGTTTTTACAATGACTGGTGTTAAGAACAAAAGATTAAGGAACAAGAAAATGCCCTTTTTAAAATTTAAAGTAAAAAGACATTCTAGCCCTAACCGGTTTGGCTCAGTGGATAGAGCATTGGTCTGCAGACTGAAAGGTCCCAGGTTCGATTCTGGTCAAGGGCATGTACCTTGGTTGTGGGCACTTCCCCAGTAGGAGGTGTAGGAGGTGTGCAGGAGGCAGCTGATCGATGTTGCTCTCTCATTGATGTTTCTAACTCTCTATCCCTCTCCCTTCCTCTCTGTAAAAAAGCAATAAAATACATTTTAAAAAAGACATTCTAATGATATTTGAACTTTATAGAAAGTTTGTTCTACTAAAAATATTCTTTGGAAATTGTTTTTTAATTTTTTAAAAATTGTGTAACGGGTAAATAAAAACCAACATTCAGAAAATATGTATTATATTTTTATGGTGACATTTCAAATCCATAGGAGGCTCAATGATTAAAACAACTTATTGAAATATATACCTTTAAACATTCTGAAACTTTTGTACATGAATTTTGCTATTTTATTGCGAAGAGAGAGTTTGATTCCACCTCATGGGGTTTGTGTAGGTATGTGTTTTCCAGTAGTAACCTGAATAAATAGAGCATTAAAGATAAAACGGGGAGAAATATTCTTTGTAAGGGCTCAGCCATTCATCAGGTAGTGATTAAGTGCCTACCAAATGCCTAGCTATCCTCAGAGGATTTAGAGAAGTTGCTAACTTCAGTTTAGTTAGTCTATTAATAGCCAATTGGAAATTTCTTTTAAATGGAAAATTCCCTTCAATTTATTATATAAAAATAACATTTTATAAATATCTTTAAGTGAAAAAACGTATATGACAAAAAGTTTTCATTTAAATTTAGAAAAATCTATAAGCATAGCATGATGTGTCACTTGGTTTCTTCTCAAACCACGTTTTTGTTTGTTAATCCTCACCTGAGGATATTTTTCCCATTGCTTTTCAGAGAGAGTAGATGGGAGGGAGGGAGGAGAGAGAGAGAATGATGTGAGAAAGACACTTAGACTGGTTGCTTCCTGCACATACCCTGACCAGGGGTGGAAAATTAACCCGAAATCATGGTAAGTGCCCTTGACAGGGAATCAAACCCTGGGCCCTTAGGTGCACAGGCTGATGCCCTAACCCAGTGGTTGGCAAACTCATTAGTCAACAGAGCCAAATATCAACAGTACAACAACTGAAATTTCTTTTGAGAGTCAAATTTTTTAAACTTACACTTCTTCTAACGCCCTTCTTCAAAATAGACTTGCCCAGGCTGTGGTATTTTGTGGAAGAGCCACATTCAAGGGGCCAAAGAGCCGCATGTGTCTCGCGAGCTGCAGTTTGCCAACCATGGCTAACCGCTTAGCACACCATCCGGGGCTCAAACCATTTTTGATTTTCACTTGACATAATGCCATGTGTCAATCTGTGGAAAGGGTTTGAAGGTGGTTTGAAGGTATATCTTAGCAAGAAGTGGAGAGGTTATCTCAGAGGCGCCACTGAGAAGGTAAACATCCTAGGTCCTGAGAATGTAGAAACTCACCCTTCTCTTTCAGCAGTCTGCCTTTTCATAATTTTACAGGGCCTTTACTTTTCTCATCCTGATCAAATTGGTAGTCACCTAGCATCTCTGGATTAAGGTTTGAAATGAGAGTGAAATAAAAGCTGTTGGGAGCAGGGATAACATGGTAACTGTCTTAAGCAGGATGGTACAGGCAGAATCTCTTGGGTCCCTTTGGAATGAGGAGGGAGCAGGGATGAAAACACCCAGTGGGATTTAGAGTTCTTGATGGCAAGCAGAGGCACATGGACCCTATTATGAATTCCTGTATAGTTAGTGAAAGCAAACATGTGAATGTGTAGTGAGTAGTACAGTCCAAGTTACATGTCATTTCTCTACCCCCATTTAAATAATAGTGCTAATATTTATATGCTAACTACTAGATAAATAGATGCTCTCATTATTTCTCAGAACAATCTGAACCAGAAAATGGAGACCCTGATTTCTCATCCCAGCCTGCCACCAACTTACTGAAAAGTTGGTAGCTTAGAAAAGCCTATGGTAAGGGAGAGGTGGGCAGGTGTGATTGTAAAGTCTTCTTTCATTTTGCTGTTTGCATTTTTTTTTTCTTTTTCTTGATCAAAAGCACCCTTCGAGACATCATGGACCACATAAAGAATTGCAGCTAAGAGCATCTGTACGATTTAAGTCAGTGTGGGGTAGCATCCTTTGGGAAGTCAATCTACTGAGAAATGAAGAATGCATTCCTAGAATGCCTGTTTACATACTTCTTGAATGTGCACTGAAGGTGGTTGTTACTGTGCATGAGGAATAATGAAATAACAGAAAATTTATTTCCAGAAAATTTTAATGATGGCTAATCAAATTTTTCTTTAGCCTCCGTGTGGGAATCTATACTAATAAAAGGGTAATAATACTAATTAGACTGGGAGACCTTCTAGACGACGTCCTTCCGGACAACCCGGTGGCTGCGAAAGACTAGGCAAGCTGTCAAGGCTGGGAGGGCCCATCGCAGATCCCCAGTCGGGTGGACAGGGCATTCCTCTGCACAGCATTGATCACAGGGCCCTGGCAGGGTGCGCAGGGCAGGCAGGGCCTCCCTGTGGGTGGCGATTGATCGCGGAGCGCAGGCCTGGTGGGCAGGGCCTCCCAGTGGGCGGGGATCAATGCCAGAGCCCAGGCCAGGTGGGAAGGGCCTTCCTCCATGGGGCATTGGTCTGGGGGCCCTGTGATCCATCGCCCCACAGAGAGAGGCCCAGGCCACTGGCCAGCTACACTGCCGGGTGGGCGGGGCCTGCCAGCTATCTCCCCACAGAGAGGGGGCCCAGGCCAGCCAAGTGATGGCACCCTGTGTCTTTTGCCCGCAGAAGGAGGCAACCGGTGGCGGAGTGGGGGTGGCCCCGCACAGATGGCAAGCAGTGGCAGCCTCCGGGATGTGGCCAGCTTCTGGCAGCTGTGGGAAGGAAAGCCCCAGTAGGCCCCTTCCCCCACCAGCCCTGCCCCCAATTCTCCCTCCCCGCCACTCCCCACTCCGGACCCTGACAGTAGGGAGGAGGAAGCTTGATTCCAACCATTCCTCCCCAGGCCTTCGTTGAGGACAGAATATGTCTGAAGACCAACTATTGTCACAATGTACCTCTGAAGCCAAAAGAAGCCTATTATAAAGAAAGGACAAATAGCAATATTAAAATATTTCCTCTAATTAATTCCCCTCTAATGTGCACGAATTTCGTGCACTAGGCCACTAGTCTATAATAATAAAAGTGTAATAAGCTAATTAGACCAGATGTCCTTCCGGATGTCCTTCCTTCTGGACAAAGCTGCAGCAGGCGGGGGCCAGGGCTAAGGCCCTTGTACGAATTTTGTGCATTAGGCCTCTAGTCTACACACACACACACACACACACACACACACACACACACGAAAGGTTAATATGCTAAGTGTCCATCCAACTGGTCACTATGACGCGCACTGACCACCTAGGGGCAGACGCTCAACTCAGGAGCTGCCATGACATGTACTGGCCATTTACAGAGAAATGGCACTGTGGACCTGGCACCCACAAAGCAGCACTTGGCTTCCCCCAAGTGGGACAAAGGCCCTGCCACCACGCCAGAGCGACAGCCCACCAAATCACAGCCAATGCTGCCAAGACCCCATGGTGCATAATGCGGCCCACAGCCCAGCCAAGCCGGGAAACCATGACTGTGGGTGCCAGGTAGCAATGCCCAGCTTCATCTCCTTAGCAACTAGCCTCCCTGCAGTTCCTTCAGCCCAGGAACACGACTTGTTTTATAGCCAGGTGCAAATATTTTACACTTTAACCAAATATCTGTGAAGTGTTTTCCCATGCCTCATCTCATTTGATCTTCACAGAAGTCCTGGAATAGGTAGATAGGAGACTCGGTAGAATCCTATTTTCTTTTCATTAGCTGGAAAACAGAGATTTAGAAAGCTTAGAAACTTGACCCAATTGAAAGAAGTAAGAAATGGTGGACTTTGAAAATGACTTCAGGTTTTCTCACTGTGCAGAATATAGTCAAACACTGCTGCAGTTAAATATTTTACCCTTTGTTCTCCCTGGGTGATCTACAATAATAATCTGCTTTGTGTTGATATTTACTGCTGAGTTACTGACAATTACTTGAAAGAGAAGTTGGGGTGCTTCACTGGGCTGGAAGAAGTTTAGCTAAATCAGAAGGCAGGTCTAATTAAGCAAGTTTATTCTGTATCTATAAAAGGCTAAGTCAATTCTTTGTCCTAAAAATGAGCATGTTCATAAATTAAATGAAGAAATTTTGGATATACTCGATGGAGATTTTCACACCTGTTTGAGCAATGAGTCCATTGATTCAATGGATGATGCTGAAAAGGAAAATTTTCCCATCAAATTTCTTAATAGTATTACTCCTTCGGGAAGGCCATGTCATAAATTAAAATTGAAAGTGGGTGCAATCATCATGCTACTGAGAAATCTTAATAGTAAATGGTGTCTTTGTAATGGTACTAGATTTATTATCACAAGATTGCGACCTAACATGATTGAGGCTGAAATATTAACAGGATCTGAGGAAGAAGAGGTTGTTCTGATTACAAGAATTGATTTGTCCCTTTCTGACACTGGCCTCCCATTTAAATTAATTCGAAGACAGTTTCCCATGATGACAGCATTTGCGATGAATATTAATAAATCACAAAGACAAACTCTAGACAGAGTAGGAATATTCCTACCTGAACCTGTTTTCGGACATGGTCAGTTATATGTTGCTTTCTCTCGAGTTCGAAGAGCGTGTAAAGTTAAAGTTGTAAATACTTCATCACAAGGGAAATTAGTCAAACACTCTGAAAGTGTTTTTACTCTTAATGTGGTATACAGGGAGGTATTAGAATAAGTTTAATCAATTTATCAGTCATTGTTTGTATCAATGTTGTTTTTATATCATGTTTTTGTTGTTTTCATATCATGTCTTTGTTGTTATATCATGTTGTTATTGTTGTTTATTAATCAATTTATATATTACTTTCATGTACATTTTACTAATTTTCTTTCACCTCTGACACTTTTTTATAGAGAAAGGATGAATAGTGATATTAAAATATTTCTTCTAATTAATATCCTTTCAATGTACATGAGTCTGTGCACCGGGCCACTGGTTATACAAATAATGTTCATTGATCTTTTCAACACTTGAAATTTTTTTGTGTGTGATTCTGAATTATGTATGGGCTTCTTGAGGGAAATCATGTTTATATGAATAATCAAATTATATTTTAAATCTCTGAATTACATGTTTCTCAAAATGTTAACAGTTGTGTTTGGATGGCAGAATGATAAATATTTTCTTCTTGCTTTTGTTTATTTTTGTTTGTTTGTTTGTTCTTAAGCCTCACCTGAGGATATTTTTCCATTGACTTTTAGAGAGAGTGGAAGGGAGAGGGAAAGACAGAGAGAAATATCTATGTGAGAGAAACACATAGATTGGTTGCCTCCTGCACGCACGCTGATCAGGGCCCTGGGTGGGGAGGAGCCTGCAACCAAGGTATGTGCCCTCAACTGGAATCGAACACAGGACCCTTTGGTCTGTAGGCTGATGCTCTATCCACTGATCCAAACTGGTTAGGGCTATTTTTTTTTAATATACGTGTATTACTCCTTCAATACAAATTGAATGCATAACTACATGCTTTGTAGACAGAAACATTTGAAATTACAATTTTGAATTCCCATACAAATGAGAGATAATGATGTAACAATGTGATTAATTTATGTCCCTGTAATTCATAAAGCACATATTGTGCCAGATGTGCTTTTTAAATATCAGACACACTAAGTACAGATAGTATTATCTGGCTAAAATTACATGAGAAAAAAATTTAAGAGCAGAAGAATCAGTTTATTACCTCTTATGAATGCCAAAAGAAGATTATGTACTCTACTGTAAACACTGAGGCCATATAAGATAATATCTAAAATCATGGGTGTTGTGCAGTTGTGGCCCTGACACTTAGCATCTATGTGACCTTGTGCATGGCATTGAACCTTTTAAAGCTTAATATGCCCATCTGTTAACTGAGGACCATAGGACCTATTTCATAGTGTGGTCAGGAAGGTTAAATGGGATAATGCAAATAAACATGAGGAGCATAGAGCCTGGCTGATAAAAGTACTCAAATTAGCTTAAATTTGTTTTTTATCATAAGTACAATATTCTCTCTATTTCTAAGTTTTCCCCATGGACGTCAGGGTTGGTTGTCATACCACAATCCTATTCCATTGCTGCTTAGGGTAGAATGTCTTGAGGAGGTTCTTGTGGTTGTTCCTATGTTAATTGTCTCATTACCTCTATTATCATTTGTAGCTGTGGTTAGATCTATGTTCTCCTAACTTCAACATATATTATATACTTCAGTAAGTTTTTACAGAGTATTTAGACTAAGCATGTGTTCTACTCAGCCCAAAGCAAAACAAATCAAAAAGCCATGATGAAATGAATGGAACTGACAGATATCTGAACCCTGGAAAAAAAGATGAATTTTTAAAAATATGTTTTTATTGATTCAGAGTGAGGGAGAGGGATATAGAGAGAGAAACATCAATGATGAAAGAAAGTCATTGATTGGATGCCTCCTGCATGCCCCATATTGGGGATCGAGCTCACAACCTGGGCATGTGCCCTGACCAGGAATCAGTAACCTCCTTGTTTATGGGTCCATGCTCAACCACTGAGCCATGACAGCTGGACTGAATATTTTTGATCTCCAACTCCTTCTAAATGATTTAATTAAATGAATGTCTGGACAGTTATTAATATAAGATACTTAGGGTCACTTGTGCATTTGTGTTTTTATAACTGTGGCTATAAGTATTTTTAATTTTTAGGTGGTAACTGCAGATTTGTCATTTTTGGCCAGATCTGTTACATTATTAAGTGCTAAGCCTGAGTCATGCAATGAGTTTGTGCATTTTAAGTGTTTCTACATCATCTTGGATATGGCTGTCAAGTTGAATTCTAAATTTTTCTTCTAGTAACTTGCCATGTTTTTGAGCTTTGGGCCTAAAGTAGCCTATGTAAGTTTAGAAAAGCAATTATAATTTCACATTTTCAAACTTGATTTGAATACTAATGACAAATTTTAAAATAAATGTGTGTATGTTTATCCCCTCTTCCAGTTTATCCACAAAGATGAGCATTTATTATAAACTTAGCAGAAGAAAAAATTTTCCTTTTAGTTTCTTTTATTGCTTTAGTATTTTCAATCCTTAGGCAAGGCCACTCTATTTTATCTGAAGCTGTTTTCTTATCCAAAGCTATGTTTTCAAGGAACCCACTTATTCAGAGCTACAGTCTTTCCAAACTGCATTGAAGAAGAGACGTAGCCAGGCTTCTTCAGAGTGCAAGACTTTGCTACTATTACCCTGCAGTCTAGAGAATTTCAAATTGTGGCTTTTATTCCTTCAAAATCTTTCTCTTTTCTTAGGGTCCACTGTTGATATGTTCTAAGGTAAGAAGGGAAAGGAAGAAGGCATATTTTATTATCTGCAAAAGTTGTAAAAATGGATTTTGTTTCTGTAACCATTATTCTCATTAGAGAGTTTGGAAGTTTTAAGTGGAAAAATTCAGGAATTTTGATATATCAAGCGGGTAGAGGGGACACAGGAACTCCTAAGGAAGTTGGTAATGTGTATTTCATCACTTTCACAGCAAGGGTTTATTGGTGACTATATGCAAAACAAAACAAAACAAAACAAAACAAAACAAAAAACAAGTGATAAGCCAGCGTGTTTAATTTCAGTGGCTACCAGGGTACCTAGTAGATTGAGGTTCCATGACTCCAGGTACTTGTCATACAGTTGGGAGATGGACTATTTTAAATATAATTTTGAGGAAGCAAAATAAGACTCTGCAATTGATCTTCAAATGGTCTAATACTGGAGGTAGATATTGTGGAAGATATGGTCTGTTTTTGTCATGATTTGTTTCATAGAGGAGGTGGAGCTTGAACCTGCTTGTTGAAGCATATTTCAGTTTGAACAAATGGTTCAGTTTACATACACATTCTAGTCAACATACATCACAGGGCTGGAAATTATCCTACAAATAATTATTGTTTGCAATACAAATATTGTTTATACCAACAATATTTGATGCCTTAACCTCTCCCTCTAGCATACCTAATGTGAAAATTACCCAGTACCAGAAACATACAGTGATGGGCCACTGTCAGTTTTAGGGCCATCCCCACTTATTTAGAACTTCCCTCGAATTAAACTGAAAACATCCTCTCTGGAATTTCCAGGCATTGATCCTAATTCTGTACTCTGGGAGTGACAGGGACAAGTTAATTTCTTTTCCACATGGCAGTCTTGTGAGTATCTGAAGAAAGTGAAACATCCTATTCTAAAACTGCTTCTCTTTTGCAGCGGTCTGGAGTTACATCTCTAATCTGGTCAGCCTTCCCTGGTCACGCTGCATTTGATTCTCTCTGACCATTGGTTGCTGAATAGAAAGGGTGCAGCCCTGTTCTTTTTCTCCCTCAGAGCCCAAGACCAAATGAATTGTTGGCAACCAGTTCACACTAATGACTTCAATTTACCATTGGCTAAGACCTTTCAGCCTATTCAGACCTCCTACTATTAAGCCAACTGATTCCTATCGAGCCTTCTACAATCCAGACATTGGCTCCCAGGATTTTCCTGTGTTTCTTTTGAATTTTGTCTTCTTGCAGTTGGTCCATTATTTATCCAGGTGAGATCTTTTAAATCCAAAATCTTTCATTTAGTTTGAAATCTGTTTTAGCTTAGCTTTGAATGAACATTGATTTGCAGCTCATCGTTGCCCTCACCCAAATTACAAATATGGGAGAATGGCAGAATTCTAAAACATGTCACTAGAAACTTCCTACTAGGTTGGCATAGGTATTACTCTTCATTGGGGAGCCATTTAATTAGTTTTATATTAAGCTTGCATCTATCTGTTTTCAGTGAGCATGGTATTCTAATGTCAGCCTAGTTCTCCCATCAGAGAACTGCAGGTCAATTTGATATGATTTATTCTTGGCACTTAACAAGTGTTTTAAGTAGATTTCTTGTTTTAAGCAGCATTTAGATGGACTTAAACACACACACACACATACACACACACACACAAACACAAATCTGAAATTTCTGAATTCTAAATAGCAAATTTAACCCATTAAACTTGATTATAATTGCTAACATATTTGGACTCTTCTTTTTCATGCTACTGGGTTTTTATTTTTACCATGCTCTCTTGTTCTTTATTACAATGATTATTAGTTTTTTAAAATTTTTGTTTGGAATTAAGTTGGCTTCATTTTCTTCTCCTACCAGTCATCTCTGGAAATTATATTCCTGTTTACATAATAATGGTTACCATTATATTTCTACTAGAGGCCCAGTGCACGAAATTCATGCACAGGGCCGGGGGGGGGGGGCGGGCATGTCCCTTAGCCCAGCCTGCACCCTCTCCAATCTGGGACCCCTCGAGGGATGTTTGACTGCCCGTTTACAGGGATCGGGCCATGTGGGTGTGGCCAGCCTGGGTGAGGGGCTGATGGCTGTTTGCAGTCTGGCCACAGTCCCTTCAGGGTGGGGGACCCCTGGGGACCTGGCTAGCCTGGGTGAGAGGCTGATGGCTGTTTCCAGGCTGGCCACGCCCCCTAGCTGGGACCCTCATCCCATGGGGGTGTGCCTAGCCTGGGTGAGGGGCTGAGGGCTGTTTGCAGGCTGGCCCTCCTTTTCTTCTAGAGGCATTGAGGAAAAAAAACCTTTTTTTCCCCAATGCCTCCTTGAGCTGAGGCCAAGGTCTGGAAGCAGGTATCTGGGATTTATTTATCTTCTATAATTGAAACTTTGTAGCCTTGAGCGGAGGCCAGGGCCAGCCAGGGCGGGTGGGAAGCTTGGCTTCCTCCATCACTGGGGGCAACCCAAGCCTCCTGCTTGCTCCAGCTCTGTGGCCACTGCCATCTCTGTTGGGTTAATTTGCATACTTACTCCTGATTGGCTGGTGGGTGTAGTGGAGTGATGGTCAGTTTGCACATTTCTTTTTTATTAGTGTAGGTATCAATTACAACTTGAGGTTTTCTAATAGTCAGTTGGAATCGTTCCACCACCTCTGAGATAATGTACTTACTCTCTTTACATAATCTGTTTCACCCTCACTGCCCTTCATCCCCCACTCCCCACCTTGTTCCCTGTTTGAAAACTTGTATTTTATTTCTAGAATGTTACTAACTTTTTAAAGTAACAGTTTTAGATAGAAGTTTATTTTGGAGAAATGGTTAGAGGAGAGAGGCAAATTTTGTTCATTTAAAAATAATTCTCTACCCCACGAATAGCTTCGTTTGTTTATCTTCTGATAATTTACTGGAGAGTGAATAGTCAACATTTGAGTTCTTTAATGTCCAGATGATCAAGATTTTCATAAATGAATGTTTCTTTGGTTAGGTCCATATTTTCCTATAGAACTTTGAAGATTTTGATCCATTCTTTTTAGCCTCACTTCTATGGTAATCTCTAGACAATCTGAATTTATTTCTTTTTAGTTATTCTCCCCATCCTCTTTCCCATCCCCCACAGAAACTTAGGATTTTTTGCTTCATCCTTTGAATTATGATTTTTCACCAATATGTGTATAAAGAAGGTCTTTCCCCCCACCTGTAATTAATTTGGTACTTATGAAACCATTTCAATCTGAAGATTCAAATCTTTTTTTTTTAATCCTCACCCAAAGACATGCTTAGAGAGAGGGAGGGAGGGAATGATGGAGAGGGGGAGAGAGAAAAACATCTATGTGAGAGAGACACATTTATTGGCTACCTTTTGTACTTGTCCCAACTGGGGATGGAACCCACAACCCAGTATACCTGATCTGGAATCGAACTGGCAGCACTTCAGTGCACAGGATGATGCTTAACCAACTGAACCCCTCTGGATGGGCTGAAGAGTCAAATATTTACTTAGCTCTGAAAGATTTTCATTATTTCTTCATATGTCACTGTTTTCCTTCTAAAAATTCTTTTTTTAATATTTTGGAAAATCTCTGTCCTTTTCCATTGTAATCTGGTAGAATTCCTCAACTTCCCCCCCCTCCCCCCCAAATCTAGCTACTTTTCTCTTCAACCATTCTCACATACATCTCTGAATATATTAATTACATTTTAAGTTTGTATAAACTCTTTCTCTGGATGTTCATTGCATGTGTGTTTAGTTTATGGTCTTCCTCCATGATGCTGGTTTTCATTGAATATTTATGTTTGCAGTTTCATGTTTACTACTGTCTGGATTTTCTCCCTCTTTACTATAGTTTTCTCCTAACTGTGGAGTTGGACAATGTCCTAGTTCATGTCTTGTATTCTAGACATGGTTGCTTCCAGTTTCTCTTGGGTTTTGCTAGTGAGAAGCCTACCTGAGGCCTGCTTTGCCAAACTAGTCAAAGAGCCCATACTCACGGCTTCCCATGGGTACAATGGGGAAAAGTTGCATAATATCCAAGAGGTCACTGTTCTTTCTCATTTGCACAAACTGTTTCCTGCTCAGCCCCAGAGGCATCTATCTCTGTCAGGATACTTTTCCTTCTCTGGTTCCTCAGAACCTCTTTTCTTCCATCGCTGAGTAATGCTATTATTCCCTTGATCTTCCCAGCAGCATAGGCCATGGGGTTAATGAAGGGATCACGTTCAGTGTTAACCTGACAGCATTCTAAAGCATCTGTAATTGCAGAAAGGAACGGGAATCATTTTGCTGCCTGATTGATTCTACTATGAAGTGAACATTTTGGACCAAGCCGTATGTAGTAGTAGACCATCACAGTTGCTCCTTGATTGGCTGTTGGTACTGTGGCTTTAGGGATCTTGTTTACCGTTTCTTCTGAACACAATTGGATGATGTAGAAAAATAAGAGCAGCTCCATTTGGATAAAGTCTGACATATTGTAATTCTGAGATGCACTTGGCACCTTTCCTAGAGAAATGTCAGTTTTCCAGCATGAATGAAATCCATCCAGTGCAGATGTTGCTGTTTGAGATCATTGAATTTGAACATCTGTATAAGAGAATGTAACCAATAAACTTTGGAGTGAGCAGTGATGCATAAGTTTCCCACCTCCTGAGTTTTTTACATTGTAGATGTATTTGATAATAATAATATCACTAACTTAAGTTTGTATATCATAATCCCTTTTATGGCTATTTTCTGCAAGAATTTAAAAAATATTATTATATAAATATTTAATGTCACCTTCGACAATTCATTCTTTTTATAACAATAGTCTCACAGAGCAGGGATTCAACAATATCTTTCTAAACATCTCACACTGTTCTCATTTGCTAAGGTGTGAACCAAAATATATATAAACCAAAATGTTTTCTAGTTCTCTTGGATTGGTTTTTCCTCAGAAAGTTTCATTATTTACTCAGCTTGAAGTACAGTGTTGTCAGTTTCCAGAATGCCAGGCATAGCTTTATTCAAATGTAAGAATAAAACACATTCCAATGCCCAATTGTACACCCCCCCTCCACCATTTAAGAAAATCTGTATAAGATATCTCTCCTCACCATTACAGATGACAGATAATCAGAACTTGACTGTGATATTTATTTGCTAACTTTTTGTGTGTGTGTTTTGGGGAGAACAATGTAGATAGTTTAAGAACCTCTCCATTTTAGAATTCAGTTGAATTTGTGTAGTGATTGTCACTTGTTTAAAAGTAGGAGCATTTTCAAGGAATTATTTTTTTGTCTGATACCTTAGTGATAAAAAATAAACACTGCTATCATGTAAAGAGAATGATCAGAATAGTGTGCATGTCTTTGGAGCTCTTTGAATGCAACAGAAATGTTAATGATATGGTAATTTTGGTCACACAGTGATAATTTGTAGAAAATTCATCATATATTAGAACTAGTAGATTCAGTTTGGAATAATGGGAAGAAATTACCCTTTTGCGGGGGATTGTTTTAATGAATTAAATAGGTAAATTATTTATGAGAATAGAATTGTAGTCAATTTGAAATGGAAGAGATCCTACAACTCACTCATTCATCTCTTCACATCCTGGTTTTAAAGAGGAGATCCTGAAGTCCAGCCAGGCTTGTTTTCTTGCCCGGATTCCTAGTGTCCCAGTGGCCTAGCTGGGTCTGGGACAGAGAAGGACCAGCTGCCCGTTCAATCCTCTTTCCCCCACACCTACCTGAATAAGGCCAGGAAGGAACTGAATATTGTGATTCATCACTTTTAAACAAGTTACTGTTACTGAACTGAATATAATGCTTCCTTAATTAACAAATGCAGGATGTTCACTTTTCCATAACAGAGCTTCCTTTTAGATAGTAAAAAAAATTGCACATTAGTTTATTTTTTGAGGATGTTCTTTTCATTTTCCATTCTTTTCAAAAGTTAGTCATGTTTCATTTGGTTCCCTTGAATGTCAAGATGCTAGGTTGCATTAATTCACAGTGCCTCCTTTTCTCCTCAGGAAACCTCTCTGGCATACCTAGTATGTGATAGTGGAGCCATCTGGGAGCCAAAAGAAGATTGTACCATTTTGAAGCATTTTGTTTTTTTCTTGGATGTTTAGCTAACATTTTCTGTAGGAACAAGAGGTTGGCTTTCTATCATCTATGTGAAATGTTTGTAAGTGCTCACATTTATGTAAGCACTTACAAACATTTCACATAGATGATAGAAAGTAAGCATTAAGATGAATTCATTTAAAAAATTGAAACTAACTTGATAAATACTGCATTTCCCCCCATGAATGAGCATATAGAATGTGCATATTTCAATTTTGTATTTTCTTAGTAGATGATAAAAAGGAAAAAATTGAAAACTGGGAGTATTAAGTCTATATCAACAAGTTAAGTACAATAGGTATTTTTCAGTTTTGAAATATGCATTATTCCCTTAAACATCAAAGCATCAAGTCAGAAGTCATCCATGACAATGTGTTTTATTTATTTATTTAAAAAAATTTAAATATATTTTATTGATTTTTTTTTTTTACAGAGAGGAAGGGAGAGAGATAGTCAGAAACGTCGATCAGCTGCCTCCTGCACGCCCCCTACTGGAGATGTGCCTGCAACCCAGGTACATGCCCTTGACTGGAATCGAACCTGGGACCTTTCAGTCTGCAGGCCGATGCTCTATCCACTAAGCCAAACCGGTTTCGGCGACAATGTGTTTTATATGTTAATAGGAATACAGAATAAAAAAAAAATTGGTACCATTCATCTTAGTCAAGGATGCCATTTAAGTTAATATAAGAATTTGTGTATATTCCTAACAAACCAATAAAATGAGGCTCTGTAGAATTGAGGAAAAGCTTTTGAAGCTTATGTTTTTGTATGTATTTTAGGATAAATAAAAAGTGAACTCAGTACTTGCAAGGTGCTAAAAATATGAATCACTTCATAATATTTCTTAATTGAGTTATTATTAAGAGAGCATTACATTAAATAAAGAGTGAAAATTGGACTCAGTTCTTAAGATTGATACCACTGAGGAAGCCCATATTTTCCTAAATGTTTTATGGTAGTTATAGGACACTGGAATAGAGGAGCCAGTATAAACAGAAAATTATGTTTTGATATATCTGGCTTAGTTGGTGCTCTCATAGAACAATTGCTTTCAAAAGTTTTTTACAAAACCCACAGGAAGATAGTTAACATTGTGACACATCTGTATTTATTTGGTAATTGTGTCATGATCAATATCTACCTTTTCTGCATTATGTTCTGACATTTCCCCTTCCATGGAAAACACTGGTCATGACTCACTGAATTGATTTTACAATCTACTGATGGGTCATGGTTTTGCGGTTTGAACAGCACTGCCATAAAATTCCCTCCATCATTTTTTTTGGAAGTAGTTATATGTGACTGTTGTTAGCACTGTTTGCAAGTATATTTCAGGTACACGATGGGCTTACATCTCCTGATTCCATAAGTTCTGTAAGTTCAGTGGAAATTGACATAGGTCTGTTTCTGGACAGAGCATTTAATTTCTGTTGGAGACCTTCTAAAGCTCTTTACCTCTGCCATGTAAGTGGCCGTGCTCCTTGAAATGGGTCCCAAATAGAGGAATGTGGAGCAGAGCCCATAGCCAGACCATAGTAGACATAGAGTGTGAACACAAAATAAAACTTTGCCTGGCTGGAGTGGCTCAGTAGTTGAGCATCGAACTATGAAGTGTTTGATTCCTGGTCAGGGCACATGCCAGGTTGTGGGCTCAATCTCCAGTGTGGGGCATGCAGGAGCCGATCGATGATTCTTTCATCATTGATGTTTCTATCTTTCTCTCCCTTCCTCTCTGAAATCAATACAAATATATTTTAAATAAATTAAAAAATAAAACTCTTCTTATAAGGCACAATTTTTAAATTTGCTACTCTGCATACTCCAGTTGCTCCTGATTGGTAGTGAATTGTTCAATTATGTGTTCTGCTGGTGGTAGGAGAGAGAACCTTCTTTTGGAATATTAACTCTACCTAAAAAATGTACAAGTTTAAAAATAAGTTTGTTATTTCTGATTATTAAACAAGATATGCTCCTTATGGACACATTTGGAAAATATGAGAAAGCATAATGAAAAGAATTATATATTTGTAACACTGCTATTCAGAGATAACAATTTTTGACATTTCTATGAAAACATATATTTTAATCAATTATTTATAGTTTTGTGTTTTGCTTTATCTCTTACTGTTTTTTAATGTCATTGAATACCCTTGGAATACATAGATTTCATGCTCTGTGATGCTTCAGCATGTAGATGAACCAGCACTCACTTAGCTATGCTTGTAATGTTAGATGTCTGTTTTGTTCAATAAAAATAGTTTTAATGGTCTGAAATCACAGCCCTTGGTGCTCAAAAGCAAATAATAAACCAGGGGAGGACCCACATCCTCTGACTCTGCTTAGCATCATCTGCATCTCCCCATTGGCCCTTTCCTGGCAGAGTGGGCCAAGTAAACAATTCCATATGTACATATACCTCATGCAAAGCTTACACTCAATTTTCTAAAAACTAAGAAGCTTTGTATTTCCTCACCTCATTCCCCAGCAAACAAAATTGGATTTCTTTCTCTCTTTTCCTTTCATGAAAGGTCATTGCCATCTACTAGATGCATAAGCCAGAGGGCGGGCTGGGGTAATTCTCATTTCTCCCCTCCACACAGATATAATCAGTCAAACTTGGCTTCTCCTAACTCCTGAATCTCTCTCAACTCTATTCTCACTTCCACCACGGGCTCTCACCATCCCTAGTGTCTTTCCTGTGCATCATTCTCCCGACTTCTGCCACAGCGAGCTTTACCATGAACTGGAATGCCATTCTTAGCTTCTGGTTCATATGTGGAGTCCTAGAGTGAGCTATCAAAAGAAAATCTATTCCTCTTCACTTGATTTAGAATGCCCTTCATGTTTGTTTGTGTTTTTTTTTTCCTGACTACCCTACCCATCATTGTCATTCTTTTCCCTGACTGCCTGCTCTGGACTGAAATGTGTTAAAGCCCTATCCTATATAATCCTATATAATAAAGTGGTAATATTGAATTAACCCTCATGCCCTCACAAGATGGCTGCCTATGACCAGGCCAGCAGGGGGGTTAGTGAGGGACGACCAAATGACTGAATAAGCAGGCTATGTGGGGCAACCAGGTTGGGAGGGGGGTTAGTAAGGGATGACCAAACTACTGAACAGCAGGCTGCGTGGGGCAACCAGGCCAGTGGGGAGGGTGGGGTGGGAGGAGGGGCTGTGAGGGGTGACCAGGCTGGCAGGAGGGCAATTGGGGGCAACCAGGCCAGCAGGGGGGGCAGTAAGAGGCAACCAGGCCTGCGGGGGGGGGGGGGGAGTTAGAGGTGAGCAGGCTGGCGGAGGGGGGGGTGGGGTACAGTTGGGGGCAACCAGGCCAGCAGGGGGGGAAGTTGGGGCTGATTAGGCTGGTGGGGGGGGCAGTGAGGGGCGACTAGGCTGGTGGTGGGGGCATTTGGGAAAGACCAGGCTGGCAGGGGGGGCAGTTAGGAGCAACCAGGCCAGTGGGGGAAGGGTGCAGTTGGGAGCAACCAGGCTGGCAGGGGGGGCAGTTAGGGGTGATCAGGCTGGCACGCAGAGGCAGTGAGGGGTGATCAGGCTGACGGGGGTGGGGGACAGGGGGAGCAGTTAGGGGCGACCAGGCAGGCAGGCAGGCAGGTGAGCAATTAGGAGCCAGCCATCCAGGATTGTGAGAGGGATGTCCGATCCCGGGATCGGGCCTAAACCGGCATTTGGACACCCCCCAAGGGGTCCCAGATTGGAGAGGGTGCAGGCTGGGCTGAGGGGACCCCCCCCATGCACGAATTTTGTGCACTGGGACTCTAGTCCTATATAATCCTATATAATAAAGAGCTAATATGCAAATGGTCATCACACCCTCACGCCATCATGCCCTAATGGCTCAGACACTCAACACTGGGGAGAGAGGAATGGGGACCAGCCAGGCTGCAGCCCAGGAGAGGGATGAGCCACCTGTGGTTCCAGGTGCCAGCAGTTGCACCTGTGGCCCAGGAGAGGGACAAGCTGCATGTCCCGCAGTCCCAGGTGCCAGTGGCTGCACCTGCGCCTGTGGCCTGACTCGGGAGAGGGAAAAGCAGCCTGCCCTGCGGTCCTGGGCGCCTGTGGCTGCAGCCCAGGCAAAGCCACCCACCCACAGTCCCCTGCAGCTGTGGCCGACCCAGGTGAAGCTGGACTGGATCCTGGGTGCCTGCGGCCAGCCAGAGGAAGGGAATCCTGTGTCCCAGGTGCAGGGCAAGGCAGAGGCGATCAGGCCAGGCCGGCATGGGAGCAGTTAGGGTCGATCAGGCCAGTAGGGGAGCAGTTAGGGACTATCAGGCAAGCAGGCAGAGGTGGTTAGGTGTGATCAAATAGGCAGGCAGAGGGGTTAGGGGTGACCAGGCCTGCAGGCATGCAAGCGGTTAGGAGCCAGTCCTGGATTGCGAGAGGCAGTTAGACATCCCCCGAGGGGTCCCAGATTGGAGAGGGTGCAGGCTGAACTGAGGGACTCCCCCACCCACCACCCCCATGCATGAATTTTGTGCACCAGGCCTCTAGTAAGGAGATAATTAAGATTAAATGAAGACATGAGGAGGGTGGGGCTTTGATACTATTGGATTAGGGTTAGCTGTTCTTATAGGAATAGACACCAGGGAGCTTTCCCTCTCACCCCAGTGTGTGTCTGCACCTGCATGCATGCACACATGTGCACACGCACACACATGCACACACATGTACACACACACACACACACACACCTCTGCACACACCCACAAGTGGTATAGTAAGGACACAGCCAGCAAGATGGTGGCCTGCCTCTAGAGAGGTCTCACTGGAAACCATGTTGGCATCCTAATCATGGACTTCCAGCCTCCAGAACTGTGAGAAAATAAATCTCTTGTTTAAGCCCCAGCCTATGGTATTTTGTTATGGCAGCCCTAGCTGAGACACTGCCCCCGACTCCCTATAGCTACTTCACTCCAGAAATCTTTAGAAATGCTGTTTCATTGAGAACATATTGCTCTTTAGTGTTTCCAGGCAAAATCAGGTACCACATTATCTTCCTATCTTTAGGTTACCTATAAATCCCTGGTTTTTCTTCAAGTTACAGGTCAGACTTTGCCTTGTTTTGGAAAACTTTCCCATCTTCTCTCTGCCAGGTGGATTTAGGTATTCATCTCGCTGAGCTTTGTGCAAAATGCACTCACATCTCTTAACATTGCCGCTCTTCTGTGGTAAGTGTGGATTTGACAGATTCCACCAAACCCTGCATTTCTTAAGGCCATTACCTAGCTTTTTCATCTTTTATCCCCAATGCTTAGCAAATGCACTGAAAAATAGTAGGTGGTCGTAACTGTTATTGAATGAATGGACAAGTAATAGTGGTAAAGTAATTCGTGTATTAACTTTTAACTCTGGAAGATCTTTTTCTACTCTCTTACAATCCAAACAACCAAGCTTCATGTAGTCTTATCAAAACCAGCTGTGAGGACAGGATTTGAAATTCATTTACTCGGAAGTATAAATAACTGATAACTGTTTATGTCTCCCAAGGGCATTTCAATTTTAACAGGGCTAGATTTCTTAATCTAAAGAAAGAAAGCTTTCTTGGAATTTCAGGCTTAATAATCATGTGGGATTGTTTTAATTGAGGGTAGTGGTAGAGCTTAAGAAGTTTTCTTTGGTCTGCCTAAACATGAGAGCAGCAGTCCTGTTACCTGCTGGCTCACAGAATGAACTAGTATGTCAAATTACACAGCAAATTCATTTTTGTTTCTATTGCACAGCATAGATCATATGAACTTCACATCTGGTAAACGTTTGGACATAAAATGTGCATCTGCCAAAAATTGTGGTTTCCTGGGACATCCCAGTGACTCTGAGTCAAGGTCACAAAACCAGCATTGCAGAGTTTTGGTAATCTGGAACTGTGCTCTGCTTTTCGTTACTGAAAAAAATTACTCTTAGTTCCTTTGAAGACCCTCTATGTCATCATTATAGGCTCGGAAAAGCAATTGATTCAAAGTCCATTCAACAGTTAGTGGACTCCTTATATGGAAGTCATCCAACAGGGATGAGAATCTTGTCATTCAAAAAAAAAATTTCATATACATTGTTTCCCAATTTTTCTTAATGACCTTTTTCTATGTCTTATGGTCTCATCAAAAGTTTCATTCTCATACTAACTTAAAATCCTGTCTAATTTAGTTTTGTCACTTTATTCTACTTTCATAGAGTGAGGAACATCTGATTTTCATATAAACTGCAATATTAAAGAAACCAAGCAGTAAATTGTCCCATAAAATCAAAGCAAATTGAAGAACACCATCACAAATACAATCCAAGTTAAATTAAGTTAGGAAAATGGGTTTTTCTGACCACAATGTGACTCAAAGCAGACCTGCTAGTTAAGGGGGGATGGGAGGGTGGAGGCTGACAGTTTGGTATGTTGTTTATATTCCCAACATTTCCAATAAATTCTGCCCTGAAAAGCCAGGTAACATTAATATAATTGAGGAACTGGTTTATTTTATATTGTTTTAAATCAGAAAGCAGTTAAAATATCTCATGGTAGTGATCTTTTTCTTTGAAGATTGTGAAGGAGATGGACAGATACTTATCTCCTGAAATGTAGAATAATTTGGAAGGTGGATCCATGTTAATTAAATGATGGAGGGACATTTGATTAAAAAATTACCTTTCTCTAGTTTCTGGAAAGGAATAATATGACATTCCTATCACTGAAGGTGAGGAAATCAAAGAGTTTTATCTTGGTATAAAATTGACTGTAAAAGCCACCACGTTGGGGGTTCATCTATGCCTGGTAGTTTCAGTATTTTCCCATTAGTGAACGACTTAGCCATTAGAAACATTTCTGATGTTGAGTTTAAAAAGTAGAATTTGATACATATGATTCTTTAAACAGTTTTGTTTAGTATTTGTTGATTCTTAGGAAGAGTATTTGAAATAAAGTGGAAAAAAAAAGATTACAAAATAGAAAGCATAATACTGATTATAATTTAGTGATTTTCCAAATAAATGCTCTCTTATAGTTGAAGTCTTGCCTCTGAATTCTCTCCTAGCCAGAACTCAAGTAGCGAGGTTGCTGAACCCAGGTCCAGTCTAAGGCCACTGGTCAAACACCTGGTATCATTCCTGCCAACTACATCATAACTACTATAAATATACACACCTTAGAAATATAGGATGCTCTCTTAAATGACTAATATATTTAAAAATTAAATGTCATGGCCCTAACCGGTTTGGCTCAGTGGATAGAGCGTCAGCCTGCGGACTCAAGGGTCCCAGGTTCGATTCCGGTCAAGGGCACGTACCTTGGTTGCGGGCACATCCCCAGTAGGGAGTGTGCAAGGGCAGCTGAATTGATGTTTCTCTCTCATCGATGTTTCTAACTCTCTATACCTCTCCTTTCCTCTTTGTAAGAAATCAATAAAATATATAAAAAAAATTAAATGTCATGAACATATTTAAAAATTTCAAAATTTTCTATATGGTTCATATCAGTGACACATCCTTGTGATTTGAAGTCTTTTTCTTTAAAATGCTGAAGTCCTCACCTGATATTTTTATGATGCAGATAATTTTCTTTTCACTGAGTACCTGAAAACAGCACCCCCACTGTCCTGGGACAAGCTGAAAACTCACACAAGTGGCAAACTTTAGGCAGCCCAATGCCAGGTCTTTGCTGTCAGAGTAGGTTTTGGTTGCTGACATTTTAGCAAGTACCGTAGGTTCTCTCTGTACTTGAACAAAAAACTTAGGTACTTAAAAGGTTTTAAGTTTCTTTACTGATGAACCAGCAGTAAGCACTAAAAGTGAAATTCTGTAAAGTGTTTCAGAAATTTTGAGTCATTTTATCAGAATTAGGTGTTCTGAATTGATGATTAGTTGATCAATTGCAGTGATTTTCAAACTTTTTCATCTCATGGCACACATAAACTAATTACTAAAATCTTCTGCACACCAAAAAAATATATTTTTTACCAATCTGACAAAAAATAGGTATAATTTTGATTCACTCACACCAGATGGCTATTGTTGTTTTCACTGTTGTCATTTTTTAAATTTGACAACCTAAGGGAAAAGAGGTCAACACCCCTGACTAAACAGTCAGGTATTGAATGTTTCAAAAATTCTTGGGGCACACTGGTTGAAAAATCGCTGATCTAGTGGTTAGAAGTTTCTCAGTAGCTCAGGATCTCAAAATGATTTAATGAAATGACTATTGAGTACAGAGAACAATGTTTGCTTTAAAGGAAGCCTTATTTTAACACATGATGTTAAAGGAAAATGGAATATTTTAAGGGTTTTGTGGAGGGAAATTTAAATTGTGGCTTTGAGAGTCAATGGTGTTTAAACTTAGTTAGTGGTTAGAGTGATCTTTTTTTTTTTTAAATTTTCAAAAAGGAAAATTTTTTTCTGATTTTTTTTCTGGAGTGTTAGGATTTTTCTTTCTTTTCCTATATATCGATTTAAGTATTTGTTTAATGTTAAAATTTATATTACATGGTATCTTACTCAAGAGTCTTGCTAGTCACCATTGTCAGTTGAAAAACCAATTAAAATAAAACAATTTAAATATATATTATGTATTAATTTAGTTCTTTTGAGGTGGAAACATTTTTGGTGATTGTCAAGAGGAGTCCTGGTGCATTTTGTTACTCTGGCAATAGATGATGCTATCATGTTCCTGAGCATCTTTGATTTAAAAGTAGTTTACCATAACTGCATTATGCAAGTATGGTTTTTCACTGATTAAGTTTTTATATAGTTTTTGATAGTAATATGAGTTCTTCACCTGTGATAAAACAATGTAATAACTATACTTACCAGAAACCATTTACTGGTGGCCTCCAAAAGATTTTTAAAAAATGGGATTGCTTGTTTAGTTTCTTTTTCTTTTTTCCAGAAGATTTTAATGCACTTTGTTTGCCAACGTATATAGAGAATGACATGAACCTCCTACCTAAATTCTTAGGAGAATTTCATATATTTTTAATTTTTAAAATTGAATGATGTAGTTATTTGGGAAAGCAAATAAATTGGCATTTCTGTGAGGCATGTTGTGGAATGAAGAATATCACTTATGGCATCCAAATAAAACATGAATAAAAAGATGAAGTAAGAAAGTACTGGCCTTTTCCTTCATATTGCCTTCATGAAGGACATTTTAACTTTTCAGTGGAAAGGGAGAGATAACATTAAGACAATAAATAAATAAACAAAGGCTGTAGGGAAAACACACATTACTGTCCTTCCTACTACTGATAGTGCTTTCAGTCATTGACAGCCTTTCTTCAAATAAACACAACTTATATATAGACTGATTTTCATGGAAAGTAATATTGGTAGGATTACTATTTATCTCAGAAGAAACTGGCCCAATCATAGCTTTTAGCCAGGGATTACAAAACATTTTTATTCTGAACAGACCAAGGATATCTCTTCAAAGCTATGTATCTTCTCAGAAACATTTAGTAAAAATTAAATATATGAACTGCTTACATAAGATCGCTTACCTCTTTGGTCTGAGAGCAAAGATGTAAAGGATGGAAAAAGCAATGGACATAGAATAGAATTAATCCACTCACTTACTTTTGCCAAAATCGGCATGTATTTAGGCTTAGTATTTAGGAATCTGGGAGTTCTGGTCTGTGTGAGCCACTTTGAAATTCTCCCCGCACCTCCCTGGGAATCCTTCTTTTTGAAGAATATGTGCTTAAACGGAATGAAACTATATCCAATTGACAATCACATGAAAATACTCTAGGCTGAAAGCCAAAGAATATTTTTGTACATGTTTATCCCCTCTGAACTTTAAATGTAACTAGATGAAGTTTTTTAGTACTATCCTACACAAGTGAGTTAAGTGAACGAGTTGTCTTCCGATGGGAAACCTGCATTTTGTCACAGAGATGGATGCCATGCCTTAAATTTTACTCCCTAGAGAAGCTGTATCTCTTTTGTATTATATTCTTTTCAGTGTATTAACACCCAGACTATATAACAATTTCATTATATGCATGAGATCTTAGAGCTTTGTGGATGTGTGGATCGAGAAACATGACACATATAACCACCATTATGTGAGGGAGTGAAGTATAATAAAAATCTTCATAGGCACCATTATTATAATATTTTACAATTAGTTATCTGTGAAACCAGAATAAAATAGAAATAAAACACTTTTAATTTTATACTTTCAATTTTAAAAGGACTCTGTTGTTCTTGGCCAAAGAATAAAAAGCAAATGAAAGCCATGAAATTGAGTGTGGTAAGTTTTTTAAATTTGCTTTTAGATTATTTTTTTAATGACTTGATCTATTTTAAGAACATTTGATTACAAAATAGAAGTAAAATCCTAGAAATACTAATAGTAGAAAGTAGAGTTTATTTCAAGTCTGAAACAGAAAGGCTAACCAAACAAATTCAAGTCTGTTTAATATTTTAAACAAACGAATGCTTTTTATCTTATTGCTTTATTTTTTGGGCAAAGGACTATGAACATGGTGGTTGATTCCTACTATGAAATCTAAGACAAAGTTCAAATGCAGTTTCACTCATTAAGGCCTTCTAATTGCCAATCCTTGCTTGAGGCAACCTCTATTGATAATTCTGTGGTTTTCTATGGGGTTGATTTAGCCCCCTGGTCATGACTAGGGACATTTTTTATTCTCATGACTGGAAGGGTGTACTACTGGCATCTAGTGGGTGGAGGCCAGGAGTGCCACAAACATTCTAAAATTCACAGGACAGACCCCATGATAAATACTTATCTGGCCCCAAATGTCAATAGTTGAGAAAACTTGAACTAAATACACAGTAGAGCATTTAATGCATAAAGAACTACAGAATATCAGATAATGAGAAGTAGATTTTTGCCTCAAGATCAGCATTGAATTGTATGGTAGAAAGTAGGGCTCATATGACCTCAGAGTGACTTTGCTAAAATTTCTGACTCTGCTTTTGTAACTAATGTCTTTTAAATCTCTCAGACCTCACTGTGCTATTGTCAAATAGAATTAGTAGTATAGTTGCTACGTCAAGGGCTTGTATGACTAAATGAAATAATGTATGTGATTCCTTTATCCATTGCCTGGTTCATTTAGGATTTTAGTAAAAGTTAACTATTATTCAGGATATTATCAGAAAGAACCTTGTAGCAGTTAGAACTGTCTAAAGAATGATGGTTTATTTGGGAGGTAATTAAGTTTCCTGTTAATAAGTTGAAGCAAAGTATGGACAACATCTTGTGTTCCTTTGAACTCTGTAATTGTTTAAATGGTATTCCATTTTTCTTAGTTATATAAAACCATTCCTAAATAAATCATAAAGTGGCTGATGGCTTTCCTCGAGTCTTTGGTAGCTACAAAATTTTAGGTAAGCTTGACATCAAGTAAGCATAGATAGCGCTGATACATTCAGTACTATTAAGACATTAATACTAAGACATTGACTTTCACTTCTTTCATACATGTTCCCTTAGTTCTCCCTGCTAAGCAGTGTTGGTTATTTGCTTGGATTCCCCCAGGCTATTTTCTGTGTTTCTTGGTACATCTGTTACCAAAATCAAGGGGTGTTCTATTTAAGAAGAGACATTGTTGTCATTAGGTAGTTTTACTTACTTGCAGCAAGTAAAGAAGACAGGGGATTCACATAGAAGCTCTGTCTCCTGGAAGGGAGGCTTAGCCATTGCTCATATACACTGTTTGGTTAATTACATGTTGATTTCTTCTTTTCAGTTGGCTAAACATATCCAGTTGGATTCTGGTCAAGTTCATTTGGTTATAGCTGAGTCTGCAAAATATTGTGCTCCATTTTAGCATTTAGCAAGAATAGCATTTAGAAAGAATCGCCCAGACCTTGAGACCGTTGTGTGCACATCCATTGTGTGCCCATTGCCTAGAACAGGTCATGGCTGGCTAGCTATTTATCATTCCATCTAACATGACATTTACTTAGCAGCCCGGTATGCCAGGTACCCTGCAATGCGCTGTACATATATTATATCTATATCATTTGCCAGGCAGGCAATAATATTCATTGAATAAATAAATGAACAAATATGTTAACAGTAAAAGCAACATTAATTGAACTTCTACCATGTATTATGTGGTAATGCCGTTATTATTAAAAATAAAAATATATAAAATATATCTTCATCCTACTCCCTAAAAGCCCTTAGTTTTTTTGGAGAAACAGGATATATTTGTAATAAACTTCATCTAAACAATGATTTAATTAAAATGGATTATACATCTTTATAATACTTCAGTTCTTATCAGACAATAAATATCAGGTATTTAGTAAATCAAACACTCAATAAATATTTGTCCCCTGCTCCCAATTCAACAAAGTGCTACTCAGTGGATAGATCAGCACACTTTTATTGCAATAAAAGTCAGCTGCTTGAAAAAATGCTATCTTAACTGTATAATGAAATGGAATTATTCTGCTGATCTCACAAAGGATAAATATGTTTCATGAAAGCAACCTGTTTTATTGCAATTTTTGCTAATTAAATTTTTATAAATTTATTTTGGAGCCCACAATTAAAGAATAAGTATACCACTGAATATGATGTTTGCTTAATATAGGAAAAATTTGTAAGTTGCTTTGAAATATATAATTAGGACTCACCTCCTAACTATACAAACTTATTTTCTTTTGTACTGAATTTTCAGAGAGAAATGACTAATTATCTTATTTTTAAAATATGAAAGATGTTCAGGCAAAGGATCTGATAGTTTTTTTCATTGTTTAAAAATGAAAAGAGGTGTGGAAAAATCCAACTTAGCAATCATGTGTTAAGAAGTTTGGGCCTGAGTAATAAGATCACAAGTCAAGAAATTGTAATTATCTGTAGGTGGTTAGGGGTGGGAATTGAACTGGAATCATCTGGTAGTCAGAGACAGTGAATAATGCTGATTTAGCATTGGCTCCATGCACCATCGAGCCTCACATCTATGGGAGGTTGACCATAATCAGGAGGCTCCGTTGATTTCGATGGGAAGGAGGCTCCATTGATGGTTCTGATGGGAATTGTTTGGATAACAGAGAATGGAGTAGGAGAGAGGATGGGATTCTCAGCACCTCTTGAGTCATCCTAGTGTGGCTTGAGCTTTAAAAGACATCTTTTGCCTGAAAGGGAATTCTTGTGTTTGTGAACAGGGGATGGATCTTTTTCCTGTTTTTATATTTGGTTGTGCCACCTTTTGGCTCTGCTTGGATCAAAATTTCAAAGCTAAAATATGATACTTCTAAAAAGAAACTCTTCTCCAAAGATAATAATGTTGGTCTTCTGTGGAGTTGGATGGTATCTGTGGCTTGCTTGGTTGGTTGGAACATGACCACTAGTGTGGCAATGGGTCTCATGTGTCAGCTGACTTTACAGCGTTCCACAACCATGTTCGGTACACTTTGTCCTACCTAGCCGATCATTCCACTAATGTGTGCCTTCAAAAGAAGTCATCTTTGAAAGTGCAGCCAGATTAGCAGAAGTCTACCACCGTTGTTAAGACATAAAACTAAATATCTTACCAGTGGTGGATGAGCCATCAAAATATTCAACTGATTGCCTATCGTTTGTAAAGCACAATGTGGCTTACAGAATTAGTGGTTTTGAATCCTGCCCTCCAGGAACTCACAGCTAGTCAGGCAAATAGGAGATATACTTCATGATTGTATATTACCTTATAGAAAAGTGGTAGATATTTGCTTAAAATTTTCAGATAATGCTTTATTCAGGAAAGTGATTCTTTTCAACTATAGCAATCAATTGTTTTTCCACTCATAGTTTTTGCAAATTCTGGTGTTAAAAATTTTAAGGGAAAGGGAAGAAAAAATGTTATTTATTGAGTTTGTATAATGGGTGAGATACTTTATAAAGTGCTTTTATGCCATTTCAATTAGTATTCACAACAACCCTTCAAAATAGATAGGATAGATTTATTTCTGATTGTAGAAAGGAGGATTGTAAGATTCAGGGAGATTAAAAACTTGTGTCACACAATAAGTGGTCACGCAATAAGTCACACAATAAGTGGTAGATAAGAATTTAAATCTCTTTTAACTGAAAGCTTCTACTCTTTCAACTATGCCATGGTTTTTAGAATCATGTGCAGGAGAATACAGAAGTGCCTAGATGTGGGCAAATCTCCAAAAATGTTTCCATTTTGATCTGTAGATAATTGTACTGCCAGGTGAGGATGGTGGACATTTCTGCAGATAGAGGGGGAACAAAAACTACAGGTACAGTGTCAGTGGTAGCACAGTCTTTGAAAACTAGAAAACGAGAGCTACATAAGTGAGCATGAAGTAGGAGATAAAGCAGCCACCCAAACTCTCAGGGTTGGACATGTGTTTATGCCCAATAATTTACTGGTTAAGAACCTTAAGCTGGTGGGAAGCAAAGGGGACATTCAGCAAAGGGTGTGTGTGTGTGTGTGTGTGTATTCATCCATCCCCCCATTTATTGAATTTCTCATAGATAAAAGCATTATGAAACACACAGGGATATTCAGATCATATCCCTTCCTCAAGAAACTCACATTTTGGTGGGTAAGGATGGATATGTATACAAACAATTATTTTATCAGAGGTCCTTTGAAGGTTTGATATGAGACTGAATCCTAATTCTCTATAAGTGGCAAAGCTATCACCATGGAAAGTACCACAAGGATCGTGAGGTTTAGAAGGATGGACAGTAGGTGGGGACCACATCTTGAAGGGCTTGTTTGAGAAAGAGCTACAGCTGTGTCCTGAAGGCACTAGAAAGTCATTAAAGGATTTAAATTTTAAAAAATTGATTTGAGAATATTTTGAACACAAAACACCCATGAAATCATCACCCATATTTATTTGCTTCCGATAGTTCTTTCTTTTTAAAGGTAATGAAGTTGCAGATAAATAGCTAAAGATCTCCCATGCCTTTCTTGATCTCTTCAATCCCAGAAATAAATCACTCATTGACGGTTGCTATATATTATCCCAATGTGTACATTTGTACTTTACCAAATATGTATGTACTTTCATACAACATACATTATTACTTTGTAAATTTTAAAATTTATTTAGCCCTGACCAGTGCGGCTCAGTTGATTGGGGAGTCACCTCATACACCAAAAGGTTTGATTCCCCATCAGGGCACATACCCAGGTTGCAGGTTCAATCCCAGGTCTGGGCATGTATAGGAGGCAACTGATCAATGTTTCTTTTTCTCTCCCTTCCTCTCTCTAAAAAATAAAAAAAAATTAAAATTAAAATTTATATAGATGACATCATACTGTTAATTTCTTCCTGGAACTTACTGTTTTCACTTAACACTATATTACTACACACAGTGCTCTAGAATATGCACTTTTACTGTTTGAAATAGCAAGGGTTTATATTTTGATGGAGAAAATATTTTTGATGGTTACCTTTTATTCTGGTTACACATATTGCTGCAGTAATATATATGTCTTCTTGATATCTCCCCTGTACAGACATATTTTTCAGAGTGTACTCCTTGAAATAGAATCATGAAATTGTAGCATATGCTTTTTTGAGCCTTACTAAGCATTGTAAATTGCTCTTCAAAGTGGCTACACCAGTGTATTCTCTTTAGAAGCACGGATTTCTGTTTTTCTTTATCCTCTTTAACTTTTGTTGTTAACATATTTTGGGGGTATGAATAGCATTTTACTTTAGTTTGTATTTCCTATTGTCAAGATTGCTTATATTTTTATATTGGACATCTGGGATTTCTATTATTTGAGTTTCTTGTCCTTAATCTTCACCCATTGCCCTATAAGAATATTTATATTTTTCTTATTGAATAAAGATAGGGTTTCTTTATATATTCAAGTCACCAATCTTTGGTAGAAATGTACGTGGAAAATATTTTATTCCAGGTTAGTTTTATCTTTTAACTTTTTGATGTCCTTTGTTAGAGAAATATAAGTATCTTCCTTCCCAATGTTAAAAGATATTCTATATATTCTAAGAGTTTTAACATTTTGCTTTATACATTTAGGACTTTGATCCATCTTTGGCATATGGTGTGAATAAGGGTACACTTTTACCTATATTTCCCCTTTCCTATATGATGAGCAATTACCACAGCATACTCATTCAATAGTCCATTTCTGCAACTCATTTGTAATGTTGCCTCTCTTACAACCACTTCCATATATAGGTTTGTTTCTAGGATCTTTATACAAACTCACTGTTCTAGTCTAAACCTTTGTCAACACTAAATCTTTAAAATAAAGTTTGATATCTGGTAGTGTAAATCTATTCCTCCTAATTTTTCTTTTTCAGAATTGTCTTGGCTAATTTCTTCCATTTGAAATTTTTGATCAACTTGACAAATTCCATTCTTATACTCAAATATAAAACAACTAGGTTTAGATGAGAATTGCATTTACTGTATACATTATTTGAGGGGAAACCTTTTACCCTTATAATATTAAGTCTTGCCATAAAACACATTTATTTTTCATAACATAACTTTTTTATACTTCAGTTATAATGTGGTTTTATTCATCACAGACATGCCATTGTTTTTATTGGCATCCTGAATAGTATTTTCAAAAACACATTTTAAAAAGTTTTTTACTTCTAAAATAAGGGAATGTGATTTGATGTTTGAAAGCTCAGTTTTATTTATTTATTTATTTTTTAATATATTTTATTGATTTTTTACAGAGAGGAAGGGAGAGAGATAGAGAGTTAGAAACATCGATGAGAGAGAAACATCGATCAGCTGCCTCCTGCACGCCCCCTACTAGGGATGTGCCCGCAACCCACATACATGCCCTTGGCCAGAATCGAACCTGGGACCTTTCAGTCTGCAGGCTGACGTACTATCCACTGAGCCAAACCGGTTTCAGCTGAAAGCTCAGTTTTATATGCAACAACTTTGCTGAAATCTGTCATTTTATTTTTATGTAGATTTTAAAATCTAGATAATTGCCTCAAATAATTTATAATTTTATTCCTTTCTCGATCTTATGCCATATTTGTGTTGTCTTATTTTCTTAGAGTGTCTATTACAGTGCTAAATAGAAGTGGTGATTGCAGGCATTGTTGTATTATCCTGGCTTTATTCAAAGAGAATTCTTCTAACATCTCACCACTAATTATTATGTTTTCTAATTTTGGTTTTATTATTTTAAAGCATTTGCTTTTTCATTTTGAAATCATGAATGGGTGCTACATATTTCAAAATAATGAGTGTTTAAGTGCTCAAATGTTCTTCTGTATCTGTATCAGTAGTGTGGGTGGGTATCCTATCTAATAAAGAGGGAATATACAAATTGACCGTCACTCCGTCACAAAGATGGTGGCGCCCATAGCCACAAGATGGTGGCGCCCAGTCCTCTCAGCCCCACCAGAGTCCTCATTCCCGGGGGGGGTGGCCACTGAGAGCAGGCAGCATGAGCGGCTTGGCGGAATGCTTGCTTTGTCCCTGTGGTGATGAGGCAAGTGTTCCACCCCTGGCTGCAGAGGGCCTCTGGCCAGGCTGTGCGCCAAATGCTTGCATCATTGCAGGCTGGGCTGAGGGATCCCCATCACACCCCATGCACAAATTTTGTGCACTAGGCCTCTAGTGGGATGATAAAGTCCCAGCCTATGACAACAGCAGTGGACATAGAGCACATAGAACTTTGAGGATTTTGCTATTAGTTGTGAGAAAGGATAGACAGAAAGTAGCTTTTGGAAGACACAGTTCTGACTTAGGATAACTGTGTAAATGATAGAGTCATTACTTGAATACAGAATAGAAAGAAAATAGCAATTTTTAGGAGTAGATTTTTTGAGCTCACTTTTTAAGATTTGTTGAAACTGAGATGTGTGTTGGTTGTTTAAATGTTGATGTTCAGCAAACTTTTAGATATAATTATTTAAAAATGGACTCTGGAATGTAAGAGTTAAGTAAGCTCTGGAGATAAAAATTTGCAGTTTGGTGGTTCCAAAGTGGATGCAGAGCAATGAAACTTTGCAGAATAAGAAAAGTAGAGACTCTGGCTAAATCCCAGGAACCTATATACATGAAGGACAGTAGGCAGGACTTGTAGGGAAGTCTGAAAATAAGTTACTCCTGGGGAGCGGAGTGTCAAGGAAGACTTAGGGGAAAAGTTTAAAGTTAACTAGCCATCTATATAAACACAGTTGGGGAAAGTTGAGAAAGATGGCCAGAAAGAGTTGACTTAATTTGGCAATTGGAAGACCCATGGTGCCTTTCACAGGAAGTTTCAGTGCTAAAGGCAGACGTTGGATTTCAGGGAGATGAAGCTTTAGCAGGAGGTGAGGAAATGGAGGAAGACAAGTGAAGGCCTTTCTCATGGAGTTTGGCCATGAAGGGAAAGAGAGAAAGGAAAGTGCAAATAAAAGAGTCAAGGGAAGAATGATCCTTTATGAACTATGTGTAAGTTTCTCACTTTTGGAATTGTCATATGGATAAAGCATAGCAGGTTAAAACTTTAGTTATATGTGATGGTGAGATAGTTGCTAGATGTGGTGAAAAGCTGATCAAGGTTGTATGGCTGGACAGTTTTAATTCAGAGTTTAATTTCAGGTATATATTTGCCTGCCCTTTGGCTCTTCTTCCTTGTGTCTAAAGGCACGGGGTCACACAAAAGAATTTCATATGAAGCAAATTTAAAGGCTATTGCCAATCCCTGTATTATAACAATGAGGTCCTTAATAAATGTAAAACATGGCACAAAAATATTTTTAGATCATTAATAAAACATTTTTGTGTTTTATTTATGGCCTAACAACTATATGCCAGTGATCAAATGGATTCTCTAATGTGGAAAAATAAAAATCCCCACAAAACTAAATTAAAAAGGTAGCCTTGCCTGTTTTGGAATAGGATGTTGAATCTATTTTGGTTATCGTGATTCAGTAAAAGCTGTTAAACCCACAGGCTCTGTTGGTCTGTAACAGAGGAAGTCCTTATCCCTGTTCTTGCTCCAACATTAGAATCATAGGACAACCATATTCGAGATTCTATTTATTCTGGCACAACTTAGTTCATTGGATTTGTTTCCAACTGAAATGATATCTTTGCCAGGTGAAGTTGGTAATGATTACAGAAATTTAAAAATATGTCTTTCATCCTGTGAGATGCTGTCCATGTATTTAGCTATCATTTGAAAGTTACATTTGTGATAGAATGGGCACATTTTTTTTAGGGTGCCAAATTTATTTTTATAGTTGAAATTCGCCAAAATTGCCAACTTAAGTTGAGCTGCAACAAACCAGTTCATGGTTTCCATGGAAACATGATTTCATCCCATCTCTGAAAACCCATTTTGTTTTTTCTTCTTTATCATGGAATTTGAACCTCTGCAATGTTTTTCCTGTGATTCTTGCTCCAAGAAAAAGAAAACAGGTTTCCAATTAGAAAAAATTCTCATTTTGCCCATTAAAGTTTAACTTCATGGGACATTTTCATTTAGAAAGATAAACCATGACCACATTATAAAACCTTTCCTATTTAGGTACAACTATGCATTTTTGTTATTTTTTGCCATGTATTTTTAAATACTTTGGCCCCAATCTCCAGTCACAATTATTCCAAGTTATGTTAAAATTACTTCATACTTCTAATATTTTTATCACGTGGTGTCTAGCTGGTTTAGAAATCTTCAGTGAAAGAATTGTAAAGTTCTTCTTCATTTTTATTTTCTCACTATACCTATCCCCAAGGCCTGACACAAGTTGATTCTCAATAAATGTTTATTGAGTCAATGATGCAACAAATATTTCAGTGCTTTCTGTGGGCTTAGCATCATTAAGGACTTTGTGGAATGCAAAAGACATATTTTCTTGTTTGTAATTAGGGATCTGGGGAAGACAAAGAATGAAATGTAAGTGCTTGCTATTATTTCACCTCACATAAACCAGAGCCTTACTATTTCATTTAATCTTTAGAATTGTCCTGGAAGGGCTGTGGTATTATACTGATTTTTCAGATGGAGAAACTGGCTAGGCAAGGTTCCAGAACTTGCCCAGGCTCGTAACTGGTGGACCAGAGTCTGAATTCCAGATCTCCATTGGCAAGTACACTTACTAGATGGAGAGACAATTCTTCTATACAGAAAACAGTTGGTGAAATAGTAAATGATACTGATTGTGAGGAGTTCAGAAAAGGAAAGGTTATGTGGATGAGAGTACTCAAGGATGATGTAAATAAAAATGCCATTTACTAAGTGATGAACTCTACAGTATATCTAATCAGTACTATATATTTATATTTTATCCACTAGAATAAAATATTTTGACTCTGAGACTGGTTTCTTAAATGTCTACAATTTTCTTTCTCATAAAACAGGCTGCACAATGGTATAATTATACTTTTGGGTAAAACACACATACAAAAGAATACATGTAAATTGATTTTACTGATTATCATAGATTCATAGAATGTCAGGCTGGCCAACCCTTCTGTTTTTATAGAAAAGAAAATCAAGTCTTAGAGAAAGTCCCAGCTGATTTGTTTTCTTTCTCTCTTGCTTACATTCATATGACAGCAGAGTCAGGCTAAAGACAGCCTTCCCACACCAAGTCTTCTAATGTTCTTGAAGCCACATAATGTTTTCACTCATTGATTTGTAGCAGATGGGTATACATCATTAACGGATAAAAATAATTCTAATAATTTTGAGTACCTATCATTTATTTTCTCATGTCTCAATAAGCTATGATAAAAATATCTTACTGTGGAAACCATAAATTTTACATCCTTGTACAAAATAGTCTTAGAAATTACCAAAAATTTTAGTTACATTATTACATTAGATCATAATAATGCTTTGTATCTGTCCTTTGCTTATTTTTTGGTACCTTTTCCTTGGTGATGTTTGTTTCCTTGACAATGTTTCCAAATGTCTTTCTCTAGGTCTTCTCTTGTGTTCCATGTAAATGTAACGCTTTTTTATTTTCCATGATTAGTTGTTTTCCTTGAGAGGGAAAACTTATAATTTCAGAAAGAAAATCATAATCATTATTCTACTTAAATGCTAAGTTTTTATCTATGTGTCATTTTTCTAACAAACCTAAAATTTTCCCCGTAAACCTAGAATGCATAAGAGTAGGAACAGTTGTTGTTGTTTTATTGTATTTGTAGCAAAATTTTGCTATAAAATCCATGACTTTCTAAGTGGTTTATATTCACTATATGAATATTATTATTTTAGGAGGAGCTTTATTCCTGATTAGCAATTAATTTACCATTAAATAATATACTATTGGCTATCTCTCAACAGCAGCCATGGACCCATGATAATTCAAAATAGAAAAATAATGACCCAAACATTTAAAAATGAATCTAAGTTTGCAGTACATATCAATAGTATGAGACCCCAAGGTATCATAAAGCATTTTCAATACACCCTCTAGAGAATATCATAGCTACAGTGTAAATATAAAAATGTTAATGAAATGCTTAGTGCTAATTTTATTGGCCCTCTTAGAATTAATAATGATTTAGGAGTGATTTATTCAGGTTAGACCAGTGGTCGGCAAACTCATTAGTCAACAGAGCCAAATATCAACAGTACAACGATTGAAATTTCTTTTGAGAGCCAAATTTTTTAAACTTCTTCTAATGCCACTTCTTCAAAATAGACTCGCCCAGGCCATGGTATTTTGTGGAAGAGCCGCACTCAAGGGGCCAAAGAGCTGCGGTTTGCCAACCACTGGGTTAGACCAAGTCTCTCAAACCATCCGTGGAAATTTGAATTGGTGCCATCTATTTCTCTAGTGTCCACTTGACAATTTCACAATCTTTGAAATTCATCAAACTTGGTTAGAAAAAATAAGAAAAATAACTACTCATACAATGCAATGCTTAGAATTGCTTTTCTTGGCAAACAGAGTTTTGAACATAGTGGTACAGATTGATGTAGTTTATTAATTAGGCAGCTTTAAATTAGTTTAATTTGAAACTGGAAACTGCAATGGGGGGGCAACTTGATGGAGAAAAATAAGTATAGTTTAGAGAATGGCCCAGTGAAATAAAATTTATTTTAAAAGTTTGGGGGGAATTACACTAATTATTTTACATATTTTTATTTTATATATATGTTATATGTTATATAACATATATTATATGTTATAAGCTATATGTTCTATGTTATCATATATATATGTAACACATTTAAGCTACATTTGGTAATTAGTTAGAATAGAAACACTACAAACCAGATGAGTTTTTAAATTTATTTTTCCAATCCTCACCTGAGGATATTTTTTCCATTGATTTTTTTAGAGAATAAAAGGGAGAGAGGGAGGGGAGGAGGAAGAGAGAGAGAAAGAGAAAAACATCAATGTGAGAGAGATATATGGATTTGTTGCCTCCTGCACACCCCCCTGACCAGGCCTGGGATCAAACCTATAACCCAGGTGGGTTTGAGTGTTGACTCTCTAACCACTGAGAAACACCAGCCAAGGCAAGATGAGTGGTTTTTTAAATAGAAGTAAATAATTTAATATAATACTTTCTCCACTGAAATGGCTGAGTGTTTTATTACTATCATGCATGCTCTTTGAGTGTACTGCTACTATTAGCCATACCTAGGAATTTTTTTGTGACATAATTTTTATTAAATCCTGGCTATTAAAAAGGTTTAAAGTAAGAAAAACACAAGCAAAAAGACTTGGATTTACTATTAACCCTAGAAAAAATTTAGAATAGAAAATTTGTTTGGGATATGAATTCTTTGTTGATTATATGTGATACAAATATTTTTTACTACTTTGGGCTTGTACTTTTATTATGTTACCCCTATTTTTCTTTGAATACTTAATAAGCTAAAGCAAACACAACCATCACGCTAAATGGTGAATAACATCTAATGTGCAGTCCATGTTTGGTTTTCTCTGTCTCAAAAATATCTATGTACAGTTTAAATCAGATTCTCAACAAAGTTCACAACTGTATTTAATTGATATGCTGATCAAGTCCCCTTACTTTTGTTTTCATGCCATTTAATTATTAATTGTATAAGTTTTCATTGTCTAGATTTCACTGATTTTATCCTCTTAATGTCATTTAATAAATCCCCAAATTTCTTATAATTGGGTGGATATAGAGACTTGAATAAATTCTGGTTTTACTTTTTATTGGCCAAAATTAATTTGCGAATGGAAATGTGCTCCTTCAAATTATGTCAGGAGGAACATCTTATTCTACTCTAATGTTAGATGAGTAGGTTAAAGTGTAGTCAAGCCTAATGCATCTGACTTAATTTCTATATAATCTTTCATGTAATAATATTAGCACCTCTGGTGATCCTTGCCTAGCTCCATTATTTTATTAGGGGTTGAGAAATATGATTTTCTAATTCTATTAATCTCCTGGAATTTAACAACTTGCATTATCCTGAAATATCATCCATGTAGGGTAAGTAAAATAAATGTTTGATTCTCTTTTCTGTTTTCTAGCAACCTCCAGAAGTGACCCATACTGTGTGTTTTTTATGTTTATCAAATTATGAACTCATATATTTAGTAAATTATTATATTTCAATCCATTGTAGTTATTTTTAATGATCAGATGGTTTCATCTTTAGCCAATAGGAGCCCCTCAGCTTAGCTTTTGGGTTCTTTTGATCTAAGCCCAGTAATTTTTGAGATTTTCCTTGTTTTAAGAATGACAAGATTTCTCTGTCTCATGTATCATGTACCCTAGATCTGGATCTGCTATTTTCCCAAAGGCTCTGGTTCCGTTTTATGGGAAATGATATTTAGAAACCACAATTAGGGTGCTAAAGTTGTTTATTGATGATTTTATTCATATTACTTGAGCATAAATTGCTCATTTCCTTCCATTTGCCTTTACCCCAGCTCCTCTTTTATCTATTCCATTCATTTTGTATTTATTATCTGATATTGCTATTTAACTTTGCACATGATCACATTTTATTGTCTGCGTAGGCAAGCAAGGAGCATTTAGGACTTGAACTCACATCTCATGATTTGTTATCCGCATTCTTTTTGGTGTATCATGGATGAAATGGAAGATTAGTTGGTTGGAGATCAATTTGAGCTGAGTTAGGTGTTTAAAATTTTATTAGCTTCCCTTTGGGGAATTTACTTTCCTGATACATTATCATCAAAATTAGAGCTAAATTGGGAAAAAATATAGGAATTTAGGGATGAAAAAAGGCTACATTTAAGCACAGCTTAAAACTACCAACAGAATCCCATGACCTGATTTTAATTGATTTGCTAACACAGGCAAAAATATACACTGTATTGCATGTTCTTTGGCTATCTTTTATTAGTCTCATTTTGAATGATTGCACAGACATACATATTCTTTTATTGCTTGAATATTTAGAAGCTGTTCTGGCCAGATAGGATTTTAAATCATTACATCAAACTATAGACAATCAAGTTATTGCCTTTCAATTTGTTGACTTTTTAAAAAAATTGATTTTAGAGAAATCAATTTTCTCTAAAATCAATTTTTTAGAGAAAAAATTGATTTTAGAGAAATCAATTTGAAGAGAGAGAGAGAGAGAGAGAGAGAGAGAGAGAAAAGAGGTGAGAAACATCATTGATTGGCTGCCTCCCACATGTGTCCCTACTGGGGATCAAACCCACAACCTGTGTATGTGCCCTGACCAGGAACCAAACCCACACAGAACCCACCACCTTTTGGTGTACAGGACAATGCTCTAACCAACAATCAAGGTGGCATTAATTAATTACATATTTTGAGGGGCATGACTTGACCTATGAAATTCCAAAAGATATAACTCTAGACCTGTTGTTTTAATGATAACTAAACAAACCAAACTCTACATAGATAAATTAATTCTTAATTCTTTTACCAGTTTGCCAGAATTTTGCTCTTCTCAATTCTATCTGTCCCAATTGATGTTTCCTTCTACTAGTACTAATACCTTAATGCCAGAAACATAGACTATAATAGATGTGTGTGTGTGTGTGTGTGTGTGTGTGTGTGTGTGTGTGTGTGTGTGTGTGTGTATGCGCGCACACTCATAAAAGCGTGGTGATCAGAATTTCAGTTTTCCCACCTTTTCCTGTTTTACATTTTAGTTCAAAGACACAGGCTATAAATAAGCATGAGTGTTAGTGTCTCCTGAGGGGGCTATTTTGGCCTTCAGTTATATTTGAAGGTTTTACAGTCAAGCAAACAACTAAATTTTGATAAGCATCTTTCCTGAGAGTCCCTCATTTTGAAAGGTTTTATTATGTTCTTGGTGGCTCCTCCTGGAATTCCCATGCCTTTCATATGGACCCACTGGGAGATACATTAATTTCAAGGAGACGAGAAATTTGCTTTCATTTGTATCCACTACTCTCAGAAATTTACTCACATGTACTTATTTTGATTTTAATAAAGTGCCAGAGAAAATGACGTGGAATATGATAACCACATAAGGTAAGGAAATAGAAGATATCTGAAAATAAAAGGATAACAATGGATCAATTTATCTCTCTTCCACTTCTCTGAGAATAAAATTCTTAAAGTTTATAGAGCTTTTTGATTTTGAAAATGGGACAATCTACTTCATGTGAAAACCTGATGCAACCAAGGTTAAAACCCTCCATTGGATTTAACTTTCATTTAGGGAAAACAAATCTAGGTTTAACGTGCTGCATGTGGTCCTTGCTATTCTTTAGGTCCTCCCATTCTTTCTCTCGCTCTCACACTCATTCTTCCCTGATTTCCTTCTGTTTCCAGAACAAGTCAAACTTATTCTATCCCCAGAAGGGTAAGTTTGTCTCTGGTTCCTGGCCAACTTGGCTTTTTCATGTTACTGTGATGTCAGTTCAAATAGCACCTTTTCAAAGGCCTTCTCTGACGTCCAAATCCAAAGGAGGGAGCCCTTCCTGCCCCCTGGCCCTATGTGATACGTTACTGTTTTCATTTCTTCATATCACTTACCACTATCTGAAAATATCTCATTCAATTATTTAGTTTCTCGAACATAAACTACAGGAAAGCAAATTCCTTATCCAGTTTGTTCACTTCCGAGTTCCCAGCACCTGTGAGACTATCTGGCACATAATAGGCACTTGGAAAATATTTGTTGTTGAATGAAGGTAGTGGAGGGAGTGCTGGAGGGAGAGAACCCGGGTTTGTTTTAGGTCTGTTGCTTAGTAGAGGGCATGTGACAGGCAAGCCGTATTACCCCTTTGCCTGTTTGTCTCAATACTTCCTAAGATTAAAAGAAAGAATGTTGTCTCAAGCACCGTAAACTCTAAGTTTTCATTATCACAGTAATCCTGTGAGGTTAGAGACTACAGATTCCTATTTCTTTGTTGAAGGTAAGATTATAGATCACCCATTTCATCTCCTTTGTTTTTGAACATTAGACCATATAAAAACGATATTGTTAATGGAAGTGTTATATCTATAGTCTGGATTGCCTGTTGTATATTTAGCATAGTATATGTTCCAGATTAACTGGTATGCTCATTTTAAATTTCTACGTAACTACATTCTGCTATAAGTAATTTCATCTTTTTCCATTATCCATTAAGATTTATTTTATGGCATTAAATGGTTAAATTTTTCCCAAAACAGCATTTTCAATGTTTAAAAGGAGCATATATTCTTACATTCTTTAGAGGCCCCTTTACTAGCAGTGGTTATGGGCTTCATGCTGCATCAGTGCCACCTGGGAGCTTGTTAGAAATGAAAAATCTTGGGCTGTAAAAACACCTATGAATCAGAATCTGCATTTTAACAAGATCTCGAAATGTTTATATGCATGTTAACCTTTGAGAAATGAGGATGCTTAAGGTCCCTGACTACTCTTTAAGTAGCAAATCTTTAGACATTTTTGCTTGTAAAGATTCTTTGAGTTAATAGTGAGCCCCAGGTGCACTATTTGGGATTGCTAGCTTATTTATCTACCAGGGGAATAGGAACCATAGGCATCTTTTTCTTATCATTTTTGTATTGCCTTATACCAGAATTTCTAGAACTTTGGTGTTCATTAGCATATGGGAAGCTTTTTTTTTTTTTTTTTTAAAGGTTTGGTGCCTTGCTCTATAATCTGAAGCTAGGACATTCATATGTTTAAAAAGCTCCCCAGATGATTGATGTGAATGTTAAAACTTGTTATGCCTCCGTTTATATGCCTTATACATAAACACACAAAACATATTTATATATAGCTATGAAACATATCAGTTATGTGTCAAGGGTTAAATAATGTGGCAGTAACATGTATTTGAAGCTCTTTTCATATGATTACTTTATAGAATGTCAATCTAGAATATAATAAAATTAGATAATAAAGTATAGCCCAAGAATTCTGAAGGATTTAGAAACTACTTAGAAATAAAGAAAATATACCCATCTAGCTTGGCTCAATGGTTGAGTGTCGTCGACCTATGAACCAGGAGGTCACTGTTTGATTCCTGGTCAGGGCACAGGCCCTGGTTGCTGGCTTGATCCCCAGTAGGGGGCGTGCAGGAGGCAGCCAATCAATGATTTCCTCTCATCATTCATGTTTCTATTTCTCCTCTTTTCCTCTCTAAAATCAATAAAAATATATTTGAAAAAATAATTTTCAAAAGCTACAAAATGAAATAAAGAGTATATTTTTGGTAGAGGAGAAGAATAACTTAATTTTGAGGCCTTTGGGGAGGAAGGTAGTCAATATTTATTAGTACACATTGTTGCCATAAGACAGCACATCCTGGTGATGACTCACCAAAAATGCCTCTCATTGACATTTTCCGACCTTTATAGACCTTTGTCCAGAGGGACCAGCCTAATTTGAAAAATGACATTGGTGATATTGGACGGAATGTTTTGCATTAAGGTACAGCTTACACAACAAATGATATAGTTGTCAAGCCTTCATGTTAATAGTCTTAGACAAATTTATATACCTGAATATAATCACTGCAAATGTAGGATATTTCTGTCACCCAGCAAGTTTATCAGTGCCACTTTCCAGTTGACTTCTCCCATCAAAGGCAAATTTTGTCTGATTTCTAACACCAGAGATTAGTTTTGTATTTTGGATCTGCATATAACTGGAATCAGCTCCATATATTCTTTCATGTTTACTTATTTCATTGACTAGAACATATTTAAAATCCATTTATGTTGTTATGTGTAACAGTAGTTCATTACTTTTTTTGTTACTATACATTATTCCATTATGTGAAGAAATCACATACCTTGTTTATCTATTCTGTTGGTTGCGTTTGAGTTCTTTTTAGTTTGTATTATGAACAAAACTCCCATTAACTTCATTAAAGTCTTTTTTTGTGGAGTCATGTTTTCATTTCTCTAGGTTGCATACATAGCAGAAGAATAACTAGTCATAGTTTATGAGAAACTGAACCTAGCATTTCTCTAAAGTGATTATGAAACTGTTGTAATAATCTGGTTATTATTTAACAGGAAAGGAGTAAAGGGAAGACTAGGCAATATAGGCATGCCATTTACACAGTTTTGCTAATTCAGTACTCTCCATGTCTGTTCCCCACTGATCAGTGGGGGAAGAGACTGAACAAAATGCACGCCCAGTAAGGTCTGAGTGACATGGGAAGGTACCTACTTGTTTGCAGTCACACCTGGGAGTGAGCAGTGGCCAGGATAGGCATGGCAACTACAAGGGCAAGAAACCTGAATATTTAAACTTTTAGACAAAAGGTTAGAAGTTTGGCTCTCGGCCCTCGGCCCTCGGCCCTCAGCCCTCTTTAGATTCCTGTTGCAGGGGGCACACTCCCCTGCATTTGCCATGGGCCATGCAGACTTCACACAATGGACTAATGCACTTTAATTAACTGATGCTGAACTAGACCCCGCTTCAACATGGAAAGGGAACTCTGGACACTGGCCCTCCTTTTGGCTGTACTGGAATCCCAGCTGCACCTTTTTCAGGATGGGGTTAAGGGGCATGAGATTTTACAAGCTGAGGAATATAACTCCACACAAATAAACCCTTTTACCACATCTCATTCTCCCATCGGGGCTTCTGAAAATGCTTATTTCAGCAGTACCCTAAGAACCTCATGCCCACTTGTGCCTGGGAAATCTGGCCCACTGATTTCTCCAGTAATGGTTACATCATTTTTTTTTCCTTCACATAGCCTCATAAATATTTGATATAGTCTGTCACTCTTTTAGGTTTAGCCATTTAAGTGCGTGTGAAATGATATCATATTATGGATTTAACATACATTTTTCTGATGACTAATGACGAACACCATTTAATATGTTTATTGACCATTTCTATATCTTATGTAATGTGTCTGTTCAAGACATAGCCATTTAAGAAAATGGGATGGTTTTCCATTTTACTGTTGATTTATAAAAAATATATATATCTATATTCTAGATTTGAGTCATTTTTCATAAGTATTTTATTCTGAATATTGGCTTGTACACTTAATAGTGTCTTTTGAGGAATAGAAATGTTGAAATCTAATTTATCCATATTTAAAATTGCTAGTCATTTTTGTGTGCTAAGAAAATTTGCTTAATTCCAAGGTTGTGAAGAAATTATCTTATGTGTTTTTCTAGAAGTTTTATTTTATTTTTTAAAATATATTTTATTGATTTTTTACAGAGAGAAAGGGAGAGAGATAGAAAGTTAGAAACATCGATGAGAGAGGAACATTGATCAGCTGCCTCCTGCACACCTCCTACTGGGGATGTGCCCGCAATCCAGGTACATGCCCTTGACCGGAATCGAACCTGGGACCTTTCAGTCCTCAGGCTGATGCTCTATTCACTGAGCCAAACTGGTTTTGGCTGTTTTTCTAGAAGTTGTATAGTTTTAACTTTTACATTTAGATCTGTGTTTCATCTAATTTTTGTACATGGAATGGGATGAGGTCAAGGTTCATTTATTGAAAAGACTTTCCTTTTCTATTCAATTACTCTGTTACTGTTATTGAATATTACTTAACCATTTAAGTGTGGGCTATATCTGAACTCTATTGTATTCTGTTCTATAAGCTTATCCTTACACCAGTAGAACACTTGATTGCTGTACATTTATTGTAAGTCAAAATCATGTAGTGTAAGTTATACAACATTGCTCTTTTTTAGTCAAGATTATTCTTTATTCAAGACTAGAGGCCCATGCACAAATTCGTGCACCAGTGGGGTCCCTTGGCCTGGCCTGCAGGATCAGGCTGAAACCAGCTCTCTGACATCTCCCAAGGGGTCCTGGATTGCGGATTGTGAAAGGGTGCAGACCAGGCCCAGGGACTCTACCAGTGCACAATCGGGGCCAGGGAGGGATGTGGGAGGTAGGCCAGCTGGGGAGGGACTATGGGAGGGCTCCAGGGCGTGTCTGGACCATCTCACTCAGTCCCGATTGGCTGGACCCCAGCAGCAGATGCTCCTACTGGTCAGAATGTCTGCCCCCTGGTGGTCAGTGCACATCATAGCGATTGGTTGACTGGTTGACTGTCTGTCCCCTGGTGGTCAGTGCATGTCATAGTGAGTGGTTGAGCAGCCTTAGCATATTATTAGCATATTACACTTTGATTGGTTGAACAGAAGACCAGAAGACCGAGCACTTAACATATTAGGCTTTTATCATATAGGATTGCTTTTTTTCATTTAATTTTGTTTTTCTTACTTAAAATCATTTGCATTTTATATAAATTTTAGCGTAAGTTTGTCGATTTCTTTAAAAATCTGCTGGGGTTTTGTTGGGATTGTGTCCATTAGAAGAGGATGGAAATAACCAATACTGAGTCTTTTAATCCATGAATTAGGTCTCTGCATTTTTTTTTCTTTCTTAATTGACCTCAATAATGTATTGTATGTTCTAGTATAAAGATCTTTCACATTTTTTTCATTAGTTTTTTTTGCTAGGTTTACATATGATGCTTTTGATACTATTGAATATGATATTACATTTCCCCCCAATTTTGTTGCTGGTATATCGAGTCATTTAAAAAACAAATTATTAACCTCGTGTCTTGAGACCTTGGTAAATTCACATATTTGTTCTAGTAGTGAGTTGGTAGATTTCCAAAAGTTTTCTATGTAGATACAGTCATATTTTAGTTCTTTATATTTTTTATTTTTCATTTTGCATATGACACTGGCCAGGACTCCCTGTATATTTTGAATAGAACTGATGTGAGAGTATATCTTAACTTATTATTGATTCTTAAGGGAAATCATTTAGTCTTTCATTATTCAATATGAACTGTAGATTTTCATAGCTAATTTAAATTTAAAAATAATTACTGATCAGTTTGAAATATTTTTAAAATCCCCTATGATTTTTATTAAAGTATAGTTGACATACTATATTATATTAATTTCAAGTGTACAACATAGTTATTAAACATTTATACAATATGATCACCATAAGAAGTCACCATACAAAGTTATAACAATATTATTGGATATATTCCCTGTGCTGTACTAGCATATTACATCTGCATGACTTATTTATTTTATAACTGGAAATTTGTATCTATTATCCTTCATGTTTTCCATGTATCCTCCTCTCCATGCTTACTCCTATAAGCATCAGTTTGTTTTCTGTATCCATGAGTCAGTTTCTGTGTTATTTATTTTTCCCCACATATATGTGAAATCATATGGCATTTACCTGTCTTTGTCTGACCTGTTTCACTTAGCATAATACCCTCCAGGTCTATCCATATCACAAATGGCAAGATTTTATTCTTTTTTTTATTGCTGAGTAATATTTCCTCGGGTATATATGTACACCAGATCTTCTTTATCCACTCATCTATTGATGGACATTTAGGTTGCTTCTATCTCTTGGCTATTGTAAGTAATGCTGCAATGAACATAGGAGTGCCTATGTCTTTTTGAATTAGTGTTTTCATTTTCTCTGGATATATACGTAGAAGTGGAATGGCTAGGCTGTGTGTGATAGTTCTACTTTTTATTTTTGAGGCACCTCCATACTATTTTTCATACTGGCTGCACTGATTTTCAATCCCGACAACAATGCACAAGGGTTCCCTTTTTGCACATCGATGCAAATACTTGTCATTTGTTAATAATAGCCATTCTGACAAGTGTGAGGTGATATCTCATTGTGGTTGTAATTTGCATTTCCCTGGTGACTAGTGATGCTGAGCATCTTTTCGTATGTCTGTTGGCCATCTGTATATCTTCTTCGGAGAAATGCCTATTGAAGTTCTCTGCCCATTTTTTAATTGGATTTTTTGTTTTTTTGATGTTGAGCTGTTTGAATTCTTTATATGTTTTGGATATTAACCCCTTATTGGATATAACATTTGCAAATATATTCTTCCATTCAATAGGTTGTTCTTTTGTTATGTTGATGGTTTCCTTCACTATAAAAAACACATAACATTTTAGTTTGATGTAATCCCATTAGTTTAGTTTTCCTTTCTTTGCCATTGCCCAGAGAGACATATTCAGAAAAATGCTGCTAAGACCAATGTCAAAGAGTTTATTGCTTATGTTTTTCTCTCTCCTAGGAGTTTCATGATTTTTAGGTCTTATATTTAAGTCTTTAACCCATTTTGAGTTTATTTTTGTATCTGGTATAAGAATGTTATCCAGATTCACTTTTTTTGCATGTATCTGTTCAATTTTCCCAACATCACTTATTAAAAATTCTGTCATTTTTAAAACTGTATACTTTTGCCTCCATTATGATAGACTAATTGACCATATGTGTGGATTTATTTTTGGTCTTTCTATTTTGTTCCATGATCTGCGTCTGTTTTTGTGCCACTACCACACTGTTTTGATTACTAAAGACTCCACCAAAAAACTATTAGAATGAATAAATGAATTCAGTAAAGTTGCAGAATAGAAAATTATTATACAGAAATCTGTTGCATTTCTATATACTGTTAAACGATCAGAAAGAGATATTAAGAAAATTCCATTTACAAGTACATCAAAAAGAATAAAATACCTAGAAATAAATTTAACCCAGGAAATGTATGACCTGTACTCTGAAAACTATAAGACATTGATTGAAGAAATTGAAGAAGACATAAATAAATGTAAGGCTATACCATTTTCATGAATTGGAAGGATTAATATTGTTAAAATGTCCAAAGTATCCAAAACAATCTAAAGATTCAGTGTAATCGCTAATACTAATGGCATTTTTTTACAAAACCAGAACAAATGATCCTAAAATTGAGATAGAACCACAAAATATCCTGACTAGCCAAAGCAATCTTAACAAAGAACAAAACTGGAGGTATATGCTCCCTGATTTCAAACTACACTTCAAAGCTTTAATAATATTTTTTTCTTTTTAATTCATGTATTATTTAGAAGTATATTGCTAAATTTTCAAGTATTCTGAGATAATCTTCATTTTCTTTTCTAATTTGATATAATTTAGGCCAAACAACATAACTGTGTGATCTGAATTCTTTGGAATTTGAAGCTTGTTTTTTACCCACCGTATGATCTATTTTGGTGACTATTTTATGTGCATTACAAAATAATGGATATTCTGCTGTTGTTAGGTAAAATGTTCTTTATGTCAACTAGGTGAAAAGTAGCAGTTTTTCAAATATTTTGTATCATTACTAATTTTTTTCTAACTCAATAATTACTGTAAACTGATGATATCTCACATTGTGACTTAAGTTTGTCTTTTTCTTTTTTAGCTTAAATTTTGTTTTGCTTCATGTATTCTGAAGCTTTATTATTAGATGTTTACACATTTAAGATTTTTTAGCTTTCTGATCTGTTGCCAATTTTATTACTATGAAATTTCCATCTAAAATTCTGATTATTGTCCTCTGTATGTAATGTGCCTTTTTTCCTCTGGTAGTTTTAAGAATTTTCTATTGTATTTCTATTTCCAGCTGGTTATGATGTGCCTAAATGTGATTTACTTTACATCTTGCTGGCGTTTGTTGAACATCTTTGCTCTGATTGTTTGTAATGTTTGTCAATTTGGAAAATCCTGACCATTATATTTTCAAGTATCTCTTCATTCACTTTCTCCTTTCCATCTCAAAAACGAATTACTTGTATGCTAAATCAAGCTTTCTTGTTATTTTCACATAGATTTCAGATGCTCTGTTCATTTTATCACTGGCTCCTCACTCCTCCTTTGGGTTTCATTTGGGCTAATTTATATTATTGACTTATCCATAAGTTACTGATCTTTTCCTTATATGTACACAGTTAAGTCCATTGCATGAATACTTTATTGATATATTTTTTTATTGTAAGCATTTCAGTTTGTATATTTTTAATCCTTACCTGAGGATATTTTTCCATTGATTTTTAGGGAGAGTGGAAGAGAGAGGGAAAGACAGAGAGAAACATTGGTGTGAGACAGTAGTCGGCAAACTCATTAGTCAACAGAGCCAAATATCAACAGTACAACGATTGAAATTTCTTTTGAGAGTCAAATTTTTTAAACTTAAACTTCTTCTAATGTCACTTCTTCAAAATTGACTCACCCAGGCCGTAGCATTTTGTGGAAAGGCCACACTCAAGGGGCCAAAGAGCCGCATGTGGCTCATGAGCCGCGGTTTGCCGACCACTGGTGTGAGAGAAACACATCAATTGGTTGCCTCCTGCATGAGCCCCAATCAGGGCCCGGACAGGGGAGGAGCCTGTAACCAAGGTATGTGCCTTTGGTCAGAATCGAACTCGGAACCCTTTGGTCCACACACTCTATCCACTGAGCCAAACCAGCTAGGACTCAGTTTGTATATTTTAAAAAATAATAATGTTTTTATTGATTTTTTTTTTTTTTTTTTTTTTTTTTAGAGAGAGAGAAAGGGAAAGGGAGGGGAAGAGAGAGAGAAAGAGATGTGAGAAACATCACTTGATTGTCTTCCCCAAGCACCCTGACCAGGAATGGAAACCACAACCTAGGTATGTGCCCTGACCAGGAATTGAACCACAACCTTTTGGTGCATGGGATAACGCCAAACCAACTGAGCCACTCCAGGCAGGACAGTTTGTATCTTTTTTATAGTTTTCAGTGTTCTAATTTTTCCCATATTTTTGTACATTGTTGTTTATCCTGTTTATTAGATATTATAACAAATTTATTATTGCTGTTTTATAATCCCTGTTTGACATATCTGATATTTAGACCATCTCTGGATCGGCTTATACAGAGTGTTTTTCTCCTGATCAGAAATCAAAAGACCCTTGGGAGATTTCTTTCAGCTTTTCAGTATGGTTTACAGCTTTTTATTTCTGAGTTCTATTTTTTCTGTCCTTCCTTGGCTTCCTGCTAGTCGAGAACTCTCTCTCTCTCTCTCTCTCTCTCTCTCTCTCACTCACTGTAGTGAAGGACTAGGGTGCCTGAAGGGACTCCCCTAAACTCTGCTGTGCCTCTCCCAGCCTTCAGCAGGCCAAGGATTTGTATTTGACATGTACCCTGGGTGTCTGAACAGGGGAGGGTCTCTCTAGTCTAGGCTGTTTCAACTGCTCTCATCTTTCTTTGTGTTACTTGATTCCTCCATGTACTCACTTAAAACTCATGGGGAAGAATTGCTGTGTGGGGCATACTTGTTCTGTGGCTGGGCCCCCCAAGATGCTAATCTGTCTCACCAGCTTTGACTGGTTTCTTCCATGCAGTGGCAAATTCCTCTTCTCGAGGAGGATTCCCTTTCTGCGAGGGACAAAACTAGCTCTGAATCTGTTCCTCCTTAGAAAGGATTAATAACTGTTGAAATTTGGTTAATTTAGATTTCTTTAAATCCTGTCTTTTCTTCTGGATTTAAAAGTACTGTAGTTTTATAATTTATCTGGCATGTTCTAATTGTTGGGAGTGAAAGTCTTGCAACTTTCCACATTCTAATCAGAAGTGAAGTCCGTGGACTAACTTAAAAGATATATTAAAGTCATATAACTGAGCGTTTATAAATCAAATAAAATATATCTTAAGGTTTATAATTACAGCCCATTTTTTAAAAATTAAACTTTATCACTCAGTTTTATCATATTAATATTTTACCACATATCCTTTGAATGTTTTTAAAATTCAAATCCATATTTAAAGAAGAATGTTTGCTACTATTGAGATAATAAAAAGAATGTGATAAGGCATTACAGGATATGCTAAAAGGAATTCTAGTAAATATTTTGGGCAAAGCCCAAAGTTTTAGAAAAGTTTATAATTTTTCAAGATAATTATGAATTAAAAGATTTATCATGGTCTTCCTCAGCTCCTATTCATTGTGTGGCTATTTTAGACACACAAATTAATTTTAAGGACAGTAAAAATTAACTGTGCTCTGACTGGGTATTGCAATTTTAAAATTAAACTTACAATGGCTAGGTATTTGTCTTTATTTTTAAAATATATTTAACTTTTCTTTTTTCTTTTTTTATTAGGAATCTGAAAACCAAAATATTAGAACAAAAACAGAAACATGGCTCACCATATTACATTTCTTTGGATAGTTTTGGTCCTGCTTCTTGGGAATTCTGTATTAGCTGAAGATGGAGAAATAAGATCAAGTAAGAACAACCAGCATTGCTCCTTTTTGTTGTCAATAAGTTGTAGAAATCAAATAAGAGGAGCTCAAGCAATGGTTTTAAGGATCTTATTCCTAGTGTCTTTGATGCTGTAATTTCCTAAAATGAATGAATTGCTATGTTACACATTAACTGAGAGGAAAAGCTTCTAACAGAGGTAATTCTGAGAAAATTCTATGGTAATTGTTTATTCTGTTAACCCGTCAGACTTCGGAGTAATCAGTCTGGTGTTGAGTTCAGCCATTCATGAGCTTCTTGATATGAATATAAAAAAAATACGTACATATAAGCACGGTTATCAGGACCATCCTATGAGGTTAAATCATAGAGATAATGAGTTAATTCATGTAAGTGAGATAATGCATGTAAATGGATTAGCACAGTGACATCTCAGTAAATGGTGACTATTCTGATGGCCTATAGGAAAGCTTTCATTAGAGAAGGAGAGCTCTATTAATGTAGTTCTACTACCCAGGCCACCAGTGCAGATACCACACTTCTTTTTAAGGGTTTGCTTATTTTCATATCTTAAAACTTCTAAACATAAAGGCCCTACTATAAATTAATTCCAGTTTTTGAACAGTTAAATCAGGTGGTTTGACAACTTCACTTATCTTGGCTTAAAATTTATTAAAATAACTAGAGGCCTGGTGCACGAAATTGGTGCATGGGTCTGGTCCCTAGGCCTGGCCAGCGATCAGGGCTGATCCAGGCCTTCAGGCTGCCGGCTGAGGCCTCCCTTCCGGCTGCCAGCTGCCAGCTGCTGGCTGGGGCCAACCTTTGTTCCGCGCCGCCCCCTGGTGGTCAGTCATGTCATAGCGAGTGATCAAACTCCTGAGGGGACAATTTGCATATTAGGCTTTTATATATAGAGAGAGATAGATGTTTGCATAACAATTTTATAGTTTAATCCACTGAAGTACTCTATTTCGGTAGATATTCTTTTCTCTCTCTCTCTCTCTCTCTATTTTTTTTTTTTTTGATCGGGGAAAAGAGATTCACAAAATTTAAGAGGCTTACCTAGTATCACATAGCTTGCTAGAGCTGTAACTAGTACCTAAACTATGCTTTTTATCTTCAGTCCATTCCTTTTCTATGACATCTGTGATACATCTCCCTAAGGAGAAGGTGTCTTGGAGTGCTATTTTGTCTGGTGTTTATAAATGGTGATATTTTCTTTCTGTACCCATGGTCTTAGCTAACCTTACAGTTATGAAATATATACTTTATGGCTCTGGAAAGGGGTAGGAATTGCCAAGAATAACCCTGTAAGCGTTTATAACCACAGAATCAAGAGGCACACAAACACTGGCAGGTCCAGACAGTAATGAATCTCATAGTATTTAGGAAGGGCAACATTGAAGAGCTCTGCAAACACAACTTCCTGTCCTTCAAAACCTCAATAAAAGCATAACCTGAGACCAGGGTTCAAAAATAACAGAAGAGCTATTTCCCTTGGTTAGAAAAGTTGTCTCTGGACCAAGTTCCACTCCACTGTCCCTGCCCTGAACTCTGGCAGCAGTCACCATGGCAGAGGTTGTTGGATGGTGTGCCTTGTGCCCTTCTGCACTGCACCACCACCTTAGGAGTAACATCATAATCACACTTGTGTTTTTGAGACAAATCCATATTTTGGCAGATGTTTTTATTTTTAGTAACATCTTGACTCTTACACATGTTCACCTGATCACAGTGTTTATTTAGCTGGTTACTCTGATGGGTACATTGAGGTAACTGTTAAATTAATTAAGGACTCTTCATGTGAGCCTTGTCATCATCATCCCAGATATGATATGTAAGTAGGCAAATATAAGGAAAAGAAAAGAAAGAAGGGAGTGAAGAAGTGGAAGAGAGGAAGAGAGAGATTGACTGATAATTTACTCCTAAAGAGATAAAAAATACTAATACTAATTGTCACTAAACAATTCTTAGCCAACACCATTCTTTGCAATTTACATCTTATTTTAAAAGTATACAGAAAATAAATCATCCTTATTATAACTTTAAATTGGGCCTCTGATCACAACTTAAGAGAGACCGTTAATATGAATAAAAGCACAAGACTTTAAATTTGTTATCATATTACCTCGGCTCATCCCATATTCTTCCAACTCATCAAATCCAGGGACATGGGATCCTTATCAGATGGGCCCTGAGCAGCAGTATTTTTGCTGCTTTGAATTTAAAAGTTAGAGAAGGAGAAGGCAAATATAGCAGTTCCATCCTACGTTCTGTTGGCCATTTCAAACTATTGGAGTTATCCCAACAAACCTTGTCTATTGGCTGTGTCTGCCTCTCATCTCTGGACCTTCACTCTTGCTGTTCCCTTTGATTAGAATGTCCTCCTCTTCACCTGGCCAAAACTTTCCTTTCAGATCTCAGGTTGCCTGCCGGCTTTCCCATACAACCTTCCTGAACTTTCCACAGTTAGGTTACTACCCCTTCCTAAAAGTTTTCATAACACTTTGTACTTTCCCTAACCAACCAGTTATCTGTCTTACTAGACCATGAGCTTTTTTTGAGATTTCTTATGTATCTTTGAAGGCAGTACCTTGCATGAGATCAGACACGAGTAGGTGTTCAATATACATACACCAAATGAATGAGACAGGGTTAGAGGAATGTTGTGTGCTTTGGAAAAGAGAGTGAAGTTTTTTTTTTTTCTACAAGTGCTTAGAACTTGTCAAAATATGACTTCCACCAGAGTTAGTCTTTTTCTCTAGTAGAACTATAAGAGGTGCTAATCATATTGTTTCCTGATTTCTGGAAACAAGAATCTTTATGGAGAAAGAGCTTTATAACTTTGAATATAGAGTCACTTGGCACAAGCCAATGTTTGGCTACATTAATTGCTGAAGATGAGAGATTCTACCTTTAAAAACTCATTTTGCATGTAGTGCAAGAGTGATGGCTTTGGTGATCTTGGTTCATTTAACTTTTATGAACTATATTAAAGAATACGGATCTTTTAGTGGCTGCTGAGTCCTGAAGTTGGCAGAAAGTTGTTTTTTTTTTTAAAATTTCTTTCTCCCTATTAATTGGTTTATATATATATATTGCTAAATATTTCAGGTAGTATTAAATAGAACATATTTCATTGATAACTTAAAACAATGTTGGTGTGTAGCTGAAAACCAGGCATTTATTTATTTTCATTTATTCAATGGGGAAATAGAATAAAATGCTGCTTAATGGCAGGTAGTACTTGTACTACAAAGAAATATCTAGATATCATGTTCATATACAATATGCATATTTTATTCCTTATTTTAAAGCTGAATCATTATTTCTAAAAAGAAAATATCAATCAAAGCAATAGCCTTCATTTACAAAGATTTTTCATGAGCTAAGCAGTGTATTTTAATCTTCACAAAGCTGCTATAAATAATTACTATGATCTTTAAAAAAAATCAGCTTTATTGGGGTATAATTGACATGTAACTTGTAAAATATTTAAAATATTCATTGTAGTGACTAGACATACACATAAATTGGAAAAGAATTCAGTCCATCCAGTTAATTAAAAAATCATGCTTTTAAAACTTTCCACTGTTTGCTTTTTATATAACAAATGCTCACTGATGATTTTTTTTTTTACACTTAGGTTGTCGTACTGCTCCAACAGATTTAGTTTTCATCTTAGATGGTTCTTATAGTGTTGGCCCAGAAAACTTTGAAATAGTGAAAAAGTGGCTTGTCAACATCACAAAAAGCTTTGACATAGGACCCAAGTTTATTCAGGTGGGAGTGGTCCAGTATAGTGACTATCCCGTACTGGAGATTCCTCTTGGAAGACATGATTCGGGAGAGAATTTGGTGGCAGCAATGGAATCCATACATTACTTAGGAGGAAACACAAGGACTGGGAAGGCCATCCAGTTTGCACTTGATTACCTTTTTGCCAAGTCCTCACGATTTCTGACTAAGATCGCAGTAGTACTTACAGATGGTAAATCCCAAGACGAAGTCAAAGAAGCAGCAGAAGCAGCAAGAGACAGTAAAATAACATTATTTGCTATCGGCGTTGGCTCAGAAACAGAAGATGCAGAACTTAGAGCTATTGCCAACAAGCCTTCATCAACGTATGTGTTTTATGTCGAAGACTATATTGTGATATCCAAAATAAGGGAGGTGATGAAGCAGAAACTTTGTGAAGGTAAGCCTTAATATAATTTGGAAACAATTAATAATTGCACTTTTTTACATTTTGGCATAGCTCGTTTATTTACACTCGTATAGTTATTTTTTTTAATTTAATTTTTTTCTTTATTGATTAAAGTATTGCAAATGTCCTTATTCCCCCATTGTACCCCCACCCCCCTAGTCCTGCCCTCACCCTTACCCCCTGTTGTTTACGTCCATTGCTTATGCTTATATGCATGCATACAAGTCCTTTGGTTGATCTCTCCCCCTTACTGGCACCCTCCCCTACCTTCCCTCTGAGGTTTGAGCATCTGATCGATGCTTCTCTGTCTCTAGATCTGTTTTTGTTCATCAATTTATGTTGTTCATTATAATACACAAGTGAGTGAGAGCATGTAATATTTATCTTTCTCTGAATGGCTTATTTCACTTAGCATAATGCTCTCCAGCTCCATCCATGCTGTTGCAAATGGTAGGAATTCCTTCCTTTTTATGGCAGCATAGTATTTCATTGTGTAGATGTACCAAAGTTTTTTAATCCACTCATCTACTGATGGGCACTTAGGCTGATTCCAAATCTTAGCTATTGTAAACTGTGCCGCTATGAACATAGGGGTGCATATATCCTTTCTGATTTGTGTTTCTAGTTTATTGGGGTATATACCTAGAAGTGGGATCACTGGGTCAAATGGGAGTTCCATTTTTAGTTTTTTGAGGAAACTCCATACTGTTCTCCACAGTGGCTGCACCAGTCTGCATTCGCACCAGCAGTGCACTAGGGTTCCTTTTTCTTCGCATCCTCCTCAGCACTTGTCATTTGTTGATTTGTTGATGATAGCCATTCTGACAGGTGTGAGATGGTACTTCATTGTCATTTTGATTTGCATCTCTCAGATGATTAGTGACTTTGAGCATGTTTTCATATGTCTCTTGGCCTTCCTTATGTATCCTTTCAAAAAGTATCTATTTAGGTCCATTGCCCATTTTTTGATTGTGTTGTTTGTCTTCCTTTTGTTAAGTTATATGAGTTCCCTGTAAATGTTGGAGATTAAACCCTTATCAGAGAGGAGGCCAGGCACCAGCGGTGTGGGTGCCACCTTCCCTAGTCACTCCGCAAGGCGAGGGCCAGGCCTGCTGCTGCTACTGGCAGGTGAAGGTCGTGGGCCTGGGATCCCGGGGCTAGGCGCTGGCTGACGTGGATTCCCTTCCGCAGCACTCCCGTGATTCTCGTGATTCTCGAGGCCCACAGTGGCGAAGGAACCAGGAACGGGCGGGGCGCCCGGGACATGGAGGAGGATGAGGCTGAGGCCGAGATCATCTGCAAGCCAAGTTGAGCATCCTGAAAGATGAGCCAGAAGAGGCTGAGCTAATTTTGCATGAAGCACTTCGTGTTGCCATTCGGAGTGATAACAAGAAGGGCATCATTTACACTTATGATTTGATGGCCAACTTAGCATTTATACGGGGTCAGCTTGAAAATGCAGAAAAACTTTTTAAAGCAACAATGAGTTACCTGCTTGGAAGAGGCATGCAACAGGAAGACAATGCAATAATTGAAATCTCTCTAAAGTTGGCCAGTAGCTATGCTGCTCAGAATTGACAGGAATTTGCTCTTGCTGGCTATGAATTCTGCATTTCAACTCCAGAGGAAATAATTGAAAGAGAAAAGGAATTAGCAGAAGACATTTTATCAGTGGAAGAGAAAGCCAACACCCACCTCCTCGGCATGTGCTTAGATGCTTATATGGACTACTTTCTGTTCTCCAAGCATCCATCACAGGCACAAAGGATGTATGAAAAAGCTTTGCATATTTCTGAAGAAATACTAGGAGAAAGACACCCACAGAAAAAACTGCCTGTTTGTCTTCCTTGTAGAGAGCATTGTGCTAATGAGTGACCTGGCTACCACCCTGGATGCACAAGGACACTTGGATGAGGCTTGTGCTTAGTGCAGAGGGCGTCCGATCTGGCAAGACAAGTAGGACGTCCTGAGCTGCACATGGCGCTCAGTGTTCTGATGCACAGAGAACGATATGCACAAGCCAAAGAAACCTACCAGGAAGCACGGAAGCAGGCAGAGCTGAAAAGGGATGAGGTTTCAGTGCAGCCCTCAGGAAAGAATTGGCCGAGTTGTCCAGAAAAAGTAGACCTTTGACTTAATTTAATCAAGCTCTGAATAACTTTTTGTTGTAGAGAATTTTCCAGAACCAGTGGCACCCAAATCAATGGCTTAAATGAGCGATTTTCAACCTGTGCGTTGTAAGAATTTTTGAAACATACAGTACCTGACTAGTCAGGGGCACTGAACTCTTTTCCCTTTGGTTCTCAAATAAAAAAATTACAACAGCCAACACAAAAAAATAAATAAATGCTTATCGGAGATATCGTTGGCAAATGTGTTCTCCCACACAGTGGGCTTTCTTGTTGTTTTGTTGATGGTTTCTTTTGCTGTGCAAAAGCTTTTTATTTTGATGTAGTCCCATTTGTTTATTTTCTCTTTAGTTTCCATTGCTCTAGGAGCTGTGTCGGTGAAGATATTGCTTCAGCATATATCTGAGATTTTGCTGCCTGTGGATTCCTCTAATATTTTTATGGTTTCCCGTTTTACGTTTAAGTCCTTTGTCCATTTTGAGTTTATTTTTGTGTATGGTGTAAATTGGTGTTACAGTTTCATTTTTTGCATGTGTCTAACTAAGTTTCCCAGCACTATCTATTGAAGAGACTGTCTTGACTCCATTGTATGTTCTTGCTCCCTTTGTCAAATATTAATTGAGCATAGTGGTTTGAGTCAATTTCTGGGTTCTCCATTCTATTCCATTGGTCTATATGTCTGTTCTTGTGCCAGTACCAGGCTGTTTTGAGAACAGTGGTTTTGTAATACAGCTTGATATCTGGCATTGAGATCCCTCCTATTTTGTTCTTCTTTCTCAGGATCGCTGCAGTTATTCGGGGTCTTTTTTTATTCCAGATGAATTTTTGGAGAGTTCTTTCTATTTCTGTGAAATATGCTGTTGGTATTTTAATGGGGAGTGCATTGAATCTATACATTGCTTTGGGTAGTATGGACATTTTAATGATGTTGATTCTACCAATCCATGAACATGGTATGTTCTTCCATCTGTTTACATCTTCCTCTGTCTCTTTTTTCAATGTCCTGTAGTTTTTTTGAGTAGATGTTTTTTACCTCCTTAGTTAAGTTTATTCCTAGGTATTTTAATTTTTGTGTGCAATGGTAAATGGGATTGTTTTTTTAAATCTGTAAGTTCACTATTGGTGTATAGAAATGCTATAGATTTCTTGACATTAATTTTGTATCCTGCTACATTGCTGAATTCATTTATTAAGTCTAATAATTTTTTGATGGAGTCTTTAGGATTTTCTATGTATAGTATCATATCATCTGCAAATAAGGACAGTTTTACTTCTTCTTTTCCAATTTGGATGCCTTTTATTTCTTCTTCTTGTCTGATCGCTTTGGCTAGCATTTCCAGTACTATGATGAACAGGAGTGGTGAGAGTGGGCATCCCTGTCTTGTTCCTGTTCTTAAGGCAAATGGTTTTAGTGTTTGCCCATTGAGTATGATGTTGGCTGTAGGTTTGTCATATAAGGCTTTCATTATATTGAGGTATGATCCTTCTATTCCCACTTTGCTGAGCATTTTTATCAGAAAAGGGTGTTGGATTTTGTCAAATGGCTTTTCTCCATTAATTGATATGATTATGTGATTTTTGTCTCAATTTGTTTATGTGATGTATCACGTTCATTACTTTGTGGATATTGTACCAGTCTTGCATCCCTGGAATAAATCCCACTTGGTCATGGTGTATGATCTTTCTTATGTAATGCTGGATCGGTTTGCTAGACTTTTGTTGAGGATTTTAGCACCTATGTTCATCAGGGATATTGGCCTGTAATTCTCTTTCTTTGTGGTGTCTTTATCTGGTTTTGGGATTAGGGTAATGCTGGCTTCATAGAAAGAGCTTGGAACTGTGCCTTCCTCTTGAATTTTTTGGAATATTCTGAGAAGGATTGGCTTTAGTTCTTTGAATGTTTGGTAAAACTCCCCTGTGAAGCCATCTGGTCCAGGGCTTTTGTTTGCTGGAAGCTTTTGATTACTGTTTCAATTTCATCAGTAGTTATCAGCCTATTCAGGTTTTTTGAATCTTCCTGATTGAGTTTTGGAAGCTTGTATTTTTCTAGGAATGTGTCCATTTTGTCAAGGTTGTCTAATTTGTTGGAGTTGTTCGTAGTATTTTTTTACAATCCTTTGTATATCATTGGGGTCAGTTGTTACGTCACCTCTTTCATCTGATTTTATTTATTTGGGTCCTCTCTTTGTTTCTTGGTGAGCCTGGCTAGAGGTTGATCAATCTTGTTTATCCTTTCAAAGAATCAGCTCTTCGTTTCATTGATCTTTTGCATTTTTTTTTTTTGTCTCTATGTCATTTATTTCTGCTCTGATCTTTATTATTTCCTTCCTTCTGGATGCTGTGGGCTTTTCTTGTTGCTATCTTTCTAATTATTTAAGTTGCAAGGTTAGATAATTTATTACCAGTTTTTCTTGTTTTTTTGAGGTAGGCCTGTAGAGCTATGAACTTCCCGCACAGGGCTGCGTTCATTGTGTTCCATAGATTTTGGATTGTTGTGTTTTCATTGTCATTTGTTTCCAGGATGCTTTTTATTTCTTCTTTGATCTCGTTGGTAACCCAATCATTGTTTAATAGCATGCTATTTAGCCTCCAAGTGTTTTTTTCCATTGTTTTTATTGTAGTTGATTTCTAGTTTTATGCCATTGTGATCTGAGAAAATGCTTGTTATGATTTCTATCCTCTTGAATTTAAAGAGACTTTGCCTGTGTCCTAATATGTGGTCTATCTTTGAAAATGTTCCATGTGCACTGGAGAAAAATGTATATTCTGTAGCTTTGAGTGAAATATTCTGAAAATGTCAATTAAGTCCATCTGATCTAGTGAGTCATTTAGGATTACTGTTTCTTTGTTAATTTTTGGTTTAGAGGATTTATCCAGTGGTGTCAGTGTTGTATTAACATCTCCTACTATGACTGTATTGCTATCGATCTCTCCCTTGATATCTTTCAGAAGTTGTTTTATGTATTTGGGTGCTTCTGTATTGGGTGCATATATGTTTACCAGAGTTATACCTTCTTGTTGAATTGCTCCATTTAGTATTATGTAGTTGCCTTCCTTATCTCTTGTTATGGCCTTTACTTTGAGGTCTATTTTATCAGATATAAATATTGCAACCCCAGCTTTTTTCTCCATTTGCCTGAAAAATTTTTTTCCATCCCTTCACTCTCAGTCTGTGTGAATCTTTTGTTCTGAGGTGGGTCTCTTGCAGACAGCAAATATATGGGTTATGTTTTTTTAACCATTCAGCTACCCTATGTCTTTTGATTGGAGCATTTCATCTATTTACGTTTAATATTATTATTGATAAGTACTTATTTGTTGTCATTTTTATTCTTAATGTTTGTGTTTCTTCTTGCCTTTCTGTTTTTTTCTTTTTACAACAGTCCCTTTAGCATTTCTTGCATTGCTTACTTGGTGGTAATAAATTCTCTTAGCCCTTTTTTGTCTGTGAAGCTCCTGATTCCACCTTCAATTTTGAATGATAGCCTTACCGGGTATAGTATTCTTGGATTCAGTTCCTTGCTTTGTATCACTTTGTATATTTCATTCCATTCCCTTCTGGCCTGGTGTGTTTCTGTTGAGAAATCAGTTGATATTCTAATAGGAGATCCCTTGTAGGTAACTTTCTGTCTCTCTGGCAGCCTTTAAAATTGTTACTTTGTTGTTGGTGTTTGCCGATTTAATTATGATGTATCTTGGTGTTGGTCTTTTGGGGTTCATCTTGTTTGGGACTCTATGTGCTTCTTGGACTTGCGTAGTTTTTTTCTTGCCAATATCAGGGAAGTTTTCTGTCAGTATTTCTTCAAGCAGGTTTTCTATTCCTTGCTTCTCTTCCTCTCCTTCTGGCAGGTATCCCAGAAGAGGGAATTCAGAGTTCCTACAGCCCTATTATGCAAATGTTGTTTCATTTTGTGTTGTCCCAAAGCTCCCTTAGGCTCTCCTCTTGCTTTTTAAATTTTCTTTCCAGTTGCTGCTGTGTTTGTGTGTTTTTTCCTACCTTGTCTTCTAATTTGCTGATGCAGTCTTCATCCTCTTCTAGTCTACTCTTTAAGCCTTCCATTGTGTTTTTTACTGCACCTGTGTCGTTCTTCATTTCCTCTTGGTTCCTTTTCATGTGACATTCTCATTCAGCTCCTTATAATTCTCGTTGAGTTGTGTGTATTTATCATTGAGTTGTGTGTATTTGTCACCCAGCTAGCACTTCGAATACTGTGTTGAATAGAAGTGGCAAGAGTGAGCATTCTTATCTTGTTCCTGATCTTAGAGAAAGAACTTTCAGTTTCTCACCATTGAATATGTTTGCTAGCTGTGGCTTTTCATATATGGCCTTTATTATGTTGAGGTAAATTATTTTTATACTTATTTTGGTGAGTGTTTTTATCATGAAAGGACGTTGAATTTTGAGAAGTGCATTTTCTGCATCTATTAAGACAATTATTTAACTTTTATGCTTTATTCTGTTAATGTGGTATATCATATTAATTGATTTCATAGGTTGAATTATATTTGCATTCCAGGAATAAATTCCATTTGGTCACTTTGTGGCATACTTTTTGATATGCTGTTGAATTCAATTTGCTAATATTATGTGGAGGATTTTTGTATCTATATTCAGGAATGTTGGCCTGTAGTTTTCTTTTTTTGTAGTGTCTTTTTTTTTTTTTTTTTTGGTTTTGGTACTTGGGTGATGATGGCCTCATAAAAAGTGTTTGGAAATATTCCCTCCTTTTCAGTTTTTTGGAAGTGTTTGAGAAGGATTGGCATAATTCTTCTTTAAATATTTAGTAGAATTCACCAGTGAAGACATCTGGTCCTGGGTTTTTTCTTTGCTGGGAGGTTTTTTATTACTGATTCAGTCTCCTTACTATTTCCAGGTCTGTGAAAGTTTTTGATTTTTTAATGATTCAGTCTTGCTAAGTTATATATTTTAGGAATTCATCTATTTCTTTTAGATTATCAAATTTGTTAGTGTAATCATTGCAGTTTCTTATGATCCTTTGCATTTTTGTGGTATCAGTTGTAATATCTCCTCTTTCATTCCTAAATTTTTTATTTGAATCTTCTTTTTTCCTCCTTAATCTAGCTAAAGTTTTGTCAGTTGATCTTTTCAAATAACCAACGCTTTGTTGAGTTTTTCTGTTGTTTTACTATTCTCTATTTTATTTATTTCCACTCTAATCTTAATTGTTTTCTTCCTTGTGCTAATTTTGGGCTTTGTTCTTTTTCTAGTTTCTTGATGTGAAAAGTTGGGTTGTTTACTTGAGATATTTATTTTTCAATGTAGATTTTTATTGTTATAAATTTCCTTCTTAGTACTGCTTTTGCTGCATACCATAAGTTTTGCTATGTTTTAGTTTTACCTAAGATACTTTCTAATTTCTCTTTTAATTTTTTTGACTTGGTAATTATTCAAATAAGTGTTGTTAGTTTCCACATATTTTTGAATTTTCCTCCTAACATTAATTTCTAGTTTCATTCTATTGTGGTTGGAAAATATGCGTGGTATCATTTCAATCTTCTTAAATATGTTGAGACTTGTATTTTGACCTAATGTGTTTTTTCTTGAAGAAAGTTTTGTTTGTGCTTAAGAATGTGTACTTGCTGTTGTGTGGTGGGATGTTCTGCATATGTCTGTTAGATTCATTTGATCTGTAGTGTTTTTAAAATCCTCTGTTTACTTTTTGATCTTCTGTCTGGATGTTCTATTTATTATCGAAAGTGAAGCAGTTAAATCCCTTACTATTATTATGTCATTGTATATTTCCCTCCTCAGTTCTGTCAGGAGTATATATATCTTTAGAGTTATTATATCTTTTACTTCTTGCTCATGAATTGACCTTCTTATCATTATATAATGTCCTTCTTTGTCTCTTTTGACAGTTTTGTCTCAAAGCCTGTTTTATCTGATGTAAGTATCAACACCTTTGCTCTCTTTTTGTTACTTTTTGCATGGAGTATTTTTTCCCATCCTTTTACTTTTTACCTGTGTGTGTCCTTAATTATAAAGTACATGTCTTATAGACAGTATATAGTTGAATTTTGGTGTTTTTAAAAACCCATTTAGCCAGTCTGTGTCTTTTTATTCATGAGTTTAATTTATTTACATCTGAACTAATTACTGATAGGGAAAGATTTCATATTGCTCTTTTGTTGTTTGCTGTCTTATAGCCTTTTTGCTATTCTTTTCTCTCTTGTGATCTTCCTTTATGTTTCATTGATTATTTTTGTAGTGACATGCTTTGATTTGTTTTTCACTTTCATTTGTATAGGGTTTTTTCTTTGTGGTTCCCATGGTGGTTACATTAAACATTATACTGTTATAAATCTATTTTAAGCTGATAATATCTTAACTTCAATCACATACAAATACTCTACATTGTTGCATCTCCCTGTCCCTCTCACACTTTGTTATTGATGTCACAAACTACATCATCTTATATGTGTATCCATTAACATTTTTACAGTTATAGTTATTGTTTATACTTTTACCTTTTAACTTTTATATCAGAATTAAAAGTTACTTACATACCACCTTTATAGCATTTCAATATTCTGGATCTATATGTTTACTTTTACCAGCACTTTTAATACTTTTCAGTACTTTTGTATTGCTATTTAATGTTCTTTCAGTTCAACTTGGAGGACTTCCTCAGCATTTCTTGTAAGACAGGTCTAGTGGTGATAAACTTCATTAGCTTTTTTAAATCTGGGAAAGTGTTTATTTCTTATTCATTTTTTGAAGGACACTTTTGCTAGCTATACTATTTTGGTTGGTAGTTTATTTTTTTCATTTCAGCACTTTGAATTTATCATCCCATTCCCTTGTGGCCTGCAAGGGTTCTATGGAAAAATCCACTGTTAGCCTTATTAGGATATATCCTTGTCATAAGGAGTTGCTTTCTCTTCATGCTTTCAAAATTCTCTCTTTGTCTCTGGATGTCCATTTTTTTCCCTCAGACTTGAGAAATTTTTGGCTATTATTTTTAAAATAAGCTTTGTGTCTTTCTTCTCTGTAACTCCCATCCTGTGTATATTTGTCTAGCTGATGGTGTCCCATAGAGTCTTTTAGGGTTTTCTACATTTTTCTCATTCTTTAAAAATGTTGTTCCTCTGCCTGGATAATTTCAATTGACCTGTCTTCAAGATTGCTGGTTCTTTTTTCTCTTTGATAAGTCTGATTTCAAACCCCTGTAGTCAATTTTTCCATTTGGTTATTGTGTTCTTCAGGTCCAACATTTCTTCTGGTTCCTCTTTATATTTTCTGCCTCTTTGATGATATTTTTATTTTGCTCACACATTATTTTCTTAAATTTATAAAGCATTTTTATGATGGCTATTGTGAATTCTTTGTCAGTAATAGACCTCCCTTCATTTAAGATTGGTATCTGGAGAGTTATTTTGTTCTTTCGATTGGGTAATGTTTCCCTTTTTCTTTGTCTATCTCATAGTCTTGTTTTGGGATCCACACATTTGAAAAAAGATTCACCTCTCCCAACCTTTACCAATTGGCTTTGTACAGGGGAGTCTGACACCAATCTGTCTGGCTAGAGATTCTGTGGGCCTCTGAAACCTTTTTAAGGAGGTTGGGGGGATGATATTTCTCTGGTCCTGTGTGAGTAATTTCTTAATTAGGGAGGCTTGCTGGTTTCTTTTCCAGGCGCTCATAGTCTCTCACTCCCTTTGGTGTCTGTCTGCCACACTTCAAGTTCTCTAGTTCTTTAGCCACAACTTCCCCACTTTTCCTTGTTCTCAGTGACCACCAGGCAGCCACATATGCTGGTTTCCTGTCAACATTCTTAGGCAAGACAAATATCATCTTGTCAGGCAGCTCTTTGAAAAGCTAGAATACTAGAGTCATGTTCCACTCATTTCTCTTCTTGTGAGAGAGAAGCCTCAAGTAGTGTGTCTTCTGTTCATGCTGAGCCATGCAGCCACAGCAGTCCACCCCTCACTCTTCTTTGTTCTCAGTAGCCCACAGGCATCCAGATGATTCTGATTCCTTTATGCTTCAAGTGAGGTGAGACAGATACCAGTTTCTTGGGCAGCCTTCTGAGAAGCTGGAATATTGGAAGCAAACTCTTCTCCCTTCACCTCCCCGCTGAGGAAAATGTCACAAGCTAGGGCATTCTCTCTTGGCACCTATTTGTGTAGGCACTTATCTGTGGCGTAAACTGAAATTATAACTGTGTAGTCAACCATTTGTGAACTTAAGTCTTCCCTGTGTCCTTTTTGCCCTTGCTCCTGAATGTACTATTTGTTTACCTAGATTATTCTCTCTACCTATTGTTGGTGTTATAGCAAGTTCCCAACTGAGTTTCTCTTAGCACTTGATTTTCCTGGTACTTAAAATTATAACTTTCAAGTTCCAGTTTTTATTTTTATTTTCCATTCCCCTCTCTGAATGTGGTTGCATACTTACACATATATTTCTTTTTCCTACACAATGAGAATGTTAATTATTTGCCTGTTTTCTTTTCCCTTAAATTTATGCAAAAATTATTGGTTGGTAATCAAAATAGCAGTTTTATTTTCAGTTCCCATGTGTAAGGGAACTTGATATGATATGCCTTTCACTTCTCTGGGAAACTAGTGTCTCAAATGATGTGGAAATTTTTATATGGTTGAAATGCTACTAAACTATTATACTGTAGAAATGTTGTAATATTTTCAGATTCTTCCAAGGCCCTCATATAACATACACATTGAGCATGACTGCTTATATTTTATAGTGCAGCTAACAGAACAAAACATACCTTAAAGTAATCACTCTCTTACATACTGATTTTAGAGAGGAAGGGAGAAGGAGAAGGATATAGAAACATCAATGATGAGAGAGAATCATTGATAGGCTGCCTCCTGCACTCCCCACACTGGGGATCGAGCCCGCAACCGGGGCATGTGCCCTGACTGGGAATCCAACCATGACTTCCTGGTTCATAGGTCGACGTTCAACCACTGAGCCACACCGACTGGGCTGTAAGGGTACCTTCTGGTTCTCCTTGTAGGTGAGAAAATTGGGAAGAAGGTTATTCCTCCAAAAAATTATTTTAATACATTTTCCCTGAAGAGATATGCCTAGGTGAACATGAGAACATAGCTATATTGTGGCTGTTAATTTATATCCCTGATTTCACAAACTGTCACACTGCATTCTACACATTTTGGGGAATTAGATTACAATGCAAAGAATTTTATTATTGAAAATGATGGGTGCAATGTGTGCTTTATCCCTGTGCTCACATGCAATTATGGAGTTACAAAGCACTTTTGCATACATCACCACATTTGATCCTCAGACAATATGTAATCATCACCTGTGGAGGTGATTACATATTCTCACTTCACAGATTAGAATCCAAGGTTCATGAGAGTTTATGAGAGAGGCTAAGGTCAAAATCTAAAGTTCTTGTATTAAGTTTGAGCTCTTTGCCCAGCATCTTATAACTTCTCATTTATAAAGCAAATCAAAAGTGCAATTGAAATCTGAATATTCTTGTGATGTAATGTTAAACCCTTTTTCTATTCAGCTGAACTCTTTTCTTTTGCAGTTCTAAATCAAATGCATTTGAAATGATTGTTTTATATATCTGCCTACTAAATATTGCCTCATTATGACAGGAAAATTTAATTTTATGCATTGGTTTATGAATTAAACTGTGTAATAGAGTATCCTACTTCTCATGTTTTCATATGGAGGGATTAGCTAAACCAGCTCTTTTGACCTTTCTTCATGCTTTCTTTCACTCCTTACCCCTGAATGAGAAAAAAAGTTTTTGGATTAGTGAGTTTGATAAAAGTAATTGGTAGACCACAAGTGATCTTAGTGGGTAGAGCCTGCCCCTGAGGTGGGGTAGGAATAAATCAGCCTTGCATTGCTGGGAGGGAGTGCCTCATGAAACTCACTGAATCACACATCTAACCAACACCTTCTGTTTGACTGATTTACCTATCTCCTCATGAGTTACCTCCAAGCTTACCAGAGCAAGAAGGATGTGATTGGGCCCCTTCAAAATTCACATCTTAAGAGCTGAGAGAGAAAAAATACCTCTCTTCCTAGGGAAACATCCATCTGATTTTATTTATATCAATCCTTTATTTCCAATATTCTGTAGTATAAGTTGTGACTGTACATATTGGGCTAATGAAATTCATCTCATTACTTTTTATGGTGTTGTAAATATGATGCCTTTCCCTTTCCCTAATGTTATGTAAGAGAGTGATTACTTTAAGATATGATTAGTGAAGTTTATTCTTGTTTTGTTCGGTTAGCTGCACTATAAAATATAAGCAGTCATGCTCAATGTGTATGTTATATGAGGGCCTTGGAAGAATCTGAAAATATTACAACATTTTTGCAGTATAACAGCTTAATAGCATTTCAACCATATAAAAATTTCCACATCATTTGAGACACTAGTTTCCCAGAGAAGTGACAGTCATATCATATTTTATAACTTATATAGATGACTGTATAATACAAACTGTAATTCTTCTTGTTAAGGAAATAGTTTTTACTTATTTACAAATGATTATTATAATATATAATATAATTAATCATAGAAGAGACAATAGGCCCATTTTTAGAACTTTCATGAACAGAAAAGACCCACAATTAAGTTTTTTCCAGAGTGACAGAACCAGTGATATTTAAACTGTAGAATTATAAACTGCTAGAACTGGAAAGGATATGAAGAACAACACTTTTTTTTTACCCCTCAAATGCTAGGAATGCAAGAAAGGAATCTTAGGATTCATTTAGATCCAAGAAATTTCAGAGTTATCCAAGGTCATGTGACTAATTAATAGTAAATCCTGGATGAGAAACATGAATCCTGTTTCATTCTACCCCTCCAGGTATTAGATTGCTCCATATTCAAAATACACAGTAACTTATAAACTTCAGCATAATGTTCAAAACAATCCATTAACAAATGTTCCTCTTGCATTTCTGTTTTATGTTTATCCCCTTTTAATGGGAGAAAATTCAGTTGAGACCTCACACTCGAAAGCCAAAAAAATTTTCATGTTTTCTCAGAAAAATACACTTACATCCATTAATATGTATTTGCATACCTATATATATTTTATACTTCTTATATTCTCCAATATCCTTCTATTGATTTTCTTTTCTTATTAAAGTATTCCATGCTTAATCAACATTTACTGCTTTTGCTTTTGCTTTATAGAATCTGTCTGTCCAACACGAATTCCAGTGGCAGCTCGAGATGAGAAGGGGTTTGATATTCTTTTAGGCTTGGGTGTAAAGAAAAAGGTTAAGAAAAGAATCCAGCTTTCACCAACAAAGATAAAAGGATATGAAGTAACATCAAAAGTTGATTTATCAGAATTCACAAGGTAAATGTTACGTGTTGATATATATTTTTTGATATGTCTATAGCTTTGTTGAGAATTCTTTAAGCTTATTCATGTTCTTTTTCCAGCAATGTTTTTCCAGAAGGACTTCCTCCATCATATGTATTTGTCTCCACTCAGAGATTTAAGGTCAAGAAAATGTGGGATTTATGGAGAATTTTAACCATTGATGGAAGGCCACAAATAGCTGTTACCTTAAATGGTGTGGATAAAACATTACTATTTACAACGACCAGCATGGTTAATGGCTCACAAGTGGTCACCTTTGTTGACCCTCGAGTTAAGGTAATGAAACCTGGATCTGATTATGCTATTCATGAGGAAACACTGTTAGGTTTATGTTTATTGGGGGAAGAGAGCTATAATTTTAACATGACTGGAAAGATACCAACTTTAGATTTCAATGTTGCTTTATTGAAAAAAAAAACACGAAGGAAATAATTTTTTAAAAAAATATTTTTTATTGATTTCAGAGAGCAAGGGAGAGAAAGATAGAAACATCAATGATGAGAGAGAATAATTGATTGGCTGCCTCCTGCACACCCCACACTGTAGACTGAGCCCACAACCTGGATATGTGCCCTGACCAATAATTGAACCGTGACCTCCTGGTTCATAAGTGGATGCTCAACCACTGAGCCATGCCATCCGGGCAGGAAAATTCTTTCTTAATCCATGTGGAATTTAGGGTTGGGGGGAACTAACATTTTGTAATGTCTGCTTCTAGGTGCCAGGCACATTGAATTATAATACCCACCCAAAGAAGAACCTGTTGTTCCCATTTTACAGACAAGGAACCAAGGTTCAGAGATATTAAGTTCCTACTCAAAGTAACAGAGCTAGTTAAGTGGTGACATTAGAAATTGAATTTAGGTTTGGTTATTTTCAAGGTCCATGTTGGTCTGATTTACATGGCCATGTCCCACAGGATATTGAAATAAAGACATTTGTTAGAACATTAAATACAGGCAGAAAATGGATGCAGAATTCACATTAAGTGTAAGGACATTTTATTCCCCATAAAGGGATATATTTAATAAAATCAATAAACTAAAAATAAGAGTGTATTTTCTAAGTTGTGTGTTATGAATACACATGTGATGATAAAAGCAATTAACTTTTGATATTTATTATAATTATGAAAGTTTGATGATGTAGTATATAATTTAGGAAATGTACAAAGTCATATGTAAAGTTATGCATTTATATAATTTCTTCATTTGGTAAATAGATTAAATTTTTAAAAATTGTTGTCTGCCATTTTCACTAAAGGCAATGTTCTAGGTTCTGTGAAAAATGAAAAATAAATAAATAAGGCATGTTTCTTTCCTTCAAGGAGTTTGCTTATAATGAAAAATTTAAGGCTTCTGACTAATAGAAGTATATCATAGTTAGCAGAGTGTGGAGGGAAAAGTGGATTCTAATACAAAATATGAGAAAGTCTTCATAAATGATAAGGTTTTTGGACTGATCTAGAAGCATGTTTGTAGAGGATTTTGATGGAGAGAGATAAGTACACATTAGGTCAGTGGTTCAGTATTGAATAGTCATGTGTTGTACAATTCAGAATTTTTATTTAGAGAATGGAAATTTGTATCCCTGTGTTTGGAGCATAAGATACATGAAAGAAGGGACTAGCAAGGTATGCACTCAACTTGCAGGGACCTGGAAAGCCACACAAAGGGGTATGGACTTCATTCCGTGGATGACAGGATTCCATTAAAAGGTCTTGACCATAGATCTGTCATGGTGGAAGAAACTCTCGCCTCTCTTTTTCTTTTATAAGCAATACTTTCAAGTCTGTCTTGGAATTGTGTTAGGTTCTGGGAATAAGAAAATAAGATGGGGCATGTTCTGTGTCAAAACTCTAGTGAGAGAGATTAATGGAGGTATGAAGGATAGCCTGGAGAGGGAAGGGTTCGAGATAGAGATATGTTTGAAAATTATTCAAATGAAGCAAGCTACTCATGAGCCTAACTCATGGCAGTGAGAATGGACATGAAGTGGATTTCAATCATGTTTAGGAGACATATTTGGTAGAACTTTGCATCTATTTGTTATTCACACTGAGGAAAAAGAAGGAGGTAAAGAAACTTGTTTTGGTTTAGCAATTGAAGATACAATGATATAAGGGAAATAGGGATAAGAAGAAAGTTTGGGGGGTAGTTCAAGTTTGTTTTGTAACATACTCTGTCAGGCTGATTGTCAGACATCCTGACAAATTATTCTAGCAGTATTGGAATTATAGGTACCATGTGTTGATGTAAGTATGGGAATTAGTTCATAGAAGTAATAATTGACCTGTAGGAATGGATGAGATAGTCAAAGAGGAGAGTGAAAGATGTCAAGGACAGACCTGTGGGGAATGCCTCATTAAAGGGCAGGTTGCTGAAGAGGGGTCCTCAAAGAGTAGAATGAGCAATTGGAGAAGAAATGAAGATAGTTTGAATCATGGAAGTTGAGTGAGAATATCAAAAAGGAGGGATTAGTTATGGAGTCCAAAGTTGCAATGAAGCAAAAAGGATGAGGAATGAGAGAAATCATTTGGATTCAGAGATTAGGACCTCATTTGTGACCTTGAGCGAGTTGTTTGACACAACTACTTTGGGATATGGGAATAGAAACTCTGGGGATTAATAAAATAATTGATGAGTGGCATTTGAGGCCCAGCTTGGGTTAGGGAGAATTTGTATATAGTATAGCTAATTTATGTGATGTGGATTTATGGTTGACAGCAAAGGAATGAGCATAAAGAAAATAAAAAATTGTTAGGAATTTTATTTATGAATCTTCTATACTTTCTTCCTATAGACATTGTTTGATGAAGGCTGGCATCAAATTCGTCTCTTAGTAACAGAACAGGATGTAACTCTATATATCGATGATCAACAAATTGAAAACAAATCCTTACATCCAGTTTTAGGGATCTTCACCAGTGGCCAAACCCAAATTGGAAAATACTCTGGGAAAGAAGAAACTGTTCAGGTGGATAAATAATTACTTGCTTTTTGCATTATATAAAATGGAGCTTTTGCTGTCCTTTCTGATAGTATTTATCACATTTAACTTAATTGTGAGTTTTTTTAAGCTACTTAAAAAATGTGGTCAGTTCAACAGTGAAATTGTGTGTTTCTGTGTAAGTATGAAAAAGCAAAATTATACTTAATCTGTTTTATAAGAATACTTAGAAAAATGTTCCCCTGGGTTCAGGGTAGAATTCTCATTCTCATGAAACATTAATTTCATATGCACTATCCCAGGAGAGGCATAGATTAATGAATTTGGAAAAGGCAATGTGATTAGAGTTGTAAGTAGCATTATAAACATTTCTTTACAGCTGTGAAGATAAAATTAAATTAATGCATGGCAGGGTTTTTCATGAACAAAACTAACTTTTTCAATATCTCTTTAACATGGACTATCTATGTGTGGGTTGAGAAGTGTGCATGTAAAAGTCATTTCTTGTAACATCCTCTATTTGAAAAGTCAGGCTTTCCCACTCTTTTTATTAAGGGAGGGCTGCACATTTAAATGTGTGATTGCACACGTGGTCTCTATATATTAATGTTACATGTCAATTTATAGTAAGTATTTAAATAGTAACAGGTGCTGGGCCTACTCATCACACAATATTCCATGCCAGCAACTAAATCACTGAGACTAAAGATGGTTTTGGAGCCACCCTTTTTTAACTGTTCTAGAAAGTTCTCTCTAGCTTTTAATCAGGGGTACTAAAAAGCTCCACTGGGTTCCTGAAGGAAATCAGAGATTTATTTTTGGTGCTAGAGAAGTTTGCATTACATCTTTAATACTATATGCTAGGTATTCAAATTTTATTATTTTCATTGTTTTAGCTGAATGCTATGATTTAAACTTTCCATGATTACTCACTTTATTGGCTGTTTCTGTGTACCTGAGTTGTTCTTATAAAACAATTAGCTTGGGCCTCAACTTTTACTTGATTGGGTTTATGTTCCTAGTTTGATGTCCAAAAGTTGCGAATCTACTGTGACCCAGAACAGAACAGCCGGGAGACAGCATGCGAGATTCCCGGATTTGTAAGTAGGATGGATTATTTTTTCCAAGTGTTGCTTTAGTACTTTCAAAGCCATAAATAAAAAGCAGATAATATGTGAGTTTTAACTTAATGTATAGAGTTAATTTTTTCAAATGTCAAATAAAGTAATATTGATTAAAACATATTTTGAAGCTCATAATTGAAATAAAATTTTAATGTTTCACTGTGTAAGTATGAATGAAAGACCACAAGAAACTGTTTTTCCTACGTCATGTCTGGTTGTGACTGTGCTAATATTCATGAGAAGCATGACTAGACTTGTTCTATAAAATTATAGGATATTTAGTCTGAATATCTTGTGTGAAATACATTTCTGTTCTTAATTAAATTTATAATCAGTATATTACACATTATAGTTCTGGAGCAGGAAATGATTCATTTTCCTGATCACCAGCACGTTTTCTCAAACAATAGTATAGTTCTCAAAACATAGTTTTATTTTTATTGTTGTTACCTAAGATTTTCTTGAATTTCTAGGATATATTTATTTGGCTATTTTTCATTGATGTGTTAAGAAAGAAAAGATTATAAGCCAAAATGTTACAAAGTCTGATTATATATATATATAAGGGCATATAATCAATCTATTTTCCTCTAGGCAAAAAATGGTATACAGTAATGCTGCTGTTGCAAATAATGTAGAATGTTGTAAAACTTTTTGACAATGTGAATTCCCAATGATATTTGAGCCCTATTTGAGCTTTTTTAGTTTATATAGTCATGCTGTCATAATCTCCTTTTTTCCTATTAAACTGAATAACTTATGAATCCACATGTTCTAAAGTCTTGAGGACATTGAGCAACATAATTAATGGCTCTACAATAAACTCAAAGATGGAACCTTTTATAAATGATTCATTACGGGTATTCTAGATAGGTAATTGCTTAAGCAATATACCTTTTAGATACTTAAAATTTAGAATATACATCTTTACTAAACATATTGTTATTGCATTTTGGCAGTCCATTGTACACACTTTATTGATTTTTGCATCATTGTAACAACCATTACCGTTTCCCTTCCATATAATAAATGGCAGATTTTGAATTCTCACATTCAGTTTTTGTGTGTGTGTGCATTTATGTCTCCTTCCTTACTCTTAGCTGTGACTTGGTGTAGCTTGTTTGCTTTTTGTACCTTTATTCCCACCTTCTCATTTTCTGATATAATGTGGTATTGTTTGGAAAGATCATTAACCTGTCTCAAATTTTGACTTATTCAGTAAGAAATAGACTGTTTAGGGAGAAGCTCCCCTGGAGTGCATGATATTTAATTCATGCTCTTTAGGACTGGTTAGATATGTTTTGGCTCTTTTCTCTCAGTCTTAAAGGATTTCCAGTAAGTTCAAGACAGCATGTAAATTCCATAGTGATGTATTTTTGTTTCTGCGTGGTCATTATATTAAGCAGCTTTGGCATTTTAATTTTCCCCTACTCTTTATTGTTGTTAATTTTCTTTGTTTATCCTACTATAAATGTAATAATAACGTAGAAATAAGTAATTTTTAGGATAGTTGCAAATAAATGTTTTAGCTCTCGCTGGTTTTGATACTTCAGTCATCTTTAACCTGAACCATGAAATACCTTAAAATTAGGAAGATAATTTAGAATTTAATTAAAAACATATTTTCAAACACATTTGTTATTGTTTTTCTTTCAGAATGGTGAGGTAGGCCTGGATACTATTGTTTTCCTTAAGGTAATATTTGCATTGTGGGACTGTTTAGCTTCCTTCCATCAACTGTAAGTATTTTAGATACATTACACCTACTTTTTAAATGTAGTTTGAGTGTATTTAGTATTTATACCTTTTTATGATTGGGAATTTCTTATTAGGTTAGGCTAAATAAAATATACATATACATATGTACATATACATATATATGTATCTTTCCATGTTTATTTCAACTTTTGTCTTTGTAGTGCCTCAATGGTCCCAGTGATGTAGGTTCAACTTCAGCTCCCTGTGTTTGTCCTCCGGGAAAACCAGGACTACAAGGCCCCAAAGTGAGTAATACCAAAAATGCTATTTTTTTTTTCAACATCAAGCTGGATTCTTGATAAAATATCTTTTGGTGAACAATCTTATTTGGAACTTAATCACTTTAGATTAATCAATTCTGATAAATAATTAAACAGAGCCTCATTTTCAAATCTGAAGTATCCATTTTATGTTGTAGTATCTAGCTCATTTCTTAGACTTGGAGAATAGATACAGTAATGAACAACTAAACTTTCCTCATAGTATTCCTATCTCTAGAATAGTCTCTCTGATTTTATCTGTTATGGTCACCATGTTAAACTTCACTCTTCCTCACTCCTCCTCCTCACCTGGGATTTAAAGTACATTTTAAGCGAAGATTGCATTTGTTATAACAAGCCACCTATAATTTGAAGCATTTTACCCATTCAACTCTATATTCTCTGATCCCAGAACTTGAACCTTTTCCATAATATTCAAGTCTTTTCAGAGTTCTAGACCTGGTCTCAGTTTTGTGCCTGTTCCTATCTACTTATCTACTCACCACATTTCTATTAAGCATCAAGCACTCAGGTCAAATGCAACAACATAAAAAATCTATAGTGGTAATAGCTTTCCTGACAATGTACACTGGATTATTAAAGTCCTCTCCAGTCCAGTTATTGCTATACAAATACAATAAAAGAGTTACTCTAGCTATTTTTATGTCATGAACATATACTTTGGTGTCTCTGTATTCTCTGTTAGGACTGTTCCTCAGCATGTTGTCCAACAATACATATGGGAACATGTAAAAAAAAGTGCTTTTGCCATCCCTTTAGCTGGACTACTAAAAGCTGAACATGTACTCTTTTAGGATGGGTAGATAGATAATATTCCCCTTTCTCAATCTCACCTAGAGTAGCATTTGAAATTATATTAAATCCTTCATTTTTACTGTATTATGAACAGTGTATTAAAATTATAGAAATCTAAAACAACAACAACAACAAAAAAACAAAACTCAAACAAGAGTTTCCAAATTTGGAGCTTCCACAAAATTCCAAATCACCAATGACCCTGTTGTGAAATTTTCACTAATGACTTAGAACAGTTTAAAACCCAAGTGTTAGTGACCTTTTAAAAAGCGTATTCTAGTCCGTATTAGTCTTTGAACCTAAAACTGATACCTCTAGCCCACAGTAGAGTGAGGGAGCAATATTAGTTTGCTTGTTTATCTGTTTGCTTCCTCTCTGTCCTGCTCCCCCAATACTGCTGCTAGATCCCAGAACGCTTCTTACAACTTGGTAAAAAATTAAGAAAGAGCCCTTAAGATATGCTCTAAATTTTTAAATGTCTAAGATCTTAATTTGTCATAATGATTTTCCTCCCATGGCTGATGCTCTATCCACTGAGCCAAACGACTAGGGCTAGATGAAATTTTCTTAGTATTTCAATCACCATGACTAGAAAAATCTTAGCTTCTGGATTGCTGATCAAAGCTAATTTAATTCTTCCTATTTTTTATACATATTTCTCCCATTCATTTTCATATAATAGTTCATGAAATACTTCAAACCTAGCTGTTAAAATCCATAAAGAAATGAAATTTAAGCAATAAAAGTTTACATTCAATAAGTGAATCTATTTGGTTTGGAATTTGACTTCAGTATATTATAATTAATTTACTATTGTAAACTATTTTTAGATTGCTTTTTAGAAAGTTAATTAAAGAATTCTTTAGTTCAATTAACTCCATTATTTAGGATGCCTTGACATTAATAAGAAATACTTATAAATGTTCCAAGGAGAATATACTTATAAGATAGCTTGCTGTGACCTACCAGCAGACTTCTTTTTAAAACATTTTTACAATACTGAAATGTTATACATAAAAATGATTTGATCTGCAAGAGATACAATATGGAAACCAGAGTTCCATGTTGCCTGTTCTCTAAAAGCCCAGGGTGCTTTCCTCACTCTTAATGATTCTGGTCCCCCCAGGGTCTCTAAAGGGCTGTCCACTTTTGAGGGGGAATCAGATGCTTTTGGTGTTTTCTGATTCTTCATTAGTGGTTCATAAGGGATCTTATAGTGTCACTATTTATTATTCACCTATGTTTCTGTAGCAAAGTTTTAGAGCACCCTTTGTCTTATCTGATATCCAGTATTTCTAAGTTTCACGTGTTCCTCATTTTCATTCTCTTTTCTTAGTCATAATGTAACCCCATTGCCACCTATTACTTTAAGTGAAATTGCAGTTTTCCACCAATCTTCAGGTTGGCGTGCCTTCTTGATCTGCTTCCCATTTTCTTCCGAAAATCTGGCTGGAAGAGAGGAACACACACACACTCCTCCATCCTTTTAGGCTCTTTCCCCTGGAAGTGGTTCCTTAGCCACATCAGGGACCTGTATGTGAAAAACAGAATCCCTAGCAACACTCTGAGTTTCATGCACTTCCTATAGAGAATTTGTGTCTTGGAGAATAGATAGGGTTTTATTTAGATCAACAAAACTGGAATTAATTGAGATGAAGCAATTTTACTACAGATCAAATTGAGATTTTATGGCTGTCTTTGTTTGATGCTCTCTGGGAAACTTTGCAGATGTCTATCAATCAGAGTTACCTGTGAAAAATAAATCGAGTCTTTTTATTAGCCAGAAATAGAGTTCTAGGAGGTGAGAGTTGAATCATGTGAGTAAAACAGAAGAGAAAGTCTCATATGGATAGGTGGGTAGGTGCTTATTCTAAGATAATGTCATCTGATACAAATTCTTGAACTTTCCAAAAAATATGACAACCCTATTAAAAAAACAGGTCAAATGAACTATGATACCATACACTTAGACTTATCATGGCATTAAAACTCTTCAATAAGCAAAGAAAAATGTATCTGTAACTGGATTGTGAATGCCTTGAACATAGCTTGTTCATTTTGTATCCTTAGTGTCAAACCTAGGAAATGAGTAAATTAATAAATGAATCTATTAGAGTAATTTTTATATGCAAGCACTTCAAATGAAGGCAAATACAAACTAAATTCTCCTTTGTAATTCTATCTAACCCAGTGTTTAATAGTAATATTTTTTAATTTTTTAATTTAATGAATTAGGAAATCATTGAAAAAATAAGATTTACCGCTCCTCCTTATTAACTTATCTGGAATGCCTTTGTTCTATATGAAAAGTCCAGCAATCTCCAGTTGACGACTCCCTTTTGAAAGACCTTAGCATGCAGGTGGCTGCTTCTTCCATCACTCTCAGTAGACATAGGAACATTTGTGGGGACACACTTTACACTTGATCTAACCTTAAATGTTAGATGTATTAGTTTAGAAGTGAAAAGAAAGCTTTTTTTTTTTTTTTTCAGAAAGGAACAATTTCTTAATAAGTTCTTTGCTCTGAAATGCCACTCTCTCTCCAACTGTATTCCTGCTGATGTCCTTTGTTTCACCCTCATAATTCTACATCAAAGTGATTCATTTGGACTTTCAAAGTATCCTCTGTCTGAATACAAAAAGCCTTTGGAAAATTTCAGGGGCCACTAGGCATTTACATTTTTATGTTAATTTCCCTAGGCTCAGTAGATTCCTTCTCACCTAAGAGAGCCTGTGTTTGAGTTTTGAGGGAGAGAAGAGGCTGGTTTTGGATAATGGAATAGGTCTCAGGTCAGATACTCCTGTGGAGACCAAGACTAGAATGAAGGCACAAAGATTTTGAGAAAAGGGCTTGATAACATGGGATTTGGTCCTACATGAAGAGCTCCAAAGACATTTGTTTTAGATGAGTAACTTAAAATATTAACTTGCTTTTGCAAGCACAGCTATTTTTCATTTTAATTACTCATAATTACAGTTTGAGAGGCCACATTCAGAGATGGTTTAGCTCAATCCATGACATTTCCACTCCCGTCGACAACTCAAAAATCCTGTGGCACAAATTCAATTCAACATAAGTAAGTTTTGCTTTTCAGCTGGATACATATTTTTAAAAATTCAAAATATGCAAGTGTTTCAACTAAATTAGGAGAAAGTGATTGAGAATTTACTCACAATTGTACGATAAGTCATATGTCTAATTTAATGCATTTGGAAATCTTTTTCCATATTCAATTTGCTAGCATTCCCCATGTCTGGTTCTGATTAGTTTTTGAATTTTAATGTAGGCAGGCAGAGTAGTGTGTAGACACAGGGACTCTGGAGCAGAATTGAATTATTTCAAATTCCATCTCCACTACTGCTCTGTGGCCTTGAGCGAGTTACCTAACCTTCTCAGGCCTCAGTTTTCCTACATATAAAATGGGAATAATAAGATTGCTTGCTTTGTGGTATTATTATGGGAGGTCATTTAATGTATGTAAATCTTTAAAAGCAGTCCCTAGCATACAGTCAACAACCAATAAAGATTGAGTGTCAGTGTTTATTACAGTAATAAAATGGAATTTTTATTCTAGTTGGCCTTCTCTCCAAAATTAGTTAGGGTTTTACTTTATTCTTTCAATTTCATGGAAACAATACCAAACCTACCTGAGTTTTTGCAAATAAACCAGTAGGGTAGTGGTCAAAATAACCATTAAACTCTTTCAGTAATAATAAAACCTGCAAAAGAGATTACTTTTCGTTTGTGGAGCTGTTGACCAGTGTTATGGTCCTTATGAAGTCACATTGGATTTATCTTGTGGGTGATTTTTTTCCTTCTGGAAACTTGGTTTTGATTCATTTAAAATGTTATTATTAAGTGTGTTTTGTGCTTCTGTGTAGCATAGAAACAAATTCTGTTTCTTCTTGTGCCAAAGTTTTATTTCAGGCTCATCATAGGAGAGGTTAAACCTTCTCAGAGACTTTCCATGTCCTAGATTTTGTGCATAATTAATATTCTGCACATAAAGAGGTCATTAACAGGAGTTTTGATTTGAAATAAATCAATCAGCAAGTAGTTATTGAATTCCTACTTGATACACAGCAATTGAAAAAAAAGTAGAAAATATGGACCATGTTTCAAGGAATATAAATCCAAGTGATAAGTGAAGAAGACTAACCAAGAAAAAACTGAGAAAACTCCAGTTATGAATAAGTGATCAGTAATACAGGGGCTGCTGTAGCATTTCAATAGGAAAAGACATCAGAAGAAAATGGCGTTACAAGGAAGGTGCAGTGATAGAACATTTTGGCATAATGACTCTTACATAGAAAGGGAAGAAAATCTTCTTCCCGGGAGAAAAGAACGATGGAATTTATCGAAAGGCAGTGAATCTAACATGAACATGGATAGAGAAGGATGGCAGGGAAGCTAGAGATTAATGGGAATCCCCTGAAAATAAGGAGAGAAACATTCTAGTACTCCTAGAGAGCCAGCACATTGCTCTTTAGTGCCCAGCTAACACTAGAATCCTTGGATCTGAATTATAAATTATGCCTTCTTAGCAAGACATTAAATGTTTCAACATTATTTTTTCTCTCTAGATTTACAGCGATTCTCTCTTTTAAAAAATGACATTTTCCTTTTTTCAACCTTTCCTTATGCTGAGCCTCTTGGACGACTCCTAAGTGAAGAGCCCATCCCTTCTTCATTGGCCTCTTAATTGAGTTCACACAGTTCTTTCCATTTTTCCTGTTTAATTTCAGGAACAAATCTCCCTAGCCAGTAGCCTGAAGTGGTATTTCCAACCAGCAAAGCTGGCTCTGTGAAAGTACCCTCAGTTAATATATAATCACTGGGGTTCTGTGTGAATGATTTCTTGCTGAAAATAGTGAAGAATTATTGAGTTGAAAATCAGTTGTTTCTGTGCAGGAATTTATTGGTTCTGATGGCCAAGACTTCAGGTTTTTTTTGGTAAAATGCCCCAATGTGGACCTTATGAACTCAGCAATAGATGAATATGGTATTACTAGAGGCCTGGTGCATGAATTCATGCACTGGTGGTGTCCCTCGGCCTGGCCTATGACCAGGGCCAATAGAGGGGGTGGCCGGGGGGCTGGCAGGCCAGGGGGAGGTGCTGCGGGAGGTTTGCCTGCCTTGGGAGGTTGGCTGTGGGAGCGCACTGACCACCAGGGGGCAGCTCCTGCATTGAGCATCTGCCCCCTGGTGGTCAGTGCACATCATAGCAACCGGCCAACTGGTTGTTCAGTCGTTCGGTTGTTCGGTCACTTAGGCTTTTATATATATAGATTTGTGAAGTATTTCTTAGAGTTAAATTATAAAACACTCTCACCACAAAAAAGAAAAAAAAATGTTGCTTTTCTTGTTTCCTTGTTTTGTTTTAAGGGCGGTGACCCTCTGAATGGTCAGTACTGGCCATTGCACAACAGTCTAGAGTTCCATAGAATGTGCTTGGGCTCATTGCCATGTTGTACAGAATAATGTTCTTTGAAGATCTCTGGTTTGTGAGAGCAAAGGTCATTTCTTCATTTCTTAGGTATTACATGTGCTAAAAGACTAAGGGGTTGTTTGGCTTGGGCTTCACTCACTCTCATAAAAGTATTCAAGTTTTAGGATTTTAGCATGTTCAATGACATTTTAAATATAGACAGAGAGACACATTGACTGGATTGAAAGAAATGACTGTTGTGAGCTTTAAACGTGAGTCCCATGTGTAAGATCACATAGCTTTGTAGTGTTTTTTCTTAATAAATAATTATGAATTGACTTATTGTATCATAGGTCAGTGATATCTATAGTATAACATGTAGAATAAAGTCTGTAGACAGTGAAATATTACTCTCATTGAAACTGTATTTGCTATGATACTTAATCATTTTTTTAGAATTTTAAAAGTGTACCCTGTTATAAATATTAACATTTTACATCAGGGAAATGTACTTTACCTGTTATACCTGGTAGTTGCACACAAATAAATCACCGTAAGTTTTACATACTAAAAAGCCTTTATTTGTTAAGCTAGACATTTAGAATATGGTATCATTTTTTCTAACCCCCATTTTAGGAATTCTGATTGTTTGTTTTTAACATACTGATAGCTGCCTTTAGTGGAATTGGCTCTGAACCTTGATGGGCTCTGACTGCACCAACATAGTTGGTTGTTTTGTATTGAGAAGTTTTGTTTTGTTTTGTTTTTCCTCTCTAGGGTGACCCTGGACAGCCTGGGAACCCTGGCTACCCTGGACAACCTGGTCAAGATGGTAAGCCTGTGAGTACTGAAAGCTTAGTCATCTCCAGTCCTGGGATTATAGTGTCAAAGATAAAATTTCACCTGGCAAAGTTAAATAGGCAAGGGAGACTCTATTTAAGACTATTGGAATAGGGGAGAGAGATTGAACTCCACTTAGCTGAAACAAAAGGAGGGTGGATTTTTGAGTGCTGGAGTGAGCTAGTGGAAAAGTACTGGAGGACTTTGGTGGGGGGTGGAGGGGAGAGGGAGGTTGATCAGTGGGATGGAGCAACTTGAGTTATCCTGAGCTTGGCAGACATTTTCCTCAGTAAGTAAGCCATTTACCATCTGTGTTTGCTAAGTGGCACCCATGGAAGTTAGGGTACTGCCCTCCCACAGAGACTGATAGATGTGGACACTTATCTTTTTTAAAGACCACATTACATTGCAAAAGGATGGTCCCTGAGAAAGATCTTCCTTGCTAGTTGTAAAGTTAGTGAGAAGGTTTTTAAAAAAATTTACAACTCAAGGGGGCAGATAAAGAATTTACAATTACAAATTTTCTAAAGTAAATCTTCTAAGAAAGAGAGGTCCAGGCCTAGGGTCAAGAAGAAGCCAGTCTAAAGTTTAGTCAAGCTGAGGGGAGCATCCAGGCTGGCTTGGTCAATAGAATTAGCATTCTAGTAATTCTTTAGGTATTATACTTCAAAATTGCATACATCTTTGCAACATTTAAAAACTTAATCAGTGAATTCTTAGTATCAATATTTAGTTATTTTCAGAAATCCTTTTATATTTTCCCTTCACATCTGTGGACATTCCCAAGGGTTGGCCTAAATAGAGATAAATTGTGTCAAGCTCAGACTTGTCAAAAAGACATGTTTATTTGGGAATAGTAGAGGAATTGTAATTCAGGACACACAAACTGTACCAAACTATAGGTGAGTCTCTTGAGGGTTTGATATCTGTGGAGAAGAAATGTAAAGAGGGGAGAGTTCTGTTAAAATCATGAACAAATGGAGATTAGTGTTAAAAATTCCCCAAACAGGCAAAAACTGGTCTTCATACAAGCAAAGCTCTATCCAGCCAGTTTTTGTTCATGCCTCTGGGAACCATGAGCAAAACTTTCCAAGATTGATGTGAGGCAACCCCTGATCAAGTTTTTATCATTTAAGAAAGTTCTGACATTCTCAGTTTTCTGTAAATCAGGCATTTATGGGAAATCAGTTTCTCATTCCTTTAAGTTTTATTTTTTGAGGGCACATGCATGAGATTTTCCATTTTATATCCTCCAGTTTCGTTTTAGATTGAAATTCTCTCATACAAATTAAAACTCTTTTCTTTAAATATTCATTGTTAAAACTATTACTTATGTCTTCTTTCTTCCCCCATTGACCCCTTCTAGCCTTCCCTGCCCCCTGCCCCAGGCCTTCACCACCCTATTGCCTGTGTCCACGGGTTATGCATATATGTATACAAGTTCTTTGTTGATCTCTTCCCACCCACCTACCCTCCCCCACCTTCCCTCTGAGATTCAACAATCTGTTCCATGCTTCTATGTCTCTGGATCTATTTTGTTCATTGTGCTGCGCTAGCATGGCCAAGGGTGAACCTGAGTGGGGGCGGTGAAGGATTGAGAAAAGACAGACAAGAGAATGAAAGCTGGGTCTCGGTGGGACACTGCCCTCTCTGATGGAGAGAGACAGCGCCACAGACTATAAGTCCCATCTTTATTTTATAGCCAGATTCCACAAGGCAAAGTAAGGGCGTGGTCAAGAATGTTTACAACATTCTCGTGGGTTTTGATCCTACTCAATTACATGCACCTGAACTCTATCAAGCCCACATCACTCAGGCACGTGGGGCCACGTGTTCAGACCATAGGTTCAAGCTTACAACTATAGCTGTTGGCTATAATTGTGCTGGGAGGGCCCTGCCCTCCAAGCTGGGACTTGCACATGGCAATGAGAGGACTGTGCCCTCTCATTAGTCCGAGGCTTGAACCTGTCCAAACATTGTGGCCGCTCTCCACAGTTCATCAGTTTATTTTATTCATTAAAACTCTTTTTAAGGTTATATTATTTCCTTAAGGATGAATGCACTTCTGTACACTTACAATTTGCCAAATAATAATACCGTCTAAGGTTTAAGATAACTTAAGGGGCATTTATGAATTAAAGAAACATAAAGCAGATCCACTTTAAAGCTTTTTTGGCAAATATTTACAGGTAAGTTACTATCCGAATGTTTATTCCAGTAAATTAACATCAGGGATTAGCTTTTGGATGTTAAATAGTTGCCACCAAAAAAGTATCTCCTAAGAGTTTCTTTATGATGAGACATTAACTGTTGCCATGAAGGATGGGGAAATTTGTATTATGAGCCAATAATGTTTGAGCAGTTAAAGCACTCTAGGCTTAATGTTAAACATCATTGGGATGAAAGAGGAGCTTGTCATGTCCCTGGGACAAATGACAAATTTAATACACAAAAATACAGCCAATTTTTGAAGAGCAGCGATGTTCTGGGGCCATTGACACCAGTGTTGCATGGAAAAGAGGTTGGTTATGCAGGTGAGTGTCTCTAGAAAGAGATGGTCAAAGAAGGGATTCTGAAGAGGTAGCAAAATGGTAGCTAACTGGAGCTGCAGGGAGCTGAGGAGCTGGGTGTCTGGGGCTGAGGAGCTGGGTAATGGGGCAGTAAGACTCAACTAACCCACCTGAGTTCATTCTAAATATGTGATGGAAATCTCTTTGGGGATTTTGAGAAGGAAAGTGACTTGATCTGACTTTCTAGAAAGAACAATATAGAGGATGGCACAAAAGTAGGTTTACAGTTGTAAGTATGTGAAACAGTTTATTCTTGTATTATTATTTATTCATTATTGAATTATTTTCCATATGAACAATTATAAACCTACGTTTGTCACACCCTGTTTATATGGGGGCAAGAGTGGAAGCAGGAGACCAGATAGGAGGTTATTTCAGTATCTTGAGACATCAGAGTGGCTCGGACTAGGGTGATGTGGTGGTGGGGAAGAGAAGTGGTCAGATTCTAGATTGTTTTTTAATGTAAAACTGATTAGTATTTCTGTTAAACTATATGTGAAGCATGAGAAAAAGGGTCAAGGAAGACATAGAGGATTGGAGCTTGAGCAACTGGGTGCATTGTAGTGCCATGTACTGAGCTGAGCAATACTTGGGAGATGCAAGTTTTGCAGAGGAAATAGAAATTGCATTTTTGGACACGCTGAAGGTGTCTCCTAGAATATTAGATATAGGAATCTTGACTTCATGGATATGTTTAAGAATGAAAATACACAGTTGGGAAACTTTAGCATGTGGATGTATCTAAAGCCACCAGAGTGGATGAGATTATTTAGGGAATAAGTACAAATAACTGGAGAAGAGAAGGTGGCAGTGGTCTGAGCTTAGGGCTCTCTTACAGAGAAAAAAAAAGAAAGGATACAGCCAAGGGAATTGGGAAAGAATGATCAGTGAAATAGGAGGAATACCAGGAGAGTGTGACATTCCAGGAGCCAAGTTTCAAGAAGGGGGAGATCAGTTGTGTCATTATTGTTAAGAGATTGAGAAAAATGTGATCTATGCCCAGATGGATTTGCTGTGTGGAGGTAATTAAGGACCTTGATAAATGGAGTTTTAGGGAGGAGGAGTACAAAAGCTAGATTGAAATGGGTTCAAGAGAGAATAGGAGATAAAATGGTGACAGTGACCATAGATGCTTCTTCTGAGGGCTATAACGAGGAATAGAAATGGAGTAATAGCAGGGGGAGTGTGTGGGATAAAAGGAAGGTTTGTGTGGTTTTCTTTTTAATCCTCATTCAAGGATATTTTTCACTGATTTTTAGAAAGAGTAAAAGGGAGGGAGGAGGTGGGTGGGGGGAAGGGAGAGAGAGAGAGACAGAGACAGACTGATTGATTGCCTCCCACACAGGGCCCAACCCCAGCTGGGGTTCCCGCCTGCAACCAACCAAGGTACGTACCCTTGACTGGAACTTGAACCAAAAACCCTTTGGTCTGTGGGCTGATGCTCTAACCACTAAGCAAACCAGCTAGGGCCAAAGTAAGGTTTTTAAAAAGATGAGAGATAGAGCTTTTTTATGATGAAAAAAATGAGGCAGAAGGGAAAAAAATTATGATTTCGGATATTTGAGATCTCTGCAGAAAGAAAATCCTTTGGTAGGTTGGAAAGCATTGGTTCCAGTTCATCCTAGATAAAAATATAAGTAGTTAAACCTTCATATGGGCTAGAGCAGTGGTCGGCAAACTCATCAGTCAACAGAGCCAAATATCAACAGTACAACGATTGAAATTTCTTTTGAGGGCCAAATTTTTTAAACTTCTTCTAATGCCACTTCTTCAAAATAGACTCACCCAGGCCGTGGTATTTTTGTGGAAGAACCACACTCAAGGGGCCAAAGAGCCACATGTGGCTCACGAGCCACAGTTTGCCGATCACTGGGCTAGAGAACCAAGCCAATAAGTACAGAAATAGTGAGGTGGTGTAGTAGAGAAAATAGGGTGACATGTATCAGACTGCTTCTATTTTGAATAGAATGAAATGAGTAGATTCCAAACCCAACATGTCCCTTTTACTTTTATCCTTAACTCCTCTCATCTCCAGCATTAGACTTGCAGTGTCTCTTATAATCCATCCCTCTCTCACTTTAACAGAGAGTCACGTGAATCTGTTGCATTCCCTCCCTGCAACTCCTCATCCCACCAAAGATACTGCCTGAGGTCCTGTGTGGGTTCTGACCTAATCACAACGGATGAGATGAGTTTTATAAATATGAGCCTTCCTTTGGCTGGAGACACCTTCCCTGAGACGTACACTTTTTGTTCCTGGCAGCTGCATGCTGTGCCAACTCCAAAGCAGATACACTTCCCAGGCTGAGGTGTCACCTGCTGGCACCTCACAACAACCCAACGCTGCTAACTTATTTAGGCTTTTGTTTTTCTCAGTGGTGAAAAGTCCTGGGAAGTATTTGGAGATGAGTGCTGAGCAGGCCTTTCACAGGCTATCAGTTCCAGTTTGCTTCATTTTTTTTTTCTTTATCAATATCTTGCCATGAATGAAAGCACTAGAAATTTCTGCAATTAGCCTGATACAATAATCATGGATATTGCTCTAAGTCTTATTTAAGCTATCATAGACATATTGTCTCATTGCCTTCAATACATGTACATGTTTTCATGTATGTGTATGTGATTTTATGTATAGACTAGAGGTCTGATGCACAAAATTCGTGCAAGAGTAGGCCTTCCTTCCCCTGGCTGCTGGCACCAGCTTCCCTCTGGCACCTGGGACCTGGGCTTCTCTCTGGCCCCAGCTTCGTCCAAGGACGTCCGGAATGACGTCTGGTCTAATTAACTTATTACCCTTTTATTATTGTAGATGTAGCTATGTAGTATTTGGTATTAGATGTTAGGAAATATTAGACATTAGATGCTATTAGATGATATCTCATGCTAAAGAAAGAACTAACCAACTGTGGTAGACAGAAAAATGGTAACATTCTGATCTTAAAGACCTGCTAATATGGTACCTTGCATGGCAAAAGGGACTTTGCATGCATGATTAAGCATCTAAAGATGCAGGCATTATCCTGGTTTATCTGAGTGGCCAGTGAATCACAAGGTTCCTTATAAGTGGGAGGCAGGAGTATCAGAGTCAGAGAAGGAAATGCATTGATGGAAGAGAGATCAGAGTGAGGCAGCTCTAGAAATTGGAAAAGGGAAGGAACAGGTTCTCCCCTAGAACCTCTAGAAGGAATGCATCCCCTGACACTATGAGTTTAGCTTCCTGAGAACCATTTTTGGACTTCTGATCTGCAGAACTGTGAGTCTGTACTGTTTTAAGCCACTATGTTTGGGGTAATTTGGTATAGCAGCAAGAGAAAACTGATACACTAACCCAAATTCTGTTTACCCAGAGGCATGACTTTTTTCTTCAATACCCCTCTGTCCCTCAGTTTCTTTCTCTCTGCAGGAGATAGGAGATTGGGTGGCCAGGCAGGAAGAGAAAGTGAGCCTGGGAGCCAGAACAGCTGAGGGTCATTAGCTTGTGTCCAGGGCCAGCGTGCAGCGGGAGTGGGAAGGTGTGGGTGGAGCCTCTGGCTGGCGATTGAAGCCATCTGGACCAAGGAAACTTGGATGGAACAATTCGAAGGGAATTCTGCTTTGTTTGGATTTAGTTCTGTGCAACCCCCCCTCAATAAGCAATTTGACTCTTTTTCTCATTATAACCAGGCCAAGTCAACCAAAGCTTTAAATAGTAAATTATTCCACTCTGGAGAAATACTAATTTTCATAAGGAAAATGCCTTCAACAAAAATTAAAGAGCTATTTTCAAATCCTCCCACTTGTTTCTCATTTCTCCATCAGTTAAATAACTTCTATCGGCACAGTGTCTGAACATATTTTACTCTTTTTTCATTATAAAAAGAGAGGCAAGGAAATATTTATCTGTCCTGCTAGGTAATCAGAGTAGAACAACTATTAAAGACACAACACTGGCCCTAGCCAGTTTGGCTCAGTAGGTAGAGCGGCAACCTACGGACCAAAGGGTCCCGTGTTCGATTCTGGTCAAGGGCCCATACTTGGTTGCAGGCTTCTCCCCAGCCTTGGCCCTGGTCAGGGCTATGTAGGAGGCAACCAATCCATGTGTTTCTCTCACATCGATGTTTCTCTCTGTATTTCCCTCTCTCTTCTACTCTCTCTAAAAGATCAGTGGAAAAATATCCTCGGGTGAGGATTAAAAAAAAAAAAAGACACAACACTGATTTTTTTTTAAAAGGAGGCCATATATGGAAACATATAATAGGACTATTTTAAGATTTTATAGAAGTTGATATTTTTACAGTGCTCACTTCTGTCTGTTTTCCATCATTATTAATTACTCATTATGAAGTAAAGTACTTTTCTGAAATCAAAGCCTTAGCTGGTAGGTGGAGAGATCTGTGGCTGTTTTGCCCTCTGCTTTGCTTTTAAACATTGCTTTGCTACTGAGGGCCCCCTGTTTCTTAATCTGGAAAATGGGAACATAACGCAGAGGAAGTCCAGGTTCTCTCCATACTGATTTTCTAAGATTCCATGAAGGCCACCATATTTGCTAAGAAAGGTAAGCTAAACAAAGCTACAGAATTCTGGAGATGATTGTTCTTATCACTGGCCTTAAGAAGTTACTCAGGACCAATAGACTTAAGAGTAGGTCATACTTAGAGATACAGCGCTCCTCTCCCCCCTTATCCCCACCTTCCTCAGTGTGCCCCTGAGTGATCTATAGATTCCAAAGATGGCCAACTTACTATGGAAGGTTAAACCTTACAGAAGTGTTAGTCAGCACAGATGGGGAATTTTATCAAACCATGACTTTATCAAACCATGAATAAAAAAATAGGGGTAGGGACGGGGCCAGTAGGGGATGAAGCTGTGTAAGTAGGAGGGAGAAAGGAAAAGACATGGAGTTCAGTTCTTTGGGCCATTGTGATAACTTTGGCTTTCAGTTGGGGTGACCTCAAGAGCCATTGTAGGGTCCTGAGTCAAGGATTGATGTGATAAAACTTATTTCAAAAAGGAATTACTCTGACTTTTGAGTTGAGAATAAATTTTAGGGTGATAAGGGAAAAAGCAATGAGAGCAGTCAGAAGGCTCTGCAAATAACCCAGGAGGGAGATGATGGGGGCCAGATGGAAGTAGTGAGGTGAAGAGAACTACTACTCACAGTCTGGGGATATTTTGAATTTAGAGCTGACAGGATTTGCTGATGTAGTGGATGTAAATTTTGGGAGAAAAGTCAAAGGAAACTCCAGTGAGATGTAGAAGGATGGGATAGAGAAAACTGGGCAAGAGAAATCAGGAGTTTGGTTTGGATATATTAATTTTTTATGTTAGATGGTCAAGTAGAAATTTTCAGTAGTTGTTGAATATTGAAGTCTGACATTTGGTGAGTTTCCTTTTTGTGAAGTGTTTTTCATTTTTTTAAACCAATTTTTATAGTATGTTATATATAAATTAAGAAGAACTTCTTATACATGAAGAAAATTCATCCTTTTATCTATCTATCTATTGTAAATATTTCTTTGGTTTATAATTATGTTTTTACTTTTAAAAAATGTAATATTTTCCCACAAATATTTTTTTCTTGTAGTTTCTTCCAGTGTTTTTGTTTTGGGGAGCTCAAGATACTTAATATTCATTTTCTTGTTTTTAAGAATTTTAAAATCTTGATTTTATTTTTGGAATTTGCTTTGGTGTTTGGGATGATATGAAGGTCCAAAATATTTTGACAAACTTGGAGAATGACTATTTTAGCACAGTGCAATTCAACTGGAGTAAACATATGGCTCTTATTTGTCTGGGAGATGTTATTTAAATTTAACCTTGGTGAAAAGGGATCAACATATGTGATGGGGGTGCCTATAAGGATGATGTAACTTTTGGCATCATTAGTAAACATATAATGTCTATATTAAGAAAGATGACAGTCCTGCTTTTGGATTTGGCTTAGGATACTACACTTTAGGGATGTGTAGGGTCTGGATTTCATTCAGAAGAGAGTAACTGGGAGATAACAGAACTCAGAAAACAGCTATGGGGGAGGATTTACTGAACTTCAGGTGTAATCCAAACAAAAGATACTGTTTTAAAATACTCAAGAATGATGGTAGAGAATCAGAGGAAAGGGGGGCAGGGGAGACTAGTACTGAGGCTTGCAGAGTATGCTTGACAGGGGGTGAATAATTAGTAGTAGAACAATAGGACCCATGAGACAAGATTTTTATGTTTTTCTCTTTCCAAGCTCTTAACTGACAATGTGCCAATTGTGGAATCCATAGTTTAAGAGCTGTGGGAAGTTTAAGGCTGAGAGCCATGGAGATTAAAGACCTGGAAACTGGAATACATTAGGACAAAAGCCAAAGACATGGCTATTATTTGGCTTGGAAAGGGGAATCACAAGAGGAAGCTTAATTATGAAGTGTATAAAAAACATCCTTCTAGAAAGAGCAGTTACTACCTGGACTCTCACTTCACCTTAATTTGGGTTCCTTAGCAAAAGTGTTTATTGTCTCAGTGTCTCCCACTCCTATAAAGCACACACACACACACCCTCATGAGAGTCACACTCATAAACGAAAAGATGGGCCATTTGCCTAGAATGAACTATTATACACTTGGGCAGTTTATCTTCCTTTTCTGTAATAAAATGTTATTTACTTCTTTCATAAAGCTTTCCTAGACAATGCTTAGTTGACTAGCTAAGTCATTGTTCTCCAGCACTCCCCTTATATAAATCTCATATGTGGATCTTCCCAAATTTATCGCATATGCTTCTTAAATAGATTACTTATATTTTATATGTTATAGATAGTATAGACAATAATGATGTATACATAGACATCATATATGTACTAATGTTATTTGTGTATTTAATTAAATTATTCAAGGAATTGTTTGATTCCACATCTGGTATTTATGATTTTAAAGATAAATTCATGTGTATAGTGTGTCTTCTTTTGATTGTAATCTCTATGAATACAGGGTTGTTTCTATGATTATTTGAGCCCTCAGTATTAGTGACCAGCTAGACTCAATAAATATAGGAGTGAGCAAAAGTAGGTTTATAGTTATGAGTACATGAAACACAAAATTTATTCTTGCATTATTATTTATTAATTATTGTATTATTTATTTGTATTACCACTGTAAACCTACTTTTGCCCACCATTATTTCTATGTCTGTTTGCTTATTTTTTTATTCTTTCATTCATCCAGTAATATACATAATATTTGTTGTGTATGTTACTGTTCCTGGCACTCTTATAGGCTAAGGAAATGTAGCAGCAAACAAAATAGACAAAACTCCTGCTTTATTGAAGCTCACAGCCCACTGGGGAGAAACAGATAATCCATTCACAATGATAACTTAAAAATAAGTAAATAGTATCAGATGATGGTAAGTACTATGGGGGAAATTATTGCAGAGCAGCAAGAGAGGAAATGGGGTTAGTTATTAGTCACCTCCTTTTGAATATAAAGCATAATTACTAGAAATTTAGGTTGAGAAGTAAGAATTATGGAAAATGGTATCTCTTATATTAAAAAGTTGTGTATTCTTCTTTTGAAATAAGCTTGGTATAACTTTAAGTGTAAACTTCCTTGGGGAATAAGTTAATTTACCTAAATTTAATTAAATTCTGTGAATCTAAGAACTGAACTATATCTGCAGAGATTATTTGCCAAAGGTAGACAATGTTATTCTTTCATGAGCTTAGCTCAAAGCTAATTATTAATTAAAAGTGGCTGATGTTGCTTTATATTTATCACCCATCCACCTTTATCTAAGGAAGGAGAATTATAGTTAGATTAAATTTCATTTATAGTAAATGTAGTTTGCTTTAATTTAAAGTAGCAATTTTGTTCTTCCCTCACAGAAGCATAGAATTTCAAATTATCAAATATAAATCATTTGTCTTAGCCCATAAAAATATTTTTTAAATTTTGTATTACTTTCTATTTTACAATCAATTAAACTATATTTTCCCCCAGAGTCCTTCCATCAATCAGTGATATTAATCAGCCATCCACTGCTCAAGCCTGAATCCTGGGCATCATTGCACATTTCCAAATTCCTCACCTTCTGTAACCCACCATCAGGTTAGACTACACCTTGAATGGCTTCCGATTCTCCCTACCATTATCTCTTCCCTTCAGGAGCCTCCCACGTGATCTTCATACTTTTCCTTGCTCCCTTCAATATGTCCTCCACAGTGTAGAAAGTGATCATTTTAAAGCTCAAGTCTAATTGTGTGACACCTGATTTAGTGGCTTGGATTAAGATCAAAGTCCTTCATAAAACCCCAAAGCTATGTACATAACCTCCATTCTATCATTCCAGTCTGTGTGCAGTATGCATACATACATCTCTTCTTTCATCTGCAGGGATATGTCTCATCCTATCATGCCACCTAGCACACTGAAGGGCTTCCTCTTATGTTTTGAGCTTTCCTTAGTGTTCCTTTGAGCTCAGGTCTTCAGAAAGCTTCCCTTGACTGTCTACTTTTTAGTTGTTGTTGTTAATCCTCACCCAAGGATATTTTTCCATTGATTCTCCAAGACAGTGTAAAGGAGGGAGAGAAACAGAGAGAGAGAAACATTGATGTGAGAGAGACACATCAATTGGTTGCCTCCCGCATGCAGAGATCTAGTCTGCAACTGTGGTACATGCCCTTGACTGGAATCAAACCCAGGACCCTTCATTCTGGGGGCCAATGCTCTATCCACTGAGCCAAATCAGCTAGGGCTTGACTGTGTACTCTTTATCTCCCATAACATCACAGTTCTTTCTTAGAACTTAGCTCAGGTGTAATTTTATATACATTCATGTGATCTGTTAGCCAAGTAATATGAGTTAAATAGTTCAACTATTTGATGAATAGTTGGGTTAGATGGTAAACTAGTTTTTGTTATATATATTTACATATATATATTATATATGGAAAGACAGAGATTCATGAATATTCTTCAAATTTAGTTGTATAGAGCTATAAAGTCCACCAATGATTAGAAGATTCCAAAGTGGACATTAAAAGTAGACACTTGATTTTTTGCCCTGACTGGTTTGGCTCAGTGGATAGAGCGCTGGCCTGTGGACTCAAGGGTCCCGGGTTCGATTCTGGTCAAGGGCATGTACCTTGGTTGCGGCACATCCCCAGTGGGGAGTGTGCAGGAGGCAGCTGATCGATGTTTCTGACTCTCTGTCTCTCTCCCTACCTCTCTGTAAAAAACTCAATAAAAATATATTTAAAAAATAAAAGTAGACACTTAATTTTGGATACCTAGTTACCCTGGCTTTGTACTTAAGAGTGTCTGTTGGAATTTTGGAAAACTTTGAAAAAAATTATGAAATAGAATAAGCTTTAAATTATATTCATATATTTAAAAAATAAGAGTGATATTCCAAATAATTTCTTTGGATTTTATTCTCATTTTTAAGTTTAGAGTATTTAAAGGATACCATCTCACTACTTAAAAATGTATATATTTATATTGGCAGAATATTTTTTAGTATGATTAGAATTGGACTCACTAGGCATTTTGACCCTAGCACATTTGATGATTTTATTACCAATTTCCATTTCAAAACTATATATCTTTCCTGGAACATGGCAACTATGAATCATGGAAGAAAAGTAAATTGACTTTGTATACTTCAACCCTACAATTTGGCAGTGAGAATATTTTTTTCCTATAAAATGACTCATCTACAGAGAAACTTTTTCTGAACATGGGAAAAACTTAAATACTGTCAGAAATCTTGCAGATGGGGTAGTGTGGATATTTGGATCTACTAATAATTGCAAAATGGTAAAATTAATGTTGACAAGTATTAAGCAGTCAAAGATCGTGTGAAAGTTACAGTGTACAACACAGAAACTTGTGTATTTGGGAAAATAAAAACTCAGTAAACTATATGGAAAGCTTATAATTTTTCCTGTTTCAAGGCATTTTTTGTTTGTTTTAGTGTGCCCTGCTATGAGTCAGTGTTTTATTTCTTGCTCATCTTGGAAATTGTTCTCTGTTATGATATTCCTCCCTGTTAACCTTTATTTTCCTGGTTTTTAGTCCAAACTTTTTTCTGAATTTAATCTAATTTTTTTCTGGTGTTTTGCCCTGGGGTTTCCCCACCTTGGATGTGGTTTTGTTTTTTATTTTATTACCAATCATGCTTCCTGTAGCTTCTAAAATAATCTTTGAATTTCTTTATACAACTTAAGTTTTTAAGACATTGTATCATTGTATGTTAAGAAAAAATGAACAACAGTAGCTTGGTTCTCGTATTTTGGGAAGCAGTTACTATTCCTTTATTGCAGTTCTTCCAAAATCAAAACCAACAGAGCCATTGTAAAATACACTGAGGCCTTGTTCACATGTTCAGAATTAGATACGTATGAATGTTGCAAAATGGTTAAATCATGATGATGACTGGACCTGCCATTCCCCATGCATTAATGGTGGCTATTAAGGCTATAGAATAATTTTCTCCATAAGTGTTCTCATAGGATTATATAATAGTTATTGATTCTAAGAAAAGAATGGAGATCCTAACATCTGCCAGACATTGAGATCCTAACATCTGCCAAACATTTTCACCCATAACACCATGTTTCTTTTCCGAAGTAAAGTGGGCCATTAGTATCTTGATTTATGGTAAAACAAAACAAAAAACCAACCCAAAACCTGAGGTTTAACTGGGCAAAGTGACTGCCAAAATCCCATAGAAAGGGAGGAGCAAAAATTCAACCCAAGGTCTTTTCCAGTTTCAAAATTCATTGTCTTTCCATTTCATTGTGTTGTCCCTGGATCTGGGGATTTGATTTCTCTGTCTGAGGTCACATTATGAGTCAGAGGTGAGCTGGAAACACATTCTGGGTCATCTTCATGTTACTTTAATCCACTAAAATGTCATGTGTTCTCTCTATAAAAATGCATTAACTTCTTTGAAGAGAAGAGATAGTATGGCAGTTTTTGATCTTCTCCAAAAGATTAACTTTCTGAAAAAAGTAATAAAGCAGATATGACATTTGGCTTAACTTTTGAAAAAATGTGAAAGAGAAAATAATTCAGTAAATGTGAACTTTGCAGATGGCCAATCATTTTGATAAATAGCTAATCTCCATGGTAACTTTCTTTTAGAGAATTTTATGAATATGTCTTTCCTCTGGGCACTCACTTAACCTGCTGTGCTTTGGTGTCCTCATTTTAAAATGGAGATAAGGCTGCATTAAAGGGTGATTATGAAGATTAAGTGAATTTACTAGTTTGGAACATGAGAAGTCATATATAAATCATTGCTATTATTATTTCTCCCAATTACAACAGCCCATTGCAACTTATGTCAGACTGTCCAGAGAGTGCATGCAAGATTCTGAAGAATCTGAAGGACAGCCTCAGTGGTGGCATTCATAAATAACCTAGTTCTATTTTGGTATGTGCCAACAGTAATAGAATTGAAATTCAATTCCTGGCCTCTCTGATTCCAAAGTGGCGAGGGAAGGAGATTCAGTGATAACCAGAGTGGTACAGATATACAGCTGAGCAAACTCTGTGTAGGTTGACTTTCTTCTTTCTTTCAACTGATCCTGAGAACATGAACTACATGGCATTACTAAAGTTTCAATTTGCTATTGGAAAGAGCACAAACATAACATGGTTCCTCAGGCAAAGAGATATTTCGCTCTTGTGTGCTGTGTGGATGACTTGAAGGTGACTTCTTCCAATGTTTGATAAACAGAAAATGTGCCAAATGCTCTATTTCATGCTGGAAATACAGAAATGAACTAGATCTGGTTCCTCTTCTCAAGGGGACACAGAGACAGTGCCCGCCCAGAGAACCTATGGCGGGTTTGAGAATCACTGATTGTTTTGTATGGAGTATGGAAGGTTGCTTATGATTCTCACTCACTGGTGAAGTAAAATGTTTAAGGATCGGGCAAAGGGAGTTGAGAGAAATCCTGACTAAAGCATAATGATATACTCTGTGAAAACTGAATGGGGTATGACGGAAAGGATGATGGTTAGTGATAAAAATGATGGAGTCATCATCATTCAGGGGGTAACTGAGAGCATTTTACAAAATAAAAAATGCAAGTGTATATAAAAAGAGAAAAACTATAATCTGTGACTGATCTTTTGGAGACAACCGCTATTGTTGTTGTTAGAGCTAGCAAAGAGTAGTAAAAGAAATATTTGGAAATGGGACTGGAAAAGCAGGTAGTTATGATGTCTCTAAAATTGCAGCTGAAAAGGTATTGACAAGTAATTGGGTGACTACAAAGACCAGAACAGATATGTATGAGGAGCTACATGATAATAAAGCTTTTGTATTTAAGAATGAAAATGTGATTTAAACATGAATGAGATCTGTGTTAATACTATTGACAAAAGAAAGCTGTGTCCAAACAGTAAGAGCTGAGAAAGATGGAATATGAATAGAGTGGGAGAAAACTGGAATCTGAATAAGAGAGGTAAATGTGTTTGAAGGTGCCAGGTGGTCCAGGTCAATCTGACATTGACCCTGAGAACCTAGATAAATGTTCAGGGCCTGTAAGTTTGTTTGGGAGTTTAATCCCCATGTACTAAGAGAAGAATGAAGAGTTCCCCCTGTCTGAAAAAGATGTGCTGTTTTACCAAGGGTCCAGTTTCTGGAGGGATGTGTAAGAAGAAGTAGAGATGAAAGTGGACCATGGCCTCAGCAGACAGCTCAGCCTTGGAAGGTGGGGGACAACATGTCACATCCATATTCTTGGGGTTAACATAGCAGCTTTCTAAAATGAGCCTTCCAAAGGCTGTTATAAACTTATTCTGAAGGATAACATTCACCAAAGTTTAATTTATTCTAGGGATTAGCTCGGATGGCCATTAATTCAGGAAGTTTAAAAATGTATTACATTTGTTTAATCCTCCAATTTTAGGTGTTTTCTCCTGAATGTGTTGAATATGTTTCTAATGTGCAGTACACTTGTTTAGAGGCTGTGAGCATTGGCTTTGTATTCTGATCCCAAAGCCTTCCTTTTAATTGGAGCATTTCTGAGTATTTTTATTAAGCTGGAGATATTTAAGACCTTTTCTCCTAAAAGCTGAAGGATATTAATTCCTTATTAAGCATTTGACACTTCGTTATTGTGATTTCTTAACTAAGTGAAGTCTTAGGTGTGAGAAACTTGAGACAGGCGTGGATCCTGAAATGGAGGGCTTCTCTCTGGGAATGTGCTGGAATGTTAATTATTTATTCTTCACTTTTCTTTAGGGATATCAGGGAATCTCAGGGTCACCAGGTGTTCCAGGATCCCCAGGAATACAGGTATGTGACCTATTTATGCGTATTTTAGAAATACTATTTCTAGTGAGCCGTAAAACTATAACTAACAGAATTTTATTTTGTGGTTAATTTAGGGAGCACGAGGACCACCAGGTTACAAAGGAGAACCAGGGAGAGATGGTGAAAAGGTAAACACATCCACACACAAATGTGTCCTGTTGTTTTAGTTACTCAAAGAAGATAAGGATGTTGTTACCTATGATGACTCCCATTCAGTAGTGTTCCCCTTGATGAATTCCAAGATTTGTGGCTTCAGAAATTTGTCAGTGGCCATTGGCTAATGAAGCTTTTATTACTGCCTGACCTGTTTTGCGCAGTGGTTGAGCATTGACCTATGAACCAGGAGGTCACAGTTCGATTCTCAACCAGGCCACATGCCCAGGTTGCAGGCTCAATCCCCAGTAGGGGCCATACAGGAGGCAGCTGATCAATGATTCTCTCTCATTATTGATGTTTCTCTTCCTCTCTGAAATCAATAAACTATATTTTAAAAAATTTAAAGCTTTTATTACTAGATGAAAGTGGTTTTTACTTGATGACCACTGTCAAATGGAACAGTTATTGGCATTCTCCTGGTTCCATCTTCTCTCTTATGGTTAAGCTCTGAGGGGGTGGGAGCGAGCTACTCTCTTAGAAGGGAGAAAATTATATGAATGTAATGTGTTCCCAGTTAGCCACAGATAGTTCAATATCCACATGTCCATCTCCATAACAGATATCTGTCTGGCATATGGCCTATTGGCTTAGCTTTACTGAACTTCTCAAGCTTCAGTGGGTACAGACAACATTTGAACTGCTGACTTTCCTTGAAGTACGTGTTCTTTAAATATATTCAATAAGTTAGTACCTCCCCATGGATCCAGTCAAGGCCTACTGGCTCTGGTAGCTGGTCCACATCCAAGATGCCTATTTGTATTTGCTCATATCCCCATGTTGATTTGTTAGCTTAATTCCTAAGTTCTATGTTTGCTCCTGGTAAAAATCTGCATTCATTTTCTAATTACGATCTTTGCAAAATTATTATCTTTTTAAAAGAATGTGTACAACATCCACATGTGAGAAACCCTGATGCAAACTATATCTATTTTATGTTTTTATGGCTGTTCTTATTGGATGGATCTTTGGCAGATCTCCTGATGGATCTGCCACTTTCAAGCTGTTTGATCTTGGGCATGCTACTTAATAATGTCTTTGACTCTTACTTTCTTCATTGACACAATGGAGATTTCTTTATAGGCTTTTGTGAAGACTTAAGTGAGATAATGTATAAAGAATACTTAGTATGGTTCCTGGTACAGGTTTCTTCTTAAATAAATGGTTGTTGTTTTGTTGTTCTGCTTTATTCATCAAGCAGCTTGGTTCAGTTGAGATGTGGCATGGGGTGGGCTGGCGTGTCATGGGCAGACCTGGCTTAGAGTGGTCACCAGGGGAAACAGTAGGGTTAGTGAATACAAAAGAAACAGAGACTATGGAATAGATCAGGGCAGCTTTATATTAGGGGGAGAGTTACAGGAGGTAGAGCAGTAGCAGTAATTGATATAATTCCTGAGAAACAGTATGAAATCCTCTTGTCTACTGAGTGGCCTTGGGCCTCTATGAATATTTTTAGCCACTTAGCAATCTCTGCCCCTTTTGTTTTTACTTTTTTAAAATATATTTTTATTGATTTCAGAGAGGAAGGGAAGGGAAAGAGAGAGAACGACATCAATTATGAGAGAGAATTATTTATCAGCTGCCTCCTGCACCCTCCTCCCCCACTGGAGATTGAGCCCACAACCTGGGCATGTGCCCTTGACTGGAATCGAACCCGGGACCCTTCAGTCCATAGGCTGATGCTCTATCCACTGAGCCAAACCAGCTAGGGCTCTCTGCCCATTTTAAATTATGGAGGTGCATCTTAAGAGATGACAGGGAACAGGCCAGGCTCACAGGAATAGGAGATGTCTTATATTTCCCAGGTCTTTCTATATCCTGAGGGACAGTTGGTGCTGCTCCAGGTGAATGGGGAATTTGTCTGGAAAGGTCAGGAGGATACCTGTTCTGAGAAGAACTTCAGTACAGGATCATTGCTGTTTCTTTGACATTCTTACAAATAGCCTGACTTGGGCATTGGGGGATGCATAAATGTATGCTTGTATGAATGAATGCATCTGTGAATGGATGAGTAAATTTATTTATTTTTCTTTTTACCTGGGTTTTAGAGACAAAATATAGAAAGGAGGCTTTATATTCATCTTTAAAGAATTGGAGTGAGTTTCCGTGGGAATAGATGTGCCTTTTTTTAAAAAATAAAGGAAAAAAGTAAAAATTAAAAAAAGGAATAACAATAATTCAATTAATCACATCTCAAACTAACTGCTCTATAGTTTAGGGTTATTGTGCTGTCTTTAAAACAGATGGATGTGGATTTTACAAAGCCATACTTTTCATTGAGTTAGATAACTAAGATGTATGTTTATGCAAAGTTCTCTGTTTTCAATCCAGTAATGATTTCATTCAGAATTAAAGAATTGTTTTCTGAAATTCATTGTTTTGGCATAAATCTGATTTGACATGGTCATCGGGGCCTAAAATCACTTCGTGCTACTATTTAAATTCTGCCTCACATTCCCTGTGGCTTCAGAGAATTCTTTATCTCAAGTTACTTAAAGACTTTTCCTTGTGTGTGTGTTACCTATGTGCAGTGTGTTACCTATGTGCAGTGTGTGTTATTCTCTCCATAATACATTTCCTTGACTTTCAGAAACGGGACTGTTAAAATCATACCTCTGAGGTGACCTTGACTTGTGGCAGGGCAAGGTATTTCTTCCAGGCATTACACAGTGGCTTTGGGGAGATTGTTCCACACAATACTGCTCTCCATTAGGAAAATTTCCCAGAACAATTACCATTTGTGGATTTCTTCTGAAAACTCCCATAACAGGAATTCTCACTTACAATAATTAAAATTACATGTATTTCTCATTTGTTTTAACATGTTCCTCACATATCAGACAAATTGAATGTATACAGATTTTGCAGGATATTTTTTCCTCTGAGTTTACAAATCAAAAGGAACACTTAATCCACCAAATGGTCTTCAATTGGTAACTCATTTAATAACATGCTTTAAAGCTATTCTCTGAGACCTAAGTACATCAAAACACTTCCTCATCCTTAAGGAAACCTGACATATTTAAATTGTGTGGAGAAATATATATATTTTTTAATTTATTTTGGGTTGCATTGGTTAACTGCTCTCTATTTATGGCTTTTTGAAAAGTGTATGAAACTTTTTATGGCAAATTCAGTTCTGGAGACACAGAAAGTATTAATAATTTCTATTTTTAACCTATCCAGACTTGGTTTTTCTAGGTTTAGGATATGCAATATACTAAGTATATCTAAGGTGTCATTATGGAACAAATTATGCATTTTGTTTAATTTCTTTGTTAGCGCACTTAACATTTAAATGGTTCCTTCAAGACCTCATTTTCCCATTGTCTTCAGCATCATTACCAAAGAATCTTGTGATGAGTGAGACTTTTCCCACTTAAATAAGTCCCTTATGTGCATTATCTAGGCTTCCAAAGTCAAAGGATTAAGTGGTGCTATCGTGATTTCTATTATAAATTCAGTCATGATCGAAGAACTCCAATATATACATTGAGAGAAAAGTAACAAAGGATCAAGATTAAAAGGTTATTAGGGGATGATATATTAAACTTCGCATGTTAGTAGTTTTACTTCTTGCAGTTTTTCTGAAGCAAAACAAAAAAGTTTAAAATATTAAAGCAAAGCCATAAGTGACATAGGAGGGAGAAACAGAACTGGTTTAGCAAAGTTGCCACTTTTTTTTTTCTTTCTCCAAAAGAGAGAGTAATCTACCCATAATCTACCTGTGTAGTTTTCTGAAAGCATCACAGCGCAAATGGTATATGTGTGTGTGTGTGTGTGTGTGTGTGTGTGTGTGTGTGTGTGTGTGTGTGTTGTGGGGAGAGGGAAGAGGGGAGGGAGATTTAAAGCAGGGGAGGCAAATGGTGGCGGAATAGAAGGATGTGTCCTGAGCCTTGTCCCGGAGCACATAGAGGGAGCAGCTGAAATGAGTGGAATCCAGCCTGAATTGGTGAAGGAGACACAGCTGGTGAGACAGTTTGCAGCCGGGAAGAGCAGGGATCCCCCGGATAAAGGTAAAATCAAAGATCTAGGCAGTAGAATCTCCCGGACCTCTGTGCCCAGAAGGTCAGGGAGAAACTACACAGTGCCAAGCCGCATCCCTGAGGACAGGCAAGGTCTGAAGGATTTTAGACCATAGAGTCTGGATTTGGGATCTGAGCTCAAAGGCAGCCTTTAAGAGTTGCCGACTGCAGAGTGCTGGCAAGAGAGGAACTGGCAGAGACGTGGTCCTTCCTCGTGCTGGGGCCTGCGCCTTTCCCCACTGAACCTAGTTCGTGGGACCCTTTGGAGACAGGCACTTACCTGTGGCTGAAGTGCGGAACAAGGGGTGGAGTTGTGGAATCTGGGGAGAGTAGGCAACGGACAGTCCAGGAGAAGTGGTAGGGAGTCTGGTGCTGAGTCATATCTAAGCCCACAGAATCCATTTTCTCCTGAGAGATAGCCCCTCCCTCCAGTCTCCAGGCAACCAATATAGCCACACCCAGATTCCACTCTGATTAACACCATAGAATCTGAATACTCCCTGAGGCCATAGGATCTACTCTAAAGAGAAAACTTTAGAAGCTAGGCACCTCAATTATGCGGCTACACTGCCAGGGCCCTTCAGAGTGCTTCAGTGTACCTCGCTGGCAAACTTACTGCCAGTGCTCCTGTGAGCCACCACCTGGAGAAAGCGCCTATCCACCACAGACACAGCAGCAAAAGTTGAGTCTGCCCACCCCACAACTACAGAACGCTGGGCAACACAGTTACCCCTTTCCAAAGTGTAGCCCCCTGAGCCACATCACCCTGACAGATGGTTCCTTGGTGCCACTGTGAGGCCCCACTGGGCACATGTGATTTCAATTAAGGGTGCAAGAAAGCAAAAATTGGGACACTCCCCTCCATAGCAGCTGACTTCTAGGCACCACAGTTGTGCCTCTCAAGCTCGCAGGCCTACATCAAGAGAACCGAAATAGCTCAAGTAGGGAGCTACACTAAATTACCAAGCCCAGGAGAACTGAGAGATTTCACCAGTAGCATCATCACCAAAAGAACCTGGGTAGCAAAGCAATTGGATCTACAATTAAAACATTTCAGGAAAACATGGGGAGACAAAGCAATACCCAAAGGAAAGAAAAAGAGGAATCACCAGAAAGCGAGTTAAATGAAATTGAGGCTAGCAGCTTAACAGAGAGAGAATTCAGAGTAATGGTTATAAGGATATTTAAACGGATGGATGACAAATACACACAACTCAATGACAACTATAAGGAGCTGAATGAAAATGTCACCAACATGAAAGGAAACCAAGAGGAGATGAAGAATGACATAGCTGCAATAAAGAACACATTGGAAGGCTTAAACAATAGACTAGAAGAGGCTGAGGACCGCATCAGTGAATTAGAAGACAAGGTAAAACACACAAAAACACAGCAGCAACTGGAAAGAAGACTTAAAAAGCAAGAGGAGAGCCTAAGGGAGCTTTGGGACAACACAAAATGAAACAATATTCAAATAATAGGGATACCAGAAGGAGAGGAAGAGAAGCAAGGAATAGAAAACCTGTTTGAAGAAATAATGACAGAAAACTACCCTGATATTGGCAAGAAAAAAAACTATGCAAGTCCAAGAAGTGCATAGAGTCCCAAATAAGTTGAACACCAAAAGACTGACACCAAGACACATCATAATTAAATTGGCAAACACCAACGACAAAGTAAGAATCTTAAAGGCTGCCAGAGAGAGACAGAAAGTTACCTACAAGAGATCTCCTATTAGAATATCAACTGATTTCTCAACAGAAACACACCAGGCCAGAAGGGAATGGAATGAAATATACAAAGTGATGCAAAGCAAGGGACTGAATCCAAGAATACTATACCCAGCAAGGTTATCATTCAAAATTGAAGGTGGAATCAGGAGCTTTGCAGACAAAAAAGGGCTAAGAGAGTTTATCCAGCAATGCAAGAAATGCTGAAGGAACTGCTTTAAAAAGAAGAAAGAGAAAGCCAAAAAGAAACACAAATACTAAGGGGAAAAATATGACAACAAACATGTACTTGTCAATAATAACATTAAACATAAATGGATTAAATGCACCAATCAAAAGCCATAGGGTAGCTGAATGGATAAGAAAACATGACCCATATATTTGCTGTCTACAAGAGACCCACCTCAGAGCAAAGGATTCACACAGACTGAGAGTGAAGGGATGGAAAAATATTTTTCAGGCAAATGGAAATGAGAAAAAAGCTGGGGTAGCAATACTTATATCTGATAAAATAGACCTCAAAGTAAAGGCCATAACAAGAGATAAGGAAGGCCACTACATAATACTAAAGGGAGCAATTCAACAAGAAGATATAACTCTGGTAAACATATATGCACCCAATGCAGGAGCACCCAAATACATAAAAAAACTACTGGAAGAGATCAAGGGAGAGATCAACAACAATACAATCATAGTAGGAGACTTTAATACACCACTGACATCACTGGATAAATCCTCTCGACAAAAAATCAGCAATTCTAAATGACACACTAGATCAGATGGACCTAATTGACATCTTCAGAGCATTTCACCCCAAAGCCATGGAATATACATTCTTCTCAAGTGCCCATGGGACATTTACAAAAATAGACCACATATTGGGTCACAAACAAAGCCTCCCTAAATTCAAAAAGATTGAAATCATATCAAGCATTTTCTCAGACCACAATGGTATAATATTAGAAATAAACTATAATAAAAACATTCCAAAAAATTCAAACATGTAGAAACTGAATAGCATGCTATTAAACAATAATTGGGTAATCAATGAGATCAAAGAAGAAATTAAAAACAACCTGGAGAATAATGACAATAAAAACACAACAATGCGAATGCTATGGGACACAATGAAAGCAGTCCTAAGAGAGAAGTTTATAGCTCTACAGGCCTACCTCAAAAAACAAGAAAAAATGGTAATAAATCTTCTAACTCAACAACTCAAAGAATTAGAGAGCAACAAGAAAAGCCCACAGTGAGCAGAAGGAAGGACATAATAAAGATCAGCAGAAATGAATGACATAGAGACCAAAAAAACAATACAAAGGATCAACAAAACCAAGAGCTGGTTCTTTGAAAGGATAAACAAGATTGATGAACCACTAGCCAGGCTCACCAAGAAGCAAAGAGAGAGGACCCAAATAAACAAAATCAGAAATGAAAGAGGTGAAATAACAACAGACCCCACAGAAATACAAAGGATTGTTAAAAAATACTATGAACAACTCTATTCTAACAAACTACACAATGTGGAGAAAATGGACACATTCCTAGAAAAATACAACCTTCTAAAACTCACTCAGGAAGATTCTAAAAATCTCAATAGGCTGATAACTATGGAAGAAATTGAAGCAGTCATAAAAAAGCTTCAAGCAAACAGAAGCCCGGGGCCAGATGGCTTCACAGGGAAGTTTTACCAAACATTCAAGGAAGAACTAAAACCTATTCTCCTCAGACTATTCCAGAAAATTCAAGAAGAAGGAACACTTCCAAGCTCCTTCTATGAGGCCAGCATCACCCTAATACCAAAACCAGATAAAGACAACACAATGAAAGAGAATTACAGGCCAATATCCCTCATGAACATAGATGCCAAAATCCTCAACAAAATTCTAGCAAATCAAATCCAGCAATACATCAGAAAGGTTATACACCATGACCAAGTAGGATTTATCCCAGGGATGCAGGATGGTACAATATTTGCAAATCAATAAATGTGATACATCACATAAACAAATTGAGAGATAAAAATCACATAGTCATATCAATTGATGCAGAAAAAGCATTTGACAAAATCCAACTCCCTTTCTTGATAAAAACTCTCAGCAAAGTGGGAATAGAAGGATCATACCTCAACATAATAAAAGCCATATACAAGAAACCCAAAGCCAACATCATACTCAATGGGCAAAAACTAAAACCATTTCCCCTAAGAACAGGAACAAGACAGGAATGCCCACTCTCACCACTCCTGTTCAATATAGTGCTGGAAGTACTAGCCATTGCGATCAGACAAGAAGAAGAAATAAAAGGCATCCAAATTGGAAAAGAAGAAGTAAAACTGTCTTTATTCGCAGATGACATGATACTGTACATAGAAAACCCTAAAGACTCCATAAAAAAATTATTAGACTTAATAAATGAATTCGGTAATGTAGCAGGATACAAAATTAATGCCAAGAAATCTATGGCATTTCTATACACCAATAATGAACTTACAGAGAGACTAAAAAAGCAATCCCATTTACCATCGCACCAAAAAAATTAAGATACCTAGGAATCAACTCAACTAAGGAGGTAAAAGACCTATACGTAGAAAACTACACGACACTGAAAAAAGAGGTAGATGAAGACATAAACAGATGGAAGAACATACCATGTTCATGGATTGGTAAAATCAACATCATCAAAATGTCCATACTACCCAAGGCAATCTATAAATTCAATGCACTTCCCATTAAAATACCAACGACATATTTCAGAGACCTAGAATGAACTTTCCAAAAATTTATCTGGAATAAAAAAAGAACCCGAATAGCTACAGCAATCCTGAGAAAGAAGAACAAAGTAGGTAGGATCTCAATACCAGATATCAAGCTGTGTTACAAAGCCACTGTTCTTAAAACAGCCTGGTACTGGCTCAAGAACAGACATATAGATCAATGGAATAGAATAGAGAACCCAGAAATTGACCCAAATCAATATGCTCAATTAATATTCAACAAAGGAGGCACGAACATTCAATGGAGTCAAGACAGTCTCTTCAACAAATGGTGTTGGGAAAATTGGACAGATACATGCAAAAAAATGATGCTAGATCACCAACTTACACCATACACAAAAATAAACTCAAAATGGATAAAGGACTTAAACATAAGACAGGAAACCATGAAAATACTAGAGGAATCCACAGGCAGCAAAATCTGGGACATACGCCGAAAGAACTTCTTTACTGATACAACTCCTAGGGCAATGGAAGCTAAAGAGAAAATAAACAAATGGGACTACATCAAAATAAAAAGCTTTTGCACAGCAAAGAAAACCATCAATAAAACAACAAGAAATCCCACTCCATGGGAGAACATATTTGAAAATGATATCAATGATAAGGGTTTAATCTCCAACATATACAGAGAACTCATACAACTTAACAAAAAGAAGATGAACAACCCAATCAAAAAATGGGCAACTGATCTAAATTGACACTTTTCGAAAGAAGACAGAAGTCAGGCCAAGAGACATATGAAAACCTGCTCACAGTCACTAATCATCAGAGAGATGCAAATCAAAACAACAATGAGGTACCATCTCACTCCTGTCAGAATGGCTATTATCAACAAATCAGCAAACAACAAGTGTTGGCAAGGATGCGGAGAAAAAGGAACTCTTTTGCACTGCTGGTGGGAATGCAGACTGGTGCAGCCACTGTGGAGAACAGTATGGACCTTCCTCAAAAAACTGAAAATGGAACTCCCATTTGTCCCAGTGATCCCACTTCTAGGAATAGATCCCAAGAATCTAGAAACACGAATCAGAAAGGATATATGCACACCTATGTTCATAGCAGCACAATTCACCATAGCTAAGATTTGGAAACCGCCTAAGTGCCCATCAGCAGATGAATGGATTAAAAAACTGTGGTATATCTATACAACGGAATACTACGCTGTGGTAAAAAAGAAGGAGTTCCTACCATTTGCAACAATATGGATGGAGATGAAGAATATTATGTTGAGTGAAATAAGCCAGGCAGAGAAAGATAAATATCACATGATCTCACTCATTTGTGGAATATAATGAACGGCATAGACTGATGAATAAGAACAGATCCAGAGGCTGTGAAATGGCGATCAGAACATCATACCTCAGGTAAGGTAGGGGAGGGTGGGGGTAAGGTGGAGAGATCAACCAAGAGACTTGTATGCATGCATATGAACCTAATCAATGGACACAGACAATAAGGGGGCAGGGCATAAGTGGGGAGTGGGGGGTTATGGGGAAATAAGGACACATATGTAAAAAATAAAAATTTAAAAAATTATAAAATAAAAATAAAATACCAAATCTAATCAATACTAGTGGTCACCATAACCTTTAGAGAAATTGTTTCATGTGACAAACATTTTTAAATGAAACTCTCTGTAGCCTGAAAATTATTTTGGAAGGAAACAAAGAGAAGTTTCCTTCAAAAGTCATAAGGATTGTAATTGAAAGTCAATATATTTGGCCTCTTGAACTAAAGTAAGCAATTTGTGTTTTTGCCTCCCTCACAAAGTTTATATAAAGCTACAAAAAGAAATTGACAGCCAGTTTGAAATGGAATTGCCAGGGCCTAGGGCAAAGAATATCCTTACATGATATTATTCTACAGTGTCATTATAATTTTAGATATTTTACAACAGCATATTGTACAATTATCCCAAACAAACTTACAAACTAATTCCTTGAATGGTTGGCAGCAATTAAAAAAAAAAAAAAGGTCATGAAAGGATTTAATCCCTGTCAGAAGGAATTAAGGCCCTGGGAAGGCACTTGAACATCCTATATTGGCCCCTCTTGCCTTTTGTGCCAAGAGGGACCCTCTTCTCACAATCCAATTGCCCTCAGCTGTTGCCTGAGCTTTCTATTCATGCTGAGCTTGAAGCCTTGTGGGGGCTGGCACCATGGATCTGTTTCATATCTAATTGTATGAGCTAGGCCTTCACTGAAGAAGAAACCCGAGTTTCCCGAGATATGTGATCAGCACCAGGACCCAGCCAGCAGGCCAGGGGTTCCCAAAGCAGGTGCTGGGCATGGAGGCCACAGGGGCATAGGCTACCAAGGAGACAGAACTGAACCTCACATCACCCTGCTTGGCCCCGGAGGATGGCTGGTTAGCCAGAGACGGGTAAGATTCTTCAAGGAAGGAACAACCTAAGACAGGCACAGTCGCAGAGGGGCCATCAGGAGAGAACTTGGGGGGGCAACAGAAGTGGGGCACAGACCCTCACCCCCCCAACATTGCAGGGGCTTGAACCCTCGCCCCTTCTGAAGGAGGTTTCCTGCCCCCATGGCTGCTTTGCACTTCCCACACCCAGCTCAGATTGGGACCCAGGCAACAGAAAGAGACTTGGCCCAGCTCACATCGAGATACAGGTGACAGACAGAGACTTGGCCCAGCTCAGATTGTGACCCAGGTAACAGACAAGAAACTTGGCTGACAGCAGCTGCCCTATATCTAAATTCAGCCTAGCATCAGGAATGCTCAGGGCCCACTCAAGAATGCAAATAATCCTTCCCACTAATATTTACAGGGTAAACTAAGATTGTTGGTAGAGTATTTGACAGTAAAATAGTAATCAAGTTTTCAGATTAATTTAAATAGACTAATTGAAATAAGTGAATATTCAAGTAAACTTAATTGTACTGGACAAAAAGCTGTTCTTAAAGTAATAACTAAAATTTCTATTGGTAGTTCATCTCATGGTAAAATTCCTGAATATGCAATGAACTTAAGCAGTCATATTTTTGGGCAAAAAAAATTTTTTTAATTAAATTCAAAGTTATCAAGACTGCATTATAAAATTTACAAAAACCTCCATTAATAAAAAAAAAGGGGGATAGTGGGGTAATATCATGTAAGGAAAAATATCCTATAAGTAAATTACATCTAGAAAATTTTTACTTTACAAAATTAATTTTCATTTATAATGCTAACAGCAAGATGGCCATGAAAAACACACATGGTGTCTAAATAAGACAAAGGAAAATCATTTGGGCAAATATAAAAAGGATCCCAAATCAATTATATAGATTCCTTTATTAACTTTTGGTCGAGAATATGTTTGTATATTTTCAGAAAACAACTCCAAGACCATGTGGATTCCTGCAACAGAGAGGAATTGACAGGTGTGCTCCAACCATGAAGACATGAGGAAAAACAGTCCAGAGATGGAAGACTGCCTAGGACCAAACCAGAGAGGGTCAGACCTGCATTGCCACCATGTGCCCACCATCCAGATATCATTGCTGACATGTACACATAAGGAACTGTTTGACATTGAAACGGGGACTCAGAACTGTTGGACATTGAAACTGGGACTCAAACATTTTTTTGTTGTTGTTTTGTTTTGTTATTATATGTTTATTTCTAGTCTGCAAAGGCAAAACTTTTTAAAGGAAAGAAGTGGTGGGAAAAAGATACAGAGGCAAAGAAGCATTGAACAGACTCTCAAACTAGATCGGGAAGACAAGGGAGGTTGGGCGAGGGGGGCTGTAAGAGACCAACCGAAGAACTTGTATGTATGCATATAAGCACAATCAATGGTTACAAGACACTGGGGGGGGGGGGGGGTGGGAGGACGGGCAGGTGAAGGCATGTACTGGGGCATAGGGGAGGTCAGGGGGAGGTTACTGGGGGGGAAAAAGGAGACATATGTACTACTATTTGTAATACTTAAAACAATAAAAAAATTAATAAAAAGAAAAAAAATAAAGCAGTTACAGGTTACAGGCTGAGCTCTGAATTTAGGCTACTAACCACCAGTCATACGTCTTAATCTCTCTACACCTGGTTTTCAAAATCTAGAAAGTGGGGGCCATGATATTATTTTATAGCCTTGTTTGAAGATAAAATGAGACCAAGCGCTTGGTCAGTATTAAATGCCATACGTTTGTGATGTGATAATGATAATTTGCTTATTGGAGCCACTATCATGCTGATTGCATAAGGTAAATGTTTTGGAAATACCTTTGATTTTTTGTTTTTTGTGGTGTCTTTTTTTTTTTAATTGTTTCAAGTATTACAAATGGTAGTACATATGTCTCCTTTTTTTCCCCATTGACCTTCCCCCGGCCTCCCCTACCCCCCAGTACATGCCTTTACCCCCCTCCCCTGTCCCCAGTATCTTGTATCCATTGGTTATGCTTATATGTGTGTGTACAAGTCCTTCGGTTGATCTCTTACAGCCTTCCCCCCCACCTCCCCTGCCTTCCCACCAGTTTGAGAGTCCATTCAATGCTTCTTTGCCTCTGTATCTATTTTCCCCCCATTTCTTTCCTTTAAAAAATCTTGCCTCTGCAGACTAGAAATAAACATATAATAACAAAAAATGTTTGAGTCCCAATTTCAATGTCCAACATTTCCTTATGTGTACATGTCAGCAATGATATCTGGATGGTGGGCACATGATGGCAATGCAGGTCCGACCCTCTCTGGTTTGGTCCTAGGCAACCTGCAGCGATGCACAGCTGCTGACTGCTAGCATGGCAAGGCGTCATCAGAGTCTTCCATCTCTGGACTGTTTCTCCTCTTGTCTTCGTGGTTGGAGCAGACCTGTCAATTCCTCTCTGTTGCAGGAATCCACATGATCTTGGAGTTGTTTTCTGAAAATATACAAACATATTCTCTACCAAAAGTTAATAAAGGAATCTTTTCTATATAATTGTTTTGGGATCCTTTTTATTTTTGCCCAAACAATTTTCCTTTATCTTATTTAGACACAATGTGTGTTTTTCATGGGTGTCTTGCTGTTAGCATTACAAATGAAAATTAATTTTGTAAAGTACTAATTTTCTAGATGTAATTTACTTATAGGATATTTTTCCTTACATGATATTACCCTACTATCCCCTCTTTTTTTTGATTAATGGAGGATTTTGTAAATTTTATAATACAGTCTTGATAACTTTTAATTTTAATTTTTTGCACAAAAATATGACCGCTTTAGGTTCGTTGCATGTTCAGGAATTTTACCATGAGATGAACTACTAATAGAAATTTTAGTTATTACTTTAGGGACAGCTCTTTGTCCAGTACAATTAAATTTTCTTGAATATTCACTTATTTCAATTAGTCTATTTAAATTAATCTGAAAACTTGATTACTATTTTACTGTCAAATTTAATACTCTACCAACAATCTTAGTTTACCCTGTAAATATTAGTGGGAAGGATTATTTGCATTCTTGAGTGGGCCCTGAGCATTCCTGGTGCTAGGCTGGATTTAGATATAGTGCAGCTGCTGTCGGCCAAGTCTCTTGTCTGTTACCTGGGTCCCAACCTGAGCTGGGCCAAGTCTCTGTCTGTCACCTGTGTCCCGATCTGAGCTGGGTGTGGGAAGCTAAGCAGCCATGGGGCCAGGAGACCTCCCTCAAAAGGGGTGAGGGTTCAGGCCCCTGCAATGTTGGGGGGAGTTGAGTGTCTGTGCCCCACCTCTGTTGACCCCCAAGTTCTCTCCTGATGCCCCCTCTGCGACCGTGCCTTTCTTAGGTTTTATCTAAATGTTATAGTGCCCCATATGAAGCAGACAGAAATTTTCTAAACTCCTTTCCTCTGAATCTATCCTCTTACCTGTATAGAAACCTATATTTTGCCTCTCGTTAATATGAATGAACCATCCATATATAATACCAATCTTCCTCTTATGCTCGGGATCCCATCCTTCTCCATTACTTTGTGTTATTAACTAGCCCTTCTTCTGTGTCTTTAATATTTATCTTTTCTAGTTAAATTATCCCAATACCTCAAAATGACCAGCTCAAACCAATCACATAGCCTCCTTCATTTACTACCACATTTCTCATTCACATTCCAATGTAAGCATGCCTTTACTCACTTGCACTTTCTCACTTCCTTTCCCACTTAAAACACCAGTAGGATTTCTATCCCAACCATCTGCTGCATATTTAGATCTCTAATGTCTACCATCTTTAAAATCCATTAGTCATTGTTTTCCAATAATCTCTGCTTATGGGCAGTATTTGAGACATACAACAAGATATTGAATATTTCCTTCTTCTTTGAATGAATTGACTATTTTCTTCTTCCTGGAATGATTTATTCTCTTTACTTGTGGAATATCACATGTTCCTATGCTTTCTCTTGCCTTACTGGTTACTTTTCCACAATTTATTTCTTATCATCTCTTCCATTTTCCATTCTCTAAATGTTGGGGTGATGAAATATAAACTTGTCTATACTAATAATAGAGGAATATGCAAATTGTCTGAGACACTGTCATGTAATGACCAATCAGGATGGGGGCGGGGCCGCAGTGGAGAGCTCTCAGCATGCCTGGGCCAGGGTTTGAAGGGCGCAGAGAGGAAAGGAGAGCAGATAGGCAGTTAGGGGGATCAGGCAAGGTGAGGAGTGCAGATAGGCAGTTAGGTGATCAGGCAAGGAGGGGAGTGCAGATAGGCAGTTAGGGGGATCAAGCCAGGAGGGGAGAGCAGATAGGCAGGGGGATAAGGCCAGGAGGGGAGTGCAGTTAGGGGCATCAGGCAGGCAGGCTGGTTAGCAGTTAGGAGCCAGTGGTTCCAGATTGTGAGAGGGATCCATTTCTCTTAAGGGATGAGGAATTGGAGAGGGTGCAGGCTGGGCTGAGGGACCCACCCCCTGAGCACAAATTTCGTGCACTGGGCCTCTAGTAAGAATATAAACTTATGTAGCAAATATATAAATGTACTATTGGTGATAAGTATAGTAATGATTAATGTGTTGATATAATTAATTTTATAATTAATATGCTAAATAATCAAAATATTATTAAATAAAACATATACATACTCTGCTTTCTAAAACAATATTATGCTTTATCTGGATATGGAGAATCCATGGAATTGTTATTACAACCCAGACTTTCTGAAAAACTTTCTTTACTCTTTATTGAAGAGGTATTACCACATTTCCTTCTTTCCTGCATTCTTTCCTCGGAGGCTCTTCCAAAGCAGTGCTAGCTGTGCCTCCCTTAATAGTCACTGAAGTCAGTGTCGGGGTCCCTCCTGTACAGATGGTGTTGAACTAGGTGTGCTCAGGTTTTCAGTACTTCTTTGGGTACTTTTCTGATCTTTCAACCTTTTGATTTTAAGGATCTAAAATGGATTCATCATCTCAGTTTATTATGAAGAACCAGTAATTCCATATCCTGCCTCTTTTATTGGCTGCTATGCCTCGTTCTGTCCTGTTTAACTTTCCTCTATTGGCATCATTGGGAAACTTACAACTTTTATTAAATTTTTACAGCGTTATTCATTTTTTCTTGCTTCTAAACTTGACTTCTCATCTTCACTTTGGGCATACTCTGTTCTATGGTCATTGATAAACTATGGCAGTGACCCTGTAGTAGGAGCTCAGGAATCTGCTTTTTTTCTAGGCCTGAGTAGTCCAATGGTGATCACCAAACCCCAGGGAAATGCCCATCCTGTGTTAGAGGAACATTTGAGTAGATTTGAACAGTTCCCAGAAAGTCATTTTTGCATGAGCCTGAGTAAGATAGCATTTCTTCTTAACTGAGAGGACAAAAAACAACCAAAATGTGTAAAGCTTTTGATGTATTAGGTGCTTTTGGAGGCTTTTACTGTTGTGAGTACATTTTTCTGTTTTATTTTTGGACATATTTTGCATCAGTTTTAGTCATATTTTTTTACCACATGAAATCCTCAACAAAAGTCAGATGCAGTTAGTAAAATAAGTCATGCTATGCCTATTTTTACATTAACTGTGAAGTAAGTCTTTCCTATTTTACAGTCTATAAAACTGAGAAGTGAAAAACTTAAATCATTTGTCAGAAATTATTCAAGGATCAAGGAGCTGAGATAAAATGTCTTCATCTCAATGTGGCTTTCTTTTCACCATTTTTAATGCTTTGGCCAGAACAGTTTGTAGCAGTGTGGTTCGCTCTACTTTCACACTGTTGCCTGCACTGTGAGAAGAATCCCTGAATGCCTGGCAGTAGCTAAGTAGATAGTAGGAGGAGGGGGCTGGATGAGTGAGTTTAGGTTGTGCAGATTGTGCCATGAGACAGTTTCATTGTCTACATTTCTCTTAAGGGATGAGGAATAGTTCACTCTAGGCCACAGATCACCAGACTTTAAATAGCACACTCTTTGTAGTAAAAGACTTTTGGGCATGTATCCTCAGATATATGTATGAGTTATATGCCTATGCTACTGTACAAAGCAGTATGTCCTTTAAAAATAAATAAACACACTGAGAAACCTTAGAAGAATAAGAGGTTTAAAAATATTACTTTTCATATTCTCTTACTACGGAAATAAATAATCTTGATCTGACTTTAGAAACTATAGCTGTAGATCAATGTATGAGATGGACAGCCTCTTCATGTCATGAAAGCTATGGAAATGAAACCATCTTACTGTAAATCTTGAATTCTCTTTGATTCTAATCTCTTATAAACTTGGATGGAAACAAGAGTGTGAATCCTCAGAACACTTGTTTCATTAAAATTTTCTTGGAGGACTTGACTGTTTATTGTATTTTAGAAAATGAAAATATTTTGTATATTCAGAAAATTACCATTAATCACAAGCAAGGCATCAGCTAGGATAGAGTAGGTTATGCTGCAATAACAAACAAATCCCAAATACCTGTGGCTTAAAACAAAACAAAAAAGTTCATTATTCATCAAACTTCATATTAATTAGCAGCAGTGAGGGTTCCCCCATTGTCCTCATATGGAGGTTCAGGGTAATAGAAGTTTCACCATTTGGATTATAAGTATAGTAGCATGTACATGGAGAATCAAACAGTGGCTCTTAAACTTCTCCCATTCACCTTGATTAACCGTAACAAAAATTTTGTAAATCATACCAATTTCAAGAGTCAGGCAAATGTAATTCCTTCCTGTACTTGGGAGTAGAGAGAATCTGGATATTGATAAAAGGTGGTCATATCTCCTAAGAAAAAATAGGAGTGAATCATTAACAAGGTTGGGATTATAAAGCACAGAATACATACAACGTAACTGTATTTTAAGGCAGTCAGTGTTAAGTGTCAAAGAAAGGAGTTGAATAAAATTTCCCAATTTAGAGGAAAGTTGAAATTTCAAAAAGACTTAATGAAAGAAACTGTATACAGAAATTTAATCACAGCTACACACTATAGGAACTGTTTTTATCCAATTTAAGAAATCTCTAAAGTAGGGACTCTGTGGTTCTTTATTAATTATTCCGTGTGTGTGTGTGTGTGTGTGTGTGTGTGTGTGTGTGTGTTTTCAACAAGACAGTAATAAACATCTTTTATTATGTATATTTCTCAGTAAGTGTTTCTGATTATATTCATAGGGAAATTTCCCAGACATGAATTGATTATAGGATCATAAGGTTAAATTCATAATTAAACTTTGCCACAATTGCCTATTTAGTATCCAGAAAGTTTGTATTCCTCTAACAAGTATGTGAAAATATCTTTTGTCTCACTCTTATCAGCACTGAGTTTCCTTAAGGTTTCTAATTTCACCCCTATCAATGGAAAATAGCACTGGTTTAATTTGCATTTATTTATTAGTGAGTAAAGTACGGTGTCATGTGATTTTTGGACATTTTGTTATTTCTCTGTAACTCACTTTTTATTCATATCCTTCCCCCCCCCCCCCCCCTGTTTACTGGGCTGGTCATCTTTTCAGAAATAAATTTTATATGCATTTCACAAATTGTGTGAAATATTTTTGCTAGTTTATATTATGTGTTTTGACTTGTTTTTAAAATTTTTAGCCCAACAGAAAATTTAAATGTTTGCATATATACTAGTATAGTTATTTTTCTTTTTATTTATCTTGTTTGTTTCTGTATAGGAAGGTTTTACATTATTACATTTTTAACAGAATTACCCATGATTTTAATTTAGAATCTTATTTTATATTTTACCTTTAAATTTTTTATATTTGCAGCAAAGTTAATGAGCATTCATATTTACCCCATCTATTTTCCTAAATGGTTAGGCAGCTGTCTCAACAATGTATATGGAATAATCACTTTTTAACCCCATTTATTTGAAAAACCACTATCACTGAATTTCCATTTTAATTGGAGTCTGGTGTTTGGGGCTTTCCGTTGTGTTTCACTCATCTGTCTACATCTTCTCTAGTGCCAAGTTGTTTTTAATTATTGTTATTTATAATGCAATTTAATATTGGCAGGGCCAGTCCTTCTACAATTAAAATTTTCCTGGCTATTCTTGCAGCTTATTTTTCCAGATAAAGTTCAGTATCTTTTCTTTAATTTTTTAGAATTTCTTATTCATATTTTAATTAAGATTCCTTTGAATTTATGAATAAACTTTATAAACATTGATGTAATCTCAATACTGAGTTTCCTGTTCAAAATTATGATTTATCTTTTTATTTAATCTTGAATCTCAATGGAATAATATTAATGTTTTCTTGTATTGGTCCTCAACATTACCTAAGTTTTATATCTAGGAGCTTTTACTTCTTTTTTCCTACTAAAAATGGGATTTTTACTTAAATATATTTTCATATTGATTGTTATTATATATAAAATACTGCTTTTATTAATTTTAAACTATTTTTTCTTTATATTTTTGTAGTATATTAGGCATAATAAATGTATAATCATCAATAAAGAAAATTTGTTTTTTTTCCCTTCTAGTTTTTACCTTCTTTCTATATTTTGTCAAAATTCATGGTCTAGTGAAAACTGGCTATAAAAACATTAAAAATAGTGGTGAGACTATGCAACTTTACTTTTTAACTTTCAAATAGTCACAGTCACTTTTAGTCCATGTTTGTGGCTCTTTAGGTAGTATAACTCTATCTAAACGGCATTAATTTTGTACCTTCGATTTTTTATTCCAGCCAGTACCAGCATCTGCAATCCTATTTTGCCCTAGCTGGTTTGGCTCAGTGGATAGAATGCCAACCTGAGGACTGAAGGGTCCTGGGTTCGATTCTGGTCAATAGTATATGCCTCAATTGCAGGCTTAATTCTTACCCATGCGGGAGGCAACCAATTGATCTGTCCCTCTCACATTGACGTTTCTCTCTCTCTCCCCCTCCCTTCTACTCTCTCTAAAAATCAATGGGAAAATATCCTCCAGTAAGGATTAAAAACAAAACTAAACAAAACAAAACACAAACATACAATCCTATATTAGTTGTGGTCCTCTCTACATTAATTATTATTAATTAATAATAGACTTGAATTTATCAGACATTCCCTACATCCTTCATTTCTTTAAAATAAATATATATATATATATATATATATATATATATATATATGAGAGAGAGATAGAAACATCAATGAGAGAGAATCATTGACTGGCTGCCTCCTGCACACCCCACACTGGGGATCAAGCCTAAGCCATTGACTGGAATTGAACCTAGGACCCTTCAGTCCACAGGCCTATGCTCCATCTGCTGAGCCAAACCTGCTAGGACCATCCTTAGCTTCTTTTTTTTTTCTTTCTTTTTCTAGGCATTATGTCCTGCTTGAAAGGATTTATTGGTGGATCCACCTTAATTGATATAGAAAATTTAAGAATGTTACTTACACTCATACACTTGATTTGGTCTTTCACAGAGGTTGAGTTTTAATTGAACTTCTTTATCTGTTAGAAATGAAAAAGTTGCATCTTCTAATCCCAGTACTTTTGGATGTGGTCTATTTTACTTACTACTTTCAAACTGGCCAATTTTTTTCATTTCTTATAGTACCTTGTTAAATTAAGTCAATACCAGTCAACTCATGATACTAACATTTTTTTCTCAGTTCTTTACTCTAGTTACAAGTTCATTTGATGCATTATTTGCCTTTTCAAGTTATTATAAGAAAATTTTAAATAAAATATTCACCATAGCATTACATGAATAAATATTTTTCCAACTTCCAATAACTGTTTTTCAGTGCTCACTACATAACTCCATATATAGTGCCATATATATTTTTTAATATTGATGTTTTGGCAGCCTCCTCTTTCTACTATACCAATTTTTTATATTAGTTAATTTAGGCTAAGCTGTACTGCAGTAACAGATGACCCAGTGACTCAGTGACCAACACAAGAGCATTTATTTGTCTTTTACATTACATGCCCATTGTGGATAAACTTTGGCTTAACTTTACCACATTTGCTACTAATTACCTTTAAACCTTGACCAGAACTTGGCTGAATATAATGTGTTTGGATCACACTTTCTTGTGTTTTATATTTTGTAGATACTATCTCAATATCCCCAACCATTTTGTTCATTAAGTTTCTCTGCTCCCCTTTCTCTCCCCAGCCCCCTTAATTACTGGGCGTTAATGTGGCTGCCATGACTTTTTATTTTACTTAAAAATCTTGCTTATGTACATGAAGGTACATATTTTATATTTTTTTGTCCCAATGCTGATGAATATGCTCCTGGACTCCTCACTTCATCTGAGCGTTGTTTGACATTTCCAGGAAATTAAAGTTTGAACGTTATGTCTCCTATAACTCCTTAAGCAGAGACTAGAACGCTTAGCTGGGACTTTGTTTAGTCTTAATAGGAAATCCTGGTTTGCCCCTTCTGTAGTTTCATCAAGTATTTAATGCCCAGCTAAATTCCATTTGATCAAATGGATTTTAATCTAACCTGGTTATCTCATATCAGCCCTCTGAAGAGTCACCTTCAGTTGTTCTCTTCAATCTCTTTTCTCTCTCTAGTGACTTAAAACAAATCTTTGTCGTTAAAAATGTTACTGGTCTGCTTTTTCTCTAACAACTTTTACCATTCCCCCCTGTTTCAAGCAAAATGAAAAAATATCTTCAAAAGGTAGTTTTGGTTCTTATATTAGGAGTCTACATGATAGAGAAAAAAATCATCCAGTTTTCTTGTGTCTCTTGGTGGCTCCTTAAATTGTTTGTTGTTGTTGTTGTTGTTGTTGTTTTTAATAGCAAAGGTGGAGATTTATTGAAGAACAGGCACAGACTCCCACATGGGGTGAGGGGAAGAGTCCCACACAATGGACTCCCAAGTAGGGAGGGGGAAAAGGGTCCCTTAAATTCTTTTGTCTTTTTCTTTTATCCTGTTTGGCTAAGTTGTTGAGTTTTGGGGATACAAGGTTGTGGATGAAAAAGGGAAACCTATATAATAAAACCCTAATATGTAAATTAAATGACCAGCTGAACAACTGGTTGCTATGACGCACACTGACCACCAGGGGGCAGACGCTCAATGCAGGCGCTGCCCCCTGGTGGTCAGTGCGCTCCCACAGAGAGAGCACCACTCAGCCAGAAGCCGGGCTCAAGGCTGGTGAACATAGTGGTGGTGGGAGCCTCTCCTGCCTCTGCTGTAGGCAGGCAGTAAGGAGTGAGGGGTCCCAGACTGCGAGAGCGATGTCTGACTGCTGGCTTAGGCCCAATCCCCTGCCCTAAGCCAGCCGGTGGACATCCCCCGAGGGGTCCTGGACTACAAGAGGGCGCAGGCCGGGCTGAGGGACCTCCCCCTCCAAGGGCACGAATTTCATGCACTGGGCCTCTAATCTGGTAATAAGTCTGACCAAAATAACCTCATAGGGTGATCTGATCTCAGATTCCTAACTGTGTAGATCATGGTGGAAATCAAGCCCCAACCCTGTTAAAAGGGTATCTTTGCCTTAAGCAAGTCCTGTCCATTGTTCTTGTGCAGTAGTGGGCAAACTCATTAGTCAACAGAGCCACAGTTTGCCAACCACTGTTCTTGTGCATCTGGCTAACACACGTTTGAAATGCCGGAGTAACTCTCCTTTTTAGACCCCTGGGTGTCATGACCACCTTAAGGGAACACATGGTATTATTAACTAACTTGTACCTTGCTTTTCCCCAACTTTATACAATTTTCCTTACTTTACCTCCTAATTCCAAATGTACAAAAGAAACTGCAAAACTATCATTTTTTTCTGGAGCATTTGAGATCTTGAGTCCTGGTGTGTTGTCAGCTTGGCTTAAATAAACTCATAAAAAATATTTCTTATGTTGACAAACTCTAGAATGTATGGGCTTTTAGTGGGTCTTTTCTCCCTCTGACATACAAATACATACACGCACACACACATACTCCAGATTGTTTTTAATCTCTAGTGAAAAATTAGTCAAGGGTAAACTCTCTTTCTCTCTCTAAAATAAATAAATAAATAAAAATAAAATAGATTTAAAAAAAATTCTATTCCTGTTTATACTGAAAAAAATTGATCCCTCCCCAAACTTCAAAATGCAGTGGCATAAATGAGAAAAATATTTTTTATGTATTTCATTGTCTAAGAATTCATTCAGGGGCTCATGTTTTTCCCTCTTTTTGTCCTAATCTCTCTTAGCATGTTTTCTTCTACATATTCAAGGCTATAGCACTAGTCACTATCATATATGCATTCTAATCTGATGGGAAGAATGAAAGAAATAGTTTCCTTTTAACCAATGATGTGGAAGTTGCATATCATAGTGCTATACACATTCTATTAGCAAGAATTTAGTCACATGGCTGTGACTAACTGTAAAGGAGATTAGAAATTATGGTCTTTAGCTAGGCAGCTATGTGCCCAGATACAAATATATTTTATAGAGGCCTGATGCATGAATTCATGCATGGGTGGGGTCTGGCTGGCCCACCCAGATCGAGGTGGGGGGACCGATTAAGGATGAGGCCCGCCAGGGGGAGGGGCTGCAGGCAGTTGGGTTGCCAGCCTTGCCCCCTGATCGAACTCCTGGTCAAGGGGACAATTTGCATATTAGCCTTTTATTATATAGGATGGTAAAAGGTGAATAGATTTGTTATTTAAGAAACATCCAATCCTGTAGCAAATTTTTATAACAGTTTATTTGAGCCAAACTGACGACACATGTCAGAGAACAAGATCTCAAATGCTCCTACTATAACAGTCTTACAGCTTCTTTTATGCATTTGAAATTAAGAAGGGAACATAAGGAAGATTGCATGCAAGTGGGAGAAATCAAGGTGGGGATTGGATTAGAGGATAAATGAACATTAGTCTTTCAAAGATAGAGGGCTTTAATGTAGATATACATTTAACTGTTCACAGTTTTGTTTTCAATGGATTTTGAAAAGAATAATGTTGAAAATTATATGCTGTTATTTTTTAGGCTGAAATGTATTTTCTTTCATTAATTTCAGTTTTATTTTCAGGGTGACCGTGGACTTCCTGGTTTTCCTGGGCTTCATGGAATGCCAGGATCAAAGGTGAAGGAATCTGGTCTTTTTAAATTCATCAATGCCATATATTGTTCCAGATTTCAAGCTTTATATCACAAATGTGTTATAAATAAATGCTCATATATAAAGCATTTATCATGTTAAAGTAAATGATTAAGATAAATATAGTTCACATAAGGATTTTCCAACATTCTTTAAAATTTCCAGTCATAAATATTGAAGTGTTGAAAATTTATGAGCTTTACTATATAGAAATTCTGTTAACTATAAGTCCTATACTGTAGGCCCTGTTATAGTATGAACTGTCCTTATTTTTCCTTGTTTTTCTTTATAAAGCCTGGAGACTACAACTTTTGTAAGCAAACTTTAAAATATTTTATTTTGATGTTGGCATATTAAATTCTTTTGTTTATGATTGGTATTGCTTTTTCTTTAATCTCTAAGGAAAATATTCATATATCTCTGAATTTCAACATTTATATTTTGTCTTCTAGGGTGAAATGGGGCCCAAAGGAGATAAAGGATCACCTGGATTTTATGGCAAAAAGGGAAGTATGGATCACAAAACAAAGAATCCATTTTGAACTTTCAACATAATGGAAATAGAAAACTTGAATTTGGTCCCAGCCCACCATTGTAGCAATTAGTTTTATTCATATTTCTCAGGGGATTTATTTTAAAAAATGAGAAAATGAAATAATAACTGGTGATTATTTTGCATAATATTCTGTGAGAATACATTGTCTTACTCATCATTTTGAACTTTTAAAATAATTACAGGGAGAGATTCCTTGGGAGTGGTAGCTGCATGTTCATTGACAATTGATTTATGGGCCTTCCTATTTCTTTACATTGAAGGAAGATTATATTCTTCGTATATTTAAAATACTCATTGCTGCCCTACCAGTGTGGCTCAGTGGTTGAGCGTTGACCTATGAATCAGGAAGTCATGGTTTGGTTCCCGGTCAGGGCACATTCCCTGGTTGCAGGCTCATTCCCCAGTGTGGGTCCTGAAGGAGGCAGCCAATCAATGATTCTCTCCATTATTGATGTTTCTATCTCTCTCTCCCTCTCCTTTCCTCTCTGAAATCAATAAAAATATATTTAAAAATAAAATACTCATCGCCTTTTTAATTTTTCCAAGATGTGGCTTCTGTGTTTTGATGCTTGTAATAATTCTGCATCCATCAATATTTTCAATGTCTTATGTTTTGTCCACTGGCCTGATAAAATAATACTCCACTAATAAGCTGCAAAGCCAACACAAACAGTAGTTCCATGAATTCTGTCATTCCATAATGAGGTGAACTTACTTTCCTACTTAAGTTTGAGTTGGAAGTTTAAGAGGGTATTGTAAGGATTGTTTTTTAAGTGTTCTCTTTTTAATGCAGGGTGCAAAAGGTGAAAAGGGAAATGCTGGTTTTCCTGGCCTTCCTGGACGTGCTGTGAGTATGAAAGAAAAAGTTCTTGCATATTTTGCTTTGAATAAAAATTATCTGATAGTATATTTCCTTAAAAATTGTTGTAAAATATATTAAAATATATTTATTTTTCAGGGAGAACCAGGACGACATGGAAAGGATGGATTAATGGGTAGTCCTGGTTATAAGGTATTTACACAAAGAACAAAGCAACTTACGTAATTTTCGAATGCACATTAGAAAAATGTACCAATATTTGACTTCTTCTCATGTGACACTGGTGTAAACTTAATGAGCTAAAAGTTATTTTACTGTAATTTAAAAATGATACTACATTACTTTTGACTCTATAGTGAATTCTTATTGTTAGAAATAAAATTTTAGGATATTAAAAGATTGCCATCTTTGAAAAGCCATTCTGATGGGTTTGTTTGGTTGGTTAGAGGCTTAAGTTCTTAGCTCCGTCTCCTAATAGTTTCAGGTTTCAGAACAATTGAATGTTTTTTAGTATATTTTCGGTTATGCAATCATCACTAGAGTCTAATTTTGAAACATTTTCATCACCTCAAAAAGAAATCCTATACCTATTAGCAGTCACTCCCTATTTCTACCCAAGCTATTATTCCTCCATTTCCAGGCCTACGCAACCTCTAACCTACTTTCTGTCTCTCTGGATTTGCCTGCTCTGAAGTCCTTCAGCCCATTGGATAAGTCCCACCCACATTATGAAGGGGTTATCTGTTTTACTCAAAGTTTACTGATTTAAACATTAATCCTATCTTTAAAAACTGCTTCAGAGAACTATCTCAACTGGTATTTGACCAAATATCTGGGCACTGTTGCCTAGTCACATAATATTAATACATAACCTTATTTTGTTGACACAATTACCTATCACAGATGACATGACTTTTTACTCTTTTAATCTAAAGGTGACCCATTTTCATTACTATATCAATATTAAAGAAATTGTCTGAATGTTATCTTTATGATTGCATTCAGGATAAACATTTTGACAATACAATATAAGTGATAATTTATGCTTTCTATTACATTCCAGTAGGAGGCACATAATATCTGTCCTATTATTGGAAATAGTAAATTTGATCACATGGTTAGAAAAGGGAAAATAGCCATGTATGTGTTTGTGTTTATTTTATCCATGGGATATTTCTAATTTATCTAGTTCCTATTTAAATGTCTCTTCAAATTTTTAATAGTTTCCTTTATAAAGCTGTAGCAGGTATTTTTTTAGTTTTCCCAAGTGTGTAATATTGTTGATGCTATTGTAAATAGTGTCATTTTTATAACTTTATTGAAGTAAATTTATAAATAAAATTTACTCATTTTGTGTAACTACCACCAAATTCAAGTTTTAGAATTTTTGTAACCCCCAAGAGTTCTCTTAATCTCTTTGGCAGTTAATTACTTACCCTACCCTTTGGCACTAGGCAGCTACTGCTCTGCTTTCTGTCACTATTTATACCACTCTTATAATTTCAATAAAATGTAATCATGCAGTATTTAGTCATTTGGATATATGCAACCTTATTATTTTTATTCATCAGTTGATGAACATTTGACTTGCTCCCTATATTTGATAGTTAAGAATAATGTTGATACCAATATTCTTATAGACATCTGAGTTGGGTATGTTTTAATTTGCGGGTGAGATGTTGATACCTAGAATAGCTGCGTTGTATGTCTGGGGCAGGGTGGTGTGCTATTGGTATGATGGTATCATATTAGTACCATCTTCTGTTTCATGAAGGTTTTTTTTATGTTATTTGTTGCATATATATATTTATAACTGTTACATCTTCATTTTTAATTGTGGATTTAGCATTTTAAAATTTCATTTTCTGTCTCCTTTATTAATATTTAGCTTTAATTCAACATTTAATTATAACAGGATTACATTTCTCCTTTCTGATCATCTTTCTTTGCTTACTAGACCTTTGCCTATCCTTTTATCATGTTAGCATTAGCTCTTGGAATCACTTTATTTTAGTTCTTTCTCATGTCCAGCATAAAGTTGATCTCTGCTTTTTCAAAGCAATCTGAAATATTTTTCTTTTAGGACATTAATTGAATCTATTTTTATTCCTAGGCTAATAGATTAGGTCTTTGTCATAATACTTATGTTAGAATTTTGTTATACTTACTGCTATTATAGAATTTTGTTATACTTACTACATTATTTGTTATACTTACTACATTACATTATTATGCTTATTTCGCCATCTGGTCTATTGTTTTCTTTGGGATTTAGGAAGATTTATATGTATTTTTTTCTATTGTCTTCCTCCCCCCGGTTAAGTTTTATTGAGATATTTAATATACAGAACTATGTAAGTTTAAGGTATACAGCATAATGATTTGACTTACATATACTAGAGGCTCAGTGCATGAAATTTGTGCACGGGGGGTGTGTCCTTCAGCCCAGCCTGCACCCTCTCCAATCTGGGACCCCTCGAGGGATGTCCGACTGCCCGTTTAGGCCTGATCCCGATAGGATCGAGATAATCCAGGACTGCTGGCTCCCAACTGCTTGCCTGCCTGCCTTCCTGATTGCCCTTAGCCACTTCTGCCTGCCAGCCTGATCACCCCCTAACCACTCCCCTACCAGCCTGATTGATGCCTAACTGCTCCCCTGCCAGCCTGTTTGCCCCTAACTACCCTCCCCTGCAAGCCTGGTCACCCCTAACTGCCCTCCCCTGCAGGCCTGGCCACCCCTAACTGCCCTCCCCTGCAGGTTTGATCACCTCCAACTGCCTTCCCTTGCAGGTCTGGGTCCCCTCCAACTGCCCTTCCCTGCAGGCTTGGTCACCCCCAACTGCCCTCCCTAGCAGGCCTGGTTCCTCCCAACTGCCCTCCCCTGCTGGCCATCTTGTGGGGGCCATCTTGTGTCCACATGGGGGCAGTCATCTTTGACCACATGGGAGCAGCCATCTTGTATGTTGAAGTGACAGTCAATTTGCATATTATTCTTTTATTATATAGGATTAGATAGGATAGAGGTCTGGTGCACAGGTGGGGGCCGGCTGGTTTGTCCTGAAGGATGTCCCAGATCAGGGTTGGGATTCCCTTGGGGCATGGAGTGGCCTGGGCAAGGGGCCTGTGGTGGTTTGCAGGCCAGCCACGCCCCCCGGCAACCCAAGCAGAGACCCTGGTATCTGGGATTTATTTATCTTCTATCATTGAAACTTTGTAGCCTTGAGCAGAGCCAAGCCTCCTGCTCCCTCTGTGGCTGCAGCCATTTTTGTTTGGATTTATTTATCTTCTATAATTGAAACTTTGTAGCCTTAAGTGGAGGCCAAGGCAGGCGATGGCAGATGGAAAGCTTGGCTTCCTCCATTGCTGAGGAAACCCAAGCCTCCTGCTCTCTTTGTGGCTGCAGCCATCTTGGTTGGGTTAATTTGCATACTCACTCCTGATTGGCTGGTGGGCATGGCTGTGGGTGTAGCGGAAGTGTGGTCAATTTGCATATTACTCTTTTATTAGATAGGATTGTGCATGATCATCACAATAAGGCTAGTTAACATCCATCATATAGATACAAAAAAAAAGATATAGAAAAAATTTTTTCTTGTGATGAGAACTTTTAGGATTTATTGTCTTAATAACTTTCAAATATACCATATAGCAGTACTAACTACGAATGGTCCTTATACTAATGCCTTTGTAGTATATAAACACTTCAGAATTCCCTTAGTCTCCCTTTACCTTACTTAGGCATCTAATCTTTGTTTTGTTTTGTTAACTTTTAAATGACAACCATGTTATCTATGTTACAATTAATGAACTTACTCTACTTTCCCCTTTCCATTCTCCTTATTTGTTTAATTATATCACTTCTACTTTTTCACATCATATAATACTTAGAAACTATTTTTCTAGTCTTTGCTCACCTTTCTTCCAGATCAGCAGTTAAATATATTTAGTGTTCATCACCAGTTCCTTGCCCATTATTTCATCATCATAACTTAAGTCTGATGAAAATTCTCCTCTATGACTGTATTCCTTATATAGGGCTTTCAAATACAGTATTATCTAAATTCTTATGTTGTAACATATTCTTCTATATTCTTATTATTTGAATGACAACTTGGCTAGCAATTATTAATCCCTTATCTCACCTTTTTTCCTTGAATTTCTTGGAAATGTTGCTCCACTACTGTCATGTAGATTACTGATGCCAGCTGAAATGTCTTTCCTTTGTAAGTGGCTTTGTGTTTTTGTATGGAAGCTCAGAGAGTTTTTTATTTTGTAATTTTTAACTTAATGTTTAAAGTCCAATAGCATAATTTATGTATCAGAATTAAGAATTTCAGGTATTCCAAAATACTTTTAATAAGTAGATTCATTGTTTCTTTTCATTTTAGAATGTTCTCTTGCATTTTACTTTTAAATAGAACCTTTTTTTTACATTGCTTTGGTTTATAGGTGTGTTGAGACTTCTTTGGCTGTCTTCTATCTCTTTCAGTTTCTCATCATTTTTATCTTTTTAAAATTTTTATTTTTATGGGCTATGTTTAGTTTCCCCTTGATGCCTTTTTTTAAAAAAAATTCTCACCTGAGGTTATGTTTCTATTTATTTTAGAGAGAGAGGAAGTGGGAGGAGAGAGAGAGAAACATCAATCAGTTGTCTCCTGTACATGCCCTGATCTGGGATCAACCTTCAAACTAGGTATGTGCCCTGACCTGGAATCAAATCCACAACCTTTTTGGTGTATTGAATGATGCTCCAACCAACTGAGCTACCCAGCTGGGACTCTCCTCAGTGCCTTTTTAAATTTAAAATTAAATCTATTTCCCTTTAATTTCTATTAATCATATATATCCAAGGTGATTTTGTCTTTTCAATTTATTTCTTGAATTAATTTAATTCTTATTTTATATATTCCTTTTTTTAACATCTGAAAATTCTTGTATAATGTTAATCTAGGCTGCAGCACTATTTTACAATTTTCTTCTGCTTTGTGTTTATTTTTATGTGAGGGAAACTTATTGAAAAGTTTTGATTTTCATTTTATATTTTCTCTTTCAGTAGTTTTGTTTGGGTATTGTCTGCCAATTCTTTGCAATTTGAAATGTCATATATATTTAGTCTTGCAATAGTAGGCAGGATGTAAAAGTTTGAGTGGCTTGCGAGGCTTCTTAGAGTATCTCCTTTTTTATGTATAGTGAAATTACAAATTACTTTAAACAATGGAGTTGTTTACTGGAAAGTGTTTACTATACCTTCTGTTGAGGGGAGGGAGAGGTTTGAAGTATAATGTGTTTATTTAAGAGTCTCGTGGCACATCCAAGAGCAGAAGGCTAGCAAGTAGTTAGATCTAGGTTAGAACTCCATCTTATTCGGAATGGGAAGTGAATGGGATAGTGAACAGAGCTGGAAGATTAGCTTAGACTGTATGAGGGACAACGATTTCACTGTAAAAAATGCAAATGCAGGTAAATGTATTGGTTTGGTGGCAAGATGTTTGACTTGTTTTCTTAAAAAAAAAAGTGGGAGTTGTTACCTGTTGAGAGATGGGACAGAAAGGCAATTTTTGCTGATTGGGTAACTTTTTATATATTTGTGTGGAAACTATGGCAGAGAGGAGATCAAGGAAATAAATATAGAAGCTGCATTGAAGTCTAGTTGAAGCTGGAAGTTACAATCTGTGTGACTATTGTACTATTTCTTCCCTCCCATGTCTATACTTAGTAGCCCAATCGTGGGTCTGAAGAGGCTTTCAGTTTGATTTTGGTCAGGCCTGGGGTTTGCATAAGCAAGTGAAGCATATGAACAGTGAGGTCAAGGGGTAAGAATTTAACTAGGGAGCAATTGAAATACTGAAACATGGCATTTAATATTGATTTGAAAAGAAGCAAACACAGAAAAGGACAGATTATAATAAAGGACATAGTTTATTGAATACCTACTACATGCCTGGCTCTTTCCCCAACAGTTTATATGCATTTACTCATTAATGTCAGAAATCATCATGAATTGTAAGTGAAAAAATTTTACCCTTTTACAGTTGAGGAAACTAAAGAATGGAGAGATGAGATAATTTGTACATCGTTTTATAGCCATAATTTAATAACTAATGAAAATTTCTTTCACCAAATTGTTTTAAAAATAATAGCCAAATAATATTTTCCAAATATAGGGAATGATTAAATCATTGATTTTACCATTTTTTATGCATTTTAGCTAGATTAAAATACCGACCTTATTTTTAAAATACTCATTTTGCCTAAATTATATTGCCAAACCACAGGAGTACAAATATAAAACATTTAAATCCTAAAATGAATCATAAAAGTAATGGACTGTGAAAACCCCAACCATTTTGGTGGCAGTGGAGTAGCTAACTTTTATGGACCTTCCCTTCTGTGCTTAGATCTATGCAAGGCACTTTCACAAAAATTCTTATTTTTTTAAGATATGTTTTTATTGATTTTTGGAGGGGGGGGGGAGAGAGAGAAACATCTATGAGAGAGCTACCTCCTGCATGCCCCCTCACTGGGAATCAAGCCCGTAACCAGGTATGTGCCCTGACTGGGAATTGAGCCAATGACCTCTCGGTGCCCAGGACAATGCCCAAAACAATTGAGCAACACCAACCAGGGCAAGACTCTAATTTTTTATTTAAAGAAAAGATCTATGAAATTGGGAATGTTAATGTCATTTAGACATTATTATTAAGATTAGATTAAGAGAGCTTAAAGAATTGACTGGTAAGTGCAGTCAGCTACATGGCAGAACTAGAATTCCAGGGCTAGTTTGTGTGATCCTGTCCATGCATTATATTGTCTGAACTTCATGTCTGTTTATTTGGTCAGCCAGGAGATGCTTCCCAGCCTTATAGCTTCATAATAACCTCTGGCATGCTAGAGATTTGTTTACATATGAAGAATAAACCATGCAGCAAGATGAAAGTCAAAATAAAGTTTAATAGCAAAGTAAGGATATTCCTCAAAATTAAATTATATCATAATGGTCACACATCTTTCACCTGATTTTGAAGCTTGCCATGGTCACAAACTAAATTACTCTCCATCCTTTTATTTTTGTGTGGGTAAGGACCATGGCATGAAAGGAGATATCCATGCAATGCATGTTTCATATGTCTGTTCTTGGTTAAATTGCCTTCTTAAAAATAGCTGGTTTGTTGTGGAATAAATCATCTTTGACATTAGCTGTAGAAATTGGGTTGAGGAATAATGTTTAATGTGACATTTTCTCATTTATTTATTTATTTTTATCAAGAAAGAAGTTAATAAGATAGGGAAATGATAACTTAGAGGTAAAGGCATGCTCTATGACTTTTTCCACCAGCCAAACAAATTGGTGTGCATGTATCCAGTTGTCCAGGTCATGAAAGTAATGAAGTGATCAGGCTAACTTCTGGTTACAAAACTGAATTTTACAGGTTAGTTGTGTACTGCATTTGATTATGTTAAGGAAAATGGCCAGTCAGAAATCATCATTTCATCTCCCAATGAAACATCATTAAGAGAATGAAGAGAACACTCCTAGGTAAAGATTATTGACTCTCATCATAACTAACCTGCATACTCTTCCAACTACAAATGCTATAGCTCTCCCCACAAAAGTTTTTTTCCATTTTATTTATCTGTTTGAAATTGAACATTTAAGAATAAATGGGCCATTCCCTTTTCCTTGAGATGCCTCAGTGTTTGTAAAGAAGGGGACATACAGTCTCATATACAGCCTTACATTCTGTTCAACACTATTCTAAATATTGTGGGTGATTAAGGAAATCTCATGTGTTTTCTGCCTTTAAAGAATGTGTCAGGAAAATAACACCTACATAAACAAGACACCTGTTCAACAACCAGGCCATTGTAAATTCAGTGCCAAGTACAAAGCTGTGTAATGTCATTGTAGATCACAGATGGAGTGACTTGTAAGAGCAGAAAGTGTGTGTAAGTCTCTGTCTTGAGATCTAGGCTAGGGCAGTGGTTCTCAAAGTGTGGTCCCAAGACCAGCAGTAACAACACCTCCTGGAAACCTGTTAGAAATGCAAGTTGTTGGGATCCACTCCAGACCTATAGAATCAGAAACTCTGGGATCTGCAGACTAACAAACCCTCCAGGTGGTTCTGATGAAGCTAAAGTTTGAGAATCGCTGCTGTGGATTATATAGAATGCAACTCTTGGGAGGCAAGGTGAAATTAAATCCAATAGGATAATCAATTTTAAAGTGAAAATAAAAATAAATATTGAAAGGATTGATGTAAACTTTTATCACATTTACTTGGAAGGTAAGAATACTATCCTAGTATTAAATATTTTATAACTTAACCAGCTGCTGTCATATATAGATTTGCTATTTATATAGTCACTTTATGAATTGCAGAATGTGTTATTTGATTCCAGAAAAAGTTAATATCAATCATCTAGGAGTAATTTTTTGTATCTAATATGCTTTAATATGTAATATACATACAGTTATTTTGTAAGCATGATGAAAATGGAATTCTTTATTTCCTTTTACTGCTAACAGGGAGAAGCAGGCCCTCCAGGTGCTCCGGGGCAGGATGGACCACGGGGAGAGCCTGTGAGTACCTTTTCAACTCACTTCTAAGGGATGAGGCTCTTTCCCTGCCATGAAGTCTATCAACTGTTTAAATTCTCCTCCCAGGTGCCCTATCCTTCTTTAGTGACTTCCAGATTTGGAAGTTGTCAAAGCTCTTTGTGGAACACTTTTAAACATGAAAATATTTAATCCTCTTTCACACACCAGGGAGAATTTTGCCAGCAGGAAATTTGTGTGCAGTATGAATCACAAGCAGTTGTGCCCACACAGGTGTTTAGCACAACAGCCTGGTCTGTTGGTGAGCCTTTAGTCAATGTCACTTTGCCACTTGCTCATTGTCTTAAAGTATGCTCTCTGGGATTGTATGTTCAATAAGAATCAAGGTTAAGAAACATAGGATTGAAAAAGTATTGAGCCTGAATCCTAGATACATGTATGTGTAGCAAGTGTGCCATATGACTCAACTTCAGATGAGTTTTAGAAATACAGTTTTTTTCCACTTTTTATTCCTACAGCTCCAGGCCAACTTGGCCAACATTTAAATACCAGCTGATTTCCTTTTATTTGTCAAAATTACCGATCTTCAGGGAATTTGCACTTAGTTTTGGGAGGAGTTGATTCAAGAAATGAAATAATAGGCTATCGTAGTTTATCACAGTGTTCAGTCAAGGGTTCAGAATCTAATATTGGACATCAGAGGGAAAGAGGGATCACTGAAGCTTCTTCAATGGGGCGAGGGATTGAACTACTCTTAGAATCATTTAATCAAATATTCCTTGAATTCTCATATTGTATATTTTGATGCACTGGGGCAAGTTTCTCTACATAGCAGGAGCTTATAATCTACTTTGGAGAACAGCAAAAAATGGGATGCAAATAATTACCAATCTGAGGCAGATTATAGTAAATTCCAAACATGGATTTAACATGGCATATGAAGGCCAGGGCTTGAAGATAGTCTCTGCCACCTTCCAGCTTTGTGAGTTAGGATAAATCACTTCACATCACTGCAAACCTTTCTCCTCCTCAGAAAGTGTACTTTCTCATATTGCCTGATTTATAGATTTCTTGTGAGGCTTACATAGGAAACGAGAAAAAATTTGTGAAACGATTGCACAAATGCATGGGTTCACTCAAGATGCTGAAGGAGCATAGGAAGGGAATCTTGATTCATGAAGTGATTGAAAAATTTTTACCAAAGATTTAGGGCTAGATTTAGTCACAAACGGGTGACTGAGAAAGAAAGGAAGACAAGAGGAAGAACTAATATGAGTGAAGACACACAGGTAAGTTGGTTAAGGGTGTCCCCATGAAATAATGAAATGATCTTAAAGAGATCCTGTGAAGGGTCCTTATTTGGTGGTGGGAAGTAAAGTTAGGAAGGTGATTAGGATCATAGTATGGAGATCCTGGAAAGCAAACTTTATTCACTTCCCTTGAAAATGGTGTAAGAAAAGAAGAATAACATGATAAAAAGTAATGCTTTAGAGGCAGTTATGAGATACTGGTATATGCAGAATGAACAAAAGGAATCAGGATAGTAATTACCTGGCTATTTTGACAGACCGGTCATAGGCAAATACGGCCTCAACTAGGCTTTTAATGAAATGGAGAAGATTCAGTAGGGATAGTGTGAGTTTAGTATGTCTGACCCATCATTATTATTAAAGTATAACTCTAGAGGAGAATCCAAGATGGCGGCGTAGGTAAACACCTAAACTGCTGCTTCGCGCAACAATTTCAAAAATTCAACTAAAAGACAAAACGCCTATCACCCAGAACCACGGGAAAGCTGGCTGAGTGGAAGTTCTACAACTAGAAGGAAAGAGAAAAGAGCATTGAGACGTGCACGAGCGCTGAAAAGCTGAGGTACGGAGGCGCGTGATCCGGGCTGGCGGCGGGCATTGCTTTTTTCAACCCAAAGGGAGACAAGCCCCCAATTACTCTGAAATCCAGTTTCTGGGGAGACGCGGGGGACCCAAACTCCTATGGGGAGAAGCTGGACTGTCTGCCAGTGAGGGGGGCTTCCTTGCAGAGCTGCGCACAGGAATAATTGTTTACGGCACTGGGGCACGGGACTCCGGGACGCCCTTGGGGACACAGAGCCGGCTAACTAGCAGCCATTGCTATTTGCCACGCCCTAGCCTAGTGACACCCTAAGACCCCGCCCTGCACAACCTACAAACCCACCCAAGCTCCAAGCAGCAGCTTTAGCAGAAGAAAGCCCCGCCCTATCGCAGCTTAACCTAGCAAACTTGCAGCCTGGGTCAGACAGCTCCAAAACCTCCAAACCCCAAGCAAAGAGGAGAAAACTGTAGCTCTCACTGTAGCTCCTGCTGGATGGCCTCAGACAGTAGCTGACCTGCACCCCATTGGAGATCCAGAAGCCAGTGTACCTAGTGGTCAGAGTGAGACACCAGATTTCAACTCCTCACATCCATAAGTGACACATTGAAAGGCAGACTCAGTGAGCACCAAAGCCCCACTGAAACAAGTCCTGCCCCATAAGTGTGTCGTCAGCGCAGCAGTTCTTCCATTATAGACACAGTGAGTGCTCACAGCTAATTGGCCTGGAGGTCAATTCCTCCCAGTATACCAACAGCAATTAAGGCTTTAACTGCACCAAGTCTTTGCACTCAGCCCACAAAGGGGTGTACCAAGAGCATCCACATCAGGTGATTGGGGAGGCTGAGCTACTGCCCCCTATAGGTCACCTACCACACAAAGCTACTCCATCAACACAGGGAAGCAGCCAAAATGAGGAGACAAAGAAACATGTCACGAATGAAAGAAACGGAGGAAAGCAAACTACTGGATGACATAGAGTTCAGAACCACATTTATAAGGTTACTCAAGACTCTTCTTAAAACCGCTGAGAAACTTGATGAGACCTTCAAGGAGCTTAATGAGAATGCCAAAAAAATGGAAAAGGATCAGTCAGAAATGAAGCATACACTGTCTGAAATAAAGAATATACAGAAACTCAACTGTAGATCAACGCACCCCAAGAATCAAACCAAAGATCTGAAATATGTGGAAACAAAAAACATCCAACCAGAAAAACAAAAAGAAAAAAGAATCCAAAAATATGAAGATAGTGTAAGGAGCCTCTGGGACAACTTTAAGCGAACCAACATCCGAATTTTGGGGGGGCCAGAAGAAGGGAGAGCGCAAAATATTGAAAACCTATTAGAAGAAATAATGACAGAAAACTTTCCCTGCCTGGTGAAAGAAATAGATGTACAAGTCCAGGAAGCGCACAGAACCCCATACAAGAGGAATCCAAAGAGGACCACACCAAGACACATCATAATTAAAATGCCAAGGGCAAAAGACAAAGAGAGAATATTAAAAGCAGCAAGAGAAAAACAGTTAATTACCTACAAGGGAGTACCCATACGACTGTCAGCTGATTTCTCAACAGAAACTATGCAGGCCAGAAGGGAGTGGCAAGAAATATTCAAAGTGATGAACAGCAAGAACCTACAGCCAAGATTACTCTACCCAGCAAATCTATCATTCAGAGTTGAAGGTCAGATAAAGAGCTTCACAGACAAGAAAAAGCTAAAGGAGTTCATCACCACCAAACCAGGATTACATGAAATGCTGAAGGGTATTCTTTAAGGAGAGGAAGAAGAAGAAAAAGGTAAAGATAAAAATTATGAACAACAAAATGACATCAAATACATACCTACCAACAAGTGAATCTAAAAATCAAGTGAATAAAAAATCTGAAGAACAGAATGGACTGGTGAATATAATAGAATCAGGGACATAGAAAGGGAGTGAACTGACGATTCTCAGGGGAAGCAGGTGTGAGGGGTGCGGGAAGAGATTGGACAAAAATCTTACTCCTATGGATGAAGACAGTGGCGGGGGTAAGGGCATGGGGTGGGGTGGGGAATCAGGTGGAGGGGAGCTATGGGGGAAAAATAGAGGAACACCTGTAATAATCTGAACAATAAAGATTTATTAAAAAAAAGTAAAGTATAACTCTAGGACTGGTAACTGGATATGAGACTAGCTATATTTATATTTTTGTTTTCAGAAAAAATATAAGGGATGTGTGTGTGTGTGTGCGTGTGTGTACACTCATGCTTGTGTGAGTGAAGATAAAAGGAGTTGGGGAAGGAAAGACAGGTGAGTGAGAAGGTGAAAGGGAAGAGAGAAGAGACAATGGACATCAGAGACAGATTATCATTATCATCAATAGTGTTCTAAATGTTTGTGTCAGTTATTTATAAGCCTTAGTGATTCATTTTCCAAAGAAGCAGCGTTGACAGCGCAGATGGTCAGTGAGTCTCTGTAAACCAAAATGCCATGTGAACAGAATATATTTACTTGGAAATTAGCACTGCTGTGTTCCTGTTAATAAAACCAAACTAAGAAGAAAACTAGTAGAAAATGAGGAGCTCTTGAGGGGATGTTTTCCTCTCCTAAGGCTGCTGTTCTTTACTGTCAGCCAGGAGCAGGCACCAGTTTGTATTTTCTCCTGCCCTGCCTGGTCCTGCTTTGTCCAAGACTTGCCCCACTTGGAGCTTTTGCCCTAGCATACATTTTTATACCAGGCAGCATGATCCTTCAGATTTCAACCCAACATTTAGTGCATTCCTGGAATGTGTAAGGCATTGGGTTTAATGAGGAGAGAAACACAGGACTGCCCCACGGAAACTCGCAACCTCATAGTGGAGATAGACAATAAAAGGATAACATAACAAAACCAAATTACAAATTTCTAAAAAATTGACAAGCAAGAAGTTGGGTGAGGGAATGATGGCAGTGGGGTAGTGGAAGTTATTTAGATGTAATCTCTCCTCCTTAACCAACCAGATAGAAAACTGGGAGTGACCAAATGAGACTCTTATTCCTTTCCCACCAGATCAGGAGAGGCAAGAAAGGATCCCTTAACTGTTTGACATTGAAATTGGGACTCAAAAGAACTGTTGGCCCAGAAAGAAACTCACTATAGACTGATTCATTTGCCTCTCAGCATAACCATTATTGCTTGTCTCATTTTCAGCTTTATAAATGTATTTCTAGTATCACATGATCTCACTCATCTAGGGGAAATAATGAACAACATAAACTGATGAACAAAAACAGACCCAGAGAGAGGGCAGCATCGATCAGACTGTCAAACCTCAGAGGGAAAGTAGGGGAGGGTGGTGGTAAGGGGGAGAGATCAACCAAAGGACTTGTATGCATGCATATAAGCCTAACCAATGGTCACGGACAACAGGAGGTTGGGGGAAGGTGTGGAGAGGGGTTTGGGATGGGAATGGGGGGATGAGGACAAATATGTGATACCTTAATCAATAAAGAAATTAAACAAAACAAAAAAAAGGAAAGGATCCCTTATCCCTTTTCTCCCACTTCTCTCTTTCCTGGTAAATGGTGGGGTGACAGTCAGGCCTCCTATGCCAGGAGACCTACTCTGTTAGGAAAACAATGAATAGATTGGCCTCTAAAATTTGCTCATATTACTTGGATACAATTCTTCTGGTCTTTATTCTCTTCCAGTTAAGAACAATTAACATTACAAACTATTCTGTTATTTTGACAATGAATGAAAATATGGTTAGAAATATCATCCTGTGAAGATTGATCCTTACCCTTTGTGGAGGAGCTTTAAAACTGAGGAAAAATGAAAGTTTACATATTTTGGTGACACCAAGAAATTAAGACTCTTCTGTTGCCTGTGGGTGCTGGTCTTAAGTATTTATAATGAAAGATTTAACCCCACTAAAAAGGACATGTTCACTATATTATTTGTTCTGTAATGTGGAAGCCAAAAAAATTAATGGAGCTTAAGTTGAAAGGTCAAGAGCTCTTAGAAAAAAATGCTTTAAAGCTGATTAAACACAGCTTATAGCAGCGGGATATAATTCATCCATGTAAGCAGATTGGTAAATATGAACTAACTTCTTGAATTCAACTTGAGGACAAAGGCTGTATTTTACTGGAAAATGTTTATACCATTTTAAAGTACAATTACATTCACATGCCTATGCTTTGCATTTTAAAGGCTAGTATTGTCGGTCCTAATAGTAATTCAGTCCTAAAAGTAACTTGCTTTCTAAGTAGCAAATTATACCCACTTAACTTCTGCTGGATTTATTATAATTGGTTTCAACCATCAAAGGATTATAGCATTTCAGTCATTCATCTAATAAGCATTTGATGAGTGTCTGCTCTGTGCTAGACATCATACTTGTGGAGGAGACTGGGAATATTAATGTGACGGCCCTGCCCTTAAAGCAGTCAGATGAGCCACTAGATCACAATATAGTATAAATGTTATGGAGGTGGGAACAGGGGTCTTGCAAATTTGTAGAAGAAATGTATAACACTAAATGAAGTTGGGGATGCTACTGAAAGAAATGCATTATTTTCTAAATAACAGCATTATGGAAATATAGTTCATTTACTATACAATTCATTTATTTAAAGAGTATAGGGATGCATTTTTAGAAATACACATTTTTATTGATTTCAGAGAGAAAGAGAGAGATTAAAACATTAATGATGAGAGAGAATCATTGATAGGCTGCCTTCTGCATGCCCTCTATAGGGGATTGAGCTGCAACCCTGGCATGTGACAGGGAATCAAACCGTGATCTCCTGATTCACAGGTCAACACTCAACCACTGAGACACACTGCTGGGCTAGAGATTTATTCTTAAACAGGATGCTCTCTTGACAGAATTCTCAAATATAAATGGGAGTTGGCTGGTTCTTTGGGCTGGCAAGGCAGGTGTCTGTAGCATGTTCCAAAACATAGAAGTAAAAGATATCATGATACTTTGGGAAAAACTGCTAAGGATACATGGAGGGGATGGGGTAAAAATACAAGATGAGGTTGTAGGGATTAGGTAGACTACAAATCAAGACGGGCCTTATATGCATGTGCTATTTAGATTTAAATCTGAGAGTGGTGGGGGCCATGCAGAGGTTTTAGGTAGAGGAGTAAAGTGATCAGATTTAGGAAGTTTTAGAAAGATCACAGAATAGAGAAAGCATAGAAGGTGAGCCGAGATCGAGGACAGAGCCTAGGAGCTGAGCTCTGTCACCTCCAGTGTCAACTATGGCAAGAACATTCAGAGTTGGGATGGGGAGCTTGGGATTATTGAAATGAACTAACTGGTACCAATAGGGTTCAAGGATCAATTGCATGTGGGTAAGATGTAAAAGGATGACTCTCATAATCTTATCACATAGATGGAGGCACAAGACCAAGGAACAAACTCGAAATAGAGCAAGCAGAATCATTTTTGACTAGGAGAGGTGATCCTACTATGTTTTTAAATGAAAGATATCTAGATAACAATGAGGGCATTTAAACAGGAGAACTAAGCTTTGGATGGTTAAAATAGACATGTAAAAATGGGGACTACTACCATTCCTGCAAGAAATAGTCAGATTCAAGGAAAATTTAAAAGAATTACTGTGAATACTAGGTGTAATAGATTGAAAAATGCTTTGCTTCCCCAGAAAGATATCGGACCCTATTATAATTTGGAAATCTGTAAATGTTGTCTTCTTTGAATAGAGGGTCTTTGCAAATATTATTAAAGATCTGGGAAGGGGAAATTATCCTGGATTACCTGGGTGGGCCTGATCCAATCAGTTGAAAAACATTAAGAGCAAACTGAAGTTTCTCAGAGGAGGCAAAGAGATCATAGTAGTTGAGATTGGGATGATGAGGCTACAAGTCAAGAAATGTTGGCAGTTACCAAAAGATGGAAGTGGTGGAGGAATGGATTCTCCCCAGTGGTAGTACAACCCTGTCTAGACCTTGACTTCAGGCTTCTGGCCTCTAGAACTATGCGAGAATAAAGTCCTGTTGTTTTAAGCTAAGTTTGTGGTAATTTTTTATAGCAGCCAAAGGAAACCAGTACACTGGGCTTTTCATCTACTCTAATCCTTAACAATTATTTATGTAATGAACCTATGTAAAAAGGCATGTAATTACACACTGCTACATATCTCAAACTCTTGATAGTTCATGTATTAATCAAAAACATTTGGACTTAAAGAAAATAGATAAATAGGTCTCAAAAACAATTTGGTTAAAAGCAGGGCTCCTCAGTCACCAATATTTTCTATATATGCAATTTTGTTAAACTCTCATTTGATTCTAAAACTTATTTTTATTCACTTCTCATTTTTCTACATTTTTGCATTCTGTTTTTTGACTTTGAGCCCACATGTCTTTATATTACAAAGTTGGAAAGATTGAAATGTCTGGTGCATAATGTATAATGTATATAAACCACAGTTTAAAAATATAATACAATATGAATATCTATATTTATAAAAGGGTAATATGCGAATTAGACTGGACATTTTCCAGACGTCCTTCCGGACAAAGCCACAGTGGTGGGGCCAAGGCAGAGGTAGTTACAGGTGATCAGACCAGCAGGGGAGAGCAGTTAGGGGAATCAGGCCAGCAAGGGAGAGCAATTAGGGGAATCATGCTGGCAGAGGAGAGCAGTTAGGGGTGATCAGGCAGGCAGGCAGGCGAATGGTTAGGAGCCAGTGGTCCTGGATTGTGAGAGGGTGGAGACCAGGCTAAGGGACTCCCCCCACACCCTATGCATGAATTTCGTGCACCAGCCCTCTAATGTATGCATAAGAAAGAATCTGCATGGCAAATATGGTATAATCACACTTCAGTTACTTTGCCTATGTCTTCTCCCAGGTTGGGTTTCTGATGTTTGTTATGTTCTATTTTTGCTTGTCTGGCCTTTATTTCCCCCTGTGAGCATGCTTTTGAAATACATTCTGAAAAAATTAAGGCCTGGATTTCTAGTGATTTACACTGTCTTTCTCTTTAAAAGATGTTTAGTTTGTCAGGTTACATTTTCATGCCAGGAGATAAAGAATAAAACAGATTATTTTGAAGAATCCTCAATTGTTGGATCTAGGTTTTCCTAACTTCTCACAAATTTACTCTGATTTTACCTAGGGTGGGTGGGGGGACAGGGCAGTCCAGGGCAGCAGCACACTGAATTTAGCAGCAGTTATAAAATGATAACTGGAAATACTAACTTTTGGTCAAATCACCTTTTAAGCCCAATTATCACGTTGGTCAGTCTTCTGTGTTGCCAGTTGTTGCTGACCAGATTACCTGCAGTAGCAGTATTTCCATTGCCTCTGTGTCATGGATATTCTTGTCCTAACCCTCAGTTCTGATAACATCTCCTATTTAGGGTAACTTTTTCCTCAGGCACTCTGAGCCTTTTGCTTGTTAGAGCACAGGGAGCCTGTGGTTCATGATGAAGATGTGTAGGCAGGACTAGGGTTCCACTGTTTGAGCCAAGATCCCTGGAGCTCCATGACTGAAGAGGAGAGAAGATGCCACATTTTTTGCATCTATGGAGGTGAGCACATATTTCTCAGTTAAGGATGTCTTACGTCTCTTTTGGGGAGAGCGGGGAGGGAAATGTTTGCTTTATCATTTTTCCAGGAATAAAGACGTGGAGGTCATTGTACTGTATTTGCGGACATTGGCTCTGGAGGCGTTTGTTGTTTCCTTTCCTCATGCCTTTTAAATTCTTGCTAAACCACATGTTATGCTTGTGTTAATGGTGTAATGTTAACTGCTGATCCCTGCCAAGTCATCATTTGCTTAAGAGACAAGTAGGCCTTTTGTTTAATCACCTTTTCTGTGGTGTGATTACTTGACGTGTCATTGTTATGCATAAATAGCAAAGACAAGCATGAAATTCCTGGGAAAAGTTCATGTTGACTGCTATGGTGGTTTCCTGTGTGGAATAATCTAGTTTATTATACTAGAAAAGTGGAGGTGTCTTTAATTGCCCACTTGACTGTATTTCTTATTTAGATTGAGAAGGTAAGAGGGGAAAAACCTCACTAGTTCTGTCCTTGTTCTGGTTGGATTTGCAATTGTAGGGCAAGCTTTCTAAAGTCTTTTGTGCTAATTTGTAACACTTCTCCCCCCGCCCCCGCCCCCACTCCTCTTGCAGGCACCAGGAGTGGCACATCCTTGGTATGTGTTGAGTGGAACCACCTTAGCCTGGTATCTGCTAAGAATTTCAAATGGCGTTTTTAGGGTGAAGGCGACCCACACTGAACAGTTTAGGAAATTCAGTAGTCTTTATTATTGTGATAATTTCCTCCTAATTCCAGGTTTAGGTTTTAAAACTTAATTGAGAATAACTCTTTGAATGAGTGTTGAAGTATGTTTTATCTAAATTTAAAAAATGTAAATGTCTAAGTATCTATAAGAGTGACTAAATTTATAACTAACATCTACATTTTTTCGGTCTCCCAAAATATGGCATTTGGCATTGTAATGACTGAAAATATAATATCTTTTCTTTAACATTACAAAGCAAATGTTGGCTAATTATCTGTATAAATTTATTAATAAAATCCCACCAGGTATAATCATAGGTCTGTTTGATTCTTTCCAATTATAAATGACTTCATTGGCATAGTAAAACCAGACCAACATCAACCAACTTTATAAAGTAACATTGCGGATTTTAAGTTTAGAAAATCTGTGCCTGTCGTATTGATCGTTTTTGTTGGTGTTGTTTTGAAGAAATCTTTTATAACCTGGTCGTTGTAAGATCACTGATAGATATTAAAATATACTTACTTAAGTTCTCCTCTTCTTTGTCCATTTCTTTGTAATTGAAGAGGCTTTATTGAACCCTGAAATGACAAGAGAATAAGTACAATTGAACATAAGAAATAATGTGTGATTAAGTCTCCAAATGGGTAACATATCCTCTGAGTAAATATGTCCTTTAGTCATATGAGGACCAGAGGCATTTTTGTATTAAAAACCTTTGATATCTAAGAGGTACTCATATGATATTCTTGAATAGTTCAAATGCATTCTCCATTTTCAAAGCATGGAAAATACAGAATTAACAAAACAGTGTTGCTCAAGACAAGGCATATTTATTTTAATACTGGTTTCATGACCCATATAATCTGCCATTTGAGCAGATGAAATGATAATGTTTTACATTCACTCTACTTTCAATGACTGTGGAAACATCTGTATTTTTTAATGTAATCCATAGTGCACACTTTGGTAACTAGATCATTTCATTCTAAAGATCTTTTTCTTGTGTTTTATGTTTTAATAAATATATTCAAAATGCTTGAGTGTGGTTACCACTTCAAAAACTAGTCCAATGTATGATGCCTCTGAGAATTAACATCAGAAAATGATTTATGTTCTGGATGTGTTTAAGGGATGTTAAAACTGAGTGGGGATAGCTGAGAAAGAACACTTGAAAATATTCTTTTTGTTTATATTAATGTTCATTTTTATTTTTGGTAATGAGGTAAGCACCTAATTAGTTAATCGATTGCCAGTAGTTGTACTGAAATGATTTGTAATATACTTTGTTTTGTAATTTTGAATACTGAACAGGAGTGTTCCAATAGACATGCCTACTTAAGTCATAGTTACCTGTTTATACTCTGTTTTAATTTCAGTTCTTTAAAAGATTGTGGCTTTGAAATGCTTTTGGCATGGATAAATGCTTTGTCGGTTGTGTAAAAAACCAAGGTGTGTTGTTAACTACAGGGACTAGTATTTATAAATATATTCCAGAAGTCATGTGCTACTCTAATGGTTCACCATTAATTTAATCTGATGAAAAATATCAACACAGGATATTAGAATGTAAATTTCTTTTCATTTCATTAACACTTAGGGACTAGGCTTTTTCAATGAAAATCTCTTTCTTGCTAATAAAGTATGAAGAGTAATTTGATAAACTAATATTAAAATTAAAGCAGGGCCAAGGAGTCCTGTGATGATTTCTTGGTTCTAAAAACTATGAGTAATTTTTTTGTGTGATAAAATTTTCTTCTGCTGTCTACATAAAAAAGAAGGCACTTAATTGATGGATTAGGTAAAACAAAGAATTTCTGAAAATATATTTTAAAAATTCAATGTTAATCATACAAAATGGGAAACCTCCACTAGAGAGCCTTAGAATTGTTGCAGAATCTTATTGAGATGCATAGTCAGGTGCTAATATTTACTGAGCAGTTATAGAATGTACAACATTGCACTGGGTGGTTTCAGGTGGAACACTTGCTCTTCAGTGAGGGAAAGAGAAAATTCATTCAAGATACATAAAAATCTTGTGGTTAAGACTATTATAAGACATTAAAGAAAAATGAAGTTAATCATGAAAGGCAAAGAATTAAAAATGTTGATCCAGGAGTCAAAGATTGGTGGGAAAATAGATATAATATTTTTTAAGCAGAGAGACATAAAATGGATGGTATGAAAATTTAATTGGCAGATAATAAATCAAAATTAAAAACTCCTTGATGACTCTCTTAGTTAATCATCCCAAATACAAATAGTTTTTAAGAGTGTGTTTTTTTTTCTTTGTTTGTTTTTTCATGAAGACACTTTTTCCAACTGTGATCCACTGATTCCCTTAATTGGAATTATTAGAGGTACCATTTAAAATTCAGTTTTCTGGGCCTGACCCCATCCTAATAAATCAGAACCAGGAGCTGAGCCCAAGAAATAGTATTTAAAGAAGTATTTATTTGTTTGTTTATTTTAAGAAAGGAGAGAGAGAAAGAGAAAGAGACAATGATTTGTAGTTCCACTGATTTATGCATTCATTAGTTGGTTCTTGTATATGCTCTGACCAGGGATGGAACCCCCAACCTTGGCATATGGGAAAGATGCTCTAATCAACTGAGTGATCTGGCCAGGGCCCAAGAAATGGTATTTTTTAAAAATATATTTCTTTATTGATTTCAGAGAGGAAGGGAGAGGGAGAGAGAGATAGAAACACAAGTGATGAGAGAGAATCATTGATTGGCTGCCTCCTGCATGCTCCAGGTGGGGGATCGAGCCCACAACCTGGCCATGTGCCCTGACTGCGAATTGAACCATAACCTCCTGGTTCTTAGGTCAACCCTCAACCACTGAGCCATGCTGGTGGGTTGAAATGGTTTTTTAAATCAATGCTAGTGATATAGAGGCTATGGAACAGGTTGCTCAAAACAGAGGAATATGAAAGTAGAAAGATGGTACCCAACTGAGGAAAACAATTTTAGTGAAAAATTAAAGGGAAAATGGAATTATGACCTTATCCTTTTAAGCTGTATGCGTTTTAATAGCTTCTTCTGCCTAAACAAGCTTCAGTATTGTCATGAGTGATAATGTGAAATTATATTTCCAAAGGGATTCAGTTCCCTTGAATATTTAAAATACTTTATTATTTTTGACACAATCACAGAAACAAATCTATCTTGTAAGACAAAGATACATGCTAGTATACTACTAGTAGATGCAATTGAGTAAGACTAAACTTGTTTATGAAAGAGGTAAATCCTCACAAAGATAGGAATTTGATCATTTAAATTTATTCTATTTTCAATTTTACATGAAATTTTTAGGTGATTAATTTTCCTAGAAGTTTAAAAATTTGAGTGTTATAAATTATTATAGTATTTAATAATAAACCATTTTTATTTCTAGATATGCTGTATTAGCATTTTTATTTTAGAAAAGTTAATTTCTGTTACTGTGGAGAAGTGGGGAAATGCTCCCTAGTTAGGCTAATCTTGTCCAATGCCAAAATTCTAGCTCTTTTGTCAAAAGAGTTAGAAACACAGTATTGTCCTTCCCTTGGAGATACTGGTGCCCTGTCTAAATTTAATGATAGATCCTCCCTTCCCCCAACTGATGGAGAGAGAATGACGTAAACTCCACCTGCAGCCCGAACATTCCTGAACACCTAACCAGGCACCTTATATGGACTGTACATTGAACCACCAATCAGCACCTGCCAAATACCCTAAGCCCCCAATTCCTAAGTCCCTAATTATGTGCCTTATATGAAACCACCAATCAGCGTGTGCTGAGTGCCCTAAGCCCCATCCCTTCCCTTTCCTCCCCTCAAAAGGTGCCTTCACCCAGGCACATGTGCTCTTTTCCACCTGGAAGATAGCCCGGCAGCGGTCTTCTCTAATAAAGCCTGTGTCCTGGTCTTTGGCCCTCTGTCTCATCTTTCATTTATCCTTAGCAACATGTAAAAAATTATCTACAGGAATAATCTACCAAGTCGTGAAAACTGAGCCAATGCATTATTATCTGAGGTCACAATGATGAGTCATGTTAAGATTCTTCCAGAATTGATCTTTGCATTCTCTTGTTTTAGCTTTTTTTTCTTTAATCCCGTGATAGCCACCTTTTTATTTTGGCCAACCAACGTTTAACAGTAGTTTCTTTAATGATGTAAATGTAAAGAAAAAAAATCTTAGATTATTTTTCTGAGAATTTTTTGAAATGAAAAACTTTATGGACCAAATTTTTATTGAACATTTTAATTATGTTTTATTATTATTTATATTTATTCTATTCATTGTATATATTTCTTATTACATATTTATATTATTTAATTCTTTTAAGTAGGCAAAATATATAGAACGTATGTGATTAATTTTAAAGTCTGTTAGCCAAATCCCATTCCTACCTCTGAGATAATAGCTGCTATTCATTCAATGAGATCCTTTTCAAACTTTTTCTTTTCATATTCAAATACATAAATAATACATATACATATTTTTACAATAAAAAATTATGTCCATTGAAACTTTACCTTTATAATATTATGGATGTTTTACCAGATCAGGTTATAAGAGAGAATATAGAATCTATTTATAGCATGGATGTATTTCATTTAATCTCCTATTGAAGTTACTTATATTCACACATACTTATGAACTATTTTTCAGAAAGGATGTATTACTGTAAGTGAAATTACTACTTCAAAGCCGCCTATGTTTTATCCCTAATTTTAAATAGAAATGTTTAGTGTTTCACCAAGTCTGGTGTTTATTAATTGGTTTCCCACAGATTCATATCCAGTTTTATCAAGTTCTAGTCCTGGGTTATTAAAAGGTTTAAATAAATAATGCATGATAAGTTTTACAAAATGTATTTTTATTATCTTTTGAAGTGATTCGTATTGTCTTTCCTCTATTAATATAGTAATTTACATAAACATAACACATTATACGGGTATATTTCTTAATGTGGAACACTCATTGCATCCTGAAACAAGCCCTACTTAGTCATGCTCAACTTGTTCTATGCACTGATATATTTGATTCCCTAACATAATAGTGAAATCACTTGCATTTGTAGTAATGATATAGATCAGTTTGTAGATTTCTTTTTTAGGAATTATTCTTGACTGGTTATTAGGCTTCCTTGAATTTAGACTATCTCCATCTTTTTAATGCCCTGGGGAAGTTTAAGTAACATAGAAACTATCTAGTCCTGGGATAATAGGTATATTTCTGAGGTAGACAAAATAATGACTCCCCCAACCCCAGGAAGATGCCTGCATCCTAATCCCCAGAACCTGGGAATATGTTAATTTTCGTGGTAAAGAGGTTTTACAGATAGGATTGAGGTTAATGACCTTGAGATTATTGTGGATTATCTGGGTGGGCCCAATCTATAAAAAAATAATTAAATGTGAAAGAAGATGGGTAAAAATATTCAACTGGAGAAGGATCTGATTGCCCACTGCTGATGTTAAAGATAAAGGAAGGGATCCATGAGCCAAGGAATGTGATTTCATCTAGAAACTGGGAATGGTCCTCAGTTTAAGCCAGCAAGAAAACAGAAACCTGGGTCCTACAATAGCAAGGAATTCAATTTTCCCAATAACCTGAATGAGTAGGAAAAGGATTCCCCCTAGAGACTTTAGAAAGAAGTCAGCTCCTTGCCAACTCCTTGAATTTAACTCAGTGAAACCCATGCTGGACTTCTGCCTATAGGACTGAATGAATAAAATTTATTGTGTTAAGTCACTGTGGTACTTTGTCATAGGTCAAGAGAAAGCTAATACAATTCCCTTTAATTTTTTCTTTTAGTAAATGTTTATTAGTGTATCATCTCATTATTTTCAATAGAAAAAAATGGGGGATATACTAGTACATTGTATGAACATAACAAAACTCACAATGGGCTGAGTTACACAATAAGTACAATAATTTAGGTGTAAAATTATATATGTAATATTTCAAAAATGAGGCTATCAACAAAAGGTAATTAGGAAGTTATAGATATAATTTTCAAATAGTTATTTGCTTTTTATCATATAAATGAATTAAAGTTAAAATTAATTCATTTTCTTCAAATTACCTTCAACCTTTGATTTGATGTTTTAAAATATTTTTATTTGTTGACTTATATTTTACTTTTTTAAAATTTAAAAATCTGTATTGTTGAAAGTATTATATATATCTCCATTTTCCACCATTGACCCTTTCTTGCCCGTACCCCCACCCCCTGCCCCAGGGCTTCACCACACTATTGTCTGTGTCCACGGGTTATGCATATGCATACAAGTTCTTTGGTTAATCTGTTACCACTCACTCACCCACTCAGGCTTTCCCTCTTGAGATTTGACAGTCTCTTCCATGCTTCTCTATCTCTGGATCTATTTTGTTCAAGTTTATTTTGCTCATTAGATTCCACATATGAATGAGATCATGTGATACTTGTCTTTCTCTGACTGGCTTATTTCACTTAGCATAATACTGTCCAGGTCCCTCTATGCTGTCCCAAAGGGTAAGAGATCCTTCTTTTTGAGTGCTGTATAGTATTCCATTGTGAAATGTACCACGGCTTTTTTATCCTCTCATTTACTGATGGCTGCTTGGGCTGTTTCCAGATCTTAGCTATTGTAAATTGTGCTGCTGTGAACATAGGATTTCATACATTCTTTCTGATTGGTGTTTTGGGATTCTTAGCATATATTCCTAGAAGTGAGATCACTGGGTCAAATGACAGTTCCATATTTAATTTTTTGAGGAAACTCCATACTGTTTTCCATAGTGGCTGCACCAGTCTACATTTGTATTACTTTTTTAAAATATTTATTATAATTTTCAGATTTCTCTGGGAAATGGTATACTTCTTTACCGAGTCAGCTATAAAGGTCTTTGAAAAATCCATGTCCCATTTTCTCCTTAATGAGAAGTTCACCACAATTTGTGACAAAATAGTATGAGCTGCACTTTTTAGGTTTTCAGAGGATCAGAGCTTAGTTTAGAGCAACTCTGGTATTACTTTGGAACTTGTTTTTGAAATGGAATTGGTTTTCAGGTTTACATATGTGTATATGTATATGTTCCTTTTAACTCACTAATGTTTCACATGAATGGTTTCACTTGCTGATATCAAGTGAACCCATATAAGGGGTAGGTTATTTTTCTGTAGTTGAGGGGAGAGGTCAGGGCAGTTCTATGACATTTCTGTGATGTGGTAGTGCAGATGGTTCTCAGGTATTTCATTCTGGTCCTCTTCCACCTCCTCTGGGTTTTCAGGTATGTAATTTTAATTTAATAAATATTTGCCTTTTTAAATCTTGTCCTAAAAAAATAATACATTTGCAAATCATGTAGCATATCTTCTCGGCTTTAAAACTATAAATGCATTTAGATTAGGGTGAGAAATGCCAGTAACATGAAGCAACTTTGCAAAGGGCTCACCCACCAATAGCTGTTCCTTTCTGTGGCATCTCTTGTCTCTTTATGTAACTTATTATGACAGATGGGTGATATTATCTGTTGTACATAAGTATGAGGAGCCCACAAGTATTTACCAAAGAATAGTCTATTGAAATTATTTGGGTAATTTGGATCCAGTCCCGTGTAGGTCCTGGTTTGTAGGCTAGGGAGAAAAAATTCATCCATTGTTACTTAGATTGCTGTTTCTCCCCTTAAAGATCAAACGGAGTAGTAAAACTGTATTGAAGTATTAAAGAGGGTAGTAAAACCAGTAATTTCCGTATTAAGAGTTCATTGCAAGTACTTGTATATTGTTTTCTTTAAGGTCTGGCAGCTATGACTGTGACTTACATCTCTTCAGAGTTATCTTACCACAGAGCAATCTTTTGTACACCATTCATAATGATCTGTCAGTCTGGAATTTAAAAACACTGGATTGAAAAATGTTGTGGAGTTCACCTGTAAATATATTTGAAACTTTTGGTCATATTTTTCTGGGGGGAAAAGTGTGTTGAAATATAAATGTTTTTAATAGTGATGAAATATAAATGTATTTATAGTTCTGCTTAAAAAAAAAAAAAGAGAGAAGTCGCTGTAGTATTTTTCTATATAATCAAAGTCAGCCAAACGTGAAAAGGCAAAGGTAATGAATGAGGGTAATGCCAGCATGTTGCTGCCCCCTAGTGGGAAGCCGTAGATTGCCAGAGTCATCTTGGAAACCATGGAAACTTTTGGAAATGCGCATAGAAAAAGGCAAGGTGGAAAGACAAAACAGACCTCCTCAAAATAGAGAAAAAAGACAAATTTTGAGATACTGAAAAGAGTGGACTAATTTATTTTGTAACTTTAAAAGGTCAGGGGGATCTGTGAAAAGACAGTCATGAAAATGCAATCATTAACATGCCAGCATTGAGCTAAGCACTTGTGAAAGTTCATTGAAATAATGTACTAACTCAATGAAGTAGGTTCTGCTATTTTCCCCATGTGTGATATAGTGATATCGAGATTTCACAGTTTAAGTAACTGGCCTGGCTGGCTCCAGGGTGTAAATTTTTAACTGTTTCATAGTACTTCTATGTTCTTTGTAAATAATCATTGTAATCTTTGTAACTAATAATAATAATATTTTCAACATGAGTTCTTCTCTCATTGAATCTCTGAATAAATAATTTATTTATATAAAAAAGAAGACATAATATGCTTCTAATATTCTGAAAGCTGTGTAATATTAAGTATCTTCACCACTTCAAAGAAACATTGAAAATTTTGATTTTAAAATACCATTAATGGGTTGCATCTGTTTTCAGTACATTGAAAATGCTGCATTACTTAAAAGCAGATTTGATTCAAGATGCTCTAATTTCAGGGATGAGATAAATGTATTCATTATATGTGGGGAAGTATAAAGTGATATTTTGTCTTTTCTAAGTAATATACCGTGAATACATCTTTCTTCATTATAAAGTGGTCTCTAGGGAATAGGGACCAAACACTTTATTCTAAATTCCTATTTTAATGACTGTTTGTTAATGGTTTAATGGTTACAGAAAAGCTTCTAGAACATTTATTTTTATACCCACATTTTCACCACAACATTATACAGGAATTTCTAGCTGACTCTCTCCTCTTCTTCAAAACCCAAACTGAAATCACATAAGTGGAAGAAATAGGTCTTTACTTTTACAAAATAGAAGCCTTGTTTCTGTCTTTACTTATACATTTCACAGTTGTCTGAACCCAAACCACACAGGCTAAAAGAGAAATATAAAGATTTATCTTGGAAAAACATTTGCTCTATAAAGTAGTTGTTATTGCCCTAGCTCAGTGGTCAGCAAACTCATTAGTCAACAGAGCCAAATATCAACAGTACAACGATTGAAATTTCTTTTGAGAGCCGAAAACCGACTTCTGTGCATGGGCCACGAAGTTTCAATCACACTGTACGTGCATGCCTGCACGTGATATTTTGTGGAAGAGCCACACTCAAGGGGCCAAAGAGCCGCATGTGGCTCGTGAGCCACGGTTTGCCAACCACTGGTCTAGCTGGTTTGGCTCAAGGATAGAGCATCAGCCTGCGGACTGGAAGGTCCCAGGTTCGATTCTGGCCAAGGGCACATGCCTGGGTTGCGGGCTTGATCCCCAGTATGAGGCGTGCAGGAGGCGGCCGATCAATGATTCTCTTTCATCATTGATGTTTCTATCTCTCCCTCTCCCTTCCTCTCTAAAATCAATAAAAAATATTTTTAAAAAATAAAGTAGTTGTTATTAAATACTTTTGGATCAACAAACTGGTAACTTTCAAATGGTTTTGAATGATATTTCTGCTAATGTAAAATTGGCAAAGTTTAGTCTGTTTCAATAAATGCATTGGGAGCCCAGGAAAATATTATCTAGGAGAATTTTATTAACTAATAAAGCTCTGAATGATTTCAGCTCTTCTGGTTAACCTCTCTCTCAATAGTTTTTTATTCCATGCACCCTCATGATATTATATTAGTTTGGCCAAAAATTGCTTTTATAAATTAATTTTACATTTTGTTTTTAATATTACATAGTTTCACATATATTTGCTTGTTACTTTCAAAATAAGTATTTAATAATTATAGGTATAAGTGGAATAGAGGATATGACTTCTTTTCACATCTATGAAGTGTATTTTAATGTTCACTAATTTTAGAAGAAACACAATAGTTGAAAAATAACCTTTTTTTTCCAACCTGAAATTCTCCGCAAATATTCTCAATATCTGATATGTTAAGATAATGTAAGATTTGTGGCTATGTACAATGTAATCCAAGCTCAGTCTTAGAATTACTCATATAGAAGGGTGTCAAATCATATCCAGGGGGTAAATGTGGGATTCTCAAGGATTTCTGGGAGGTAGAAGCCAGCTTGCTACTCAGGAATGCCTCTGTTTCCCCCCAAAGTGAAGGTGCAGACTTGCTGAATCCTGATTTGGCTTTAGAAACAAGACTAGAGTCAGGATATCTGTAACTATTTCCTATTGTTATCATAGATTATGAAGGGCATAGAGACTTGAGTAGTGATGAAACCCTAAATAATAAAGGACTACTCTGTGCAGCAAAATTCAGCTTTTCAGGTTTGTTTGATTCATAGGCAATTACATGACCCCATTAGGGATTCTTGGTGCCAAGGGACAGTTGCACAACTGTATCAGCATAGAATAACATGTGGCCATCTTGATACAATTTTATAAGGAGATTTTATTTAAATTCAGAACTTGATCTAAACTGATTGTGTGTGTGTGTGTTTGAGTGAGATTTGGTTGCAGGTGCTATCTATTTAAATGGAGCCTTTATTCTGAATAATATTGATTTCTTTGAGAATATAAATTTTCTGTATATAAGGATACAGTTTATATTATTCTATGTTCATTATACTTAAAACTCAGTTTACTTTTGCTTTATGTTTTAGAGTGCTTATAGAATGTCCTGTGTTCAAGTTTTATATTGTTACATTGAAATTTAATACTATTTTATATTATATCTAGATAGTACATTTATAAAGGCTTGTGTTTTCAAGTAGACTTCAAACAACTGTAGCTAGCCATTGCTTACATGCAATTTTTTTCTCTGCAAAGGGCATAGAGCCCTGGCAAACTGAATTGAGCCAAGTAGAATAAAATTGATTTGCAATTTATAATTCAAGTGGATTTTTAAACTAGAACTATATGCTCCTGTCCTGTACTGCACAGAATCTATATAATAAAAGCCTAAGCAACCATTACGGTGGAATGACCGGTCGCTATGATGCACACTGACTACCAGGGGCAGATGCTCAAAGCAGGAGCTGCCCCCTGTTGGTCAGTACACTCCCACAGGGGGGGTGGCCGCTCAGCCAGAAGCCAGGCTCATGGCTGGCGAGTGCAGCGGTGGTGGCAGGAGCCTCTCCCACCTCCATGTCAGTGCTAAGGAGCAGAGGGCCAAGTGCTAAGGAGTGAGCAGGCGGGAAATAAGAAACAAGGGATCCCAGATTGCGGGGGGGATCAGGCCTAAGCCGGCAGGTGGATATCCCCCGAGGGGTCCCAGACTGTGAGAGGGTACAGGCCAGCTAAGGAAAACAAACCACCACCACCACCACCACCACCACACCACACCACACACCACACACACACACACACACACCACCCCACCCACTCACACCCACACCACACACCCACACCACACACACACACACCACCACCACCACCACCACCACCCCCAGTGCATGAATTTTGTGCACTGGGCCTCTAGTTGTATTAATAAAATCAAAATGTGAGAGGCAAAATTATGGCAGACTGTCCCTGTAATAGAAGATATTTGATTTCACTGATAGTGGCATCTCTACCTCTTGCCCTGATTTACTGAGGAGAGCACTGCTTATTCTTTGTAAGCCCTAATGATGCAGAGGGCTTTCAAAGAAATACTGATGGGGACCAATTTCTTTCTCTTTCATATTCCCTTTCCTGCCAGATTGTGAACACACACACACACACGCACACACACACACGCACACACACACTCTTACACTTACTTTAACTATTTCATCTTAAGTGTCATTGAGAAAGGAGCTAAGAAAAACAATAAAAAATGAGAATGGATTAATGTGATTAGCACCATCACTGTTTGGGTGAGAAATGATCATTTTGATAAATGTGTTGAAAGACTGAGTAGAGTTACTTTCTTATTAATAAACGTACTAACGTTATTCTTAAATTTATAAAAGTAACATCATTTCCTCTGACTCCTGTTGGAGGACTTGTGTATTTGGGTTGAGCTGTGTGAAAGACCGCTCTGTTTTCCTGTCTCTCCACAAGCTGTGGCCTGCGTATTCCTTATGATTTTGTTCGCAAGAGAATCATTAGGAGGAAGATTACCATTTTTACACAAGGAGTTAGGTTTCTGGGTATTTCAAGACTCAGTTCGGAGGAAATTATTTAGTTTCATCAGTTTTTAATTATAGTTGTGATATTGTGAGGGCCTTTGGAACTGTTAATGTTGAGTCTGAACTCTGATTTGACTATTTTTATTTGCGTTATTATTGATAAGTAACACAGAAATGTGTTTAGATGAAATGTCCTTATTTTATCACTTATGTTGGTCTGAAGGAAGAACCAAGGTTAATATCCTCAGATTTTTGAAAGCCTTTATTTTAAACTTTTATTATCAGTAGATGTTCATATAGTATCAATTCTCATAAATGTCCTGTTTTCCAAATTGAATTATAATAAGTGAAAGTGTTGTACTGTAAATGTATATATTTGAAATTATGCATTATTTATAAGTTAACAATCCAATTATGACCTATTCTCTAATGATACAGACATCAAACATTTTATTTAAAAAAAAAATATATATATATATATATACATTTTTTTTAGGGAATCCCAGGTTTTCCTGGAAACCAAGGATTAATGGGACAAAAGGTGAGTATTGATGAAAATTGAAAGATTTGGGCCTGGATCAGCTTATTAAAAGGGCAATGTGTCTTCACCAAGAATACTTTTTTACTACATTCATGGCAAGTCAATTTTTCAAATATGATATAATTTCAGAAGCTATTATTTTACAAATTAGTTTTTATTGTTATTTTATCCAGGTAATATTAACTTGCATTTACATACTTGCTTTCTATTTTACTAGGTTACTTTTCTATCTTGTGCTCTTAGTAGTAATTTTATTACTTCCTCGACTATACCTTTAGAAGTTCTTTTAGTATGGATATCTTGATAATAAACTTCCAGTTTTTATTTAACTAAAAATATCTTTATTTTACTCTTCTATTTGAGACACAATTTTGTAGAGCATACAATTCAAGATTGATGATTATTTTCTCTTAACACATTGAGAAATTTCTTTTATTGTCTCCTGGCTTCTGTTTTTACTATGAAAAATCTGTTTTGATTCTAATGACCATTGATTTGTGTCCGTCCCTTTCTTTGGGATTCTTTTAAGTTAGTCTCTTGTTTTTAGTGTTGTTGAAACTCACTGTGGTGTATCTAGATAAGATTTCTCTTTATTCATTCTGGTGGGAATTCAATTTGCTTCCCGCTCTGTTGAATCATTTCTATTAACTCTATAAAACATCAACCATTACCTCCATATTACTACTATTTCATTCTCTCTGTTGCATCTTTCTGGAATGCTTGTGAGATATATTTATCTCTTCTAATTTTGTCCTCTGTATCCCTAAATAATTTTTTATTTTCATATTCTTTATTCTGTCTTACATTCTGGTTAAATTTTTTGGATGTATTTTCCAGTGTACTTATTTTTCCTTTACTGTGTCTAATCTATTTAAGTCAATTGTTTTTCTTGTGTGTGTGTGTGTGTGTGTGTATGTTTTAAATCCTCACCTGAGGATATCTTTTCCATTGATTTATAGAGAGAGTGGAAGGGAGGTAGAGTTGGGGTCGGGGGATGGGGGAAGAGAGATCAATGTGAGAGAGATACATGGATTGGTTGCCTCCTGCACCAGCCCAACTGGTGCCCACATATGTGCCCTTGACCAGGTTTTGGATCCAAGACCCTTTAGGTGTGCAGGCCAACACTCCAACTACTGAGCAATACTGGCCAGGGCAAGTTCTAATTTTTAATAATGTCTTTTTATTCATAATAAATTTTCTTATTCTGTTTTCAGTCCTACTAGTCCTCCCGGTTTCATTTTTTAATTTGTAAATATTTCATATACAGTTTTAAATTCTGCTTCTGTAGTTTGTGGATATTCCTATTGAGTCTCAGTCTGTGGCTTGCTGCCTCTTTCTTTCTTGTTGATTGTGAGCTCATTGCTTATCTTAGTTGGTAGGAGTCCTGTCAGCTTATTTGGAGATGGAGGGCTGCCTCTTATTGGTATCATGGACACCATTTCAACCCCCTTTGAAAGTTCTGCCTCTATAGATGGCTGGTCCAGCAGTCAGTTTTGTGAGCTCAGCATGTACTCTCAGACAACCCCAATCCTCTGACTCCTGCACAGCTCCAAATCCTCATAATCCTAGCCTAAACCCAGAGTATATTTTATTAAAACAAGGGATCTTTGAAGACTCCCCTGCTTCTTATAAGACTGGCATTTTCTCACAGAGGATGCTCTTTCTGTTTTTTGTTTTTGTTTGTTTTTGTTCTGGATTCAGAGAATCCCTTGGAGCACCCAGTGAGCCACAATCCCAGAAGTTTAAATCTGAATGCTGTTATTCTGTATTCAGTTTCTTTTTTATTTTATTAGTTTGTTTTTACTATCATAGATCTTAAACCCTGATAAGTAAAAAAATATTTTTCTTTATTATTCCCGCCTGTTGTCTCACCTTTTTGTGAACTGCTAGGTCTTCTTTGAAAGACTGGCAAGTGTCATACCTGATTTCCTAATGAAAATATTTGACTTTGTAAGTCCACAGACCCCAGGCCCACGTCTTTAAGGTGTTCAATTCCTAAGTTTTCAGCCTTGCCTTGCACCTTCCTTATAGTACAGGAAGGGAAAACAGACCACACTGGGCTGATTGGTATTGAATTTTCATTCTGTAGTGCTTGGGTTGGAAATTTCTGGAAATGAGTTGATGATTTCCAATTTTAAACTTGATCTGTATTTGATTTTTAGGGAGAAATTGGGCCTCCAGGACCATTAGGAAAAAAAGGAGCTCCAGGGATACCTGTATGTTAATGTCATTATTATCAGGTGTTTGTAATATTGTTACTATGTACCAGGAGTTTGTATTCCGGAGTTCACAAAACTGGATGAGGTCCAGCAATAAGATACTTGGGGTTCACCAATTCCATGCATTTGTATGAAAGAGATAATGTTTATGTCCATTTTCCTAGAAAAGTCTAGATTTCTTCAGGTTCTCAAAAATTTGACCACCCAAATAAGGATCAGAGACCTTACTATAGACCAGAAAATAAATTTCTAATATTTCATATACTATGCTAGTATATTTTACATTTTATAATTGCAATCACATACTAAATTGACAGCAAAGCATAGTATTGATGACATGGTATTTTTAATATGGCCATATTGAGATTATATTTTCTGATGACACTAATTGAATTTTTATTTTGCTCATCACATTTCCTTTGCCATATTTAAGAGAAAGCAGATATTTTTAGTATATATGGTGGTATTTAAAGTACAACAAAAACTAAATCAAGTCCTTTTGCTAGGCTGGTTATCATTGTCTTATGAATTATATGGTTAGTTAAATATATGGCCATTTTGTAACTTGAAGAGAGATTATTATATTCAAAGAATTTGTTAGATTGGAACTCTTTCAAAATATTGTTCAAGAAAATAAAAATTGTAAGTAATGCTGATCAAGGTAAGTCTACGCAGAAACCTAATTCTTCGCCCTCATGATGAAAGGAAGACTGAGTATAGAAAAAAATAAACTTTTCCTTACATCTGTCTTTTACCAGCCTTTCAGTAACTTGTGCTATTGTAGATTATTTGAGCAAAAATTTACAAGGGCTCTGCTAGCATTCATTCTATGTTGTATAGGTTGCTTATTTACTTTATTAGCCTTTATTTGGATGTAAGGAAATTTTCCAAATAAGTGGATCAATTGTTATGAGAATGTGTGGTTTGGAAATGAATTTAAATTTTTAAAATGTTTTTCTCTATATCTGTCTTGAATTCCCACTTAAAAATGTAGGGTTTGATGGGCAGCGATGGCTCACCAGGTCAGCCTGGAACTCCAGGATCTAAGGTAAATATGGGACAATTAATAAGATTGAGAACTTTGTGTCAAATGGCTATTTATGTACTTCAGTAAAAGTTTTAACTACATTGATTTTATTTTGAATGTGGTTTTAGTTCTAGGAACAATCACTTGTAGGAATAAAATATTAGGCAAAAACTATGCATATAGAACATACTAAAGTAAAGCAGGTCTGGTTTAAGTTGGGAAGGTTCTAGACTCCCTCACTATTCAGCTCCCTCCTCCTTTATTGGCATCTCAGAGGGCACATAGAGTTTTATAAAGTTTAGTGCCAAACCCACTGACCTAAAACATTAATGGTCACCAGTTTTCCAGTCCTCTCTGTGGTATTTTTATTTAGTGTAATGTATGTGGAATTTTTATTCGTGAAATGCGAAATGCCTTGTAGTGAGTTTTGTTAGATATTTCTTCCTAAGGACTATGGGTAAGATAGTATATTATCTTTACTTTTGGAATTTAAAAAAGTAAGGCAAGCTTGATGAATATGTTTAGGATGTCAGGTTAGGTGTTCTTATGGTAGAAATGAAATTCTTGTAATATCACGCTATGACCATTTGCTAGTGTATAGAATCCTGTGCTGAGAAAATTACTTTTTGTTGTTACTTTTTTTTTTTGAAGATGGAACTAAATATGTCCTGGCTAGACTCAGGAAGCTATTCTCAACTATTTAATGAGCATATTCTAGGAAAATCTTTCAAAAGGAAGTTATATAATTGTTGTTTTGGAGGTATTCAACATTTAACTAGACTTCCCTCCACCACCACCACCCCCCCCCCCCACCAGGGGAATAGAACCTGGCATATTAAATGAGTAGATGACCTAATGTATTTGAGTTTCTGAAGCATTAAAAAAGGGAGGATAAAATATCATGGGAACCTAGTGATTAGGGAAAAGTAGCTGCCCTTTCACCAGTGTGGACCCATGGGGATTCTTGGTGTATTGTGGGTCCAAGCAGCAATAGGTGTGCAGAGTTGCTGTAAAACTGAGTGACTCAGCTTGCCATACCTTCTCAAGGTCATTTTTTATAGAAGATGTGGAGTAGTTGTATACTCTTTAAGTATCTGAGAAACAATGACTCTCCTATCATATTCTGGATTCTCTAAATTTTGAGAATACAATCTAAGATTTCATCAGATTTTTATTTTTTATTGTTGATACTACTATAGATGTCCCCCATTCATCAGCTTTTTAAAATTAGCCACTTCACGTTATTGGCTCCTACTTAGCTGGAGGTCAATTAAATCTTCTAGCTTTTTCCTAAAAGACATTTGTGGCATTTGTTGATTTGGCTGATTTGGCTGGGGAGGAAAGTGGTTGTTTCCAGTATCACAAAGTTTGTTATTTTTACATGAATTACTGTAAAGTTTAATTTCCCTCATCTTGCACTTGAGCAATCATTTTGTTAAAAATAGACGCAGGATGTTAAAATTATACATACTAATGCAGTCTCTTCAATGAAACATTTTAAAGTTATTTTCATGCAGTATATTAATTAGCTCAAGTTTTGAAAACCTTTTCTGCAAAGGGCCAGATAGTACTTTGGTCTTTGAGAACTACATAGTCTTTGTTGCAACTACTCAACTCTTCTATTTATTGCAGAAACACCCATGGCAAACACAAACCATGTGGGATATGCTTGTGTTCCCCTAAAACTTCATTTACAAAAACATGCTTTGGTGCTTGCTTCGGCAGCACATACACTAAAATTGGAACGATACAGAGAAGATTAGCATGGCCCCTGCCCAAGGATGACATGCAAATTCGTGAAGCATTCCATATTAAAAAACAAACAAACAAACAAAATCAGAAAAACACAAAAAAAGAACAAGCTTTGGGCTAGGTTTAACCCACGGGTCATAGTTTACTGACCTCTCTATTAGCTTATTTCTGCCAGTTTTGTCAAGTATATGTTTGTGGACTGTGCCTTCAGTATCATTGGCTTGAGTGGGACAAAAAGCTATCTTAGAAGGGCAGGGGTGAGGTTGAAACTCTGTGGGAGATCTCCAGAACACTTCTAATTTAGATTATAATACCTCTTTTTTAAATAGCTGTTTAACCATTAGAAGTCTACTTTACCACACTACATTCCAGTTTTCAAAGACATTACTTGACTGATATTAGGACATATTAGCATAATCAAGCCATGTAACTTTTGGCAAGGCTTCTGACATCCTTGATTTCCAGCTTAATCACTTGTAACATTAGAAATGTTAAGGAGCTATTGTTCTATGGCTCAACACTGCTGTTATGTGCTACATGCTTTAATTAAATCCATATATCAGGTTCACATGTTTCTCAACATGAGCACTTTTCCAAAGCTGAAAATGAAGCTGGTTCCCTTATGAGTGAATCCAACTTGGCTATGGATGATCATCACCTGCTCCTTTCAGGTGTCACACGGACCTGTTTAATTAGGGCTTTTGCCAGAAGCTGACGGGGTTGTGATTTCAGGTATTATTGTGTATTTTCAAACCAGAACAACCGGTGACAATTTCTCCTTATTAGCCAGCAGGCCTTTTCTCTCTTTTCTATCTAATCACCTTGTCCCATCTTACATTCTTTGCTGTCAATTCAGTCTTGCTCGCCAAGTTTCTGTTAGAAAGGACTGTGCTGGAATCTTGAAAAAGATCACAAACTAAACATTTTCTGATCTGTATTTCTTCAAAAAAGCCACTGTACATTGGAAGCTAGGTTTCTTTCCTTCAGGTGCATCCTGAAGGTGAGCCATAGTGAGAAAGTAAAACAGCAAAGTAAAGATCTTCAACCCGGAGGATGCTGTGAAAATATGTAGCTTCAGTCTGTGCGGTGTGGAGACCTAAATATTTTAATCTCTCCCCTTATACTTGGACCTGCTGGTATAAAAAACACCTACTTTTATTTTTTTATTTTTTATTTTTTTCTTAATTAAATCTTTATTGTTCAGATTATTACAGGTGTTCCACTTTTTTTCCCCCCATAGCTCCCCTCCACCTGATTCCCCACCCCACCCCATGCCCTTACCCCCCGCCACTGTCTTCATCCATAGGAGTAAGATTTTTGTCCAATCTCTTCCCGCAACCCTCACACTTGCTTCCCCTGAGAATCGTCAGTCCACTCCCTTTCTATGTCCCTGATTCTATTATATTCACCAGTCCATTCTGTTCTTCAGATTTTTTATTCACTTGATTTTTAGATTCACTTGTTGGTAGGTATGTATTTGATGTCATTTTGTTGTTCATAATTTTTATCTTTACCTTTTTCTTCTTCTTCTTCTTCTTAAAGAATACCCTTCAGCATTTCATGTAATCCTGGTTTGGTGGCGATGAACTCCTTTAGCTTTTTCTTGTCTGTGAAGCTCTTTATCTGACCTTCAACTCTGAATGATAGCTTTGCTGGGTAGAGTAATCTTGGTTGTAGGTTCTTGCTGTTCATCACTTTGAATATTTCTTGCCACTCCCTTCTGGCCTGCATAGTTTCTGCCGAGAAATCAGCTGACAGTCGTATGGGTACTCCCTTGTAGGTAATTAACTGTTTTTCTCTTGCTGCTTTTAATATTCTCTCTTTGTCTTTTGCCCTTGGCATTTTAATTATGATGTGTCTTGGTGTGGTCCTCTTTGGGTTCCTCTTGTATGGGGTTCTGTGCGCTTCCTGAACTTGTAAGTCTATTTCTTTCACCAGGTAGGGAAAGTTTTCTGTCATTATTTCTTCTAATAGGTTTTCAATATTTTGCTCTCTCCCTTCTTCTGGCACCCCAAAAATTCGGATGTTGTTTCGCTTAAAGTTGTCCCAGAGGCTCCTTACATTATCTTCATATTTTTGGATTCTTTTTTCTTTTTGTTTTTCTGGTTGGATGTTTTTTGTTTCCACATATTTCAGATCTTTGGTTTGATTCTTGGGGTATGTTGATCTACAGTTGAGTTTCTGTATATTCTTTATTTCAGACAGTGTATGCTTCATTTCTGACTGGTCCTTTTCCATTTTTTTGGCATTCTCATTAAGGTCCTTGAAGGTCTCACTAAGCTCCTCAGAAGTGTCATCAAGTTTCTCGGCAGTTTTTAGAAGATTCTTGAGTAACCTTATAAATGTGGTTCTGAACTCTATGTCATCCAGTAGTTTGCTTTCCTCCGTTTCTTTCATTCGTGACATGTTTCTTTGTTTCTGCATTTTGGCTTCTTCCCTGTGTTGATGGAGTGGCTTTGTGTGGTAGGTGACCTATAGGGGGCAGTAGCTCAGCCTCCCCAATCACCTGATGTGGATGCTCTTGGTACACCCCTTTGTGGGCTGAGTGCAAAGTCTTGGTGCAGTTAAGCCTGAATTGCTGTTGGTACACTGGGAGGAATTGACCTCCAGGCCAATTAGCTGTGAGCACTCCCTGTGTCTATAATGGAAGAACTGCTGTGCTGAAGACACGCAGGACTTGTTTCAGTGGGGCTTTGGTGCTCACTGAGTCTGCCTCTTGAATGTGTCACTTATGGATGTGAGGAGTTGAAATCTGTTGTCTCACACTGACCACTAGGTACACTGGCTTCTGGATCTCCAATGGGGTGCAGGTCAGCTACTGTCTGAGGCCACTCAGCAGGAGCTACAGTGAGAGCTGCAGTTTTCTCCTCTTTGCTTGGGGTTTGGAGGTTTTGGAGCTGTCTGACCCAGGCTGCAAGTTTTCTAGGTTAAGCTGCAATAGGGCAGGCTTTCTTATGCTAATTGAGCTGCTTGGAGCTTGGGTGGGTTTGTAGGTTGTGTGGGGCGGGGTCTCAGGGCGTCACTAGGTTAGGGCGTGGCAAACAGCAATGGCTGCTAGTAAGCCCGCTCTGTGTCCCGACCGTGTCCTGGAATCCTGTGCCCTAGACAATTATTCCTGCGCGCAGCTCTGCTAGCAAGCCACTCTCACTGGCAGACAGTCCAGCTTCTCCCCGTAGGAGTTTGGGTCCCCCGCGTCTCCCCAGAGACTGGATTTCAGAGTAATCAGGGGCTTGTCTCCCTTCGGGTTGGAAAAAGCAACGCACCCAGTCGCCCGCTGCCAGCCCAGATCACGCGCCTCCGTACCTCAGCTTTTCAGCGCTCGTGCACGTCTCAATGCTCTTTTCTCTTTCCTTCTAGTTGTAGAACTTCCACTCAGCCAGCTTTCCTGTGGTTCTGGGTGATAGACGTTTTATCTTTTAGTTGCAGTTTAAATTATTGTCGGAGGCAGCAGTTTAGGTGTTTACCTATGAAAAACACCTACTTTTAGAGTGCTTTTATAAATGTGAGAACTCTCTTGCGTGAAAGAGTTTTTCTTCATAAGTAGGCTCAATGTATAGAGTCCATGTTTCAAACAATTGGAAAGTTGAAAATACAGAAATTATTTTATTTTGTTCATTCTCACTCTGATGGGTAGTGATATTCCTCCATTGATTTTTAGAAAGAGTGGAAGAGAGAAGGAAAGAAAGAGAGAGATCGATGTGAGAGAGACACATCGATTGGTGGCCTCCTACATGAGCCCCTACCAGGACCAGGCATTGAGATTGCAATCAGAATATGTGTCCTTGACCAGAATTGAATCCTGGACCCTTAAGTCTGCAGGCTGATGTTCTATCCACTGAGCAAAACAGGCTAGGGCTAAAAATTATTTTAAATATACTTCTATAAATGTCTATATCAGATAAATTATGACTTTTTTTTTAATTCAAATGTTTTGATGCATTGACAGGGAAATAAAGGTGAACCTGGACTTCAAGGGATGCCTGGGGTTTCTGGGCTCAAGGTAACTGATTTGATGCACTTGGAAATATTTTCAAAGAATTATAAGTTGCCCTCTTTATTTGATAATATTAACCTTTGTATCTCTTAAGAAAAGTTATCTGAAATTAGGATTTCCTTTGTCACAAAATTAAGGTACATGAAAGGAAATAACCAACATGGACCAATTCAATTCTGTTTTTTGGACACTTTCTCATAGTTTGGGTAATAAATGCATGAAATGAGCTTTGACTTGATTTTTCTGGAAATGGTAAAAGTCATGTGCTAATATGAACGTTCTTTCTGGTCTAGAGAATATCACTCTCTCACATCAGTGGAAACAAGAGTGGGTGGCTCCCATAAGTCATGCTGTTCCTTTGTTTGCTGATGGATGGGACTTTATTTTCAGAGTGGGGACGAAAGGCCGCTGTTACCAGTCTTCCTCAAACCATGCTTATGTTTATTTCATGAGATTTTCAGTTCCCTTCAGCTTTTAAAAATCTAGCGTAATATTGAGCAGCTCAGGAGCAGGCCCAATGAGCAAAGAGAATAGAACTTAGTTTCTACAGAAGAGTTTTAGGATAGAGTTTTGGACTGATGGTTAAACACAAAACAAAACACAAAAAACCATGAAGCATTCAGGATCGTGTCCTATTTCTTACAGTTTTAACCCAAATTGTTGATACATCTTCATTCTATGCTTTCTGAGAACCTCTTTATTTAAAATTTTTAAGATATTGGGTCCATTTTCATTGTGTGAGGCCTCAAGGACCAGAGTAGAGGCAGCAGCAGCAGCAGCAGCACAGACACACCAGCAGGTGCTGGGATTCTGCCTTCGGGTCATGCTGGCAGGCAGGGTCCTCACTGTACTGCCTCTGGATGCTGGAGCAGATGCAACAGAGCTTTGTGGATGAAAGGGATTGGATCATCGCAGTCATCTACAATGACACTCGCCGGGGCAGGGCCAACAGAGCCAGGCTCCCGCAGGGGTGACAAGCAGAGGCAACAGCTGCTGCCACCACCTGAGCCTCCCCCACTGGGGGTCGTGTTCCAGCAGCAGTCTGAGCCTCTCGCTTGGATGGAGCCTGCTGTGTGTTCCCTCTCCAGACTCCCCTGCACTCCAAACTCCTAAACACATGCAATAAAGTGATTCTCAGCACTCAAAAAAAGAAAGAAAATAACCCCTATGAGATGATGAAGAGTAGACAATTTGAGTTAAGATAACTCAGGGATATTCTTTATTCTGAAATAGCTCAAGAATTTGCTTCTAAGAAAGTAATATTCCATATGTATAAAGAAACACTACAAATGTACATACAATTTAACTACAAAGATGTTCACCTCAATATTGTTTATAAAAATAAAATTTTGAAAAAATGTTTAACACTATGGGAGTTTTAGTCAATAAAATATATGTATGTATGTTTGTGAAAGGTAGAAAACAGATAACAAAAATAGTGGGTAATGAGATTTTCAATACTTTTTATTACTTCTGTTTACTTACCAGTTTTGAAACAATAAGGTAAATTTTTAAAAAATATATTTTATTGATTTTTTACAGGGAGGAAGGGAGAAGAAGAGAGAATTAGAAACATCAATGAGAGAGAAACATCAATCAGCTGCCTCCTGCACACCCACTACTGGAGATGTGCTCTCAACCAAGGTACATGCCCTTGACCGGAATCGAACCTGGGACCCTTGAGTCTGCAGGTCGATGCTCTATCCACTGAGCCAAACTGGTTAGGGCAATAAGGTAAATTTTTTAAAGTAGCAATATGAGAAAAAGTTTCAAGGAGGAAGAAAAATTGGTTAGTAAATGGAAAAAAAGATACCTATGTTTATTATTTTCACTATTTTATTATTTACTTTTTAATGTTATGAAATGTAATAAAAGTACCAAATATTCATAAAATTTTATGGTATGCTATCAGAAATTCTTAACTATAGAAAAAATATATAAGAGGTTTTATTGGAAGTCCAATAAACTTGTTATTCTTTATTATTCCTATAGTAATAACTCTAAATGACAACCAATTTTTTTAGCATCAATTTAAAATTTGAGATATATGTAGAAATAGAAACAGTGATATTTTTCATAAGCACTAGGTCTGTGATCTTTCTGTAATTTCTGTGTTACTTAGGGAGAGCCAGGAGCAGTGGGCCCCCCGGGAGAACCAGGATACCTGGGTTTACCTGGAATCCAAGGGAAAAAGGTAAGCATTGTTTAGGAGATATAATGCACTTTTCATGAGCTGCTAACACGTAAGTTTTCCTTGGGTGAAAATTGGATAGTAGGACTGATTATACTTTTAGTGATAAGCTGACCTGTGTAATGTGTTTAAGCTCATGCTAATAGCTGTGGTGTCTTTCATGTCCCTATGTGGGTATTATCTTCTAGATGAGGACCTGGGAAGAGGCTTTAAGATCAGAAAATATGAACATACAATTAAATACTATTCTGTAAATTTAGACTGTTTTGCAGTCAATCCAGGTAAGTCAAGAATGTTTCAGGAAAAGTATTCAATGTCAGGCACGCTTACCAAAATATGAATCGCTCTTACTGAAACTGGGGCAAAAGTCTGAAAGGATAAAAATTACAATCAGTTGTTTGACCATAAAGTTACTATATATTAACAATTCTACTACAGAGAATGAATTCTATTAAATTCACTTAAGGAGTTTAAAATACAAGTCGTATGTATATGCTCATATAAAGTTGTCTCTCTCCTTCTCTTTCAAGGAACCCTGAGCTGTATCATTTGTTTGAAGGTTTTAAGCAACAAGTGACTGCCCATTTGTCAAAAAAGTCTATGCCACTATAAATATATGCATTTCAGGTTAAAAGTCCATATACTGGCTTTTATTCTGGAAAGGATACAAGCTCTTAGGTCTTCCTCTTCATATCTTTTACTGTTTCGGTTTTTCTGCCATTTTGTTTTTCTATCCCTCATGTATCATCTACTTGGCCCCTAAATTATTATGCCCAGTATGATCCTTGACCTTTTGGTTCTGATGAGCAGTAGGCAGCACTTGCTGACATAGGAATGACCTTCATCGCAGCAATTAAATATTAGATCCTTAGTGAATATTAAGTAAATCTGTGAATACATAGTTAGATTGAGAGCATTTCCTTGTTCAGAAATTTGCCATATAAAAGAAAATCTGCATTCTGCTTGCTGTAAACACAAAAACTGTATTTTGTTTGCTGATAACATGGTGCAGTAAAAAGAAATTTGGAAACTGTCCAAGTTCAACTTTGGGAGAGTGGTTACCTTTCCTGATCTGTTGGGTTCATTATCAATACGAACAAGGACCTTGAACTAGTTGGTCTCTAATGTCTCTTCTAACTGAGAAATTCTAGGAAGCTTATTATTATGGAATTTAATCCCCTCAAACTTCATTATGAAGCATATGTTTTTTAAAATATCATTTCAACATTATGTTTTATTTCATTGTTTCCTCTAACATTGTGACTACTATGAACTTAATGGAAGATTTTTCAGTTTGATTTCTTAAAATAACATTTGCCAAAATAAGTCCTCTTTTCCTTGTTTAACTTCAGGTTATGATCAATATAGAAAAGTTTTCTTCTTCTGATATAATAGAAATAGTAGTAAATGTTCTTTTGACTGTAAAGGCACAAGAAAATGTTCATTTAGAACATCATTTTGACAGAATGTGATTTTATTCTCTTCCCAAATGTTGTGTTGGAGTCAGCTTCTGTATATAAGGCATTTGTGGAACTTGTACGAGATCATATATTTTTCTTTGCTTGAGACATAATATGCTACTATGATACATATAAAATTGCCTTTTTGCAGGGGGACAAAGGAAATCAAGGTGAAAAAGGCATTCAGGTATATTGTTGGCTTTTTTTTTTTTCTGCTTGGCTATAAAATAAGATCTTTATTCTTTTAATGCTTTGGTTGCTTTTCCAGTTCTTTTGTCTTTTACCGTCAATATCTAATTGTTAAATTCCAGCTTTCTCCTTTTGTTACTAAACTGTTCAGACCATGTCAAATCTAAGGTTAAGATCCCTAAACACCAATGAGAAAGAATGTATGCACCCCTATGTTCATAGCAGTGCTACTTACAATAAATAAGATCTGGAAAAAGCCCAAGTACCATCAGTAGATGAGTGTATATAAAATTCGTGGTACATTTACACAATGGAATACTACATGGCTATAAAAAAGAAGGAATTCTTGCCCTTGGAGACAGTGTGGATAGACCTGGAGAGTATTATGCTAAGCAAAATAAGCCAGTCAGAGAAAGATAAGTATCACATGATCTTACTCATGTGGAATCTAATGAACAAAATAAACTGATGAAAAAAAAATAGGACCAGAGGCATGGATACAAGGAACAGACAGATCCAAGACGGGTGGGGCCTGGGGGACTGTAAGATTAATCAAAGAACATATATGCATAGTCTATGGTCACAGGCAATAATGTGGTGAATGATTGGGGGGGAGTGCTGGGTGGAGGAGGGAAAATGGGAAAACTGGGGAGCATCTGTAATAGTGTCACCAATAAAATAAAATAAAAAGATTTTTTACCACGTCATTGTAAAAAACTTAAAACCAAGTGATTCCACAAAATAAAGACATATATTTTATTATACACTTTAATATATATTTACTTATGTTTATAGTGTATATGTTTCAAAATGATTTGAAATGGCTTATGGCACAAGTAAATTTGATAAGAAATTATTACTATCTAATGTAATAATAATCAATGGAAGGAAACATACTAATCAATAGAAGGAAAATTAAACAGAAAATTATACTAGACTGAGGAATCTAGAGTGGTTAAGAAGGTCATTTCATTTTGGGAGTCTTAGCAACAAGAACAAAGAGGAGAACCACACTACTACTAGAGAAGACAAGGACAGTTTCACTTCAATTCAAGTAGCTATTCAAATGGTTTTTTCAATAACTGAACACTGACCCATAAATAGGATGCCACTAGCAGGATCAATGGTATGCTTATCTGGAATAAATTATATCTGTTGGTCTTTCAACCTGTTAAGATTAGAAATGGGGACTTTTCCAAATGAAGCATCCATCTTATATAAAAACTGCTGTTTGAAATTTTAACCTTGGCTTCTGTAAATGCTTGCTTGCTTAAATAATAAGGAAAATAAGACTACTCCTACTTCAGAGAGGCCATTAAATAAATAAAATAAATTTCTCTGGACCAAATTATCAGTGCTGGCACCAGGCCAGGACTTTGGTTGAGGCCTCAAGGCCCCAGCACATAGGGGTTCTTTAATAACTTGCAAAAGGGGCCAGAAATACCCCATATTTGGGAGACAAAGAAGGTAAAAACATATAAATAGGGAAAATTCCTCCATGTTGGGGCCCAGAATTTGCGAGACATTTTCCTCTGGACCCGCACGTAATAAATGTAACTCCATCTCTCTAAGTGTTGCTTGGTTCTTCTCCAGTTTTCTTTAACACAACCATGAATTATAAATCTAATGTCCAGACAGTACTTTTATAATGTTTTTAAGATTATAAAACTCAGTTATCATGGCTTAGTTTTATGTAGAATAAGCTTGATGTGAAAAGAAAAATTCTTTGCAAAATTTCACAGAATTTTGAGAGTTCTAGAATTTTTGGAGGCATAAAAGGAAATTTCAAATAGATAATAATAGAGTCAAAATCTGCTAAGGTAACAGTATAATAGCTGTGTGTTTTATGTGTGTGTGTGTGTTTTTCAGAAAAAGCGTTTTTTTTTGTGTTTTGATTTTTACTGAAGATACTCAAGTGTTATTGTATTATTGTGATTCTTCTAAGTTAATTTTGAAATTAGGAGTGAGGTAAATTTTAAGTAACTGTGAGCTCTAGACCCATATATTCCAATTTTCTTCTTGGTATTGCTTTTGGAATACCAAGGTCTCATGTACCTCAACATGTTTAAATCAGGACTAGTTCTCTTTCCCCATAAACTATCTCCTACCCACAGATTCTATGTCATAGTAACTGGTACCACCACACAGTTACACAAGAAAGAAAGTCTTAAAAGTAATCTTAAAACTCAATCTCTTTCTTCACGTGCAATTTTATATCTAAATGTCTCTTGAAATTGGCTGTTTTCTGTTCCCTGCCCCTCCACCCCCACCCCAGTCCTAATAATTTCTTATCAGTGGTCCTGGATTACTGTAATATTTTCCTAACTGGTCTATTTGAGTCCAGTCTACTTCCTCCCTGCCCCCACTCCCCACCCCCCTTTACCAGCAAGCAATAACTGAATTACCTATGCTTAGGAATCCATCAATGGTGTCCCACACTGTTCAAGATACGGTCTGTCTCATAAAATTCATCCTGGTTTGACTGAATCTTCTTCAGTCTCCTCTCTTGCCACTCGGCCCACTATTATCTATTCTTGCCCACTGCCTTAGCCAAAAGAAATTTCTTGCCTTTGTTCTGTAGTTGACTCCCTCAAACACCCTCTTATCTTTTCTCATTGGCTACCTCCTAGTCATCCCAAAAGGTTGCAGTCAAAGTTGAGTCATCTTCCTTGCTCTCTCTGTCAGATGTCCCTTTCTATGTTTCAGTAGTATCCAGCCAGATGTTTAATTGTACATTGTACACTTACCAGTTTTTTCGGTATTCTGCTTTTTAAAATTTTCATCCTTGATTTAATTGATTATCTTTCCCACCACTCAGTAAACATTTTAAGGCAGCAATGCTGTCTTTGTTTTCATGTCTCTAACGTCCCACAAATGGGTGCTTCTCAATGAATATTGGGAATTCACCTATGTAAGAAAATGAACAAATCACTATGTAAGAGTGATTTAAAATTTTAGTCACTAGATTTTTAATTGATTATATTATCCAGGCATATATTTTTCTAGAAACTGCTAATTATCTTGTTCCACATAGGAATGAAGTAGTGCTTCCAGGTCTAGTACAATGTCTTATAAATGGTAGATATCCAAAAGTATTTGAGTGGACAAGTGTGTTTATATCTTTATCCATTTTCTCCCTTCTTGTGTGTCCTGGTTTAATTATATTCATTCGAAATATATTTGCAGTATATTTTTAATTTTTAAAAATTCCTTTAAAGAGTTCTTCTGTCCTCAAATGAGTATAATCAACACTGAACATAATTACGTCATTGAAATTAATAAAATGTCCACAGCCATTGGATTTTTAGATTACTTTCATGCTGTTAATGTGGACTCGGAAAAACATTCTCAGCTATCTAAAATTATTTACCTGTTCTCCCAAAGTTTATTTCTTGTCTCTATCCATTTTAACTATATTAGGTTAATTTCTCTCTCACTTTTTTTTGAGACTATCCTACATCTAACATCACTTACAGAGTTGCATTACTGCTTTTGTGCCATTTATTCTAGACTATAGAGTAGCACATGGTTTGTTTTTATATGTGATTGTGTCATAAATGTGCAAGCTAATTAATAACATGTGTTAAATTTTAAAGGGCCAAAAGGGAGAGAATGGAAGACCAGGGATTTCGGGGCAACAGGTATATATTTTTTCTTTGATGGAAAATGAAATAAGGAATAATATAATTGGGCAGTGCTGTGTGAGGATTACTTTCATTAGAAATAGGGGGGGGAAGGGTCAATGTACTATGAATTCTAATCATACAAGGATGAAAATGCTAGGTGGTGGTGGTATATTGGTTTGCTTTTAATTGTTTTATGTTCACTTCCTTATCTCATTTCTATTTAGCTCTGAAACTTGCTTTTCAATGCTTTTTCAGGCCACTTACATGACTGAAGGTAGACAATGCCACCCATTTTAGGAGTATTTATTGGCCAAAGGCAGCTGTACAATGACAGCATCTCCACACCTACTGTTTAATCTTGATTTTCTTCTTGCAATATAAATAGTTGAGGCCATATGTAGTGGAGGAATGTACTTGTTTTCCTCTAGTTTGTTCAGAAATATAAATTACTACGCTAGAGACTTATTAAAATCTTATTTTGAGGGACGGTGTTATGAAACAGATACATAATAAGATTGTTTTGCTTCTTCCCTGACTAAATTCTCCTCATTAATTAGTGTTTTAATGAGATTACCATCTGGCACATAAGTTCAGTTGCAGCCAAATTGAACCAAAAAGAGCACAAAAGTGATTAATACTTACATAGCACATTTCCTGCTGCATCACCTATACTTAAGCTCAGTTCCAACTTGGTCCACATTTAAAGGGCAAGCTGTACATAGGAGCCCTCCCATTGTTGTGGAATAAGGAATTTATGGAATTGGCACGGAAGAGACAGTTGGACACTCTGAGGTTTGAGGAAAAGCCTTTATTCAAAGCAGCACTGCTGGTTCAGGGAACTCTAAGATCTGGAATTAAGGAAGGGGCAGTGACTTCAGGAATGTGCATTAGGGACATTGATTAACTTAGGTACAGAGTCCAGCTGCTAAGTCTCCTATATTCTTTCACAAATGGAGTTAATTATGGGCTACCAAGAGAGTGCAGTAGAAAGCAGGTTACTGGAACAAATTCAGACTGCCAGCCCCAAAAAATGTCTTATGCTCCCCATCACCATAGGGTGGTCACTTTTGCATGTGGGAAGGAGAAAGATTCAGTAATTACACCAGTTCCAGAGACATGTGGATAAAACTGTATAGTGCTGTCTCTAAGGACAGGGGTCTCTGTGTCCCTCATTTGGAAAAATCTGAAAGTCCACGGGGAAAGTGTTTAAAAGCATATGGCCCCAAGGTTGTCTGTAATATGGGCTGGAAAGTGAGTGCAAGATATTAAGAAGAGTTGAGAATTTAGAAGCTAACAATAAGCACCAAGGTATCTAAGAGGAGAAACAGATTGAGTTTTCCATGGTACCACAATGTTAATGAAAAATGTCTCTTAATTTTTGTGATCCTCCACTTGATTCAAATTCACTTGATGACACTACCAAACCTGTCCCTGTTTCTCTCCCGGGTCACATACCAACCCCCTCAGTTTCACTAAGTTAATCACACACTATTGAAACAGGATATTTGGGGGGTGAAAAAGACAGGTTTTAGGAAATTTGAGAAATTTTGGAAATTAAGGGGACCATGGAGGAAGCACAGGGCTGCAGAGCAACAGAAAGTATATTTCCATAGAATGGGGAAGTTGAAAAGCTGTAACAGGTACATTTCCATAGAATGAGGGAGGTGGGAACAGCAAAAGGTCTATATTTACAAAATAAAGGGAAGGAAGCTCTTCATCCAGAAGGGGGAAAAGAAAGCCTAAAGGGAATAGGAAAACAATAAGGAAGGAGGGGGGGAAACCTCATACATCCCAGGGGGAACTTTTGAGCCCAGGAGTTACTATGGTAACCAGTCCAAGGGAATAGTGACCAATCAGAGGGGATATCAAGGCACTAGGATCTGCAGCCTTTATAAGCCATAGGGAAAAGGAACTCAGTGGGACCCTTTCTCCCTCCCCACATGGGAGTCCATTCTGTGGGCTCTTCCCCCTCCCTATGTGGGAGTCTGTACTTGTTCTTTAATACATTTCCACCTTTGCTATACCATCTTCTGTGGATTCATTCTTTGACTCTGGAGGACAAAGAATCCAGGTTCCAGTCCAAAAATTCCATTTCACTATCTATAAACAGTCTTCCCAGAGAAGGGGTCTTCATCAATTCAACCTCCCTAGCCCAGGCCTTTCACCAGAAATTGTTACAATAACTCTCTAAGCAGAAGGATACTTCCTTTGGAGTTTGAGTTCACACATAGCTAGTTCACTGGTTTGCTTTCCTCTCACTTCTCAAGGAAAATAACAAGTCTGCTCCCTAAGGTAGGATTTGGATTCCCTAGGCAGCTTCTGCCCTTCATGAAAGCTGCATTTCCCACCCCCAGGAACTGAGTTGATGTGGAGGACCCTGGGGCCAGAACACTTATGCTTTTCAGCAGCTGGATACTCTGCCCAAACTCTTTTAAGTCAACTAAGTCTGAGTTACCTGCCATCCTACTAAGTGCTGTGCATGTGTAATTTCTTGGCCTTCCTGTTATGAATGGAATTCAAGTGAATGTTTCTCTCATGAAATCATCTTAGATGATAGCTGTTTTTGGTTTCAGCTCTAATTCAGCTTTAGTCCTCAGAACTTATTATTTTATCTTTCCTCTTACACTGAATCCAGTTGTAGGAGTATGTCTGGTAGGGAATACTGCTGCATTTCTTCAGAATCCTCAATATTTAATGAATGGCCTTACAGAGAGAGTTTACTCACTAAGATTTTTATATTTTTAAATTACTGTTTAATTTGAGAATCTACCTTTCTCTGTGCCATACACTGATTTTACCTATTTTTATTCCTTTTGCCTAATTTGAATACCCATATTTAGGGAACTGAAAAATAAATCAAAATAAATCCTCAAATTCAAAATTCATTGTGTGGAATGTTCTACACAAAATTTTACATTGAATTGAAGAGCATCACTTTTTAATTTTAAAGTTGAATAATGAAATCCTACCTTTGTCTGTGAAAACGATACCCTTGTTTTAAACTGATATTGGTGATTTTAGAGCCTTGAGTGTATGATGAATTTCAAAAATGGAAAATTTTAATGCCTTCCCTGAAAGTTCTTATTATCTATATTATATCATTGGAATGAATATGTGAAAAAGATGACTGGAAAATAATTCAATATAACCATTACATGTATCCATATCCAGTGATTTACTAGAAGTGAGTGGCTTAGGCATAGGACAAATAGGCATTTTCTTCCCTATTAATCACTTTTACTGGTATCTTTGCTTTAATTTGTCTTTTGATCAGTAAAGTATAACTTTAAGAGCATATACAGGAAAATGTAATATTCTATAAATTGCAAAACAAAAGAATAAATATACCTTATCTTTACTTATTTGAATTTTAATTTTCATTAAAATAGTAATATATTTTAAGTTCAGCATAACATTTATTGTTATTTTAAGTTTAAGTATAATTCATATAGAATCCTATTCTAACCTTATATTTGGCCTGCAGCATATAAAATATTGATATCTAACAATGAAACAGTTATGTAAATGAACATTTTTATATATTCAGTTAGCATATTGCCTAGTCATTAGTCTCCTTTAAAAAGGCAAAATAGATCTCTTATATGTGTAAATCTGTCACTAATTGTATCAGTATTTTTCAAATTAAAAATTAAGTTTGATTAACTATGTGGTAAATGGTGCTCATACTATAGCTTACACATTTATTACAGTTTTTCCCCCTGTTAATTTTTAAAGGGAATTCAAGGTCATCATGGTGCAAAAGGAGAGGTATGTTTCTTCACCTGTTATGCTCCCTCTACAATCCTTATTGCTTGGATTTTCACTACTACTAGAGGCCCAGTGCACAAAATTCATCCAAGTGGGGGGGTCCCTTAGCCAGCCTGCACCCGCTCCAATCTGGGATCTTTTGAGGGATGTCTGACTGCCCGTTTAGGCCCGATCTCAGTAGGATGGGGCCTAAATGGGCAGTCGGACATCCCTCTCACAATCCAGGACTGCTGGCTCCCAACTGTTCACCTGCGTGCCTTCCTGATTGCCCCTAACCGCTTCTGTCTGCCAGCCTGATTGATGCCTAACCACTCCCCTGCCAGCCTGTTTGCCCCTAACTGCCCTCCCCTGCAGGCCTGGGTCGCCCCCAACTGCCCTTCCCTGCAGGCCTGGTCACCCCCAACTTCCCTCTTCTGCCGACCTGGTCACCCCTAACTGCCCTCCCCTGCAGGCTTGATTGCCCCACCCTCCTTGCAGGCCCGGTCCCTCCCAACTGCCCTCCCCTGCTGGCCTGATTGCCTTCAACTGCCCTCCTTTGCAGGCCATCTTGTGTCCACATGGGGGCAGGATCTTTGACCACATGGGGGCAGCCATCTTATGTGTTGGAGTGATGGTCAATCTGCATATTACTCTTTTATTAGATAACATAGAGGTCTGATGCACGAGTGGGGGCCAGTTGGTTTGCCCTGAAGAGTGTCCCAGATCAGGGTGAGGGTTCCCTTGGGGCATGGGGCGGCCTCAGCGAGGGGCCTGTGCTAGTTTGCAGGCTGGCCACGCCCCCTGGCAACCCAAGTGAAGGCCCTGGTATCTGGGATTTATTTACCTTCTAAAATTGAAACTTTGTAGCCTTAAGCAGAGGCCAAGGCAGGCCAGGGTGTGCGGAAAGCTTGGCTTCCTCCATCACCGGTTAAACACAAGCCTCCCTCCTGCTCTCTCCATGGCTGCAGCCATCTTGGTTGGGCTAATTTGCATACTCGCTCCTGATTGACTGGTGGGCATGGCTTGTGGGTGTAGCAGAGTGATGGTTAATTTGCATATTACTCTTTTATTATATAGGCTATAAATCTAGTAATTGATATCGCAAACAGAAAATGTCTTTTATGTTCTTCAATGGTTCCTAAATAGTGACTTTCAGGATCTGTAGATTCATTCAGTTAGATATGAAATATTATGTATTTGACAATATTATTGGTTCTTCTTTTAGACTGGGTGCTAAATTTTTTTCTGCATATTTTTCAATGAATAATATTTTTTGTTTTCGTATTTGTCTGTCTTACTAGAATTTAAACTCCTTGAGAATAGGACTATGTCACATTCATTGTATCTCTGGCATTATTTATTGCCTACATAATATACTGAAGAAATAGTAGATGGGATGGATGGATAAATGGCCATTAAATGTGATATAAAATGTCTCTCCTGATCATTAACTGTGTCTTACTATATAAAATATATATGTTTTATATTTATATCCATATCCTTGAGTATTATCAAGATGCAATTATACCTCCTGAAATACTTAAATAGAACTCTTGAGGATTTCCTTTGCTTTTAGAAAGGTGAAAAGGGAGAACCTGGTGTCAGAGGTGCCACTGGACCAAAAGGAGAATCTGGAATGGATGGCCTGATGGGGCCTGTGGGTCCCCAGGGACAACCTGGAGAAACAGGTCCTCAGGGACCTCCAGGTTTGGATGGGAAGCCTGTATGTATTATACTTTCTTTCATAGTTTTCATTGCTTTTTACTTGGTATATACATGTTATAACCCCTAATAATTTGATGCAGGGGAGAGAATATTCAGAACAGTTTATTCGACAAATTTGCACTGATGTATTAAGAGGTAAGTCTCAAACAGAGTTTTTAATAACTGTTTTCAAATTACAAAAGTAAACACAATTCTTTGTAGAAATTATAAAATATATAAGTAGGATAAAGAAGAAATAAAGAACATTTATAAACCCTTGTCTGTTTTTATTCTATATGAGTTTTTATAATAAAGATGAAATACTATATATACTATTTTGTAATATTTTTAATAAGCAAATTTTTATTATTTCACCATTAATAAAATTTTTGACATATTTAATTTATAAATATGGATGTCTATAATTTATCAAAATTTTCTTTGGGACACTTTCACTCTTTCCCCCCAATTTTAAGCAAATTATACAATTGCACAGAGCAATGAGTAATTACATATATTTCTAGAAGTGAAATTATTGGGCAAGAGATATCTGTAAAGTTTTAAAAAATTATTAGAGATATTGTTAATTATCACTCATATTTAAGCATATGGGGGCGGGGTTCTTTGTTTTTAAGCCCAGCTACCCGTCTTACTTCAGAGTGGAAGAATTCAAAATTGTGATCGTTGCCAGTCCCAACATGGTTCCCCTGGTGTCCCTGGGCCACCTGGTCCTGTAGGCCCAGAAGGTCCCCGAGGATTTCCTGGTTTGCCAGGAAGAGATGGTATTCCTGGACTAATGGGTACTCCTGGACGCCCAGGTGCCAGAGGATTAAAAGGTACTTATGTACATAAGCAAGTAAACAAGAAGGTACTTCTTTTTGTATTCATACCTAAATTCATGTAGTAGAAAATAATTCATCTTTGTTTTCATGATGACAAAAAAATTATGTTAATCCCTTAGTCTTTCCGTAATTTGTCAACTGAGTGGAAGAATGCTTATTCTATGTTCTAGAAGCAACATTTTCAAGTATAGGTAGATAGTGCAGAGTTAGGAAGCATGCAAAATAACAAATTAGAAAATGTTGACAATGCACTTAGAAATTTTACTCGAATCTAATAAGGTCTTTAAGTAGGAAATCAAAGGTGCCATTTCCTTTATTTCAACGTTGGTAATTTCTATTATCAAAGATTATCCAATTAATTTTTCTATTATAAGAAAAATTATGTTTCACAACCAAACTTCCTAATAACCCACAACTTCTCTTTGTCTTTGAATGTTTATGTGAAATGTGTGTTGCTAATTCTCTCTTTTTAAAAAAATTTTATTGATTTTTTACAGAGAGAAAGGGAGAGGGATAGAGAGTTAGAAACATAGATGAGAGAGAAACATCGATCAGCTGCCTCCTGCACACTCCCCACTGGGTATGTGCCCACAACCAAGGTACATGCCCTTGACTAGAATCGAACCTGGGACCCTTGAGTCCCCAGGCCGACACTCTATCCACTGAGCCAAACCAGCTAGAACTCTCTTTTAATTTAATATCATATGAACAATATAGGTGTTTCATTAAAATAATAAGAGAACAACTATGACTAACAGAAATTATCCCAAATAATTTTCATTTTTAATATTTAACCCTTATTAAATATAGCTGGACCACTGATAGTATCAGTAATTTTTGCTTCAAAAATTCTGTTTCCAGTTATTAATAATAAATAGGTAGCTAACTATTTTTAAAATGAGCATTTTTCTTTCCATGTGTGCATCAAGAGCTTGGAAAGAAACAATCTAGGAGGCAGTGATTTTATAGGAAAAAATAGCTTACTCCAATCTTTGACACTGCAGGCCTCCCAGGAAGAAATGGGGCAAAGGGGAACCAAGGGTTTGGGTACCCTGGAGAGCAAGGGCCTCCTGGTCCACCAGGTAAGAACTGTTATATGTTCATAAGTGTTGCTGCATACTTTGCTTTAAGAAAATCTTCACAAATCTATGTCAAATAATTTGAAACCAAGACTAAGTCACCCTCTGCTAGCTGTGTTATTTAACGTTGCTGTGCCTCAGTTTCCTCATTTGCAAAATGGTGATGACATGTCATCTGCATCATGACATTATTGGAAGATTAAATGAGTTAATGCATGTGGTGCTTGCAGAACAGTATGTGACATATTATGTTTTTAATAAATGTGTGTTATTATTGTTTTAGATGATGTTATTACCTCATAAGGCTTTGGGTAGATCAAATAATCTAATAAGTCTGGACAGCCCACAAATTAAAATAATAGAATGTTAGTTCAGCGTCTTAATTAGTAGCATGATTGTTATATTAATACTAGAGGCCCAGTGCACAAAATTTGTGCATGGGGGGCAGGGAGCGGGGAGGCGGTCCCCTCAGGCCAGCCTGCACCCTCTCCAGTCCGGGACACCTTGGGGGATGTTTGACTGCTGGTTTAGTCCCGATCGGGCCTAAACCAGCAGTCGGACATCCCTCTCACAATCTGGGACCGCTGGCTCCCAACTGCTCACCTGCCTGCCAGCCTGATCACCCCTAACCACCTCTGCCTGCTGGCATGATCGCCCCTAACTGCTGCCCTGCCGGCCTGGACACCCCCAACTGCCCCACCCAGCAGCCTGGTCACCCCTTACTGCCCCCCCTGTTGGCCTGGTTGCCCCCAACTTCCCCCCTCTGCTTGCTTGGTCACCCCTCACTGCCCCTCCTGCCAGCCTGGTCATCCCACACAGCCTGCTGTTCAGTTTTTGGGTTGTCCCTCACTAACTCCCCTGCTGGCCTTGTCACCCCACGCAACCTGCTGTTTGGTTGTTCATCCGTTTGTTTTGGTCATGATGGCCCCTGGGTTTTTATATATATTAGGATAGCTTGGCTTAGTTTTACAAAAATTACTGATTACTTTTGTACAGTCCTTTTTAAAGTGGAAGGTATGTAGAATTAACAAAGTTATACCTCCTCTTTTCACATTGGTGCAAATATGTACAATTTTCAAGGAAATTTTTTCAGTTTAAGTATCATATAAGACCAGCTATATATATCACCATGAAAAAACAAATTCCTCTGTTCATATGCTGCATATATCCCATCTTAGGTCCAGAGGGCCCTCCTGGAATAAGCAAAGAAGGTCCTCCAGGAGACCCCGGTCTCCCTGGCAAAGATGGAGATCATGGAAAACCTGGCATCCAAGGGCAACAAGGTCCCCCTGGCATCTGCGATCCATCACTATGTTTCAGTGTAATTGTCGGAAGAGATCCATTTAGAAAAGGACCAAACTATTAAGGTCTAATGCCTCATTCAACAACCTAGGCATGGTGCTTTTCTTCTGTGGTCTTTTGCATCTCAGGAAGATAACAACAGTAATCCCTTGAAAAGAAACTAAAGTACCTCGGTGTTTTTATTATTATTTTTTTCCTTAAGGAAATATATATAAAAGGTCACATATACTGATCTTAAAGGATCCTTGGTAATTTGGAGCCTTTAGATTAGTAGCATTAACCAAATCTCAAGGGTTTCTTGTAAGTCCATTTGTTTTCATCAAAATTGAATATAAAAACCACCATTGCCTTTTAGCTGGTGCATGTCAGTCACTGTGAAATATTTCACATGCAGCAGAGTATTTGAGTTCCATTTCATGTCTGTGTGAATTTCATGCTTCATATCTCATAACTCATGCTTCTTCATTAGAAAAAAAAAAGGTTCTGGTCATTGGAAATAAGATCAGGGCTGATATTCAGCTGGGACCGACCTTGTTGCCATACCAGTCATTTACTCCAGTGTCTGTGCTGATTGGATGGGGCAATGGACTGCTGGTTGCTCAACATCCTGAGTATTACATGTGAATAAGATTAATGTGTTTCTTATTTCACTTGCAAATTATCAAATTTGATTAATGACTATGCTGAGAAAGTATCAGTTACACAGGGAATGGTGAAAGTTATGTAACATTAAAATATATATATTTTTTAAAGGGCCATTTTACCTGGTCAATATATTCAAAATGTGCAGAAGTTCAGAAATAGTAAAAAGACTTTCTTCTTCATACTTGCTGGGTAATTGAAATGTTTGTTGTATGCCTTCATGTTCCATTGCACTTATATGTGTACGGTCATATATGTTAACATTCATTGTAGCAAAGCTAATGGGAGAAAATGCTGTGGTTGAAAGGAAACTCCACAGTTCCCAGTATGTCTTGTTTTTTTTAGTAGACTTTAAAATATTATGAATAGTCTTTGGGTACTGTACTTACTGCTTTTGTAAGGAACATAATTTGAGATCTTTTATCTTTATTATGCTTTAAATTTTGTTACGTGCTTGTTATTCAAGGAACAATAAAGTTTTCACAGTTCTAATTGCAATGTCTTTTTTTTTTACTGTACTATAATTTACTTTTTATTTTCTTTTTATTGAATTTATTGGGGTGGCACTAGTTAGCAAAGTTATACAGGTTTCAGGTACACAATTCTGCAACACACCATCTGTACACTACATTATGTGTTCACCACTCCAAGTCAAGTCTCTGCCCATCAACATTTACCCCTTCATACATTTCTCCTACTTCCTCTATCCCTTCCCCCGCTCCTCACAATCACCAAATTGTTGTCTGTGTCCATGAGTTTTTCCTTTTTTGCTCAATTCCTTCAACTCTCCCCACCCAATACTACCTCCCCCACCTCGCGTGCTGCCCCCCGCACCCCCCCGTATTGACAGCCAGATGCAGGTATGGCTCCCAAAGATAAAACTTCTGACCCTATGGGCAGTAGCTCTTAACCCTTTCTGAGTTATGAACCCCTTTGGAATCTGCTAAGGAAATCCCAGAAAAAGGAACACAGGGTTTCAGGAGACCAGACAGTAGAAGAAGCTTGTAGGAACAAGAGTTGAATTCAACTTCCATTAGTGATAAACAGCCTGATTTTCATACCCCTAGGACCTTTGGGCCATTCAGAACAGAATCGGCTGATTTTGTGCTCAGGGAGAGATGGAAATCCTCTTTTTCTGTCTGTAGTGTTTCTTAAGTTCTCTGGAGGTGAGGGATCTGAGTAATTGCAGTGTCTTTTTTAATACGTAATTTTAACTAATTGTTGAGTATATTATTTATATTCAGTGGTTATTTATTCGGTGGATATAATTGTATTAAATTATGCATGCTATTCTTAAATAACTGGATCATCTGAAATAAGAACTTAGACATTCATTTGGTATGCTACTTACCTGCTGTTGATCAGGGGTTAGCTTTTCTGGCCTGTCATTCTACCACTTCAATGAGGACCTTGGAGGAAAATGAAGTCCATGACATTTAGTAGCTGAATTAACATAAGTCTCGCTTTGATGTTCTATATCCAACAAAGCCCCAGGTATCTGCTTAGGTCTAACCATCCTACTACCACTGCTAATTATGGCATTTAATGCTAAGACCTGGTAAAGAGCAGAATAGGAAGTTGCTACCATTTCTTAATTCATTCAACCAGCATTGACCACAGGACCATTAGGTGCCAGTTACTATGGTAGAGATACAATAGCAATATTGTAGAGTCCGGCCTGAGAGAACTTATATCTAACTAGGGGCCCAATGCATGAATTCGTGCACCTTGAAAGGAACTGTGGGATGCGAGGCTGCAGTGGGCACAGGGGTGGGTCTCAGCCCATCCTCTGTACCACCACCTGGCCCCTCCCACTAAAGCCCCCAGTCCCCTGTCTGCTGGAAGCCCCACTCCTGCTGCCATGGCTACCACATGCTGACAGTGCCAGCCCTGCTTGCACCTGCTCACAGCACCAAGCGATCGGGGCCAGCACAGAGTGCTGGCAGTGGGTGCGAGCGCCAGGCGGGACCATGGCACGCGTGAGAGCAAAGAATTTTCAGTAACCACCAGAGGCTCACCTTTATGACAGCGACAGGCGCCCCACCTTGGTCTGGTGCTCCCTATCACCTGCTCCAACATCCTGCCTGCTGTCAATGCCTGTCATGTTCTGTGCATGCCCCCTGGTGGTCAGTGCATGTCATAGCAACCGGTTGTTTGGTTCCACCATTTGGTCTATTTGCATATTAGGGATATATATATATATATATATATATATATATATATATATATATATCAGAGGTAAAGAAACAGGTGATTTCTGTACATTCATTCTAAGAAAGGAGAAAATGCTGTAGAAATGTATAAGATGATGCAATGAAATGAACTGTGCCCCTCCCAAATTCAAATATTGAATCCATAACCTCCATGTGACCATATTTGCAGACAGGGCATTTAGGAGGTAATTAAGGTTATGAGGTCATAAGAGTAGGGTCATAATCTGATAGAATTAGTGACCTTGGAGGAAGAAGAGATTCCCGTTCTCTCTTGACACACACACACACACACACACACCACAAACATGCCTGCACACATGTTAGGCCATCTGAGCACATAAGGATGTGCTTGAGATGGAGCTGGAAACCATTTTTTAAAAAATAAATCTTTATTGTTCAGATTATTACAGGTGTTCCTCTTTTATTTTTCCCCATAGCTCCCCTCCACCTGATTCCCCACCCCACCTCATGCACTTACCCCCCGCCACTGTCTTCATCCATAGGAATAAGATTTTTGTCCAATCACTTCCCGCACCCCTCACACCTGCTTCCCCTGAGAATCGTCAGTCCACTCCCTTTCTATGTCCCTGATTCTATTATATTCACCAGTCCATTCTGTTCTTCAGATTTTTCATTCACTTGATTTTTAGATTCACTTGTTGGTAGGTATATATTTGATGTCATTTTGTTGTTCATAATTTTTATCTTTACCTTTTTCTTCTTCTTCCTCTTCTTAAAGGATACCCTTCAGCATTTCGTGTAATCCTGGTTTGGTGGTGATGAACTCCTTTAGCTTTTTCTTGTCTGTGAAGCTCTTTATCTGACCTTCAACTCTGAATGATAGCTTTGCTGGGTAGAGTAATCTTGGTTGTAGGTTCTTGCTGTTCATCACTTTGAATATTTCTTGCCACTCCCTTCTGGCCTGCATAGTTTCTGTTGAGAAATCAGCTGACAGTCGTACGGGTACTCCCTTGTAGGTAATTAACTGTTTTTCTCTTGCTGCTTTTAATATTCTCTCTTTGTCTTTTGCCCTTGGCATTTTAATTATGATGTGTCTTGGTGTGGTCCTCTTTGGATTCCTCTTGTATGGGGTTCTGTGCGCTTCCTGAACTTGTAAGTCTATTTCTTTCACCAGGTAGGGAAAGTTTTCTGTCATTACTTTTTCTAATAGGTTTTCAATATTTTGCTCTCTCCCTTCTTCTGGCACCCCAAAAATTCGGATGTTGGTTTGCTTGAAGTTGTCCCAGAGGCTCCTTACACTATCTTCATATTTTTGGATTCTTTTTTCTTTTTGTTTTTCTGGTTGGATGTTTTTTGTTTCCACATATTTCAGATCTTTGGTTTGATTCTTGGGGTACGTTGATCTACAATTGAGTTTCTGTATATTCTTTATTTTAGACAGGGTATGCTTCATTTCTGACTGGTCCTTTTCCATTTTTTTGGCATTCTCATTGAGGTCCTTGAAGTTCTCACTAAGCTCCTCAGAAGTGTCATCAAGTTTCTCAGCGGTTTTTAGAAGATTCTTGAGTAACCTTATACATGTGGTTCTGAACTCTATGTCATCCAGTAGTTTGCTTTCCTCCATTTCTTTCATTCGTGACATGTTTCTTTGTTTCTGCATTTTGGCTGCTTCCCTGTGTTGATGGAGTGGCTTTGTGTGGTAGGTGACCTATAGGGGGCAGTAGCTCAGCCTCCCCAATCACCTGATGTGGACGCTCTTGGTACACCCCTTTGTGGGCTGAGTGCAAAGTCTTGGTGTAGTTAAGACTTAATTGCTGTTGGTACGCTGGGAGGAATTGACCTCCAGGCCAATTAGCTGTGAGCACTCCCTGTGTCTATAATGGAAGAACTGCTGCGCTGAAGACAGGCTTACGGGGCAGGATTTGTTTCAGTGGGGCTTTGGTGCTCACTGAGTTTGCGTCTTGAATGTGTCACTTATGGATGTGAGGAGTTGAAATCTGGTGTCTCACACTGACCACTAGGTACACTGGCTTCTGGATCTCCAATGGGGTGCAGGTCAGCTACTGTCTGAGGCCACTCAGCAGGAGCTACAGTGAGAGCTGCAGTTTTCTCCTTTTTGCTTGGGGTTTGGAGGTTTTGGAGCTGTCTGACCCAGGCTGCAAGTTTGCTAGGTTAAGCTGCGATAGGGCAGGCCTTTCTTATGCTAACTCCGCTGCTTGGAGCTTGGGTGGGTTTGTAGGTTGTGCAGGGCTTGGCCTCAGGGTGTCACTAGGTTAGGGCGTGGCAAACAGCAATGGCTGCAAGTTAGCTGGCTCTGCATCCCCGACGGCATCCGCGAGTCCCGTGCCCCAGTGCAGTAAACAATTAGTCCTGTGCGCAGCTCTGCAAGCAAGCCACCCTCACTGGCAGACAGTCCAGCTTCTCCCCGTAGGAGTTTGGGTCCCCTGTGTCTCCCCAGAGACTGGATTTCAGAGTAATCGGGGGCTTGTCTCCGTTCGGGTTGAAAAAAGCAACGCACCCAGTCGCCTGCAGCCAGCCCGGATCACGTGCCTCTGTACCTCAGCTTTTCAGCACTCGTGCATGTCTCAATGCTCTTTTCTCTTTCCTTCTAGTTGTAGAACTTCCGCTCAGCCAGCTTTCCCATGGTTCTGGGTGATAGACGTTTTGTCTTTTAGTTGCAGTTTAAATTGTTGTGGGAGGCAGCAGTTTAGGTGTTTACCTACGCCGCCATCGTGGATTCTCCTGGAAACCATTTTTTGATTCCCCAGTAGAGGGCAGCAAAATATATAAAATAATATATGTTTTATTATATATCTATCTTATTATATTTATCATATGGACTATTGCTATATATATTTAGCCTGAACATTTGTTTTCAGTTTTCTAAATATGGTTATATTTTTATCCTTAAAATTTATTTCAAAGAAGAAAATAATATACTGTTTTCATGAGTTGAAACCAGTTAATGAAGCCATTTATATTTTGATGTCTTGACTTTCTGCTTTAACCTTTATATGATGCAGTTTATCTAATTAAAGTGCTCTGGCTAGGAGCTTTTATTAATTATTCAAAGTGATAAATTTATTGTCAAAACAGAGGTTTGAAGCTCACTCCTGGTATTCCTCAGTTACCAATGTGGTCCATTGGCTGTTATTGTATTGTATTGTATGTTTTTATTTTTTTTTATTTTTTATTTATTTTATTTTATTTTTTATTGTTTTAAGTATTACAAATAGTAGTACATATGTCTCCTTTTTTCTTTTTTTCCCCATTGACCTCCCCCCGACCTCCCCTAACCCCCAGTACATGCCTTTACCTGCCTGCCCTCCCCCGATCCAAGTGTCTTGTATCCATTGGTTGTGCTTACATGCATGCGTACAAGTCCTTCGGTTGGTCTCTTACAGCCCCCCTCGCCCAACCTCCCCTGTCTTCCTGATGTAGTTTGACAGTCTGTTCAATGCTTCTTTGCCTCTGTATCTTTTTCCCACCATTTCTTTCCTTTAAAAAGTTTTGCCTTTGCAGACTAGAAATAAACATATAATAACAAAACAAAAAAAAATGTTTGAGTCCCAATTTCAATGTCCAACAGTTCTGAGTCCCCGTTTCAATGTCTAACAGTTCCTTATGTGTACATGTCAGCAATGATATCTGGATGGTGGGCACATGGTGGCAATGCACGTCCGACCCTCTCTGGTTTGGTCCTAGGCAACCTGGAGTGGTGCACAGCTGCTGACTGCTCACGTGGCTGAGGACCGCATCAGCAAATTAGAAGACAAGGTAGGAACACACACACAAACACAGCAGCAAATGGAAAGAAGACTTAAAAAGCAAGAGGAGAGCCTAAGGGAGCTTTGGGACAACACAAAACGAAACAATATTAGTATAATAGGGATACTAGAAGGAGAGGAAGAGAAGCAAGGAATAGAAAACCTGTTTGAAGAAATAATGACAGAAAACTTCCCTGATATTTGCAAGAAAAAAACTATGCAAGTCCAAGAAGTACATAGAGTCCCAAACAAGTTGAACACCAAAAGACTGACACCAAGACACATCATAATTAAATTGGTGAATACCAATGACAAAGTAAGAATCTTAAAGGCTGCCAGAGAGAGACAGAAAGTTACCTACAAGAGATCTCCTATTAGAATATCAACTGATTTCTCAACAGAAACACACCAGGCCAGAAAGGAATGGAATGAAATATACAAAGTGATGCAAAGCAAGGGAATGAATCCAAGAATACTATACCCAGCAAGGTTATCATTCAAAATTGAAGGTGTATTGTATGTTTTTTAAAAAAAATATTTTTATTGATTTCAGAGAGGAAGGAAGAGGGAGAGAGAGAAACATTAATGATGAGAGAAAATCATTCATTGACCGCCTCCTACAAGTCCCCACTGGGGATTGAGCTCACAATCCAGGCATGTGCCCTGACCAGGAATCAAACCATGACCTCCTGGTTTATAGGTCATTGCTCAAGCACTGAGCCACACTGGCTGGGCGGCTGGTATTTTAGCTGTGTTGTACTTAAAGAAGGCATAAAGTTATTCTTATTACCTGGAGATTACAATGAATGGTCAATCTACATATCCTATAATCCTGGTATAGTACACTGTATAAAATTTCAACACTAGAAATTAGCAGCTCTGTGGCTAAAGCATTGAGAACCCAAACTGTGAGAGCTCTGGGGCATAATGAGGAGCATGAAGGGAAACTCAAATTAGGAGTCTATAGTTTTAAGGGGAAAGACCAGAAGTCAACCCATACTCTAGTTAAATTGAGCTGCAAAGCTTTCTCTGGAATGTTTTTGATAGATCCTTCCTTCCCCCAACTGGTGGGTGGAGTATGATGTAACCTGCGTCTGCGGCCAGGATGTTCCCGAGACATTGAACCACCAATCACCCCGTGCCCAGTGCCCTGGGCCCCACCCCTTCCTGTTCCTCCCCTCAAAAGGCTTGTTCACCTCTGCACGTGTTTCTGTTCTCTCCCCCTGCAAGACAGCCCAGCTGGGTCCTCCTCCTTCTCCTCTAATCCTGGTTTTTCTACCCTCCTCCGTAATGAATTTTGCTCGTTAGTGCGGAATAAACTTCCTCTTTTAACTTGCCTTGGCCTCTGACTCCATTTCCTGCACCTCGAACCTTACATTTGGTGCCACAAAACCCGAGAGGGGCAAGCACTCCATTTGACTGTTCATGGTCTGGGGTGCCCCCCTCTCCTCTCTCTAGGATCTTCCTTTTCTCCCCCTGGCTTGGCAGCATCAGCAGTAAGTCCCAGTCTGTGCTGAATCCTGGAGGTCATCTTTCCGATGTCTCTGTCCATAAACCGCATCCTGCGTCAGAGATTGCCTTCTGGGCCCCTCCAGGAGGGGTTCCAAACCTGGGGAGACAGCTGAGACATTCCTGTCACCCCTCGATTCTCTGGCGTTTTGGCCTCCATCCGGATCCCGGGAGGTAGGGGAGTCATCCTCTGCTGTCCCTTGGCTTCCCCGTCCATAGCCTTGGCTCAATGACTGGGACGCTGGTCCTTAGCCTCAGCTACTGACCCCAGGTTTTAGTATGGGTAATCAAAAATCTAAACCGGATCCTAGCACACCTCTAGGGTGTTTCCTCATCTGGCTAAGCTAGGTCTGTCCCAGGATATGCATCCTAAATGCCTCATTTACTTCTGTAACGTGGCATGGCCTTATTATGAATTGGAATGGGTCCAGATGGCCTGATAATGGGATTTTTGATTTTAACATCCTCAGTGACCTCAGTAATTTCTGCCGGCAAACTGGTAAGTGGCCCTTTGCTCCCGCCCCTCACTTTACTCCTCATGTTCCACTCATCAGATCCTCCTTGCAAAGTCTTCTTCATCTCCTCAAACTGGTCCTCAGCCCCTTTCTCTGTCTTCTGACTCTTTCGACCCAGTTGATCTTCAATCTCCACCTCTCCCCCTCTCACCATCCCGCCTTTTGCTCCCTCTCTTCCTCCTCCTCCTTCTTCACCACGGCTGCCCCTTTCCCGGCCAGCAGCCGCTGCTGCAGGAGCACCATTGCCGCCTCGGGCTGTGAGCTGAGCAGAGGCCACCACGCAGTACGAGAGCTGCCTGCCGCCCCACCAGCCACTCCAAACAGCTAAGTGAGATTTCTGTTTGTAGAAATTTTAGTTTGCTCTTCCCTTGTGTTTTGATAGATCCTTCCTTCCCTCAACTGGTGGGCGGAGTATGATGTAACCTGCGTCTGCGGCGGGGACGTTCCCGAGACATTGAACCACCAATCACCCCTTGCCCAGTGCCCTGGGCCCCACCCCTTCCTGTTCCTCCCTTCAAAAGGCGTGTTCACCTCTGAGCAGCTGCCATGTTGGCTGAATGGCTTGCCGTTCCTATGGGGCCGCCATCTTGAAACAGCAAGTCCAACCCCTCTCTTTGAATAAAGTTACTGAGACCTCCCACAGCCTGCCCCCACAGGCCCGGCCTGGTGTGGCCGCCTGCTGCTGTGCTCTTCCTCCTCCTCTGGCCCACGGCCCACCACCTGCTCTGCTACCCACCCCCCCACCCCCAACGCCTTCTCAGACCCTGGTCCGATATCTAGTGAATACAGCCTTTAAGGTTTTAATGCCCATGAGGAGCAGGCAGAGTCAAATTGGGAAGCCTGCCTTTGACAAAAGGTGAATCTGCTAACCCAAGCCTTGGTTGCAGCTCTGAGGCCAATGGCAGCCACGCATGGTCCCAAGGGGACTGTACATGGTGGGGGTGCAACGAGAGGATGAATGCCACCTGGAGGATGCTTCAAGTGTGGAAATGAAGGCCACTGGGCAAAGTAGTGCCCCGGCCCCTGGCTCCAACCAAACCCTGCCCGGCATGCAGTAAAAGTGACTGCCCCTGGAAAAGTGATGGGCCCTCTGCATCTCAGCATAGAGGGGCCGCCCTTCCAGGTTATGCCCCACTGCTGGCCATGACTGAAGACTGGCCGAAGACTGAAGATGCCTGGACTTGACGACCCCCATCACCCTCGCCGAGCCCAGGGTAACACTCAAGGCAGCGGGTAAGCTGATCTCCTTTCTGTTCGATACGGGGGCTACCTTCTCTGTTCTGCTCTCCTTTTCAGGGTCATTTTTCCCTTCCATGATCTCGATCATGGGTACTGACAGCAAATCACCCTGTAATGCTCTCAAAACTGCTCTGGCCTCGGCGCCTTCTCACCCCCCCACCCCCCCGCCACTCCAACCTTCCTAAAGAACAACTTTCTTGCTGGCACAGGCTTATCAGAAACTTAGATCTTTATCTTTAGGAAAAAAGTGGCAGTTTTAAAATTCAAGCAGCTAGAGGCCTGGAAACAGGCTGCAGTACCTGCTCCCCCCTTCCCCTGCCTTTTCTAAATATTTTAAATAGCATACAATACTGAAACATTAATTGCTAGACATGTTTAGAAATATTTAATGGAAGGTATGTTGAAAGAAAGAAAGAAAGAAAGAAAGAAAGAAAGAAAGAAAGAAAGAAAGAAAGAAAGAAAGAAAGAAAGAAAGCTCTAAAGTTAACTGTTGACAAGAATTGTAAAAGGACCCAGACTCTTACCATCTGTTTGCATTTCCTTGGGAGGACCCAGAAGAGCAGGTATCCCACCAATTCACCTGGATGGTCCTGCCCCAGGAGTTCAGAGACAATCCTCATCTGTTTGGCCAGGCCTTACCCAGAGACCTCCGACAATGCTCATTAGAACCCAGCACTCTTTTCCAGTATGTAGATGATCTCCTTCTCTGCAGCCCCTCCCTGGACATGTCTCAGAGGCATACAGCTGGCCTCCTCAACGGACAAAGGATACAGTGTGTCCCCTGCCAAGGCACAACTGTCAATCCCCACTGTCACTTACTTGGGGATCTGTCTGATGCCCAATTCCCAAGGACTGACAGTTGACCAAATGCAAGCAATACGAGACCTACAGCCTCCCACTTCTGTGGAACAGATCTTGTCCTTTCTATGGCTGGTAGGATTCTTCCTCCATTGGGTCCCAAACTTTGCTCTCCTAGCTAAGCCCCTATACCAGGCCACTAAAGAAACACCAGTAGGCCCCCTCTCCTCACCCTTACACATTCACCAGGCTTTTTCTAAGCTCTGGGATAACCTTCTGGCATCTCCCTCTCTCTCTCTCTCCTGGACATCTCTAGGCCTTTCCAACTATTTACTGATGAAAGACAAGGAATAGCTATCGGGGTCCTCACCCAGCCTCTAGGGCCAGCCTTAACCCCCATAGCCTACCTGTCCAGACAGCTTGATCCCACAGTTTGGGGATGGCAGCCCTGCCTCCGGGCTCTGGCTGCAGCCACCGCTCTCACCACGGAAGCCCAGAAGATCTGCCTCCAGCAACCCTTACAAGTCTTCTCCACCCATGGGCTACAGGATCTTCTGTCCCACCGATCCTTGTCTCTCCTTGCCCCCTCTCACATGCAGGGACTCCATCTCCTGTTCCTCGAGAATCCTGACATCTCGCTAACTCAGTCTCCAGCCCTGAACCCGGCCACTCTCCTTCCCGCTGCCTCCACCCAACCTGCAGCAACGCACTCCTGCCCCAAGGTCATCGAGGCCCTCACTCAACCTCGGGCAGGACTCTCAGATCTTCCTCTCTCTAATCCCTGACTTAACTAAACTGCACATACCCTACCACCCACAATAATTGGGTAACATCGAGAGGATCAACGGCCTACTTAAAAACCATCTAACTGCCGAAACCAGTTTGGCTCAGTGGATAGAGCATCAACCTGTGGACTGGAGGGTCCCAGGTTTGATTCCGGTCAAGGGCATGTACCTGAGTTGCAGGCACATCCCCAGTAGGGGGCGTGCAGGAGGCAGCTGATGGATGTTTCTCTCTCATCGATGTTTCTATCTCTCTCCCTTCCTCTCTGTAAAAAATCAATAAAATATATTTAAAAAAATACCATCTAACTAAACTCTCTCTAGAAATTCTCAGCTCCTAACTGGACCTCCTGCTCATGGCCCTGACCAGAATCTGGGCTACACCAAGGAGACCCACCTTCTTAAGCCCTTTTGAACTCCTATATGGGAGACCCTTCTTGCTCAACCATCGTCTCCCTACTGACCCTCCTCTCCTGGCTACTTATCTTCCATACCTGCCCTTACTCAGGCAACTGCTCTGGGAACACGCTGACAGGTTTCTGCCTAGGCCAGAACCAGCCGACCAAGACTCCCGAGGACCAGCCCTCCAGCCTGGGGACTCAGTCCTCCTCAAGAACCTTACCCCCAGGTTGTATTTCAGCTCCAGGCCCAGAAAAGCAGCAAAACCAGACAAGTGATGCTGTGGCAGCCTCAGGACCAGCTTTTACCTCCCAAGTGACTCAACAGGATCACTCTTGAGACTTCACCTAGCAGTCCCTTGGGGAAATCATGCTGCTGCAACCCTCGTCCAGCACGGAAAACACTACCTATTTTTTGCTCATTTACCTCATGGCTTCTCTCCCATCATTAGGCCCACTGGTATCTATTCCTTTAATTTTGCGCTTTCGCCCCTATCTCATGCACTGTTTCACTAGTTTTTTGCAGAACAGAATGCAGGCGTTCACCAACCAGAAGGTGGGAGAGATCTATCTCGCCTTGAATTCAGAACCTAGAGACACCTATGTCACCAGAATCCTTGAGACCCTGGGTAGACACCCCTGATGACGCCCCCTCTCAGCAGGAAATAACTACGGAAAACAGACCTTCACCCCCTGACCTTGCCCAGACTCTTAATTTTTTTAATATCACCAAAAGCCTGGAATGATGGATCCTCCCTTCCCCCAACTGGTGGGCAGAGTATGACATAACCTATGTCTGCAGCGGGTACATTCTTGAGACATTGAACCACCAATCAGCCTGTGTTGAGTGCCCTGGGCCCCACCCCTTCCTGTTCCTCCCCTCAAAAGGCTTGTTCACCTCTGCACGTGTTGCTGTTCTCCCCTTGTGAGACAGCCTGGCTGGGTCCTCCTTCTCCTCTAATCCTGGTTTTTCTACCCTCCTCCATAATGAATCTCGCTCCTTAGTGCGGAATAAACTTCCTCTTTTAACCTGCCTTGGCCTCCTACTCCATTTCCTGCACCTTGAATCTTACAGTTTTAACCACACTTTATCCTAAAAGCTACATAGAAATGTTTATTTTGTCCCAAATAACATATTTGAAATAAGGACTATTCAGGAACATTACTGTTTTTTTTCTCACTAAAGTATTTATGGGTTCTGCCTTCCCCAAAGTAGGTTTTCACAGAAGAATTTTGAGTAAATAGATAGATTTCAATGTCCCATGCTGATATCTTAAAAGAGAATGACAACTTGAAACAACTGACTGGAGTATCATTCTGAATCAATGGAGAACTGAGAAAAAATGACTGCGTTTTTCTATTATGGCCAGTTCAGATGACATTTGAAAAGTGTCTAGAGCTCTTACAGAGTGAAATTTTGAAATAAATAATTTTGATTTTTTTAAAAAAGGTAAATAGCCCTGACTGGTTTAGCTCAGTGGTTACAGCTCTGGCCCACCGACCTTGGGGTTGCAGGTTTTATTCTGGTCAAAGGCACATACCTGCAGGTTTGATCCCCAGCCCTGGTAGGGGCAGATGCAGGAGGCAACCAATCTTTGTGTCACTCTTACATCGGTGTTTCTCTCTCTCCCACTCCCTTCCACTCTCTCTAAAATTCAATGGAAAAAAAATTATCCTCTGGTGAGGATTAACAACAACAAAAAAGGATAAAAAAAAAGTAAAGAGAAGTCTATGACATGTGTGACCTTGGATGAATCAGATAACTTCCCTGAATTTTTTAAATTATTTTTAATCTCTAAAACAAAGGGTACTGTGTTTTTCAACTCTGGCTGTACTTTAGAATCACCTAAGAAACTTTAAAAATTTTTTCTTTTCTTGGGATCCACCAGAGGTTCTGGTGTAATTGATTTGTCTTTTAGGCAGAGGAAACTGCTGGAAGGAAGAGATTACCCCTCAGTGGAAGTGAAAGTAATTCTATACTTATTTATAGAAAGCTGGTTGTAGAGGGTGGCTGAAGGTAAGGGTAGAGAAGGTTGGAAAAGGGATGGAGCAGGAAAAGGAGATATCAAAGAATCTTGCAGGATTTTAAGGAGGAAGTAGCATGAAGAGATTTGCACTGAAGGATGATCTTTCTGGCTGATGCAAGAGTGGATGAAAGTGATGCTTGCCTGGACGAAAAAGGGGCTCTAATAAATTTGACAATCTCAGTGATCAGAAGTATTCTCACAGGGTGAGCTGAACATAAATTCTTAGCTAGGCAGGTCATGGTGGTAGCATGCCCCAGGCCTATAAGAGGTCTATCTTTGCCTTAAAGCAAGCCTTGTCCATTGTTCTTACATGTGTAAGTTAAGATGACTTTGAAATACCAGAAGTCCAGACCCCTCAGAGGTGTAATCACCCTCAAGGGAGCACATTATCTTGTTAACCCAATCGTGAAGATTTCTCCATCTTGCTTTCATGTAATCTTTCTTACATTTCCTCTTAATTCCAAATGTATAAAAGGAACTACAAAATTGTCATCCTCCTGAGCATTTGAGATCTTGCTCCTGGCATGTTAATTTGGCTCAAACTCTAATAAAAATTCTGTACAGGTTTGGGCATTAGAATGACAGTTGGAAGTGGATAAGCTCATTAAATGCCATTGCAGTAGCACTGAGGATAAAGGTGAAGATAAAAGAGGATAAAATTGCAGGAGGGATAGGAAAAAAGCATGATCACTTTATTAGTTCTACTGTGGACAAAAGGGCCCACATGCTGACCTGACAAGCTCAGGGAAGGCCTGCATGGCCGTCTTGCAAACTCTAAGACCTAAAGTAACCACAAAGGATGGTCTGCAATTAAACTTTAACTAAATGCAGTTATGGTGGGTAGTCACCTCCTAGGCCAGTATCTTCCCTGACAAGGTCAACCTTTGCCTTAACTGAACCTCCCTGTCTTTTTGTATCTATGATAACATATCCTTGAAATGTCTGGGTAACTTGTAACTTCCCTTTTTCCAGACCCCTGGGGGCCAAGACAGGAGACCATAAATTCTTTCATTGTTATTGTTATCATGTTAATTGTTGACTGTTAACTATCCTACACCCACCTCTGTATGCGGCTATCATTTTACTTTGTATCCAATCCCAGAGGTTTCCCTGCTTTGCTTTCATGTAACCCACCTCTGTCTCCTCCTTTGATTGCAATGTATAAAAATAGATAAAAAACCTCCATTCTCCGCATTATCCCAATCTGTTGAGATTCCTGGCAATTGTTGACAGTTTGGCTCAAATAAACTCACAAAAATTCTTTACAGGTTTGAATGTTTTTATATTAACACTACTGAAATCATGGATAATTTCCAGATGTGCCCACACCATCCTCAGTGACTTTGGGAAGGTGAGTTAACTGTGATAGTGTGAGATAAGGTACAACCAAAATTTGTATACAGGATGTACTTGTAAAAACTAAGTAGTTAAATTGAGCAAAAATAGATTCTAATCTTGAGGCATTTATATAGGTTACAAAGCATTGAAAACACCTGTCTCATGGAACTCCTTGTTTAATTTAACATTGGTTTACCCCACAAGGCTCCTAGAGAAATTTCCTTCTGTGGTGCTATAATAAACAAATATTTCTAGATCCAGAGATTAAGAAATATATTTTAAAAGTAGCTCTAAATGACCAGTGAAGAAGTGATAGAAACTAAGAAAATCCTGGAGACTCTTTTCCCCCTCCCCATGTGGGAGTCAGTTCTGTGGGACTCTTCACTCTACCCATGTGGGAGTCTGTACTTGTTCTTCAATAAATCTCCATCTTTGCTATACCAAAAAAAAAAAAAAAAAAGAAAGAAAAAAAAAATCCCAAGTATTAAAGGTTTTCCAGAAATACTTTTTCTGAAAATGTGAAGTATGGAGGCAACCATACTTGGGTAAAAATTGCTGTTTAATATTTTAACTTTGCTGTTTTGGGTTCTGTACTCATTTAAAAGTTATTTTGATTTTCTGAACTTATGTATGATTGAATACTCTATTGATGGTGGTTTGAATATCCCATTGATTGTGATCTCACTGGTCATGGAAGCACATTCCTCTGGGACCCAGGACAGATAGTGATCCTAAATAGTCTCAGTAGCTACAGATAACTGAGTTTTGGTTGACTCAGTGGTCTCAGAATCTGGACAGCACAATTATTCTAAATTGTCCAGGTGGTCCCAGATTATGCGTTTCTGTTGATTCAGTGATTCCTAGATACTTTAGATAACTAAGTTGTTCGATTTAGCTTCTGTAAAAATGTTTTCTATCCAAACAGGTTCCTCATTCTAGACCCAAAGATGTAATCAATACTTTTGTGATTTTTGTGATATTCTGCCAATGTAAGCCAGATGTGGCAAGCTGTTTGGGGCTGCGAGGTCTGGAGCGCTTTTGCTCCCTCGTATGCCGCCAGCTTTTAATAAATGACTCCATAATTCGACCTTTTTTTGAGTCGTCCTTTGTAAGATGGGGGTTACACTACAACAAATGTATGTCCTTAAGACTCATTTGTTAGGTCAGGCAGGGGGGAGATCCAGAGCCTATGCATGCATCTGCAAGGTAGATGATAACAGAGATAATTGGCACCTTCCTAGACCCCTGGCCCAAGGCAAATTCCACACCTCTCATGCCCTCTGCCCTCCCCTCACTAAACAGCTGTTAAAAGAAGTGCCTATGCCCCTTTTTGGTGTGAACTTCCCTAGCCCACCCTCGGACCAGCGAATTTCGCCTGGGAGCGCAAGATTAACCCCCCCCCCCCCCTTTCTAATCACCTGGACTCTGTGTTTTGTCTCCTGCGTCATCACAAACCTTACATCTGGTGCTGGACCCGGGTAGGGGCTAGCTCCCTGTTTGACCTTTAATGGTCTAGGGGTCCCCCCACTTCCCCCCTTCTTCTTTCTTCCTGGCTCAGGATACTCAGCCTTCTTCCCTTGGCTAGGCAACGTCCGCAGTAAGTCCCAACACTGTGCTAATTCCTGGCGGTTTTTCTGGCGTCTCTGTCCGTAAATCGTGGTCCGCGTCAGAGATTGCCTTCTGGGCATAGCCCTCCGGGCCTCTCCAGGAGAGGTTCCAAACCTGGGGAGGCAGCGAAGACGTTCCTGCTCCCCTCGGTTCCAGGCCTCTGGCCTCACTCCGGACCCCAGGAAGTAGAGGAGACGTCCTCTACTGTCCCTTGGGTTCCCCATCGTAGCATTGGCTCAGGGATTGGGACACTGGTCCTTGACCTTTTCCTACCCAACCCCAGGAATTGGAATGGGTGCTCACCAAAGACACCTCTAGGGTGTTCTCACCAATCTGGCTACTTCTGTAACATGGCATGGCCTCAGTGGGTCCAGATGACCCTGAAAACGGGACTAACTGACCTCGGTAATTACTGCCGGGAAGTGGCCCGAGGTTCCATATGTCCAGGCCTTTTTCTATCTGCGTTCCCGTCCCTCCCTCTGCTCCTCCTATTCCACAGCCCAGGTTCTCCTAGCTCGCGAGAAACCCCCCTCTGCCTACTGACACCCCTCCACTTTCCGCCTTATCTGAACCCCCTGGGAATCTTTCCTTCCCTCCGACTCCTCCACCTCCTTACTCCGCAGCTTCTTCTGCCATACCTCCAGTTCCCACCCTTCCCCCATCCTCACTCCCCGACCTCCATCTGCCATCCCCTCCCCCAGTGCCTTCTCCCTTACCTACTGACCTTCCCCTTCCCCCACCCCTGCCTGCTTCCCCAGTCAGCAGGCACACCCGCTCCTGGGCTCCTCCTCTCTTCTGCCCCCTCCGGGAAGTTGCAGGGGCTGAGGGAGTGGTCAGGTCTATGTTCCCTTCTCTCTGTCGGATCTCTCCCAGATTGAGAAGTGGCTGGGGTCCTTTTCTGCCAACCCCACCGCGTTCGTCAAGGAATTTCAATACCTTTCTCAGGCCTACGACCTCACCTGGCATGACATCCATGTCATTCTTCCACCACGCAGATCAGATCCACCTTACAGATGCCTCTATGCTGGTGGGTGCCGGGGCCGTTTCTCGTCAGGAACCAGGCTGGGAGTACCAACTAGATACCCCCAAAGGGCGAGATGGGCACCAATATCGCGGCCAGATGCTCCAATGCCTGATAGCCGGCCTACAGGCCACCTCCCACAAGGTAGTTAATTTTGACAAGCTGATGGAAATTACTCAGGGACCAGATGAGAACCCTGCAGTCTTCCTTAACAGGCTGACTGAGGCTCTGACCTTACATACTCGTCTGAACCCTGGGTCCCCTGGCCAGAGCTTTTAGCCACTCACTTTATTTCGCAGTCAGCCCCAGATATTTGAAAGAAATTTAAAAAAGGTGGAGGATGGCCCTCAGACTCCTGTTCAGGATCTAGTGAATATGGCATTTAAGGTTTTTAATGCCTGTGAGGAGCAGGCAGAGTAAGCCCGCCTTCGAAAGGAGGTGAGTCTGCAAACCCAAGCCTTGCTACCTTGAGGCCGATGGCAGCCATGCATGGTCCAAAGGGGACTGTGCGTGGTGGGGGTGCAACGAAAGGACGAACACTGCCTGGAAGATGCTTCAAGTGCGGGAATGAGGACCACTGGGCAAAGCAGTGCCCCCAGCCCTGGGTTCCAACCAAGCCCTGCCTGGCGTGTGGTTGAAACTGCCCCTGGAAAAGTGATGGCCCTCTGCGTCTCAGTGTAGAGAGGCTGCCCTTCCAGGTAATGACCCGCTGCTGGCCATGCTGGAACTGGCTGAAGACTGGAGATGCCAGGACTCAACGGCCCCCATCACCCTCCCCGAGCCCAGGGTAATGCTCAAGGTAGCAGGTAAGCAGGTCTCCTTTCTGGTGGACACGGGGCTACCTTCTCTGTCCTGTCCTCCTTTTTCTGGGCCACTCTTCCCTTCCATGATCTTGGTCATGGGTACTGATGGCAAATCACCTTTTAATGCTCTGAAAACTGCTCTGGCCTCAGCACCTTCTCACCCCGCCCTCTCCCCGACTCCACCCTCCCTAGAGAACAACTTTCTTGCTGGCACAGGCTTATCAGAAACTCAGTTTTGAATTCAAGCAGTTAGAGGCCTGTACCCTCCTCCCCCTGCTTTTTCTAAATATTTTAATTGCTAGATATGTTTAGAAATATTTAATGGAAGGTATGTTGAAAGAAAGAAGTTCTAAAGTTAACTGTTGACAAGAACTGTAGAAAGATCCACTATACCAGGCCCCCTCTCCTCACCCTCCCTCGTTCGCCAGGTTTTTGTTTTTGTGGTTTTTTTTCCCCCTAAGCTCTGGGATACCCTTCTGGCATATCTCTCTCTCTCTCTTCCCCCCTCCTGGACATCTCTAAGCTTTTCTAACTATTTACTGATGAGAAACAGGGAATAGCTATGGGGGTCCTCACCCAGCCCCTAGGGCCAGCTTTCACCCCTGTAGCCTACCTGTCCAGACAGCTTGATCCCACTGTTTTCATCAAGGAGGCCCAGAGGTTTGCCTCTAGCAACCCTTACAGGTTTTCTCCACCCATAGATTACAGGCTCTTCTGTCCCACCGATCCTTATCTCTCCTTGCCCCCTCTCCCATGCAGAAACTCCATCTCCTGTCCCTCGAGAATCCTGACATCTCCCTAACTCAGTCCCCAGCCCTGAACCCAGCCACTCTCCTTCCCGCTGCCTCCACCCAACCTGCGGCAACGCACTCCTGCCCTGAGGTAGTCGAGGCCCTCACTCAACCTCGGGCGGGACTCTCAGATCTTCCTCTCTCTAATCCTGACTTTGGATGGAAGCTCATGCCTAGACCCCCAGGGACATCGAAAAGCCTCCTATGCGGTAATAACACTCGAGCGGACCCTGGAGGCAGCCTTCACAAATAACAAGATCACCCTTCCCAAGGCTCAGGTAGGGGCCATTGCCCAACAGGTCCACTGGTCATTGCACATTGGACCGCTGGCACTTTGGAGGTTCCTCAAACCCCTCTTCACCTCACCCACACTGCGAGAGGCAGTCACGAGTGCCTGCTCCTCCTGCTCCATGTGTGCAGCTGTGGCCTTCCCACCTCCATACAATCAGACAACAGCCCAGCTTTTATATCAAGGGTCCTTCAGCAGGTTAGCACCTCTCTTGGCATCTCCTGGAAACTGCACATACCCTACCACCCACAATCAATGGGTAAGATCGAGAGGATCAACAACCACCTTAAAGACCATCTAACTAAACTCTCTCTAGAAATTTGTAGCTCCTGGCCGTACCTCCTGCCCATGGCCCTGACCGGAATCCGGGCTACACGAAGGAGCCCCACCTTTTTACCTGCCCTGACTCAGGCAACTGCTCCGGAACACGCTGACAGGTTTCTGCCCAGGCCTGGACCAGCCGACCAAGGCTCCCGAGGAGCAGCCCTCCAGCCGGGGGACTCAGTCCTCCTTAAGAATCTACATCCCAAGGCCTTGGAGCCCAGGTGGACGGGACCTCACACAGTAATCCTCACAACCCCCACTGCAGCCAAACTACTTGGCGATCCAACGTGGCACCACCTCTCCAGACTCAAGAGCAGCATGACTTCTATAAATGTGAGGTGTTGGGCCCCACTAAGGTCCACCTTAGCTGCCCTCCCCCTCCTCCTTCTCCCGGCCCTGGGCAACCTACACCCACACCCATCTGTTTATGTGTGGAGGTTCAAGGTCCGTGAAACCTACGATCAGGACAGCACACAAGTCACCCGGCAGGTGGGATCTCAGGACTGCCCTCTGGTCGGATGCCAGGCAGAGATCCTGATTGCTGTCGACCTCCAGTCAGTGTCCAACAGTGGCCGACCATATGCCTGTTTTGCTTAGGACCAACGGAACCCAGACAGGTGTAATCGAGATGTCAACACCTATGGGGTTGCCGGTGGTCAGGCTGTGTCATCCATGATGCCTACAATGAGGTCAGGTCTGGCCCCTTTTTCTGGAAGGACGGGACCTTCTACATCAGGGTCTGGGACCCCTGGGACCAGCAATGGGTTGCGGGCGTTATGGGAAAACTGTATGGGAGTGGTTGGAGCTCGACCCCTTCAGGGACCATCTACATCTCCCGGGAATATGTCATGGCCCAGGAGGCCCAAATCTAGGTCTCTAACAGCATCCTACAGGCTGAACATTCCCTTAAAGGGAAGCTGCCTGATTCTCCCCGGGTAGAAGTCCTGTCTTCTTGGCTCCAACTTATCCAACACACTCTACTATTCCTTAGCCAGATCCACACCCTGCCCAATGTCTCGCACTGCTTTCTATGTGTCTCTCCCCAAAGACCTTTGCTGGCTGCTGTCCCACTCATGACTCCTCCAGGAACCCAAGGACATGGTGAATGTCAACCTCCCCTGGCTAGCATTCCCCTCTGGGAACCCAAAACTCCAGAACCCACCTTGCCCCCGCAGATATGCTACCAGACCAGCAACCCAGTAACTGTGGGACGGGTCACCTGGAACTGTACCCAAAACCACAATGCAGCCAGTCCCACCAAGGCCAGCCCGGGTACCTTCTTTTGGTGCAATGGCACCTTAAGCAACTGCATAAACTCCTCTGACCCTGGGCCTTGCTTCGTGGTCACAGTAGTTCCCCAACAACCTTGTATGGAGAGTCAGAGCTTGCCTGGTTGCTCCCTTCATCCCACCCCCAGGCCCACCGGGCTGCCTTCCTCCCTGTCATGTTGGGGGTAAGTATCGCTGCCTCGGTAGGCCTACTTGGGGGGCCCTCGGGAACAGCATAAACTCTGCTCAGGATTTCAATGACAAACTCCAGATAGCCTTGGAGTCTACTACTGCCTCCTTAGCCTCCCTGCAGCAGCAAGTAACATCGGTAGCCCAAATAGCCCTGCAGAACCGACGGGCCCTAGACCTTCTTACTGCGGAAAAAGGAGGAACCTGCATGTCCCTTCAAGAAGAATGCTGCTACTACATCAACGAATCCGGAGTGGTGGAACAGAACGTGCAGACCCTGACTAAGCTGAGTGAAGAACTATGTGCAAGACACTCCTGGGACAACTCTCTTTTCGGCGGGCTCCAAAGCCCCTTAGCTACCTGGATCCTGCCCCTGATAGGGCCCCTAATTCTCATCTGTGTCTTCTTTTTTTCCCTAGCTCCCTGCCTCCTCAAATTCATCCGCTCCCGGATCGTGGAAATGTCTCGGGTGACTGTAAACCAGCTCCTGCTCCACCCCTACACTTGGCTGCCCTCCGACCTGCCTCTGCCTGACCCTGGCCTTTAACATCCCCCACCCTCTTCGCCCCTGGTCAGCAGGAAGTAGCCAGGATGATTTCGGCGCCCCCTATCACCAAAAGGCCGGGATGTTAGGTTGAGGCAGGGGGGAAGTCCAGAACCTATGCATGCATCTGCAAGGTAGATGACAGAGATAACTGGCGCCTTCCTAGACCCCTGGCCCAAGGCGAATTCCACACCTCTCATGCCCTCTGCCCTCCCCTCACTAAACAGCTGTATAAAAGAAGTGTCTATGCCCCCTTTTTGGCGCGAACTTCCCTGGCCCACCCTCGGACCAGTGAATTTCGCCCGGGAGCGCAAGATTAACCTTTCTAATCACCTGGACTCTCTATGTTTTGTCTCCTGCGTCGTTGCAAACCTTACATCATTAAACTCTTGTATGATAAAGAATTCATTAGACAAACTGAGTCTTAGAGGATTGCTCAGTACTTTGCGGCGGTGGGGGGGTGGGGAGGGGCAAGGATTGTTTCATCCTTCACAACTAGGGGCAAAAGGGAAAGGGGGAAGCTTGCTTGCAGGAAGTGACTCAGACTTCAAATGTTCAGAAAGAAACCAGTGAGAACAGAGAATGGTAGTGATTGGGGCTGGGGTGGCATTACAATGGAGAATATATTTTTATCATATCACATGTATTTAAAAGGTGAACCTACTTATGTCCACATAAGTGAAAAGATCAAATGTAATTAATATCCCCTCAGGTTTTGTTTCTATAATTTTAAGTCCAGGGAAACAAAGGGTCTAGTTTTTTCTTTATTTTTATTTTTTTTAAATATATTTTATTGATTTTTTACAGAGAGGAAGGGAGAGAGATAGTCAGAAACATCCAATCAGCTGCCTCCTACACGCCCCCTTCTGGGGATGTGCCCGCAACCCAGGTACGTGCCCTTGACTGGAATCAAACCTGGGACCCTTCAATCCGCAGGCCGATGCTCTGTCCACTGAGCCAAACCAGTTTCGGCCTCAAGTCCTCCTTTTAGAGGGTATTGAGGTGTGAATGAATTTGTTTTTGGTTCTGGTAATGTTAATGGAGGTATTTGTAGTGCAGTGAGGAAAGTTTTGATTTTATGTAGCCTGGGTGTGTGGGAAATGTGACAAAATAATGTTGGTAGGATGTCCATATCTAATATGTTTTGAACCTGAGGTGAGACTAGGAATGTGATTGGGATTTGTTTGCCCTTGTATAGTATTTTTCCTCCTGTTGGGTAGGCTGTGGTTACATTTCCTGTGACTCCTTCAATATGTACTGTAGGTCCTTTCTTTGGTTCTGCATTTAAATGTTTTTGTAAGCGGTGGGTTTCTTTTAGCAGGGAGACCTACGAACCGGTATCTATTAAAAAGATTTTATATTGTAATGGCCCGCTTCCCAGGGAGATTTGGAGGGATATGTATGGTCTGTTGTCATTTATTGTGTTGAATGATGTGTCTATAACTAATGGGGGGTTACTGAATATAGGCACTTCAGGTGGGATTTCTTCAGGGTCTGCAGTGTAGAAGTAATGTTCTGGCATTGGTGTCTGGTATGGCCTCCCTATTGCCGAACTTGCTGTGGTTGGCGGGGGCCTCTCCAGTTTCCTGATTCTGTCTGAAGGGGTTTTGATTATTTTGAAATGGGTTGTTGTCTCAAATCTCTGTCCTGAAGGGATTTCTTTGATTTTGTGGTTGGGTTGGTGGGTTTCTGTTGAATGGGTTGTTATTACCTCTAAATGGGTTATTATTATTATTATTATTATTATTATTATTTCTGAATTGATTATTGCCCTTGAAGAACCGATTGTTCCTCCTCCAATAATAAGCTTGTCCCTGTCTGTATTGGTCATTCTGCCTGTTTTGATTGGTTTGGGGTGTTTTTAAGGGTTTTAGAGGTCCTCTATACTGTTGCGTGGGAAATGAATATTTCTTTGATTCCTTTGCTGTGAAGGCGAATTTCTTTATTTCTTTTCTGCTAATAGGTGTTGGTACAGTTGGATTTTCCTTTTAATATCTTTGCAGTGTTGGACCCTGCAATAAGGTTTTGAAGCTGCATTTTGTAGCCATCTGGAGCGTTTCTTATTAGTACCATGACTATCCCTTCTACATCTGAATTTTCCCATGGTGAGCTCAAATCTGGTTTATAGAGGCTAGTTAAGATCACCAGTTTCCTTAATTGGGTATGTAATTGTGTAAGAGATTCCCAGTGTTCTGAAAACTGTCCTGAAGACAGGTCCACTGATGGAAATGCTCTTCTCCATGCATCTCCTACCCAGCTCCATAGTGATCTTACTGTATTTGAGTGTTGTTCTGCAGTTTCCTTTAGCGCTGTTTTTAATTTGGCTAATTCTATTGCATCTATCACCGCTGTGAGTTCATCTGCACTTAACAGATGTGTGGCCTCCTAGTTCATATATTTTTACAAGCCACTCTACATCCGTTAATTCTCCTTTAATCAATAGTTTTCTGAGTTCTGCTAGTTCCTGCCTTGAAAATGAGGTGAATTCTACCATTTCCTCCGTCCCTTCATTTTCTGATTTTATTACCTTCTTTTTTACTACTACTGGCTTACTAGAGGTTTTTGCAACTACCTTCTGGGCTAGTGATCTTCCCTTGTCAGTGTCCTCTTGCAGGTGATGGATTGTCTGTAGTAATATTCTTACTACCTCCTGTGGTGGCGCTCTTTCTATTATTGGAATCAAATTGTTAGGATCTACTATGTTTTGGTTGAGGCCTGGGGCTGTCTGGATTTTATATTTGGCCCTCAGGGTGTCCTCTACCATCCTCCATTTGCTTTCTGATGGTTTGTTAAGCTCGGTAGGGTCATTTCTTTTGAAAAGCTTGTTAAAGAAGTTTTAACTTTCTGCATGGTGTTGAGTGAGACGGAGTCTTGGTCCGTACCTACCAAAGGGACAGAATCCTTGTGTATGCGGTGTGTTCCTATTGCAGTATGTGGTTTCTAGATGGAGAGTTGTTAGTTTGTTTTTTAGAAGATTAGAGAGTTTTATCTAGCTTCTTCAAAATTTTGTTCATAAGTTAGGTTCTGCTGTAAATTTATTCTTCAAAAAGTTTCATTTTCCTTTACTTTCAGTTTCCCTTAATTTAATTCCTTGAATTTGAAGGGGAGTTTCCATTTTGGACCGAACCTAGGCGACCTGGTTATGCTCCGGTGTCAAGTCTCCGGATCGGGAATAGGTCAGTTGGCATAATCCGCCAACTCGGCTGCACTTGGACAGAGAGACTGCTAGGACCCTCCGGCATTCGCCTTCAAGAGTCAGCCTCTCCTGGGTATGCCCTCATGGTGGACGACCACTGACGCATGTCCTCAGAGACTAGTTCGCTTTTGGTTGGTGCCATATTAATCCCCTTTACAGTCGGTGGTCATTTCTTTAATACTCTGACCAAAACCTGAGTGTTTTCACCAATTTTAAATACTTATCCGACTGCGCTGCGGAGACATTTGTTTTGGAATCCTGCCGGCTACGCCAATTGTCCCAATTATGCCCCAATTAATTGATTATCTGTCTAGACTTAGTGGGACAAACGCAGGTGACCAGGAGTCAGCAATAACGGCCTATCCCCTGGTACTTCAATGTCTAGACAGCTGAGCCGAACCAGAACACATGACACACAAGACAGAATTAGTATGTAATCACACAGGGTTTATTTACCTATTCCTAGTGGGTCCTAGGCTCCAGCAAAGGGCACCCAGCGATGCACACTGAAGGACAGACGATGAAAACAGAGACAGGCAGGCTGCCACAGTTGGTTCAGGCTCACACAGCAGAGCAATCAGGGGCTTGTTTCTCAGAGCGACGTGGAGTCCTCTTCTTATTGGGCAGGAGACTTTAACTGAAGGCCCTCTCAGAGTTATATAGACCGTGGTAAGCAGCGTGTGTCCTTATCAGTGTGGGCCAGATGGTGTGCCTTATGCTGGGAGCAGGGTGTTTACACTTTAAGGGCTCAGAGCTTTTACATCAAGATAGTGGGATGTTCATTAATTTTGGAAGTTACAGAGTATTGGGGGTTTCCATACAGCAAACATTTCACACAATATTATTTCATACATTAGAGGGGTTACATTATTATAACAAGTTTCATGCCACGTAATACCATGATTTTGTTGTTCAGTTTGAGGCAAGCTAGTTAAAATTTTAGAGGCGTTAGTTCACATAGGAAATGATTCCTCTCTGAAATAACACATAGGGAGTAAAAGATGAATGCTGTTGTATGTCCCCCTGAAATGTTAATGGCCCCAGGAAGGTTTTAGAATCTTAGGGGCCAAAGAACTAACAGGGACCTGCTAAGTCATAACTATTTTCATGTTATAAATGAAAACACTGAGTTTCATTTGTCTAGACAGTAATGAATCTAAGATTGCCAGGCTCCAAATTCATGTTTTCAGGCTTAATAGAAACTGAATTGTGCTCTCCATGTTGCAAAACAGTGTATAATTGGCCACTGGAAGTCATCTAATATTTCTACATTTGTGTTCATCAGGCAGAACTTTCCACTGCTTTGCAGTGTATCTAGTTCAGTAGAAAGATGTTACATTATGTGTGTGTGTTTTGTTTTTGTTTTCTGTCCACTGGAATGTCATATGCAGGTTTAATTCAGAGAAAATATCCCAGGTCAATTTTGGGACCTCTGCTAAGTGTTTCCCTAACATCCTATGCATTCACCCTGTCAGAATGGCTATTATCAACAAATCAACAAACAACAAGTGTTGGCAAGGATGCAGAGAAAAAGGAACTCTTTTGCACTGCTGGTGGGAATGCAGACTGGTGCAGCCACTGTGGAGAACAGTATGGAGCTTCCTCAAAAAACTAAAAATGGAACTCCTATTTGACCCAGTGATCCCACTTCTAGGAATATATCCCAAGAATCTAGAAACACGAATCAGAAAGGATATATGCACCCCTATGTTCATAACAGCACAATTCACCATAGCTAAGATTTGGAAACAGCCTAAATGCCCATCAGCAGAAGAATGGATTAAAAAACTGTGGTATATCTATACAATGGAATACTACGCTGCGGTAAAAAAGAAGGAGTTCCTACCATTTGCAACAATATGGATGGAGATGGAGAATATTATGTTGAGTGAAATAAGCCAGGCATGATGGTGTTTTTGTTTTTAATCCTGTTTTGCGATTGTTTTCTGTCACTCTCCCTCATGAGTCTGTGAGCTCATTAAGGGCGAACTTCATGCAGTGTTTGAAAATATGTTTTCAAGTATACCTCTTGACCAGCCTTGACTTGAAATTCTTTTTGAATTGTATTTATTGGTATTAATGATCATATGGAGGAGGATATTGGTGGTGCCAATAAGCCTAGGATGTTGGCAAGTTGAGTAAAATTCTTAGCAGAGTACTAGGGACACAAAAAGTCTCGATAACTATTAGCTATCATTTGATAACTTTCTGGTGATTGGCTTTTCTATGAAACTTCACCAATGATGAGAAGAAAAACACAAGGAAACCAGGAAGGTCTGTAGCAGCATGGGTTTTGGACAGAGATGCCAACATTTCCTAGCTGTGTGGCCTTGAACTTAGTTGTGATAGCACCAGTATTCTCATCTCTGAAGAGAATGGCAATACTACCTCAGAGGATGGTTTTTAACTGTGATAATTCATTTTAAAATACAGAGCAAGTGCCCATCACATAGTATGTCCCCATGAGAGGTGAGCTGTTATGATTGCCAGTGGAGTTCAGGTCTCAGGTTAGCCACCATCTTGTCACTTGTGGCTAATTGCTGAAGTTTTGGGACAAATTTGACCCCTACAGTAAGTGATCAAATCTCATCTCAGACTTTGACCCTAACTCTTTCTCTATCCTGCCTCTTTCTCTAATGAAGCCCGTTTATTAGAATATCCTGCTGTTATTTAACTGGATGAATAAAGCAGAATTCTGTATGTGCAACCTTGCTACTTGAGTGCCATCAGTATCTTTGTTATCAAGATCAGCTGGGGAACCCGTCTCCTCTTGCACTAACTAAACAGACTGCCTGCAAGTGGCTTCTGAGGGCATGATTGGCTGAGATGACAGGAAGTGTTTCACAGTTCCTCTGCTTCCTGATATATGGGCTATGTGCATAAAATATGCAAATACATCCATTTGACTTTTGTGGAATCACTGATTGTGTAGAATCAAGCCTCATTGTTGCTAAGAATTGCAACTTATTGTGAATTTTTAGTACTTTTAAGGGTACATTTGTTAAATAACTCCTTGGAGGTAAATGAAAGTATTTATTTTCTTTTGTGATTATTGCAAAATTGATTTTTATTATTTGAATGAAACTTACTGTATCTATATAACAAATGATGTGTGCAAACATTTTTTTTCCATTTTAAAATTTGTGAAAAACAAAAGGCACTGTGATATCTTTGTTAGTATACCCCAATCACATATTATTTTATAGTAAACTAGAGGTCCGATGCACGAAATTTACGCAAGAGTAGGCTTTCCTTCACCCGGCTGCTGGCACCAGCTCCCCTCTGGCACCCAGGACCTGGACTTCCCTCTGGCTGCAGGCAGGCACCTGGGACCCACGCTTCCCTCAGGCCGCCTGCAGGTACCCAGGACCTGGGCTTCCCTCGCAGTCCCAGCTTCGTTATGCTTTTATCATTATAGGTGGGAAAATAAGGCTTTGAATAATTTTAAGCATTCAGGCTATTTTAATGCCTTGAAAACATTTGAACACTAAATAGCATACTAGTTAGTTTGGGGGAAACTGGGGAAATAATAGAAAAAATGCATATATTTCTAAGGGAAATCAAAATTTACATTTATTTTTTTCTAATATTCTACTAATTTAATATTGGTGCTTTCTAAAAACATGACCACATTTTCTAATTTTTCGTGAAATAATGTGGATTTTTGGTGCCAAATTCTCTATTCCACAAGACTAACTGTTGATGAAATTCGACAAGTTTGTTGAATATTAGAGATTTTGGTCTTTAGGCATGGAAATTAAAGAAAAGTATTCCACCACATAACTTTTTATGCCTAGTATCATCTAATTTCCAAAGAAGTAGGCAAGGAAACATTCTTTCCAAAATATGTATTTACATGAAAATCTGTCTAAATGCCTATGAAATGAAATTTGTACAAAGTGTTAGGGGAAAGAAAATTCTGAGGGCAAGAATAATTACGATGGTTTTGTACTTCTGATTACATAAAAGATACTTCAAATAAAAATATAAAATGTATCCAAATAAATCAGTTAAATATTTTCCTGCTCTCCTCATTTCACAATTTCAAAATAGCCCCATATTGGTATGCATTTTATTTTTTCTAGCTCCTGCCTTTCTCTTATCTCTCCTTTCCTTTTTGCTTATATAAAGCCCAAAATACAAACTAAAACTTGATTTTATTTACTGTATATATTTAAAAAAACTTGGTTGAAGCATAATTAACATACAATAAAACATGTTCATTTTAAAGTGTATATTAAAGGGGTCAAAGTGTATACATGTGCCCACCACAATTAAGATACAGATGATTTCCATGATACCCCAAAAGTTTTCTTGTGCCTTTCCTTAGATAATTTATCCCTCTTCCAGTGCCAGGTAACTCCCCATCTGCCTTCTGTCACTATGGATTAGCACTTTTTAAAAAATATATATTTTATTGATTTTTCACAGAGAGGAAGAAAGAGGGACAGAAAGCCAGAAACATTGATGAGAGAGAAACATCGATCAGCTGCCTCCTGCATACCCCCTAATGGGGATGTGCCCGCAACCAAGGCACATGCCCTTGACTGGAACCGAACCCAGGACCCTCCAGTCCACAGGCCGACGCTCCATCCACTGAGCCAAACCGGTTTCGGCTGGATTAGAATTTTCTTTTCTAGAGTCCCATATAAATGGAATCATATTTATGTAATCTTTTGTTTTGGGCTTCTTTCATTCAGGGTAATATTTTTGAGATTCATCCATGATGCTGTGTTTACCAATGATTTATTTTTTTTGTTGCTGAATAGTATACCTTTGTATGACCATATTTCAAGTTGATTATTCATTTACCTGTTTGTGGAAAGTTGGGTTGTGTCCAGGGCGAAACTATTCTGGAAACAACCCAACGCTTCTGTGAACACTCATCTACAAGTCTGTGTGGAGATGTTTTCATTTCTCTTGGGTATCAAGAGTCCAGTTAGTTGGCCCCCTCCGCGCCCGGGAACATGGCGTTCCCCGGCCGCGCTCTGCTGCGCGTGGCCGCTGAGCAGCTACTGCGGGGACGAGTCGGGGCCCTGCTCCGGCCGCAACTCGAAGGGGGCACCCCAGGCCTGGAGCGCGGCTTCAGCCTCTCTCACAACCGGAGCTTGGCGTCCGGGGTGACTTGGTTTCAGTGAAGAAATCTGTGGGCCGGAACCAGCTTCTTCCTCAAGGACTGGCTGTGTATGCATCCCCTGAAAACAAGAAGTTGTTTGAAGAGGAGAAATTGCTAAGAAAAGAAGGAAAGTTGGAAAAGATCCAGACCAAGGCCGGTGAGGCGACAGTGAAGTTCCTGAAAAGCTGTCACCTGGAAGTGGGGATGAAGAACAATGTCAAATGGGAGCTAAACCCTGAAATAGTTGCCCGCCATTTTCTAAAAAATCTTGGTGTTGTGGTAGCCCCACATACATTAAAGTTACCAGAAGAGCCCATCACACAATGGGGCGAGTATTGGTGTGAGGTGACAGTAAATGGGCTTGACACTATCAGGGTACCTATGTCTGTGGTGAACTTTGAGAGGCCGAAGACAAAAAGATGTAAGTACTGGTTGGCCCAGCAAGCTGCCAAGGAAACGGCCCCCACAGGCTCCCAGACGATCTGAACCTACTCTCGCTCAAAAGTGGTGAAGCAGAATCTGAGGCACAGTGGAGCAAAGATGAGCCAGCTCTGACCAAATATGGAATTTGAGACCATAGGGGGACACCGGACTAAACTGCATATATATGTTGAATTCTGCATGTTTGTCATCTCCATCTTCGACTATTATCACATCTCGCCTTATTGGGGCAGTCCTGCTCAAGAAGTGCCAAGGTGTAGATATAAGGTAAATTATTCATAGATCAAAACCAGCCTAGATCCTATTTCCTCTTCCTCCATTAGAATTCATTGGAATAAATGGAAGAGCTAGCCATTGTCTTTAGTGCTTGCCTATCCTCATCATCCAAATTGAACATTTATGTTTCAAAAAGAAAGAGGTTGTGTTCTTTTTAGGTGTTTACTAAGCTTGAGTAGTCTGGGGACAGGACGTCCACATGATATGTCCTTTTGAGCCACTGGGGTTTGCTGCTAAAAAGGAAGAAAATACATTTTCAGACCACACCTCACAGTTGCTTTGGGCAAATTACTCAACAAACTGTTATGTCTTTAGTCTTAAAATTTACTCTCGCCCTAGCCGGTTTGGCTCAATGGACAGGACGTCAGTCTGTGGTTCAATTCTGGTCAAGGGCACATGCTTGTGTTTCAGGCTCGATCCCCAAGGGGGGCATGCAGGAGGCAGCCAATCAGTGGTTCTCTCATCGATGTTTCTATCTCTCCTTCTCCCTTCCTCTCTGAAATCAATAAAAAAATATATTAAAAAAAAAAAAAGAGTCCAGTTACTGGATTGTGCTTTAACTGTATTCTTAGCTTTGTAAGCAGCCGTATTTTCTGGATATCAGTCCTTTGTTATATTTTGAAATATTTACTTCTAGTCTGTGGCTTGCATACATATTTTCTTATAGTTCTTTAAAGAGAAGTTTAAATTTTTATGAAGTACAGTTTTATCTATTTTTTAGTGTATACAGTTTGTGTTCCATCTAAGAAATATTTATCTAACTGAGAGCATGAAGACTTTTTCTCTTTCTTTCCTGCCAGAATAGAACTAATAAAATTTTCTGCAGTGATGGAAAACTATATCTGCACTGAAGCCATTACTCAGATATGGCAAATGAACATTTGAAATGTGCCTAGTGAAACTGAGGAACTAAGTTTAAATTGTAATAGGCATATGTTTCTAGTAATGACTGCACTGGATAACCTAGGTCTAAAAGTATTTAGACTTCTAGCTTTTATGTTCAGGCAGGTCTGTGATCAAATTATTTCTTAATTTTATTTTTCAATTTCAGTTTACATTCAATAATATTTTATATTAATTTCATGTATACAGCACAGTGGTTAGACTGATACTGATCTGTTACAAAGTGTTTCCTCCATATTTCCAGTGACTAATTGTGAGTTAAGTTTTGTGTTAGTGTGACTGAGGGTTAAGCTATCTTTTTCCACAATAGGGCTATAAAACACTGTTGAAAAAACTATCATTTCCCCATTGAATCACTTTGGTAAAATAATTGACCATAAATATAGAGCAAGTTTTTGTTCCATTGATATATATGTTTATTCTTATTCCAGTATCATACCACCTTGATTACTTTAATTTTAGTGAGACTTCCAACTTTTTCTTTTCTAAAGTTGTTTTGCCCGTATTAATAATGCCTTTGCATTTCTATAAAATTTTATTTTATTTTTAATATATTATTGATTTCAGAGAGGAAGGGAGAGGGGGAGAGAGAGAGATAGAAATATCAATAATGAGAATCATTGGTTGACTGCCTCCTGCATGCCCCCTACTGGGGATCGAGCCTGCAACCCAGGCATATGCCCTGACTGGAATCGAACCCAGGACCTTTCAGTCTGCAGATCAATGCTCTATCTACTGAGCCAAATCAGCTAGGGCATTTCTATAAAATTTTAGAAAAATTTGTCCATTTCTACCAAAAAAAGCCTGCTGAAATTTTTATTGAGACTATAATGACTCTATTTGTTACTTTGGGGAAAATTGAGATTTAAAAAATATTTAATCTTTTCATGGCATATTTTGGTTCTTATCTATTTTGGTTCTTCTAGAAATATTTTGTAGTTTTCACAGGTCTTGTACACATTATTTAACAAAATTTATTCTTAAGTAATTCATGTTTTTGGATGATTCTTATAAATGCAATGTTCTAAACTTTAAGTTTTATTTGTTCCCTGCTAAAATATTTTATGAAAATACTACTGATTTTTAAAATATTTATTTATTTATTTTTGTATACTGATCTTTTATGCTGGGACCTTGCTAAAGGTACTTATTATTAATTCAAGTAGAGTTTTTTGGTAGTTTTGTTAGAATTTCAAAGAACCAGATATAAATAAATTTCCTTTTCATTTTCTATTCGACTAATTTCTGCTTTTATCTTTATTTTTTCCTTCTCTGACCTACTTTGGATTTAATTTGTTCTTTGTTTTCAGTTTTTAAGGTAAACATTGAATTTAGACCTTTCTTATTTTCTAATATAAACATTTAAAGCTATCAATTTCCTTTCAAGCATTGCTTTAGATGCATCTTAAAACTCTGGTATTCTGATTTTAATTTTAATTAAGTTCAAAATATTTTCTAATTCCCCTTCTGATTCCTTTTTGATAGATGCATTATTTAAAGCTATTATTTAATTCCCATATATTTGGATGCTTTTCAGATTTATTTCTTGTTGATTTCTAATTTAATTTTCTTGTAAGGAAAAAACTGTCACATTTTAAAAATTTTGTATTGAATTTATTGGGGTGACACTAGATAATAAAACTGTATAGGTTTTAAGAGTACAATTTTATAATACATCATCAGTATATTGTATTGTGTGTTCACCACCCAAAGTCAAGTCTCCTTCCATAACCATTTATCCCCCTTTCACCCTTTTCTGCCTTCCCCATCCTCTTTCTGTCTGGTAATCACCATACCGTTGTCTGTGTCTATGAACTGTGTTTGGTTTCTTTCTGTGTTGGTTTTTTTTTTTTTTTTTTTGCTTAATCCCTTTAACTTTTTCACCCAGCCCTGTAATCCCCCTTTCTAACAGTAGTAAGTCTGTTTTCTGTATCTATGAATCTGTTTCTATTTTTGTTTGAGTATTTTGTTCATTAGATTCCACGTATAAGTGATATCATATGGTATTTGTCTTTCTCTGACTGCCTTATTTCACTTAGCATAATACTCTCCAGGTCCATCCATGCTATCCAAAAAGGTAAGATTTCCTTCTTTTTTTTTTCTGATGTATAGTATTCCATTGTGTAAATGTGCCACAGCTTTTTTATCCGTTTATCTACTGATGGGCACTTGGGCTGACTCCATATTTGGCTATTGTAAATAGCATTGCAAAGAACACAAGGGTCATATATTCTTTCCAATCAGTGTTTCGGGTGTCTGAATATATTCCCAAAATTGGAACCACTGAATCATAAGGCAGTTCCATGTTTAATTTTTTGAGGAAACTCAATTGAATGAGATTTAATTTAAGGAACAGATCTGTTATGGAAATATGCCATTCACACTTGAAAATAATGTATTCTACTATCATCAAATGGAGTTTTCTATAAATTAAGCCATATTGGTTAATAGTATTGTTCATATTTACTCTTAATGATTTTCTTTCTACTTATTCTTTCAATTGCCAAAAGAGGAGTATAGAAATCTGTAACCATAATTGTGGATTTGCTTTTCCTTTTAGTTCTGTTAAATTTTGCTTCATGTATTTTGTAGCTCCCTTATAGGGGTTACACACATTTAAGAGTGTTGTCTTCTCAAAGAATTGATCTCTTTTTGTTATAAATACTCCTCCTTACCAATGACAATAATCCTTGTTCTGAAATATACTTTGTCTGAAATTAATATAGACACCCAGCACTATTTTGAAAAGAACTTGCATGATAATACAGACATACCTCATTTTATTGTGCTTCAGTTTATTGTACTTCACAGGTGTTGTGTTTTTTATAAACAGAAGGCAAGACCCTCCACCAGCAAAATGATTGACACTTGCTTTGTTGCAATGCTCACTTTATTGTGGCTGTCTGGAGCTGAACCTGCAGTATCTCAGAGGTATATCTGCACTTTCTTCATCTTTTGACTTTTACCTTATCTGCATTTTTATATCAGAAGTGTAAAGATATCTTACAAGCATTGTTGAATCTTGCTTTTTATCCAGCCTTTATCCTGGAAATTCTGTTTTTAATTTCAGTTTTTAGACCAACAGTGAGAAAATTTTTCTGTAACTAAGCTAGATAGTACTTTTTAATCTTTGAAGGCCACATCGTCTCTCTTTGCATCTGCTCAACTTTATCATTATAACATCAAAGTATACATAGACAATGCATAAACTCATGTGAATGACTGTGTTCCAATAAAGCTCATTTACAAAAACAGGTGGCCAGATGGATTTGGCCCAAAGGCCATAGTTTGTGGACACCTGGTTTGGACCATTTAAATTACAGTTATTATTAATCTGGTTTGGGTATTAGCTACCATCTTTCTATCTGCTTTCAGTTTGTTCCATCTATTCTTTATTGCTTTTCTTTATTCTTGTTTTCTAATGGATTTAGTATATTTTAGTATTCCATTTTATTTCCATTATTGAGTTACTAGCTATGCTCATACCTTTTAGTATCTCTGGAATTTACAACGTAGACTTGTCCAAATTTCTCTTAGGTTAAACCACAGAAAAGCCTACTTTCTATATCATGGTTATGTCATAAAGACTGTATTTGTTCTGTATATATATTATCTTTTAACAAATATGAGTTGTTTTAAAAATTTATTTAAAAGAAGGAAGAGACCAAATAAATTCATTTTATAGATATTTGACTGCAGAAAAATTAGAAAGTAGATGTTAGGGAAAAAAAATACAACAGCTAGCAGCGAGCTTACAGTTTAAAAATATATTATTGAATATATAGCAAACACAGTTGATCTTAAAGAAAAACTTATACAAAGCAAATCAGCAGTAGAAATGCAATGAAAAAACATATTCTTTAAATGACTAACAGATTGTATTAATAAAAGCTAGAGAAACCCACAAAGTATAAGGCTGTCGCAATCCCAAGTCAAAGAAACATAGAAAAATCTAAGAAATTTTGCGAGCATCATGAAAACTTTCCTTATATGTATATCAAAATGTGAAATCTGGTACCAAAACCAATAAGACTCCTTGATAATCATGTCTGTAAAATGAACAAAGGAAAAGGAAATAGCAGAGAGACTCAGTTGCCACTTTGTGTCTGCCTTCTCCTCCAGCCCAGGCTCTGGCTCAGCCTCCCCATAGCATGCCCACTTCTCACAGACTCTGTGCCTGTTTCCAGCAAAGCTCATCTCCTCATATAAAAATAGGTGACTTTAAGCTGAATGAAAAAAAAAGCTCATCTCCTCATATAAAAATAGGTGACTTTAAGCTGAATGAAAAAAAAAAAGCTCATCTCCTCATATAAAAATAGGTGACTTTAAGCTGAATGAAAAAAAAAACAAAAACATAACAGGTTATAAACCTACCAAAGTCATTATCCCAACATGATGGTGCAGAATTGAAACAAAATTTCAAAGAAAGGTTGAAATGTTGAAAGGAAATTAGAATAGTCAGATACAGTCATCTTCCTCCAGGGACCTTCAGGCCCACTTCTGAGAGAAGTGCAGAACGGCCAGCTGTTTTCCTATAGCTATTCTGAGAAAAATAGAGGAGACAGAAAGAAGAGAGGAGAACAGATTACTCGTGAAGAAAGAAGTGGAGAGAGTCACATTTATATAGAAGTATTGTCAAAAGTCAAGTGAAGCATCATCCTATTTGGGGACTTCCTTAAAGAGCATAGGAGTTGGCTGAACTTTGAATGAGGACATTGGGTGTCTCTAAAGTTGCTGTAAGCGCCACAACACTGTATTTCAATCAGTGTGTGGAGAGAGTGGTGAAACCCACTTGGATGTGGCTGTGACTGGAAAGAATGACTTTGGTCCACTGTGGAAGGCCAAGGCTCCCTCAGTATGTACAGCCACCAAGCACATCACGTGTTGAAAACTCAGTCTTTTGAGCGTTAGAATACAATTGCTTTATTTTAAATTCAAAGTGTCTGTCTATAGTTTCTGGAAAGGAAATGAAAGGAGTACATTATAAAATACATTTCTTGACAACAGCCTGTCAAAAAGATGGTTTGTTTGGAAGGAAAATTTTATTGGTATCTTTAGAGAAGTCTCGCTTTACAAAGAAAGCTCACAGCCCTATGAGCTAAATAGGACAAATATTTTTTTAAATTTTATTTTAGAGAAGCATGCAGAGGCAAAGAAATTCTGACTTTCCTAATATCTAGTACCTAATTAAAATTAGAGAATATGCCAGAACTTTTAGCTCTAAATTCCCAGTGCAATATATTTTCTTTTCAACTCTGCTGCCTCACTCTGCCCATGTCAAAATACCCTTAAAATATCCTGCTTAAATCTAGGTGGACATTCAATCTAAGGTACTGTCAAAAAACATTTTAATTGCCTTTGGATAGCTGCAGCACATATGATAGAAACTAGATTTGAAAATAAGAGTTTAATACATTTCTTTTAATGAATTGGTATGCATGTTGATTTCTTTAAATATCATGTTTCTTTTTCTTTTTCTATTTGTGGTTAATCTTCACCTGAGCATATTTTTTTCCATTGGTTTTTGGAGAGAGTGATAGGGAGGAGGAGAGGCAGAGAGAGAGAAACATCGATGTGACTAGGGATCGAGACTGCAACTAAGGTTTGTGCCCTTGACCGGAATCCAACTCTTTAGTCTGAGGGCTGAGGCTCTAACCACTGAGTAAACCAGCTAGGGCTCATGTTTCTTAATTGCAAATTTTATTATATGGTTCTTAATATGAGGACTAACACATATTTGATTATTTTTTAATTGACATGTTTTTGACAATGCAGTCCATTTGTATAAACTTTGAAGTTATCTACTCTGAGGATTACAGATATATTTTTTACTTGGATTTTTAAGATATGAGAACCTTAGTACATTTTCTGTATTGCAATAAATACTCTGAATAATCATGACATTGAAAGAAGATCATATCTGGAACTAATTTTACTTTGGCTTCTGCTTTTACAGAACATGCATTCACACTTCCTCTGAATTGTATATAATTCCTCAAGTTTTTAAAACAAAATTAAAAGATACTGTGAATAGAGCTGGGAGGCTAGAATAAAAGGTAAAAAGGTAATTATTAATGCTTTAACCTTGTTTGAACCTTTATGCAAATATATCAACTGAAACAAGATATCTTTGATACAACTGGGAAATGTAAATATTGACTGGTATATGATACTGTGAACAGTACTATTAGTTCTGTAAATATTGTAAGTTAGATTTGATGGTGGAATGATATCTGTGGTTCAGAAATATACTTTTTAAAGGATGCAGACTAAAGTATTTATGGATAAAATAAATAAGGATCACAGTAATCATAAGTATTAATGTTGGACAATAGATATGTAAAGAAAAGTCTTTGTATTATTCTTTCTAATTTTGTGTGTTTGAAAATTTCCCTAATACAAATATTTTATTTTTAAAAAGCTATAAATGCAGGTTATGTAGGAGGTGATCCAAGACCGAATAGGGAAATCAGGGGAGGCCTCACTGAAAAGGTGAGATTAGAGCAGAAATTTGAAGGAGATAGCTAGTGGACCTCTAAGGATTTCTGGGTCTTTTGCCCATTTTTCTACTGGGTTTCCTACCTGTTTTCTTATTGGCTTGGAGAAGTTCTTTATATATTTTGGGATATGAACTCTTTGTTGGGTATGGTCCTGCATGCATTTTCTCCTCTCGCCTATTAACTCAGTGATATTATCTACTCTTATTTTACCTGTTGCTGATTCCTTTCCAGCTACTGAACTTCTTGTTCCTTGAATATGATAGGCTCACTCTCACCTCAGGGCTCTGCACTAGCTCCTACTTCTGCCTGGCATGTTTTCCCCAGAAAGCCACATAGATCTTTCCTTGACTCCAAGCCCAACAGCCAGTTCAACATGCTGCAGTGCATCTCAGGCAACCATGTCTGCTGAGGAGGACACCGCATTGGCAGCTACTGGTTTTTTGAAGCACCTTCCAAGAGTAACACCACCAAGCCAACCCTGACTGGGAAACAGGTAGCTGTGAAGATCATTGACAAGACTCAACTGAACTTAACCTTCAGAAACTATCTCATGAAGTAAGAATAATGAAGGCTTTGAATCACCCCAACATAGTGAAATTCCTTGAAGTGAAAGAGACTGAGGAAACACTCCACTTTGTCGCGGAGTATGCTAATGGAAGAGAGGTGTTTAAGTGCCTACTGACTCATGGCAATAGAAGAGAAAAAGAGATCTGAGACGAAATCTACCATATGGTCTACTGTGCAGTATTATTATGAGAAGTGTATTGTTCACACAGACTCAAAGGCAGAAAACTTGCTCTTGGATGCTGACCTGGACATCAAGATTGCAGACTTTGTTTTCAGCAAGAAATTCACCTTTGACAAGAAGTTGAACACCTTCTGTGGCTGGCTTTCTTAGGTTTCCCTAGAACTCTTCATAAGGCTAAAGGTAGGAGGCAACCCTGATGGTAGGCGTGTGAACCTTGGGGGTCATCTTATATACACTGTTCCTAAGATTCCTATCTTTTTATGGGTAGAATTTTAAGAAGCTGCAGGAGCCAATATGAGTCTGCAAAATACCATCTTCTATTTTACATGTCTAAGCAGTAAGAAAATGTGCTTAAGAAGTTTCTCATTCTCAGTTCCAGCAAGAGACATTTTAGAGAAAATCGTGGAAGATCCATGGATGAATGCTGAAGCCTTACATGGAGCCACTCCTGAGTACAAGCACCCCGGTAAGACCTAGCTGATGAGCTCCATGGGTTATACATTGAAAGGATCCAGAAGCACGAGGAGGTGATGGTTACTTTTCTACTCCTGGGCTATAAGAGATCTGAGCTGGGGACTACACTGTCACCCTGAAGCCCTAGCCTTCAGGTGATCTGACCAATATCAACATTCTTTCCCATCCTATAAGGTTGGGAACATTCTTTCCCATCCTATAGCATCTCTGCCAACCCAAGCTGCAGAGTTTCAGCCAGCCTGCCATTCTCACTTTTAATTACTACTTTAAGAGTATTCACAATAATAACACACAGAAAGTGGGGACTGAAGAGTACCAGGAATTGGGGAGAAGGCCAGGAGAACTTACAGTTTGCCAGCAAGCCCCCTATCTAGCTTGGAGAAGACCACCCCTGTTCTCTTCAGGAACAGTGACCTCTCCACCAACACAAAGGAGAAATTCCCTGCTTTTGGGGAGGGCTAGTGTTTGCCATCCTTCAGCCAGAATGATAATGCAGCCTAACCATGCCAGGTCTGAGGCCTCCATGGCTGCTGGTTCCCCACATTAACCCAGGTCCAGCCCGATTTCCCTAAGGACCCAAGTCAGCCTCTAAAACCTAGGGGGGCCTCTGGGCTGTGGACTGCTGCAGCGATTAACTGTAAGGTCCTGCAGGCCCCCATCCCTGGGGTGTTGCTGTGGCCTCCTTCCCCCAACCCCCCCAACATCAGAAGCAGTGATAGGACCCCAGACTGAACCAACTCCTCCATGGGTATGTCCAAAGGAAACTCTGTCTATGCAGGACATCTGGGCCAGGTACACTATCTGCAGGATTTTCTGTGGGGTGTGACCCCAGCCTCCTCCTCTGTCTATTACAAGGACCAGCAGGAGGCCACTGGGAGCTTTTTCAACAAGCGCAACTTCAATGTTAAATGCAAAAATCTGTGTTTCAGTTTGCAAGAAGGAATCTGAATGAACCTGAAAGCAAAGATGGAGTGAAGACACTTCAACCCCATGTGGTGAGCAGTGGAGACAGTGATTTAGTAAAAGGAAGGAGAGAAGGAAGGAAGGAAGGAAGGAAGGAAAGAAGGAAGGAAGGAAGGAAGGAAGGAAGGAAGGAAGGAAGGAAGGAAGGAAGGAAGGGAGGAAGGAAGGAAGGGAGGAAGGAAGGGAGGAAGGGAAAAAGAAAATAAAAGAGAATTTCTAGAGATAGCTGTATTCACTTCACTTTACATGAAATAAGATCACCAGTTCATGGACCCCAAGGAGATGATGTGGGAGGTTGACCAGGTGCAGGAAGCTGAACCAGAAATACATGCGGCTGTGCATGCACTGTGCATAGGGCTAGTAGAACCTTGTACAGCAGAAGACAGAGGTATGACAACTCCCAGGGATGTGGCCTAAGCTGGTTCAGTGTAAGCGAGTATCGTCAGGTATCTCGATGTCCTCCAAAATAACAGAGAATTTAAGCTTTGTAAGGCTGCCAGAAGCCACCTGGTCTGTGAGATGAGAAGAGGGGCTGGCCTGGCTCTAGGAGTCTACTGGACACTCGGCCCCTGCCTACCTGGGTGAAATCACAGTCTAAACAGGAGCATTTCCCCTGGGGCATTTCCTCCACTTCCCTTCTCCCTCTTTTCATCTGCATTTATCCAGGAGGGGAAATGGCTCTTTTGACAAAATGATCCATCTAGTCATTGTCAGAGGAAAGGTTCTCCTATATTCTCCCAAGAAAGGCAAAGGGACAAGAAACATCTTTTTTTTTTAAATATATATATATTTTATTGATTTTTTACACAGAGGAAGGGAGAGAGATAGTCAGAAACATTGATCAGCTGCCTCCTACACGCCCCCTACTGGGGATGTGCCTGCAACCCAGGTACATGCCCTTGACCAGAATCGAACCTGGGACCCTTCAGTCCGCAGGCCAACGCTCTATCCACTGAGCCAAACCGGTTTTGGCAGGACAAGAAACATCTTAATTAGGTTGCAGCATCCGGGCTTCACCATTCACCATTCGCCTGCACAGCTGCTCTTCACTGAAGATCCTCTGGCTTGGAAGGATGAGATGAAGATCGTATCAGTCTTTGAAGATGCATGCTGAATTTACATTTTAATCCAAAATGTTAAACCACAACTTGCAAGGATTTTGAGTAGTCATCTGTGTCTGCTCATGACAAAATCATCTACTTTTTTCCCCCTTAAGAGCCCTTTGGGACCTTATATTAGAAACCACAAAAACACTTTAAGCTAATTCTGTATCTTATTCAAGAAGCCAATAAACACTGAGAAGCCAGGGGCATGAAATGTTCCATCTCCCATTTCATTCTAGAAGGTTTTTGTCCTCAGATCAAGCCCTTTGTGTCCCTGAATGAATTTTTAACCCCATTTACCACTTTCAATAATAACTATTTGAGGGTAAAGTGTTGTGAAAGAGGATTGTTCCCATGAAATGGAGTGATAAGTAGTTAAAGCAGAAATAATCCTGTGTTTGTTTCTAGTTAAGTTCCCTTCTGCCATGAGAGTCAGCGGCCACCAAAATGCAATCAGATGCAACAGTTCTTTCACTGGAAAATAATTTGTTCCAGCTTACTTAGCTATTCCTTTCTCTGATCTCTTTTTAAAAGTGGAGCATGGAGCCATTTGAAGAGATAGAATCATTTCTATATCTAAAGGCATTTAGGATGATAGGCCTCCCTTACCAGGATGCTTTGCTTGAACATTAGACCTAAAGGTTGTGTCAATAGGAATACATATATATTTTTTTACTGATTTCAGAGAGAGGAAGGGAGAGGGAGATAGAAACAATGGTGAGAGAAAATCATCGATCCGCTCCCTCCTGCACACCGACTACTGGGGACCGAGGCCACCATGCCTGGGCATGTGATCTGACCAGGAATCGAACTGTGACCTCCTGATTTATGGGTTGACACTCAACTACTGAGCCACCTGGCTGGGCAGGATGCTTTGCTTTTGAATGTGTTTCTAATATCAACCTTCCTATAAGAGCCATGAGGTTTCTGTTTCTCATCTGCCAAGTTTTCCTGGGTGAATTTTTGATCCTTGATATTTGGCTAAATGCTCTCATAAACTATACAAGCTTAACAAACTGCTGTCTTTCAGTGTTTTAAAATATATTTAAATTTGATTATCATTTTATAAATGGCCATCTCTGTGTCATATCAACTCCTAAACTACATATTATGCTTCCCATAAATAACATGCCTTTTAGTACCATAGTTCTTTCTATATCATAATATGCTTACTAAGTGCATTTTTTGTTGTTTAATATTGTACTAACCAGTAATAGAAATAATTCTCATCAAGTGGAAGCTTGTTTTGCACTGAGGAGGGAAACCTCTGGGGTCAATGTTCTCAGTAGGGAGCTTGCTGAAGTACCTCTTGTGCTCCAGGGACTTGTGCTGAATAGAAAACCCCAGACAGAGATTGAAAAGGCACAGTTGGCCCTAGCTGGTTTGGCACAGTGGATAGAGTGTTGGCCTATGGACTCAAGGGTCCTGGGTTCAATTCCAGTCAAGGGCACATGCCTAGGTTGCAAGCTCGATCCCGCTCCAGTAGGGGATGTGCAGGAGGCAGCCAATCAATGATTCTCTCTCATCATTGATGTTTCTATCTCTCTTTCCCTCTCCCTTCCTCTCTGAAATCAATAAAAATATATTAAAAGATAAAGAAAAGGCACAGTTGCAGTTGGCATTCTCAAGTCAACATCTGGTCATAAAACTTAGAGATGCTCATTCTCATGTGTGAAATTTAGTTGCAAAAATCTTTAGGCTTAATATCATTGATAGATTGAGTGGTCTCCCATTTTTTATTCTTCTTCTTAATGGAGAGTCTAAAGACATCCAAAAGGGTTTTCTGCCCAAAGCACTTGTTGGAAAAGACATAATTTCATTTTGGCTTTCCTAGTAATTATGACGACCTCATATCATGTGTACATGACCCTCCTGCCTTAGGCTCAAACATTATTACAACTGTCACTAATGTGTGAATGAAGACAGAGAAAATAACTAGGAATCAGGAAACTTGAGTTCTGGTTTTAATTTTCCAATTTTGTGACTGTAGACAAGTCAAATATAAAATAAGTCTAATGCTAGTTTTGAAGATTAAATTAAAGTAAGTATAACTCTACATCAAGGGCTTAGTACAGTAACTAGTTCTTAATAAATACAACCAGTCTTAGTGCTGGCTATATTTCAAGCTATTCTTTCAGCGCTGCATGGCCAGTGACTAAGTTCTGCCCAGTGGAATGTAATCAGAAGTGATATGGGCTAGTCATAGGCTATGCTCATAAAGGGAGAGAACCTGCCCTCTCTTGTCTCCTTCCTTTATACTGCTTCTTGGATTGTGGACATGGTAGCAAGTCCTCTTAGACCATTCAGATAAAGACCATATGCTAGCGATGGTCAGACCAGCATGATGATTTGGTGAGGCAGATTCTTCATACCACCCCTGGATCATTCATGACCAGACTGTTATAAGACAGAGAAATACATTTATAGCTTAGTTAGGAATCTGTTTTATAGTATATATATTCTATCTAGTATACATCAAGTTAAATATCCAAGTATTTGGCTTATCAATATACTAATAATACTAATTCTTTTATGTGAACAATACTACTTTTTTATATGAAGTATAATAATAGATGTGCACCAGTTTTAAATACAAATATTTTTATTTAGTTTGCATGTAACATTAAAGACATGTTCTGTGTCCAATGCCACACCTATGGTTTGTTACTCATATATTATCAAACCACATACACACATCATATAATACACATATATGCATCAAAATGTAAAATAGCTCATACAGAGCCATACTTCTCCATTTGATATATCCCACTTAAGATAAAGGGTGCAGTTAACTTAAATTATTAAAAATTATAAACATTGCTTGAGGATTACTTTATTACAGGAAACTGATGTTTGAAAACTTCGTTAGAATTAGCTATTGTTTTAGCTAAGTTTATATTATGCTATTTTCTAATAGTGTAATGCCTTTTTGGCCACATAATGTAGGCTTGGCATTTTACCAACTTTTCAGCCCATAGTTCACAAACCCAGAGTTTCTTGAATAAAAAAAAAAGATCACACATCCTTGAGAAAGTACACTTCAGTACCATCACAAGAGGGAGGCAGAGAGGGATACATTAGAAGGAGAAATCAGATTCAGAGCATGAGAAGGAGTTGATCATGAGCCAGAGAATGCAGGTGGCCTCTGGGAGCTGAGAGTGACCATGGAGAAAAGCCAGAAATTAAATGGGGACCTCAGTCCAACAGATGTACAGAACAAAATCCTGCCAACAATCAGGTTGAACCTGAAAGCAACATTTTGATTTTGGCCTCCTGCGATGCATCAGAATTCTCACCTAATAAATTGTGAGATAAATGGGCCTGTGTTAAGGGTAATTTATTATATCAGCAAAAGAAAACTGATATCAATACCCAAAATATCTTATGTTTCATCAGTCATAGTGGGCTTAAGGGGAGTTGAAGTTGGGTGATAAATTGGATTTTGGCTCAGGACCGTGTCAGTGGGCCTATCAGATGTGAAAACACAGTCTTTTATCATTCATCCTATTTAATATATATATATATTTTAAGTATTTTTATTGATTTCAGAAAGAAAGAGAGAGGGGGGGAGAGAGAGAGAGAAACAGCAATGATGAGAGAGAGTGCCTCCTACTAGAGACTGAGCCTGCAACCCAGGCGTGTACCCTGACTGGGAATTGAACTGAGACCTCCTGGTCCACAGGTTGATGCTCAACTACTGAGCTACACTGGCTGGGCCTATTTCTTAGGTATGTTATTGGATTAGAGACACTATCAAATTTCCAAAATGCCATGAAAGCTGTTATGGTAAAAGAGTCAAATGTTAGATACTGAAATCCTAAACTAGTTCCCCAAGATATAAACTGAAAAAATACTGCATCTGCAGGGAATCATGGACGTTAGTTCCACTATAAAAACTCAAAAGACGCAAGTGTGGTTATCTATACTGCAGGCTCATTTACCTCATCTGTCCTGCTTGGCCTTGGAGAATAAAGATTTTGAATGTAAGTTTAATCAAGAGGTGACTCCACTGAAAATGTAGTTTTTTACCAGAGCAAATCTATGTACAGGCTCTGGTACTCAATATGAAGCTATTGTACTGGAAAGCAGATCCCCCTCCCCCACATTTCAATAATTTGATCTGAAATATGGTTTTCACCCTGCAGAGACAGCAGTACACTTCAGGGTCAATAGGAATAGTACCTGCAGCATGATTCCCAAATATCATCATTGTTATCACCCAGTTTCTTAGCTCTAATTTCAGGAGAACACTTAAACCAGAGAGGCCAAGGGTGATACCTGAAGCCTTGATAACGAACCCTCTGATTGAACTATACTCTATTCCATCATCATGTTTTATATTGTATAGCACCTGGCTTGGTGATGTTTACCTGGCACACATGAAGTAGTGTCTGGCACATATCCAGATTAGTTTGTGTAAAAACCTTTTCTAGGTCTAAATACATGACATTAGGCTATAAGGGTAGCATGTGAGCTTCCAAAAAGTTTGACACAGTTTTCAATCAGGTTTTTCACCTGCAATTATCCCCCCCCCCCCCTTTTTGTTAGGAGAACATGGAAACTCATACCAAAATCTGTTCAAGCATAGTGTTGCCGATCTCTGCAATATTCTGATTGCGATATTTTGATTGCAATATTCTGACTACACCAACTTCTTCCTCTAGCCAGATAAGTAAGTTAAACCTTATCTGCATATGTATATGTTATTTTATTTTTCTATGTCATGTTTATATCTGTCTCATCATCATCCGTCTGAAATAACTATTAATATTTGCTAGTGCCTGAGTTTCTAACAGCGCCCAACCCTGAGATCACTGCCCCTTCTTCTTCCCTGCCCCTCCCCTCTGTGCCCTGTGCTCCCCAAGTGCAGTTGCATACACACTGTGGGGAACTGGCAGCCAACTGATGGCAGCTTGAGTAAAATGGAAACACCTTCTATCATGGACAGGAAAGCGCTTTGTTGGTCCTTATGGGAACATAGACTTGGATTTTGATAGTTTTGATACACCATACTTCAGGAAGTTTCCTCCCATCGGATCCATTAATGCAGGCTTTGGATTCAGAAGTGAGCAATGTAAGGCGGAGGCTACATGTGGAGGAAGTGATCTGGGGGCAGGTGCTGCCCAGATCCTCCTTCAAGACTAAGGCACTCATTTTGAATTTGCTCGTGTTGGTGCTGATAGCTCTCAGCTCAGAGGACTTGCCCTTGCAGAGCAGCTGAAGAAAACCTTTTCCCCAGAGATAGCTTGTACACAATGACTGCTCAATTGTAGGGGTCCAACCTATTGGTCTAAATCTGGGCCAACTTTACGTGTCTGGGTCACTCTAAGGGGTTTGACTGAGTCCTTGTTATAATTTTATTACCATTCAGTTTCTCTCTCCACCTCTAGGTGTTGTTCCTGAGAGTATTTCCCAATAAACATCAAGCATAGAAATCTCTGCCTCATGAGCTGTTTCCTCAATAACCTGATCTAAGGCGTCTGTTTCATACAGTGTTTGGGAGGAAGTAGTGTTGGAATTTCTAGCGTCTAGTCCCAGGCACTTGGGATTTTAATATTCATCTTTATTAATTTTATTCTGAATGTATACATGAGGTGTTCTGGATCAGAGACAGATTTTGTATTTATTACTTTACAATTAATAAGTATGTAATTTCCCTCTCACCTAAGTCCTGACCCTTGAGGTGATGTGATGAAAGCCAGATGGAAAAGTCTACATAAGTAGCTGGACACTCCACTGATGCGGAAAAGAGAAAAGTGGATTCTCTCCTCATATAGAGAAGAAAGAGACAGCTGCCTCCTCTTTCCCCTCTTGAGACGAGAACCTTTATTCCATGGGGAAGGAATGGAAAGGATCCTGGGTTCTCACTAATGTTTGGAATATATGTACCTCTCTCCAGGGGCCACAGCCTTATGGGTCTCTGGCTTTTTATGACCTACAGATGTCTCCGAAGTCCTGGGCCTCATTTTCTCTTGAAATAGAAACATACTTTCAGAGTTCAGTGAATCGTTCTGGAATGCTCTCACCATCTTATCCCAGGAGGCCAAGTTTTCAAAAAAATTTATACAGAAAGCCCAAATGGTGCAGAAACACAAAAATATTTTTTCTATATCCCATAGCATCACAGTTCCTGCTTAGAAGAGTTGGTATAAAAAAAGATTATTTGTGATGTGGTCAGACTGTGTAGTTTCCAACACTGCCTTTTTGAGAATCTTGCAGATTGTAAACTAGACAAAGTAGATTCTTTTGCATTTGTAATTAAGATTCTTAGTTGATGAAGATACCATTTATGTAATATTATAAATCATGCAAATGAAGATATATGTATATATATTATTTAATGAAACATTTAGTAAAACTATAAAAATAGGTTTAGGACGAATACATAACAAATTGAAGATTACCTGATATTTTCTTTGGAGGTTAAAGAAAGGATGAATTTTAATTAGTAGAGTACAAAGGAAGCATAACCATTTTGGTAATATTTTATATGTTATGAGTAAAGGGTATAGGGATAGTTGCTATTTTATTATATACTAGAGGCCTGGTGCCCGAAATTTGTGCATGGGGGAAAAGGGAGTCCCCCTCAGCCCAGCCTGTACCCTCTTCAATCCAGGACCACTTGGGGGATGTCTGGCTGCTGGTTTAGGATTGGGCCTAAACTGGCAGTTGGACATCCCTCTCACAATCCAGGACTGCTGGCTCCTAACTGCTCACCTGCCTGCCTGCCTGATCGCCCCTAACTGGCCCCCCAGCCAGCCTGATCACCCCTATCTGCCTTTGTCTGTCGACCTGATTGCCCCTAACTGCACCCCCTCCCTGCTGGCCTGGTTGTCCCCAACTGCCCCCTTTCCACCAACCTGGTCGCCCCCAACATCCCCAGTGGGAGGTGTAGGAGGTGTGCAGGAAGCAGCTGATCGATGTTTCTAACTCTCTATCCCTCTCGCTTCCTCTCTGTAAAAAAATCAATAAAGTACATTAAAAAAAAAAAAAGAAAAGAAAAGCCAAAATATTGAAAGCAAAAAAAACTGTATTGAATGCATAAACTAATTTCTAAAGTGGCTGAAACTCTGCATACCAAACCATTGCTTCTATTGAAGCATGGGCAGGAATCAGGATTAATTAGTTCAAGAAAATAACAAATGTCCAAGGTTAAGATAAGACTGAGGACCTACAACCAAGATTACCCAGCAAAGCTGTCATTTAGAATTGATGGACATATAAAGAGCTTCCCAGATAAGAAAAAGCTAAAAGAGTTCATAAAAAACCAGTATTATATGAAATGTTAAAAGGTCTTCTAGAAGAAGAAGAAGAAAGAGAAGAAGAAGAAGAAGAAGAAGATGAAGAAGAAGAAGAAGAAGAAGAAACATAAAATGGCCATAAATACATATCTATCAATAATTGAATCTACAAACAAAATAAACACGTAGAACAGAAACAGATTCATTGATTACAGAGAACTTTTTGCTGCTTGCCAGATGGGAGAGGGATTGGTGGGGGGGCGGGGAGGGGGAGCAAACATGGTGAAGGTATTAGGAAGTACAAATTGCTTGTTATAGAATAGTCATGGGGATGTAAAGTACAGCATAGGGAATATAGTCAGTAATATTCTAATAACTAGGCATGGTGCTGCATGGGTGTGGGACTTACTGGGGTGTTCAGTTATTAAGTTATGTATTGTCTGGTCACTGGGGTATATGTAAACTGTAATTGAAAATAAAAATGATTAAAAAAAAAAAAAAGGCAAGACTGAGACCAGGTGGCTCACGTCCTCCCTGCTCACTCTGCATTAGAGAGAATGGGTGCTGAGGGCCAGACTAGGCTGCAGGAGTGGCTGGGAAGTATCTCCCAGCTACAACTTGCTTGCTGTGATTTTGATAAAAACTATCAGTCTTTTCCAAAGGGATTTTATGAAACCTGGCACAAGGAATGATTTCATAAGACATAAATACCTATGCACAATTTTCTTCACTGCTTACAAAGCTACAAATATTATCAGTTACCATTTAGTCTGACTTCAGAGGTAAAATTCTGCATCTTCAGGTCAGAATAACTCCAGAGAATATTCCTCGTTTGGCTTTTAATGGCTTCAAGGATTTTACATGAGAAACAACCTATTTAAGACTAAAGAGGGAAGTCATTAAGAGCTTTTATAACTCTTGCCATTATTTACCAATGCTTCATTTGAGGAAACTTAGTTGTCTGCTGCACCAGTCTCTCTCCTCTCTCTTTGGCTTGGTTTTAAAATAAACCTTCAAATTGCCTTCTCATAGTAAAGAATTCAGAGAAGGGAAACTTTTTTCTTTGTGTGTGTCAGAACTTTGTGAAGGTCTTCCCCAAATTAGGAAGAGGTTACCTTGGCAAGAGCGGGTTTGTTATTTTCTTGAACTAATTAATCCTGATTCCTGCCCATGCTTCAATAAAAGCAATGGTTTGGTATGCAGAGTTTCAGCCACTTTAGAAATTAGTTTATGCATTCAGTACAGATTTTTTTGCTTTCAATATTTTGGCTTTTCTTTTCTTTTTTTTTTTTTTAAATGTACTTTATTGATTTTTTTACAGAGAGGAAGCGAGAGGGATAGAGAGTTAGAAACATCGATCAGCTGCTTCCTGCACACCTCCTACACCTCCCACTGGGGATGTGCCCGCAACCAAGATACATGCCCTTGGCTGGAATTGAACCTGGGACTTTTCAGTCCGCAGACTGATGCTCTATCCACTGAGCCAAACCGGCGAGGGCAATATTTTGGCTTTTCTCTGTGAATATTAAAACAAGTTTTGAATAAAACAGTTTTCAGGTAGAAAAATGTGGTTATTTCCGCATAGTCTTTTTAGCTATAAAAGAACCAGGAAAAAAAAGAGATCAAAGTAATAGAGACAATCCACCCCCTTCCCATTCTACTGGTAGTAAGGCTTTAATAGGTTAGACTTAAGTTGGAGTTATAATTTCAGGTTTGGGTTAAGACAGAACAGTAGATACCAAGGACTTAGTTTTTATTTAAAGCATTTTATATTAAAAAGTCTTGCCATAATCACTACAGAATCTTTCATATCTTGATGACATCTTGTTTCTTTTTTTTTTATAGTTGGATGTAAAATATTGATGGATTTCTTTTATAAAAATCAACTGTTGTTGCTTAGGAGGGATGGGTGTGGGATGGAGGGCATCAATGGGAACAATAAACAAACAAAGGGGATATCTGTAATACTTTCAACAATAAAGATAAATTAAAAAATAAAATCATAACCACTGGAAAAAAATCATCTGTTAATAGTGCCTTCCACATGTCGTATGTGAGGCTTCATAGTTGAGGGAGCCCTGGCGGGTGTGGCTCAGCTGGTTGGGCATTGTCCCATGCACCAAAGGATTGCCAGCTCGATTCCTGGTCGGGGCACATGCCTGAGTTCAAGCCGTGGTGGGAGTGTGTGCAGAAGGCAGCCCATTGGTGTTTCTCACATCAGTGTTTCTCTATCTCCCTCTCCTGTCCTCTCTCTCTAAAAATCAATAAATATATTTTTAAAAAATAGTTGAGGGAGCAGGTAGACTTCTCTTGAGCAGATCTCTAATCAGTGTTTCATGTGGTTGATGTCATGAAACTTCTTTGTGGCATTATTCTAGATGCTGGTGTGAAAGCAATGAACGATTTCTTCTTCAGACACTGAGACATTTTGTTTCAGTAACTCCATCTGTGGAGTATAATTATAATGTTACCCCATCAGTAAGTACAGCTCCTGGTAGGCTCTTGAATCAGATTTTATGACAATTTAGAATTATGTCTTTTCACCCATGTTCCACAAAAAGCTTCAAGTTATGCTTTTATAATATTTTCATGTTATCAATAATTTTGAGTTTATTCCTAAAACGCATGAGTTTAATATGCACAAATTTAATATAGTTGAATATAATATAGTCCAACTCTGTTGTTTTACAAATAATAAAGCTAAAAAAAAAAGGACTTTGGGGGAAATCAGTTAGCTAATTGGCTGTTGGCAATATTGCTTAGATCAGGAATGCCCCTAGGTCACCACTCCCTCCCTCCACCCCCAAACACACTTCTCTCACTTTGTAAAATAATCTTTATTGTTGAGAGTATTACAGATGCCCCCTCCCCGCCAACCTTCCATTGCCCTTTTCCACCCAGTTTCTGCCCAACCCCAGGCCTTCACCATTCCATTGTCTGTGTCCATAGGTAATGCATATATGCATATACGTTGTTTGGCTAATCTCTTCTCACTCCTCTACCCCCCTTCCCTCTGAGATTCATTAGTCTACTCCATGTTTCCATGCCCCTCTGACTCTATTTTATTCATCAATTTATTTTGTTCATTAGATTTCTTATTTGTTTATTTTGATGTTTAGATGCAATTGTTGATAGATAGGTATTTATTGCCATTTTATTGTTCACATTATTTCTTCTTCTTCCTCTTCTCAAAGAATAACCTTCAACATTTCACGTAATACTGGTTCGGTGGTGAATTCCTTTAGATTTTTCTTGTCTGTGAAGTTCTTTATCTGACTTTCAATTCTGAATGATAGCTTTGTTGGGTAGAGTAATCTTGGTTGTAGGTCCTTGCTACTCATCACTTTGAATATTTCTTGCCACTCCCTTCTGGCCTGCAAAATTTCTGTTGAGTAATCAGCTGACAGTAGTATTGACACTGCTTGTAGGTAACTAACTGCTTTTCTCTTGCTTCTTTTAAGATTTTCTCTGTCTTTAACTCTTGGCATTTTAATTATGATGTGTCCCATTGTTTACCTATGCCACCATCTGGTTCTCCAGACACACTTCTTTTCATACATATCTATGGTAGAAATTGTTACTTAGTATTTTTTTTTCCTGCTGAGTCTAGCTATGGTTCATAACTCATCCTCAACAAGGTGTGCAAGGTAGGTCTTATTATTTAGAATTGATACTTGAATTGAAGCTATTTGCCAGTTCTAGCCTAATTCTTTGTGTCTTGAAGTCTAGACCAGTGTCTTTATATTTACTCTACTCTAATTTTCATTGTTATACAATGATTTAGGTATTTTATTTCAGTGCAGACTCTGAATTTTTAAATAAATTAAACTACTTTTGTGAATGGTTGGCTAAATTGAGTTAGCCAACCATTTACATTTTTCTGCTTCACAGTTCTGCCTCACAGTTTTTATACTTGAATTATTTTGCTGTTGCATTATTTTAACAATGGATACCTCAAATAAGTGGACATCCTAAAACCTTTCCCTACAGGTAAAATATATTTGCAGAAACATTAGATATTGATGATTAAAATGCATACACTATAAGAAAATGTTCCTGAACTTAATAATTCTTTAATATCTCTTATTTTCAAAATGATTGCATAATTTTATTCTTTTTTAGAATATGCTAACAGAAACATTAACAAATGACAGCTAAGGTAATGGTTATTGAACAACAACAACAACAAAAATGTGGCAAACTAAACCGGACCTAAGACAGAATATTGGGCTAAATCCTACCATAAATTCACACATGAGACTGTCTGTAAGGCATCCTCTCAGCAACAAAAGGCACAATTCAGATTTTGGTGGTTATGTCCATGTACAGCCTGAGGGCTGAAAAAGAAGGGGTTGAATCAATTCAAAGTTCCACTATTGTTTTTTGCTATGTTTTTGGGAGACTTTTAAATTGAATTAGACTTCAGGAAAAGAGACCACACAGAAAAACAATCCTGTCTGCATCTTATTTCAACTTTACAAGTCAGTTTCTCCATCTCTTGCGATAATGCATACATATTAAAGACAAGGAAAGTGGCTATTCAAATTTCCATGCTCTCAGCACCCAGCAGGGAATGCCATGCTAATCAGATTCCAATCTCCAGTCAGAGTGACTGCTGCCTCCTGGTGCCTTGAGTTAACATTGACATTTTGTGTATCGTTATATGCCTAACTATGAACCAAAAATACTGCTGCTTTTAGAAAGGAAACTGATATTTATTGAAGTCTCCATTGTGTTGGTGATTTGTGTGTGTTAGTAATTGTGTTGAAGGATGATACAAAATTAATTATAAATCATCATTAATAATTCAAGTTTATACGTTTGTGTTATGCCAAAACATAGGTTTCTAAAAACTTTTTTGAGTTTTTCTTGGATCCAAACATCTCTTTCTTTTAATTTGGTTATTTATAATGTTCAATGTAACTGGGTTTCCAAGAACCTTTAAGGTAGAAAGGGTCTTCCATCTTGTTTCCTAGTGCTGCCCTCTTCTGGAGGAGAATGGAGTGGCAGTTGAGTAGATGGGTTTTCTCTCTTTTTTTTAAGGGAGCTTAGGAATACATTCAGTTTAATCTAATTATTTTACATATAGATAAACAGGTTTTTAAAAATAAAATTTTATCCTTCCTTTGTTTTTCATTTTCTGAAAAAAAGCAAGTACCTCTGCATTTTTCATAGTATTCTCTCAAAATTATAAATTATTTCAATCATCCTATACTTCCAGCTTAAACTCCTATCACTGATTACTTTCTTCAGCCACAGTCCTAGGATTAGGTCTTTATATTCTGTATCCCCAAATTCCAATGTCACCAATGAAAATTGTTGACTAAAAAAATATCATTGCCCATAGATTCAACTCAACTCTTAATATAAAATATTTTCTGAAATTATCATCTCACATCTGAGTTATGATCTAAAAGATTGTATAGATAAATTTCATCTAGTTGTTGTTGTTTTTTGGTCTGATTCTTTAGGAGATTCTTTGAAACCCACTCACTTTGCCATTGATAGAAATATGGTTTATTGAATTGTACCCTCAGCAATAGGAGTATGAGATTTCAACCTTTTTTTTTTTTTCTAGAATGGTAGTAGGAATGTGACTTACCTTTAGTCCATTCTCTATTTTCTAACTGTTAAATTCTTGGGAGACATTCTGAATGGCCCAGTTTAGGTGAGGAGACTACCTATGGATTAATTAATAGTGTGGCCAGAGTACCTGATCTCTTAGCCAAATATAAGTCCTGAAAACTCACATTCTCAGACCACCCCCTCCTCATAATACTAGTTATAAATTATTATATAATAAATTGCTACAAATATAGTGGTGTAAAGCAACATGCATTCCTACTGTACAGTTTCGATAGGTCAAGAGTCTCAGCACGGCTTTGCTGGGTCCTTTGCTTCAGAGACTACCAAGGCTTGACTGACAAAGAACCTAAAATCCAAGTGCAGAAACTGCTAGAATTCTGTTTCTTAAGGAATGTTGGATTGAAGGTCTCAGTTCCTGTCTAGCTGTTGGCTACATGTTGCCACATGACTCTATCCAACATGACATCTTGCTTTATCGTAGTCCCATTTGTTTATTTTCTTCTTCATTTCCTTTGCCCTGGGAGATGTATTAGTAAACATATTGCTATGAGAGATGTCTGAAATTTTGCTGCCTATAATTTTTACAGTTTTGTGACTTACATTTAAGTCATTTGTCCATTTTGAGTTTACTCCTGTGTATGGTGTAAGTTGGTTGTCTAATTTCTTTTTTTTTGCATGTACCTGTTCAATTTTCCCAGCACCATTTATTGAACTTTGAAATTCGTATCTTTTCTCCCACTTTTTCCCTGTACTCTACCAATCTTAGTTTCTGACAAATCTTAGGACATGCGTATGTTTGGAAACATTTTTTAAAAAGTTTAAAAATGATGTCATTAAATTCCCACCATTAAAACCTCAGTCATCCAAAGAATGTCTAGCCTTAAACAACTTAATTTCATATTGTGACCACTAAGATGAACTAGTTGTCAGAACGTACCCTTTGATAGCGAACTGCACTGAATTGCTCTATAGGACTGTTAGCTCTATGCTGGTTGATTACTGAAAGCAGCCTTCTAAAGATGAATGTTTTGATTTAAAGAAGGAACAGAACTGGGTTTTGGAGTCCTTGGATCACTCTGGAGGAGTTAGAGGGTCCTTGTACATTCTATATACACCAATCTCATTTATTTATTTTTTAGTATTTTTTTTTTCTTCATCATATTTTATAACTGATTAGAATCCTTTTTTTTTTTTTTTCTTTTTCCCTTTGTCAAAAGATACATTGGGCCCTGACCAGTTTGGCTCAGTGGATAGAGCATCAGCCTGCGGACTGAAGGGTCCCAGGTTTAATTCCGGTCAAGGGCATGTACCTTGGTTGTGGGCACCTCCCCAGTAGGGGGTGTGCAGGAGGTAGCTGGTCGATGTTTCTCTCTCATCGATGTTTCTAACTCTCTATCCCTCTCCCTTCCTCTCTGTAAAAAATCAATAAAAAAAAATATATTTTTTAAAAAGACACATTGGGAGTCATAGCCACAACTCAAACCTGCACATTCTCACTCCAAAGCCCAAAGTCTTTATTTCATACAAAGTTTACATCTTATCCCACTAAGTCCTTCTGACTTTACTTTAGAGTTCATAAGCCATACACTATTCCCATATTATAAAATATTTCTATTTCAAGTTTAGAGTTCATCAAACTATGATAGTGATGTATTCAAGGTTCGGGAAGATTTGGTGTGACACATCATTTCTCTTATACATTTTCTTCATTTTTTTTCTTTGTTACTTTGATGTGAAGAGTCTGATTTAGAAATTATGAATGGATAAGTGGAAGAAAATTTCTCCATCTCTCTTTTTCTCTCCCTCTTTCCTCCCCCTCTTTCTCCATTCTTTTTTCTCTCCCTTGCCCTCCCAGCTTTTCTTCAATATCTTCCTCCACCAACCATGATATATGTGATATTTTGGTCATAACTATGTTCCAGGTAGAATTCATACATTTTGAACAACAACAACAAAAACACCCTCAGTTTCTAACAGAAAAATATATAAAGAAGTTGAGAAAAATACAAATGCTTGTGGCCTTCCTTCCTTTTTTATATAAATGTTTATGTCACCTGGGAATGTTTCATAGCTGCTGCATGGTATAGAAGCAGAAAAGAGAGAAAGGAAAGGAAAGGACAGAGAAGAATGACTTCATAATTAGCCCGAGGTTATAGGCTTTCTGAGTGTGAATTACATAGGGAGCAGTGTTTTCAGTCAAGTGAAAACTGACTTGGAAATGGATTAAGCTACACATTTTAGCTCTCTAAGGAACTTTGATTTGTTTACTTATACTGTTTAAAGATGATCACTCTCTGGGTGAGCCAAGGTGAGGCCAAAAGAACAAGGCTCCACTGGCTCTCCTCAAAGGATTGAGATTTATTTCTCTGGAGTGGCCTAAATGAGTACTGATTGATTCCAACAAATCATCCTGTTTTCCTTTAGAGATTAATATGTTACAATATAATACCCAACAAAAAGTGGAGAAATTAGTAATGATACATTTCGAGAACCATGTTACCATAAATTAAATGGAAAACATGGGGCCTATTATAAGTATAGCTAGGCAGAGAATTGTGTGAGAATACCTAAAGGAATAATTTTGAGACCTAGGCCAGGGTGTTACAGAATGAAAGTATCTCCATGTCACATAGATTTATGAGACACCACCAGAGGAGTTACGTTTAGGATTAACAATCTCTGTTGTATAGCTTTCCATTTTTACTGTTGGGATTTATATACACCAATTTCTTCCCATTTTAACATGATTCATTCCCTTTATTGATTAATTCAGTAAATATTTATTGGTGCTAAATAAATGCCAGGTGCTTAGGATAGAAAAATTTGTAAGTGTGGCATCCTGTTGCAAGAAATTTACAGACCATTGAGACTATAAGTCTCTGAGAAAACTTGCTCCCCCTCTTAACTTCTCCCCCTTCCTATGGAAGAAATTGAGGAAAATAATGATGAAAGAATACTTAATGATATTTTGGAAGTAAAAGGGATATCTGGAGTATAATTCATTCATTGATCATATTTAATTTTCTTTTTTCAAAATATATTTTTATTGATTTCAGTGAGGAAGGGAGAAGGAGAAAGAGATAGAAACATCAATGATGAGAGAGAATCATTGATCAGCTGCCTCCTGCATGCCCCACACTGGAGATTGAGACCACAACCTGGGCATGTGTCCTTACCAGGAATTGAACTGTGACCTCCTGGTTCATAGGTTGATGTCAACCACTGAACTACTCTGGCCAGGCATATTTAATTTTCCTAAAATCATCCAGTTCTCTACTTATATCTACTTATATGTTGGAGCCAGGTTCCTCCCATTTGCCCCTCGAGATCCACTCCCAACAACACATGGTTTCTTAATTTCCGGCTTCTTCAAGTTCAACTTGACCAATGGGAAGCCCCAGCAGAGCAGAGGAGGCAGGAGAAGAAGGTTAGTGCATTGATCTTTCCCCCCTTGGTGGTCATCTTGAGATGTTGGTGTCCTTCCAGCAAACATCCTTGCTCTTCCTCAGGAAGATTTCTCTCTGACTCTCTGACTCTGGGCTCCATTTGCTGTTCTCTTTCCAGCTCCTGCATAGTAAAGTTCTGCTGTTTCTAAGGGCTGTAGTATTCCTGAGGTTCCCCTACACTCTGCCTGTGACTTTGAAAATAGTTCCTTTGTGAATAAGTGCTCTTAGATTTTTCTATTTTGAATGTGGTACTCTGGTTACTACAATGTATATTTAGTCATCTTATTGTATCATAATTATATCTGTGTCCTGCCTTGTCCTAAAAATACCACAAGAAAATTTATGTGTATATTTTTATTGTTTGTAAATACAATATTATAACCTTTAAACTATCTGAATCTAAATATCATAAACATGAAAATAATATTCTTTTCTAAACCATTAATTACTCTCACCTATTTTCATATGCTATATAATGATTATACATATGAACAACAGAAAATACAGAGCTCACATACAAAACGAGATGGATAAAATTATGCCCTAAAGAGAAATAATGTACTCTTTGGCCTTTCTTTGGTATTTCTTTTTCTTGATTTACTTGCTTTTCCATCTCACAAAACAGAAATGAAACAATAGTACTTTTGTTTCTTATTTCAATATTATTATGGTCTTCTCTGACTTTTAATGGAGCATGTGTAGTTTCAGTTTGACAAATCTGGCAAGATTTCTTAAAAGAAACAGAAGTAACACTGACCAACAGGTGTTTTACTATTCTCATAGGCCCTATGAAATGACTGAGTTAAAAGTTCAAATAAAATTTAGCAAACTTGCTTCAGTCAAAGGAACATTTTTGTTAAGATGGCTCAACTAATATTTCTGAAAATGAAGTATAAGTCATAGTAGATTAAATGAATTTTTAATTCTCATGTATTACAAATGTTTAATAAATTTATATTTACTAGATGGAATATTTTTTATAATCTGATTAGAGTTTATAGTCAACAGAATTAGAATATATTCTGGTTTTCTCAAAATACTAGTATGAGATTTCAATTTTATAAAATTTAAAATAATGTGATTAAGATTTCTCCTGGCCCCAAAGTTATAGAACATCAAAGTTACATAATTAAAGATTCTTAAACTATAGAATATATGGTCTCAAATCCTTGGGTAGCCTACAGGGGATATTATATGGAAAATATTCATTTTTGTTACATATTTCTGTTTTCCTGGGAAAACTTCATAAGAATTCCAAGGAGTTTTAGAGCCACTCATTTAAATTTTATTGACATGGTAGATTTTGCTAATGTCGAAAATATTAAGGAACCTTATGTATAGGGCCACTTTTTACAGGGGATAGGCATGTGAGTAATTTTGATTAATAAAATGTGGGGAGCATTATGTGTGCCATATCTGAGCAGAAGCTAGAAAACATTTCCGGTTTCAGCACTTTCTCATTTAATTCTACCATCAAACTAGATACATCTTGGATGGAGGGGCCTCTATCAGCCTAGTCCTTTGATAGAGCAATATGTGGACTTTTGAGCTTTCTTTGTTTCTGCAGCGAAAATTACCCTAAACTGACAGATAAATAGGATGATCAATGGTCAATGTTTACATTTTTTCTAGAATAGACTAAATCAAAATGTGTGTGTCTGGTTACATAATAAATCAGTTCAATTTGCATTTGCTGCTTCCCATTCTGTTCCACAAGTCCTGGCATATCATCATCTACAATTATCTCAGCATGAGGATTTCCCACTCTCAAGAATTTTTCATGAACATTTTCTCGTTAAAATCAACTCATGAGCTTTGCTCCCAGCTTAGGAGTAACAGGAAGCATATCTGCTTTCCCTGCTGAAGCAATAGCGAGAAAATACTGGCAAAATGAGGGAAAGGGTTTTCAAGAACCTGGATATTAGGCAACAAAAACAGTTGTCTCTGAGAGACAACAGATGAGGTGAGTCCAACTTGATAAAAATCTTTCAATTGATTTATTAAACTATTGTTTGAAGTTGTAAATTAGTTTAAAGGACAAAATAGTAAGTTTAAACCCCCAAACAGTTTTTTACTTTAATATTGAATGTATTCTCATTGCTTGGCTAGCCTCATCAACAGAAACTAGGAAGTGATTTAAATATATGTTGGTTTAACACTAAAGTAACCGAAGCCTTTATGCAGCCAAACAATTTGCAGTTAGTTCAACTATAGAAAAATTACATTCAATGGCAATTAAACAGCTTCTGAGTGTGTGATCTTAAAGAATTCTAATGTGAAATCCCCTCATCTAAAATAGGTTCCACATGAGCTGGCTTGCAAAATCCAGCTAGTTTCTTGTTGCTATGAGCATTGCATTTGGAAACTCACATTTTCTCCTAATATTAAATAACAATCTTGCTATTAAAAGTATAAGGATAGTGGAAACTCCTTCATTGAGATGAAAGGTTTTATAATTCTTGGATTATACTAGTATTAGGAAGTGATACTCATAGTTTTCTACAAGGATATATTTAAGAGTATTTTTTGGAGCCTCTATGATACTCATAACATTGAGCCTTATGAATTTTCAAAACCCTATGAACTGATGCTATTCCCCAAACCCTCACCCCTTAGACTCGCCCTGCACTTTGAGATGCGGAAATTGAGTCTCAGAGGAGTTAAGGCATTTACCCAGGATCTCACAGCTGTGAAAGAGCAATGGGGATTTGAAGCTGTGAGGAAGGTCCCGACGCAGAGTTATCATTTTGCATCTAGGTTAAACCCAAGGCTGCCTTTCTTTGTGGCCAAAAGAGACAATTGTGAACAAAAAGTTTCTTGTTCTGTAGCATCTTCCTTTCTTTATTGTTTAGGCCTGTGGTCGGCAAACTGCGGCTCGTGAGCCACATGCAGCTCTTTGGCCCCTTGAGTGTGGCTCTTCCACAAAATACCATGGCCTGGGCAAGTCTATTTTGAAGAAGTGGCATTAGAAGAAGTTTAAGTTTAAAAAATTTGGCTCCCAAAAGAAATTTCAATCATTGTACTGTTGATATTTGGCTCTGTTGACTAATGAGTTTGCTGACCACTGGGCCTTGGGCGAATTATTAGTTGGTATTTTTAATTAGAAAATCACAGAAGTAGAAAATATATGTTTTGAATATGCAAAGTTGCTCTCAAAAATGAAAATTATGTGTATATAATTTCAAAAAGTAGGTTGCAAAATTATTTTAAAATGTTGAGCTTTATTTTGGAATAGGAAGATCTATATAATGTAAGAGAGAAATCTGTACAGAGCAAGAGAGAAATAGAGTACAAGAAACTAAGTTCTATTTCCAGAGTTGCCTTCATCTCTCTAAGGCTTGGAGCAAGGTGCTTAATTTAGGTATGCCTTTGTTTCTGCATCTTTAAAATGTTGATTTTGGAAATCCCTCCCAATCAGAAAATTCTCTAATGTTATGAAATAACCTAAGGTAGCTTTGCAAAGGAATGAAATATAACTATTAACAAATGTCAAATATTACACACCTTTTGAACAATTACCATGTCATAGTGATATGTGAGAAAAACAAAAAGAGAAATTTACAGTTTTCACTTTAATTTAAAACTCTTCCCTACCCCTAAATATAATTTTTCAGAGCTAATAAATTTTATATATAGTAATATGTAAAAATGCTATGATAGATAAATTCAATTTTAAACATTTTGCTTTTTGTTAAGAACAAATACTTATATGTACATTCACAGACAATAAACATTAGTTAGAAATATTAGCCGACACAGAACTTTTCTGTATGCATTTATATTCATTTTTATCTAAAAGAAAACAAAGAGAGGTATCCACATGTCCACCTATATTAGCCGACCTCAAATTCAGCTGGGTGCTGGAAATGAGTCAGGATTCACTTCTCTGCTTTCTCTGGTCTTGACTCAAGATTTTTCGCATCTCATTCAGATTCCAAGAAGCCATGTGAGTTATGGAGTTGCAACTAAAATCTCAATATAAAGCCAATTCTCTTGGAAGATTAGAAGAAATTTACCCACTGGGGAAGGAAGGTGAGAAAGAAGTCCCTCTGTATTAGCCTGGACTCCAAGGGATCTACTTTTTTTTCTTTAATATTTCCTTTTGAGTGTCAGAATACTTTCTCCTGATTTTATCACTTATTTTTATTAGTTTCTTACTCCAGAAGGTGAGAAGTGCTGTGGAAGGAGAGTGGACAGGAAGGGGTAAGGTGAATACTAGTAAGGTAAGGAACTGTGTTCAGATTCCATTTCATCTTATACTCTCTGTATGATCTTAGCCAAGGCAAGTTACTCAATTTCTTCTTCTGTAAATAGGATAATAATACTACCTCATAGATTTGCTTTGGGGATTAATTAACATATGTAAAGTACTTACGTAAAGTACGTATGCCTGGCATAATGTAAATGTTAGCTACAAATATTAACACACTATGTGCTTTATAAACATTTATAAATAAACCCCACTTGATCACAGTGTATGATCATTTTAATGTATTGCTGGATTTGGTTTGCTAATATTTTTTTTAAAGCCTTTTGCATCTATGTTCAACAGAGAAGATAATATATTGAAAATATTTTAAAATATACTAATATTACAAAGCATTTTTTGCTCTTAGAAATAGAGTTTTGCCTTTGCTTTTCAATGTTTTGCTTGTGGTGAAGAATGTCTTCTTGCTGGCATTAGTAAATATCTTAAGGCATTATGTACCCTTAGGACAAGGATCTAAAGTCATATTGCATTATTCCTCTTGTGTGGTAAAAATACTTTATAACAGCTTCTTAGCACATACCATTAGATCATCATTATTTTGTCTTTTAATGTGGCAAAGAATAGAACTGTAAGCTTCTCTATTTCTTATCTCTTGGGTTTGCATGAAGATTATATATTTTGAAGATTTTTTTCAGGAATAATTTAAAATCACATATCCATTTTATTAGATTTATTATCATTAATTTGTCTGAAATCCACTCATGAGATCATAGATAAACTGAATAGTTTTGTTCCATTTTGTTGTTGTTAATTGTTAATCCTCACCTGAGGATATTTTTTCCATTGAATTTCAGGGAGAGTAGAAGGGAGAGGGAGAGACAGAGAGAAAGAAACATCATGTGAGAGAGACACATGGATTGGTTGCTTCCCGCATCTGCCCCCACTGGGCCAGGGATCAGCCTCCAATCCAAGTACGTGCCCTTGACTTGAATCAAATCCATGACCCTTCCATCCTCTGGCCGATACTCGATCCACATTAAGGCTTGTTCCTTCTTTATTGCCCACATATTTCCAGTGCCACATGTTGGAGGATATTTTATATTATTTCCTTGTATTTGAATCTTTGTGCCTCTATGCTGGCTGAGCTGTAGCAGTTGGATAGTTCCTGGACACCTTCTGTACACTGAGATAGTTAACAAATATTTAACTATATGTGAGAGTGACTGCAAGCTTCATGGATATATCCCACCAAACCACACTAAAGAAATCCCCAACTGCAAATCTCTTAGCCAGATCACCAAAATGTCCATGGCCCCTTCAACATGACCTCGTGTAAGGAGAAGTATGGTGGAGAAGAAGTCCATGCGGAAAGGAATAGGGGTCTTAATAGGTCACAGCTAAATTATTGAAAAAATATCACCATGTCAAACATTGCTAGAGTCCGTTCAAGGGCCTTGAAAGAGGCACTGGCACATAGAAGAACCTGAAGTTAAAGCTTTTCTAGAGTTACAGTAAATATATTCCTGGGTAGAAGACTATAAATAACAGAATTTGGTAAGTCCAGGTGCAAAATCCAGATTAACTTGAATTGCTCCTGAGTGCATTTCCTGGGCAGTTTAGTTTGCTTTTCGGGAATGATACCAATCCTAGCAGAACCTTAACAGTTAGTTACTTGTTTATTAGTTTAGTTCATCCTATTCTTGATCTTAAAAGGTTTATTATAATAAAGCCAAACAATTGTACATTTTATTATTAACTAGAGGTCCAGTGCATGAAATTTGTTCACCTGTAGCACGCCCTCCGCCATGCTCTGTAGGCACCCCCCCCCCCAATATTCATGTATTTATGTACATGTGTATATGTATGCATTTTTTTTGTTGTTGTTGTTAATCCTCACCTGAGGATATTTTCATTGATTTTTAGAGTAGAAGGGAAGGCGAGAGACAAAGGAAAACATAGATGTGAGAAAGACATCAATCAGTTGCCTCCTGCACATGCCCTGACCAGATTAGAGGGGGGTGGGGGGTGCGGGGGTGCGGGGAAACAGCTCCGCTGACAGGGCCAACTGTTGGTGACCCGCTGGGGATCGGGAGTTAAGCTATGGCGATTTTCTGTTTCTGCTTCCACTTCTGGTAGTGGTCCCGCTTGTAGGAGCTGCTGATGTAGTGACCGCTTTTTGTCTTGATCTTCTTGTCCTCCTGTCCCGACTGTCCCACAAACCGCTTCTTCTTATGGTCCCACTTGAGCTGCTGCCCACCTCTGGTCAGGTTCTGGGCCTCGTCCCAATCAGGTCCAGGACAGTGCCAGCCACCTGCTGCTCAAAGGTGCCCCTGTCCTCACCAACGCTCAGGCCTCGTTCACTGTTGAAGTCCTTGGGCCCAAAGGGGACATAGAAATCCTGGTCCAGCGGCTGGGCCTCCTCCTTCCGCCTCTTGGCTCCCCGCTCAGGTCCTGGCTGCTGCCGTTTCAGGCCCATAGCCTCTGTGAAGACCTCCCCCTCACCTCCCCCAGGCCCTCCTGCTGCTCCTGCCGCCCTGCTGGAAGCTGGCCATGGCCTTCCAGTCCTGGCCCGCATCACCTGGCTGCTCAGGTCCCGGCTGAAGGCGTTGATTTCAAAGATGGTCACCTGCGAGCAGTACTGCTTGATGCAGTCCACCAGCCTCAGCAGCCGCAGCTCCTGCTCCTCGCAGCTCGAGCTGAAGAGGAGGTGCAAGTCCAGCCCTGCGAGGTCCAGCTCCTTGGCCCGGCACTTGATAGGACTCTAGCGAGGGCAGCACATACTGCTGCTGGGCATTGTCGGCCACGCGCCTAGGCCCCGCAGCTGCAGCGACGCCTCCAGGGTGGTCCGCAGGCTGCAGTCCTTGTCGTCCGTCCACCACACCACGCTCTGTGGCACCCGGTCCAGCACGCCCTCCGCCACGCTCTGTGGCACCCGGCCCAGCACGTGGGACTGGTGAGGGCAGGGCCCAGGAACAGGTGCAGGTCCAGCAGGTTGGGGACCTCATCTGGGGCTACCAAGGAGTAGGCTGTGCCACTTGGGCCAGCCCGGCCACATGACCCACGTGGTGCAGGAAGAGCTTGCCCTTGGCCAGGAAGCTGAAGTTGATGACGTTTTCCAGCAGCGGATGTCCGGGCCCCGGGCCGTCAGGTCAATCACGATGAGGTGGAGCACTAGCCGGGTGAACTTGGCCAGGTTGATCTTGCCGGCTGTCTGGTCCAGGGCGCAGTAGATGTGGGTGCAGCTCACCCGCTGGAGTGGCCTCAGCCTGCAGAGACCAAGGCTGGGGGTGGGGGTGGAAAGCAGATGCTCATCGCCTGGGGGAGGCATTGGGGGAGGGGTGGCCGAGGTGAAGGACTGATCAGTAGATCCGGCCTGTTGGCCGCCACAGTGCATCATAGCCACTGGTAGTTCTGCTGTTGGGTTGGTTTGCATATTAGCCTTTTATTATATAGGATTAGCATATTCTGTTACAGCAGTAAAAGGAGAATTGGTGATTTTGGATTGCCAGAGTAGACATTTATTTTAGAGTTTTAATTCCCATTTGTACACTGAAATTTATATTAAGCATTAGAAGATCTTCGTGATTTTCTGCAGAATCAGTTTCTTAATACTGAGCCATGAATATCAGCGTGTGTATCTGTGTTTAACTGTCGACTGAGCAGTATTTCTTGTGTTTAACTGTTGGTTGAGCACTATTGTTAAGATGTTTTATAAAGAATTTAAAAACAACATTTAATACTTTTCTTTTACTGCTATTGTGCTATGGACCTTGATTTTGAAACATGTTTGTCTTTTAAAAATAACAACACTTGTGTTTATTCTCCAAACCTTATTTGAAATTAGTTTATTAAAAGTTTCAGATCTTTGAGAAAGTCATAAAAGATATAATAAAACTTATGAAACTGTGTTAGGGATCAATTTAATCTGTTTATATCTAATGTCATTTCCAATTATTTCCTTTTGCAGAAAATATCTACTGGTGAGCAGATGTTGTGCCGTCATCATTGGCCTCTGTCATTTAATAATCGCTTGCTCCGAAAGAAGTTAAATCTCTTACAGAAAAACAAGGCTGCCTTAATTTTCTTAAAGTGAATGCTCCATTCTCTGGAAGTGATGGGTTCAGTCCATGTATTTGAGCAGTTGTCCATACTGAGTGATTATGTGTATGTGATAGAGCAGAAGTATCTTATTACCCAAGATCTAAAGAAATATTTAGGAATGAGAGGTATCTGATACTTGTATAATTTCATTGGGGGTCCTGTTCATGAAAATAATTGACATACCTGATATTTATTTTGATGAATCAAGATTCTTAAATGGTGTTTAAAAAATAGTGAAAGGACAGCAGTCAGAATCTAGTGAGAAAATAGTTCTTATTTCTTCCTTGAATAAATTGTAGGCCAGTGTTACAACAAAAACTTCTGGGACTTAGGAGGGAGCCATTAATCCTTCAGACTAGGATGTCATCATGTTTAGAGAACACCTCATGTAAATGAAACCATTTTAAGTTTCTCTGATTATAAAAGAATTTCAGAGATTTTTTTTCACTATGTGAGCAAGTAGTAACTTAATGATGACACTCCTGGGAGTCCATTTGAATTCACTCATCACTCAACAAGTTCTAAAGAACCTTTATAGTCTTGTTTGATCAATCCTAAAAGGTCAAAGTCAATCACATTCAGCTTAAGACATCATGTGAACTGTGTATAGGAATTAATTCCATAGAGCAAGCCTCCTCAGAATACTCACCTTAAGCCCATACACACCAAGGAGGCTGTTACCACTTTTGATATGGTGAATAGTTAAAACAGAAAAGTTGGCTATTTGAGTAGACATTTTATTTTTCATATCACCAAAAGTCAGATGCTTTGTTTTCTCATGGGAAATGGCTTTAGAAACATCTCTCCCCTGGGAATGACTTTGGAATTCACACACCAAGGCTAAGACAGAATGTCTTGGACAGTATTGGGCTTATTTTTAACACATGACAGAAGTTATGCTGTGGGAATTCTAAAATGCGAATGAGTAATTCTCTCAGCAATCATATCTTAATAAATAATAAAAATAGGTAATGTCCATTCCTTCCATCTACTCTTGGGTTTTCATAAATCTAAAAATGCTATTCTACCTTGGGAAATAAAAATTCATCGTCAACATTTATGAAAATAAATAAATGTGATGCAAGAATGTTTGAATTGAGCAAATTAGATGGAATTAGATCTTGGTGTAGAAAAATAAGTTCCCTTCTTTTCTCACTATCCAATTCCCAAATCAATAAGAGTAGAAATAAAGGAATTAAACATGTAAGAGGTGTTCTGCAAATGCCAAGATACCAAAAAAAAAAAAAAAAAAATCCAATATTCACTCTTTTTAAAACAGCAAATGTGTTACTTATTTCCTGGTTTAAAAGGTAATACATGTTTGTGGTAGATAATTTAGAACATATAGTAAAAGACAAAGAAGAAACAAAAACATCTCATTTAAACCACTAGTCAGAGAAAACTACTTTTAACATATTAATGTATAATTAATGTATAATGTAGATATTTGTGTGTGCATGCATTTGAGAGTGTTGGTGTTTAAAAACATTGGTTTGTATTCTTTTTAATGTTATTTATTTATTTAATTCCAGGAGTTCAGGAATCCTAGTCTATTTTGGTCACTGATGTAGCCCAGTGCCTGCCACATGGTAAGTTATCAATAATTATTTGTTGAATTTACCCGTGCAGTATGACTTTTATTCACGTCAGTAAATATTCTTTGTGCCCTGCTGGTGTGGCTCAGCCATTGAGCATTGATCCATAAACCAAAAGGTTGTTGGTTTGATTCCTGGTCAGGTCACAACCTGGGGCTGTGACCTTGATCCCAGTAGGGGTGTGCATAGGAGGCAGCTGATAGATGATGTTCCTCTCTCATCGATGTTTTTATCTCTATATCCCTCTTCTTTCCTCTCTCTCTAAAAATTAATAAAACCATATGTAAAAATATTCTTTGAAAACATGATGTTTAGTCCATTTAACAGTATGTTGTAAACTGTGTAACAAACATACTATTGCTGGGAATTAAGATTATTTCAAAAAAATTTTTTTTGCATAAAATTATCAAAAATTATCAAAACATCTCTGTGTACTATTCCTTTTTTGTACAACTTTGATTACTGGAAATAAATTAAAAAGCTAAAATTGTTTGAAATTCCCTATCTTGAAAAGACTTCTATGGAAGTTTAATTTATCCCTGTCTTTCTTGGAAATAGTAATCTCCACTTCTTTTGATGGATCTCCTCTCTGATACTCTCATCCAGATGGTTTTAGAGGGATTAGCTCCATCCATGAAACCATTTCCCAGGACAGAGATGGACCCATAACTTAACTTGGGCTATTAAGGTGAGAAATACTTACTTTTTCAGAATGAGTGGGGAAATTATTCTCTTGACTTTTTGATGGAAAGGAGGAAGGCTACCAACCACCATGGGAACAGCTGGCAGTCTTGTGTGATATGGGGAGTAAATTTTAGGTACCATGGACACCATAGAAAGCAGAGAAGAGAGACAGAAATAACCTGGATTGTTAAACACCAGGACCAAACCTCACTTGAAGCTTGACCTAACTTTGAACTTTTCAGATTTCAGAGCTAAAAAGTTTCCTCTTTTCCTAGTGTGAGGTAAGTTTCTATTAGCAGTAATATAAATATCCTGATATGATAAATATCCTTCGCAGCGTGCAAAAGGATAATTTTCCAAAATCTACTCAACATTGGTTATCATTATAAATTGGCTGATATCAGCTAAGTACATTACTAGTATACCCCATTGTTGTTTCTTCAATTGTTAGTGAAGTTGAATATTTTGCATATGATCATCCGCACAGTTTTTCTTCTTTTATGGTTCTAGTTCCTTGTGGGGTATTTCAACTACTTAGGTTCCATGAGATGTATCAGTATTCTCTTATTTGTTTTTATATAACCTTTATTTTGGAATAATTTTAGATCTGCACAAAAGTTGCAAAGACTTTGCAGAGATTTCCTCTATGCCATTCACTCTGCTTCCACTAACATCAACATCCCACATAACAAGAGTGTGTTTGTCAGACTAGGAAATAAACATCGGTACAGTACTATTAAACCAAACTACAGGCTCTTTCTGGGTTTCAACAGTTTTTCCATAATTGTCCTTTTTCTGTTCCATGATCCAATCAAAGTTATATTTAAAACAATTTTTCTTGTTCGTGAATTCCTTTTTAAAATAGTCACATTATTCAACTCATTTTCACTTGCCTAAATCAATCATAATTTACAAAGTGCTAACGTATTCTTAACATTAAGAAAATTTGAGAAAGAACTCCAATTGGTAGGTAATACTTCCATTAATTTTGTTTTAACTGTCATACTGCTAAGCAAGTATCCAGAATAATTCATAGAATATTGACACAGTAAGTGGGCTAATTCTATGTTGCAAGTACAAGATGGATAAGATAATCTCTAAAGTCTCCTCCAAACTTTTACTCACTTTGGAATGAGAAGGACTGAACTTCAAATACTAGAACATGTACCAGCTGTGTATGATGTTGGGTAAGTCACCTAAAAATTGTCTTGCTGTTCCTTGATTGTAAACTATCGCTGCGTTAGAGAGGTGTGTGTATGTGTCAGGAAAAAAAATTGCGTGCTTTTGGCTGTGTGGGTTTTTGGTCAGCTTAGATTTTCTTAGTTAGGTGGTGTTTCAAAAATATAATTAGAATAATGCAGTTCTTTCATTAGCATTTATTTTTAGTGGCAGCCATAACTGAATATAAAATATATTTTGGATGTTACTTATTTCTTTTCTGGATAATGTTGTTTATGTTTCTTCTTAAAATTTTAATATATAAAACTGAATTTAATTCCTCACTATTTAATTACTTACTTATATCCTTTATGATTACAATAGAGGTTTGATGCTGGTTTCTGCTGCTGTAATCTTCCTCAAGTGTACCCATTACACACACACACACACACACACACACGTATGTGTGTATATATGAAAGTTTATGATTTCTAGTAGAAAGTCAGTTTGGAAATTACTGGTTATAGGTAGAGTTGAGAGTTGTATGTAATAGCTTCTGATAACAGTGCATCTTCAATATATAGGGTGTCTCAAAAATGTATATACACACTCTGAATAATTATAAAGGCAATGTTTATTAAAATATATTTCATTTTCAAAATTGAGCTATCAGCTGTTAGGTAACTAATAGTGTTTGTTTGAGATAGCTTTAATATGTTGGTCTCAAGACTTCTTTTCTCTCATAAGGTGGAATAGCATATGCCAATGCAAGACAAATTTTCTATTACTATAGGTGCCATCATCCCATTCCATAGTTCATAGGGTGGTGATCAGTCAAGTCACAGGACCAATCTGGCATTTGCTGTGATCTTTCTGTCCCCCTTCCTACCTCTGACTGCTATGAAGTGAGCATCCACTGGCTATCAGATCCTGTGCAAGGCACTGATAATATCAGGTGAGAAAAAATGGTAATATTTTCTGTCTTCATGTAGCTTGCAGATAATAGGGGGAAGTCAGCATGAATCACAGAATCACATGGGCATCTGATCATAGCACTATGAAGGAGCCCTTCAAGCTTCTCTAAGAGTAAAGCTTCCCTAAGATTTGACTTCCTGAGAGGCAGGGTGTGGCCAGGGGTAGCAGATGGTCTTCCTGAGGAAGTTGACATTAGCAGGAGACCAGAAGTATGAATGGGAGGTATTATGTAAATGAGATGTGGGATGGAGTCAGGTGGGCATCGAGGGGAGTGGCGAGTGGGGAGTGTTGTGTAGAAATTTCCAGGCAGAGAGTAGCTCTGAGGAGTGAAGGAGGCATGGTCTAGGATCTTATAGTGAGCCAGTGGATGCCGGTAGGGAGAGGAAGAGAGGGAGATAGAGGAAGCTTTCTTTGGGGAAGAACCTTAGAAGTAAGGAAAAGTAGATGAGAGACAGCTCTGGGTGTTGGTGCTGAGGAAGTGGGGGTGGAAACATGTGGATATAGTGGGGGTTGACCATGGGAACTCTACTTTTCAGTTTTACCTAAGACCAGCCTTGCCCTTATATTTATGAGATTTTGGTACTGAAAATTTTATATATCCTCCTAAAACACATAACCTCAGTCTAGTTATGAGGAAAACACCAGAAAAACCTAAATTGAGTGACATTCTGAAACATAACTGACAAATATTATAATTTTCAAAGTCATAAAAACAAGAACAGTTTGAGAAAGTGTCAGAGCCAAGAGGAGCTTAAGGGGACGTAACAAATGAATGTAATGTGGTATACTGGATGGGATCTTGGAACAGAAAAATGACATTATATGAGGCCAATTATTGCACTACCTGGGGCTAATAATTTACTGTTTGTGATCTCCTTAAGGGCAGTAACCTGTATCTTATTCCTCTCTCTTTTCCCAGTGTCAGTCACAATGAGTTAGACACTCTAAAATAGTTTTGTTGAATGACTAACTCAACAAGTACTGGTAATTTCTTTAGGATGTCTTGAATCAAAAGTGCTATAAAAATACAAATAGCCTTAACCAGTTTGGCTCAGTGGATAGAGTGTTGGCCTGCAGATTGAAGGGTCCCAGGTTCGATACTGGTCAAGGACATGTACCTTGGTTGCGGGCACATCCCTAGTAGGGGGTGTGCAGGTGGCAGCTGATCAATGTTTCTCTCTCATTGATGTTTCTAACTCTCTATCCCTCTCCCTTCCTCTCTGTAAAAAAAAAAAAAATCAATAAAATATATTTTAAAATATGCAAATAAATACTTCTAATAACATATTCCCTGTTCACCATGAGATACGGCAATGAAAAGATTTGGATACAGCAGAAACAGATGGTTCAGATAAGATATCAGATAGGTCATATGGTATCCTGAAATTGGTGTCATGGTGGATTTTGGCCTTTCTTCCAAAATGAAATAAGCAGAAGTCGGTGGAATAAACCACTTCCTTCCCCTCCCCCAGGTGGAAATTGAGAGTGAGGGTGTTTGGTAAAGAAGTTTATTGAGGACTTGCTAGAACAATTGTCTTCAAACTTCTTTTCTAAGGGACCTACCCCTTGAGAAATACAGTTACTGCTCTGTTTAATAATGTGCCTCACTATATGAGGAGGCAGAGGTCCCTCCCAAATTAAGAAACTATCTTGTGCTTCTTTAAGGATTAAAGCTATATAAACAAAACTGACTGACAATTTGTTTTTGCCCTGAAGAGGTATATCCTTTGTTCAAAAGATTGTCCTGCAGCGTGGACCCAAACAAAGAATCCTAAGGGCTTTGTGATACTTGGGCACCAGATGGCCTTTGAACCTAGTGGACACCGAGGGCCATGTTTCTCACCACCTATATTGCTGAAGCACTCTTCCCGTTCTTCCAATATTACATGGATTACATGAATCAGAGTTATAGCACTATGCTTGCACGATGGAAGTGGGTAGGGAGAGAGGTTGGATGTTGTGAATAGACAATTAGATGTCTCAAAAAATAGAATGGAGAGTCTCACAGTGGAGTTAAGAAGGAGTTATATTTTGTAGTTACACAGATGCACACACACAAAATTAAACCAAAACAAACAAAAAACCCAAGGAGGAGGCAGGGTTTTATTTCGTAGGATTCTCCCCTTGGAATCTAAAAGTATATAGTAGGTTCCTGAGTAACATCATTCCATTCAATGTTGTTTCATTATAACATTGAGAGAGAGAAAGAAAATTGATTCCCGATGGAGGCAGCTTTCTGTGTGACATTAATCTTACTTGTCTTTATTAATCTTTCTTAAATGTATATGTAGCTCACATTTATTTCGATGTTTAATATTAGAAGTGTTTTGGATCTTTATTTAGAAGTTTGTTGGGTTTTGTGACCAGAAAATGCCACAGAAATTTAACTATTGGTTATTTCAATTAGCCTATGATAAAATTAGAACCTATATAATATTAAGTGAGAATGTACAGAATTTAATTCATTGTCTTGTTTCCTCTGGGGCTCACATAAAGACAAGGTAACTACTCAGGGGTTAAGCTGGGTGTGAGAGAAATGAGAACAGTGGGGAGCAGGGATGGGGAATGTGCTGTATAATCCGGAGGAAGGTGACTCTGAAATGAGGTAGAAAGTGATGTTTGAATTAGACCAATAATAAATCCATTAAAGTATAAGTTGGCATAAATAGATACCAAGCCTTCATTACTTATAAATTTAAGCATAAGAAGAAAAATTAGCCCTAGCTGGTTTGGCTCAGCAGATAGAGCATCAGCCTGCGAACTTAGAGGTCCGAGGTTCGATTCCAGTCAAGAGAACATACCGGGGTTGTGGGCTTGATCCCCAATGGGGGACTTGCAGGAGGCAACCTATCCATGATTCTCTCTCATCATGGATGTTTCTATCTCTCTCTCCCTCTTCCTTCCTCTCTGAGAGCAATAAAATATATATATATATATATATATATATATATATATATATATATATATATATATATTTTTTTTTTTTTTTTTTAAAAGAAGAGAAATTAAAGCCAAGATGAGCATGCCAAAGGAAAAGAAAAAAAAAAAAACCACAATAGAACTTTGGCCAGCCTATATTTCTTTTGACTTCTTTAAGGATTCTTCAACTAGCTTCTGAGTCTGCATTACCAAATGTACATAGCAACTTACTACTTACTGCTTAGAACACTATGCTGTCTAAATTGTCTGGTTAATAAATGAGACTTTGTTGAATGAATTTATATTTCAAGAAAATGATCAGTGATGATGAATAAAAGCAGTACTTTACCATTAATCTTCATAGAAGAGAACTAACACCTTATGGACAGGAAATAGTTCATTTACTTAATGTTTGACTTCTAATTGGCACCATTTGACAAAATCCAGCATCCATTTTTGATTAAAACTCTCAGTCAAATGGGAATAGAGGGATTATATCTCAACATAATAAAGTTCCTATATGACAAACCCTCAGCCCATATCATGTCAATGGTAAAAACTGAAAGCTTTTCTCTAAAATCAGGAACAAGACAAGGATGTGCACTCTCACCACACTTATTCAATATAGTTCTATGAAACCTTTTGTAGGCCAAAATGATGTAAAGCAAAGAAGCAATTATCGCTAATTTATATGGGAAAATTTTTATCATTCCTAGACCCCCAAGATAACCTACCAAATCATACCAAGTAACACATGAAACGGACAATAACACTAACAAGTTGTAAAAGCTGGAATGCACAAAATAAATCGAGATAAAACACAGGTGCTCAAAGACACAGTGCAAAGCTCTGGTGGCTTCATGCTGACATGCTGAGTGTAGTTCTCAGGGAAGAGCTTAGATGGGCCACTCTCTCTGCTTGGGGTGTACATTGCCTCTATAATGTATCTGTTCCTTTAAAAAAATGCTGAATACTATTTTTGGTTTTCATATTTGTTTTTGTTAAAGTGAAAATCCTCTTCAGATTTCTTTTAATTAGTGAAAACAGGTACTAATGTAGGTATTTTGTAAAAGGCAAGTGGCAAAATTCCAACTTTGAAAAGTGGGAGATACCTGTATTACACAGGTCCTCAAACAAAATTGTTCTTCATAGAATTTATCATTCCTAAACCATGTTCTCAAATACGTTCCCCTTCTTGAATTTCTAATTTCATATGATGAATTTCTTTTTTTTAATTTAATAAATCTTTATTGTTCAGATTAATACAATTGTTCCTCTTCCCCACCCCCCATAGCTCCCCTCCACCTGGTTCCCACCCCACCTCTGCCCTTACCTCCCCCCCACGGTCCTCATCCATAGGTGTATGCTTTTTGTCCAGTCTCTTCCCGCACTCGCCACACTCCTTTCCCCCCGAGAATTGTCAGTCCACTCCCTTTCTATGCCCCTGATTCTATTATATTCACCAGTTTATTCTGTTCATCATATTTTTTATTCACTTGATTTTTAGGTTCACTTGTTGATAGATATGTATTTGTTGTTCATAATTTTTATCTTTACCTTTTTCTTCTTCTTCCTCTTCTTAAAGAATACCTTTCAGCATTTCATATAATACTGGTTTGGTGGTGATGAACTCCTTTAGCTTTTTCTTATCTGTGAAGCTCTTTATCTGCCCTTCAATTCTGAATGATAGCTTTGCTGGGTAGGGTAATCTTGGTTGTAGGTTCTTGCTGTTCATCACTTTGAATATTTCTTGCCACTACCATCTGGCATGTATAGTTTCTGTTGAGAAATCAGCTGACAATCATATGGGTGCTCCCTTGTAGGTAATTAACTGCTTTTCTCTTGCTGCTTTTAATATTCTCTCTTTGTCTTTTGCTCTTGGCATTTTAATTATGATGTGTCTTGGTGTGATCCTCTTTGGATTCCTTTTGTTTGGGGTTCTGTGCACTTCTTGGACTTGTAAGTCTATTTCTTTTACCAGGTGGGGGAAGTTTTCTGTCATTATTTCTTCAAATAGGTTTTCAGTATCTTGTTCTCTCTCTTCTTCTGGCACCCCCATAATTCGGATGTTGCTGCGCTTGAGGTTGTCCCAGAGGCTCCTTACACTATCTTCAAGTTTTTGGATTCTTTTTGCTTTCCCAGTTAAGTGTTTTTTGCTTCTTTGTATTTCAAATCTTTGACTTGATTCTTGCATTCCTCTAGTCTGCTGTTAGGCCTCTGTATAATATTTTTTATTTCAGTCAGTGTATGTTTAATTTCTAGTTGGTCCTTTTTCATATCCTTGAGGGTCTCGCTAAATTTATCGGCCTTTTCTAGGAAATCCTTGAAAAACCTTATAACTGTGGTTTTGAACTCTATATCCAGTCATTTGCTTTCCTCCATTTCTTTCATTTGTGATCTGTTTCTTTGTCTCCACATTTTCGCTGCTTCCCTGAGTTGGTAAAGTAGCTCTGTGTGGTAGGTGTCCTATAGGGCCCAATGGCTCAGCCTCCCCCAGTTACCTGAGGTGGACACTTTTGGTGCACCCCTTTATGGACTGTGTGCACAGCCTTGTTGTAGTTAAGTCTTGATTGTTGTTGGTATCACTGGGAGGAATTGACCTCTAGGCCAATTGGCTGTGAGGATCAGCTATGTCTATGCTGGGAGAACTTCTGTGCTGGAGACACCCTTCTGAACAAGACTTGCAAAAGCCTCTGTGTTCAGCTTGGATCGGGCGGAGTCTCAGGGCGGAGCAGACAGCCTTGACTTCCCATCAGCCCTGCCCTATGAGGCCCCTGGGTCTCAGTGTTCCTCAATAATCACTGCAAGCACCTCTGAGAGAAAGCTGCCCTCGAGTTTCACCTGCTGCCAGACAGTTCAGTTTCTCCCTGAATGAGTTGGGGTTCCCAGAAACTTGCCTAGAACTGGAGTTCAGTGCAGTCGGGAGCTTCTGTCCCTCTCCTGCTTTAGAAAGCCAGCTGCGCACTCAGCCGCCAGTGCACTCAGCAGTCAGTCCTCTCTGCGCGCGTGCGGGCCTCTGGACCTCTGCCTTCCGCAGCTCCCATGTCTGAGTGTGCTTTCTTTTTCCTGACAGTCCAGATTCCCCCCGAATGAGTCTGGGTTCCCAGAGTCTCACCCAGGACTGGAGTTCAGCACAGTCAGGAGCTTCCATATCCCTCCCGTTTGGGAAAGCCAGCCATGCACTCAGCCGCCCATGCACTCAGCTGCCTGTCCTTTCCACACGCATGTCTCTGTTCCTCAGCCTTTTGCAGCTCCTCTGAGTCTCAATGTGCTTTCCTCTTTCCTTCTAGTTGTAGAATTTCCACTCAGCCAGCTTTCCTGTGGTTCTGGATGGTGTCCATTTTGTCTTTTAGTTGTAGTTTTGATATTGTTGTGTGAGGCAGCAGTTTAGGTGTTTACCTATGCTGCCATCTTGGTTTCTCTCCATTTGATGAATATCTTATTCAATTATTTCTTCAAGCCTGAAAGCCAGGGAGATTACTCACTCCTTTTCACCTTCTATATCTACCCTGTCATGAAGTCATATTGTTTCTAATTCCTATATCTTTACCTCTGTATTTTAAAAATTAGACAATTGATATATAATTATTATTAAAAATTATGTACTTCAGAAATATAAGGAAGAGTTAAAGTTCTTCTTCAGTCTCGTTGTTCATAAAATCCAGCCTCTACAAGGAAACTCTATCCATATTCCAAAGAGCTTTCCATCAGCTATCCTTTGGGTCTCGGGCTTTCCACACCCAAAGCATGATCTACTCTGGGTAGATGGGCTCAGAGAACTAGACTACATAAGCATGGAACATGGACTCTACTGAGTTTGTGTGTGAGATAACCAGAGCATGATGTAAAAGAGTGATCCTAGGTGATCCTAGGCTTCAAGTGGCCATATTGCATTGACCATGAGAGGAAGGGCAATGCTAGCCTGATGGAGAGGTAGCGTGGCTAGAGGAGGCCAAAATATGGCCTTCTGAAGGTCAGGGTCCAGAGAGGGAGCCCGGCTTTCCTAAGGTTAGTACTAGTTTCTCATGTAGCACCAGGTTTCATTAGAATTAATTCAGAAATTGAATAGAGCTGAGACTATAGATGTTTTAATCCTTTTCTTCATCAAGTATTTGTATTGTTACCCTAAACTGAATCCCATGCATGTACTGAAGAAAAAACTGGTGAATAAGACCTAGTACAGATGCATCATCCAATTTTATGTAGGTCTTCAGCAATGTGGATAATTTAGTAGTGATTATATGTCTATAAATATTCTAAATGAACATTATATTGATATCAGAGTAAACTCTAAAAATTACATTGGAGTTAAAAGTAAACCTATAGTCTATTGTTATTCTTACATAAATGTGATCTTTTATGTAAGAAGTGAGACTGGGCTTCATTGCTGAAGGCCATTACTTATAGTGCACTGCCCTCTGGTGGTTAAAATACAATTGGTTTTCCCTTTTTTTTTTAGTTTACCCCCAGGCTTCCTAAAGAGGAAAAATCCTGGATCTTTGCTGATGAGCCTTTTGGCATTCTGAATTTTCGCATTAATATTTATTTTTCCATTTCATTATTGCTTTCTTGAAAAAAAAAAGCCCATTGTTTTTGAAGTTATGTTAAAATCACAGATATAACTACCCTGTGGAGAATTTTTAACCATATTCTGAGAATCTCGGAACTAATTCCAATGAGATTTGGGGAGAAAAACTTGATTTATATATTGTATAGCTAAGGTTATAATTTATGAATTGGGATGGGCTACATTATTTATTTTTCAGGTTTTGTTGGTCAGTAGACTTCTTGCTTCTGATAACATATTGGTAAGGTAGGAAGATCTTAGTCTTTGTTAATATACTTACTTAGAGAATAGTTTTCCTCAGTATTCCTCAGTAGATTTCTTGCTTCTGAGAACATATTGGTAATGTAGGGAGATCTTAGTCTTTGCTAATATACTTACTTAGAGAATAGTTTTTGTTAAGTCATTTCTATTGAAGATTTTGTTTCCATTCAGTTTTCTCCTCTCAATGCTGGCTGGCAGTTTGACAATCTAATGATAATAAAGCTATGATGCCCCAAGGTATGGACATTGTACTTCTTGTCTTTATCCTTTCATTCATAGTCAACAGGCACCTGCATTTTGAGGCAATGGAGAAGTACTTGGGAAAACACAAAGAGGACATCTGTAATGCTTTCAACAATAAAGATAAATTTAAGGAAAAAGAAACACAAAAAACCCTCACAAAACTCTTTTTAGAAGTGAAAGTGTAACCTAACAAGGATCTCCTGGTGGTATGATTGGGGTGGGGAGGCACCACCAGCACAGTCCTTGGGAATATGACTATAATATGCCCCTCTGGCAGCAGCAGGGGATTGCTATTTAATCATTTCATGCCAAGATTAATATAGAACTTATACCTAAGTTGTGTATCAGTTCGTAGGTATATACAAACTTGAGAAATCATTTATTTGGAGAAGTATATAGTTATACCCCGTCTGCATGTGTTTCTGCATTTCAAACGTGTGCTTCCCATTCTGAGACCTAGTGAACCAACCATATTCCTCTGGGAATCAGTAAGTAAAAATGTCAGAAAGCTTCACAGCATGTATGTTGATTGATTGAACTACAGTAAATTCTCTTAATTTTTTCTGTTATTTCTGGTTAAAATATATGGGAAAGAAAGATGCCTTCCCCAGGAGTTCTGCTGTATATCTGCCCTCACTAAGCATCACATTAAGTGAACTCTCAGAGGAGGAGTCTTATTGCTTTATTGTAGAGAAATTCTTTCTACTCAAGTTAAAGGACCATTATTAGAAACTGAGTTGTTTTGATATCTCACCTTAATAAATCTATTTTTTTCTGTTGATGATAGAAAAATTGTTCCTTTTGAGGAACAATTTTGTAATCTTTTTAAACATTTTAGGTATATATACACTATGACCAGTAAATTCTGCTTTTAGGATTCTGATCTATAAGAATATGAGCATGTTGAGTAGTTAGAGGTATAATCAAGAATTTTCATTTCAGTATTTTTGTGACAGCAAAAAAATGGGGGGGGGGGGTGGGGAGAAAATAAATATAAATGCCTATCAATAGGTGAGTAGATAAATATATTTTGCTATATCACAATGTGGAAGACAATGCAAACCTTAAAATGGGAATTAAAATGCTATATATGAACTGATTTGAAAAGCTATTCATACTATGTTGTAAAGTGAAAAAGGGGATTTAAAAAATAATATGCATCTACTAAAAACTACTAGACCTAATAAACAAGTTTCGCAAGGTTGCAGGATACAAGATCAATGTACAAAATTAGTTGCATATCTAGATAGTATCGAGTCATTTGAAAATGAATTTAATACAATTCAATTACAGTAGAGTAAAAAAGAATAAAATTACTTGAGCACAAATGTACTCAAAGAAGTTCAAGACTGGTACATTAAAACCAGTATAGTTAAAAAGTTATAATCTAAATTAATGTAAAGAATCCCATGCTCATGGATTAGAAGACTTAATATTGCTAAAATAGCAGTATTCCTCAAATTAATCTACATATTCAATACAATCCCTATCAAAATACCAGTTGATTTTTTTGGTGGAAATTGGCAAACTGATCCTAAAATTCATATAGAAATATAAGAAACCCATTAGAGCCAAAAATATTTTAATAGGAGTCAAGTTTGGAACTCAGACTTTTTTATTTCAAAACTTACCACTGAGCTTCAGTAATCAAGACAGTGTGGTACTAGAATATAGAGGTAGATCTCTCTCTCTCTCTCTCTCTCTCTCTTTCTCTCTCTTATATCCTAAGTGTCTCTCCAACTGTCCAAATGGTCGTTATGACGTGCACTGACCATTAGGGGGCAGCTGCTCAATGCAAGAGCTGCCGTGATGTGCACTGGCCATTTACAAAGAAATAGCACCATGGACCTGGTACTGACAAAGCAACACTCGGCTTCACCCAAGTGGGACACAGGCCCCACCACCACCCCGGAGCAACAGCCCACCAAATTGCAGCCAATGCTGCCAACACCCCATGGTGCAAAATGTGGCCCACAGCCCAGTCTAGCCCAGAAAGGGTGGCTGTGGGTGCCAAGTAATGACATCACATAGCAATGCCTAGCTTCCTCTCCCTAACGACTAGCCTCCTTGCAGTTTGTTCAGCCCAGGAAGACGACTTCCTTTATAGCCATGTGCAAACATTTTACACTTTAACCAAATGTCTGTGAAGCGTTTTCTTGTGCCTCATTTCATTTGACCCTCACAGAAGTCCTGGAGCAGGTAGATAGGAGAATCGGTAGAATCCTATTTTCTTTTCATTAGCTGGAAAATGGAGATATAGCAAGTTTAGAAACTTGACCCAACTAAAAAGAATTAAGAAATGGTGGAACTTGAAAAGGAATTCAGATTTTCTCACTGTGCAAAGTATAGTCAAACACTGCTACAGATAAATTTTTTACCATTTATTTTCCCTGAATGATCTACAGTAATAATCTGCTTCATGTTGATAATTACTGCTGTGTTGCTGACAATTACCTGAAAGAGAAGTGGGGGTGCTTCACTGGGCTGGAAAATGTTTAGCTAAATCAGAAAGCAGGTCTAATTAAGCAAGTTTATTTTATATATATAAAAGGCCAAGTTGACTCATGCACGCATGATACACAGAATCTTGCTGGTGCCAATCACATGTGTGTGTTTCGATCTGTCATTGTCGATTGTGAATTTGGTTGACACTTCTGTTATAGAGAAAGGGTGAATAGTGGTATTAAAATATTTCTTCTAATTAATTTTCTTTCAATGTGCATGAATCTGTGCACCGGGCCACTAGTAGAACATAATTGAGAGCTCAGAGGTAAACCCTTATAGTCAATTGATTTTCAACAAGGTAGCAAGACAATTCAATGGGAGAAAATACTCTTTTCTGCATATGGTGCTGGGACAACTATATATCCATATTCAGAAGAATGAAATTAGACCCTATTATTACACCAAATGCAAAATTTAACTCAAAATGGACCAATGAACAGTACAAGAGCTAAAACATAAAACGCTTAGAAGAATACATAGGAGTAAATCTTCACAACCTAGGTTTAGTCAATGATATCCCAGATATGAAACAAGAAGTGCCAGCCATTAAAGAAAAACAGTAAGTTGGACTTCATCCAAATTGAAAACTTTTGCTTCAAACACCACCACCTACAAACTGAAAAGACAACCCACAGACTGGGAAGAAATATTTGCAAGTCATACCTCTAATAAGGACCCTGTATCCAGAATATATAAGGAATTCCTTTAAATTAAAAAAAAAATAATTATTTATTTTACCAGGCATTTTTTAAAATAATTTTTAATTTTTTCAAATATGGTTGACATACATTATTATATTAGTTTCAGGTATATAACATAGTGATTAGACATTTGTATAACTTAAAATAAATCTAGTACTCATCTGACACAATACATAGTTATTACAATACTAGAGGCCGAAATTCGTGCACTGGGGTGGGGTGTGTCCCTCAGCCCGGCCTGCACTCTCTGCAATCTGGGACCCCTTGAATGATGTCCTACTGCCAGTTTACAGGGATTGGGCCTAAACCAGCAGTCGGACATCCCTCTCACAATCCAGGACTGCTGGCTCCTAACCGCTCACCTGCCTGCCTGCCTGCCTGCCTGATTGCCCCTAACCACTCTGCCTGCCAGTCTGCTTGACCCCAACTGTCCCCCCCGCCCCGCCACCGGCCTACTAGCTCCCAAATGCCCCCCTCCACCAGCCTGATCAACCCCAACTGCCCCCCATGCCAGTGTGCTCGCCCCCAAATGCCTCCCCTGCTGGCCTGCTCACCCCCAACTGCCCCCCCCCTGCTGGCCTGATCACCTCCATCTTCCTTCCCCACTGGCCTTCTCACCCCCAACTGCCCCCCTGCTGGGGGGCTTACCCCCAACGGCCTGCCCCACACCACTGCCGTCCCATCCTGGCCTGATCACCAACAACTGCCCTCCCCTCTTGGCCTCTAACTGCCTCTACCTCAGCCCCGCTACCATGGCTTTGTCCAGAGGAATGTCCAGAAGGTCTCCAAGTCTAATTAGCATATTACCCTTTTATTAGTGTAGATAGAGGCCTGGTACACGGCTGGGGGCCAGCTGGTTTGCCCTGAAGGGTGTCCCGGATCAGGGTGGGTGTTCCCTTGGGGCATGGGGCAGCCTGGGCAAGGGGCATGTGGTGGTTTGCAGGCCGGCCATGCCCCCATGGGGTGAGGGTCCCCGCTGGGGTGCCTGGCCAGACTGGGTGAGGGGCTGATGGCTGTTTGAGGCTGGCCAAGCCCCCCAGCGGGGACCCTCACCCCATGGGAGTGTGGCCAGCCTGGGTGAGGAGCTGAGGGCTGTTTTCAGGCTGGCCAGGCCCCCCGGCGATCCAGGCTCCCAGCTCCTCCTTTTATTCTTTTCTTTTTTTTTTTTTTTCAGCTCCTTCTTGAGCAGAGGCCAGGGCCAGCTCGAAGCAGGTATCTCGGATTTATTTATCTTCTATAATTGAAACTTTGTAGCCTTGAGCAGAGGCCAGGGCCAGCCAGGGTGGGCGGGAAGCTTGGCTTCCTCCATCGCCAGGGACAACCCAAGCCTCCTGCTCACTCCAACTCTGTGGCCACCGCCATCTTTGTTGGGCTAATTTGCATACTCGCTCCTGATTGGCTGGTGGATGTAGTGGAGTGATGGGCAGTTTGCATGTTTCTCTTTTATTAGCGTAGATTACTGACTATATTCTCTATGCTATACTTTATGTCCATGACTACTTTTATATTTGACAATTTGCACATCTTAATCCCTTCCCCTTTTTTACCAATCCCTGTAACCTACTTCCCATCTGACAACCATCAAAATGTTCTCTCTATCTGTGAGTTTGTTTCTGTTTTGTTTGTTCATTTATATTGTTTTTTAGGTACCACAAAACAGTGAAATCATATGGTATTTGTATTTTTTTGATATATTTCACTTAGCATACTACTCTCTAGGTTCATCCATATTTTTGAAAATGGCAAGATTTCATTTTTTTTTTATGGCTGAGTATATATGTACCACCTCTTTATCTATTTGTCTATCGATGGGCACTTAAGTTGCTTCCATATCTTGGCTATTGTAAATAATGCTGCAATGAACATAAGGATGCATATGTCTTTTTAAATTAGAGTTTTAGGTTTCTTCAAATATATGATCAGAAGTGGAATTATAGGGTCCTTCTTTGTCTCTTGTTACAGCCTTTGTTTTAAAGTCTATTTTGTCTGATATAAATATTGCCACCCCAGCATTTTATTTTTTGTTTCCATCGCTTGAAATATCCTTTTCCATTTCTTTACTTTCTGAAGTGAGTTTCTTAATAGGCAGCTTATTTCTTCAGCTACCCTATATCTTTTGATTAAAGCATTTAATACATTTACATTTAAAGTAAAAATTGATAGCTATGCAGTTATTGTAATTTTATTATTCATGTATGTTTTTTCTTATTCTTCTTAAAGAAGTCCCCTTAACATTTCTTTTTAAAAAAATATATATTTTATTGATTTTTTTACAGAGAGGAAGGGAGAGGGATAGAGAGTTGGAAACATCGATGAGAGAGAAACATCCATCAGCTGCCTCCTGCACAACCCCTACTGGGGATGTGCCCGCAACCAAGGTACATGCCCTTGACCGGAATTGAACCTGGGACCCTTGAGTCCATAGGCTGACGCTCTATCCACTGAGCCAAACCAGTTAGGGCCCCTTAACATTTCTTATAATATTGGTTTAGTAGTGAAGAACTCCTTTGCTTTTTTTCTTGTCTGGGAAACTTTTTATCTGACCTTTGATTCTAAATGATAGCCTTGCTGGGTAGAGTAATCTTGTTTATAGGTCCTTGCTTTATATTACATTGGATATTTTATGCCAATCCCTCCTGGTCTGCAAAGTTTCTGTTTGAGAAGTCAGCTGACAGCCTTATGGGAGCTCCCTTGTAGGTAATTAACTGCTTTTCTCTTGTTGATTTTAAGATTTTCTCTTTGTCTTTAACCTTTGTTATTTTAATTATGATGTGTTTTGGTGTGTACTTCTTTGAATTTATCTTCTTTGGGACTCTGTGTTTCCTGGACTTTTATGTCTATTTGATCCTCTACTTCATCTAATCTACTGTTGATTTCCTCTAGTGTATTCTTCATTTCCATTATTATATTTTTCATTTCTGACTGGTTCTTTTTTATGTTCTTCTCTCTCCTTTTTTATGTTTTCTATCTCTTTGATAAAGTTTTAACAGAGTTCATTGGATATTCTTATAACTAATGTTTTGAACTCTGTATCCAGTAGATTGCTTATCTCCATTTTGTTTAGTTCATTTTCTGGAGTTTTGTCTGTTTTTTCATTTGAGACATGTTTCTTCCTCTTCTCATTTTGGCTGCCTCCCTGTGTTTGTTTCTGTGTCTCCCGGTATTGGTAGAGGGGCCTTATATAGTAGATGTCCTATAGGGCCCAGTGGTGTAGTCTTCCTGGTTACCTCAACCAGGTGCTCCAGAAGGGTCCCTTGTGTTGGTTGTTTGTACTCTTCTGTTTGTAGTTGAGCTTTGATTGCTTATGGCATGTTAATGGGAGGGACTGACCCTTAAGCTGATTGGCTGTGAAGACCTGCCATGACTGTAGTGGAGGAGCCGTTGTGCAGGGGCTAACACCACAGAGCAGGATTTGTTTTAATGAGGCTCTGGTGCTTGCTGAGTTTTTCTTTTTGGTGTGTTGTTTGTGTAGGTGGTTGGGTGGTGCTCTGGTGTGGTCTTAAGCTGACCACAAGATGTATTGGTTCTGGAGCCTCTTGAGAGAGACTGTAAGGCAGGCCAAATCAGCCACTGACTTTGCTCTGCCTGAGGCCATGTAGTATGAATTACAAAATGATCTATAGATGGTTACTGCTTGTGCTGGGCTTGGAGGTACCTGGGAGAAGTCAAGCTGTGAATCAGGGCTGGCTGCCACTAATGTCAGGGTTGGGCAACTTAGTCAGAAGTAGTGGGTGGACATATGCTGTTTGTTTGGGGGTTGTGAACCATTGTAAGATTTTAGAAAAATCTGAGCATGAGCCTAGATCAGTCATCTGTATATAAAAGTCACTGGAAATGGCTTGGGTGGCCCCAAAAGTTGTGTCTGGTTGGGTCTCAAGGAATTACTAGGGTGGAGGGAACAGTGTTAGCTAGATTGATGTAGACTAAGATATGGTACCCACCTGCACTCGCAGAGGGAGGGCTCAGCAAAGAAATAATGACTTCTTTCAGCACTTCTGTCTGGGAGACAGCTTCTCCTCTGGTCGTTGCCATGAAGCCAGACAATTCAGTTCTTCACCATATGTCCCTGGCACTACCTACTGTTCCAGTACCTAAGCTCAGAGCAAGTGAGTCCCTCAGCAAGTAAGTCCACATGTGTATTCCATTCTCTCTCTCTCTCTCTCTCTCTCTCTCTCTCTCTCTCTCTCTCTCTCTCTCTCATTAGTGGTTTTCTATATAACAACAGCTGTGTGTTACGTTAGAAAAGAAATGCTATTTTACACATTACAAAAATTTGATGTTAATAAAAATATTTAGTCTCTTGGAATTAAAATTTGACAAAGCATGAGAACCAAGATATTTTTCATCTGCTTTTATATATTTTAAAAGGTATTTCCATTATTTTAGGCATTTTTCATGCATATATTTATTCATTATATGTTTTATTGAGTTGTTGCTAAGTTCCAGACACTTTACTAGGTGTTTTGGAGGGTGACTAGGATATATTCTTTGCCTTCAAATACTCATGTTCTAACTAAAAAAATAATTTTATAAATAAGTAATTATGGTAGAAGTGAAATAAAGAATTACTTACAAAATGTGACAGCAAAGAAATAATAAAAAAAAATGATGTGGACACAAAAATGTAATTAATTGCAGTATATAAAGAGAAAAATCATTAAATCATTTTATTAATCCATTAATAAAAATATTTTTTTATTGCAGCAAGAACCTTGAGATCATCAGTGAAATATTATAAAATTGAAAATTACTTCAACTTGGATCTTAAAATGCCAACATATTTTAAAAGGGAGATACATCATTAAAAAGTTACACAAATTTAAATTCTATTTAAAAAATCCAATGCCGTGCCATCATAAGGAAAAGCAATGTTAATAATTTCTATTTTCTCTTTTATCCCCTCAGGTTTTATTTATTTATTTATTTATTTATTTATTTATTTATTTATTTATTTCTTATAAATCTTTATTGTTCAGATTATTACAGGAGTTCCACTTTTATTTTTCCCCATAGCTCCCCTCCACCTGATTCCCCACCCCACCCCATGCCCTTACCCCCCACCACTGTCTTCATCCATAGGAGTAAGATTTTTGTCCAATCTCTTCCCGCACCCCTCACACCTGCTTCCCCTGAGAATCATCAGTCCACTCCCTTTCTATGTCCCTGATTCTATTATATTCACCAGTCCATTCTGTTCTTCAGATTTTTTATTCACTTGATTTTTAGATTCACTTGTTGGTAGGTATGTATTTGATGTCATTTTGTTGTTCATAATTTTTATCTTTACTTTTTTCTTCTTCTTCCTCTTCTTAAAGAATACCCTTCAGCATTTCATGTAATCCTGGTTTGGTGGCGATGAACTCCTTTAGCTTTTTCTTGTCTGTGAAGCTCTTTATCTGACCTTCAACTCTGAATGATAGCTTTGCTGGGTAGAGTAATCTTGGTTGTAGGTTCTTGCTGTTCATCACTTTGAATATTTCTTGCCACTCCCTCTGGCCTGCATAGTTTCTGTTGAGAAATCAGCTGACAGTCGTATGGGTACTCTCTTGTAGGTAATTAACTGTTTTTGTCTTGCTGCTTTTAATATTCTCTCTTTGTCTTTTGCCCTTGGCATTTTAATTATGATGTGTCTTGGTGTGGTCCTCTTTGGGTTCCTCTTGTATGGGGTTCTGTGTGCTTCCTGAACTTGTAAGTCTATTTCTTTCACCAGGTAGGGAAAGTTTTCTGTCATTATTTCTTCTAATAGGTTTTCAATATTTTGCTCTCTTCCTTCTTCTGGCACCCCAAAAATTCGGATGTTGGTTCGCTTGAAGTTGTCCCAGAGGCTCCTTACACTATCTTCATATTTTTGGATTCTTTTTCCTTTTTGTTTTTCTGGTTGGATGTTTTTTGTTTCCACATATTTCAGATCTTTGGTTTGATTCTTGGGGTACGTTGATCTACAGTTGAGTTTCTGTATATTTTTTATTTCAGACAGTGTATGCTTCATTTCTGACTGGTCCTTTTCCATTTTTTTGGCATTCTCATTAAGGTCCTTGAAGGTCTTACTAAGCTCCTCAGAAGTGTCATCAAGTTTCTCAGAGGTTTTTAAAAGATTCTTGAGTAACCTTATACATGTGGTTCTGAACTCTATGTCATCCAGTAGTTTGCTTTCCTCCGTTTCTTTCATTCGTGACAGGGAGGCTGCTTCCCTGTGTTGATGGAGTGGCTTTGTGTGGTAGGTGACCTATAGGGGGCAGTAGCTCAGCCTCCCCAATCACCTGATGTGGACGCTCTTGGTACACCCCTTTGTGGGCTGAGTGCAAAGTCTTGGTGTAGTTAAGCCTGAATTGCTATTGGTACGCTGGGAGGAATTGACCTCCAGGCCAATTAGCTGTGAGCACTCCCTGTGTCTATAATGGAAGAACTGCTGTGCTGAAGACACGCAGGACTTGTTTCAGTGGGGCTTCGGTGCTCACTGAGTCTGCCTCTTGAATGTGTCACTTATGGATGTGAGGAGTTGAAATCTGGTGTCTCACACTGACCACTAGGTACACTGGCTTCTGGATCTCCAATGGGGTGCCGGTCAGCTACTGTCTGAGGCCACTCAGCAGGAGCTACAGTGAGAGCTGCAGTTTTCTCCTCTTTGCTTGGGGTTTGGAGGTTTTGGAGCTGTCTGACCCAGGCTGCAAGTTTGCTAGGTTAAGCTGCGATAGGGCAGGCTTTTCTTATGCTAACTCCTCTGCTTGGAGCTTGGGTGGGTTTGTAGGTTGTGCAGGGCGGGGCCTCAGGGTGTCACTAGGTTAGGGCATGGCAAACAGTAATGGCTGCTAGTTAGCCGGCTCTGTGTCCCCAAAGGCATCCGCGAGTCCCATGCCCCAGTTCAGTAAACAATTATTCCTGGGCGCAGCTCTGCAAGCAAGCCACCCTCGCTGGCAGACAGTCCAACTTCTCCCCGTAGGAGTTTGGGTCCCCCGCGTCTCCCCAGAGACTGGATTTCAGAGTAATCGGGGGCTTGTCTCCGTTCGGGTTGAAAAAAGCAGCGCACCCAGTCGCCCGCAGCCAGCCCGGATCCCGCGCCTCCGTACCTCAGCTTTTCAGCGCTCGTGCACATCTCAAAGCTCTTTTCTCTTTCCTTCTAGTTGTAGAACTTCCACTCAGCCAGCTTTCCCGTGGTTCTGGGTGATAGACGTTTTGTCTTTTAGTTGCAGTTTAAATTGTTGTGGGAGGCAGCAGTTTAGGTGTTTACCTACGCCGCCATCTTGGATTCTCTCCAATAGTTACTAATCTATCCCCTCAGGTTTTAAAATGATCATCTTAAAGTGAATGAACATTGAAGTTGACTTTGAAGAATATTATACGCACTTCACATTTTACAGGTAACTCATTAAAACACCTTGTGTCACACAATTGCCTGTATTTGTCTCATCTTTCAACCTCCTTCTACTTTCACCCAAAATAGACGTGTGTAAATAGCTTGTAGCAGGGTCCTTGGTTCATGTCTGGCGGGAAGTTCTTTAGCATTTGAGTTATATTTGTATATACATGTTAGCTCCTAGTCCAGATTATAAACTCTGCCTATTTCTAATTGCATCTGCAACAGAGCCCAGTATAGTTGCTTATACAGACAGATGCTCTGCAGTTACGGCATGCATAAATGATCTGCTACCAATCCAGGAAACAAACTACTAGAATTTACATTTTCTTCACTGACAAACTTTGATTTAGAGAATGTTTCTTTTAAATCCTTGGGAAAAGTTAATCAGAATCTAAATCTACCATGTCACTTCCTTTATACAGTCCAGTGAAACTATTCTTCTGGGTCCATAAAAGTGTCTGGGACATTTGCCAGGATATATTACTTTAAAACTTAGTTTCAGCACTTCAGAAATTGTTTTCCTCTTTTAATACTTTCCCAATAATTATGATTTCCTGCCATCAGGTAGCACCAACAATTATAGTGCCTTAAAAAAAGTGTTCTTTGTGATGCAGACTTCAGTTTTAAAAATAATTTAAAATAATCAAATAAGACTAAATAACAATAAAAAGATATATAATTGAAGAGACAGTGGAATAATTTTGTATTGTTCACTTTCTACATTTCATCAAGTCTAAGATGTCTTTGATTTTAATTGGCACCATTCTTTTATGTATCAATAAGAAGGAAAAGACATTAGAAATTGCCCATCTAGTTAAGTATCACATTCATTACTTCTCATATTTTTCTTTATTTGAGTATTTAATGTATAACATAGTGAGTATAGTTGATAACACTGTATTTATTATATGATTAAATTTGCTGAGTACAGAACTTGCCTTCTCACCAATTTCTTAAAAATGTATAATTTTTTAAAAAGTTCTTCTGTAATTATTAGACACAGATATTTATAATACTTTGCTCTGTTTCCATGTCTTTGTGGGTGTATGGTAACTTTTTAAAAAAATATATATTTTATTGATTTTACAGAGAGGAAGGGAGAGGGATAGAGAGTCAGAAACATCAATGAGAGAGAAACATTGATCAGCTGCCTTTTGCACACCCGCTACTGGCGATGTGCCCGCAACCAAGGTACATACCCTTGACTGGAATCGAACCTGGGACCTTTCAGTTCGCAGGCCGAGGCTCTATCCACTGAGCCAAACTGGTTAGGGTGTGTATGGTAACTTTTTTTTAAAAAAATAAATCTTTATTGTTCAGATTATTACAGGTGTTCCTCTTTTATTTTTCCCCATAGCTCCCCTCCACCTGATTCCCCACCCCACCCTATGCCCTTACCCCCCGCCACTGTCTTCATCCATAGGAGTAAGATTTTTGTCCAATCACTTCCCGCACCCCTCATACCTGCTTCCCCTGAGAATCGTCAGTTCACTCCCTTTCTATGTCCCTGATTCTATTATATTCACCAGTCCATTCTGTTCTTCAGATTTTTCATTCACTTGATTTTTAGATTCCCTTGTTGGTAGGTATGTATTTGATGTCATTTTGTTGTTCATAATTTTTATCTTTACCTTTTTCTTCTTCTTCCTCTTCTTAAAGGATACCCTTCAGCATTTCATGTAATCCTGGTTTGGTGGCGATGAACTCCTTTAGCTTTTTCTTGTCTGTGAAGCTCTTTATCTGACCTTCAACTCTGAATGATAGCTTTGCTGGGTAGAGTAATCTTGGTTGTAGGTTCTTGCTGTTCATCACTTTGAATATTTCTTGCCACTCCCTTCTGGCCTGCATAGTTTCTGTTGAGAAATCAGCTGACAGTCGTATGGGTACTCCCTTGTAGGTAATTAACTGTTTTTGTCTTGCTGCTTTTAATATTCTCTCTTTGCCTTTTGCCCCAGGCATTTTAATTATGATGTGTTTTGGTGTAGTCCTCTTTGGATTCCTCTTGTATGGGGTTCTGTGCGCTTCCTAAACTTGTAAGTCTATTTCTTTCACTAGGTAGGGAAAATTTTCTGTCATTATTTCTTCTAATAGGTTTTCAATATTTTGCTCTCTTCCTTCTTCTGGCACCCCAAAAATTCGGATGTTGGTTCGCTTGAAGTTGTCCCAGAGGCTCCTTACACTATCTTCATATTTTTGGATTCTTTTTCCTTTTTGTTTTTCTGGTTGGATGTTTTTTGTTTCCACATATTTCAGATCTTTGGTTTGATTCTTGGGGTATGTTGATCTACAGTTGAGTTTCTGTATATTTTTTATTTCAGACAGTGTATGCTTCATTTCTGACTGGTCCTTTTCCATTTTTTTGGCATTCTCATTAAGGTCCTTGAAGGTCTCACTAAGCTCCTCAGAAGTGTCATCAAGTTTCTCAGCGGTTTTTAAAAGATTCTTGAGTAACCTTATACATGTGGTTCTGAACTCTATGTCATCCAGTAGTTTGCTTTCCTCCGTTTCTTTCATTCGTGACATGTTTCTTTGTTTCTGCATTTTGGCTGCTTCCCTGTGTTGATGGAGTGGCTTTGTGTGGTAGGTGACCTATAGGGGGCAGTAGCTCAGCCTCCCCAATCACCTGATGTGGACGCTCTTGGTACACCCCTTTGTGGGCTGAGTGCAAAGTCTTGGTGCAGTTAAGCCTTAATTGCTGTTGGTACGCTGGGAGGAATTGACCTCCAGGCCAATTAGCTGTGAGCACTCCCTGTGTCTATAATGGAAGAACTGCTGCGCTGAAGACACGCTTATGGGGCAGGACTTGTTTCAGTGGGGCTTTGGTGCTCCCTGAGTCTGCCTCTTGAATGTGTCACTTATGGATGTGAGGAGTTGAAATCTGGTGTCTCACACTGACCACTAGGTACACTGGCTTCTGGATCTCCAATGGGGTGCAGGTCAGCTACTGTCTGAGGCCACTCAGCAGGAGCTACAGTGAGAGCTGCAGTTTTCTCCTCTTTGCTTGGGGTTTGGAGGTTTTGGAGCTGTCTGACCCAGGCTGCAAGTTTGCTAGGTTAAGCTGTGATAGGGCAGGCCTTTCTTATGCTAACTCCTCTGCTTGGAGCTTGGGTGGGTTTGTAGGTTGTGCAGGGCGGAGCCTCAGGGTGTCACTAGGTTAGGGTGTGGCAAACAGCAATGGCTGCTAGTTAGCTGGCTCTGCGTCCCTGAAGGCATCCGCGAGTCCCATGCCCCAGTTCAGTAAACAATTATTCCTGCGCGCAGCTCTGCAAGCAAGCCACCCTCACTGGCAGACAGTCCAGCTTTTCCCCGTAGGAGTTTGGGTCCCCTGCGTCTCCCCAGAGACTGGATTTCAGAATAATCGGGGGCTTGTCTCCGTTCGGGTTGAAAAAAGCAACGCACCCAGTCGCCCGCAGCCAGCCCGGATCCCGCGCCTCCGTACCTCAGCTTTTCAGCGCTCATGCACGTCTCAATGCTCTTTTCTCTTTCCTTCTAGTTGTAGAACTTCCACTCAGCCAGCTTTCCCATCGTTCTGGGTGATAGACGTTTTGTCTTTTAGTTGCAGTTTAAATTGTTGTGGGAGGCAGCAGTTTAGGTGTTTACCTACGCTGCCATCTTGGATTCTCTCCCTATGGTAACTTTTTATTCAAAGCTGAATCATAACACAATCTTTCTGAGGACATTGTGTGGCAAATTAGACTTCATATGAGTATTCAAAAATCCTCAAAATTATTAAAATTATGACAAAATAAATAGCTACTACTAAGTTTGTACATGCTTTAGCTTGTTACATTGAGTATCAGAATAACCTCAATTTTAAGAGGATTGATGCTGATTTCAGAGATCACTTACCATTTTTGAACAAATTTGAAGTTAGGATCAATGAAATACAGTATCTTTAACTTTGCCTGTGTTAATTCAACTTGAATTTTTAGTTCATAATCAGAAGCCCTTCTCTGAACTTTGGGTTCCCTTTCCCTCAGCACTGTCTATTTTTACAGTCCTTTTGGGATTTCTTATTTCCAACTTAATCAAAAGAGGTGATTAATTTTCTCTCCCAGTACTGCTGAGCAACTTGAAAAAAATTACAATACAGCCTCTAGTCCTGAATATTTCTCCCAGCTCATGAGAGTATAGAAGAGATAAAGAGACAAGCCCACAGAACAGTGAGCTTTGAAGTTCTATGACTAGATTCTTTACAATTAGAGGAAGTAATTTCCAATTTTGTTCTTTAAAAGAGTAAAACATGTACCCTAGCCCCCAAATCATCCTCTGTTGTAATTACATGTAACCTTTCAAGTCTTAGCAAAGTTCTAAAATGAACTTGACCTCTGGGACTTTTCTTCCTCAGCAGGCTGGGGAACATGGCCACCATCTTTCTCATTTGTTTGAAGGTTTATTGGAATCTCAAAATAATTCCCATAGGAAATTCCACTTTCTTTAATCATGGATCAAATGATTCCAGTTTTAGCATCAACATCAAGATTGGAGAAAGGTTACATATTGTTGAAAGCTCTTTCTGGGAAAGGCATTTAAAACTCAAGTGAATAGCCTAAGCTGAATATCTTACACTGAAATAATTATTTTTATTCTAGTCTCCTAATGCGCTGTGTGCTCACTCTTAGAATTTGATAGCAATTACCATTCATTCAATTGTTTAAGCCAGAAACCAGAAACATTCAAAGACTTGCCTCATCAAAGCCCCCATTCTGTCTTTAATTATTTGCTTGTCTTTCTTTGTTTTGGACTGAATATTTAATCCCCTCAAAATTCATAAATTGAAATTCTAACCTCCCAATGTGATGGCATCCCAAGGTGGGGCCTTTGGGAGGAGATTAAGTCATGAGAGTGAAGCCCTCATGAATGGGGTAAGTGCTCTTACAGAAGAGACTCCAGAGGGCTCTCTCTTGCCCTTTGCTATGTGTGGATACAATGAGAAAACGGCCACCTGAAATCCAGACCTGACGATGCTGTCATGCTGATCGTGGACATCTACCCTCCATAACTGTAAGGAAAAAAAAATATGTTGTTTATAAACCATCCCGCCTATATAATTTTGTTATAGCAGCTTGAATGGATTAAGACACCTACTCTAGACCTTAAACTCTGATGCGATAGAGACTATGATTATTCCATTTATATTTGCATCTCCAGTTCTGGGTGGATAGTGTATATATTAAATTAAAATGCAAATGAGAGTCAACTTACTTTGTGTCTGGAGAGAATGAGCTGATTTATTAGTAGTTAAGGACTGATATTAGAGGGGAACTTGGACTTTAAGCTCCTTGATTTTAACTAGATTTTATTTTGTGCTTATTTTGTACCTTAATAGGATTCCTAAGCTCCTCAGAGATATAGAGAATTTTAGAATTAAATGGAAATTCAGAGATCAGTTCAGCCTCATGCCAACCCAAAGAAGGCATCTATTTTCTGAAAATTTAAAAGTCAAGAACACTGAGGCAATTGGTTTCAGCACTAGAGCTGACTTAGGTTTCCTTTGTGTCTCCCCAGTTGGTGGGAAAGAGTCAAGTGTTGCTAACAGAATATCTTTATAAATAAATTAACAATTGTTGGACAGAACTTGCTCTCTGATAGAAAGCTAACAAAAAAATATTGGCTTAAACTTTGTCTGGCAAAGTTAATATATTATGAACATTTTGACATTGAAATTCAAAGATTTTCTAAGACTAGGTTTCTTTGGAGTATAAAAAGCACTTTTGAGGATATCAAAAGATATAATAGATGAAGTGGGAGGAAAAAGTTATGGGAAGTTAAGTCTTTCATTTGTTACTTTTGACAAGCTAAACCCACGTAATAAGAGGCAAGGTAGTATTCTAATAAAGCATGCCTCACTGCCTATAATTGAGTTAATCTGTTCTCATCTCTAGCACATCAAGCTGCCAAGAATTTTAATAATCACAGTGCACAGGAGGATTAGGGAAGCTCTATACTCTTAAGTTGGTTAATGAAGTAAAGTGTTATGAGATATGTTTTCTCAGATGGGAAAAAACCTAGCAGAACTGACTTTGGTTTGGATATGGTATCCATTTGCTTCTTATTTTATAATAAATCTTCTAGGAAGACTTCTTGCATTCCTCTAGACCTCTTTTTTTTTTTTTCTTTGCTGGCATCAATAGTTCACTGAAAATTTCCTTATTAGTAAAAAAATATTTTGGAGCAAAAGGGAGTGAGGAGTATTCTAAAACTGATGGACTCTTTTGTGTCAGATGTGTTAAGTACTTAGACTCTACAACAACCTAGTTAGATAGGTGGTATTATTTTTATTTTAGAGACGAAGAGTATGCAGCTCACAAATGATAGTATTTTGCCCAAAGTCAATCAGAAACCAGGAGACTATGTGGAAGAAGTCTGTCTCAGCTTCAGGTTGACTTTCTTTCTATTCTCTTTTTGTCACTGCTTGCTTTGCCCCATAAAGAAAAAGTGTTCTAATTCAGATTTTGGTTTGGTCTATAGAAAATAGTATCTATAGGATACAATAACATAAAATAAGCCTTTCGTACTATTACAAATATCATTTTCCATCACAGCAGTAATTAGAAACAACATTGATCACATGAAAATCGTTCTTATTGTTTGCTCCAGAACAGCAATCAACTGTAACTGTATCCAAAACTAATACACAAAAGTTAAAAAGTGGTTAACCTAAGAAATAATTACACACTGTTATTAACATATTTTTTGAAGATTAAATCCAGAGAAACTCTATATCAATAAATGTGAACAACTGGGAATCCCAAAGGAATACCAGTTGGATTTTAATATACTTTCTTATGTGCTTATACTTTACCATTACCCTATTTTGCAAAAAAGAAAATAATTAAAAAGTGAAGAAGAAAAGTAATCTACTTTACTTCTACCTCACCCTTACTTATTTAATCCATTGGAACAGTCATTCTACCAGAAAAAATTTCTCTGGTTTTTGGCACATCAGTCAGTTTCATAGCTAGAGAACATATGGTGTAGTTCATGTATTCATTTCATTATTATATAGCTCCCTATCACTTGATCAGAATGGAATTTATTCTTCCTCGTCTAGGACATCAAATGGTTAATACTACTGTGATTTAAATCCAGAGAAAGTTAATAAAAAAAAGTCACCACAAAACTGACAATAAAGGCCTATGTACTTAATGATAAATTTAAAACCATCTTTCTAAGATTGGGGACCTATTAATAATATATGCTAATCCATAATTTGCATACTTTATTCAAAATAAATACTTAGATTAAACACTTGTGGGGGCTATTCATTCTAATTGTTTTCTATTTTTAAAGTAATGTTTAAAATTATGGCCAATATAGTAGATAGTTAAGCAATTTATACAATTTGGATTTTATTCTAATTTTAAGAGAACTCCTTCTAAATTAGAAGTGGCATATTTTCAGCCTGCATTTCTTCAGGTCAACATTCTTATCTAAATTGTAGGAAATTCTATTTTAAGGCAACAAAAAGAAATCAACCATAATAATGGCTCATGCTTAAATAATACTCATGTGAATTGACATGAATATATGATAAATATCCATTTTCCCCAGACAATTGTTAACATATGGCCCCTTGATTTTTTATTTAGCAAAATAAGTTAGAAAATACCATTACACTAAGAAAAGGGATCAGAACATAGTTTTTGATAATTTAATTAAATATCACTCTTCATCATTTTTAGTCTTTCACCTACACAATATAAACCTCTACACACTTCACATAATCAATTTTAGAAAACAATTTAAAAATATCTCTCCAGTATCCTAAAACTTTAGGGCTGATGCTTAAAGTTATCTTCTAGATTCCATAAAAATTATTTTTTTAGTTCTTTTTATTAAACACAGCCACCAGGAAAGAGGCTCTATATTAGCTACATATAACCACAAAAAAAAGTGAATAAAATTGCTTGTGGCTCAATAGAGATATTTTATTGTATCCGTAAAGATTTGAAAATTTGCATGTTAAATAGAACAAAGCTGCAAATGTGTCTCTTATAGGACTGACTTAAATTCTAGGTTATATAATTCTCCCACAAAGTCTATTTCAAATGCCCTAATTTTGTGTGGCACATAAGATTCTAAAAGTAAAAGTAGTTTGGGAAAGTTTCCAGATCACTAGCTGTAAGGAAAATAAAACCTCTGCTTTGGGCACAATCATGTCCTTTTAATCAATATAGTAATTTAGGTATTAGAAGGGGTTAATGGTGATTACATTCTCAGCTCCAAATTTGGAACCAATTGAGAGATAAGCACAAGAGTCAGACAGAGGAGGTTAAAATATTAGCTTCTGGTTTGGTTCAGTTGGTTGGGTGTCATCCCATTCACCAAAGGGTTGCTGGTTCAATTCCTGATCAGGGCACATGCCCAGGTTGTGGGCTCCATCCGTGGTGGGGAGGCAGCCGATTGATGGTCCACTTTCACATCGATGTTTCACTCCCTCTCCTTTCCTCTTTCTCTAAAATGGATTAAAAAATTAGCTTTAGAAGAGATTAAACTGGATGAGAAGATGTGGTACAGATGTGTGGCTACACCAAAAGAAAACATAAATCCAATGCAAATGCCTATGATGATATTTTCTGAAATGTATCTTCCTGATGAGTTCAGCTATTTTAACCTGGTGTTTTGCCTCTAATGAATCCAGTTAGATTGTACATGAATAGTTCTCCTTCCTATAGAATATATCTTCACATAAACATTTTTCCTTTTTCTCTCAGAATGTATGATCACTTGTGTCACTTTTTACTTATTTTTTTTACTTTTCCTTTCCACCCATTTTCTCTCTTAAGGAAAATAATTATTCACTTGGGACTATAAAATAAAACCCAGACAGGAAAGAAACATTCCATGAAGCCTAAACAAACATGGAAATTGGAAACCAGAGTGGCCTTTATTCAAGAAAAGATAGAGCACCCATCGCTGGTGAGGGTGTCAGGACAGAAGTGGCTTTGTGGGGAATTTTGGAACAGATGTCAGAGAAGACTATGTGCTCACCTGACAATAGTGGTTCCTCATTCCTGGAATTCGATTCACTCTAATCTGTTATGGAAGGGCTATCACCTTACTGCGACTATTCCTTGAGTCCCCCACCACCAAAGAAAATCAGAAGCAGGATGGGTCTAGTTCTAATATTTTTTTTTCTTTTAAGTATGATCTTCCAAATGCTACATAAAATGTGTTTCAAAAATACTGAACAGAAACAAAATATGATAACAGAAATTATAGGTGATTTAAATTTATTGTGTAGAAAATTATTTTAAATCCTATATAATAAAAGGCTAATATGCAAATTGTCCCCTTGATGGTGAGTTTGACCAGGGACAGGGCTGGCCCCCCAACCACCTGTGGCCCCTTCCCTCAGCCAGACACAACCCTGTTCAGCCCCCCTACCCCCGCCCCAATCGGGGCAGGCTAGCCAGACTCCCCCACCTGTGCATGAATTCATGCACCAGGCCTATAGTATTTAAATAAAAATGTAAATGACATTCATTGCCTTAAAAACTATAAAAAGGCATATTAAAAACTAAACACAATTCAAGCATGCAATTGTACCTTTCTTATTGTCTGGGGAAAGCTCAGGGTATTTGTGCTATTGTCTGGAGCCTGTCTTGATATTGTAATAATATGAAGAACTAAAATAGGTTTCCATCCTCAGTTATTGACAGAGAAGTTTTCTAACATTTCCAAATCTGATTCTATGTTTTGTTCGTAATTTTTATTGGAAAATATTTTCAAATTGGCATTGCCTCAATTTTTTACAATCTAGTGGTGTTTTTAGCATTACTTTTTTATTTTACTTTATTTTTATTGTTGATGCTATTATAGATGTCCCCATTTCCTCCATTTTGCCCACCTCCACCCAGCCCTGTACCTCCTTCCCTCTGACCATCACTAGACTGTTGTTTGTGTCTATCAGTTATGTATATATGTTCTTTGGCTAATCCCTTTATCTTTTTTCATCCAGTCTCCCTTCTCCTCTCCCATCTGACAACTGTCAGCCTGTTCCATATATCCATGCCTCTGTTTCTGTTTTGTTCATCAATTTATTTTGTTCATTATATTCCACATGTAAGTGAGATCATATGCTATTTGACTTTCTCTGACTGGCTTATTTCACTTAGCATAATACTCTCCAGATCTATCCATGCTGTCCCAAAAGGTAAGATTTCCTTACAGCCCCATAATATTCCATAGTGTAAATGTACCACAGATTTTTTTATCCACTCATCTACTGATGGACATTTGGGCTGTTTCTGATTATAAGAATGCTTCTATGAACATGGGGTTACATATATTTTTTCAAATTGGTCTTTTGTATGTATATTCCCAGAAGTGAGATCACTGGGTCAAAAGGTAGTTCCAGTTTCAATTTTTTGAGGGAAATTCATACTGTTTTCCACAGTGGCTGCATTCCCACCAACAGTAGACTAGCATTCCCTTTTCTCCACTTTCTTGCCAGCACTAGTTTGTTGATTTAGTGATGGTAGCCATTCTGGCAGGTAGGGATCACATTAATCCAGAGTCCTCTGAAGTCAGTGAATTTCAAGAATAAGAAGTTAATTGATTGAAGAGAATAGCTTAATTTTATATGTATTTTTAAAATAAAGCTGTTTTATTGAAATCTTAAATAATTTGTTACTTACCTAAACTTTATGAACTGAAACAACACATCAGTGTTTTTATGTTGCACAGTGCAAGTACTGTAGGCAGTTATTTAAATGGTGGTCTAACATGCTATCATTGTTGAATTACTTGCTTAAAGAATGTACAATGCCAGGGTAGTAAAAATTAAGATCTGTTCAAGGGGGCAAACATAGTAATCAGGGCAAAATTAACTCCAGTGTAAATTTCATTACAAAGGTCCAACAGGGAGATATGTCAGGGCACTGGTAAGATGTACAAATTTATTCAAATAATTAATGTCATTACCTAGATCATAAGTATTCTCATAATAACCTTAGGGTACATGTCATTTAGACTCAGAAAAAAAAAAGAGAATTGCTAAAGTGACTTTTTTATTCTTGGGGGCAAATTTTTATAATTTTGGAGTTTTCAGAAGAAGAAAATCATAATAAGAGCCTCTCTGGATTTGGGCCCAGAACAGTGTACTTTTGTCCTATTCATGCCTTTATTCCCCTGCACCTGTGTGGACCCTCATTCACAGTCTCATGTTCAGAGAAGATACATCTGTCTTAGGTATCTAGAGTGCCCAAATTTCTCAGTTTGTCTGGGAGTTTCCTGGGATGTAGGACTTTTAGTGCTAAAATCTGGGCAGTCTGAGCAAATCAGAGCAGTTGGTCTTTCTACTCAATTTTCAGCATGAGATTAGATATCTGGTCATTCACACAGAATGGACAAATAAACACTGTAGCCACTGTGCATCCATGAAGTAGCCCTAATGTCCAGATGGGAGACAGATATTTTTCTTTAACTCTCAGCCAGTACCTCAGTACAAAAGGAGGTAGGTCTGAAATCTTCAGACAACTTCTTGACACATCTCTTTGATCAAGAGGTAATTAGATCTTTCTCCACTCACAGGGAAAGGGAAAAATAAGTCATCTTGGTCACATCTCAATAATGATTTGCACTGGAACTCAGATCAAAGACAGATATGTTCCAAGAACATAGTCTCTGTGTTAGAACCAGGTGGGTGATTATCAGAAGCACAAGTTTATTTCAGGCATTTCTCCTTGGTAAAGTTTAGAAGACAAAGTTGTTGGATTATGACAGGCATAGGCAATGTAATCCACCAGCTTGGGCAACAAAGCCAATTTGTCTTTTGGACATCTTTCTGTGGAGGGATTTGTAAACCAGATATTTTTGGAATTAGTTGTACAGTTGTGAATCTTTGGATCGTTGTATTTAGTTCTGTTTCAGGAAAGTAGCCTGTGTATTCTCTATGTCAAAGCTCTTTCTTCAACAGAAATATTGAGCCACTTGTCATGGACTTTCCTGATTAATAATAACTTGGTATGTTATAGCATCTCCTTCTATTCTGACATTTGCAGTGCATTTGTTGAATGTTGGATTAGCCTGCACTCCTTCACATCTGTCAACTTCTGCTTGTTTCCTTTTAGCTCACAATTTTTCTGGGTAAACTTCTGTTGTAGGATTATATGTTGACTGATGGAGCTCCTTAAGGTCTCTACTTTGAGCTGAGGGTTTTTCCTTAACTATCCATTGGAATTTTGGCCAGTTTCAGTGGAGAGGGGTCATAGATCACTGTCTTTATTTGTTTTTTCTATTTTCAACTAATTTTTCAGTTTGGATTGGAATATTGTCTGTATTATCTTCAACTTTTGTTAATGTGTTTTTGAGAGATAAGGGAGAAAGGAAGGGAAGAAGAATAGATGAGAGAGAGGGAGAGGGAAGGGGAGAAAAAGAGAGGAAGGGAGAGGGGAAAAGGGAGAGGGAGAGAAGAAAAGAAAGAAGGAAGAAGAATGGAAGAAGGAAGGCAGTGAATGAAGGTAGAAAAGGAAAAAAGGAAAAAAGGAAGGGAGGAAGAAAAACAGTGTTATTATCAATCTGGTTCCTTCTTCAAAGAATGTGAGAAGCCCCTAATGAAAGTTTGTAGGACTTTATAATTTTGGTGAAGAAATGGATATATCCAGGATGTTCTTTGGACTTCATGGACAGACTATTTATTAATGAATTCCCATAGTATCTGTTTTATGGCCTGGGTAGCTTAAAATCTACATTTTATCATATTTCTCAAGTATGATCAGGTTGCTAGTGAACTCAATTAAAATACTAATTAAGAAACATGTTTGCTGTTGAGCCATCTAGTTATGAAAATTATAAAACAAGGTAATTTAAAAAACAGTTTTAAAATCTAATTAAAATAGATCAAGTACCACTGTACCTTAGGCACTGTGCTAATTGTAGTTGGGGAAAGATAGCAATTTGAGTAAGATGTTTCAATAGGAGATATAAATGTTAAATACAACTAATTAATTATTAGGTAATATTATTCTGGAAAGGTCTTTAGGAAGATGAGTATATATAAAATGTATATTCTAATTAGCATCTTGCCTAAAAAAATGATGCTTTCTTTTTCCTAGAAAGTTTAATTTAATTTTGTCTATAATTACATGCTTTTAATTATGAATTTTTTTACTATTGACAAATTTTACTAAACTTGCTTGCATTATTCATGATTATTATTAAGGTTCATGATCTTTAAGAATAAAAATTTGAAAATAATTAAAAAAATAAACCAGTTTTTAAAGTATGTAAAGCATCCTAAATATAAAAATACAGTTATTATTTTCTATCAATCTCACAATTTTAATGAGTTGAAAATAAAACTGTATTAACTTGGATGGAACTGGAGAGCATTATGCTAAGTGAAATAAGCCAGTCAGAGAAAGATAAATATCACAGGATCTCACTCATTTATGGAATATAGTGAACAACATAAACTGATGAACAAAAACAGATCCAGAGACATAGAAACATTGATCAGACCATCAAACCTCAGAGGGAAGGTAGGGGAGGGTGGGGGTAAGGGGGAGAGATCAACCAAAGGACTTGCATGCCTGCATATAAGCATAACCAATGGACACAGACACCCAGGGAGGTGAGGGCATGAGTGGGGGGTGGGGATGGGGGGGCAATGGGGGAATAAGGACACATATGTAACACCTTAATCAATAAAGAAATAAAAAAACAAAAAAAACCCCCCTGTATTATATTTTAGCTCTTACTACAAAAAATATTTAGAAGCCAACAAGAAGTTATAAAACCTGTAAAAATGTGAATTACAGCAGAGAGGAAAATAATTTGTTCTATTTATCATATAAAATTGATTATATCATTTTTATAAATTTGTATGCTTTTTTTTCTTCTTTATCTCCTATCAGATACAACTTCACAGTAATGCTGTAGATCTAAAACTTGATGACATCTAACCTCTAGTTAATTATTATGTTGCACAGTTAACAAGGACAGCCACTTAACTTCTTTGGCCTTTTTTTCTTTAAAATGCAAGATAAAACCCCTCCAGTGTATGGAATCCTTGGATGAAATGTGATTTGAAATAAAATGGTTTCTCTGTTTACTTAATTTGACACTCCTCAGCCTTAGAATAAGACTCTCAACTTCTGCTTATTATAAAAGTTTTTATGGAATGAAGAGTCTCTCTTCTCAGAGTGCAATTCCTGTGGGTACCTGGGGCCCTGCTTACTGAGCACAGGGCCTTGTCATGAGAAGCATGTGATGTAGACTTCTATTTACCCCTGTTCTGAGATATTTGTAAAAGGAATGATTAAGTCATCTCTTGTGGGAGATTTCTGCCTTAAACATCTTTGTCTTCCTAATTAAAGATTGAAGAATCCTTGAAACTGGAATTAATGACAGTTACTAATGTGATTTGTCCAAATCCTTGGCTTCTGATGGTTGTGCTTTTGTTTCCCTGTCACTGGTTAAACTTTGAGACCTGTTCCTTCTGGGTACAAATCACGTGTGATTTATGTGCTTGGTGAGAGTCATTTAGTAAATATATAAATCAAGTCACTTTGTTGAAAAATATATATACATCATTTACAGGGATCAAGCTGTGGTTTCCTTTGCAATCTACCTGTGGAAATGATACAGCCCAGTTGTTTCAGAGTTCCCCTCCAAACTGCTAAGGGAGCAGAATTGACCCTTCCTTGGCACAGTGGAACTTTGAGAAATTAGGAGGGTTAGTAGTGGTTGCTATGTGGCATTTTGGATTCTGAACTGGAGGATGACCAACAGGTGTGAACTGGTCTGCATCTGGCATTGAATAGTTCATAACTTTAAAAGGGCAACCTTATTTTGGCAAGACTACTGAGAACTATGAAGGAGAAAAACCATATGAAATTCTTTTTAAAAAATATATATATTTTATTGATTTTTTACAGAGAGGAAGGGAGAAGGATAGAGAGTTAAAAACATTGGTGAGAGAGAAACATCAATCAGCTGCCTCCTACTGGGGATGTGCCCACAACCAAGATACATGCCCTTGACTGGAATCAAACCTGGGACCTTTCAGTCTGCAGGCCAACACTCGATCCACTGAGCCAAACCGGTTAGGGCTGAAATTCTTAATAAAATACAACAATCTTAACAACATAGGACTAAGTAGTCACTTTGAATATGCTAATAAAATGTGTGTTTCAAATGAAATATCAGCATTCTTCTCTTCAGGTGGAATGGATAGTGTGCAAATTGCATTAGCATCACTGTCAGGACTATTCAGGAGTATCTGCTCATGCAATTAGACAGGTGTACAAAATAAATGGCAGCAATGCAAATCTTCAGCCTTTGCAGATGTTATCATTGCATATTTGGGAAACATGAGAACATGTTTTCTGAACTGAAAAAAAATTAAAAATTATTAGATAATTGAGTAAATTATTTAGAAAACAAATAAAATATAAGAACATCCTTCATACAAATAGTAACTAGATAGAAAATATAATGGAGTAAATGGTTGTCAGAATAAAAACATAATTTTCTTACAAATAAATTTAACAGTAATTATGCATTACTAATATAAAGATAACTGTAAAACTCAAAGGGAATAAAAAAGACTCAAATGAAAGCCAAGACAAAGAAATACTGCCTTGTTCCTTGACAAGAATATTTAGTAGTATAAAGTTAGTAACACTCTCTTAATATATGCTCACTTAATCTTTATAATGATGTACAAATAAAAATGAAAGGGATTATTTAGTTATAAATAATAGTAAAATTTATTTGAAAATAAATTAATGTATAAAAATACACAGGACAATTTCTAAGAGGGTTATAAATAAAGATACATTAACCCCTACCTGCTGTTAATATTCTATATAATAAAAGCCTAAGTGACTGTTATGGCAGAATGACCAAAATGATTGGTCCTATGATGCACCCTGACCACCAGGGGGCAGACACTCAAGGCAGAGGGTGTGCCACTCAGCCAGAAGCTGGGCTTACGGCTGGCAAGCACAGTGGTGGTGGTGGGAGCCTCTCCTGCCTCCATGGCAGTGCTAAGGAGCAGCGAGCAGGTGGGCAGTAAGGAGTGAGGGGTCCCGGACTGTGAGAGTGATGTCTGACTGCCAGCTTAGGCTTGCTTCTTGCCGGTGCAGGCCTAAGCTGGCAGGCAGACATTCCCCAAGGGGCCCCAGACTGCGAGAGGGCACAGACCAGGCTCAGGAACCCCTACCCCCAAGTGCATGAATTTTGTGCACTCTAGTATGTTATAATGTAACAGAAGCTAAAGCTGTGTTGTACTGGAATATGATTAAACAGATGGATGAAGGCAGTGGTCGGCAAACTGTGGCTTGCAAGCTGCATATGGCTCGCGAGCTGCGGTTTGCCTCTCTGTTGACTAAAGAGTTTGCCGACCACTGGGAAAGCGGCTTAATCACAAGGAACAACAACAGCCCGTAATTATTGGAATTGAGAGTCTAGGTCAGTGGTCAGCAAACTCATTAGTAAACAGTGCGGCAAACCGCGGCTCACGAGTCACATGTGGCTCTCGAGCCACAGTTTGCCAACCAGTGGATAAAGGGAAATGAACAGAGTTCAGAAATACGCAGGGGCTTATTTCCAGATCAGAATGGATTAATGATAAGAATTAGAACAGATTCTATCACTCACTTGATACTACTCACTTCACTCATTTTTTAAAGGTTTCAACATATTTTAATTTTCCAAATATGCTATCCTAAAAAATTAATATGCAAATTGATCGAATGGTGGAACGACCAGTCGCTATAACATGAACTACCACCAGGGGGCAGACGCTCAATGTAGGAGCTGCCCCCTGGTGGTCAGTACGCTCCCACAGGGGGAGTGCCGCTCAGCCAGAAGCTGGGCTTACAGCTGGAGAGCACAGCGGTGGTGGCAGGAGCCTCTCCTGCCTCCACAGCAGTGCTAAGGATGTCCAAGTGTCAGACATCCCCTGAGGGCTCCTGGACTGTGAGAGGGCTCAGGCCAGGCTGAGGGATCTCCCCAAGTGCATGAATCTCGTGCACTGGGCCTCTCGTATTTAAATGACCTGCAGAGTGCTTAAATGACAAGTTGACTTTGAAACAATTCTGTATGACAGCAAATGGGATGGTTACTCATCATTCCACTCTTTAGGGGTGACTCTGCCAACAGGGGACAGGTTCCATTCTATTCCAGTCTGGGTGGTTGTAAATATCCATGCAACCACACAGAAAGTGGTTCCGTTGGCTAGTACAGCATTATCCTATTTGTCATGAAAATCTGGGGAGTGTTTTCTGTGGTTCTGTCTTGCCCTAATTTGCTGAATGCTTCTTCTCTTGAGACTGAATATATTTCTAGTCAAGGGAGACAACATGACGGTATAATGGGATAGCAGTTGACTGTAGCTGCTGGTCTATTTCCTTGAGAAATCCGGTAGGAACTCTGAAGCTCAGATGCTCTCCTCCAAATGTTCAAGATTCAGATTCAGTTCTGGAGGCTGGAAGTCCAAGATCAGGGTGGTAGCATAGTTGGGTGAGAGATGTCTTCTGGATTGCAGACTTCTTATTGTACCCTCACATGCTGGAAGGAGTTACTACCCTTATTGTAGCAGAATAAGCTGGTTCCAGGTCTGCCAAAATAGTGCTGACCAGGAACATGCAAGGAGAAGCAACAACTACCATCAGAAGAACCTGCAAGATATGTCACTGCTACCACATACATGAAAGCACAGCATGGTCCCAATGTGGTTACGCTTTAGAAAGGTATTGGTAGGAAAGATGCCAAAAAGCAAAAGAACTGGTTATGTAGCATAATAGGGATACAAATGAGTTAATCATTTCTGCAGTACCTTATTATTCTTTTTTTGGTCAAAATTTGTAAAAAATTTTCCAATATTCTGTTCAAGTAGAGGTGTGTCTTGCACTGTGTCCATTGGTGGGAAGGGAAGGTCTAGTTGTCCCATCAGGTTTCAGGTCCTTTAGATTAGGTGATAAAGGGAAGAGCTACTACCCAGACTTCTCTTATTCCTTTATATAGATACTTTCTTCCTTTTACCAGATCTAAATGTTTCCCTTGCTCCTTCTCAACCTTTCACTTCTTTTTGTCCTATTTGGGGCTTTTCTCTCATCATCATCAAATTTTCATGTATTTTTTAAAGAATCATAATAATTTATGTCTCTTGTCTTGAGAACCAACTATTTACTTTAAGATATATCTAATTTATCTACAGGTTGTATATCTAAACTGGTGTCCTTAGTATTAGTTGTATAACAACTAGGAAAAAAATGTACAGGGATAATTCTTGGTGTTTAAAATTAATTGAAAAGCACTGTGTTTTTACGTCACTTGGTTTTACATCATTTGTCAATTAATCAGATTATGTGAACTGGACCAAAGTCAGGTTCCCTGTGCTACACAAAAGCTGTGAGAAGCAGTGAGCCATTGGCACTCTGTCTACAGAGGATGAGCAATATGGTTTCAGTAGGATTTCTCCATTCTGCAATCACCCTCCATTTCTTAAATTCTCAGTTTTAAATTTGCTCTACTCAGTATCTTAGAGCCTTCCTCCCTCCTCTTCCAGCTAATGAATGCTCTTCTTAATTCATTTTATTTCATAGCATCGTGTCTATTTGCTCATGGATTTCCTAAGGATCTCCACTTTCTGTGGCTAGGTTTTGCATTTATTATTATTATTATTATTATCAAACTTGGGTCAACTTCAAGGGAAAGGTTTCATTTGCCAAATTATTTATCTGTTTTTCAGTTCATCCCTAGATGGCAGCTCATCATTCATCCTGGGTTGTCAACAGCCTTTATCTTCAACTCTTGTTACTACAGTTTTTATATGTGAGACCTTCATTTTCAGTTTTCTCACACCAGTGATCTGCTAGTTGGCTGAGCTTATTTCATCTCCATCAGTTTTCTTTCTCATTAGATATGTCCTCAGATTCAGAATCAGTAGCAAGCCCTGTCATCAGTAAAGTGCAATTGCTCAGACTTTAATTTCATTCATTTGGTATGCAAGAAGTTGGATGACAGAAACTTCTGATTTTATTAGGTTTGCTCACTGAACTCAGTATGTTGCTCAGTCCGACTGTCCACTTCCTGTTCTATGTCCTTAAGTCTGACATGTTCTTCTCAAGCATAAGGAGTTTGTATTTGATTTTCTCTTCATTTAGTTTGGCTTCATTAGGGGAACTTCCTGCCTTTGAAAATCTTACCGTCTTTCTTACAAGAGTAGATGAGCAGAAATAATAAATATCATAACACAATAAACACAATATAATACTGGTTTTATTATTATCTAGGTAGAATACATTTAAAAGATCTTTAAAATACTCTAGCTTTAAAAAAACCCCACCATTTAAGTCATTATAAATAATATTTTCAATTCCCATCTGTAATTTATATGAAATGTATTAGGCATTACCATATCACCATTTGGTTTTGACTTTAAATTCCCAACATTTGTTTATTATTTAAAGTGTGAATGAGATTGTTAAAAAATGGCTTGGGGTTAATCTGTTATTTTTTAAAAATATTTTCATTGATTTCAGAGAGGAATGGAGAGGGAGAGAGAAAAAGAAACATCTATGATGAGAGAGTCATTGATGGACTGCCTCCTGTGCACCTCACACTGAGGATCCAGCTGCAACCTGGGCACGTGCCCTCTTGGTTCGTAGGTTGAAGCTCAAACCCTGAACCACGCAGGCTGGGCTGTTATTTCTTTATATTCTGTGCCACTGGTTCTCAAATTTCAGTGTTTATCAGAATCACCTGAAGGACTTATTCCAACACAGACTGCTGCCCCTCCCCCCAATTTTTAATCCAATAGGTCTGGTTTGAGGCAGAAGAAGTTGCATTTTTAACAGACTCCCAGGTGACACTGATGCTGAATCATACTGGTCTCTTCTAATGCAAGGATTTTGTAAAATTTGTATTCTTGTTGCACTTAATTTAAAATTTTTATCAATGTTCTCCATTTCTTAAGTTATAAATCTAAAATTTTATATAGAGAGCTATATATAAAAGCTCATTGCAACACACTCATGCACAAATAGATTCCTGACATTCCTCATGTATCCCAGTTTCTTTTTTCAGAAGCAAACTGTTTCAGCTCTGAGGACTCATTACCCAAATCAGATCAGGCTGATGTTAATTAGCCAGGGCAGCCAATGGGAAGAACTTCACTGTTTAAGGTTCTAAGATGGTGGATTTTCGCTGTAGCTGTCGCTCTGAGCCTTTAGGAGTTTCTTTGTTCGTAAGTATACTATGGTCAAAACTTCCTCAATACTCCTCAGTTCCTGGGTATCTTCCTATATTTCTGGAAGGAAGAAAACTCGATGACTCTGATCTCACAAAATTAAAATGGCCAGCTTCTTCAAACATGTCATTATCCTCTTTAGGCATTTTCATTCTAATGCCTACTTTTGTATTAATCTTCTGTTGGACTCTTTTAATTCCACAGTGGGAAATTATTCTCACGTTCTTATGCTACTGGTTTGATTTCCTGATATCCTTTCGGTTTGTTTTATAGTCCTAAATGGGTCTCATACATCATTCTTCTATAGGCTCAGCTGTGGCCAATGAGAATTATGGGAATTGAGAAAAAATGTGTCAGGGTTTAAAGAACATCCAAAGACTTACACATGAGCTCCTTAATTCTCAGGTTTTGATTCCCAGCCACTCTGGCATCGAGCATTTTCTCCATTAACTCTACAATACGTGGCTTGAAAGAGAAAAAGATCTCGTCTGAGCTCACCTACTGGATCAGTATCAAGTTTGATTCTAAGGCGTGCACCTATGTGTTTTCCCCCTGGAGAACACTTGGATATCAGAGGTATTCTTTATACTGGATTACAAGCTTGTTTTCATCCAGAAATCCTTGAGGCAACAGCTTAACTCTTCCATTTCTTCTGGAGTCTAAACTGCCTGGTATACTTTAGTGTCCTTAGAATGTGTTGGTTCAACTTCTTAAATTCCTCTGTGTTCTCATGGTCCTCTCCAAAGAATTACTTTACTCCGTTTTTCTGAAAGAGAAAGCTCTTTTTAATGTGTCCACTCTCACAGTAATATAAATTTCTTTACCTAAGTATTAGTATGATACTTTTCAAAAGCTACTTTTAATTATTTTTATATAATTATTTAAAATGTTTTTGTTTTTATAAAACAAACCCTCTGTGAGTCTTCCTATTTTTCTATTATATGCTGATTGGTTCTGTTTGCAACTTTTCAAGCTTTTTTTTAAATTGAAGATTATAACAGAAGGCATGTATTTCACAGCTTATATATTATCCCATGGTAATTATGAGAATAAGTCAGGTCATTAGCAAAAGTTGAACAAAGGCTCTGGCTGGTTTGCCTTAGTGGATGGAGCGTCAGCCTGGAGACTGAAGGGTCCTGGATTCGATTCCAGTCAAGGGCACATGCCTGGGTTGTGGGCTCGATCCTCAGTGTGGGGCATGCAGGAGGCAGCCAATCAATGCTTCTCTCTCATCATTGATGTTTCTGTCTCTCTCTCCCTCTCCTTTCCTCTCTGAAATCAATAAAATTATATATATACATATATATGTTTTTTAAAAAGTTGAACAAAGAAAGCATAATTAGCAATATATATTGGCATCTGAGGAGGCTACTAATAAATTACACTACTTTCTCTACCTCCAAAGTTCAGAATTAATTAGGAACTAAGATACAAGTGTCCAGCAAATTCCTATCAACATATCAGCTTATTAAAGATAAATGTAATAGAAATTAGACCTGGCTCGTGAGGTCCAATTGGTTGGAGCGTCATCCCGTGCACTGAAAGGTTGTAGGTTTGCTTCCCGGTCAGGGCACATACCTAGGTTGTGGGTTCAGTCCCAGGACAGGCAAGTGTGGGAGGCAACCGATGGATGTTTCTCCTTCACATCAATGTTTCTCTCTCTTTCTTTCTTCCCCTCTCTCCAAAATCAATAAACCTGTCCTTGGGTGAGTATAAAAAAAGTTTAATAGGAATTATGGCTAGGATTTGGGACCAAATGGATTTTTCTAATATTTTGTTCTAAATGTAAATTACTCTCCGTAGCCAGAGTTGGATAACTACAGCTCCATTCCCCATGTGCCATTATAAACTTGCAGCTTGACGTAGAAAATATATGTTTCTTGGGGGAAAAAAAGGCTTTATGAAAGAGAAAAAGGCCCCAGAAGGGGGAAAGTAGAGTATGTTTATTTTCTTCTCCTGAGTTCACCTGTCAAGATAAGCTGATGGGACTCTACCTGAACAAGAAGATTACTTCTATCATCTCTAAATTTTCTGCCCAATAGGCAGTAGTTATGGAAAATGTATATCATAGAGATTAGATATAAATCCTAAAGTAGACCATTTCTTAAGAGAAATTATATATATAGATATATCTATATATCTATATATATGTTTCCCACAGCTTTCCTACAATAATATAGATGGGGATAATGCTCTGTGAAATACACAAATATGATTAATGATAAAAAAAATTGTGCTCAGGTTTGTTTTTTAAAAGTAGAGGAGCTCAAGTGAAAAGAAAAATGAAAACAGCTTCCCAAAGAAACAGAATTTGTTAACAGTATTTTAAAAAACCTACAAAGATGATGGGGTCCTTATCTGAAGTCTTTAGAATTAGCTTGGATATGGTAAAGCCAAAGAAGTCAGACTTGTAGATGGATTAAGAGGCCCTGCAATCAATGTATTCAACTAATAACAATTGAACTCAGGACTAATTGCATGGTTTTGAGGTTTCATACATAATCATTATCCATAAAGCAATGAAATATTCTCATGGGAACTATTTCAGTTGACAATCTGAAATAGCTCAGGTTTATGTATTCTGGCATATAATCACACAGAATAAAGATATCCATAAGGCAGGCTCACTTTGAGGGCATTGTAGCCTTCAAGTTGGACAGATGGAGCACAGAGATCTGCCAAGAGAGAGAAGTTGACAAGCTTGGGAATATTGCCATTACCTATGAGGACAAATTTCAAAGGAGGTGTTTTTTTTTTGTCCATCTACATCCAATAATTTTAATGTGCATACATCTATATTTTAGGGCCCTGTGGGTATTCAGGCAATATGTTCATTCACATCTTGTCTAGGTTTAATGAAGGAAGCTGAGTGAAATGACTGCTTATTTTAAATTATATATTAATTTAATTTGAATTAAAATTAATGAAACTCCACTGGGACATGGACAGATACTATGCCTTGCTTGTGGGGCCTGAACTGCCCCTCCCTTCACTTGACCTGTCTGGGCAGCTTGCCTAGAGGTGAAGTGTGAAAAAAGAATTTTCAAGCTGGTGTTAAACACAGTCATTATAAAAAATTAAATTATATAATCTAACAAATAAATGAACTATATTATAAACAAAGGTAAAATAATTAATGAAACTTCAAACATTTGCCATTAATTCAATTCAATTATTTTAAATAATTCATTTGTTAACATTTATTGAAAACCAATAGGTACTATACTTCATAAAAGTTACAGTAGATATAAAAATGAACATGGGATTATCTCTTTAACCCTTTGGGGAAACAGACTTGCAAACAAATAATTAGAATATGTATCTGTATAAAGGATGATAACTAATACTGGGCATTAGCAACACAAAAATGCATTGGCTACACAAAACAAGTAATCAACTCAAGAGAACTTAGGGAAGGTTTCATAGAAATGTAGAGAAAACAATTTTTTATAATACACTTCAACATGCAAATACAACCTCTAAGGTGTCATGTAGGATAATTTTCAGATGATAAATTTTTGATAATGTTATTAAACATAATTTATTGAATGGACAAAGATTGTTACTTAAAGACACTTTATATCAGAAAAAAAAGTTGCTGATGAGTAAAGATTTTGTTTTTATGTTTTTATTGATATTTTTAATGATGGAAGAAGATGGCATAATGTGAAGGAAACTCACAAGAACTTGCTCCATGACTTTAATGGCATGAACGTTCAAGATCACCTCAAGGTCAAAATTGGAGGATTAAGCCAATAAATTCTGTTTTCATTCTGTCCTCTATGTTTAATATTTAATAATTACCAGATTATCTTATGCAAAAAATGTGAGGCATTGTCAGATAAATTTTCTATGTTGTGGAAACTGAAAAGATACACAACAAGAAGGTATAAAATTCAGGTTTCTTTGTTCTAATTTATAGGCCAAGTTGCACAAATGATTGTTATTCACTAGATGGCAGAATACTAAAAGAATACTCTGGCATAGTACAGCTGGTTTCATAAATATGCTGGGTAATTTGACTTACAGGCCTTCATATTGCTGCAGAAGTCAATGATTTATTGTTAAGTGACATTAAATATAACTGAATATTCTGAAATAGCCTCTGCCACAGATGAAGCTAGTTCCTATAAATAATAGGATTTTATATCTGTAAGATTCTTTTTTATCATCTTTAGTTTCCTCTGGATGGTTCCCAAATCTTTGCCTTCTGTGTTTCTTAGGATGGCTATTTTCAGTACAACCTTCCTGGCTTCCTAACTCATAAACCTAGGAGATATTATAGAATCCTTCCTCTGCCTTGACCCTCTTTACTGCAATATTAAATATCACGAACAAAGGTCTGTTGATCTACTTCAATAGCTGGCCTTTCTGATATGGCTTCCCCTCTCAATAAGCCCTCCTAATACATGCAAGGCCCTGCTGTAACCAGTAGTTCTCAACTTTTCTAATGCCTCAGCCCTTTAATACAGTTCCTAATATTGTGGTGACCCCCAACCATAAAATTATTTTCATTGCTACTTCATAACTGTAATTTTGCTACTGTTATGAATTGTAGTGTAACTATCTGTGTTTTCCGATGGTCTTAGGCTCCACAGCACGACCCACAGGTTGATTGAGAACCGGGATTCGGCAATAGAAAGGTTGAGAACCACTGAAATAACCATCCGTGTTTCTTACACCATCTGTTATTGGTGTCTCCTGCTTGTCCTTTCTGTCCTGACTCTTGGTGTTACCAAGTGAACCTTCACACAGCCTCAGCAGGGTCTTTCCAAACACATAGTTCATCACAGCAGGGTATTTAAAAAATAGTGTAGGCATCACTTTTCACTTACCGGATGAGCAAACATTTAATACAAAATTTGATGAAAACTCACCATTGTCAGGAATGTAGGGCAACAAGTACTCTTCTACATCTCTATTTATGACAGGAAATGGTGCAATAGTTTTAATATAAAAATAAATATTTCCTTAGAACAATTAATCTGCTATTAATTTTGTTGCAGCATTGTTTGTAAGAACCAAACCTGTAATGAACCTTAATATTAATCAATGTAGAAATGTTTAAGTATAGTTTGGGATGTTCACATGATAAATTACTATGCAGTTATTTAAAAATTTTTTTAACCTTTATTGTTGAAAGTATTACATATGTCCCCGTTTTTCCCCAATTGACCTCTTCTAGCCTGCCCCGCCCCTGTCCTCTGCCCAGGCCTTCACCACCCTATTGTCTGTGTCCATGGGTTATGTATAAAAGCATACAAGTTCTTTTGTTGATCTCTTCCCACCCATCCACCCACCACCACCTTCCCTCTGAGATTATGCAGTTCTTAGGAATAAAGGTAGATCAAAATAGAACTATCTTCAAGGTATATCATTAATTGAAGGCACAGAGTAAACTGTGGAGTATGAGTCATTTGTGTCAGAATATTTATTTCATGTTTTCTTTGAAAACATCCATACAAATGCATGTAACTATAATAGGCTCTGTATCATAGTGGTTAGCAGCATAGGTCATGGAGCCATCCATACTTGCTGTGTTCAAAGTCTGACTCCACCACTTACTAGTTATGGACCCGGGGCAAGTTGGTTAGTCTTTTTTATTTTTATTTTTTTCATTTTTTAATTAAGATATTATATGAGTACATATCTTACCATTGCCCCCCCACTCCACTCCCATTGGTTAGTCTTTTTTAACCTCAAATTCCTCTTTGTTAAGTGAAAATGATAATAGTAAATACTTAATAGGTCTGTTGTAAGGATTAAATGGGTAATAAATATAACTTTGAACAGCATCTGGTATTTAATAGGATCTATATTAATGTTTACTATGAATTTATACGTTAGTCCAATTTTTCTGGAAACAATATGCAAGGGACATTTCTGGAAGGTGGATCTAGGGGCTGAAGGTTGTCTTTGTTTTTTAATATGCTGTATAAGTAATGTTAAGAAGGAAATACCTTCTGAAATTTTTTAGTGGATTTCCATTGCTTTAGGGTTAAAATTAGTGTATCATTCAAGACCTTTGATGATTATTGGCTCCCTGTTTGACTTCAATTTGTGACCCTTTCCTATCCTCTGTACAGAGTTTATGCAGCATTCTTTGAATCTATTAAGTTCTTTTAGAAATTCTTTCCTCTGACAAGATGTCCTCCTCTCCTTGAGAGTTCTACGTGACCTCCCATGCTCCAGTGTCACCCCTCCAGAAAGCCCTCTTGTACATCTGTGCCTCTTAACCTGCGCTCTTAGCTCTGTGAGTGTTCTTCTGTTACAGAGCTTATCTGCTTGCTGATCGAATACTTACCCACTTAAAGGCCGAAACTATGACTTTTTCATCTTTGTATATCATGGTGACTAATTATTTGTGCAATTAATATTAAATTAATAAATAAATGAATTGTAAACAAAATTCCTTTCCCCCAACCTAGAAATTCCTCCCAAAACAGTTGGTCAGATACTGGAAAGCAAAGTCCATAGTGGGTATTTCAAATTGAGTAGATTAGACATTGGTTACACAGGTATAGGAAGGCTTAAGGAGTGAAAGGGCATTCTGAGGTAGCCAAGTTTAATAACTTCAAGAAGTTAGAGAAACAGCAGGGAATAGGTGGGTTCTGGAACCCAGGAGTTTGAGGGAAGGGCTCAATAGTGCTGATTCTTTGGAACTCTGAGGGAAGCTCTATGCAATTTGTACTGGGATTCTGAAGAGTGGGCATGGTCTGGTGTGTGTCCCTCAGACTTCTAAAGGTTGTGTGGCCTGGTGGGTGCTCAGACTGCTGAGGTGGAGGTGACAGGTAGGTGCTTAGGTGGTCCTGGACTATGACACAGTTGTTTAGCAGATTCTTATACTACCAGGTTCATGCTGTGGAGCCTTGAGGGGGAGCTGGTGCTGGGAGTGCTGAAGGAAGCTGGGGTGAGACAACAGTCTGCAGCTATGGGGGTATATTGAGAGGAAGTGGAAAACAGGAAGGCAGTCCTTTTACTCTTCAAATTCTCCTCCACTGCAGTTCGTCTTCAATTTTTCCTGAACTGAAGTATTCCTTCATTGGCTGATCTTAATAGGAGGTGAACTGGCAAAGGAGTCTGGGAAAAGTAGTTTGCAGAGTTTCAGCTTCAACATAGAGGTTGGAATTGTTGCTGAAAGACAGTAACTGGCTCCATGGTATGATGGATTAAAGATTTTCTACCTTTTCCAAAGTTGGATTTGTTCAAACACACTCATAATTTCCATTTTACATGTTATCCAATGTCAGCTTAAATCACCCTGCACTTCTTAGAATTTTTATTGTTGTTTTCTTTTCAATTTTTATTTTAAAATGTATTTAGACTTATAGAACATTTGAAAAAATAGTACATAGATATATTACTGCCAGTAATGTATGAGTGTTTATCCCACAGCCTTGCCAAGAAGCTATGTTCTCATATTTTCAAAACTTTTCCATTCTGAAATGGTGTCTCAGTGTTATTTAAATTTATATTTCTCTAATTATGCCTGAGTTCGAACATTTTTAATGTATTGAGGGTTCTCATTTTTCTAGCATATTTTTAGATCTTTGTCCTTCAATTTTTCAGGTATTATAAATATCTTAGGGTTTTTAGCCCTTTGATGTGATATATGATGGAAATATTTTATACCAGTTTTTCATTTGCTTTTTGACTTTATGTTGTCCTCTGCTATGAAAAGATGCTTTTCTCCTTTAGGAATTTTATGTAGTCAGATTAATCTATTTTTTTCTTTTATTGTTTCTGGCTTAGGAGTCAACATCAGAAAACCTTTCCCTACTCTGTAGTAAAAAAGGAATTTTTTTCATGTTGTCTTCTAGTACTTGTAAGGTTTCAGGTTTTATGTTTACATTCCTAATCTACTTGAAGCTTATTCTTTTTTAAAAATTATTTATTTATTTATTTATTAAATAAATCTTTATTGTTCAGATTATTACAGGTGTTCCTCTTTTTTTTCCCCCCATAGCTCCCCTCCACCTGATTCCCCATCCCACCCCATGCCCTAACCCCCCACCACTGTCTTCATCCACAGGAGTAAGATTTTTGTCCAATCTCTTCCCGCACCCCTCACACCTGCTTCCCCTGAGAATCGTCAGTCCACTCCCTTTCTATGTCCCTGATTCTATTATATTCACCAGTCCATTCTGTTCTTCAGATTTTTCATTCACTTGATTTTTAGATTCACTTGTTGGTAGGTATGTATTTGATGTCATTTTGTTGTTCATAATTTTTATCTTTACCTTTTTCTTCTTCTTCCTCTTCTTAAAGAATACCCTTCAGCATTTCATGTAATCCTGGTTTGGTGGCGATGAACTCCTTTAGCTTTTTCTTGTCTGTGAAGCTCTTTATCTGACCTTCAACTCTGAATGATAGCTTTGCTGGGTAGAGTAATCTTGGTTGTAGGTTCTTGCTGTTCATCACTTTGAATATTTCTTGCCACTCCCTTCTGGCCTGCATAGTTTCTGTTGAGAAATCAGCTGACAGTCATATGGGTACTCCCTTGTAGGTAATTAACTGTTTTTGTCTTGCTGCTTTTAATATTCTCTATTTGTCTTTTGCCCTTGGCATTTTAATTATGATGTGTCTTGGTGTGGTCCTCTTTGGATTCCTCTTGTATGGGGTTCTGTGCACTTCCTGAACTTGTAAGTCTATTTCTTTCACCAGGTAGGGAAAGTTTTCTGTCATTATTTCTTCTAATAGGTTTTCAATATTTTGCTCTCTCCCTTCTTCTGGCACCCCAAAAATTCGGATGTTGGTTCGCTTAAAGTTGTCCCAGAGGCTCCTTACACTATCTTCATATTTTTGGATTCTTTTTTCTTTTTGTTTTTCTGGTTGGATGTTTTTTGTTTCCACATATTTCAGATCTTTGGTTTGATTCTTGGGGTACGTTGATCTACAATTGAGTTTCTGTATATTCTTCATTTCAGACAGTGTATTCTTCATTTCTGACTGATCCTTTTCCATTTTTTTGGCATTCTCATTAATATCCTTAAAGGTCTCATCAAGTTTCTCAGCGGTTTTAAGAAGATTCTTGAGTAACCTTATAAATGTGGTTCTGAACTCTGTGTCATCCAGTAGTTTGCTTTCCTCCATTTCTTTCATTCGTGACATGTTTCTTTGTCTCCACATTTTGGCTGCTTCCCTGTGTTGATGGAGTAGCTTTGTGTGGTAGGTGATCTATAGGCGGCAGTAGCTCAGCCTCCTCAATCACATGAGGTGGATGCTCTTGGTACACCCCTTTGTGGGCTGAGTGCAAAGTCTTGGTGTAGTTAAGCCTTAATTGCTGTTGGTACACTGGGAGGAATTGACCTCCAGGCCAGTTAGCTGTGAGCACTCGCTGTGTCTATGCTGGAAGAACTGCTGCACTGAAGACACGCTTATGGGGCAGGACTTGTTTCAGTGGGGCTTTGGTGCTCACTGAGTCTGCCTCTTGAATGAGTCACTTATGGATGTGAGGAGTTGAAATCTGGTGTCTCACACTGACCACTAGGTACACTGGCTTCTGGATCTCCAATGGGGTGCAGGTCAGCTACTGTCTGAGGCCACCCAGCAGGAGCTACAGTGAGAGCTACAGTTTTCTCCTCTTTGCTTGGGGTTTGGAGGTTTTGGAGCTGTCTGACCTGGGCTGCAAGTTTGCTAGGTTAAGCTGAGATAGGGCAGGCCTTTCTTATGCTAACTCCTCTGCTTGGAGCTTGGGTGGGTTTGTAGGTTGTGCAGGGCGGGGTCTCAGGGTGTCACTAGGCTAGGGCGTGGCAAACAGCAATGGCTGCTAGTTAGCTGGCTCTGCGTCCCTGAAGGCATCCACGAGACCCGTGCCCCAGTGCAGTAAACAATTATTTCTGCGCGTAGCTCTGCAAGCAAGCCACCCTCACTGGCAGACGGTCCAACTTCTCCCCATAGGAGTTTGGGTCCCCCGTGTCTCCCCAGAGACTGGATTTCAGAGTAATCGGGGGCTTGTCTCCCTTCGGGTTGAAATAAGCAATGCCTGCCGCCAGCCCGGATCCCGCGCCTCCGTACCTCAGCTTTTCAGCGCTCATGCACGTCTCAATGCTCTTTTCTCTTTCCTTCTAGTTGTAGAACTTCCACTCAGCCAGCTTTCCCATGGTTCTGAGTGATAGATGTTTTGTCTTTTAGTTGTAGTTTTGAAATTGTTGTGCGAGGCAGCAGTTTAGGTTTTTATCTACACCGCCATCTTGGAGTATCTCTTAAAATTATTTATTGATTTTGAGAGAGAAACATCCATTTGCTGTTCCACTTATTTATGCATTAATTTGTGGATTCTCGTATGTGCTCTGACTGGGATTGAACCCCTAACCTTGGGGTACTGGGACGATGCTCTAACCAGCTGAGCTACCTAGCCAGAGCTGAAGCTTATTCTTATGTGTCATACAACATAATGGATATAATTTTCTTTTTCCCCAAATTACCATCAGGTTGTCCCAGCACAATTTATTAATGTATCCATCTTTTCTCTGATTGTTTAAGATGCCACCTTTATTATATAGTAAACTCACATGTATATATTTGGATCTCTTTCTGTGATTTCTTTTTATTTCACTGGCTATTCATGTCTTCATAATCCAGGACCAAGCTGTTATAATTATAGATGCTCTGTATTATGTTTTAGTGTTTGATTGGGATAGTCCATCCCCATAGTTTTTGTTTTCCAGTGTTTTCCTGAGTATTTCTGCATGTTTGTTTTTCCATATGAATTTTAGTATCAAGTTAATTCCTAAATATTTAATCTTCCCTGTTGTTGTTATAAATAAGGGTTTCTCTATCATATATCACTATTTGGTTAGTGTTTGCATATTTGAAGGCCATTAATTTTTAATGTCAATTTCATATTCTACCTTACTGAATTATTTTTTAGTTAGTTTTATGATTGATTCATAGATTATCTAAACATACTATTATATCACCTGCAAATAGAGATCATTTTACTTTTCTTTTGTAACCATTCTTAGGCCTTTAGTTAATTTATTTTGTCTAATTCTATGAGCTAATACCTCTAATATGATGTAGAATAATGTGGAGATATGAGCATACTTGTCTTAGTCCTAAACTGAGGGAAATGTCTCCACTACATTAGACACTAACTATAAGACTAAGATATACATAGTATTTTACAATGTTAGACCGTTTTATATTTAGATTCCTAATCTGCTTGAAGTATCCCTCAGTTTCTATTTTTTGAGTATTTTTTTTCATGAATGGGCATTGAATTTATCAAAGGCTTTCTCAGCATCTGTGGCACCTATCATTTGAATTTTCCCTTAGATTTGTTAATGTGCTGTATAACATTAATGGATTTCCTAATATTGAACAAATTTGCATTCTTTGAATAAATCTACTTAGTCATTGTGTATGGTATTACCTTCTTAGTCTGTGTTGGATTTGTTTGCTAGTGTTTTACTTAGTGCTTTTGCATGAGAGATAATTTTCTAACTTTTTACTGTCTATTAGGTTTAAGTATCACTGTAATATTTGTTTCACAAGAGAAATTTGAAATTTTCCTTTCCTTTCTCTGGAATAATTTATAGAGCACTGGGTTGATCTGGTCTTCGAAGTTTTGGTAGAATTCATCTCTGAAACCATTTGAGGTCAGTCATTTTTGTGGAATACTTCCTATAGTGGGTTGAATAGTGGCCCACAAATGATAATCCCCAGGTCTTATTTAGAAAAAGACTTTTTGACTCTGCAGACATAATTAAAGTAAACTTTGAGATGAGATCATCTAGGCTCTAAGTCCAATGGTGGGTGTCCTTACAAGAGACAGAAAAGGAGAGAACACACAGACAGGAGAAGGCCGTGTTAAGATAGAGGTGGAGGTTGGAGTTACACTGCCACAAGCCGGGGAAAGCCAGGAGCCACAGAGTTGGGAGAGGCGGGGAAGGACCCTTCCCTAGAAAAATGACACTTCGCTGACACTTTGATTTCAGATATCTGCCCTTCAGAACTGTGAGAGAATAAATATTGGAGCCCTAGGAAACAAATACGGTTCCTTAATCACTTTATTACTTTTTTGAAGACTAGTCTTCTGAAGTATTCTAATTCCAATGGGGTCAAATTTGGTAGTCTGTATTTTTCTAGGAAATTATCCTTCTTAGCTAATTTTTAAAATATATTTGCACAGATGTCTGTAAATTATTCTCTAATGATTTAAAAACTTTTTCTTTTGTTTCAATGTGTATTTTCCCATTGACATTTCTTTCTTATTTATATTTTCCTTTTTCTTTTTTTGTTCATCATCTTAGCTTGTGGTGGCTATATTTTTGTTTTCAAAAAATAGAATTTCCATTTACAAATTATGTGTACTGTTTTTTTATACCCTGACTTGTTATTTTATGCTTTTTCTTTATTACTTTAAAAAATATTTTATTTGGCTTTCTTTGTTCTGTTCTTTTCCTAGTTTTAAAAATGGGACATAAATTTATTTTCATCTTAAAAATGTTTAGTGCTACAAGTTTTTCTCTGGTCTGCTTTAATTATATCCCATGGATTCTGATATGTAGTGTTTTCATTGTCGTTAGCATTCTTTGCACACAAGTGTTGTTTAGGAGAAGCTTGTTATTGTTTTTGTCTTCAATTTCTGGGTGAAAAGAGCTTTGCTTGGAAATAGAATTGGCCCAAGCCCTCAGCCCTTATTCTATCAACTGTTTAATAATTTTTCTATGATTTCTGTAAATTCTCAGAGTCGTAGAAAAGTTCTGGTCTAAGCTAAGTCAGCCACATCCAATCTGAGAAGAAATACAGATATTTGGGAAATTTCTTCTCTTGTGCCTAGAAATAAAATATTAAGGATGAGACAACTGATTCCATTTTTCCCCTTTATTTTCTACTGAATCCAAATAAATGGACTTTTTCCATGCCCTTCTTTTCACAATCTCCCAGGGTAAGATTGTTCATTTTATTTAAAACTCAAATAACTATGGAAAACTGTAACAGGCTAGATTTACATTACAAAAACTATCTCAGGAGCCAATTCTACAACACCTGTTTATCAAAACAATAAAAGTATTATTTTAGTGTTTAGAAATGAGTTGTTTAAGAATCTAAAGAATTGAAAAAAGAGTAACAGTTTTCAAAACACTTGTATGAAATTGTGTGCATTAAATTTCCTACTTGAGTAATTAAATTGTATAACTTTATGAATTAGTGAGCTTTATAAACTAGTGAGCATCCTATATAATAAAGAGGTAATATGCAAATTGACCATCACGCCCTCGCACAAGATAGCTCCCCGATGTGGTCACAAGATGGCCACCCCCATGTGTCACAAGATGGCTACCACAAGATGGCCAGCAGGGGAGGGCAGTTGTGGGTGATCAGGCCAGCAGAGGAGGGCAGTTGGGGGCGACCAGGCCTGTAGGGGAGGGCAGTTAGGGGCAACCAGGCCAGCAGGGGAGGGCAGTTGGGGGCAACCAGGCATGCAGGAATGGGCAGTTGGGGGCAACCAGGCCTGCAGGGGAGGCCAGTTGTGGGAAGCCAGACCTGCCGGGGAGGGCAGTTGGGGGCAATTGGGCCAGCAGGGGAGGGCAGTTGGGGGCAATTTACTGGCAGGGGAGCAGTTAGGGGGTGACCAGGCAGGCAGGCAGAAGTGGTTAGGGGAAATCAGGCAGGCAGGCAGGCGAGTGGTTGGGAGCTAGCAGTCCCAGATTGTGAGAGGGATCCCAGATTGGAGAGGGTACAAGCTGGGCTGAGGGACACTGCCCCTCCCCCCGATCAGTGCACAAATTTTGTGCACTGGGCCTCCCTCTAGTATTTAAATGAAACCTAAAACCAATAATAGATAATCCAAGGATACGGTATGTACCCTAGGAAATTTAATTTAAACCTAAATTTAAAAGGTTTAAGTCATTTGAGAATATAATTTGCCTTTTCTTTGTTATGATAAGAGATAGTGCTGGTCTCCTTAAATAATACCTTTCCTGAGTCCCAATACACAATATAAATGTTTGAATGTTGGTATAATTTATTTGAGCTTAGTTCTAAATAAAGTGAAAAATCAGAAGCTTAAATTATTAAGGTATTTATATTCAAATAACTCAAATAAACCAATATGCACTGAATTCTGATGATAACATCAGAGAACAAAGCAAGTAAAGACAGGATCCTAGGCCTATTAAATTATCAGTATAATAATGTGGACATTGAATGGACATAGTGAATGAAAAGAAAATAGTTTAAAAATCCCGTTTGAAGAAGAATAAATTACCAACACGCTGAAAGAATGCAAAATTAGAGTAATTAATATTGTCTGTTAAAAGCTCAGAGTTTAAGCTGTTAATAGTAGCTGCATCTTTAACTCAGAATGGAAATTTAACAGCTTAGTAGCATTCTTAGTGCAATTTGACAATATAATTTAAACATAAAATCCATGAAAAATGTTGAATTAATGCCCTGCTTCATAAGGCAAATTAACTATTGAATAAATATGCCAAGTTTATAATTTAAGCCATTTAGTTGGGCTTTAATTAAGTATAACATAGCACGTTAGTTCTTGTGTATTTTAAATAAATACTCTGAAAGAGAACGTTTAAACAAATCATCTCAAGTTTATTTGGATGGTTCATGGGATTTGGAAAATGAGAACTAAAATTTATTATACAGGATCTTTAAACCTAATTCCTGCTTTGAGTTATGTTGGTAGAACCATGTACGTTTTAGTCAGAGAAGGGTGATTTAACTTACACTTTTCCAGATAAAATAGAGAAATAAAATGGGATGAAATCTATCTCTACATAAAGAAATCATGCCCCACATTAAAATGCTTCAGTTATAAAGGATAAACTAGTAGGATTTGTTAATACCTCAGCCCTATTATTCAGTACAAACAAGGAAAATGCAAATCATAATCCAGGATTTTGCTTGAATAAATGGAGATTATTTAGTTAAAGGGACCATTGTGTGGCAGCTGAGGAAGAAACATGGAAGTTCTAAACAAGAAGTGCACAAGAAAGGGGCTTAAGTACATTTTTCACCTTACCACATTCAATTCTAGGAAAACAGGAAAAACTGGGGACTGAATACCAAGCAATGGGACTTTCCTTGTCAACCTTGTAGACATCTCATTTACCTTTCATTAGAATGAGTTAGTATGTTGGTCTTTGGAAAATTTTCTTGGAGAATTACACATTTTCAGATTATTGGAGATTTTAAAGAACTGAACTATTTTCTGAACTCCTATGATGATTTAGTCTGCTAACACAATTCTGTGGCTTGAACATTTACTAGTTCTAGGTGATTTACAGGAACATTAGGGAGTCATTGGTTGTCCTAGAATCATTTAAGTCTAATAGATCTCAATTATATGAATTCAATGCTTTTCTGAACACCTATTTTGATCTAAAGTGTGGACTGAATATCTACCACACAATCATTTAGAATTTTAATACAGAATTCCATTCCTTCTGAGATCATATAACATCTCTAATTTTCTATTCTATAAAATTCATTAGTCATCTTTTTTTTTTTCTTTCCACTTCAAAAACTGTTGGAACTTCCCTAAGTTTACCCCAGAAAATTGGGAAAATAAGCAGAGGAGGTTCATGAATTCAACTAATATTTACTGAGAACCTACTATACTGAGAAGCTACAGAATGATGCTGAAATATTGTTTTACCTTCAGAAACCTCTAGAAGCCGTGTCTCAAATATTTGTGACAGAGGGAGGAATCCTATGCAAAAAAAAAAATGTTCAATCTGTATCCAATCTGGCTAATTTCTGCGTGGGAGAAAAACAGTAATAGCGCATTTCAAATTAAAGTGAACTTACCAGATGTTCAGCAAAAGACTTTTGCTCTGTTCTCCAATATTCTAATACTGTAGTCTAACCAGTCCACATTTAAAAAAATATATATTTGTATTGATTTTAGAGAGGGAGAGGAAGTGAGAGGTAGAAACATCAATGATGAGAAAGAATCATTGATTGGCCGCCTCCTACATTCTCTCCACTGAGGTTCAAGCCTGCAACCCGGGCATGTGCCTTGACCAGGAATCCAACCGTGACATCCTGGGTTCATAGGTTGAAGCTCAACCACTGAACCACGATGGCTGGGCTCAGTCCATGTTTTAAATAAATATCTGTCAGCTTTTTTTTTTAGAAAGAAAAGAAATGTTCACATTTTAATTTTTTTATGAAATTCACTTTTGCCATAAAATAATTGTTTATGAATGGAATTATAGTTTATTTAATATTTCTGGCATTTTAATTGCTAAAGACTTCCCCACTATATTGATAATATATCACTTGCCAAATTAATTACATATATAATAACCCTTCACAGCCATTTGACATAGCAAATCAGTAAGGTAGCATAATAAGTTAATCCTTTTATATGCTCTTGTATTCTCAAGCTATTTTATTATTTATTTATTTATTTATCCATCAACACATCATTGGTTTTATTTTTTTCTATTATTTTTTAAATAAATCTTTATTCAGATTATTACAATTGTTTCTCCTTTTCCCCCCACCACTCTCCTCCACCCGGTTCCCACCCCATCTTCTGCCCTTACCTCCCCGCCACTGTCCTCATCCATAGGTGTCCTCATCCATAGGTGGATTTTTGTCCAGTCTCTTCCTGCACTCCCCCATGAGAATTATCAGTCCACTCCCTTTCTATGCCCCTGATTCTATTATATTCACCAGTTTATTCTGTTCATCATATTATATTCACCAGTTTATTCTGTTTTATCTTTACTTTTTTCTTCTTCCTCTTCTTAAAGAATACCTTTCAGCATTTCATATAATACTGGTTTGCTGGTGATGAACTCCTTTAGCTTTTTCTTATCTGTGAAGCTCTTTATCTGCCCTTCAATTCTGAATGATAGCTTTGCTGGGTAATGTTGGAGAGTGGGAATTTTTGAGCACTACTGAGGCTGTGGACTACGCCCCAGATAGAGCTGTCAGTGCTGACACCAGGCCAGGCCTTGAGATACGGTCTCATGGCCCCTTCCCAGCACGTAGGCCTTCTTTCATAGAACACTGTCAGCTTTCTGAAGAACAGGATGACCCTGTGAATAACATGGTCGTCAATGGCATGACTCTGACGTTGCTTGGGAAAAACTGTTTTGTCTAGGGTTACTTGCTCTGCAAGAACAGGATGTGGTTAATGTGCTTAAAAAGTGGTCCTGCACAAAGGGTAGAGTGGCTGCTCTCTGGACTCCCTGCATGGAGAATGGCAGAGCAGTCACCCGGCCGGCTAATAAAGGCTCTTTGCTATTGCATCGGACTCGGCTCCCTGGTGGTCTTTGGGGATCACGAAATCTGGGCACAACAGTAAATAATCTTGGTTGTAGGTTCTTGCTGTTCATCACTTTGAATATTTCTTGCCACTCCCGTCTGGCCTGCATAGTTTCTGTTGAGAAATCAGCTGACAATCTTATGGGTGCTCCCTTGTAGGTAACTAAATGTTTTTCTCTTGCTGCTTTTAATATTCTCTTTGTCTTTTGCTCTTGGCATTTTAATGATGATGTGTCTTGGTCTGGTCCTCTTTGGATTGCTTTTGTTTGGGGTTCTGTGTGCTTCTTGGACTTGTAAGTCTATTTCTTTCACCAAGTGGGGGAAGTATTCAGTCATTATTTCTTCAAATAGGTTTTCAGTATCTTGCTCTCTCTCTTCTTCTGGCACCCCCATAATTCTGATTTTGGTACTCTTGAGGTTGTCCCAGAGGCTCCTTACACTATCTTCAACTTTTTGAACTTTTTTTCTTTTTGCTTTTTCAGTGGAGTATTTTTTGCTTCTTCGTATTTCAATTCTTTGACTTGGTTCTTGCGTTCCTCTAGTCTGTTGTTGGGTCTCTGTATAATATTTTTATTTCAGTCAGTGTATGTTTAATTTCTAGTTGGTACTTTTTCATATCTTCGAGGGTCTCATTGTATTTATCAGCCTTTTCTAGGATATTTTTAAAAAACCTTATAACCGTGGTTTTGAATTCTATATCCAGTTGTTTGTTTTCCTCCATTTCTTTCGTTAGTGATCTGTTTCTTTGTCGCCACATTTTCACTGCTTCCCTGAGTTGGTAGGGTAGCTTTGTGTGCTACGTTTCCTATATGGCCCAGTGGGTCGGCCTCCCCAGTTAACTTGAGGTGGACACTCTTGGTGCACCCCTTTGTGGACTGTGTGTACAGCCTTGTTGTAGTTAAGTCTTGATTGTTGTTGGTATCACTGGGAGGAATTGACCTTCAGGCCAGTTGGCTGTGAGGATCAGCTGTGTTTACCCTGGGAGAAGTTCTGGTGCTAGAGGCAGCCTTATAGGATTAGACTTGCCAAATTGCAAAAGCCTCTGTGCTCAGCTTGCATAGGGTGGAGTCTCAAGGCGGAGCAGACAGCCTTGGCTTCCCATCAGCCCTGCCCTTGCACACATGCAAGCCTCCAGACCTCTGCCTTCCCTGCCTCCGGAGCCTTCACCCGAGAGTCCACATTCCCCCCATAAGAGCGTGGGTCTCCAGGGGCTCGCCTGGAACTGGGATTCAGTGCAGTCAGGAGCTTCTGACTCCCTTCTGCTAGGGAAAGCCTGAGACAACCTCCACAGTCTTTGTGCACACTTGCGTGTACGCCCCCGACCCCTGCCTGCCGGGGTTCCTCCGGGTGTCTGAGTCTCCGAGTGCCTTTCTCTCTACCTGACAGTGCAGACTCCCCTGTATGAGCCTGGGTCCACAGGGTTTTGCCAGGAACTGGGGTTCAGTGCAGTTGGAACTCGGGTTCAGTGCAGTCGGGGGCTTCCTTCCCCCTCCCGCCAGAGAAAGTCAGCCAGGCTCTCAGCCGCCCTTCCTCTCTGCGTGCACAAAGACTCTTTGCCGTACCTCAAACCTTTGCTGTTCCTCTGATTCTCCATGAGCTTTTCTCTTTCCTTCTAGTTGTAGGATTTCCACTCAGCCAGCCTTCCTGTGGTTCTGGATGGTGTCCGTTCTTTCTTTTAGTTGTAGTTTTGAAATTGTCGTGCGAGGCAGCAGTTTAGGTGTTTACCTATGCCACCATCTTGGTTGTTTTTTTTCCTCAAGCTATTTTAATACTAGAGGCCCAGTGCATGAAATTTGTGCATGGGGGTGTGTGTCCCTCAGCCCAGCCTGCACCCTCTCCAATCTGGGACTCCTTGAGGGATGTCCGACTGCCCATTTAGGCCTGATCCCGGTAGGGCAGTTGGACATCACTCTCACAATCCAGGACTGCTGGCTCCCAACTGCCTGTCTGCCTGCCTTCCTGATTGCCCCTAACCACTTCTGCCTGCCAGCCTGTTCACCCCTAACCACTCCCCTGCCAGCCTGATTGCCCCTAACTGCCCTCCTCTGGTGGCCTGGTCACCCCTAAATGCCTTCCCCTGCAGGCCTGGTTTCCCACAACTGCCCTCCCCTGCAGGCCTAGTCCCCCTCCCCTCCAGCTGCCCTTCCCTGCAGGCCTGGTCATCCCCAACTTCCCTCCTCTGCCAGCCTGGTCACCCATAACTGCCTTCCCCTGCAGGTTTGATCACCGCCAACTGCCCTCCCTTGCAGGCCTGTCCCTCCCAACTGCCCTCCCCTGCTGGCCTGATTGCTCACAAGTGCCCTCCCCTACTGGCCTGATCCCTCCCAACTGCCCTCCCCTGGTGGCCATCTTGTGGTGGCCATCTTGTGTCCATATGGGGGCAACCATCTTTGACCACATGGGGACAGCCATCTTGTGTGTTGGAGTGATGGTAAACTTGCATATTACTCTTTTATTAGATAGGATAGATCCCTGGTGCATGGGTGGGGGCCAGCTGGTTTGCCTTAAAGGGTGTCCTGGACCAGGGTGTGGGCCAGCCTGGGGGAAGGGCCTGTGGTGGTTTGCAGGCTGGCCATGCCCCCTGACAACCCAAGTGGAGGCCCTGGGATCTGGGATTTATTTATCTTCTATAATTGAAACTTTGTAGCCTTCAGCGGAGGCCAGGGCAGGCCAGGAACTTGGCTTCCTCCATTGCCGGGGAAACCCAAGCCTATTGCTCACTCCGTGGCCACAGCCATTTTTGTTGGGATTTATCTATCTTTTATAATTGAAACTTTGTAGCCTTCAGTAGAGGCCTGGGCCAGCCAGGTCAGGTGGAAAGCATGGCTTTCTCTATCGCTGGGGCAACTCAGGCCTCCCGCTCTCTCCAGCTACATAACTGCTGCAATTTTTGTTGGGATTTATTTATCTTCTATAATTGAAACTTTGTAGCTTTGATCAGAGGGAGGCCTGGGCCGGCCAGGGTGTGTGGAAAGCTTGGCTTCCTCCATTGCTGGGGGCAACCCAAGCGTCATGTTTGCTCTGTGGCCACAGTCATTTTTGTTGGGATTTATTTATCTTCTATAATTGAAACTTTGTAGCCTTGAGCGGAGGGAGGCCTGGGCCGGCCAGGGTGTGAAGGAAGCTTGGCTTCCTCCATAGCCAGGGAAATTCAAGCCTCCTGCTCATTCAGTGGCCACAGCCATCTTGGTTGGGTTAATTTGCATAATTGCTCCTGATTGGCTGGTGGGCATGGCTTGTGGGTGTAGCAGAGGTACAGTCAATTGCATATTACTCTTTTATTAGATAGGATTCTGGTGCCTGACAACATTTATTTGTTCATTCATTCACTCACTTATCCTTTCATTGACTCTTTTACAGAACAGACTCCAGTGAGAATGCCTGCTCATTGTTTTCTTCTAAAATATTGTTTTATTGTAGCCTCTGTACTTAATTTACACCAGATGGTCTGGCCTGGGGATCAATGAAAGCCAGCTTTCTACACATAATGACAAACTACAACATTAAAATTTTGTTTATGCTAGTATTTCTGTATTCTTTTGTATGGACTAGGGAAATGGACAAGAGGGAAGAAATGAAAGAGACTAACAGAGAGGAACCAAGAAAAGAGATGAACAAAGAGCCCTGACTGCATTCACATTCTAGGCTCCAGTTGTATCTGAGACCTAACTCTAGTCCTATTCTTGGAATTGTGAGAGATTCCCCAGCCACAATCAAGGAGCCTCTTACTTGTAAACAATTCACTTCTAGCCAATATAAATCAGTATTACCAAGTTGATATTATTAGATTGCTAGTAGTTTGGGCTGTGGGGTAAGCACTGGGAAATAAAGACAAAAAAGACATGGCCACGATCTCAAGCATCCTTGATTTAACAAATGCTCATCAAGCGCAGGAGAATGCAGACAAACCTTTGTCTAAAATAGTGATGGGTTACTTCTAATACCCAAAAAGGTCAATAGGGGTCTCTCATGATTCACTGAATTATTTTTCCCAATGACTTCCTGAGGCACTGTTTTTATGGACCTACATATTTTATTACACTCTCCTTTCATGATCTTAGTTATAGGTTATATTAGGCAATTGTATATGAGTAAATGAGATGGATTTGACTTTACAGTGCTAAAGTAGCTTTTACAATCCCTTTAGATTCTGAAGTACTTTCTTAGTAATTTAAGACATGGAATTTCCATTTCAAATATAGGATTATCATTAGAACACTTGTCTTAGTTGTTACCCATGGAACTGCAATATACTTATGTTATAGAAGCACTATCAGACAAAACTCTCCCACACAAAGTACTTATTTATCAAGACTAAAGGACAAATAATTTGTAAGAGATATAAAACAAAGATGAAAATGTTGCCTGAATTCTGTTGACAATAACTGTCACTGTAAATAGGATGAATAATTTTCCTTTTTTTGTGTGTGTGGATTACAACTACAGTTAATCACTGAAGAGTTTAGCTCTTGATCTTCACAAATATTTTGCTGATTCCTCTTACTCAGTTCCTGTTGTCTGAAGTTGCAAGTATGCTATGGGTTCAAGGCCAGCTAAACTATATTGCCCTCCACAGATGATTAGGTGGGCAGGTGATTAAAGGAAATAAGCTATTGAGACTGGTTATGGGATGTGTCCTGGGAGAGAAGTCAGGTGAAACAGACCTATATCTGCATTAGTCTGCTCAAATTGTCATAGTACAATGCCCAGAGTGGATGGCTTACGCAACAGAAATTTATTTTCTCACAGTTCTGGAGGCTAGAAGTCCGAGATCAAGGTGTTGGCAGGGTTGGTTTCTTTTGAGGCCTCTCTCCTTGGCTTGTAGATGGCCATCTTCTCTCTGTATCTTGACATGGTGTTGCCTCTGTGCATGTCTGATGTCTATATCCTCTTCTTAAAAAGATCCTAGTCATACTGAATTAAGGCTCACCCATATAACTTCTTTTATCTTAATTATTTCCAAATCCAGTCACATTCTGAAGTCGGGGGGTTAGAACGTCAACATATAAATGTTGGAGGGGGGCATAAATTAGTCCATAACAGGCACTTAACTATGTTGCCATATACAGATGATTAGCAGTTGGTTATTAAAGAAAACAGGTTAATGAGACCAATCATGTGATGTGGTCTGGGCTAGGAATCCTATGAACCAGACTTGCCCCATTGCTATGTTAAAAACAGAGTCAGACAACTGGACCTGTGGTTCCCCAGGCCTGGACTCAGGCTTTGAAGCTGTTTGGGAATGTTGGTTTTCTAAAATCTGGTCTTGTTTTAACTCATATTTAAAAGTTATTTCTTAATTCTTCCATAGTTAAAAAATTATTGACAAACCTAATTAATGTCAAGGATTAATTTGTGTGATTCCTCTTATTCAGTTAGTTCCCATTGTCTGAAGCTGCATGCCTGTAGTTCTTAAAGTGAGTATTGCTTGGATGTTCATTAACGGGCACAGTTCAGACTTTAGCTTTAGAGAGTTTGCTACTAAAATACTAGTACATGTAGGTAGCTATTGTGTTTCTTTAAGCATGGCTCCTTGGAGAATCATATTCCCTCTTAAACACCAAAAACAGCCCAGTTGGTAGAGGGACTGCTAACCAGCTATTAAGTGATATTGCCTGGAAGGAAATAACAAAACAAAACAAAACAAAACAAAACAACAGGAAAACAAAATAAGAGGGCCATTTGGGATACAAGGAAATGTTTTAATGGGTCTCCACAGGATCTGTACTAGAGTGAATGTGCTGAGAGAGAAGCCCAAATTTTTGGAAAACCAACAGGTATTTTAGAAAAAAGAACAATATTTTCTGATAGGAAGGCTGAAAAATAATTTCATACTTCCCATAGGACAGACATGTTAAAATCAGTTTTATTGTTAATCTACTTGTGTATATAAGTTATTTAAATATGCATTTTTATAAAAGATTTATTTTTAGCTTTTCAATGCTTACTAAAAAATTACTCTATGCAATATGCCATCTACATTACTATTAAAATTGTTACTGGGTCAGGCAGTTGTTGGAGTTTATACTGACTGAGCTACCAGGCTGTGTAAGGTGACCCATTAAAAATTTGGGCTTCTCTCTCACCACATTCACTCTAGTATGGATCCTGTGGAGACCCATAAAAACATTTTTTTGGCATTATTAAGTGCTTTATAATTTCCAAAATCTTTAATATTTTTGCCTACAAAACTGTAGTCCATCAACAAGCATTTGAGGAATATAGTATCTTTGATTAACTATAGAAAGTAGATTTAAAGGCAATTTATTAATGCAATACAGATCTTACAAATTTGCTGTAAAAAAATGGAACATCTTCTGTTTAATCAGCCATTAAATGTGGCCCTGGGGAAAATTGGGTGAGCTTTCTTATATTCAGAGGGAAAATTGGTCAAATGCCATTTCTTTTAAATAGTACCTCTTAATCATTTGTAGCAGCACAGAAAGAGACTTGAATTAAAGAAAAATTAATGTGGAATTGTACAAGTTGGACGAGCTGTTTGGAAAGACTGTCTACACTTGTTGGCTTTCTAAGAGTAATAATGTCTTATACCCTGACTCATAATCAGGGAGGAGTGAGGGATAAACATTCATTTGAGCACAGCTCTTGGGTAGCTCTAAATAATCACATATAGTATATTACCTGATAGGAAAATAAGAGGCCCAACCCCAGCTGCCAATTGAATACTTCATCCATATTTCTTTGACACCCCTGACTTTCACTCCTGTCTGCTCTAAGCATGAAAAATGCTTTCATTCATATTGCAGTCCTGTTTCCTGATTTTATGTCTGTGTATGATTTTTTGTTTGACTCATCTTATAGAATAAATATGAAATAAAAACAATTTCCACTAAGAGTTGTGGAAATCAGTAATGTAATTAAAAGGCATCTAGACAGTGCTGTGTAGTGGTTAGGGGTAGAGGCTACAGAGTCAAATCGTTGCCCTACCAGTGTGATCCAGAGGAGGTTATGTCATCTCTCCTTTTCTCAAGTTTCTCCTTTGCAAAATGAATATAATAATAGTATGACTGCCTTGTCTGGTTGTAAGAATTGAACTGATTAATACATGTAAGAAACTTGGAGTAATTAACATTTTATTAACATATAGTTGGCATACAATACTATAGTTTCATGCGTACAACATAGTGATTTAACATTTATATACCTTATGATGTAATCATGTACTGCGTCTAGGAGCCATTTGTCACCATACAGAGTTATTACCATATTATTATGTTTCTGTGCTGTATATTACATCTCTGTGGCTTATTTATTTTGGAACTGCATATTTGTACTTCTTATTCACCTTGACCTTTTTCACCTATTCCACACCCTTCTTCCTTTGGCAACCATTACTTCTCTGTCTCTATGCGCCTTTTTTGTTTGTTCATTTTGTTATTATTTTTTTTTTTTAGATTTTACATATAAGTGAAATCATATGGTCTTTCTCTGACTTATTTCATTTAGCATAATACTCTCTAGGTCCATCAATGTTGTTGCAAATGGCAAGGTTTCATTCTTTTTTTTTGCTGCTGAGTAATATACCATTGTATTTATTTTTATTTTTGAAAAAATCTTTATTGTTCAGATTATTACAATTGTTCATCTTTTTTCCCCCAAGCTCCCCTCCACCCGGTTCCCACCCCACCCTCTGCCCTTACCCCCCCCACACTGTCCTCATCCATAGGTGTACAATTTTTGTCCAGTCTCTTCCCACACCCCCAACACCACTTTCTCTCTGAGGACTGTCAGTCCACTCCCTTTCTATGCCCCTGATTCTATTATATTCACCAGTTTATTCTGTTCATCAGATTTTTTATTCACTTGATTTTTAGATTCACTTGTTGATAGATATGTATTTGTTGTTCATAATTTTTATCTTTATCTTTTTCTTCTTCTTCCTCTTCTTAAAGAATACCTTACAGCATTTCATATAATATTGGTTTGGTGGTGATGAACTCCTTTAGCTTTTTCTTATCTGTGAAGCTCTTTATTTGCCCTTCAATTCTGAATGATAGCTTTGCTGGGTAATCTTGGTTGTAGCTTTCAACCTATATTTCAATAAATATTCATCACTTTGAATATTTCTTGCCACTCCCTTCTGGCCTGCATAGTTTCTGTTGAGAAATCAGCTGACAATCGTATGGGTGCTCCCTTGTAGGTAATTAACTGTTTTTCTCTTGCTGCTTTTAATATTCTCTTTGTCTTTTGCTCTTGGCATTTTAATGATGATGTGCCTTGGTGTGGTCCTCTTTGGATTCCTTTTGTTTGGGGTTCTGTGTGCTTCCTGGACTTGTAAGTCTATTTCTTTCACCAGGTGAGGGAAGTTGTCTGTCATTATTTTTTCAAATAGGTTTTCAGTATCTTGCTCTCTCTTTTCTTCTGGCACCCCCCTAATTCCGATGTTGGTACTCTTGAGGTTGTCCCAGAGGCTCCTTACACTATCTTCATATTTTTAGATTCTTTTTTCTTTTTCCTTTTCCAGTTGAGTGTTTTCTGCTTCTTTGTATTTCAAATCTTTGACTTGATTCTTGCTATCCTCTAGTCTGCTGTTGGTTCTCTGTATAATATTTTTTATTTCAGTCAGTGTATGCTAAATATCTAGTTGGTCCTTTTTCATATCCTCGAGGATCTCACTAAATTTATTGGCCTTTACTAGAAAATTCTTGAAAAACCTTATAATCATGGTTTTGAACTCTATATCCTTAGTTTGCTTTCCTCCGTTTCTTTCATTTGTGACCCGTTTCTTTGTGTCCGCATTTTGGCTGCTTCCCTGAGTTTATAGAGTGGCTTTGTGTGAGAGGTGTCCTATAGGGCCCAGTGGCTCAGCCTCTCCAGTTACTGGAGGTGGACACTTTTGGTGCACCCCTTTGTGGGCTGTGTGCACAGTCTTATTGTAGTTAAGCCTTGATTGTTGTTGGTATCACTGGGAGGAATTGACCCCCAGGCCAATTGGCTGTGAGGATCAGCTGTGTCTACACTGGGAGAACTTCTGTGCTGGAGACACCCTTATGAGGCAAGACTTGCTTCAGTGGAGCTTTGGTGCTCACTAAGTCTGCCCCTTGAGTGTGTCCCTTATGGATCTGAGGAGTTGTAATATGGATGGTCCTACTCTGACCCCTGGGTACACTGGCTCTTGTATCTTCAAGAAAGTGCTAATTTAGCCTCTGCCTGAGGCCACCCACCAGGAGCTATGGAGAAATCTGATGATTCCTCTTCTTTGTTAGGGTTTTGGAGGTGCCCAGATGAGGCCCAGCTGTGAAGCAATGCAAGCTTCTGTGGGGCCTTGGGCCTTCTTTTGGATGTTCTGGGTCTCTCTGACTCAGCTGCAGTTTGTTAGGTATGTTTAGATTTCAAAGGACCAGGCCATTCATATGCAAAAGCTTCTGCACACTGCTTGAATGGGGTGGAGTTTCAGGGCAGAGCAAAGAGCAATGGCTTCTTGTCAGCCTTGCCCTAAGAGGCTCCCAGGTCTCGTTGTCCCTTGGTAATCGCTGCAAGCACCTCTGAGAGAAAGCCACCCTTGAGTTCCGTCTACTTCCAGATAGTCCAGTTTCTACCCATATGAGTCTGGGTCCCCAGAGTCTTGCCCGGAACTGGAGTTCAGAGCAGTCAGAAACTTGTGTCTCCCTGCGGATTGATAAAGCCAGCTGCGTACTCAGTTGCCAGCCCTCTCCGCGCATGCACGCACGCCTCCGAACCTCTACACTTTACTTCCACACCTCCTCTGAGTCTCAGTGTGCTTTTCTCTTGCCTTCTAGTTGTAGAATTTCCACTTAGCCAGCCTTCCTGTGGTTCTGGATGATGTCCGTTTTGTCTTTTAGTTGTAGTTTTGAAGTGGTTGTGCGAGGCAGCAAGTTCAGGTGTTTACCTATGCCGCCATCTTGGTTTCTCTTCCATTGTATTTATGTGTCACATTTTCTTTATCCAATTGAGTATGGTTTGACACCTAGGTTTCTTCCATATCTTGGCTATTGTAAATAATGCTGCAGTGACTATAGGGATGCATATATCTTTTTTTTTTCATTTTTTTTCTTTCTTTTCTTCTTCTTCTCTTTTCTTTTTTCTCTCTCTTTTTTTTTTTCATTTTATGTGCCTCAGGCATGAAACAGCTCTGGCCACCAACACAGGCATCAAGCTAGGAGGAACTAAGGACTGTACATCTGCTTTGCCCCTGATTGATATAAGAGCAACACCACCAATCAGGTGTCTCCTTGCCCATTGCCAGGGGGTTTGCATATATCTTTTTAAATTAAAGTGTTTTATTTTAAGAGAAATTGCTGAAACTTACAGTAATATTTACTATATTGTGAGCAAGATAAAAGTAATAGCATATAATATGCTATAATTTTTTGAAGTATTTATCTTGTTTGCCAAATAAAATACTTGTAATTAGCTAACCTAGCAGACTGTTTTGTTCATATCCTAAATATTTATGGTATTTTTAATCTTTTCCGATGATTTGGATAAGGGCTCACTCATGTAGGTCTCATGTTTGCAGGGACCTCTGGAAAACATTTCCAGATCTCAATTGCTCCACAGGAAATCCTCTATGTCAGTGGTCGGCAAACGCATTAGTCAACAGAGCCAAATTATCAACAGTACAACGATTGAAATTTCTTTTGAGAGCCAAATTTTTTAAACTTAAACTTCTTCTAATGCCACTTCAAAATAGATTCGCCCAGGCCGTGGTATTTTGTGGAAGAGCCACACTCAAGGGGCCAAAGAGCCGCATGTGGCTTGCGAGCCGCAGTTTGCTGACCACTGGTCTATGTTCCTGGAACTTTGAATCATTCATGTTATCTTATTTCACAAATAAGGAAACAGACTCATTTGGTATATTTTTTTAGTAGCTATCCTAGGTCATCTATCCAGATGTAAAGATAGTCACAATAATATTGGCAATATTTATTATAAATATCATTTATGGAAAAACGCAGAACTAAATTGTGAAAAACACTTAACATGTTTTAACTCCTCAAATGCTCTTGGTTACCATATGGAGTAGGTACCATGATAATTCCTGTTTTTGTATTGTATTGGTACTCAATATTTTTAATTGTTTATATTTTCTACAATAAGCATATATGTTAACTTTATAAAGAGAAAAAAAATAAGCAATAGGTAAATCAGTCACTCAACAAATAACATTGGATCGGATTGAAATACATGAGATCAAGGTTTTCTCTCAACCTTAAGGAAGGAGACACTGACGAAGTGGTGGTGAGCCTGCTTTTCCACCAGGTGTGTTTCATCACATAATCGGCACTGCACTAAGTCCATCAAATCCCTTGTTGTAGTTCCTAACAAAAATATAGCTACTTGTTATAAATGTAATCCTAGGACAAAGTATTTACTATTATCTTACCTCATTTTTGAGCCTGTATTTCTAAGAAATGGGTTGACTTTGGCGTTTCTTGGCTTTATGATACTATAATAAATTTTATGGTTCTTAGTTAACTATTATGGGAAGAGACCAGTGTGTTCAAAAGATAGGAAAAGTGGAGAAAGAAAAACATTTACCTAAATGTAAAATAAGAAGTGTTAAGTTGATATGAAGCTGCAGAAAATTTTAGAAAAGTTAATCAAGTTTAGGGGTTGCTTTCACCCTGGGAAGTCACATATGAAGTAGAGTAAGGTGTTCTGTCACTCTAATGTGTAGTCATAGCTGATAATTTAGTCTATTTTTTTTCAATTCACTGTAGGTTAATATAAATGTTAATAAATCAAACACTACTTTGTTATTAATTATAAAGGTGGCTTTTCCTTCTTTTAAATATGCAATCTAAAAAGATTACCTATGTCCTACAATATGGCTTATTTATATTTAGAGGTCATAGCCCTTGCTGGATTGGCTCAGTGGATACAGCGTTGGACTGCAGACTAAGAAGTCCTGGGTTCGATTCTAGTTGCAGGCTCCATCCCCAGTAGGGGGTGTACAGGAGGCAGCTGGTCAATGATTCTCTCTTATCATTGCTGTTTCTATCTATCTTCCTTTTTCTCTGAAATCAATAAAAATAAATTTAGAGGTCATAATATTTCATAGAATATAATTAGCAGAATATGGTTTGCCTTTATATACAAGACAAATTTTTGTGAAAATAATTGAAGACTAAATAATCCAGAAAATAGTTTTAAAATCTATTTGACATATTGAGAAGCAGAAAGAAAACTGGAAGAAAATGTTAATGAAAGTTATATCCTAACAAGTTAAAAAAAGTTAATCTAATAAATACAGAAAGATAATATGGACTATTCAGGGACCCTCAAACCTGCTAGTATCCTGCATCATTATTAGCTGTTAGTTATCGTAACAATTCACCTTTACCATATATCCTTAACCTAAATAATATTCCCATATATTTTAATGCTCCAAAGTATTCAATCATATGTATAGGTAATATGTAGAATTTACATGTATTCACCAAGTATTCATATGTGCTAGGAATACAGAAGAACAAAGACAGACCATGTTTCTACTTTCATGGAGCTTGCATCCTAGTAGGTAAAATAGTATGCAGATACATACATATTTATTCTATTAGGTAACAGGCACATTGAAGAGAAGTAAAGGAGACAAGAGGGTATAGACTGAAGGGAGGTTCATTCTATTTTATAAAGTGTGGTCAGAAAATGCTTCTCTGATGGGCTATCATTTGAACAGAAACCTGAGTGAAGGGAGATGTAAACTCTGTGATATGGGGAGGAGGGCATGATGGACATTTCAGGCAGAGGGAGCAGCATGTATGAAAACCCTGAAATAAGTGTCTTAAAATTAAGAAGACCCAAATGGTTGGAGAGGACTGTAGGTTAAGACAACATTGCTAAGAAGGGCTATTTACCTGGTTTTGCTGCTGCTGCTGGCCATTAGAATCTTAACTCTACTTGTCAGATATATTTATCCAATTCAAGTATCCTATCTAATAAAAGAGTAATATGCAAATTGACCATCACTCCAAGACACAAGATGGCTGCCCCCATGTGGACACAAGATGGCCACCACAAGGTGGCCTGCAGGGGAGGGCAGTTGTGGCCAGTTAGGGGTGACCAGGCCAGCAGAGGAGGGCAATTGGAAGAGACCAGGTCAGCAGGGGAGGGCAGTTGGGGGGGACCAGGCCTGCAGGGGAGGGAAGTTAGGGTTGACCAGGCCAGCAGGGGAGGGCAGTTAGGGGTGACCAGGCCAGCAGGGGAGGGCAGTTAGGGATGACCAGGCCGGCAGGGGAGGGCAGTTAGGGGCAATCAGGCTGGCTGGGGAGCAGTTAGGCATCGATCAGGCTGCCCGGGGAGTGGTTAGGGGGTGATCATGCTGGCAGCAGAAGTGGTTAGGGTCAATCTGGCAGAAGCAAGTGAGCGCTTGGGAGCCAGCAGTCCTGGATTGTGAGAGTGATGTCCGACTGCCCACTGGGATTGGGCCTAAATGGGCAGTCGGACATCCCCCAAGGGGTCCCAGATTGGAGAGGGTGCAGGCTGGGCTGAGGGACACACACCCCTGTGCACGAATTTCATGCACCGGGCCTCTAGTTTATACATAAAAATATCTAAAGAGGAGATTTACCTTATATTTTCAAAGACTTCTAGATATGTTTGAGAATGACTGAAGCCATTCTATATAATAAAGATGTAATATGCTAATTGACCGTCGCACTCTCACACAAGATGGCTGCCCCCATGTGGTCACAAGATGTTCGCTACAAGATGGCTGGAAGGGGAGGGCAGTTGGGGGGGACCAGGCCTGCAGGGGAGGGCAGTTGGGAAGGACAAGGCCTACAGGGGAGGGCAGTTGGGGGGGACCAGGCTTGCAGGGGAGGGCAGCTTGGGGGAACCAGGCCTACAGGGGAGGGCACTTATAGGGGGGACCAGGCCTGTAGGGGAGGACAGTTAGGGGCAATCAGGCTGGCAGGGGAGCAGTTAGTTGTTGATCAGGCTAGCAGGGGAGTGGTTAGGAGGTGATCAGGCTGACAGGCTGACAGGCAGAAGCAGTTAGGGGCAATCAGGCAGGCAGGCGAGTGGTTGGGAGCCAGCAGTCCTGGATTGTGAGAGGGATGTCCAACTGCCCAGTGGGTTCAGGCCTAAATGGGCAGTCGGACATCCCTCAAGGGGTCCCAGATTGGAGAAGGTGCAGGCTGGGCTGAGGGACACCTCCTTCCCCGTGCACGAATTTCATGCACCAGGCCTCTAGTATAATTATAACTGTATGTATATACACATTTATGGAGTGAAACCATAGAATTTTTTAAGTCCAAAAAGAAACCACTGAAAATGATTATCACTTAGATGGTGGCTAAAGCCATGGGAGTAGATAGGAAAATTATAGACTGAAACCTGAAGAACCCCAACATTTAAAGATCAAATATGAAGGAGAGGATAGTAAAGGGAACAAAAATTGGTGAGAGAGGGAGAACCAGGCTTGGTCTCACACAGACCTGGAAGAGAGAGGGTCCAAGAAGTGGTAATGGTTAGTGTGAAATGTTACTTAGAGGTCATATGAAACATATATCCAAGTCTAAAAAAAAAGACTAATGGGAAGTTGTTTTTTCTTGCTTAATCTTTGTATTTGTATTTGTTATTATAATTGTACATAGCACACATGTGTAACTGCTTGCACTTGCCTGCTGTTGTCTATTCTCTAAACACCAAAGATCAGGTGGCTTTCACCTCGGCACACACATAGTACACAGGGTAATCCCATCCTCAAGGGAGACAATGTGAATCGCAGGCAGTCACTGGTAAGTCCAAGCACATGACAGAGAATTCTCAGTGACTAATTGGGTTAAACTTGATTGTAGAAGATAATTTAACCCCCTAAGGTCATAGGTTCTCTTGGGAGGAAAGCAGGAAGAATGAAGACGGGAATAATTTAAAATTCAGAATTTATATAATGAAAAATGTGAGTTACTAACAACCCAAAGAGACTCTTGACCCTAAAAGACCAAACTCCTTTGAAAGTATTTAAAAGATTCTTTAAATCTATTGAGTGGAAATGGAAACTTGAGACTCTACATGTCTAGAGATAACATCATGTTTGGATTTTAAAAGTATATATATATTTTGTACTTCTTAGTTATAGCGTACAAATTTCATCTCTTGGTGTAGTAGTATATTTGGCATATTATACAGTAAAAGAGGCATGCGAGCTGCCATGAGCCCTAACTGATAAATGTGTTGCTTTAAAACCACAAAAAATCCTCAAGCAAGGAGACTTAAAGTTTCCACAACTCTAATTTTATGTCTCTGAAAATTTCCACTCCTACCACTGTCAAATTATGGTTCAGATTCCTCCCAGGAGCACCCCTAATGCATCTTTGAAAATCCTTAAGTTTCCAAAATTTAGCAGCATCTACCTTAGTTGCCTTGCTTCTCTAGTGCCTTCTACAACTCACTTGTCCTGAATCTTGAGGTGGCCCCCTACATGTCTAGAGCCTGTCCCAACCAGTATCAATATGTCACCCATGGGCCTGCCTTTCCTTTCAAAGTATGACCTAACTTTACAAAAAGCCTATGTCTAAAGACATGGTCAGACTGGGACATCCATGCTCATGTTATACATGACTACCTCCCACATTCCCCACCTTGCTTCCAAAGGCTGATAAATCAATTTCCTTAAACAGTTCTCAGGATCTCTATGAGGATGCTCTAAGTCTACACTGCTTTTGTTGCATTCTCCTTTGCCCTGCACAAACATTCTTCTAAAAGTTTAGTGTCTATGGTAGATTATACTTCTTTGGTTCAGTTATAGGGTACAACTTAGATTGGGAGCAGCTAAGTAATCTGCTTTGTATTATTCAGGGTAAATAATATTAACTGCTGGGACAAATCTTTGTGGTTTATTTCTCATTGCAGTCTGAAACAGGTTGAGTGACTCCCAAAAGCAATCACTCAGGAATTCCACCTCCTTCCATCAATGTGACTACATCATCTCAGAATCCTTTGGTCCTAGCTACATAGATAAAGGGAAGTGTATTCATTCAAGAGACATATTTGAGGTTAGGTATAAAAACAGCATACATGATTCTATCCACATGTGCATGGACCTTCCTTCCTTCTAAGAAGTGAAATAACTTTAAAGAAAGTCCATATCTAAAGAGAGACTTTAGATATGGACTTTCTTTCTCAGTTACATGTGTAACTGCCAGCACTTGCCTGGTATTGTCTATTCTCTAAACACCAAAGATCAGGTGGCTTTCACCTCTGCACACACATAGAACACAGGGTAATCCCATCCTCAAGGGAGATAATGTGAATTGCAGGCAGTCACTGCATCTAGCTCACAGTTTAAGGCCTCGGAGCTCTGTAGTGCTTTCCATCAAACTCAAATATGCTTCCTCTTGATCTTTTAATCTGCAGACTAAAATGACAAGCCATCCCTCCTTTCCCTCAACTCCTATTCCTGATATACAGTAATGATCAAGGCAAGTTAAACTTGGTAAACATCTTGTTGGGAAAAGGAAAGAAAAGAAGTCCCTGATAAGTCATTGATCTACAGCAGCGATTTTCAACCAGTGTGCTGCAATAATTTAAAAAACATGCAATACCTCACTATTTAGTTAGAGGCACTGACCAATTTTCCCTTAGATTCTCAAATAGAAAATTACAACATCCAATATAATAATAGCTTTCCAGTGTGAATGAGTCAAAATTATACTTCCTTGGGTCATATTGGCAAAAAAAAAATATGCTTTTGCTTTGATAGAGAATTTTAGTAATTACTTTATGTGTGCCATGACACAAAAAAGGAGGAAAATCACTGGCCTGCAGCAAAGCTGGAATTCTGTGCAGCAAGCTGTGTGAAGGCCTGCTATTTGGGGTGATGGGGAAAGTGCTCAGGGGGTCTCCAATTCTGTTATCTAGGAAAAAATCTTATCTGCTATTTTTATGCCTCTTCACTTTGCCCTCTGAAAGAATTTTTCTTATCCATTATTCTCCTTGGCTATATCTGAAATGGCTGTTGGTGGCTCTATAGCCTTTAAAACCTGCCCCTTACTCTGGAAAGTTTGGGGGTTCATAGAAACTTTTAAGTCTCAATCAATCAAGTATATATCTTTTTTTTTTTTCAATCAAGACTCTTGTCTTTTACATAATACATTCTTTCAAAAACTTAGTGGGCTTCTGAACTCTGCTTCTAGCCATTTCCATTTTCCAATACCAAATTCACAATTATTTTCTATACATAATTTCCAAGCTGATTTATTTCTTTGTTTCCTTACTCCTTTATATCTCTCAACTAAACGCGCTTAAGACAATCTCAAATATTGCATGTGAGTGGGGAAGTCACACTTTTCATATGACTGCTGCCAGATTTTATTAAAGATTAATTGGTTAAGAGTCAAAGTCTCTTTCAATCGTCTCTCTTACTGCTTGAAGTCCAAACACCATGGTGTCCCGGCCTTACAGGCCTGATTCAGAGTCAGGTAGAACATTTGGAGGCATGAACCCTGAATTCATATGACTTGTATATAGACTCAAGAAATATACTAATACAATTATTGCAGGTTGGTATGCAGACATTTCCTTTGCTCTGAGGAAACATGCCTGAGACATTTACAGAATTTGGTGGAGGAAACACAGTATCTTGAGGAGCACATGGCAACAACATTAAAACTCATTAGTCCCCTGAGGCACAGACTGTGGTACCAGCATCACCAGTAACTGCAGTTCACATATCTGCTGAGGATGACTCTTCAGTTGAAACAAAGGTAAGGCCATGAGCATCTTCTCTAATAGGTTTCTTAGGCCTACAAAAATTCTTAACAAAGAGCAGAAACATTATTCTTATGATATTTTACAAAATGGCCACTGTCCTTCTCTACTTTCCAAAATCCAAGCTCTTTGCCATGTGACTTTGTAACTCTTCTAATCAAGAGAAGATCACATTCAAAAGTCACCAAATATAAAATGAAACAAAAAGTAATTTAGATTCTTAAGAACCTAATAATCTAAAAATATATCTTAATTATTTACAGAAATAAATAACAATATAGAAAATCATGAAGGGGAAAAAGGATTATAAAATAACCAGCAGAAATTAAAAGAATCAGAGAGAACATCTAGAAATCAAATTTTCAAGTTGAGAACTTCATGGATGGGTTAAGCAGCATATGAGACAGAGCTAAGGAAAGAATCAATGAATCTGCAACTTTACCAACAGTAGATGATGCTAGCACTGAATATTATTACTATTAGAAATATTCATTATAGTAGACAAAAATATTGATCAATTTAGAAAAGAAAGACAGACATGACCATTAAAGAATGCTTTTCTAAAAATTACAATCTCACTAGTATCTAGAGAAATGCAAATTAGTAACAGAATATTTTGTTTATTGGCTTGGCAAGGATTAAAGGGTGATGCTAAGAGTTGGCATGGATATAGGAAAATAAACTATACACACTGCTCTTAGCAAAAATTGGCACAACCTTTCTTGACACTTGTTTCAAAGGGTTGAATAGGTAAACTCTTTGACTTAAAAATTTCACTTAAAAATTTTTCCCTTAGGAAAATAATTATACAGATGCACCAAGATGTTATGTAGAAAAATGTTCATTGAAGGACTTTTTGTAATAGGAACACATTGTAACAAATATAAACAATAAGAATATACAAAAGATGTTTCATTTAATTAACTAATTTTTATTACATTGGGATGGTAAATAACTATTAACAATAATTGTGTGGATATTTATTAACATGAAAAATGTATGTAGTATATTAAGTGAAAGAAGCAAGCATTAGAAAAATATATGTGATGCATCTAATGATTTCTAAATGGGAGCACAAATTTACTGGTATGTGCATAGGAAAAAACCCGAAAGCAGATATATAAAATTTAAATAGTGAATATCTATGCATGTATGAATTTCAAGTGACTTTACATTATTCTTTTTGGGGGTCATTATTATTTGTAATTTTTCTTTTATTAGAGGAACATGTTTTACCCATCTGATAACTTTTATAGAAAAAAATACAACTTACTAATTTGAAAAGCAAAAGTAGTGACATTGTTAACTTATATTTGTTGATTCCTGACACAGTTGAAGAACTGCCTCCAGTATTTTTTTCTTTTGTAATTTTACACTGATAGGTTTTATAATTTATTATTTAATTTGTTCCTTTCTTGTAGAGTTTAGGGGTCTTCGTGTATTTAAATTAATAAACTTGGTTTCTCATTACAATTGCATTTAAATTACATATAACCACATATATAATATTGAGAATCTAAGTTTGTGCAAGCCTTCATAATGTAGAAACTACTTTCATATAGTTATCTTAAACTGCCTATATCCCCCAACAGCTACACTTTAAACCATCACAGTTCTACTCAAATCAGATTGTACCATGTCCTCTACTCACACTCAGAAGATAATCTGACTACTTACTTTATAGATTGAGACTGTTTCAGATTCCTTCCTATTTCCTCCACTTTTCCCATTCACAGTCCAAAGGACATTTATCTGCATCTACATATACCCTTTTCTTCATCGAATCACCCCTATAGCAGAAAGAATTGTCCTTCCGCTTGGATCCTGGATTCCATTCTCTGTCACCTTCTTGGTAAACTTTAGTCCATTAGTAATTCTCATATTCTTCTCTCAGTTGCTTCATATTTCTCTGTATGTGAGCAAGGTAAATTTCCATCTGCCTGAAATAAAAACAAAACAAATAAACCCCCAATGAAAAGCCCAAACCTTTCCTTGAGCTTTTCTTAGCATAGTGGCCACAAGGATCTATGATCACATTGAGCTCTAAGCATTTACTGAACACTCAAAAAGAGTCTGGAACTATAATAGTCTCTGCAGTAACATAGATGAATAAGTCGCATACCTTTGAGGAGCTTACTATTGGCCTTTATGTATTTAGAACTCTGGATGTGATTGACACAATTGTCTAATTAATTAAGTAAAGATCCCAGGTCCTCTTTCAATATTCAGAAAAGAACTATGGATGTCAGATAGAAGATGCCATTGGTTCTCTTTCCTTTACTATTAAGATTCTGGAAAGAATAGTGTGTGATTGTCACATCTACTGTGATGAGGTTTCTACTCTCTTCCTGAACTAAAATGACAACAGGCAATTTTTTGTAGCCTTCTCTTTCTTGACTTCTCTGAGACATTTGATGCTTGACCACCTCTTTCTTTCCTGATATGCTTTTCCTCCTCCACTTCAGTGTTGCTTCCCCTATCTCTCCAGCTACTTTCTCCAGAGATCATTTATAGACTACTTTTCCTTTGTTTATCCTCTACTCTGTTCTCTCTTCATTCTTTCCCTGGCCTATTTTGTCTTCATCTTTAGCTTTTACTCCCACATATATTTCAAGAGTATTCAAGAAAGAATTGATTAAATGTTAATTTAATCCACAAACAAATCTTAAGAAAGTTGAGAAAAAGAGAACTGAAGTGTCTGTTCTAAGTCCTCTTACCCAATAAGAACTAGAAAGATGCTGAACTCACCTGGGTTTCCTAACTCCAAATCCCATGAATGTGTTCCTGTGCAATCTTTTTGAAATTAGTTTTGGAATCATTCTACCCTACTATGTCCTAGTGGTCGGCAAACTCATTAGTCAATAGAGCCAAATATCAACAGTACAACGATTGAAATTTCTTTTGAGAGCCAAATTTCTTAAACTTAAACTATATAGGTAGGTACATTGTTATTAACTTATTTAGGGTACTCCTTCAATCGCACTGTACATGCACGCCCACACATGGTATTTTGTGGAAGAGCCACACTCAAGGGGCCAAAGAGCCGCATGTGGTTCATGAGCCACGGTTTGCCCATCACTGTCATAGGACATCAAGAATATTTAGTGGGTACTTTCATCTTCCTCTAATAGCTCTCTCTCTATTTTTTAAATGTTAGGTTTATTATCACTGGTAGGAATAAAATTCACCCCTGGATGTTATGTTGACCTAAGAATAAAATTATTTTATTATTATTATTTATTTTTAGAATAGTTTATTATTTTTTTTAGAGAGAGAAGAGGGGGGAGGGAGAGAGAAACATCAGTGTCTTAACACATCAATAGGCTGCCTCCTGCATACTCCACACCAAGGGCAGAGCCTGCAACCCAGAAATGTGCCCTTAACCAGGAATTGAACCAGCAACCTCCTGGTGCATGGGACGATGTCCAACAAACTGAGCCATGCTGTCCAGGGTAAAGATAAAATTATTAAGACAGGCAAGAATTAGGGCACAAAATAAGTCAATATATTTTTAAGAGGATTGAAATCATATTAAGCATCTTTTCTAACCACAATGTTATAAAATTAGAAATTAATTACATGAAGAAAACTAAAAAAAATTCACATATGTGATGATTATACAACATGCTACTGAACAACCACTGGGTCAAAGAAGGAATCAAAGGAGAAATAATGTATATTGAGATACACAAAAATGTAAAGATAATATATCAACATTTGTGGGATGTAGCAAAAGCACTTCTAAGAGAAAAGCTCATGATGATGAATTCCTATCTCAAAAAACAAGAAAAGTCTCAAATAATATAACTTTATACACCTAGGAGCTATAAAAAGAATAAACAAAGCCCAGAGTTAGTAGACAGAAGGAAATAATAAAAATTAGAGCAGAAACAAATGAAATAGAGGCCAAAAGGCAATAGTGAAATCAATAAAACTGAGAGTTGGTTCTTTGAAAATATAAACAAAATTTATAAGCCCTTTGGTAGACTCATCAAAAACAAGAGAGAGAGGACTCAAATAAAATCAGAAATGGAAGCAAAAATGTTATATCTGATACTGCAGAAATACAAAGGATCATAATAGACTACTATGAACAAGTATGCACCAACAAATTGGACAACCTAGAAGAAATGGATGAATTCTTGGAAACATACAGCCTACCAAAACTGAGTCATGATGAAATAGAAAATCTGAACAGACTAATTACTAGTAAGGAGATTAAATCAATAATCAAAATCCTCCCAACAAACAAGAATCCGGGACCAGATGGCTTCATTGGTGAATTCTACAAAAATTCAAAGAAGAATTAATGCCAATCCTTCTTAAACTCTTCCAAAAAATAGAAGAGGAGGAACTCTTCCAAACTCATTTTATGAAGCCAGCATTATCATCATACCAAGACCAGACAAGGGTGCCTCAAGAAAAGAAAATTACAGGCCAATATCCCTGATGACCATAGATGCGATAATTATCAATAAAATGCAGTAATACATTGAAAGGATTATACACCATGATCAAGTGGGATTCACTCCAGAAACACGAGTTAGTCAACATCTGGAAATCATTCCATGTGATATACCACATTAACAAAATGATGGGTAAAAATTATATGGTAATCTCAATAGATGCAAAAAAAAATCATTTGACAAAATTCAAAATTATTTCACTATAAAAACTCTCATAAAAGTGAAATAGAGGGAAAGTACCCCAACATAATAAAGGTCCTATATTTCAAGTCCACAGCTAACATCATACTCAATAGTGAAAAACTGAAAGCCTTTGTTTCTAAGATCAGAAATAAGACAAGGATGACTGTTCTCACCATTTATATTCAACATAGAATTGGAAGTACCATCCAGAATAATTAGGCAAGATAAAGAAATAAAAGGCATCTAAATTGGAAAAGAAGAAGTAAAACTGTCACTGTTTCCAAATGACACAATGTTACATACAGAAAACTCTAAAGACTCCAAGTGTTCGTTAAAACATACATTTAGTAAGTTGTAGAATACAAAATCACAAAAATCTGTTGTGTTTCTATACACTAATAATGAAGTATCAGAAAGAGAAATAAAAAGTCCATTTAAACTACATCAAAGAGAATAAAATATTAGAAATAAATTTAAGGAGGCTGAAAACATGTATATTGAAAACTGCAAGGCATTAATGAAAGAAATTGAAGAAGGTACAAATAAATGAAAAGATATTCCATGCTCATGGATTAAGAGAATTAATATTGTTAATATGTCCATATTACCCAAAGCAACCAACAGATTCAATTCAATCCCTATCTGTGTACAGATGTTAATGTATAAAATCTTTATATCAATACTAGAGGCCCGGTGCATGAAATTTGTACATGAGTAGGGTCCCTAGGCCTGGCCGATGATCAGGGCCATTTGGGGCCTTCTAGTTGCTGGCCAGGGCCTTCCTTTGTTCTGCGCTGCCCCCTGGTAGTCAGTGCACGCTATAACGAGCAATCGAACTCCCAGTCTCCTAGTCGAACTCCCGAGAGGACACTTTGCATATATATAGATTAAAACCTATTATATGACAACTTGTACATTTATATGGTTAATTTACATGTTTAGTTTTATATGAGTTGATCTTTTACAGCATGGTTTTGAGGCCTTACATGGTAGGGTAGATTGCCACAGCCTTGACTGTATTTCAGCCAGTCTGTGGTGCTGCTGGTGCCATGCCACAAAAAACAACAACAACCACCCTTTATCTGGTCTGACAGCCTGCTCTGTTCTTCTGATGCTCATGTTTGTTTTGCTGAGGGTTCTCCATGAAGCCCATAACTATTAGGTCCCATAGCCATCTGAATGAGTGATTCAAGCCTTCCTTCTAGTGGACTTCCTGCATGGTGGATACAGGGTGGCCCATGATGGGTTGAGGAGGGGGACTACAGTGTTAGGTGGCATTGGATTTTTTGTGTACAGGCAGGCAAGTTGGGACCATCAGGTTGGTGATTACAGTACACAGGGCTGACTAAGACCCATTTGGTTGGAGTGTGTGCAAGGGAAGAATAGCCCTTTCTCCCCACTCCCATCCAAGGCACTCAGCTTATTCAGGCTAGAGGGGCTGAGGGGCTTCTACTTCTGCCACCTGTAGAAGGGTTGAGGGAGGGAGGAGGCCTGTTCTAGTCAAGAGCAGGTGGTCAGTAAGGTCCCAGAAGGGTCTTCTTATTGGCAGTCTCTGTGTGTCTGGAGATTCTCATCTGCCAGGCAGATAAGCCTGGGCCCATTTAACTCCAATAAGTATGCTTTGTAAAATGTGTGTGGTGTGCACGTGGACATGTATAAAATTAATTCTTTGGGCATATAACCTGATCTATTTATATGTAATATGTAAGAAATTGATTATTTTTGACTCTGACTTAGCAATACATTTCCAGGAAATCAAACATATGTAAATAGAGGACTTCCTGGACAGGCATAGAAAAAAAGATGCCTGAAAGGATATATAGTAAAAATGCAATAGTTTGTTTCTGAGCATGATGCATGCCTTTTTGCTTGCTTGTTTTACTCTTTCTGGTTTTCCAAATAGAAAACAAGTATTCTTCAAGTGTTCTTTTTATAGTAAGGAAACATTTCATGAATATGAAATTTCAGTGTATTTGTGCTAGGATTTGTGGCCTCAGTCTGCAATACCTAGTAATTAATTGATTTTGTAGTAGTGATCATAATTACTTAGGAAAAGTAGAACTTTAACCATTACTAAGATTTTGTTTTTGCTGATCTTTAACTAGTCACTTGATGAATTTTTGCAGGTTTGTTTTTAAAATAAAAAATTTATAGGCAAATACTTCGAGTGTTGCTCAGTAAGAACACTTTACTCTATCAAATACTCAAGCTGTTAACCAGAGAATGAAATCATGATGAGATCATTAATAATGGCAATTTGGCACTTTATAAACCATTCCACACACTATTTAAAAAAGATTCTTATCGATGCTAGTGGGATAACAATGACTAATCATTTTTTTTTTAATTTTATTTTATTTTTATTGTTTTAAGTATTACAAATAGTAGTACATATGTCTCCTTTTTTTTTTTCCCCCTTTGATCTCCCCCGACCTCCCCTACCCCCAGGACATGCCTTCACCTGCCCACCCTCCCCCCCCACCCCAGTGTCTTATATCCATTGGTTGTGCTTATATGCATGCGTACAAGTCCTTCGGTTGGTCTCTTACAGCCCTCCTCGCCCAACCACCCCTGTCTTCCCAATGTAGTTTGACAGTCTGTTCAATGCTTCTTTGCCTATGTATCTTTTTCCCACCATTTCTTTCCTTTAAAAAGTTTTGCCTTTGCAGACTGGAAATAAACATAAAATAACAAAACAAGACAAAACAAAAAAATGTTTGAGTCCCAATTTCAATGTCCAACAGTTCCTTATGTGTACATGTCAGCAGTGATATCTGGATGGTGGGCACATGGTGGCAATGCAGGTCCGACCCTCTCTGGTTTGGTCCTAGGTAACCTGCAGCGGTGCACAGCTGCTGACTGCTCCCATGGCAAGGCATTATCAGCGTCTTCCATCTCTGGACTGTTTTTGCCTCTTGTCTTCGTGGTTGGAGCACTCCTGTCAATTCCTCTCTGTTGCAGGAATCCATCTGGTCTTGGGGTTGTTTTCTGAAAATATACAAATATATTCTCGACCACAAGTTAATAAAGGAATCTTTTCTATATAATTGATTTGGGATCCTTTTTATTTTTGTTCAAACGATTTTCCTTTGTCTTATTTAGACACCATGTGTGTTTTTAATGGCCGTCTTGCTGTTAGCATTGCAAATGAACCTTAATTTGGTAAAGTAAAAATTTTCTAGATGTAATTTACTTATAGGATATTTTTCCTTACATGATATTGCCCTACTATCCCCCCCTTTTTTTTTTTAATGGAGGTTTTTGTAAATTTTATAATGCAGTCTTGATAACTTTAAATTAAAAAAAAATTTTTTTTCCCCCACACATATGACTGCTTTAGGTTCATTGCATATTCAGGAATTTTACCCTGAGATGAACTACCAATAGAAATTTTAGTTATTACTTTAAGAATAGCTTTTTGTCCAGTACTTGAATATTCACTTATTTCAATTAGCCTATTTAAATTAATCTGAAAACTCGATTACTATTTTACTGTCAAATTTAATACTCTACCAACAATCTTAGTTTACCCTGTAAATATTAGTGGGAAGGATTATTTGCATTCTTGAGTGGGCCCTGAGCATTCCAAATGCTCAGCTGAATTAGATATAGGGCAACTGCTGTCGGCCAAGTCTCTTGTCTGTTACCTGGGTCCTGATCTGAGCTGGGCCAAGTCTCTGTCTGTCACCTGTATCAAGATGTGAGCTGGGCCGGGTCTCTTTCTGTTGCCTGGGTCCCGATCTGAGCTGGGTGTGGGAAGCGCAAAGCAGCCATGGGGGTAGGAGACCTCCTTTAGAAGGGGGTGAGGGTTCAAGCCCCTGCAATGTTGGGGGGGTGAGGGTCTGTGCACCACTTCTGTTGCCCCCCCAAGTTCTCTCCTGATGGCCCCTCTGCGACTGTGCCTATGACTAATCATTTTAACATTGATATTATTATGATGCATTAAAGTCCCTATCTAATTATAATATATCAACATTTGAGCATGATTTACAAATTCTATCTTTTCAGAGAATTTATTGTCTTCATTTACTAGAATAAGAAAAATAAAGTTGAATGATTTACCCAAAGACCACATAATCATTTTAAAGAGCTGCAAATGGAACTTTGTTCCCTGATATCAAATGAAGTGCTCTATTTATTAGAGAGTATTTCCCATCAACTATGCCATTTTCAGTAAATAATCCTTATAGAATCAATTTATTTAAAAATATGCTTTGTGGTTAGTAACCATAATTTGGCTTTATATGTACACTTCAGTTTGTCAGTTTGAATTTTGAAAATTACCAAATATTGTTCTGGAGGGGTCAGAAAAGAAAGTCGGGGTACGGTCAGATAGCATACTGAGAAATAAATTTAAAACTGTTTGGAATAAAATTTCATTATAAGATATTTTTTCTCAGATTTCAATTCCACCTAAATCTGATTTCTCAAATTTTGTAGCAAGGGAGGCAGATATAGAGGAACTTCCTCCTAGGCCTTTTAACATTTGCTTCTGATTTGAGCTGTCAGTTTTGCAAACTTTCTTCTTTACAATATTTTTGTTTCTTTTGTTTTAGTCCTCTTGAAATCATGAGGGAAGTAAAACAATGGAATATTTTAATATTTTAAAATTTGGGCGTAAAGTTTGGGATACATGGAAGTCTCATTTTATTTTTGGTTTGAGTTACTTTGTTCCCTTTTAGTTTTAATAAAATGTGAATCAAGACAAAACTCTCTAGTGTATAAGCTTGTTTATTTTATTGTGCTCTGTTTAGTTATTCAAGAAAAAAAGTTACAAAAGTGTAATCGTTGCCATCTGTTGTATTTGAAGTAGAATCTAGCCCAAAAGTCAAAAAAAGTCATAGCAACAACTTATAAAAACAACTGCAATAATATCAACTCACTATGGTTACTGGTGAAACTTTATTTTCCTCCCAAATGAAGTAAGTTTCCTTAGAGGATTATTTTAACATTTGATTTATATCATTATTAAATTTGCCTCCAAAATCATCAAAGTCTCTAATAATACTGTTATTTAACTCTCTGCCTGATAGGAGATTAACAGATTTTTTTTTGTCACTCTGGTTCAAGCCTCATCAGAATTCCCTCTTTGGAGGCTATTATTTTTAAGAACTTATTAGGATATGATTTAAAGAAAAAAATCTATCTATCTATCTATCTATCATCTATCTATCTATCTATCTATCTATCTATCTATCTATCTATAAATTTCCCCATAGTATTAAATAGTTACTAACAAATATAAAAAGCATGCAAATTTGGTCAAGTGTGGGATTTTTGTGGCTGAAGATATTTATTCATATTATAGTACTGCCCTAGGCCATGTTTTTGTCTTTTTTTTTTTTTTTTTTTTAGAAATTGTAGTTGTAAAACATTATGTGGTCTCTTTAAAGTAAACATGTCTCATACATACAAGATTTCTATCTCTTGAGAGAATAAGGCATAATATGGCATCAATGACTTCTTTTGAAGTCAGCAGAACTAATATTTAAAGATATTCATTGGACTTGCCAATGTACTTACTTGCTATTTTATTTTTTCAAAAGGGAACTCTAATTATTCTACCAAAGAAAAAAGGACCTTCTGCTACCTTCTTGAGATCATAGATTTAACACCTCTAAATATTTTTCAAAGGAAACATGATCAAAATTATTGTGGACATTCAAGAACATAGCATATTTTACAGAAATTAGCATAAAACAGTGTTAAGTTATTTAACTTTTTTCGCTATCTCTATTTCAGGGGTGAAATAACCATTACGTAAATTGAAAAAATAATTGCAATTACCGATACTAAATTTTCATTTGTAACATAAAATTTACAATCACTATACTATACGTTTACTACCTAAGAAATGTATTAATGATTTATACATATAAAAATAAATTTAAAAGTTCTTTGAGTTTTCTTAGGATAAAATTTCATAAAACCCTACTGTTATAATTTCTACAAAAGTAAAATTTGAATTAATGTGATTTATGGTGTTGGCAGTGTTTATGTGTGATGTGTGTGAGTTTTTGGTGGAGAAGAAAATGTATAGAAGAAAATGGTATCCATTTATTTAATACGTACCTTGCTTACCTATTATGTAGTAGATATTGTGTGGGTTTTATAACTGAGCTTTGAGTTTATAGGCTTGATTAGGTGGGAAATATCACATGCATTCATATCACTGCCTGCCACCCATTACTTGTATAATTTTGATGCCAGGCCACATGAGCCTGGAAATAAATGTAGATCATATTCTTCATAACAAACATTATTCCTTTGGCTGTATTCCCCATCACTAAAACTATTTTCCCTAGCTATTTCTGGGATTCCCTAGATGGTATGCATATGTGTTTAGAGCACAGTGTTTTGGCTACAGTAACCACATGCCATTTTTTCTCTTTTCTTCTGAATAGATTTGGCTACACATGCTCAAAAACGTTGGTAGGCTACTTACATGAGATACTGCATGCCATCCAAAGCTTTATATTGTTTGCGTGTATATACGCACACTATTGCCCCTTTTCATTTTTGAAGGCACCAGTCTCAATTCTGCCCCCTACACAACGTTTTCCTGGGTCTGTCAAACTTGCTGTTTAACCGCCCACGGAAAATTTAGTGTCAAAGAGATGGCACAGCTGAAGCTGCTCTGTAAGCTGTGTAAATGCCCCTCGCTGCTGGGAGAGTTGATGGTCCTCAGGCTCTGTAGCTGTGGTATATAAACAAAATAGGGGAAATGCTTTCTCTTTACCTTTATTGTGTGTACACCAATGATATTCAGAATTTTAGTGAAGCAATGATTTATTTTTGCTTGCTGATAGCTCCTTCTCTCCCTGGGGTTCAGACAAATTTGTAGGTTTAGGGAAGGAAGGCTGTACCCCAAATCCTCAATCCTCTGATAAAGAGGGGAATGTTATTGGACCCATCTTGTGTGCTTATGATTGTTTCTCTTAAAGTTTTTCCCACAGTTTATTGCTTCTATGTAAATATATGACTTGGGTCTACCTCACCTGTCCTGAACTTGTGTAAATCCTGAAATGAGAACAATTTATATACATAGCCTGGATTCCTGTAACTTGAGAATGAACAAACAAGGGATTATGAGACTTCTGAGAAGGAAAAGGAAATCTTTGTCTAAGAAGATTTCATAAATTAATATTTGAGTTGATATTCTCACAGTTGAGAGGAAATGGCCAGGTATGCAGAGTTAAGAAATTTCAAGTTGTACATGGGAACCAACGAAACATCCAGTCATGTGGCAAATTTTAAGCGTAAAGGATTTAACATAGCGAAAGTAAAGGCTTCTGAGTGTGCATGGAAGGAGTGGAGGACTAAGCTAGTCCTCCAAGAAAATCTCTCAGGGCTTTGCAGAACTGACTCATCAGAATCTCCTTATGCTTCACGTAGACTGCAATGGGCTCTGTCAAGTTTAAGAATGCCCAATGGTGCTGCTGCCACAGTAGTTGCGGGGTACCCAGCCACCGGGGAGGGAACAGTGAAATGATTTGCAGGGATATCTCACATTCTTACAACTTTGCTTTCCATCAGAGAAAATTAGCCTCTGATTTAGTTTTTCCATTCTAAATATTGTGCAAGTACATCTCATCAGTGGCATCGAATTTGTTTCCAGAACTCTAGCTTAAAGATAGATGAAACAATTGGCACCATAGAATTTGGGCAAACAATACACATCAGGGCTCTCCCCTCCCCTTCTCCAGAGCACATCGCTGGCACGTTGACTCAATCCACAGTCTCTTCTATGTTTTACTCAAGGTAGGTAATATATAAATGAAAGTGTAAAATAAGATTAGACTTTAATAAGATTAGAATTTTCATGAGTTTATGTTGACAATTACAAAGTGATTCCTTTTGTTATATTTTGGTAAAGATTCTCACAAATAAAAGCACAAGACTTTATAATACTACTCTGACATCATGTATTAAGGAAATAGAGAGGAAAAGTAAAGTAATAGCCAGTACTGTGAGCCTACCACATTTATTAAAACATTATTTATCTTGTCTCTTGACCCAATTTTACAGTTTGAAGCTGTCTAGATATGAAGATACCTTGTAGGTGTAATATGATACAATGACTCATTTTTTTTTCTACCATCCAAACATCATAGATATTATGTCCAGTTGAAATTAAAAATATCACTAACATATGGACCTGGAGAATATTATGATAAATGAAATAAACCAAACTGAGAAAGACAAATATCACATGATCTCACTTATTTGTGGAATTTAATGAACAAAATGAATTGCCAACAATATAAGACCCAAAGCATGGAGGCATGGAACAGACTGACATACCTCAATGTGGAGTTGGGGGGGGGGGGGTGCGAAGAGATAAACCAAAGAACTTGTATACTTATATGCATAGCCCATGGACACAGATAACAGAGTAGTGAAGGCCTAGCAGGGTGGATAGGGCCTTGGAGAGGAGGAGGGGGTGAAAATGGGAGATATCTATAATACTATCAACAATAAAAATATATTAAAAATGTCACTAAAATCTGAGGCAGTTCATTTGCATCAGGGTAAATATTTTCAGTTTATATCACAATGAGAATTAATTTTAGTCTTTTTAAAAAGTTGTGTGTAGGTTGGTAGAAAAGATTTCAACAAGCCCTTGACTTTTTCTTTATAATATCATGTTCATTTGTGGCATATTAGAAATAAAACTACAATAAAAACAATCCAAAAAATGCACATTCATTTTGATTCAAGCCAAAGTAATCCTTTTTTATTTATTTAAAATTTCTAAATTTCTAAGTGCCATATATATATATATATATATATATATATATAGAGAGAGAGAGAGAGAGAGAGAGAGAGAGAGAGAGAGAGAGAGAGAGAGAGAGAGGAAATATGCAAATTAGACCAGGATGGCAGTAACGGGTCATGACCAGACAGGAGGAGGTTGTGTGTGCAGGTGAGGCCCGGAGAAGAGTTGGAGACAGAGATGGGGCCTGGCAAGCCGCTGTACCCAGGCTTGGGCCAGCCCCCTGGAGCCAGAGCAGACATGGACAGGGACAGGGGGGCCGGCCCGCAGCCTCCACTGCCGATTGCAGGCCCGGAGAGGAGACGGTGGGCCTGCCTCCCGCGGAAGCAGTATGGCTCCCTCCCGCCTCCTGTGAAATCTGCGTGGGTCCATCCTGGCTCCTGCGGAATTGGCGCGAGTTCCTCCTGGCTCCCGTGGAAGCAGCGGGCAGCCTACTGTACACGATATTGCATGATGGGCTACTAGTATGGGTATAAACAGAAGTAAACTAAATTCTTAGCTGTCATACAATCAAGGTTAGACCTTGTATAGGAAGACATTCTACCCTCTCTTGAACTGCATGTAAAGACACTAAGGAGAGAGAACTTTTAAGAATGTAATTAACAATATGGTATGAGCATTAATCACAGGAAGTGATTGTGATTATGTGGGATCTCTATATTTACTGAGCACTGTAAGGAGTCTGACATCATACTAGATTCTGCAGCTATAGAGATGGAAAAGTCACACAATTTGGAGGTGGTTCCAGTTGTCCTTCCATATTCTTTGGGTGTGAAGGTGACTGATGCAACCGCTGAAAATTGAGCTTCCCTCAGGTCAGGGAAGCTTTTATGGGTAATGTTGAGAAATGTTTGAATAAAAGGGAAGATGGCTAATTTGTCAAGTAAAGATCTGAGATTATTTTAAGTCTACAGGGGAGAACTCCAATGTCAGTTGCAGAATCAGCTTAAATGACAGGAGTGTAAGCAGCCTGTGGATAGAGTCCTCCTGCTGGGCACAATGGTGAGCAGACCCTTGTGAGAAGGGAATTTCCACGGAAAAGCTTTATGACCAGAGGTAAAGTGAACCCTACCGGGGAAGATTCTGTAGCCAAAGACTGGGGGGGAGGCTTACTTCCCTTTTCAGCAGTGGAAGCAGGGAGGCTTGCATGTCTACTGTTAATATTTGTTTGTTTGGCTCACTCTTGACACCATCATGCCAAATGGGAGAGATGGAGCTTGTTTAGATGGGCTGATTTCCCACGTTTTCCAAATGAGAACTTTAGCCAAGAGAGGACTGATAGCCCTAAAATTAACAAATTTTTGATGACATTGGCCTTTTTTGATGCTAGTGTTACAAGAATAAGTAAAACAGACCCATTGTCAGTGACATGAACCCCCTATAAAGTTGATTTTACTTTTCCCCACTTCCCCACTTTGGAAACATTTCATTAAAAATCTATTTGAGGAACTTTCAGATAAAATGATTACCTGAACACTAACTTTTAGCTTCCCCTCTTACATTCTAATTGTAATGACAAAATAACTAATGTCATATTTTACAGTGATTTTTTCCTAGTTGCCAGTATTAATCCTGGGTTTCTCCATGATTTTGTCCATATTACCACTGCAGGTAGTTGATTACATAAAGTCTCTGCTTTAAAAATAATCTTCACTCCTCACTCCTGACAGATTCAACATCCTTCCACGGAGCTGAAGATTGTCTGCATTTTGGCTCTGTCCCATATTCCTGCCTTGCTTTTCTTCTACACTTCAAAACAGGCCCGTCCTTTTAGTTAATCAAAGTTTTTAGGGGCACAAAGTGAATTCTCTCGTCTTCTACTTTTGTGCAAGTGCTAGGGACTCCTTTCCATACCTGCTTTCCCTTTGTGAACCCGCACTGAACATTTTTGATAGTCAGGAAAACTAGTCTGCAGAATCTGTTATGGCAACTCCTTTATCTCAGTGATTTTCAACTGCTGTGCTGCAAGAATTTTTAAAACATGCAATACCTGACTATGTAGTCAGGGAACTAATCTTTTCCCCCTGAGGTTGTCAAATAAAAAAATGACAATAACTGTTCAGTGTGAATGAATCAAAATTATACCTATTTTTCTAAGATCTGCAAAAAATCTATATTTTGGTGTACCACAGAATTTTAGTACTTAGTTTATGTGTGCCATGAGATGAAAAAGGTTGGAAAACGCTGCTTTATCTAATGGTTAAGATGATTTCTTGGTTCTTCCTGTTCTAATTCTAGCTGAAGCGCAAGGTTGAAATGAGCTAAAGGAAGACCATCTATACCAGTGGTCGGCAAACTGCGGCTCGCGAGCCACATGCGGCTCCTGAGCCGCGGTTTGCCTCTCTGCTGACTAATGAGTTTGCAGACCACTGACCTAGACTCTCAATTACAATAATTACAGGCTGTTATTGTTCCTTATGATTAAGCCCCTATCCAGTGGTCGGCAAACTCATTAGTCAACAGAGCGGCAAACCGCGGCTTGCGAGCCGCAGTTTGCCTACCACTGATCTATACTAATAAAAGGGTAATATGCTAATTAGACTGGACGTCTTCCAGACATCCTCCTGGACAAAGCTATGGTGGCAGGGGCCAAGGCAGAAGCAGGTAGGGGTGATCAGGCTGGCAGGAGAGGGCAGTTAGGGCAATCAGGCCAGCAGGCAGAGGTGGTTAGGGGCAATCAGGTAGGCAGGCAGGTGAGCAGTAAGGAGCCAGTGGTCCTGGATTGCAAGAGGGATGTTTGACTGCTGGTTTAGGCCCAATCCTGGGATCAGGCCTAAGTCAGCAGTTGGACATCCCCCAAGGGGTCCTGGATTGGAGAGGGTTTAGGCTGGGCTGAGGGACACCCCCTCTCCCGCACAAATTTCATGCACCAGGCCTCTAGTTCTGTAATAAAGAATAAGGTTTTCTTTGAGGATTCAGATCAAATATCACCATGTCTGAAATTGTCACAAGTTCTCCCTTCCATCCCTTGGCCCCATGCACACTCTGTCCTTACCCGTGTGTTTTCCTCCCACTCATGTCAATGCCAAGGATGAATAGGTGACATAATCTGATTGTACCACTCACAAATTCCATCCCTACTCTTTGGTCTGATGAGGATTCTTTCTGTGCATTTTAGTGACGATTAAAATGAGGGAAATAATTTCTGAAGTGTAATTAATGAGGAAAAATATAGACTTGAGTTCCTGAAAGATGCAGAGACAAAGATTTTAAGTGAGGAAACATAAGTAGCATCATTCCCTGCTTTTTACTCTTCATATAACAAGGAAAAATTGTTAAAGATATACTTGAGTTCCAACAATTATTGGTGTGGTATTGGCCTCCTTTTCAACACATGAACACACTACCACTAAGAAAGTGTTTTCTTCCAAATTTCACCCCCCTCCAAAATAATTACAGAGCAGAAAAAAAAAAGTCTGGAGAATAGTTTAAAAGTACCCACTTTCTCATATGAGTCATGACCTTATAGGCTTGGGTTGCACCCAGGGTCATTGCCCTTCGTTAGTTCATAGAGATTAATTGAGCCCAGGACTGGGAGTTTTCTAAGTGAGAAAAAAAAATGAATAGGTGTTTTGAATTTATAAGATGCTTAAATTTTTATTTATTTTTTACTTTTTTGTTGTTACTCTTCACTGAATAATATTTTTTCCCATTGATTTTTAGAGATAGTGGAAGGGAGGGAGGGAAGGAGGGAGTGAGAAACACGATGTGAAAGAGCTATATAGATTGGTTGCCACCTGCACATGCCCCAACTGGGCCAGGGATGGAACTTGAAATCTCTCTGTGCAAGGGTTGGCACTCTAACCACTGAACAACACTGGCCACGGCTGTTTAAATTTTTTGAAATAAATTCTAAGATATGGGAAATGATTTATTTCAAATTTCTTTTGACACATGACTAACTAAATAAGAAACCGTCTTCCTTAGATTCCTTAATAAATTGCTTTAAAAAATTAACACTCTGAGTAAAATACTTTAATTTTATTTATCTCTCTTCCTTTTGAATTAGACATTAAAGTAACTTTTCCTAAAGTCAGAGGTGTTGGCATCATTCCTTCATTAATTATATTTATTTTCTGCTTCTCATTTCCTTGCTCTTCTGCTGACACTTTTTTTTAAAACTTTTATTGTTGACACTATTATAGACATAGACATTCCCATTTTTCCTTCCTTCACTGAGCCCTGACTGCAGCCCCCTTCCCTCTGGCCATCAGCACACTGGAGTCTATGTCTATTGGTTATGCATATATGTTCTTTGGCTAATCCCTTCACCTTTTTTCATCCAGTCTCCCCTCACTCCTCCCCTCTGACAGCTGTCAGTATGTAGTTTAGAGATATAGCTTTGCTTTTGTCCTTTGGTTTTCCTTTTTATTTTTTAACATCACCTAATAAGACCACAGGTATTTTATCTTAAATACTGTTTATTTTGATTTGTGTACTTTTAAAACCTTAATCTTAATATATTTTTACAGAAAGTTGAATGCTCAAGTTTGGTTTCTATCTAGTTGGGAAATAAGACTGTGTCATTCTCTGCTATCACAGGCTTTCTGAATTACTACTGATTTATTACTAATAATTCTGAATTATTACTTGGTTTATAAGTTCTCTCTGCCATCAAAATCTCTGCTTGGCTTTTCTGATCTAATAGACACTTACTTCCATGTCTCTTCAAAATCCTGACCCAGCCTGGGCCCCTGCTTCACTGGCCTCTCCTCAAGGGTCCTCCTTTCCGATTATCTCTTTGAAACTGGACCTCTTTCTCTGAACAAATGAGTCACATTTATCTAAACCTTACCTTTCTCTCTCTCTCTCTCTCTCTCTCTCTCTCTCTCTCTCTCTCTCTCTCTCTCTCGTTTGGGGCCTTTGGAAATCTGAGCCTGGGGAAAAGATAAACAAATATTCTCAACTTTCTCTTCCTCAGAATGCCTTGGCTCTACCCTTTCTGTGTTTCTGTAGCAGACACAAAGCCTCCATATCCATTTCACATGGATCCTTCTCCCTAGAGCTCTTTTATTCCCAAGTCCAGGAAAGAATTTATAGTCATCTGGTGAATTCCAACACAGTAATTCAATTTTTCAAATAGGAATTATTATACTGCTTGATATTTTGGTAAGGCTTATCTTGTTAATCAATAACCCTATATAATAAAGAGGTAATATGCAAATTGACCCTCACGCTGTAACACCATTACAAGATGGCTGCCCTGCCCAGTCCCTCCCCCAGCCCCACCCCTGATCAGCCTCTCCCACCCCAATTGAGGTGGGGCAACTAGCCAACTCCCCTAGCCCCCCACAGCCCCTCACCCAGGCTTGCCACGTCCCCACGCTTTCCCGGGGCTGGAGGTACCGCAGGCTGCAGGCATGGTGTTGGTAAGAAGCAAAGGTCCTGGCTGTCCCTGGCCTAGAGAGTCCAGAAAACCTCAGCGGTGACCAAAGACCAAGACTGAGTGGAAAGGTCCCTGCTGGAGCTTATGGCTCAAAGTGCCAGGAGGAGGCAGAGCATCTTGAACCTGCAACTCTGGCGTCTGCACACCAAGCTTTGGGGCACACCACGCAGATGGCGCCTGTAGGTGAAAGGGGGAGAGCAGGGAGCTGGGGTGTGGAGCTGGGAGGGGCTTAGAGTCTTCGGGAGCAGCCCGCCTGCCAAGGTTGCTGTGACCCACAGGCTTGGGCTTGGTCAAAGGCCCTGATCAGCTCTGCCACTTGCCTTCCAGGTGTGACTAGCCCTGAGCCGGCTGGCATTGTGCTCAGAGAAGCAGCTGTCACTGGGCTCCGTTAAATAAAGGAAATCAAAGAGCTGAGAGTAAATATCCTCCCAGTCCCTTTCTATACCCCCAGGTGAGGCGAACTGGGGATGGGGGTAAGGGAAAACGGCTGCTGCTTTGCATTTTATAATGAAAAGACTCCTGCTATGTAGAGAGGAGATCTGATTCATTTCCAGCAACATCTGGCCTGTTCCCTGTCCCAGCCCTAAAGCCTGACAGCACCTAGCAAAGGTGTGTCCCCACAGCCATGTTGGCCTGGCTCCTGGAACTTTGGGAGCAAGTTTGAGCTGCATTGATTAAAAAAAAAAAAGATTGAAAAACACATCTTTTTACTCAAATGGCACTATAAAATGCAGATTACAGCATCTGATTTTGTCTTCTGTGTTGATTTTGAGGCAGAGCACAAATAGGTTCATGGGAAAAGCAGAGAAAAACAAAGGGAAAGGGAGAGGATTCTGCCATCCACAGCACTGAACGTTGTTTTTTGTTGTTGTTATTTTTCCTTCTGTTCTTCAAGTCAGTATATGCCATTTAAACCACCTTATGGCGTTAGGTAATGAGCTAATGCTTCCTCTATTAAGAGCAAGCAGTAGTGCCTTTCATAGGAGTCACATACATTTAATACATTCAAATGGAGTATACTGAGTGGAGAGAATGGTATGTGTCATTATATAAAGAACTTGGCATTATGATGCTATCTGGCTGAAGATCTTATTTATTTTTCAATTTAGAGAACGTAGACAAATCAGGCATTGAAAATGAATATGCATGCTTAAATGCATGACTTTATTTTCATCCATAACGACCAAATGACCAGTCACCAGGAGGTGTATTAATGGGTCCCACAGCGTGGGGGGTCTGGAGTCTCACGGCGTGGTGGGTCTGGGTGAGGCTGCGTGGCACAGGCCAGGGCCAGGGGACCTGAGGCCGCGCCCCCCACCCCAGCTCTGGGATGTGAGGCTGCGTTCCCTGCCTGGTGGGGCTTGACAGGGGTGGTGCTGGGTGGGTCTTGGTGTTGCCCAACAGGGGTGGGGCTGGCCAGACAATTCTATTATAGAGAAAGGGCAAATAGCAATATTAAAATATTTCCTCTAATTAATTCCCTTTTAATGTGCACGAATTTTGTGCACTGGGCCACTAGTTAGATGATAAGATTCTTGAGAAGGTCCTGTATCTTACCATCTTCTCTTTCACACTATGTTAACCCATAGTGTTTAGTTCACAAAAGATACTTCAAACTATTTGCTGAATCAAATTAGAATTATCACTTTTCATGGGACTGTATTTATAGTGTTCTTTACTCACTGCTACATTTTGCAGGGTAGTAAGCAAGCAGGACCCTTTCTGTAGCTCCCCAGCATTTCCCAAAAGGCCTAGAACCCTATCACAAGGCACAGTTCCATGGTGTGTTTAATGTATGCTGGTTACTCTACTATTGGTATCATTATTATTGTGTGTACTGAATTCATTTTTAAACCGGTTTTTCACAGCCCAAATTAAGAAGTCTTTGTGCATGTTATGATTGACAATAATAATAACAGAGGTATTTGAATGTCTTAGTTACTGGACAGTAAATCATTTTGTCTCAGTCTTTTGTGCCTGTTCTTTTTCTGGACACTAACATTGCTGCAGTCACAAATTTACTCGTGTTGCTGAACATCTACTGTATAAGGTCTGTGAGAGCTAAGAGATACACAAAATATATTCTCCATCTTCAAGCTGTTTGCCATCTCATAGGGGAGTTAAACACATAACTTTAGTTCACAGTGTGTAAAAAGTGTGATAGAAGCTGTCAAAACTGACTGTCAGATTGCCCAGGAAAGAGTGATCTCCTCTACTTGAGATCAAAGCAAATAGCATTGTTGAAATGACATCTGAACTGAGTCTGAGATGGTAAGAGGAATTTGGATAAGTGGAGAAAGTGAAGAGGATATCCGTTGGCAGACACAAGGACATGAAAATGGTATACTTTTAGGAAAATGGAGTTGATTTGAGCTGAGCAACAATTTTGAGGGTTTTGTTTCTCTTTGTAAAAGTAGTATTTGCTTTATTTGTTAGGAAGTAGAAAAGTGCTGAAAAAGTGTTGTGAAGGCATGTGATATAATCAAAGCAATGTTTCAATAGGATAATGTAAAATTGTTGTGGGTGACTTAAAGGAGTTTGTTTATTTCAAAGAATAAATAAACAATTGGGGCAAACATAAAAACTGCTACTGAGAAAGAATTCAAGTCATTTACAAAATGATTTTGATACTGGTGAGGTAGAGAATCAAGAGAAGATTATAACCAGAGATCTAAGATTAATAAACTAACCAATGAAAAAATTATTTTACAATTCCAAATGCAACCAACTTCCCAAACCTTTTTTTTTTAACATTAATTTTACTTTTAGTAGGAAAGCTCTTTCTCCTTTTCCTTCTCCTGTTCAGACTTTTTTGTAAAATAGTTATCTTCATTTATTATTTCCACTAGAGGCCCTGTGCACAAAATTTGTGCATGGGTAGGGTCCCTAGGCTTGGCAGGTGATTAAGGCCAATCAGGTTCCCCACCTCCTAGCCTCCCATCTCCTCTTTCCCTCACTCTTTGCCCTGCCACTGCCGCTGGTTGCCCGCCAGGTTCTACACTGCCCCCTGGTGGTCAGCACACGTCATAGTGAACGATCGAAATCCCAGTCTCCTGGTCGAACTCCTGATGGGACAATTTGCATATTAGTCTTTTCTTATATAGGTTTATTTCACTTTCTATAGACTTCAAAATCTGGTTTCCATCAAGACTACACCACCGAAGTTTTTTAGGTAAAAGTCTTTGATGATCTCTCTGTGGCTTAATATTGAAGACAATTCCTATTTCTTATCTTCCTTGACCTCACTGAACTATTTGAGAATGATAATTAGTCCACCTTTTTTGATTCACTCAAATATTTATTGAGCAGCTAGGGAGATAGCATAGGTGTTTAAAACATGGTCAAAGAGGTGAGAAAAATGAACAAGTAGAAAGAAATGTTCACTGAATCTGCTGTCACGTGCAAGTGCTTTAGGAGATTGAGAGTGACATAGCTTCCAGCCTAGAATGAGGCATGACTGGTGGTTAATCAGGAAAGGGGACTGAGATTGAAATAGAAGACTTCAGTCTGGATGATACTCAGTAGGGATTGTATTTGTCTCTTGATTTCCTCTTTTTCCATTTTTGGGACTTAATTTACCAGTAGTGCCTTTTCTGTATAATACTTGCTTTCATTTTTGCTTTAATGTCTTCTAAAAAACTAGGTCTTTTTGGTGTTTTAGGCACTTTTTCCTGTCTTTTTTTTTTTTTTAAAGATTCTTTACCTTTTGATCTGGATGTTGATGGTTTCGAGTCTTTTTCATTCTAGTTTAATTTTTGTGCATTTCCGACTGGAGTATGTCATATAGATTTCTTTACTGGAGCTTTTTCTTCAGCTTCTTCATCCTCAAAATTGTCATCATCATCGTATTCATTAACAGCAAGTTTTACTTTTCTCTATGGAACTTGCTACCACTTGCAAGGGCAGAATGCTTTCCAGACATACTTATGATTTTTACACCCGTCTTCTCTTCACCTACTGACTCTGCCTCTTCCGCCACAACTACTAAGTGCTGTCCACTCTGAACCACATTTTAACCTTAAGACCACAGGTGGTGTTATTTCAAAGCCACAAAGAGGAATCATTGGCTGTACAGACATTTTCAAAGTTGCCAGCGTTACTTTAATTGGACTGCCTTCATAATTCATTGCCTCTACTTCAACAATGTGTAGTGCATCCTTTGCACCAGTCCCTAAACTAATCATCTGTAAAGATAATTGGTGCTGCCTGGCCTGTGTGGCTCAGTGGTTGAGCTTTGACCTATGAACCAGGAAGTCATAGTTGGATTCCTATTGCAGGCTCTATCTCCAGTGTAGGCTGTGCAGGAGGCAGCTGATCAACGATTCTCTGTCATCATTGATGTTTCTATCTTTCTCTCCCTCTCACTTCCTCTCTGAAATAATAATAATAAAAAAAGATAATTGGTGCTCATTTTCATCATTATCCACTTTAAAGTGATAATGTGTCAGCCTTTAGTTAACAACCGAAAAAATAGTTCTGGGGCCTCAGAGGGCTCATGTCCATGTCCATAGACTATTCCATGGGGTGGAGCATACACGTAGGTGAGAGAGAAGGTGGGCAGAGATAAATAACTTCTGTTTGGCAAAACAGATGCCTAAGATGGAAATGCACTAGGGTTAATCCACTCTTTTGAACTCTCTGCTATCTTGGTTTCTGTGACATTACTATCTCTTTGGTCTTTCTCTCTCTCTCTCTCTCTCTCTCTCTCTCTCTCTCTCTCCCTGTGTGTTTCCTACACTGTCTCTTTAAAGAACAAAGTTCCCTTGACTTGTTTCACACATATTCATGTTTCCTAACCTTGTGTTTTTAGCCATTATATATTATTATTCTATACTTGCATTCCCATAGCTTCAACCATCATTTCCAATGGTGTGTGGTGGTTGTTTATTTGACAGGTCTTTATTGAGTATCTATCTTTGCCAGGCATGTATTGATGCCCTAAATCACCATCTCTAGTCACCTCTTTCTTCTGAGTGCCCGATCCAGATGTCCATCTGCCTGCTTGAATTAATTTCATGATTGTCTCCCATACCCTGCAAAGATAGCATTATCCAGTCTGAACCCTGCTCCTATTCCTTTATTATTTTTCTTAGTGAAAGATAATATCATTCATCCAGTTGATCCAATTAGAATCTCAGGAGCCCTGCTTGGCTCTGCATTTAAATAGATAGTAGCATGAACTAATACCAATGGCCATAGACCAGATGCCTTCCTTTCATGACATGAAATTAAATAACCCCTGAGGATAAAGGGGAGTGAAAGGAAAGAAAATTTTAAGTAGAAAGCATTTAAATTATAAAGAACTATTTTCTATAGAATTGACAAAAGTATAACAATAGAGATTAAAAACTGAGATTGAAATAAGTGTATTACAGAAGAAGAATATTACATTTCTGCTTATCTGAGTTTATAGTTTAAAGTTATAACTTAAATTTGTTCAATTACAATATACTTTTCTTATTACATTTATTGGGGTGACATTGATTACTAAAATTATATAGGTTTCATGTGTATAATTCTATGATACATCATCTGTATATTGCATTGTGTGCCCACCATCCAAAGTCAATTCTTTTACCATAGCTATATATTTGTCCCCTTTATCCTTACTACCCTCGCATCCCCCCTTCTCTCTAATATCCACCATACTGTTGTCTGTGTCTGAATTTTTGTTTGCTTATTTACCTTCTTTGTTCATTTGTTGCTTTCAGTTTTATATCCCACATATAAGTGTAATCATATGGTTCTTGACTTTTCCTGTCTGACTTACTTTGCTTAGCATGATATTCTCAATATCCATCCAAGTTTTTGAAAATGACAATATTTTATCTTTTCTTATGAGTGAATAGTATTCCATATTGTATTGTATTGTATATGTGTACCACATCTTCTTTAATCATCTATCAAAAGACACATGGGTTGTTTCTGTATCTTGGCCACTGTGAAAAATGCTGCAGTGAACATAAGAGTGGATATGTCTTTGCAAATAAGTGTTTTTACATTTTTCAGGTAGCTACCCAGAAGAGGGATTGCTAGGACATATGGTAATTCAATTCTTAAATTTTTTGAGGAATCTCCATACTATTTTCCATAGTGGCTGCCAGTTTACATTCCCAACAGCTGTGAATGAGGGTTGCTTTTTCTCCACAACCTCTCCTTCATTTGTTATTACTTGTCTTGTTGATAATAGCCATTCTAACAGGTGTGAGGTGGGATCTAATACATTTCTAAACATTTTTTAGAGATTTCTTCTAACATTTAGGATATGGTCTCAAAACCTATAACATGAGAGCCAAAACGCTTTATGCTTGCCTCTTCAGCTTTATTCCTGTATTCAGCCATCCTTTCATTCTGCCCTTAAGTACACATGCTGAACTCTAGGACTCTATATTTGCTCTTGCATTTTCCTAGAATATTCATTACCTAGTGTTCATTTGGTTAAGTTCCATTAATGAGTTCATAATCATTTACAGAATAGCTAATTAAGTGCCTAGCATTATCTAGCACTGAACTCCCACATATTAAAAAGCAAAAGTCCCTACTTTCAAAGAATACATTATTTTTGGAGGTTTGGCAGAAGAGATAAGTGTATTGATAGAGAAGACAATGACAGAGACACATAATTGGTGGTGTTCCTAGAATTGAGGGGAAGGCCTTGGTAGACTTATTTGAAGAGTGCACATATGAGAGCAGCCTATGGTATTTTTCCAAGTTTTAATGACCAGGAAGTTTTTCCTGCATACACAGAGAGAAGGAGAATCAGTACCATATATTCAAGAGAAGAAAAAGTTCCATCGTGAAATAATGGCTGACATTTTTAAATATTGGAACTACAGTGTCAACTGCTGTAGGAATACATCAGAAAAGTCAAGAATGGGAAAATTTATTTAATCATATAATTAGGATATCAGGCTTGATATGTGAGAAAACAATTTCAGCTAAAACGGTAAGGACAAAATCTTAATACTCATAATTTACAAATGTATAGTGATAAAATGATGGTAATTTGAATAGGAGAGAGAGGTAATAATAATAATTTGCCAGTGATTGGCAGGTAAAAACGGAGAGTTTGTGTGATATTCAGACCAATGTATATTTGGAAAAATGCCTATTTGTCTGATAACACTTGGTAGAAAATATTAACAAGAGAGAGTGCTGGAGGCTGATCTTGGGCAACGTAGAGTGGTGTGGAATCCTTGCAAGTGTAAGGGCTGGTGAGATTCAAGGCATTTTTTTCACATAGCATAGAGGAGAAAAAGAAAATAAAAGAGGATACAGAATCATTATTAGGTAGAAAAGGAATTAACTTAAAATTTATTAAATGATCTCAATGCATTATAGAATGAGCTAAACATGGGTTAAGTGAGTATAGAATTGGAGTGGGAGGTTGAAATGACTAGGCTAGCTTGGAGGAGCCACTGTAAGAATATTAAATACAGATCCAACAAAGGAGTAATAGTAATAAATGATTGGGGTATAGTGATGAGGACCCTGCTGGTACAGCATGACTCTGGGAACTGCAACAGAGAATACAGTCAATGGAAAGGACCTGAGCAAACAGCTTGGTTAAATGGGAATGTTAAAAAGTTAAGGAGATGTAGAATTCAGAGGTCTTATGAAGGGAGGCACTGAATTAAGCAATAATGATAGGTAAGTCAGCAGTGAGTAATGGATTGAGAAATATGGTATAGGGACAATAGTAAATATTGGAATAAAAAGTTTAGAAGCTGTGAGAGTAGTAGTAAAAAAAAACACAGAATGAAGGCAATCATAGTAGTGAAAAGAGAGTTTTTTTGTTATTTCAAGTATTTTTCCACATTTTCATTTCTCTAATAGGCCACATGAAAGTCTTACCATTAAGTTCTCAGTGATTCCCAGGCTTCTAGATTTCATAAGCCAATAAAATTTCAATTATTTTTTGACATAAAGTTGTCAGCTTTATAGTTTTTTATTTATCTTTGACAATTAAGGACAAAAAAGAAGGAGCTGCCACCTTCTATCACTATGATGTGCTAACATAAAATGCATTTAAATATAAAAAAGCAGGAAAGGCAAAATCACAGAATAAAAATAAAATATTTCCCAAGAAAGCACAGCCTGCAATTATATTAATGCTCAAGCTTAAATTTATATACACATGCATATGCATTGATCTATCCATCTATTTGATTGTATAATTATTACTATAACTTGTTTTTACTTCATTTTGTTATACAAGCTTTGCCATGGACTAGCAATTGGGTCCTGACAAAGTGAGTTTTCATTTGAACTGTGAAGAAATAGGTAGAACTTAAGTGTGTAGGTTTATTCCAGAAGAGCATTCTAGGTGGGAAAAGCAGCAAGAGTGAGTATGGCAAGTCTAAGGAACTGAAAGAAGGTGAATCTGACTAAAAGTGGGGCCTGGCATAAGATGAAGATGCAGAATCAAGGCAAAAAGGGGTTGGAGGGAGGCAGAGACAGAAGGCAAAATAGTCTGCTCGTTAGCTACCTCCACCATTAGTTACTTTTTCTGACCACCCTCGGGATTTCAATGGTTAGGAGGAAGGGGGGTGTACGTGTTTGAATAGTGTCCTCAAAAATTAATGTTTGCCCAGAACCTAAGAATGTCTCTTTATTTGGAAATATGGTCCTTGTAGATGCAATTAGTTAAGGTGGGGTGTTATTTGATTAGGGTGGGCCCTGATTCCAACATGATTGGTGTCTTTGTTAGAAGAGGAGACAGAGACAGACACAGAGGGGAAAAGGCCCTAAGAAGTGTGAGGCACATATTAGAGTTAAACACTTACAGCCAAGGTACACCAAGGATTGCTGGCAACCACCAGGAAATAGAAGAGACACAAGAATCCTGCTCCCAGAGCCTGCAAAGAGAGCATGGCACCTTAATTTCAAACTGACCTCTAGTACCCGGAACTGTGTTGTCTGTGTTGTTACAAACCACCCAGTTTGTGGTAATTCGTTACGGCAGCCTTAGAATACTAAAGCAGAGAGGTAAAAGCAGCAGATTATTTCTTACTTGTACATTTTCATGTGCTTGCTTTGTATTCGCTTGGTCTATAGATGTTCAACACTGACCCTTTCCTTTTGTAAAGTACCTATGTGGATTCTTCAGATGCACTGCTGCCTTCCATCACCCGGGACTTCTCATCTACTATCTCCATGTAGGTGTTACTTTTTCTTCTAGTTTATTGCTCTAGGAATCCAGGGGATGCTTTTAACTTCTCTCTACTGCAGCCAGTTCACTCTTTAGATAGCCTTTGTGGACAAGGCCCTAACACGACTTAAGGTACTGACTCTCCTGCATCTGTGGTCCAAATCTGGTCTATGGAAAACCCTCAGGTGCCTTTTGCTTTAATGAATTCTGGAACTATAAGCCCATCTCAACTTGGCCATCTCCCTTGATCCATGATCAGAGCCATTAGCCCAAGGTTTTTTGCCTTTAACATTTTCTAGGTGGGAGTAGAACACCATCCATTGCAGCTCCCAATGTTAAGGTGCACATGTCAGATTCTCTGAGGAGACGCATTAAAACCCTTGTCATTACGGTTAAGTTTCGTGTTAGAGGCATGCAAAAACAAGTAGGGACTCACAACACATCAGCAGTATTCTCTACTTTTGAACCCTTTCTACTCTTGAGGTAAAGGATTTTTGGGTTGTTTAACTGGTTTTTATAAATCCCCTTTGAAAATTTGTATGTTTGTCTAGCACTTCCCTTTGATATCTGATATCTGCTATTTAGGGGTGTTGGTTAAAGCTTTTACCTTATCATCTTTCTACTTGGGATCAACTAGTTGTTGAATATTTGCTTGTTTCTTAGATGTTACTTCTATGCAGGCAGAGACACTCCCCCCCTTAATAAATATATTCCCAGTATAATATTAAATGCCTAATTTATGATAAAGCAATAAATATTTATTGAATGAATGAATGAAATTATAGAAACGTATTTCCTTAGAACTGAATTTTAAAATAAAAATTTCATATGATGCTTTAAAAGGGATATATTTAGAGATGGATACTACTATCAACATCAGTATTTAGAAAAGCTTATACAGTATAGCTTATTTTATACCTCATCCTTAGATCAAGTTTTTTAAGCAGTGCATGAATGATGTGTCCCTTAAAATATCTTTTCTGCATTGTTTCTCAGCCATGTTTTTTAAAATCAGAAACAGTTTTTGATATTTATTTTCTTTGATGACTAAAAATGTTGATATCTATAAAGTTTATTGATAGCAGGTCCATATTTAGCAACTGGACTATCTGGTGGTATTCTTTAGCATTCCATTATGAATGTTGAGACACTGATACCAATAATTAACCTAGATTTAAGGACATCTTACTCATGTAAGAAACTAGTCATTGATGCATGACAATAACCACCAAACTTAGAAGCTTACAAGAACAAACATTTATTATTTCATACTTTCTGTGGGTCAAGAATCTGGCCCCAACATAAATAGATGCCTGTGGCTCAAGATCTCTCATGAGACTGCAGGTAAGCCATTGTTTGTGGCCATGGTATCATCTGATGGTATGATAGGGGTGGATGGGAGGGAGAGATTTGCTTACACATTCACTCATGAGGCTGTTGACAGGTCTCAGGAGATCTGCTTCCAAATTCACTTAAGTGGTTGCTAGTAGGCCTCACCTTGTTGGCCTATCGATAGGCTGCCTGAATGTCCTCAGAGCGGGACAGCTGGTGACTCAAGAGTGAGAGCCAGAGACTAAAAAAAAGAGAAAACACCTGAGATGAGATGAAAGCTACTGCCTTTTCATAACCTAAATTATAATGAATATCCTATGACTGCTGTATGTTCCCCTCTGTTGTAATACTGTGGACCACAGGTTGTTGAAGCGATGCTGTGTTTAATTAGTTTATGATTAATGTTTCATTTCTAGGCTTGGAGATTCTATTGCTATCCTGAAAGACAGTATAGCACCACACAGGCTTTTAACTTTTAAAAGAGAATTTTATGTTTTCTCCTTGGATTCTTGGGCCACATCAAATATATTCTTGTTACTTCCCCAGACTTCCCCAGGTAGAGTGATTTTATTCCTCTCCTCTGTCACTCAGGAGTCACACCATTTTTCTAACTTTCTACATGCATCTCAGGTTTTACACATAAGCTCATGTATGCCCAAGGTCATGTTCATGTTACAAATGGACATTTAATCTGCAGCTCCTAGAAATAGGGCTCTACCTGAGTCTGATAAGCCCCTGAACAGCTAGGGAGTCACTTGACAAATCTCTCATTTTTAGATTTCTTCCTGGTTGCTGGCACCTAGGAATTTCTCTCTCTCTCTCTCTTTTTTTTTATGTTCATCTATATATTTGTTCTTATTTCATTTTGATTACATATTATTTACTGTTTCTTTACTTTTATAGCTAAAAGGGCTCTTTATTAGGTTGCAGGAACTGAACTGAAAAAAAAATAGTATAATTTGTTGTACAACTATTTCTCTTATTTATTAATGCTTATCTACTCTCCCACTATTGCTTTCCTTTATTTTATTTTGTCCCAATGTTTAGACAGCCTCATGGTTTCAGGTCCTCTTCTATATAAAATCTCTGTCTATATTTAGCCCTTTATTTCTTCTCACATGCCAATTAGTCCCTATATGTGCTTAGGCACCTACTGTTTCACTTCTTTTGCCCTATAATTTAAAATTGTATACATAAAACATTTAGGAGTGAGAAGGCATAAGTCCTTCCAGCTGAAAGAAATACAATTAGTACTTTGGGGAATTTGAGTGTGTCACTGCAAAATACTGTTCTGTAGGGTAGTGTTGTGGTTAGGTAAAAAGAGAAGTCATAGAAATGCTCATGACAGGCCCAGGATATGGAAGTCCTTTGTGTTGTTCATTACTAGGCCATTACTTGCCATTCTTTACAAAATAAACAGGAAGAATCATTTCCAGGTTCTAAAGTTCAAGAGTTTGGGGACAAACCTGCAAAATGGAAACTGAAATACTTTAAGATAAAGGACTACAACTGAGAAAAAAATTACGATGGTTATTTTCATACCAACAGAGATAGGATTTCTATTTCTAAAATCTGAAAGTCTGTATAAACATTTTCATTCAAAAAGGCTACAGTAAACTTCTGCAACTTTACCATTTGTGTAACCAAAAGGTGGCAGTGTTCCATTGGATTTCCTTTGGAACCCAATTTTCCAGAGCTATAATTTTCAGACATATTCTGCCTCTAATTTACTTTTAAAACAAATACTAAGCAATATTACTATTGTCACATGTGCCAAAAGATAATTATGATTGAAAAGAAAAACATTTTGGACAATAGGAGCTTTAAAGGGTTTATTATATAGAATGCTTTGATCTGAACAGCATTCTTCAAAATGAGCATATGGGTGTTTCACATCTAAGATGTTTTATGTGTTATTAGATGATCTCTTTGGTGTTCCACTCTGTCTTGAATATTGATTGAGTCATTTTATAGCACTGTGCAAACAGTGATTTATTTTAGGTCTAACTAGTTAAGTGAGGAAAACAGTTTGTCTTTTGTGTTCATAGCAAACAATATATTTTCATCAGTAAGATTAAAAATTTTCTTCAAGAAGAAAATAATGAATATTTATAGCCATTGATGAGTAGGTTGAAAACATATACAAATATATTAAGCTATTCGTATTATAATGAAAGCAACTAAAATAAATAATTGAAAAGGATTCCATCCCAAATCCTAAATCTGTTGCAAAATCTTAAATGAAAGCTTACTTGAGGCAAAAATTCTCTTTTACAAGTATATCCTGGCAAGAATTGACCTAACAGCCAATTATTATAAACAAAGTCCAGGTTTCTTAATTAAAATACAAAATATTGGCTCTCCTACTTCGCCTGAAATAAGTTATGTCTTCAGGAGACTGCAATTATGGTGGCGCCTCCTAATGCCACTGATGGTCAGAGCCTGTCAGTGTTTGTATAAAACCCCATTTTTTTAAGAGCTTTGCAACAGTGCGGCAGATTGTTACTTTGTTAGCTAAGGCTTGGCTTCGAAATTCTAAAACAGAAGTTCAGGAATTTTGTTTTGAGTTTGGTCTGAACACCAAAAGACTTTCATTTTCATTCTCATAAATGTGGGAAAAAGTAAACTCTTCCGCTTATTATGGTTGCATATTTGGACTTGGGAATTTTATCTCTGTCCATCTACTATATGTAAATGTTATGATTGCTATATTTGGCAAATAATACCAAATGCAAATTAATTAACCATTCACAGCACTTTTTAAAACAACTTCTAAAGAAAGCCTTTATGTATTTGAAGGATAGCTATTTTCACTTGATGAAACAAACTTAGTTTTACAACTGATTTTATTAAAATGAATAAACATTTTATTTTTCAGTTATCTGTGTTAGTGACAAAGTTTTGAAATGCTTTTTGGAACTTCTTTACCACCTAACCTAAGAAAAATTTCTAGGACAGAACAGGTTGGACTAGTTTTAATTTAATCTCTCTTCTCCTTCCTTGCCACCCTATTGAAAGAACACAAATGACAGTGAAATAGTCTACATTTGGTGAGTGAAAGGACGTAAAAGATAGAAGTCATGAACTGATTTTTATTCCTTGGGCTCATACTATGCTTACTTCTATGTAGTATATCTGAAGGTATTTATATCATTTGAAAAAGTGATTCAGTTCCAGAAAGCTACTGTTAAAAGCACTTTTTAAAAAAGAATTTTTATTGATTTTTTAGAGAGAGAGGAAGGGAGAGGGAGAGAGAGAGAAACATCAATATGAGAGCAGAACATTGATCAGACTGTCTCCTGCCTGCCCCAACCAGGGATCGAGCCCACAACCAGAGCATGTGCCCTGACCAGGAATCAAACTGGCAACCTCCTGGTACACTGAACAATGCCCAACCAACTGAGCCACACCAGCCAGGGAAAAATCACATATTTTTTTAATTCTTATTCTAATGTTCATGGAAATTATACTTGGAATTATAGGTCACATTATTGCACTTGGAAATTATAGGTCACATTGGGATAAGAAAACATTTTTAGGGGACAAACATTTTGACCTTTTGTGTATTAAATTGCAGGATGCATTTTGTTGAGCTGTGTTATCAGTACAATTGCAGTTTATACGGACCAGTCAGTCATGACCTACATTTCTTAGACTTGGATGCTATATTGGTAAAGTAATTGAAGACATGTCAGTGCTTATTACTGTTTGTTTTATAGTTGCTATTGTTTAGCTACAGGTAGATGCTTAGTAGATATTTTAAAATAAATTCATTTTATTGGTTATCTGTGTGCCAAACACTGAGGATCCAGAAACTGAGGACAGGACCCTCTACTTGATGACCTGACATTTATTATTTATTAAGTGTCAGGTCCTGTGCTTAAGTCCTTTTACATTTATTAGCTCATGTAATCCTTATAAAATCCTATGTGGTAGGAACTGTTACTATCCCCATTTTACCAATAAGGAAACTGAGGCAGAGCATGGTTGCACAGCTGTGCAATAGTGGAGTCAGGATTCAAATTCAGTCTGGTTCATGAACATAGACTTTGTTTCTATTTTCTTTATTGATTAAGGTATTACAAATGTGTCCTTATACTCCGCAATGTCCCCGCCCCGCCCCCCCGCACTCATGCCCTCACCCCCCTGGTGTCTGTGTGCATTGGTTAGGCTCATATGCATGCATACAAGTCCTTTGGTTGGTCTCTCCCCCCTTACCCCACAACCGCCCTCCCCTACTTTCCCTCTGAGGTTTGACGGTCTGATCAATGCTTCTCTGTCTCTGGATCTGTTTCTGTTTATCAGTTTATGTTGTTCATTATATTCCACAAATGAGTGAGATCATGTGATATTTATCTTTCTCCAACTGACTTATTTTGCTTAGCATAGTGCTCTCAGGTCCATCCATGCTGTTGCAAATGGTAGGAGTTCCTTCCTTTTTACAGCAGTGTAGTATTCCATTGTGTAGATGTACCACAATTTTTTAATCCACTCATCTGCTGATGGGCACTTAGGCTGCTTCCAAATCTTAGCTATTGTAAATTGTGCTGCTATGAACATAGGGGTGCATCCTTTCTGATTGGTGTTTCTAGTTTCTTGGGATATATTCCTAGAAGTGGGATCCCTGGGTCAAATGCGAGTTCCATTTTTAATTTTTTGAGGAAACTCCATACTGTTCTCCACAGTGGCTGCACCAGTCTGCATTCCCACCAGCAGTGCACGAGGGTTCCTTTTTCTCTGCATCCTTGCCAGCACTTGTCATTTGTTGATTTGTTGGTGATAGCCATTCTGACAGGTGTGAGATGGTACTTCATTGTTGTTTTGATTTGCATCTCTCAGATGATTAGTGACTTTGAGCAGGTTTTCATATGTCTCCTGACTTTTAATCACTGTTTCATCTGGCCTCTCCAAAAAAAACAGACATAGATTCATTCTTTCCCAAAATGTGCTGGTTGAAGACCAATCCTAGGATGTGTTTTGCAAAAACAGTCATCAGCTCAGCCATCAGTTTCTTAATGACTTTATGGACAATTTGTTTGTCAAATTCTGCATATTATAACTTCCCTTCATCACCACCACCACTGAAGTATCTTTGTTTATTCTAAATGTACACTCACATGCTAGATGCATTGGGCAATCTCTCTGTAAAGGTATTAAAATTGTTCAGTAAGCCTCTCAATGAAAGTGTGTTGAATAATAAATGTGGCAAATGCTGTCGTAATGATTGCTTTACACTTATAAAAGAATGCTCACATATTGTGTCATTTAAGAATCATAGCAATCCTCTATAATAAATATTATTAATATCCCATTTTAAGGTGAAGAAATTGAGGCAAAGGTGTTAAATAATCTTTCTCATGTGCAACAAAGTAGGCAGTACCAGAACCACTACTTGAATCAATTGTTCTAATACAAAACCAGTGCTGTAAATTGTGTAGTATAAATGTCTCTATTTTGGAATACCACACCTTTGCAGGCATGTTTATTTGTTTTGGTCAATTCTTGTTCCTAGTCCTTGGCCATACGTTGCTTACTTGAATCAAACCTGAGCAAACCATCAGTTCCTCTCTTTTCACTCAGAAGCAGATATCTCCTTAACACTAATGGAAAACCTCGGGCTAGATATGCATTTTACATTTTCCTTCTTATGCGGTAGAGGAGCAGTTAATTACTCAAACCTATTTTTTTGCCACTGCACTAGGATGAAAACAGGAACAGATTTGAGATGGACTGATAAAACAGGGAGTTGGTATTACCAAGGAGAGTGATGCTTTATGTCCTTCAAGATGTTAGGAGATTGTGCATAAAGATGACAGCATAAAATCCCTGGCTTTGTCTAACTTTGTCTATCTGTAGACATAACAACCTTCTTTTGAAGAATGATCTTTTCAGAGTAATTTTCATATGTTTTTCTCTCCATCAGGTGGGTAAATAGGAATACAAATATGGGGTCTCAGTTTATCATTGTGCACCAAACAATGGAAAAGCTTACAATAATCTAATAATCTCACTGCCATGTGCCCATGACAGTAAGTTATGAAACACATTGACTATTATGAAATATTTTCTCATATATTCCCTAATTTCACTGGGTTCAGCAAACCATGGTAAGGGGTTATGCCCCCTGTGCCCCCCCCCCCGGCCCCCGCCACTTCACAGATAAAGAAACTTAGATTCAGAATAGTGAGCCCTTCCGGGTACTCTCTCAGGTGTGGTCAGGGGTGGGGAATGTCCAGGTCATGGGCCATATAAGGGTCTCAAAATCATTTGGTCTAGCTCTTCAAAGGCATTAGGGGCGAGTTAATTACATGTTTGACTAAATATAGCAGACTAATTTTTAAGTTGATAATTTTTATGGCCTTTGACTGATGTTATAAATATCCAAATGGCCATTGGTGAAAATAAAGTTCCTCACCCCTGAATTCCAAAGTGACTTATCCAAGGTCATTCAGACAGTAAGTGGCAAAATCAAGATATATATCTAGCTTCCTGGCTGAGATTCTCTGAACACATCTTAAGTGATAAGATATAGTGAGTACCTATTAGAAGTTTTCAGCATACAGATGGCATTTGGATACTTGCAAAGGAAATAGTGTACATATTCTAAGGCAATGGAGTGTAAGCTCATGTCCTATTGTTACAAATTTTATTCTTATATATTCTGACTTAGTGCATATGAATGATTCACTGCTTCTGTTTGATAGAGGTATAATGCCAGAATATTCTTGGCTTTATAACTGTAGAACTAAGCACCCTTTAGCATCTGTAGATTTAGAATAGCAAAAGCTCAGAATAATTGAACTGCTTCAGAGTTCCATAGAAATAACTTTTGCCACCTAAAGAGACCTTGAGCTGAAACCGGTTTGGCTCAGTGGATAGAGCGTCAGCCTGCAGACTGAAGGGTCCCAGGTTCGGTTCCGGTCAAGGGCATGTACCTGGGTTGCGGGCACATCCCCAGTGGGAGGCGTGCAGGAGGCAGCTGATGTTTCTCTCTCATCGATGTTTCCAACTCTCTATTTCTCTCCTTTTGTCTCTGTAAAAAATCAATAAAATATATTTAAAAAAAAAAGAGACCTTGAAAGCTTGACCAGTTGTGAATGTTGGCATTTAAACCACTCTAGGAGACATTATCAAATTGACTTTGTCTAATACTAATGAACCTTTCTCATGGATTTGTATATCTACGTGTGAGAAATTCCTGGATTACATTAGAAATTGTAGACATTTTGGCTTAACTTTATTCTTTAAAAATGTTTGGAAGACAACATGCAATTAATAAGCATTATATCCAGGAAATTTTCTAGGAAAATTCTTAAAGGACAATTTAGAAGACAGTATTGGAAGATATAGCATATTGGATAAGAGCCTCCTTATAGGGGAAATGTCTGATGCCAGAATATAAAAATATTGAGAGTAAGTCATTCTAGGTGTGAACTATCATCAGGATTTAATTTCAGTAGCTATTTAGATCATTTTCTTGTATTTGCACTGTAGTCTGTATATCTCATTAAAATACAGTTATTTTATTGTTGTTATTATTAAAAGTTGTGAATGTTTCAAAAAGGATTTATGTCTGCCTTTGAAAACACTGACTGAGAGCTGGGCTCCAAAATTCACATCCCTTTCTACAGAAGGAGCTTCAGAGCAAAATGCATTTCTCAGATGGGGAGAATGTTATTATACTGCAATTTGATGCTATCACTGCCTTGCTAATGAACATGCAGTTATAGAAAATACAACACTTCTAGGAGGAAGAAAAAAGAACTAGAGATTAAGAGGGAGAAGGATAGGATTACCCTGCAGGAAGAGAGGGGTGGTGAAAGGTGAGAGATAAAGAAAACAGTTACACACTTGAAAGAGAGTTCTAGATAAGAACACTAGGAGGGATAAGGCTTTTAAAAATGGAGACAGCTAGATAAAGAGTTTATTGTAAAATGGAAGAACAGGAGATATCAGGAGAATGCAAGGCTTAAGAAGAGAAATCAATAGCTTTTAAATATAGAAAGTAACTGGGAAAGGAAGATGGAAAGGAGATCCAGTTAAGAGGGAGCTTCTGAGAAATGTGTGCATGCACCATCCCCCAACACACACACTCACACACACACACACACACACACATCTAAAAACCAGAAAGTTAGGAAAAGTTCAAAATTGAACACATCTAGTACAGGCATGAAAGGAATCTGTAAGGTGAGTTTAGATAACTATTTTTAAATTGAATTTTAGAGTTGTAATGGATCAGGCCTTGTGATCCACATTATATTATAATTCAAGAAAACTACAAATGAGAGCCAAGAGGACTGTGATAAACAGATGCCATTTTGAGTAATATATTCTTATTTATCTTGTGATACAATATCATTTTGGTTATTAAAAACTGCATTTTAACCTCTGCATTCAAATATTAATAGATATTATTAGGTAAGGAAATTGTCCTAGAAACAACTGACCTCTAAAATTGGGAAGAGCTGGAACTATCTGCTTTTTTATTGCTTCAATGCAGAATAAGCTGTATTTAGTATATAAATTAGTGCAAAAGGTTTTCTGGATGCAAGCCTTGTGTATTTGTTTAAATAACAATTTATTGCATACCAAAAAGGATCTTGTAATTTGGAAACTCTATTATGATAATCAAACAAACTCTTATTGTGTGTGTAGTGGTTTAGATAATTGTCAAGAATATTTGTTAGGGTCTCTCAACTTCGGTTATGTATTAGTTAGTATTTAAAAAGACTGATGCCTAAGCTCCTTCTTAAGAGTTATGATTTAATTGGTCTTTGGTGTGGCCCAATCATTAGTATTTCTTTAAAATTCTCCCTGTTCCTCATTTGTGATTGTAATGTGCAATTTGATTTAAGAACCTTGTGTTAGTGCAATATTATATGCTTATAGCTTGAATATTATTAGTAATTATTGTCCATCATCTTCATTGTTAGTTATATTTCCCCAGGGTTATTATGTCTTAGGACACAGAGTTCATATCATCCATCTTATGTTGCAAGGTATTAGTGGGTCTTAGATGACAGGTACATATATTATTCTTCTGTTGCTGAATAGACAATTTTTGTGATTTAATTGGTGCTAATTTATTAGGCTCTAAATTTATCCTAAAGCTTTTGATGATGATTCTATGAAATATTGGATGTTTCTTGAGGGCAAAAAGATGCTATGGAAAAATAAGGCCATTTAGTTAAAGCATTACAGATAATAAATAGTATGTATGCTGTCCAGGCAATTTTGCATTAGGTAATTTTTAAATTTCCTTCAAATTGTCTCATTATGAGCATTAGGTGATTAACATTGTAAATATATTTTATCTTCCATTGAGGATTAACTTACTATTCATGGGAATTTGGGATACATGGGCGGTTGTGTTTTTCATATAACATTCCTATAGATTTTGAATTGGTTAACGTGCTGGTAGGATGACTTCTATAAAGTATGAAAAGTGGAGGTTTAAAGACTTTTACTTTGGTTCTCTCCAACCTGCCTTATCTCGTACCTTTTCCCTGACTCTAGGCATTTTCTGATCTCACCTCATCCCAGTGTCTACTCAACCCTTTATACAGTAGTCCCCCTTTATCTGTGGTTTCACTTTCCACATTTTGAATTACACACAGTCAACCATGATTGAAAAATGGAAAATTACATAAATAATGAATTCATGAATTTTAAATTGTGCACTGTTCTGATTAGCATGATGAGATACCATGTTTTCCCTTTCCACCATGCCTGGGACATGAATCATCCATTTGTCCAGCATATCCACATTATATATACTATCTGCCTGTTGGTGAATTAGTAGTTGTCTCCATTATCAAATTGGCTGATGAGGCATCACTGTCCTTGAGTTCAAGTAATCCTTATTCTTCTTATAATGGTCCCAAAGTACAAGAGTAGTGAGGCTGGCAACTCAGATATGCCAAAGAGAAACTGTAAAGTACTTTCAAGTGAAAAGGTGAGTACAGTATAAGATATTTTGAGAGAGACCACATTCACATCACCTTTAATATAGTTCTTTTTTATAATTACTTTATTTTAATATTTTTGTCTTACTGTGCCTAATTTATAAATTAAGCTTTACCATAGGTATGTATATTTTACTACTATCCATGGTTTTAGGCATCCACTGGGTATCTTGGAACATAGCCCCACAAAGAAAGGGGGACTATTGCATACCTCTTGAGCCTTAGCAGGTATGGTGTTAATTGCTAATGTTTGTTAAAGAGTAGGCACTCTCAGGGTTTATTGCATTGTAATATGGGCCATAAAAAGAGCACCAAAAAACTAAAACAAAACTTGTAAGCCATTACAACTCAAAGAAGTGAGGTATTAATTGATAGGAACAGAAATTGCTCTTTTGAGTCAAGGGCCACTTTAATTCAATAGGCAATCACCTATTCAGCTCTCTCTGTCAAGATAGACTAAGGTACTTTGCAAGTGCTAATATGATTCATTACATGATACTTTTCCTTCTAGGTCAGTGGTTGGCAAACTCATTAGTCAACAGAGCCAAATATCAACAGTACAACGATTGAAATTTCTTTTGAGAGCCAAATGTTTTAAACTTAAACTATATAGTACTTTGTTATTAACTTAATTAGGGTACTCCTTCAATCGCACTGTACACGCGTGCCTACACGTGGTATTTTGTGAAAGAGCCACACTCAAGGGGCTAAAGAGCCGCATGTGGCTCGTGAGCCATGGTTTGCCTGTTCTAGGTCATTAGAATTACCTAGTTTTGACCAAAGTTAGCACTTGGATTCATAACTGTGGGATTAGGCTTGCAACCTGCAAGTTTCCTTATAAAAAGTAGGGTAAGCCAACCTAACAAGGGTTACAGGAATTTGTCAACTAGTGTGCCTAATGAATCTTTACAGCTATGTTTTCAAAGAATACTGACCTTAAAAGAAAAATCTCTGGAATATTGTTCATCATTGTTAAGAAAATTGATTGTTCAACAAATATTAATTGAACTGCTAATATGTACTGTTTGACACTGGTTAACAAAATAAACTCCCCCCTACTTTTATACAGTTTGCATTCTAGCGAATCTCTCAAGAAAAAAAAGTAGAAGTGTCTCAATTGTAACCACAGTTAAATAATTTTATGCCCTTAAATCAAGTGAAATGATAATAATATATGTTTAAAGGACCAGAACCTGGAAGGACAAGAACCTGGTTTGAATTTTTTGTATATCTAAAGCATGTAAACATAGTAGTTACACAGCAGGCATTCAATAAATATCTGTTAAATGAATAAATATTTTCAAGTTGTGAATTGTTGTGAATGAGCTTTCAAATTTATCAACTGCTCTACAAATGAAGATATTTCTTTTAGGTTAACTAAACAATGGCTCAATGGTCAACCTACTTATTTAAAATATTCTGTCAATTTGGATGATGGATAAAGCATCTGCTTTAATAATTTCTCTGACCAAATGTTCTGAGGTCAGGTAATTGGACTCTATTTTTCAAATACAACCCTTAGATGGGCATTTTATTAACAGTGTTTGATTTCTAGTGATTAAATGTTGGTTTATTCTCCCTTAAGTAACTATTTAGAATACCCACTCTCTTGAAATAATATAAAACAATCTTAGAAACATACAATAATACAAAACGTATTGAAAAATCCTCTATTCCCTTAAAAATATTCAATAATGTCATCATCCATTAAAAATAATACCAAACATTTCAAAACAGTTTTAGTGACTGTATTTTGTTATTCATTTCTAAGTTTTCCTTAGCAAGTATTAATTAGATAGACAAACGGTGTGGACTGTGCATGATTGCAACCCCTTTCAGGTATGACAGGAGAATTTAAGTCAGATGGTGGTGTTATAGCACCACTCTGCTTTCCTTGGGACCACTCCTATGCGCGCCACATTCTCTATGCTATGTTTTTGGCTCAAAAAAAAAAAAAAAAGAGTGAACTGAAGGCAATTTAATATCACAGATGCTGCTCTGTTCTGTACTTGTGCATGTACTCACCAAAAAGATTCTAGATGGGGATGTCTTCCCTGACTTTGCCCTCTACCACCAACCTCTCCTAACTTCCCACCCTTTCCTCTTACTCCCTCCAATACAATCTCAGATAGCTTTTGCCTAACAATTTTATGGTGGTATTCAAATGATTTTGGATTGTTTTCCAAGTTTGAGAGATGGTTTAGGAATGTAGGTACCATTTATATTGGACATCTGTCTTTCACTGCAGTTATATGTTTCTATGAGAAATTTTGTTTCATGGAGAAACCAACATTACAATGAAAAAAGACACACTTAGAAATGAAATAGGAGGACCCTTCCAAAACAAAATGGATTTACAAAATGCTGCAACTTTCTGTTGAGCAGGTTTTTAAAGAGTTTTTTTTGCAGCCTTGAAAGTCTGGGAAAAAATGAAGTCAGTCTATTGAACATAGTAGGTTTACATCAGTGGTTCTCAACCTTTCTAATGCCGCGACCCTTTAATACGGTTCATGTTGTGGTGACCCCCAACTGTGAAATTATTTTCGTTGCTACTTCATAACTGTAATTTTGCTACTGTTATGAATCGTAATGTAAATATCTGATGGTCTTAGGCTCTACAGCAGCAGTTCTCAACCTGTGGGTCGCCTAAGACAATCGGAAAACACAGATATTTACATTACAATTCATAACAGTAGCAGAATTACAGTTATGAAGTAGCAATGAAAATAATTTCATGGTTGGGGATCACCACAACATGAGGAACTATTAAAGGATCGTGGCATTAGAAGGTTGAGAACCACTGGTTTACATTCTTATGGGCTAAGTGTGTCAAATTTTAGGGAAGACAAAAAGAACAGTAAAAATGACAGTCGAGAAGTATTTCTACATGGATTCAATTATCTCTTTTGCCCTCTGAAAGGTCACTTATATTAGTATAGATCCCAGTCAAATAGTACATTCTGCAAGGTTAATTTTTATTGAAATGCACTTCTATTTAGAAACAATTCTTATGCTGCCCTGGATGTTTTCCTGTCTCAACTTCTCCTCAGCAGATATTTATTCAGTAATTTCATTGACTTCTGCACTTTTTAAATACATGCTCTGAATTTTAAAATATTTATGCCACATACTTGCAGAATACTTTATCTTTCGAATTGCTCCCGTATATTTATATATAAATCTACCTGGGAAACCAAACGATGTGGAAAAGTACATTTACTTTTCATTGAAAATGAATCTGACTTTTTGTTTGGTGGTTAGCATTTCCTCTTTGTTCCTGGCAGGTTTTTGTCATCTTTATTTTCTTTCTCTCGTTGCACATGTTGATACTTTTGAAAAATGAATGTTTGCCAAATCTAGTCTGAGTTGAAAGAGAAGGTAGGGGGAGGGTGGATACTAAAAATTCTGACCAAGATTATTAACAATTGATTTCCAATATAGAGGTAGGCTATGTGCCTGGTTAAGCAATTAAATTATAATCACAATGGTTGATATTACAAATCATGCTTTAGGAAAATGAGTTTTTGAGACTCGTGCTGCCTAGGTTCATTTTTATTTTTCACTTGTATCTTAAGGAAAAAAGAAGCACACATGGAAGATTTAGGAGTTGTCCCTTCTTCTAGTGGCCAGTTTCTCCTTGTAGCTCTATGCTGTGTTCTAGAGACAGAGAGCAAATTCATTACCTGGATAACTGATTATAGAATGTAGAAGAAAACCATCGTATACTTTATTTGGGGTGTGTTTTTATAAATGCCAAGGGAAACATCTTGTCTCAAAGTGCTTGCTTTGAATTTGCACCAATGACCAAAAAAATTCTTCATTTGGTTTGGATATGGAATATACAATTTCAAGAATTTTAGTGGTTTAAACGATTTCTTATTGAAATTGTATTTCTTCCTTTAGTTCCAAAATGTCCTGCTATTCACATGATATCCATGTTCTATGTATGCCAACATTGGGCTCCTCTACTGCCCATGGCTATTAACAAAGAATTTTCAGTAAGGCAAATATTAAATAGCATCATCACATTTTAGTGCTATGAGTTTGTGTAAGAAAAAAGTGACGCATACAATCAGATCCTGCAAGCCTTTTCAGTAGCTTGCCTTTACCAATGAAATGAGGACTTGTGAGAAATATGGCTTTGATTTAGACACTCACGGGAAATATTTTAAAATACATTAAACAAGAAAGCGGGTGCTTCTAGGCAGAGTAAAGGAAAAACATTAAAATTTCATAATCATGCTAGAATTTGCTTGATAAATCAACACTGCTATCAGAATACTATTCCAGACAATGAACATACTGTGAGCCCTAAGGTTAAGGGAGAGCTTGTAAGGAAAATTATAGCTGCACAAAAACATTGAGACTTCCAATTTTTAAAGACATTAAACATTAAGGATAAACACGTACTTTGCTCATTTCCTTGGATTAAGCATGGTATTTTAGAAAAGTGTGCACTTTCCCCATTATATCCATCAAGTTTTAAACAGGCAAATTTCAATCTGCATGTAGTCATGAACAATATTTGACTTGGGTCTATTTGCATAGGTTAAAACCAATAAAAGTGCTGAGCACAATTAATGGGAAGTACCTAATTTGTAAGTCTGTTTACATTTCAACTAAAAGGACTTAAAAGTTAAGAATCATGACACTACATCTTTAGGGTGTTTGTATTTCAACCACACTTACTTAATGAGAGAAATATGAATATACTTTTCTGCTTAAAATATTGGTATTTAAATACCACCAAAGCTGGGGTACCTAATTACCATTACTGAATTATTATAACTACGACTTTGATATCTAAAATATAATTACCAGGGATTAATTCTCTACTGTAAAAGATCTGGCTGTAATTAAGAAACAATAAATTAACCTCAATTTACAGCTCCTCCTCTTATTTGGTAAGAAGTGAACTTTAATAACTTATAAAAACCAGAAATAAGCTCAAATATAGAACTGAAACATATCATGTTCATTTAGCCACAACCTGAGACTTCACGTAGAAGTGTTTTAAATGTGTACTATTAAAAGAAAGATCTAAAAGAGTACTACATAAAATTGGTGGCAAAATTTTCAATCTGCTGCTTGAAAATTGGCTTCCCGCCCCCCCCTAGAATTTATATGCCCCATTCACCACTGTTCTGTGTCAGATACGTGGCTATAAAATTGCAAAAATGGAGGCTTTTCTGGTAGCAAAAGGGTTAAGTTCTTTTTGCTTTACCAGTTTCAAATTACAATGAGAAGCCTCTTCTTTCCCAGCAGGGTTGTGCTTACATTACTCTTTAGATCTCCCTTGAAGAGGGCTGGTATATTTGTGCCTGCTGGAGGTGGAATTAACTGTAAGAAGGAGAAAGGGAGTGAATGGACTTACAGGAAGGTTTTCAAGTAAATACAGGGAAACACATTTACTTGAATAGTACAACCTTGAGTTGTATTTTACACTAAGACGACACAAAAGATGTTAAAGTTATCACCAAGCTGCCGGACAAATATATATTCCAACACCAAGGTGCAGATCAGCATAGATCTGTGATTCAGAAGTCAGGATTTGTCTTGGAAAGAGCTTCAGGGTTGAGAAGAACTCAAGATCAAGTGAAGATAACTTTGGGAACTACAGTTTTGTCAGAAGATCAACTTTCGCTCATTCAAATACCAAAGGCCTGATTATCATAAATTCATATAGGAATGCCTAGGTCATCTGATCAAATAATATTAGCCGTCTTCTGCTACATCAATGCAGCAAAAACTCTTAACAACTGTGGATAATTGGAAACTTGAGTTTCAGCTTTCTTAGAAATAACTACTCTTGACATATTCCAAAATATTTAAATTAGCGCAGGAAAATCAGTGAGGATGTTGGGTACAGAAATGTCACTGTCATGAAGAATAGGTAAATTTGTTTTTTCTGCTACTGGGAAATTGTACCTCCTTGAAACTTAGATTTTTTTAAAGAGGACAAGAAGGACTAAAAACATCAACTTTGCTTTTGGACAAAAATGCATCTGAGTGTATTTTTATTTAGGGGTATTGTGGGTTTCCTCTGGAGCTGCTGGGTTTTACTGGGTTATGCAAAAGGAGGTTTGGGAGACAATCATGTTCACTCCAGTTTTATTTATAGAAGACTACGGAACCATGAAAGACGGGAAATACAGAGGGAAATTCTCTCTATCTTGGGTTTGCCTCACAGACCCAGACCATTTTCACCTGGAAAGCAAGCTTCCTCTGCACCTCTCTTCATGCTGGACCTATACAACGCTATGGCCAGTGAAGAAAATCCTGAGGAGTCGGAATACTCAGTGAGGGCATCTCTGGCAGGAGAGACCAGAGGAGCAAGAAAGGGATACCCAGCCTCCCCCAATGGGTATCCCCGTCGCATACAGTTATCTCGAACGACGCCCTTGACCACCCAGAGTCCTCCTCTAGCCAGCCTACATGATACCAACTTTCTGAATGATGCTGACATGGTCATGAGCTTTGTCAACTTAGGTATGTTGTTCGTTTATTTGTTAATCTATGTTATTACAAAGTGGAAGTTTTTCTAATGGTAAAGTAGCTGCCTGGTAGGTGGTCATGTTTACATAAAGTCATTTTCTATAACTCTCCTCTCCAGCTTCTGTTTCCTTTCTTTCATTGATGCAATGTAAGGTTTTGCCTTAGGCAATGAAGTCATATATGTATTTATTTTTAATATAAAAAGCTAAAATTGAACAAATATAGTTGGGGTAGATTTGGGTCTTTTCAGAGCGTGTTAAAATATCAACCTTACTTAGTATATAAATGTATGAATAAACAGGCAATAGTCTAAAAAAAGGAGATTTACAAGGATAGTTATAATACATAATAACTAGATGAGCAAAAAATAATAATGAAATATTTTTAAAAAGCATTTACAGACAGAAAAGTAAAAGTGACATTTTGAGCTATATTTTGGTTAGTAATTTAGAAAACATATAAGTGTCTATTTATATGCTACTCAAAAATCTCTCATTCAGGGAGACAACTACTGCAAAAATATTGATATGAAATTAACCAAGATCAAATAATAATGTAAAAGAAGACTATCAAATAGCTTCAGGGAGAGATACCGAAATTCTCTGAAAAATATTTTAGAAACAAAGTTTCAATCTAACATTTTTAACTGTAATTATTAAAATATATAATAAATATTTGATTATTTTCAGAACTAAGGGAAGTGTAAATCATTCCAGAATGGTCTTTTTCTATACAGAATTTCTTTTTATTTGAGATAAAAATTAATTGAAATTCTTTAATTAGTAACATTATTATATAATAATTTTTTAAATTATGTTTTACTCAATGTTGATATTTTCATGGCAGTTTTAAAAGACTGGCACTATCAAATGGTAAATTAATGCCTTATATTTCATCTTGCAATAATATTAAAGTTTCCCAATTTAAAAGGATTTTACAAGTGCTATAGTTTTATTTAAATGTTTTAATAGATACAGAAGGTGAAAATTTACTCTCTGCAGACATTCAAGATAATAAAAAGATAGAATATGTTTATTTTTGAAGGCTAAAAATAGTATTAACAAGTTTAATCAACTTGAAAGAATTGAGAACATTTTAATGTAAGAACTTTAAAAACTTTTAAATATGCAATCTGCTTTGATTTAAAATGACATATTTGATTATAGACTTAATTAAAAACTTCCTCATATATCTCAAAAATATTCTTTGAAAAGTCAGATAGCAACAACTCCTAATAGCACATGATACTTTATAATATATGTCGCTTAATATGCTCTGCTCATTTGCTCTCAGCAGTCCTAGCATGAAGGATAAGGTGCATAATAAATCATATGTTTCATGTTACCAGAGACAAAGCTTTCATTATTAAGTTTTAGTAAGTCATCATTGGTTACTCTAATCAGGTGTCCCGGACACCTTTTCTTTGACATATAATTAACAGGTTTCATTTGAAACTTTCAAACCATTAAAATATAGCTTAGTTCTAAATTTGTTTGATTGCTTTTTCTTCTTTAAGTGGCATGCAAATGTGGCTCATGATATATTTTTACTTTGCAGCAATTTCTAAAGCATTATTCAGTAATTTAAATTAATTTTACTATTTTAATAGCAAAATGTCAATCTAGCATGATTTACTTATTCACAAGATAAATCACTGAAAATATCAGTTCAGGTCATCTAAAATCTGTTATGGAAAAGTGTGTTATATTATATACTTTAAAAAACAATAGCCCAGTCATAAATCTGTTCTAATAAAACATTTTATTATATTTGAATATTTTGATCATTCACAAAAGAAGTGTATTTGTGTTTTAGAAAGGAATTAAGAATAATTTTGAACCTATCTGCCATTACTTTTTATAAATCGACATAGAATAAGAAAACAAAAACCAATAATAAATAGTTTTATTCAATGACTTCTAGAACCATTTTGATCATTTAAGAATGATTATATTTTTAAATCAATGAAATTTTGGTTATATTGTTTGGATTATAATAACTAGTTCATTAAATACACCATGAAAAATAATTATTCATTTTACTCTAGAGAAATAATTGGATTTAAACTTCAGAAAATTTTTATTTATTTTTATCATACTTAAACTGCTGAGTAGTGGTTTATCTTCAATAATAAACCATATTGATTTTTTAAAATTTAATATTCCAAACTAAATTTCTCACATTAAATTACTGATAAATTAATTCTGATACTGAATTTTCCTACTAGTCTGTGAGAAAAATTGAACCACAATTTCATTTTATTATCCCCAGACCATACCTTCTAATATATCCAAAAGTTGCAACCTATAATTACTTAGTAAAAAGGTTTTCTGTATTTCTTTCATGATAAAATAGGTCAAAGTGTACTTAGAAAAGGTGACACTGTAATATCATTGTTAACTGCACTGAGAATTTGAGTGTCCTTATGTATCATTCGTTATCAAATATTTGCAACTTGTTTCATGTTCTTATAAGACTCAAGAGAATTTTATTTTATATTTTAGTATCTTAAAATATATATATATATATATTATAGGGACTAAGGGCAAATGATCAACTTAGCAATAGTCAAGGGATTTGTATTGAGGAAGTCACCTGGATATTTAAATATATGAAAAGAATCTGTTGACATTTCCCATAATAAGATAAATTATATAAAAAGGATCTAGTAACATCCTTTTTATTAATGCTTGCCTGTGTCATTTCAAGTCAAATAATGGATTTTCTACTATTATCTTGTCATTCAGGAGGATATTTTTTTCCAACGTAAGTTTTGCTCATCAAGAACAATTAAACTTATTTCAAACTCTGAATCATATTTCACAAAATATCTATTTAAAAAATGTCAGATGAGAATAATTTTTTGTCCATAAGTGAAAAACAATTTAGTTTACCAAATGAAAAAATAAAATGTCAAGAAATTGTGTTAAGATCAATATAAACAACTAACTATGAAACTCAGCACATTATTTTGACCTTTAAATTATTGTAGCAATTTGTTTATTTTTAAGAAACAAATGTTAATTAGTAATTGTGTGAAGAGAAGCTTTCCACTCTATTCTATGCATTATTTTTAGGCCAACTTGAGTTAGTCTCACAGTATCTAGCTTTTACAGGTAGACTTCTCTGATTTGTCCAGAAAACTATTGAATATCAGTGAATTTTTTTTCTTAGTCAATACTACAATACTCTGTTAGAAACAAAAATGTGTTTAAGGTAAATTTGTTCTTTTTTAGCCATCTCTTTATCAAAAATGTTAAGGGTTATATATCAAATACCTATGCAAATAAAAGAAGTTACTTGGTAATTTTCTTGTAATATTTAAGTATATCTTCTGTTTATATAAACATAAACATGTAGAGCATTTCTAAGATCTTTTAGGTAGAAATCAATTACATGGTGATAGTATAATTAAAATGACAATGTTGTAGATGTTTTGGAGGAATTAAAAAAAACAGTAAATATAGGAAATTTATGTTTATATCATTCTTAGTCTCCATGTATTTTTCTGATAAAGAAGAACTTTGGGTTTATTAATGGTTTTTGACTGACTGGATCAGTTGGCTTAGAGTCAAACACTTAGATATATTTTAAGAATATATATTAATTCTTAAAAAAAATATATAAATATAATGCTTACATGTATTTATTTTATAACAATATATTTAGCATGCTAAGACATGAAATTTTAAAAAATGCTTTCAAAACTTTAACCCTTCTCTTACTTCCTCAAATTATTAAATTCTCCTGGCACTAGAAGAAAAAAAAACAACACAATACTTATGTACTCTGTTGAAAGATTTGAAAGACATCATTGATATTTATTGTTGTTTTTGGCTGACTCAAGTGCCCAGTGGAGAGGAATTTATATACAGATCTACCTAAAGATGACTATCTATGTAGTGTCTCCAACAGGGTTATTAACACTTGTGTAACATAAACATGCCCATAAACACATGCAAGATTTTTTTTTTTTGAGAGAGGCGGAATGGGATGGGAGGAAAGATAATCTACATCCATTATAGTACACATTCCTGGATTATATCTGGAATCACAAATGCTAATAATGGCAGAAATATCAACTTCTGAAGAGAAAAAAAAGTTGCTATGGGTGGAGAGCTCTCTCCTTCAACAACCTGTAGCATTCATCAATGTGACCAACGGGACTCTTGTTTTCCTTTAAATGCATTTTATTGTCCAATGATGGGCATGGCGGCAGAGATAGTTACCATCACAGTTTTAAGTAAAAGCTTTTTGCAAGTTTTAATGGTCACTCACAAATAGCCAGTGTAAATGTTTAGTAAGAAGTAACAGCAGGAAGTAGGAAGGTATGCTAACATCCTCCAAAAAGGCTTGGGAATACTTCACCCACCACCTCTCCAATGCCTTCCCTTTTATTCTTCCATTTAAAAAAAATCACCTCCCTCTCTCCTCCTTCCCCCTGTTTTGCTTTTTCTCTTTAGTTCTGTGGTCTTTCTAGCCCCAGGCTCTCTTGGCACCTTCTCCTCACTGCCCCCACCCTTCCTGGGATCTGCCTTTGGTCCTATTTTCTTCATAGCTGGTGGCTTAGATTAGCTGAAAATCAATTAGTTACAGAGTGATCATTTAGGTACAGTCTCCTGTTTTCCTTTTAGTTGAGAAGAAAAGGTTATGATGTGCCAATTATGGCCTCCACCATCAGGAGCAAAGCTCCCCAGGGCATGGGAACTGCTCTGTTGCCATCCCTTGTAATTGGCACTTCCACCATCCAATTCTTCTTTGCTTCCTCACCCTCTGCCTGAGGATCCCACTGACAGAATTTAATAGAACATCAATTAAAATTTAAAAGAGGAAGTTTAAGGGAAAGTTAAAAAGGGGGAAGGGGAAAACATGCAACATTAAATAAAAACGAAAACTCTAATAAAAATGTGATTTTCTTTTAGTTTACATGACACTTTTGCTTTTATTATTTTTATTTAATATTCCTGCCACTTCTGTGAAGAAATTTCCTTTTCTTAAGTGGAGAAGAGCTGATGAGAGAGAATAAGGAGATCAGGAATAACAGAGGCATAGCATAATGAGAATGAGACAGAGAGACAAATGGAATATTTTTGAAAAAGCCCTCGAAAGAAAGACACGAATGCAATGAGTCATTAGAGGCTGGTCTCTGAGTGTGCAGGTGGAGGATGTGTTGGGAAATCCTCAGTCTACCTCATACTGACACAGCAGCTAATTCAACATCCCCAGCCACAGCAGCTCCAGGGGAAAACCCTTTCATCCTTCCACACAGAAATACCAAAGTGGGGAAAAGGGAGGGCGGCTCTCAGTGTCTGTGTACAAGGAGCGTACAGACTGGCTACTCACATTTACAGTCATAAATAATGTAGTAGCTCAGCTTGAAAAAAAACCACAGGTTGAAGGAAGAGGCTTTCCTGACGCACAGAGAGGGGCTGAGATCAGAGGAGCCACTGCAAGGGTTGGCTTGAAACAATGAACCCCTTGTTCTAAGCAACGTTTATGATGCTTCTTTGCACCTTACCTTCATATTTTATTGGCTCAGCTCTGGGGTTTCCCCATTTGCTCATCTCTTAAAATAATACCCTTGGCTAAGATAGCCTTTAAAACACACCAGTCAGCCCTGACAACTGGCTCATGTATTTGGGAGGAAAAGGGAGCTGTTGTGATTTTGATGTCAGATTGGGATGTTTAAGGTTCAGTTATGGATCTTAATGTTATGACAGTACGATAAAAATAACAGTGGGAGCCTTCACCTGCCTTTTTAGAAATGTTTACAAGAATCCCTACAACCAAATGGTGACCCCTGATTTGTATGTCTTGTCTAAATGGCTGTGGTAAATCATAATCTACAAAGGTAGAAACATAATTAATTAAAGTGTAGAATGTTTAAAATGATAAAAAAATCATGTGTAGATTAGGAAGAAGGATTGTTAATGGTTTGGGGAGAAAAGAAAACAACAACGAACCTTCATGACTAAAGAAAGTGTGTCTCCTCTACTTGGAAGACAGTGAATTACATAAATATTACATAAAACTTAGCAGCCAAGACCTTGCATGATGTTAAATAGTTTGGTGTAAAAATTAAACTAGGGTGTGTGTCATTTTATAAAGTCTTTAAGACCATGAAGATATCTAAAAGAAAGGGGTGTGCCCTTTCTTTTTTCTTTTCATAAACAATGGAATATAGTGCTTGCATTTAAAGAAACAACTGTGCATTTTAAAAATGAATACTGTAATTAGATTATCTCTTAGAAATTGTTTATTTATCTTCTTCCTGGAGGCAAATAACAAATATTTTTGTTCTTGTTGTTAACAGCTTTCCTGGAGTTGTTAGGAACAAAGAAAAATAGCTTTTTTAAATGTTGGGATTAGCAGATGTAAATCCCATTTAGATTTTATTCAACACTATGAGACATGTCAAAATCAGAGGACTTATTAATATTTACAAAATGCATTTAACCAAATGCTTCTTATGCTGTCATGATATGAAAAGTTCAGTATTATTTGTTTTGCATAGATTTTCTGTCCTTGCTGGAATTGGGGTTAATTTTTCTATATAGGACACACAAGATATTTTCTGAATCTTAAGTTCAAGCCATAATACTGTTCAAATGGCTTTTCTTTTTGTGCTTCCATCACAGAAGCAGAGTAGCATAGAAGAAGCCAGAAAGTCTGAAATGGAATCCCACATTCTATACTTTCTAGCAGTGTGACTTCTGGCAAGTAACCTAAATTTTCTCTGTGCCTCTGGTTCCTTATCTAAAAAGTGCCCATAATAATAGGCTTTTTTCCACTGGGTGTTGAGAGGATTAAACCAGTTAATATGCACACACTTTTAAGAACAGTATTTGGAACAGAGTGAGACCTCAATAAATGACCTTTATTGTTATCAGAGTTGCATTGTGGCCAACATCTGTACCACATTTGCAGGAGTGGCTAAATAATTTGTGAGGCCCAATGCAAAATGAAAATGGGGGACCCCCTGGTTCAAAAATTATCAAGAATTCTGAGTGATGGCAGCAGAGCATTAGACCAAGTATGGGGCCCTTCTGGGTGCAGGCCTCTGGGGAACTGCACAGGTCACGTGCCCGGGGAGCCAGCCTGCATATTTGATTACATGTTGTGAGGGCAGAAACAGGACCTATTCATTCTTTTTAATCCCCAATGGTGGGTCAGAGTCCCAGAAGGAAACAGACAGCATGTGTAAAATGAATCATTTGAGGAGGGTTTAACAAATGTATTTTTAAAATGGTGTGGGCAGGGCTTTTTGGCAAAATGGGATGATGCAGCACCTGGAACAGCAGGGGAGCTTTCCTTCACTCCAGGGCCAGAAAACTCCAAGGAGAGCTTTAGGAAGAAGGTATCTTCACAGGAACTGTGGCCTTTTTGAGAGAGAGGCCATGTAGCCAACCCCTAGATACTCAGCAGGGTGGGAGACTGAGGAATAAATACTTAGACATTGCTGTCATGTTTCTCATTGGAGAGTGGGTCCTGAGCCACACACTGAAGATATTTGGCACAAATCCATAAATGAATCTTGACCATCTAGTCAATAAGAGTTCTAGAATCACTTCAATTTCAGTGCAAGTTACTCATCTGTGTGCAAACCTTTGTTCTAGTTCATTTATAAAATTCCAGAGATAATCATAAATTAATGTGAGAGTGAATTCACAAGTTGGTGAAATAAAGCAGCAAGAGCACACATGGCTTGCTGGGGAAAGAAAAAAGTTGAGTTGTATATGGATCAGTAAGTTCATGGGATATATTAAAACTATTTTAGAGCAAACTGAACTTTAAAACAAAAACAAAAGCCCAGGAAGAAGTAGCACTCTCAGATTACAATACAAACAGTAGACTGCAATTGCCAATCAAAAAACGCAGTGTGGAAAGGACTAGAGTGTATGCAAATATGTAGGGTAAATACAAAGAGCAATATATTTTCTTTAATCTATAGGCCTGTTTATTCTCAATCCTATGTCATTGTTCCTGAAATGACCCATGACTGTGTGTTAAAGGTTTTGGAATTCTGAGTGGAATCATCTGATATTCTCCCACAGTTCATGTTGCAGGCAGAAATAATGTTAGGATGAGGTAAATTGAGATCATTATCTTTGTTCTTGTTACTTTTCCTCTCCTCTGGCAGAGTTCCTGTGACTTACAGAGGCAGAATTTAGTGGAGCAGGTATGTCTGCTATTTAGTTCTCATAAATAACCAACCACTAAGCCTTGAGGCCAGAGCCATACCTCGGCTCTTTAATCACAGACAGCATTGGATACAACAGCCCCTTTCCAGTATAGTCTATGTTCCCTTTCAAAGCCACTAAGGACAGTAATTTTACACTGATTTTACTTCTATAATTATCAAAAGCAGAGGGAGAGAGAATTCAACTGGGAAACTGTATAGGCTCTTCTACAAATAGCCTGGATGCAGGCACCAAAGATTTATTTAGTGGAGAAGTGAAGGTTATCAATTAAATAACTTTTATGGTTAATGTGTGTGCTTTTTTAGTAGTTAACATATTTTTATTTTAAATAACAGTTTGGTATACAATATTATATTAGCTTCAGGTGTGCATCTAAGTGATTAAACCTTTATATAACTTATGGAGTGATCACTCCAATACTTCTAGTAGCCATTTGACACCATACATAATTATTACACTGATTATATTTCTTATACTGTACTTTATATCCTGTGACTATTCTGTAACTCCCAATTTATACTTTTAAATTCTTTCGCCTATCCCCCCATCCTCCCTTCCATCTGGCAACCATCCAAATATTTTCTGTATCTATGAGTCGGTTTCTGTTCTGCTTATTCTTTTATTTTGTTTTTTAGATTTAACACATAAGTGAAATCATCTGGTATTTGTCTTTCTCTGTCAGACTTATTTCACTTAGCATAACACCCGCTAGGTCCATTCATGTTTTTGTATTTGGCAAGATTTCATTCTTTTTCATGGCTGAATCATATTCCATTGCATATATGCACTGCTTCATCTTTATTCATCCATCTATTGGTAGACACTTATCTTGGCTGTTGTAAATAATGCTTCAATAAACATATGAATATATGTGTCTTTTCAATTTAGTATTTCATTTTCTTCAGATAAATATCCAGAAGTGGAGTTGCTGGGCCCTTCTTTGTCTCTTGTTACAGCCTTTGTTTTAAAGTCTATTTTGTCTGGTATAAGTATTGCTAAGCCAGCTTTGTTTGTTTGTTTGTTACCATTCTCATAAAATATCATTTTCTATCCCTTTTGTTTTATTCTCTGTGTGTCTTTTGACATGAAATGAGTTTCTTGTAGACAGCATATGGGAGAGTCTTGTTTTATTATGCATTCAGTCACCATAGTTTTTAATTGGAACATTTAATTCATTTTCATTTAAAGTATTGATAAATACATAGTTATTGCCATTTTATTATTCATATTTTTATCTGTTTTTTTTTTCTTCTGATAACATTTAACATTTCTTGTAATACTGGTTCGATGGTAATAAACTCCTTTAGCTTTTTCTTGCCTGGGAAACTCTTTATCTATCCTTCAATTCTAAATGATAACTTTGCTGATTAGAGAAATTTGGTTGTAGGTTCTTACTTTTCATCACTTTTAATAATTTCATGCCATTCCCTTCTGGCCTGCATCGTTTCTGTTGAGAAATCAGCTGACATAGTACCCCCTTGTAGGTAACTAACTGATTTTCTCTTGCTGGTTTTAAGATTCTCTCTTTGTCTTTAACTTTTGGCATTTTGATTATGATGTGTCTTGGTGTGGACTGCTTTGGAATGATCGTGTTTGGGACTCTGTGCTTTCTGGACTTTTATGTCTATTTCCTTCACCAAGTTAGGGAAGTTTTCTGTCATTTTCTCAGATAGGTTTTCAATTTCTTGCTCTCTCTCCTCTCCTTCTGCTACTCCCAGGATGCAAATATTGGTCAGGTTGATGTTGTTCCAGAGGCCCCTTGATCTGTTTTCATTAAAATTTTTTTTTGCTGTTCTGATTGGGTGTTTTCTGCTTCCTTACTTCCAAATTGCTGATTTGATTCTCTGCTTCATCTGCTCTACTGTTGATTTCAGTTATTGTATTCTTCATTTCTGACTTTTAAAAATAATTCCCATGTAGTTTTTTTATGCTGTTGAAGTTCTCACAAAGTTCCTTGAGCATTCTTATGACCATATTTTTAAACTCTGAGTGTGGTAGTTACCTTACTTCCATTTCATTTAATTCTTCTGGAGAGTTCTTTTGTTCTTTCATTTAGGACCTGTTTCTTTGTCTCCTCATTTTGGCTCTACTAGGTAGAGCTGCTATTTCTCTAGGTCTTGGTATAGTGGCCTTATGGGCCTTATGTAGTAAGTGTCCTGTAGGGCTCAGTGGCTCAGTTAGCCCAGTCACCTGAGCTGGGCACTCTAGGTGCGCATTTGTGTGGGCTGTGTGCACCTGTCTGTTGTAGTTGAGCCTTGATTACTATTGGTTTGTCATTGGGAGGGGTTGATCCCAGGCCAATCAGATGGGAGGACTGGCTGTGACTACAGTGGAGGAGCGGCTGTGCAGGGACTAACTCCATGGAGCAAGACTCACTTCAGTGGGGCTTTGCTGCCTGCTATTCACCTCTTGAGTGTGTCGTTTGTGGGGGTGGTTAGGTGGTGCTTTGGTGTGGTCTGAAGCTGTCCACTGGCTGTACTGGCTTTGGTGCCTCCTGGGAAGTGCAGACCAAGGTCAGCCACCACCTGTGTTCTGCCCAGGGCCACTGAACATGATTTACAGAATGATCTGCAGATGGCTGCTACTTCTGCTGGGTTTGGAGGTGTCCGGGAGAGGCCAAGCTGTGAACCAAAGCCGGCTCTTGCTAGTACCTGGCCTAGGGACACTTGGCAAGACGCTGCTTGTTGGAGAGATTTTAGGAAAGTCTGAAGCATGAGCCAAGAGAGGCTGTTTGTATGGAGAAGCCACTGTAAAAGGCTTGGATAGGCCAGCAAGTAGGGTAGGGCAGTGTCTCAGGGAATCACCAGGGTGGGACAAAAAGTGTTAGCCAGGTTGATGGAGTCTCAGTTATGGTAACCACCAACCAGTTCTGTGGAGGAGGACTCATCAAAGGAACAATAGCCTCTGCCAGCACTTTTTTTTTTTTTTTTAACAGAAAGCTGCCTCTGCAGTCCTTGTCTGAAGCCAGACAATTCAGTTCCTCCCCATATGACCCTTGAATCTTTTGAGCTGCTGCCCAGAGCTGGAGCTCAAAGTGAGTCTGAGTAAGTCAGGGTGTGGGCCCTTTAAGAAGAATCCCTGGAACTCTAGAAGCCCCCCATTTCACTCAGCCATAATCTCTGTTGATTTTCACAGCCAAAAGTTATGGGGGCTTCTTTTCTTGGCACTAGAACCCTGGGCTGGTAGTTCTGGTGTGGGGTTGGGAACCCTGGGTCCTCAGGGGGATCTCCATAGCAAAGCTATCCCTCTGATTTTTTAATCACCATATGTAGGTATGGGACCAGCCCCTGCCACGTCTTTGCTCCTCCTACAAGTCTCATTGTGGTTTCTTCTTTATATCCTTAGATATAGGTCTTTTGTTCAGCTAGATTTCAGGCAGTTTTGAATAATGGTTTTTCTGTAATTTGTAATTTTGATGTGGTTTTGGGAGGTTTTGAGTACCATGCTTACCAACAGTGTCTTCTTGAATGGAAATCTCTATGATTAATGTTCTGTAGATATTTCCTTTGCTCAGAATGTGAAGAAGTTTTTAAAAATTTAATTATAGTTTAACTACAATACTATTTTAGTTTCAGGCATACAGCATAGTGATTCAATATTATTATACCTTATGAAGTTATCACCACAATAAGTTTAGTTATTATTTGTTTCCATACAGTTATTATAATACTAGAGGCCTGGTGTATGAAATTAGTCCATTGGGGGGGGGCGGGTTGTCCCTCAGCCTGGCCTAAACCCTCTCCAATTTAGGACCCACTCGGGGGATGTCCGGGACCGCTGGCTCCTAACCACTTGCCTGCCTGCCTGATTGCCCCTAATCACTTCTGCCTGCCAGCACCATCACTCCCAACTGCCCTCCCCTGCCAGCCTGTGTGCGGCCATCTTGTGGTGGCCATCTTGTGATGATGTTGCACGCGAGGGCCACCTAGGCTTTTATTAATATAGATTATTGACTATATTTTCTTTTCTGTACATTACATCTTCATGACTCATTTTTTTTATAATTGAAAGTTTGTAGCTCTTAATGCCTTTATCTATTTCACAAAACCCCCCACCGCCTCTCCTCTGGATACCATCAGTTTGTTCTTTGTATCTATTAGTCTGTTTTTGTTTTTGTTTTGTTTTATTTTAGACTCCACATATAAGTGTATCATGCTTTAGTGATCTTTCTCTGTCTGACTTATTTCTCTTAGCAGAATATCCTCTAAGTCCTTCATTTGTTATTGCAAATGGTAAAGATTTCATTTTTTTTTATGGCTGACTAATATTCATTGTATATATGTACCAGATCTTTATCCATTCATTCATCAAATTTACATTTAGGTTGATTCCATATTATGGCCACTGTAAATAATGCTGCAATGAACATCAAGGTGCAGATAGTTTTTGAATTAGTGTTTTTGCTTTCTTCAGATAAATACCCAGAAGTGGAATTGCTCGATCAGATCATAGTTCCATTTTTTATTTTTTGAGGAATTTTCTTACTGTTTTTCATAGTGACTCCACCACCTACATTTTTAACAATGCACTAGGGTTCCATTTTTCCATATTCTCACTAACACTTGTTATTTGTTATCTTTTTTTATAATAGCCACTCTGACAGGTGTGAGGTGGTATCTCCTTGTGGTTTTGATTTGCATTTTTCTGATGATTAGTGATGTTGAGCATCTTTTCTTATGCCTTTTTTTCATCTTTATATCTTCTTTAAAATATATTTTCAGGGTTTCTGCTTATTTTTTAATCAGACTGTTTTTTTGAATCAGTTGTTTGAGCTCTTTATATGTTTTGGTTATCTACCCCTAATTAAAATATTGTTTGCAAATATCTTCTCTCATTTAACAGGTTGCCTTTTCATTTTGTTGATGGTTTCTTTCAGTGTATAAAAGCTTTTTAATTTGACTTATTATTATTTGTTTATTTTTGCTTTTGATGACCTTGCCTTAGGAGACATATCCATACAAAAACTTATATGACTGATGTTTAAGACTTTTCTGCCTTTTCTTCTAGGAGTTTATGGTTTTGGGTCTGATATTTAAGTCTTTAATCTAGTATGAGTTTATTTTTGTACATGGTATAGGAATGTGGTTCAGTTTTACTTTTTTGCATGTAGCTATCTGGTTTTCTCAGCACCATTTATTTGAGTGTCTTTTCCCCATTGTGTATTTTGCCGCCTTTGCCATAGGTTAATTGACCACATAAGCATGGGTTTATTTCCAGGTCTCGATTTTTTCCCATTGATCTGTGTTTTGTGCCAGTGCCATAGTTTTGATTACTATAGCTTTATAATATATTTTGAAATCAGGTAGTGTGATACCTTGAGCTTTGTTCTTCTTTCTCGATATCACTATTTGGTTTTTTGGTTTTCATACAAATTTTAGGATTATTTGTTCTAATTCTGTGAAAAATACCATTGGAATTTTTTCAGGATTGTATTGAATCTGTAGATTGCTTGGGGGTAGTGTGGACAGGCTACCATACTCAACAGTGAAAAGCTGAAAGCTTTTTCTCTACGATCAGGAATAAGACAAGGATGCCCATTCTTGCCAGTTTTATTCAACATAGCATCGGAAGTCCTAGCCAGAAAATTAGGCAATAAAAAGCATTCAAAGTGGAAAGAAAGAAGTAAAACTGTGTTTGCAGATGACATGACACTATATATAGGAAACCCCAAAGGCTCCACCAAAAACATCTATTAGAACTAATAAATGAATTCAGTAAAGTTTCAGGATATAAAATTAATATATAGAAATTTGTTGCATTTCTATACACTATTAATGAACAATCAGAGGAAAAATTAAGAAAACAATTCCTTTTCCAATTGTGTAAAAAAAAGAATAAAATATTTAAGAATAAGTTTTAACTAAGGAGGTAAAAAGTCTGTACACTAGAAACTATAAGAGGAGGAATTACTTGATTCTTTAACTATCTCAGTAAGGTTTAAGTGTAAGGGCTTTGGACTCATACTGGTTTGAATACCAGCTTAACTGCTACTTATTCTTCAGCAAATTATTTCACGTCATTGAAACTGTTTTCTTATATGTAAGGTGGAGATCATAATATAGTTAGAACTTAACAAGGTAATTTTATAGGCCTTTAAATCTACAGGAGAAAGTACTCACTTAAGGGTTTCCACGGCTACTATACCTATTTCTATGAGAGTAGAATATGGCATTCTAAAGTTAGAGGAGAGCCACATCCAGTCCACCAGACTCTGTCAAATCAACGCCTTTGCTAATATTGTGGACCATTAAACACATGACATTTTCTTTATCCAAGAGAAAAATGAACCCTGGGATTTCATTGACTCTGTCTTCAAGCTGGCTTGTTGATGGACTGTATTTCCTCATCAGGGTGTCCTGGAAAAGGTCAGTGTACAACAGAGCCTTCAGGAGACTGTAGGGCTTCCATCTGAGCACCCAAAGGCAACATTTTCTGTGATTGCTGCTGAAAGGTGTTATTCATATTACATTTGGTCAGGTTCCTAGAACGAACCCCTGGTTTCACTTTAGTTCCAGATATTACCAATTCCATTTCCTTGCTTGTTATGGAAAAAGGAAACTGATTGCAGGCCAAGGTAATAATATACAATTAGAAAATATTTGGTTGTGAAGACATGGACACTCTCTAAAACACCCTTGGAAGTAAGGGGAAATGTTGAAGGGTTTAACGCTTATTTTCATAAGCCAACTTTTTTTTTTTTTCTAGTTTTAATTTTTAAAAAAAGTTGATTCAAGATGAAAATCTTGTTGAATAAACTCCTGAATTCTAAATAGGACAGCTACTCTGTTCAAACAATCATTCAATCAGGAGCTTTTCACATTGCATGTAACTCAAATCATGTTTAAATTTATGATTTTCTAATTTGTAGCTATTCTCATTACTATTGGTATTGTTACTATAACTCTATTTCTATTTAATGCTATTTAATTTAAAGTATTTTTATTTTCCTAGAGTATTTATTTGGGCTGATTTTTTTTTCAGATGACAGATCTTTCTATTATTTTTCCTGAATTGCCTTCTGTTATAATATTTTGAAGCAGGATGAGAATTATAGGTTTGATTCAAAAAGTCACACAAAAGGCCATAAATACTGTGGACATCTTCTATTTATAGTATTCATATTGTAAAGTATTGGCTTTTGATATTTTATAATATATTGAGTGGGAAAACATGGATTTATTGGTTTTTAATTATTTGATAACGTGCTGAAATATGTCATTGAGATGATCTTTGTTAAATTTTTAATTTTGATGACTAAAGTTTGTAAAATATGGATTCCAAGTACATTTATTGACATATTCAAATCAACTTTTAAGATTTTTCTCTTTCAGACTGCTGTGTCAAGTAGTTATTATTTTATAGTTATTTACTTTGAGGAAAAAAATTTCAGGATTAAGTGAAATATTTTTCTCTGTGGGTATGTGATGCATTTAAAGTACATTACTGGGAGAAAAAAAGGAGACATATGTACTACTATTTGTAATTCTTTAAACAATAAAAAAAAATTTCACAATGATTCCTTAAGGAAAAAAATAAAGTATATGACATTGTTAGGAATATATAATTTTAAATTATAGTGTACTTGTAGTTATGGTAATCCAAGCAACAATAAAAACAATACATATAATCCCCATGCCAAAAACTAGACTAAGTAATTTGAATGCAGTATTTCAATTAATTTATATCTCAATTGTATGGGTAAATATTTTTCAATTTCCATGTTATTGATGTGAAAATTGAGGCTTCTCAGACGTTAAATAGCTTACAAAAGTCACCCTACTGGTAAATGGCAGAGTCAGTCCTGGATCCATGGTCTGTCTGGCTACAGATTTTTTTTGTTCTTTGCCACTACTCTTTAACTTGATAATCCATTTTTGGAAAATAGATAAAAATGTACAAGTTTTAACAATAATAATGATTAATATTTTTTGAAAGGATCTTTACATGTATTGCATGCTTTAATCTACTAGTATATTATTGCAGTATATTGCACTCAAGGCAGTAGATATGATTCCACAATATACATCTGTGGATACTGGAAATCAGAAAGGTCATTTATTCAGCCATTTGACAAATATAAATTGGTTACCTATTATTGGTCCAGGCACTGTGCAAAAGAGTGTGCCTGTTTTACTGCCAAAATTACAGGGCAACAAGAGCCAGGTCTAGGCCCAGAATCCCTGATTCTTGTGCCAGGATTTTTTTGCTGAATATCACATATTTTACAGAAATCCCACAAAATTCCAGCCTCAAATAAAATTAAAAGTACTAACAAACATTATATAAAAGAATGTGTTCTTTTGTTATTTAAATTACAAGGTAGAATTAACCTCCTGTGTATAGACAAAATATTTTTTCAAACCTCAATCCCTTTAAGGCAAAAAGGAAATCATGTTACTAGTAAATAGAACCTAAGGAAGCCTTTTAGTCCAAAAGACATAGAGCAAAAGTAGAATCCAGCTTTAGCAAATCTTAGGGGCTCTGCTGGAAACCTGCTTGTGTAGCTGGAGGGCCTTCCTAATGTGGAGGCTCCAGTGATTTTAGAGGAAATATCTGAAAAGGTTTCCCTTGTACACTGGATGCTTACTGCACATTCCAGAGCATAAGTGTGGCTTAAACACTCGTTATTTATTTGTGTTGTACTCAGGAAATAAGGGTAAAAGGTCATACAATTTTTCAAAATTAAGTTGTTTGATCTGTCTAAATATTGACCCCTGACCCTGCCTTCCTTCTTCAATTGTGTGCTAACAAGTTGGTGTTCAGGGTTTGCTTTGTTACTGTGCACACTGAACATGATGTGGACACAGGTTATAATAAGCAGCAATAGAGACACATTTTACAACGTGGAAAATAACAGAGAATGCCAAGAAATGGTATAAAGAGCCCTTTGATACATTGCTTCGAATCTACTCAGGATATTAGGCACTAGGCAATTATTACTTCAAGTTGATTGTTGAGAAAAATTGACCAATATTGTATAACTGCTTTACTTTTTACCAACAATCTGCTGTGATTGTGAAATGAATAATTGAAGCAAAATGTGGATCTAAGTTTCCTGGTCCATCATCACATTTATTAGTGTTTACCTATCCATTCACATCAACAAAACACCCAGTCATCAAAGTGAATTTTTAAGACTTTTATTAAAACTAGAATAAGACTTGTAATGATTGCTCTGCAGGAAATTCACTATCTTCCACAGTTAGTGTGTATTCAGTGCTCATAAAATACAAGATGTTGTGCTAACAGCATTTCAAGTGCAAACTTATTTAATTCTCAGAATTACCCTATTTTACAGATGAGCAAAGTGAGATTCAGAGATGTTAGATTATTTTTTCTTGTAAGAGGAGGAACTGGATTCAGAGTCCAACTATTCACTGCTGTGCTGTGGACTCTTTGTAAACACTATTGGGAAGGTTGTCAGTGGACATTGAACATTTTGTAAAGTTCTATATATTTTCCCAACATTTCATGTATTGGATTTAGAATATATTCACTTCATCAGTAATGCATTGTGTTTGAGGGAATTATCTCTATTAATAGGTTTACCAAGAGTCATATCCCTGAAGCTGGGCTCTTATAGTCCTCCTTCTGAATTGGGATTCTGTGGCTTTTGAAATACAAACCAGAAGGAATAAAGTACTTTGTAGACACTAAAGGTACGGACCTTTGTGCCATGCAATCTTACAGGTCATTTATAAGGAAAGTAAAGGTATTCTGTGCTGATTTTATCTTAAAACACTTGACATGAGTAGGAGTAACATTTGGCAAAATAGAAAAGAGAAAGGATATCCAAGTTGCAAACAGTAAAGGGCCTCCAAAGCAATGATTGGGGACTGGAACAAACTAATAGTGAGTTCTTTTCGATACTGGAAAATTATCAACCTGCTGGCTAGTATAGAAGGCCACACAAGCAGGCAGGGCTGCCCGGCAATTAAATATGAGTCCTTGCCCTAGCTTTTCTGACCTGACACTGGGTTGACCAGTGAATCGCATGAGAAATCTACTAAAGTGGGAGTTTGGGCTGCAGGACCATCCACAACCAACAAGTGAGAGAATTCCTGCTGCTGCAGAAAGAGAGTCTGGCAGATAGCCTCTGCTCCATCCTGCCGGTCACGGTTGAAGTCTCCGCTGTGTTCCATATAACAGTGAACACTCCACATTTAATACACATCTCTTGATTTGTAGCAGCTACAGTCCTAATCTCTTGCATGTGTAAAGTGAGTTTCTTTCTCATAGCTCACTCTTTGCCCCTATACCACACACGTTAAATATATTACTGCTTCTTCGGTATCTTATGAATTGAAGGCTAAGGCTTTTGGAAAATTTCCCGCCCCCCCCCCCCCGAAAAAAAATAAAAGAAAATATTTCTGAGATGATAATATTTCTTAAAGCAAAGTGCTAATGTACAGGAAGACAATTCAGTTTCAGCTTACAAATGCTCTCAAAACCAAGCAAATGGAAACAAAAGAGGTGTTGTAAAAAGTAGGTATTATTGTTATTATATCAACTTTTTGCTGTCCACCTGAGGACTAATCTCTGTTTTGAAAAGCAAACCAAGAGGTAGTTGCAGAATAAAAATAAACAAGCATTGAGGATGTCACCTGCAGCCTTTTAAAGATTATATTTTCTTTATCTCTCCCTTCTTCCCTTTATCTAACCCGAGAAGCATAAACAATTTCAATACATGATTTCTAGTTATTTAGACAAAATCTACTTGGGAAGTCAGATGATAAAATTATTATTTACAAATAGGTTAAAAATTGTACTTAATTTTAATTTCACCAACTACATTGGCATATAGTAACTAAAGCACATGCTGAATCATAATTATTTAAATCTCTCTTGGGTACTGTCAATCACTTACTTTTTTACTCGAAGTTCTCTGTCAGTATTTCCTAAAGTGTGTTTTATTGAAAGCATTTCTATGTCCTTTTAAGAGGTGTTATCTGAAATTTTGTAGTCAAATAAATCTGAACACCACAGTGGAGCAGTAATGAAATAGGTTTTAATATTTCCAAGACGAGACTTCTCAGTATCTTTATTATGCAGATGGGCATTGTGAATCTCTGCAAGGAGGAATATTTCATATGGTTTCACATGCACTTGGACTCAGGAATTCTCCTGACGGAGCACCATAGGTACCTAGTGTTACAGGAAACTCACTCTGAGAATCACTCTTCCATATGGACATACTGTTTATAAACACCATGTTGGAAATATTATAAGCAGCATAACATAATTTGTTGACCCTGTGGTCTCTTAATATCCAAAATTAAAAAGAAACAAGAAAAAATATTAATTCCATTATCTAAAACCAATCATTATTGATATTTCTAGTATTCCCCTCCATACTTTCAAAATATACTTTTTCATAGAGTTTAGCAATGTTTATGCAATATGTATCCTTATATTATTTATAATTTCTTAGTATATGACTTTTTCATGTATTCATTTGCTCTTTGTGAGAACATTTTTAATGATAATAATATTTCAGCTGAATAATTAATCATTTAGTTAAACATTCTTTTATTGTTGGGCATGCAACTTTCCCAGTTTTTATTGTCACATACTCTGTTTTAAGGGATATCTTTATATATAAGTATTTATACAAATTTCTTATAATTTTCCTAGACTCTGTTCTTAGGAAATAAATTATTAGAGCAAAAGTTGTGATTGTTTTTAAATCTGGAAAATATTGCTAAATTGCTTTTCACTAAAGTTGTTTTAATTTTTATTTTTAGCAACAGTAAATGCTAGTACTATTTTATCAGACTCAAATATAAATTAAATACAAATGTTTACATTATTGAGAATCTATAATTTATCTTTTTTTAAATTTGTATTTTTTCTGAAATTTATTTTTTTAAATGTATTCATTGGCTAGTTATTTTCTCTTTGGCAAGCTTTTATGTTTTATATTTTACATTTTGGCAAGTTGATGTCTTTTTTCTTTTTGCCTTATTTCATTGTTACTCATGCTTATAAATTCCTCTTGGGACTATATATTTAATAATTATTCACTTTTATCCTTTTTCATTTTTACTTTTTATAACAGTCATGAGAAAACACTTTAAAATATTTAAAAGTTTGGAAAACATACCACCCATATTCCATTTTAGAAAAAAATGCTGAAAGTTGTACTGTAGCTGGGTTAAAAATTAATAAAAATGAAGAATTCATAGTCTCCACAGAGCCACAGTTTTAGATTTCAAATCAACTGAATGAATGAATTTGGTCTAAATAACCTTACGTCAAGGTGATCTTCTGTAATTTGATTATAAAAGATGAATATACATATGACCTAAGAACAATTGGAATGGGATAGGTGTAATAAGTATTTCAATTATTATACTGATTAAAGGTGGTGTTTTCCCATTAGAAAGAATACTAAGTAAATAAGCACATTCTTCTTTAATTGACTAGCAATTGTTAACATTTTCCCACAAATTACATACTTTCTCCTTTAGTATCAAGTTTGATTTTTGAGTCTAAGCCTTTTTCACAGAATCCCAAGATATTTTGGAATCACTCTTTGTCATCAGCAGTTATTTAAATGACCACTGTGATGTGGAGTATTAATACCTCACTTTCATCACCATGATCTCTAGGCACTTTCTAGGTTGATAGTGACATTTGAGCACCAGGATAAGTCTGCATTTTTGTTTTGGCTAGATGTAGTCTCTAAGTCTTGGCTTTTCCTTGTACATGTTTATCATTGTAACAACCTCTCTTAGCTTAGAAAAGTTTTGGATCATGCATAACAATTTTTTGAAAGTCAATACTATATCATAGTGTAGTTTTATGACAAGATACTTAAGTAAAAGTTAGAAATCCAAATTTTAGTAAAATAGTGTGCTAACTGCCAAAATAACTCAAGTGAAGTAACAATCAAATAATTAGATAAATTCTGAATTGAGTAGGAAGGTATTTCAGAGCAATAGAAGCAGAAGAAAGCAGGGGTCAGAGTTTTATATAATCACTAGAGGCCCATTGCACGATATTCGTGTAAGAATAGGCCTTCCTGGGAGCCGGCATGTCCCTGCTCCTACCGGGAGCCGGCAAGTCCGCACTCCCCAGCTGCCCCGGAGCCGGCAAGTCCTCGCTTCTGTCTAGAGCACCACTCCAGTAGCTCCTTTCGCTGCACCCCTTCCCTTCATAGCAGGCTTCATGCTGCTGCGCCCTGTGTATGCAAATTAACCTCCATCTTTGTTGGGTTAATTTGCAAACTCACTCTGATTGGTTGTGGGTGTAGCGGAGTGATGGTTAATTTGCATGTTTCTCTTTTATTAGGTAGATGTCTAAGATTTGAGGGAAAATCCTAGACATGATTATATGGGACAGAACAAGTCACTATGACCATGGACTATTTAAAACTCAGCAAAGCTCCAACATTGCCAACTTTTTGTATGGAAAGTAATAGCTCAAAATGCATGAAATAAAAATTGTTAGCAGTGTGAATAAAAATTGGTATATACAAAATTATAGTATGAAATCTTCAATCAAAACTGCATAATATAGCCCTCTGAAATGTAATATACTTAGATAACACAATTAATAAAGTTGAATTATTTGACACATCTCAAGGATCATACTTTGAATATATTGATATGTATCAAATTGTGTAGAGAATATGTATACTTTTTGAGATTTCATGGGATATTTAAATACTAATCAGATGATATATGAATTTTAAAATCTTATAAAAGATATGGATAGCCAACAAGCACTTAAAACCATGTTTAACATCATCAGTCATTAGGGAAATGCTAATAAGAACCACAAAAAGATACCATTAACAACATAAAAATGGCTAAAATGGGAATTATAAAAAACTTATAATACCAGTGTTAATGAGGGTACGGAGCTCTTGTAAATTGCTGATTGGAATGCAAAATGATATAGCCACTTTGAAAAAATCTTGGCAGTTTCTTATAACATTACACATACATTTGCCATTATGACCCAGAAATGTCCTTCTAGGTATTTACCCTAGAGAAATGAAATCTTAGGTTTATACAGAAACCAGTGTGAATGGTTAAACAAACAGTGGTATATCCATTCAATGGAAATCTTAATAAAAAGGGAAGAACTTCTGATTGATGCTTAAATATAGGTAAACCTAAAATACATTTTTCTAAGGAAAATGTATTAAACCCAAACGGCTACGTATTGTATAATTTTATTCATATGGAATTCTATGAAAAGCTAAATGTAGTGATCAGGAACAGATGAGCATTTGTCAGGGATTCAAGGGAGGCAAGGGGTTGACTACAAAGTAGCTGCAGCCTAGTGATGGAACTGTTCTGTCTGTTGATTGTGGTGGTGGTCACAGAACTCTTCACTTGTCACAGCCATAGAACTAACCCCAAGTTTTATTTGTAAAAGCATACTACAAAGAAGCAGAACTTTTATATGCCATATTTATAATTAAATATTCAAAAATATAGAATAACTATATTTTCTAAAATCCCTTGACTTAAAAAATTCAGTGTTTAAGAAATAATATTTAGAAAATATCAGATATGAAAATTTGTCAGATCGTGACTGGTTGCCAACACTATTGTATATGTGAAATTCATGCCTTTAGCTTTTGTTAAATGAAAAAAATGGATATGAATATAGATTAATAAATCATGCATTCTATCCAATACGTGCCATTAAATCCTGAAAAGATGACATGTAGAAATAAAAAGACAATTTACTGAATTAGAAAGCTGTGAAATTAGTCTAAGAGTTGTTAATCAACAAATTTTGGGCAGACATTATCAAAATAGAAAGAAAAAATAAATGAAAAGAGAAATAATATATAATTATAAATATACACGTAAACCTTCATAGGTTACATTAACTCTATGCTAGTAAGTTAAAAATATTAATGAGATAGTAGGTAAACAAGTGATAGTTTTTGAAAATTTGATCAAAACATTTTTTTAAAGATTTGGAGATGTTATTTTTGGGTAGGGAGTGAAAAAATTTTAATAAATGCTTGGTATGCAAAAATGTTTATCTTTAAATATATTTTTGGTAATGCGAGACATGACATTTTGGCTAAATGTCCCTTTTTCCTCAATTTTCTGGAAGATTAATAGAATCTTCAATTCCCTTTTAGACTTATACACTCAATATAGTTTTGCAATGAAAATACTTCTTTAATTCTAACAAACCTAACTTAAAAGTAGGCTTTTTGTACTTTTTTAGAAGAAACAGGTAGATTTCTTTTTATATGCTTTCTATGACATCTGATCCAAGTAATAACATAATAGCTATGACAAGTACTAAATTCTTTTACATTGATTTTTATCAAAATTATGCATGTACTTGCTAATAAAATTAAGCTCTATTTTCTAAATTCACAGATTTCTTTTTTTCCCATATTTTTTATTAAGGTATTATATGTGTACATATCTTACCATTGCCCCCCACCCCCACCCCACTCCCATACATGCCCTCATCCCCCAATGTTTTGCATCTGTTGGTTATTCTTATGTGCATGCATATAAGTCCTTCGGTTAATCTCTTATTTCCCCCACCTCTCCCTAACCTTCCTGCTGTAATTTGACAGTCTGTCTGATGCTTTACTGCCTCTGTATCTATCTTTTTGTTCATCAGTTTATAATGTGTTTTTTATTATCCACAAATGAGTGAGATCATATGGTATTTTTCTTTCATTGGCTGGCTTATTTCACTTAGCATAATGTTCTCCAATTCCATTCAGGTTGCTACAAATGGTAAGAATTCCTTCTTTTTATGGCAGCATAGTATTCCATTGTGTAGATGTACCATAGTTTTCTGATCCAGTCATCTGCTGATGGGCACCTAGGCTGTTTCCAAATCTTAGCTATTGTAAATTGTGCTGCTATGAACATAGGGGTGCATATATCCTTTCTGATTGGTGTTTCTAGTTTCTTAGGATATATTCCTAGCACAGATTTCTTTAAAGTCCAGTGACTCTGCTGCCCATCTGCTTCTCCAGAAATATTCCAATAATATTCCCTAGGATTGGAAGCTTGCTTTCCTACCCTTTCTAGAGGTACTACCATTCTCAGTCTCCATGAAGGAACTGGCTTTGGACCCCTCCATAGTCTTGAAATCTTTCTGTTCTGTCTTGCTACTCCTCCCTACTATTTCCCCTCCAAGGCATTAGCCTCTCTCTCTCAACTCTGGCATCCCTAGCATAATCCCTGCAATGATATTAAGTTATAGACCTAAAAAGAACCAGGAAGGGAGATTGCCTGCAGGCAAACTCTGGTTTCTGTCATAAAATATAATCATCCCCAGAAGGAAAAGGTAGCACAAAGACCTGTCTAGTTGCTTGAAATGGTAAATGGAAAATTCTTTAAGAGAAGAAAATTATAAATAGCTTTCCTTTTCCTTATTCTATTACATTAGTCAAAAATGCAAACAGAACACAACACTAACAGTTCATGCCACTAGATATAAGGAAGCATGGGACACAAAACCTTTATTAGGTTTATATTCTGTTAGAAAGACCCAAATAATAACTTTGGTAATAACCAACCTTTTACCAGGTACCTGCTTTGCAATCTAAAAATGCTAGATGCTATACATATATTTTATCATTAAACCGTTCTATACCTTGCAAGTGCATTACATATATAATTAAAAATTTTTAAATTATACATATACTAGAGGCCCGATGCATGAAGATTTGTGCAAGAATGGGCCTTTCTTCCCCTGGCTGCTGGCACTGCCTTCGCTCTGGCCAGAGTCGCCTTTCCACCTTCCCATGCTGCCCAGAGGCCCGGGGGGCTGGGGCAGTGCAGAATGCCTGCATCGGGCAGTGCAGAACATCCCACCCCCTGGCTGCTCGGTGGCTGTGTATGCAAATTAACCCACCATCTTTGTTGGGTTAATTTGCATACTCACTCCTGATTGGCTGGTGGGTATCACAAAGATACGGTCAATTTGCATCTTTCTCTTTTATTAGTGTAGATGTGTGTATGAATGTATTTATAAATGTGTGTATGTGTGTACTTACATAAGATGGCAGTTACCATCTGATGTTATTTATCTACTTATCAATTCTTAGTCATTGTTATTATAGTTTTCTCAGTAGAATATAAACCCTATAAGGACAGCAGCTTTGTCAATTTTGTTCATTGCTGTTCATCCAATCCTCAGAACTTAGTCTGACACATAGTAGGCTCACAATAAATATTTATAGCCTGGAGAAGGCAAAAATGCAGTGAGGCTATTATCTTCAAATATTTGAATTGCTTTTACATAGAGGTGTGATTAGACATAATCTGGCATAGCACTAAATTATTGGTAATCACATCTGACCTCAAGATGAGGAAGGATTTTCTGACAGTCCTAGCTGTCCAAAATGAAGTGGACTGTTACAGGTAGTATTCATTCCCTATTATCAAATATATTCAAGCAGCATCCACATAATTTCTCAGATACGATTTAGAGGGGATCGTGCTCAACTAGGTTAACTTTAAGAGCTGATTTAACTCTGCACTCTTTATGACTAAAAAGAAGAGAAAAATAATTCCTGCAGCATTTTTTGTCACATATGTTACATGGCTCACATTTAGAACCATAACATTTTAGAGCTGAGAAATAAGAGATCTTATAGATGATGTTGAAAACTAGGAAATAAGATTATCCCCTGCAATGAAGCCCTCTGTGGACATCAACATAGCACAGCATAAAATCCCAGCTCTTTGGTTATCAACAAATATTTATTAAGCTCCAGTGATGTACCAGGCACTAGGGTTACATTAGGACATGAGATAAACAAGTACTTTCTCACTGTGATTCCATTCATCATCTGGTAGCTAGACTTTCATATATGCACATATATTGACTTTATGAATAGTATGAATATGTTGAATTATGGAGCAGTATACCAATCAGCGAAGCTTTGTGTGTTATTTCTTAATGACAAAGATAGAGAATAAAATGTAGTGACAGGGATGCAGTGTTTTCTTTGTTTAAAAATTTGCATTCTTTTGGCCTTTGAATGATTACCGCAAAGTGCCACTAACTGGTCAACCAGAACCAGGACTCGGCTGATATTTTGCAGGATATTTATTCCTACGTTAGGGTGGTCTTCCAGGAAACAGAACCACAAACAGAACATTTTACAAGCAATGTTGTAGAAATATACACAAAGACCCATTCCAGTTGAAAGTAGAAATTTTTGGCCTCACACAGGGAAGTCTACATGTAACTGAGGCTACAACAACAGTTTTGACAAAGAAAAGTAAATTGGTATCTTTAAAAAGTTGTTTTTAAAATAGTGACTTAAGAGTTATACTGCCTATGTTAGAGTCATTTGTCCTTCTAAGGAAAAACAACTGTAGCAGAATTAAAAAGCACTCTTCACTGAGAATACTGGTATTAGTGATTTCTATGAAAAATCTACAGGAGTGATATGATTTGATCTAAAAGCCCTTTTTGAAAATTGGCATGCAGTCTTTATTTTCACAATATTGATATATATCACTGATATTTTGTAAGTGGGGTGCTTGACACCCTGTGATCATGGACATGCTACACAAAGAAGAATTTCCTGCTTCTTGCACAAATTGCTTATCCCCTATTGAACCTTCCCATTGGTGAAAAATCAAAACCTAGATTATAAACCCATTTAACCTGAAAATACAAAATATTTTTACATATGTTGATTTCTCCATTAACATATGTATCTTGTAAGTTAAAGGATGGTTGTACTTTTGTATTTTCTGGGATTTTAAGAACTACCAAATGTAGGATGATGACAGTGCCAATGTTTCAGCCTATATTTGAGGCTGTTGTATTCCTGGTGATGCAAAATTCTGACTGTTTCAACTGTACCTATAAATTACTTTATAATAATGATTTTATATTGATGCTTATAAATTATGAAGGTAGGCAAGATACATTATCTAGAAGGTTTAGTTCATGATAGATAAGGATACATTACTAAATATTTAACAAGGCAGGAAGTGTTGGGTTGGCCTGGGCTGAGAATGAAAGGATGAGATGAGAATTCAGGTTTTATCTTGGGTCTGGCATAGATAACTAGGAACTCTAATTCCCACTCCATGAGATAATGGAAGTATGGATAGACAATGCTTGGGGCAAGTCTAATCCAGTTAGCCCTCTGTGGTTACTTCCCTCCCCCTGCCTTACAGCAGGGATTTCATATTGAAATTACCATTTAACTATAAATATGTACTTCCTTAAATGAAAGTCCTGAAAAATCTAACCTACCTATTCATAATTATAATGTATGAGCTAATGCTTAAATGTAATATAAAGGAAGAATAAAAATACCATAATTTATTTCTGAACATTACCTATTTAAATATGTAAATGCTTATTAAGTAGATGAAATAATAAGATTGTTGCTCATACTACTATAAATGAAAATATTTGAATTTAAGAAACATAATGTAGGAAGCCATTCTGTTCAAAAAAACACATTGAAATGAAAGAGCAGACATTCAGGGAAATATGTAAATTAGTGTTAGGATAAGTAATAAGGAATTGGGCCATTTACACATGACAAGACAAAAAGGATAGTAATACGTATGTGGATAAAAGTACAAGTTTAATTGAAGACAGGACGCATGTCAAAAATTGATCAACTGTTGAAGTGGGGAAACTGAGGGACTCATAATTTCTTAAATGAGGGTGTAAATAATGCTATCATGATCCCTTCAGGTTGCCATCTTTTTAAACTGGTTTGGGCACCATTTCTCTCTAATATGAAAAGAGGATCATCCCAAGCAACTACCACGTGTTTTCAGTAATAATAGGTAAAATATTAACAGAATGAAAATTATCCAGTCACTACTGGTATTTCCCTTTCCACTTTACTTACTATTGGCACATGACATTTCTCACGTATATGTGGAATCTAATGAACAAAATAAACTGACGAACACAATAGATCCAGGGATGTGGAAGCATGCAACAGACTGAGGAATCTCAGAGGGAAGGAGGTTGGGCTGGGAAGAGATTAACCAAATAACTTAAGTCCATATATGCATAACCCATAGGCACAGACAATAGTGCACTGAAAACCTGGGTGGGGGGAGCAGGGTGGAGGGGTCGATGTGTGTGTATAGGGGGGGCATCTGTAATACTTTCAACAATAAAGATAAATTAAAAAAATAAAATATACATTGACTCTAGTATAGAGTAGCAAGTAAATCAAATCATTCAATGATTTCAAGACAATACCTTTATTCGACTTAAATTTCCTTCTCCATGTTGAATTTTGCTGAATTACTTGTATTTCATGTAAGTTCTTGTAAAAACACTTCCATATTATTATGCACTAAAGAATGTCCAGTTTAGCCCAGCCAGCATGGCTCAGTAGTTGAGCATTGACCTATGAACCAGGAAGTCATGGTTCGATTCCTGGTCATGGAATATGCCCGGGTTGCATGCTTGATTCCCTTGTGTGGGGAGTGCAGAAGGTAACCAATCAATGATTCTCATCATTGGTGTTTCTTTTGCTCTCTTCATCTCCCTTTCTCTTTGAAATAAAAAAAGAAGAAAAGAAAAAAGAATGACCAGTTTATGTTTATGGAGGTTTAGTCTGGTGGCTGGCTATTCAAAGGCAGTGTGGGGCCTTAGACAATTCTTCCCTATGAGAGATGCTTGTGTTACTCTTCCTGATAAAGGTCAAGGCTCTGTGAATTTCCAAAACTCTCTCTAGGGAGAGCATAGCTTCCTCTGAGATTTTCTGAGAACATTGGGGGTGAAGGGTATGGTCTAGGAGAAGAGAAAATTGGATTTGGTGTCCTTCTTCCCAAATACTTTGTTCTATGAAAGTATGGTAACAAGGAGCTAAAATAGCTGCCTAAATGTATAATATATGTTTTCTGAGAAGATGAGATGGGGAAATTTGACAAAGCCCAGTGTTCAGACCAAATCGCCGAGGTACAGAGCACCACAGCCTCTCTCCTGTGTGAGAGGAAACCCATGCCCACTTCCCTGTGTTTCTCTGAAGGGCTTCCTGCTGTGGTTTTATGATAGTTCAACCTCATATTTTAATCCAGGTGAGTATATTGGCTATTTAAGTAATGTAAAGTAACAACAGAGCCATTGTCTATATGGAGGGGTGGGAGGGTTAGTTAGTTTCAGGACCCATTTCTACCCCCACAATACCAAAAGTCACACATGCAGATACGTGCTGAAGTATTTGCATAATAACCGGTGCATGTCTTCCCTTATAGCTCAAATCATTTATAAATTACTTACCAAATCTAAAAGAATGTCAGTGCTGTGGGGCGAGGGAGAAGAGGAAATTGGATTTGGTGTCTTTCTCCCCAAATACTTTATACTGTATTGTTTAAGGAATAATGATAAGAAAAGTAGTCTACATGTGTTTAGTACAGACACAGCCATCCTAACTTTAACTACCTACATAGCACACATCAGCAATAAAGTAACATTTAAAAAAATGTTTTCAATCCACAGGTGAATGCAAGGATATGGAGGGCCCACTGTACATTATTGCTATTAACCATAGATCTTTGTAATAAGCAAAATAAATAAATAAATAAAAATAAATAAATAAATAAAATCTTAAAGCTAGTAGGAGACACTCATCGTTACAATAGTGAAGTGTTGCATTCACACATTCCATGGAAATCCCGGTGCTTTCTGATTAAATCACTACCACAAATCATCCAGACATAATTTGTTTCAAGAGTTACCCCACAGATCTATTTTAGGTTTCAGGTGAATTTACTACAGAGATTTAGTTACTAGCAGATGTCAAGTAATTTGGATGGTAAAATTGTATTTTGGAATAATTCATAAAGTTCAATGTTTATTTTTCATTGTCTCAGCATACCTGATTTGTAGTGAAATGTGAATTTCTGGGCAAAAATATAAATCTCATCATAAACGTCAAATGAAGTAAATATGACAGCTCTGTTTCCTATTATGTGCATGTGCAGTGTAAAGATAAAAGCCATGAAATTGGTTGAATGTCCTCTAGGGGATTTCAAATTTTAGTATGTTTCAAATAACTTGTAGAATAGCATTTGTTTATGATTTTTCATGTGTATAGCAAATAATAAATACAACTGATAGTCATGTATATGGTGAATTAAACTGAAGCTATATGATATATACAAGGTGTCATTATTTTGGCTTTTGAAATGAACTTAAAATGAATTGAACATGTCAAAGTCAATATTTCAAAATGTACATTTTCAGCGACACATCTAAAAATATTTGGATGGTTTTTAGAAAATATTTTGGTAGGTGCTATACAGAATTATTACTTTTTTCTTAGGTAAGTTTTATGTCCTGAATACCTCATTTAGTATGAAAGCATAAGTGTTCCTCTATAGAATTTCAAAATTACTTACAGCAAGAGCTAACCTGTACATTTACTAGATTTTAAAGGGCAAGAATCAAATTTTTGGTAGATTATGTAATTTATAAAATTATTCATAAAAGTATTGATATTCCTTTATTGAATAACCATTGAATTTTAAAGACCTGCTGTGAATCTGAAGTTTTGGAAACAATGTGACATGCTTACTTGTAAAATTCAAAAAGTAACTCTCAAGGAAAAAAGTATACATCAAAAGGATATTACTTGTAGTTTAAATACATAACATTAAAAAATGAGTTTATATATATAAACTCATTTGTGTATATATATACACACACACATACTATTGTAGCTATTAAGTTGTGTACTCATGAAAATATATCTTCCCTCTGCTGATAGTTTTTATTTATTTATTTTTAAAATTTTTGCTGTCTTTAGATTGATGTTGTAGAAAAGAAAATCTGACAATATTTTTATTCAGTTATCACAATCAAAATTGGATTAATGAGGCATGATGACAAGATGACAGCAGTGCAGTTAAAAAGTTGATAAATTATAAGTGGACCATCTCCAAACTCAGTACTCCTCTTTTAAATACAATATCTTAGTGGGGGAAATGGCTTCATGGAGAAGGTTGAGCAATCAGCTCCTAGGCTCCTGCTGTGTTCTCATAAATAATATGATGCTTTATCCAAAGGATGGTGGGTGAAGACATCATAATCTCTATTTTAAAATAATTTTTAAAAATGTGTTTCTTTGTAGAATATTAAGAATATTACTCAGTGTAGGATATTAAAAGTACCGATTTTGAATCTTGACTCAGGCAGAATTGGAAAGCTTGTTTATTTATTCAACATCCATTTATTAAATGGATTCTGAGCTTCAAAATTGCATTTGATTTTATAGTATGCTATAGAAGAAGTTTTTTGCTTTTTCAGATTAGTTATTTCTCTCTCTGAATATCAAATTACTGAACTGTACAGCATGAAAAATAATTCCTTCATTTTATAAAATAATTATATAAAGTCTTGCCTCAAAACTGACACCTCATTTTTGCTATTATTAGAATTTTTAAAATTCCACAAAGGTATAGACTAGTCTATTACTTATTTCTGTTTTTCAGTTATTAAAGTTGAAATAATAAAACCTGAAAGATAAAAAATACATAATGACTTTAGCAGTGTGCTCAAATTATCTTTCAATAGCAACTTGATTGTACAAACCCTTTTATCTTAGCACATTTGCAGTTGATATGGCTTTCACTGTACCTGTGCTGTAGTTCTTATCACATATAAAGGCAGCCCAATCAATGTGAAATTTAGGACCTCTGTGTTAGAATAATGCAAAAAAAAAAAAAAGAATGCTGACTTTGGGAAACTAACATTAAGCGTGATCAAAGTTTAAGACAGTATGCAAGTTTTTGCTCCAAATGTTATTACAGAGATATATGTTTACACTTTAGTTGGTGATATTTCTTGACTTCAGAAATGTATTAATTTGTATACTTTAGAAAATGCTTAGATATTTAAAGGTAACTTTTTAAAATTTGATACATGTACCAAACAATGTAATGAACCAGACAATCTGCTTTAAAAGCTAGTCATTTATCAGTAAGTCTTAAAATTATATATCCTACTGGGTGATACTTAGATAATAAAAGGGTGTTTTTATATGGTGGAATATAGCCATGCAAATTATATTTTTATTTAATAAGTCTATGGAAAAATAAAATTTAGAAAAGTCTTATTTTATTTTTTTTGGCTTTATAGTTTTCATAAGAATCAGTATCAATGGCCAGGAATATGTAATGATTCTTATTCTTAGGAGATTGCATCTGGTACAGGCAAGCAATTAGTTTATTTTTATTTTTTAAAATGTGTTTTTATTGATTTCTGAGAGAGGAAGGGAGAAGGAGAGAGATATAGAAACATCAATGATGAGAATCATCAATTGGCTGCCTCCTACTGGGGACTGAGCCTGCAACCCAGGCATGTGCCCAGATCTGGAATTGAACCATGACCTCCTGGTTCACAGGTAGATGCTCAGCCACTAAGCCACACTGGCTGGGCCATTTAGTTTCTTTTTAGTCTCATAGCAAAGAAGAGGTAGGTAGATGAGTGAGGGAAAATATTTCTTTAAAGTTGATATACATTATTGTAGCTCAAACATTTAAAAATATATAAATAGTATTTTTTCTTCTGATGGTGGCAGACTAATTAACTGACCTTAGACTTGTATATTTGATCTTAAAAAATGAAATAGAATTGAACAAAAATAGCCTATAACTATGGAAAATATAGATGAAGCAACTTTTTTAGGCATTGAATAGTAGACAGTGGTAGTTTATAATCTTCAATGGAAGGCAAGACCCATACTTACCGAGATTTTGTGTGGAGGCATTTCTGTGTGTGATGTGAGAAGGTGGGACCTAAACTGAGAGCACTAGCTGCTTCTGAGGCAGTTGGAATTTTCAGGGAAATGTACTGTAGATGATTACTTGGTCAATGTTTGGGTTCTACATGTGCAGGCTGAGACTCTGTGAGGCCTAGCAAAGAGCAGGTACCGTCAGGATGTCAAATGAACCAAGGGCCAAATCATGGGAAACATGGGAAATGTAGCCCCCAGGGTGCAGAGACCTTGCTGACTTCTTGGACATTCAGAAAGATCTTAATTTAGGAGTAAGGATGCCTAGGTTAGGGCTGATAATCTAGAACTGAAGACAACCTAAAATAGATCTATGCTAAGAAATCACAGTTTCATTATAATAAAGCCTGGCAGGTTTCAAAGGATTCATCAGAAACTTAATTGCCTATCAAAATAAAACCCAAGAACTTTTAAAGAGTGAAAATGTACAGACTCTCTCCAAGATGTCATTCACAACGGTGGCTAAAATAATGATGTATTTTACGTAAAAGAAAGGAGGTATTTCAAAGAAAGGCAACCTGCATTCTAAGAAATGCTAGAAGAAAATCTTCAGTGTCAGACAAATAACATTAGTACTGGTTATGACTAGCATTATACTGGAAGGTGAAAAGTCTAGTACCGTGGTCAGCAAACTGCGGCTTGCGAGCCACATGCAGCTCTTAGGCACCTTGAGTGTGGTTCTTCCACAAAATACCATGGCCTGGGCGAGTCTATTTTGAAGAAGTGGAGTTACAAGAAGTTTAAGTTCAAAAAATTTGGCTCTCAAAAGAAATTTCAATCGTTGTACTGTTGATATTTGGCTCTGTTGACTAATGAGTTTGCCGACCACTGGTCTAGTAGATATCTTATTATTCTAAGATAAGAAATAATGGAAAAAAATATATGCTATCCATGTCTATTCAACATTTTATTGAAGTTCTTAGCCAGTAAATAAGTGAGAAGAAATAAAAGGCATGAAGATTAAAAAAGAAATAATAAAAGACTGTCATAAACAGAAAAAATTTGTGGCTTTAGCAATATCACTGATACAACGTCAATGTAAAACAATTACAGTAATTGCATTTTTATAACTTGGCATCGAACAATTAGAAAATACAATTTTAAAACACTATTTACTATAGCATCAAAATACATATAAGAAAGGATATTTAAGACATCTATACTGAAAATTGTAAAACACAACTGGAATAAATTAAAAAGATTTAAACAAATAGAAGAATAGATTGACTTTATGGATTGGAAAGCTTAATATTATTAATATGACAATATTCTCTAACTTTATTTATACATCAACCAGAGGCTTGGTGCACAAAATTTGTGCACAGTAGGGTCCCTAGGTCTGGCTGGCCATCAGGGCTGATCGGGGCCTTCCAGCTGCTGGCTGGGGCCTTCCTCCCCTGGCTGCTGGCGGCTGGCTGGGGCCTTCCTTTGTTCCGCGCCGTCCCTTGGTGGTCAGCACATGTCATAGCAAGCAATCGAACTTCTTGTCTCCCAGTTGAACTCCCAAGGGGACACTTTGCATATTAGCCTTTTATATTTATAGAAGATGTTATGATAATTAAAATACCAATGGTTTTTTTAAAAATCTAAATTGATGAGCTACTTTTAAAATGTATATGAAATTGCAAGAGACCTTGAAGAGCCAAAATAATCTTGAAAAAAGAAGAACAAAATAGGAAGACTTGTACTACCTAATTTTGGGTTTTAGTATAATGTTACAATGATCAAGACAATGTGGTATTAGAGAAAGAACAGACAAATAGAACATGGAGAGTGCTGAAATAAACCCACAGAATTACACTAAAGAATTTTTTACAAAGTACACAAGGAGGAAGGAAATTCAATGGAAAAGGATAGTGTCCTCAACAAATGGTGCTGAAACAGCTGGATGAACATATAGAAAAAAATGAACCTTAACTTCTGCCTCATACCATACACATACTAATGGATCACTGGAGATGAATCATATAATTAAATGAAAAGGTTAAAATTATAATGCTAAAAGACAAAAATGGGTAATATCTTCTGAAAAACTAACCCCCTTTCTCTCTGTCTTGATAGATAATTGAACTTCATCAAATGAAATCTTTCTATTCATAATACACAATTAAAGTAAGTGCAAAGTTACTATTTATAATAACAAATACATGGAAACAACCCAAGTGTCCTTCAGCGGATGATTGGCTAAAAAAGATGTGGTACATATATACAATAGACTACTACTCAATCATAAAAAGAGGAAATACTGCCATTTGCAATAGCATGGAAGGATCTTGAGAATATTAGGCTAATTGAAATAGGTCAGACAAAAACCAACAAGAACCATATATTTCACTCATACGTATTATATAAAGCAAAAACAATAGCCTGGCCAGTGAGGCTGAGTGGTTGAGTATTGACCTATGAACCAGGAGGTCATGGTTAGATTTCAGGTCAGGGCACATGCTTGGGTTGCAGGCTTCATCCCCAGTAGGAGGTGTACAGGAAGCTGCTACCTTGGCACACGCTTTGGCTCTTTTAAAAAAGTAAAAAAATAAAGTGTGTATCCTATAACTGGCACTAGGTATTCGAGAGACTTTAAAAATCTGTGTTTGTACCTGGCTGGCATTGCTCAGTGGTTGAGCATCAACCTATGAACCAGGAGGTCATGGTTCAATTCCAGGTCAGGGCATACATATGCCCAGGTTGTGGGCTTGAGCCCTGGTGTAGGAGGCAGCCAATCAGTGATTCTCTCTTATCATTGATATTTCTCTCTCTCACTTCCTCTCTGAAATTAATAAAAATATATTTAAAGAAATGTGTTCACAAGAAGACATTTACTAAAATATTTTAGAAGCTTTATTCATGGTATCTCCAAATTTTAAATGACCCATCAATCCATCAATAGATTTATCTATTCTAGATATGTTATGATATATTTATAAAATAGAATAATACATAGCATACTTAGAGAATGAACATTTATAGACACAGAAACATAAATGACCTTCCAAAAACATTTATTGTTGAGTGAAAGAAGCCAGAAATTCAAGGACAAGAAAAGTTAAGCTTTTAAGATAAAAATAAGAATAGTTATCTATGGTAGTTGGGATTGACTAGAGAGGGACATGCAGGAACTTTCTGAGATGATGCAAATTATATCGATTTGGATGTTGGTTATATGAGTGCATTCATTTGTCCAAATTCATCAAATTTTATAATTGCATATTTAAAACCTCTGCATTTCATGTATATTGACTTTACCTTATTTGAGAAAAAGCCCCATTAAAAAACCAAAGTATATGAACTTGAGCAATTAAATCCATATTTTTTTAATGAATGTGAAAATAACCCTCTAATTGTAAAATGCTTTGGTATAGGTATAGTATGGCAGAACATGTGTTTGTTCTGTGGCAACTGAGACCATAATAGAATAGTACAAAGTGAGGACACAGCTCCATTATGTACACATTTCAGTTAACATGGTAACATGTAAAGTGAGTCTGTCTGCCTCTGTGTGCGTGTGTGTGTGTGTGTGTGTTAGACAGAGAGAGAGGAAGGGAGAGAGTTGTTTTTTCAATGTGGATGGTGTATAGTAGCTTCTATTAGGTTGTCATTTTACTATATTCTGAAGTGGCTGGCCCATCAGAAACCTTTACCCAATATAACTTTTAGTCCCTATCCATTTTTTGGCCTCTGTCAACATTTCAATTGATTAAGAAGCTTCAGGAAGATACTTATGAGACTGCCATGGGAAATAAAAAAGTAAAGGCACCTCTTACACAATATGTGATACTCAATATGCTCTAAAGGTCATCGAGGACCCAGCTCAGTGGTTGAGCATCAACCCATGCATCAAGAGGTCCCCAGCTGATTCCCAGTCAGGACACATGCCTGGGTTGCAGGCTTGATCCCCCGTAGGGGGAGTGCATAAGGCAGCCGATGGATGTTGATACATTGATGTTTCTATTTCTTCCTTCCTTTCTCTCTAAAATCAACAATATTTATATGTATATATTTGTCATCTAGGAGCTAGAATAGACAGAAAATAGAACATGTTTCAGAGATCAAGTATAAAAACATAATATTCTCTCCAAGGTTTAACATTTTCCATATTTTTTGTTTTAAAAAGTTTTAAAACAGTCTAATTTAGAAAATATGTTAAAATCAAATGAAATCATCATTACTGAAGAATCTCTAGACATAAAGCCCTTTAGCATGATGGAGGGAGGTTTTTGTTTTGTTTTGTTTTTTCTTTTAAAATCAGCTCTCTAGTCTTTGCAAAATAGTTCTATGTCTGTACGTATTCTAGGAATTGGTTAAAGTTTACTACTTCTTAATGCTAATAATGTTATTTCAATAACAATCACTTTTAAGGTTATTTTAAATTTTAGTTATAGATTTTTATGTAGTATTTAAGAAAAATGCATCTTAATTAATTGCATGGCATACTTTAAATGCTCAGTGAACACCAACTATAATTCCAAATATTGTTTATTCTCTGATATTTTTATGAGCATATTTTAATCAAGTTCATGAGTGTGTTAATTTGTTTAGTTTTGTTTTTGTTGAGGAAATTGAGCAGCCTACACACTTAATGATGAGGTGGTGTTATGATTCCATCTAATATTTAAGAAAGAAAACAAATTTAGTACTTTATTTGTTAAGTCAAAAGGTATTAAATACATATCAACAGTAGTCTACATTTTATTCCTATTCTTTAGTTCTAAACTAGTGCTGTTTGATTTTAAATTTATCTCTCACTTCGGTTTTAAGTTTAAATTGAAACCTTTGTAACACTTTCCCCCAAATAGTTTCTGACAGAAAGTTCCTTTCTTAGTCCCTTGCCACAAGAGTGTTTTTCATGTATTGCAAATCTGCTCTATCTATTGCCTTTCTGTTAAACACAATGGAGACTATAGTTGGACTTCTAGAAAGGAAAAAAAAATTGGGCTAATGGAATTTGGACAGAATCCAAGCCTTAGACAGAAGGAGATGGAAAGTAGAACTATATATCCCTGAGCTCTAAGTAATGTCGTTTAGTCTTAAGTACAAAAGTAGTGTCTATAGTTTGTCTTCTGCTCCCACCCCATCTCCCCCAACTTCAAATGAAGTACCTGTACAAAATAGGTGCTCACTGCCTCAGAGAGTAGACCCTTGCCTGCAGGAAGATAGCGTTTGGCTCTCTATCTCTCCTCTTCTTTCTGTTCTCCATCTTCTCTGCCTAAAATAGGGGCTAAATAATAAGCACTCAGTAAACCTAACTAAATGTGTTTTTCTTCTCTCACTAAAATACACATTGTATTAAATAAGATGCTGTGCATTTTTAGCATAATGCCATAAATGTTAGTAGGTATAAGTTTATAGTAACACTTATTACTATTATTATTACCAGGTCTCTGAACATTATAAGACTTATAAATCATATCTAAACTTCATAAATTCATTAGGATTCCATGATCAAATGTGGAATATCTTAGATGATTTTGAATAAGAAGGGAGACACTATAGCTTCTAATTTCATTTTTTAAGAACTTACAATTTTAAAAAAATTATACCTAAAGCTAAAGATAAAAATAAATTCACAATCAACTCAATATAAAAGGTAAAGAAAATGTGGGCAGACACTTAAACAAATAAGACATACAGATGGCCAACAAGCCCATCAGAAAATCATAGCTTCTAATCTCTGCTCCATCATCACTATAGCTAAGGAAATAGGTTTTGCTCCATTCTTCTTAGGTTGCTGTTCTGTCTCCATATTCTGTGACATCCTTGCTTGAAGTTGTTAGATAATGGATATTAATGAGCTTTATTAACCCCTTACTCTCTTAGATATATTGTTTCCCTTCCAAACAAGTTCCTTTGTCCATTCCATTAATATTGTCACCTTTCTTCTGTTCAATAATTATTTACTTGGCTATTTTCAGCTTCAGTTGGTTTCCTTCAAAGGCAAAAAAGAAAACTAGTTATAACTGGAAATATGCTTTGAGATGACTTTTGTTTTCACTGTGTGTTAAGTGCAATGTTCAGTAGACTGGTTAGTGACGTTCACATGCTTTCAAGCTTATGCCTTGTTGCCCTTGTAGCCCACATTAAGGGGAAAATAAAATGGAGCTTCAGGTGTCATTCTCTGTTTGCATACAAGAGCAATGTTCTGTGATCCATGAGGATTACTAAAATGCTACCTAGCCCTGGCCGGTGTGGCTCAGTTGGTTGCAGCATCATCCTATACACCAAAAGGTTGCAGGTTTGAGTCCCCATCAGGGCACATTCCTAAGTTGCGGGTTCGATTCCTGGCACAGGAGGCAACTGATAAATCTTTTTCTCACAGAGAATTTTTTTTCTCTCTCTCTCTCCCTCCATCCCTCCTCCTCTCTCTAAAATTAGTGAAAATATATCCTCTGGTGAGGATTAAAAATAAAAAAAATAAAAAAATAATAAATGCTCCACAGTGTAAAATTATTTCAAAACACTCTATAATTATTTATAAAGGAAAGATGTCCAAATAAAAAGTGAGAAACAGTAATATTTTTAAATTAGTATATGTACTGAAGCAAAGCATAAAGATAAAAATTCAGAAAAAAAATTTAGTAGGCTCTTGGAACTTTTCTTAAGAGGCAGGGAAGCAGTTAGACTTAGATTTTAAGCCCTGCTTCAAGAATTACTACCTATATCAACTTGGATGAGAAATTTTCTCTGCCTCAATTACATTTTTATTTTTTATCAGATATATTTCACATGTAAGTAAATATAAAACCAATAGGAAGCACTGGATATTTAAATAAAAGTGTTTAGGTGTATATTTCTAGAAGATGAGCTAATCATAGCTACTTAAATAAAATTCTGATTTAGTTTGCTTTACAGTTTTAAAGGTTCCTTTCTGGGATATGCTGGGGAATTGGGACGGTGGAGCCTCTAGTGTGGTGGGGCCAGGTATAATCCAGGCACCTGAAATATGGTGAGAGAGGTTTTCTCTAATGGCAGTTTCTAGACTCACCATATTCAGCGGCCAGCTCTGAGGAGGATGACAAAAGAGAGGAAGAAGGGGAAGAGGAGAGGAAGAGGAAGAGGAAGAGGAGGAAGAAGAAGAGGAAGAAGAAGAAGGTGGTGAAGGTGAAGAAGAAGAAGAAGAAGAAGAAGAAGAAGAAGAAGAAGAAGAAGAAGAAGAAGAAGGAGGAGGAGGAGGAGGAGGAGGAGGAGGAGGAGGAGGAGGAGGAGGAGGAGGAGGAGGAGGAGGAGAAGAAGAAGGAAAAGAAGAAGGAGAAGGAGAAGAAGGAAAAGGAGAAGAAGAAGAAGAAGGAGAAGGAGAAGAAGGAGAAGAAGGTGGTGAAGGTGAAGAAGAAGAAGAAGAAGAAGAAGAAGAAGAAGAAGGAGGAGGAGGAGGAGGAGGAGGAGGAGGAGGAGGAGGAGGAGGAGGAGGAGGAAAAGAAGAAGGAAAAGAAGAAGAAGGAGAAGGAGAAGAAGGAAAAGGAGAAGAAGGAGAAGAAGAAGAAGAAGGAGAAGGAGAAGAAGGAGAAGAAGGTGGTGAAGGTGAAGAAGAAGAAGAAGAAGAAGAAGAAGAAGAAGAAGAAGAAGAAGAAGAAGAAGAAGAAGAAGGAGAAGAAGAAGAAGAAGGAGAAGAAGGAGAAGAAGGAGAAGAAGGAGAAGAAGGAGAAGAAGGAGAAGAAGAAGGTGAATAATAATAATAATAATAAGAAGAAGAAGAAGAAGAAGAAGAAGGAACAGCAACAACACTTCTGTGGGAAGAAGTGAGTATACTCAGATGACCCAGACATCAGGGCTTTGAGGAGAGAACAGGGACTTCATAAATATATGTCAGGAAAGCTGCAAGTCTGGTTTGCCTAGACTTTGTCAGGTTCTAAGGATGGTAAGAAATCATTGTGATGTTAGCATAACACAGCCCACTCCAATATGAACAGTTTGCTTTCTATGCCTGGAGCATGGCTGTCACCCTGAGATCTCCCTTCATAATTATTCTGGAAATTATCTGTTTCTCTTGTGTTAAACTTTCTCTTTCCTATATCCATGACTTCATCTTCTTTCTGGCTTCCTTCTTTTGGTAGAGTAAATTCTTCAGGAAATTCCTAAGATAATTTTTTAGAGATACATTAAAAAAAATTATTGAAACACACACACACACACACACACACACACACACACACACTCACACACACACACACACACACACTAGGGGCCCATTGCATGAATTCGTGCACCTTGAAAGGAACTGTGGGCCACGAGGCTGTGGTGGACACAGGGGCAGGTCTTGGCTCATCCTCCACACCTCCACTGGGCCCATGCCACCGCGGCCAGCACCAACAGCAGGTGCGAGTGGGGCCAGCACTGTCAGCATGTGCAAGCAGCGGCTGCTGGCCCTGATCGACCCTTAGGAGCAGGGAGAGGTGAAGAAGCCCTCAGGGGCATCAGGGTCAGCAGCTGCCTCTTGCACCTGCTGATGGCTGGTGCTGGCAGCAGGTGCAAGCACCTGACAGGACCATGGTGCACAGGAGCAAAGAATTTTCTGTAACCACCAGTGGCTCACCCCGATGACAGCTACTGGTGCCATACCTTGATTTGGTGCCCCTGCTCACCTGCTCCACCATCCCACTGTGGCTGATGCCCGCCATGTTTCATGCTCTGCTACCTACTGCTGATTCCTGCCATGTTCAGCATGCATCCTCTGGTGGTCAGCGCATGTCATAGTGACTGGTTGTTCCACTGTTCAGTCTTTGCATATTAATACAAACACACACACACACACACACACACACACACACACACACTAGTGGCCCAGTGCACGAAATTCGTTTCTGCCAGTTTACAGGGATCAGACCTAAACCAGCAGTCAAATATCCCTCTCATTTTCCGGGACTGCTGGCTCCTAACCGCTCACCTGCCTGCCTGCCTGCATGATTGCCCCTAACCACTCTGCCTGCCGGCCTGCTCACCCCCAACTGCCCCCTGCTGCCAGCCTGCTTGCCCCCAAATGCCCCCCTGTGCCAGTGTGCTCACCCCAACTGCCCTCCCCCCCCCCCGCTGGCCTGCTTGCCCGCATCTTCCTTCCCCATACTCTGCTTGTCCCCAACTGCTCCCCCCACCACCCTGCTTGCCCCCAAATCCGCCCCCCCAACCAGCCTGATCAACCTCAACTGCCCCCTGTGCTAGTGTGCTCACCCCCAACTGTGCCCCCCTGCCAGCCTGCTTGCCCCCACCTTCCCTCCCCACTGGCCTGCTCGCTCCCAACTGGCCCTCCTGCTGGTCTGCTTATCCCCAATGGCCCCTTCCCCCACCAGCCTGATCACTCACAACTGCCATCCCATCTTGGCCTCTAATTGCCTTTACCTTGGCCCCGCCACCATGGCTTTGTCCAAAAGAATGTCCAGAAGGTCTCCTGGAAGGTCTCACAGTCTAATTCGCATATTACCCTTTTATTAGTATAGATAGAGGCCTGGTGCATGGGTGGGGGCCTGCTGGTTTGCCCTGGAGGGTGTCCCGGATCGGGGTGGGGTTTCCCTTGGGTGTGCGGTGGCCTGGGCAAGGGGCCTGTTGTGGTTTGCAGGCTGGCCATGCTCCCATAGGGTGAGGGTCCCTGCTGGGGGTCATAGCAAGCCTGGCTGAGGGGCTAAGGGCTGTTTTCAAGCTGGCCACAACGCCTTTAGGGTGGGGGTCCCCACAGGGCTGCCTGGCCAGCCAAGATGATGGCTGTTTGCAGGCTGGCCACGCCTCCCAGTGACCCAAACTCCCAGCCCCTCCTGTTTTTCTTTTTATTTTTAAGCACCTCCTAGAGTGGAGCCCAGGGCCAGCTGGAAGCAGGTATCTGGGATTTATTTATCTTCTATAATTGAAATTTTGTAGCCTTGAGCAGAGGCCAGGGCAGGCCAGGATGGGTGGGAAGCTTGGCTTCCTCCATCACCAGGGGCAACCCAAGCCTCCTGCACACTCCAACTCAGTGGCCACCACCATGTTTGTTGGGTTAATTTGCATACTCACTCTTGATTGGTTGGTGGGCATGGCTGGTGGGTGTAGTGGAGCTATAGTCAATTTGCATGTTTCTCTTTTATTAGTGTGTGTGTGTGTGTGTGTGTGTGTGTGTGTGTGTGTGTGTGTATTAGAGGCCTGGTACATGAAATTCATGCATGGGGGGGGTGTCCCTCAGCCCAGCCTGCACTGTCTCCAATCTGGGATCCCTCTCACAATCCAGGACTGCTGGCTCCCAACTGCTCGCCTGCCTGCCTTTCTGATTGCCCCTAACCTCTTCTGCCTGCCAGCCTGATCACCCCCTAACCACTCCCCTGCCAGCCTGATTGATGTCTAACTGCTCCCCTGGCAGCCTGTTTGCCCCCAACTTCCCTCTTCTGCCAGCCTGGTCACCTCTAACTACCCTCCCCTGCAGGCTTGATCACCCCCAACTGCCCTCCCTTGCAGGCCTGGTCCCTCCCAACTGCCTTCCCCTGCTGGCCCTCTTGTTGTGGCCATCTTGTGTCCACATGGGGGCAGCCATCTTGTGTGTTGGAGTGATGGTCAATCTGCATATCACTCTTTTATTACATAGGATAGAGGCCTGGTGCATGGGTGGGGGCCAGCTGGTTTGCCCTGAAGGGTGTCCCAGGTCAGGGTGGGGGTTCCTTTGGGGTATGTGGTGGCCTGGGCTGTGGTGGTTTACAGACTCACACAGAGACTCTGGTATCTGGTATTTATTTATCTTCTATAATTGAAACTTTGTATCCTGGAGTGGAGCCAAGCCTTCTGTTCCCTCTGTGGAAGTAGCCATTTCAGTTGGGATTTATTTATCTTCTATAATTGAAACTTTGTAGCCGTAAGTGAAGGCCAAAGCAGACCAGGGCTGCAGAAGCTTGGCTTCCTTCATCACCGCAGGCAACCCTAGCCTCTTGCTCTCTCCAGTGCAGTGGCTGCCGCCATTTCTATTGGGCTTTATTTATCTTCTGTAATTGAAACTTTGTAGCATTGAGTGGAGGCCTGGGCCAGCAAGGGCAGGCAGAAAGCTTGGCTTCCTACATCACTGGGGAAACCCAAGCTTCCCTCCTGCTCTCTGTGGCCATAGCCATCTTGGTTGGGGTTAATTTGCATACGTGCTCCTGATTGGCTAGTGGGCATGGCTTGTGGGCATGGCTTGTGAGTGTAGCGGAGTGATGGTTAATTTGCATATTACTCTTTTATTAGTTAGGATTATTGATTTCAGAGAGGAAGAGAGAGATAGAAACATCAATGATGAGAGAGGAACATTGATTGGCTACCTCCTACAAGCTCCTCACTGGGGAATGAGCCCACAATTTGGGCATGTACCCTGACTGGGAATTGTGACATCCTGGTTCATAGATTGACACTCAACCACTGAGCCACACTGGATAGGTGGGAATCGATTTTTTTATTCCTACTATGTTTGAAAGTGTCCTTATTATACCTTCATATTTTTTTCCTTGTGCAAAATACTCATTTATTTACATCATATTGACAAAGTATAGGTGTCTGTGTATACCTTCATATTTGATGAATAGTTTAGTTGAATATGAAATTCCAGAATAGAAATAACTTTTCCTCATGATTTTGAAAGGCGTATAGCTTTGTCTTCTTGATTTCAGGGTTGTCTTTGAGATGACTAAATCCATTTGATTCTTGATTCCTCCTATCATATATGAGTTGTGGTTTTTAACTCCTGAAAGGTTATTGAATCTTCTGTTTATACACAAAGCAGACATTTTCAATCTTTAATCTTTTGCACTTTGGATCAGTGAACTGAATTACTTCTTTGATGATCCCCCCTTTTTCCCTAATCTCTCTTTATAGATAACTATTATTAGAGCTTCTGTCTTTCTTTCCTTCCATTCTTCCTTCCTTCCTCCCATCTTTGTCTCTTATTTTCCACTCCTTTAAGTAATTGCTCTCTTTTTGAAAATTTCTTCAAATTAATATTTCAAACTGAGGTTGATTTTCAGCTTTATTTGCAAGCAATGTTTTAGCATTTAATTTTTTTTACACCATCTTCTTCATCTTTCATAGGTGCAAAAGCTTCTCTTCTCTTTTTTTTTCATATTTACTATATCATTTTTCATACTGTTGGGCATTTTTACCATCATTACTCTGAACTCTTATTTCAGACAAATTTCTTATCTCTGCTTCATTTATCTCTTCTTCTGGAGAATTCTCTAGTTCTTTCATTTGGAGGTTGTTTCTTTGTTTCCTCATTTTGGTTGTCCGTTTGGGTTTGTGACAATGTATTAGGTATATCCTCTACACATCTCAATCTCTAGTGTAGGGCAGTGTTAATGGCTGTTTCTTACTAATTGGGTCCGGCAAAAACTCAAAGCTTCCAGAGACTGCCTCTGTCTACAGACAAATAGGATTCTGACTTGAATTGCCCCTAGGCAATCGTCCTCAGGTGTAGGAGCATTTTTCAACAGGATGGGGCAGTTGCTTTGTTACTTCTAATTGTTACTTTTAATCTCTTAAATGGCCTTAGGGCAAGGAGTTTTCCAATAGTGTGTGTCAACTGTCTTCCCCCCAGGCAAGGCAGATATCTATGTGGAAAAGATGTCCTCCACTGTGTGAGGGAATTAGTCAGCCAGGAAATTTGGAGTGTTTGCCTTCTGAGCTTTATCTCCCCAGACCCCAGTCCTGGGTTCTGCTCTCACAGCTCCTATACACTTCACCCTCCCTCTGCCAGAGCACAAGGTAGGTGGCTCCACAGGGAATTTTTGTGCATTGGCCCTTCAAGAAGGTGCCTGAACTTTCAGCTGCCACTCCCTGGCAGATAGCACCCCACTGCTTTTCACAGCTAGATGTTATGTGAGTACCCTCCTCAGTTTGGTGCTCTCTGCTGGGGAGCCCAGCTTTGGGATTAAATCCCAGAGTTCTCAATGGCACCTCTCCACCTCTGAGATATCTCTCCAGGACTTCAGTTGTTGTCTGTGGGTGTCCAGTCAGCCCTTTTGTGCCTCTGCCCCTCCTACCAGTCTCTATGAGGTCTCTACCTTCGATCCTTGGGTATCAGGGTTCTTTCCTGTGAGTTTTCTGTTGATTATTTAGGAAGCCTTTACATATTTCAGTTGTAATTCCAGCTTGTTCCTGGGAGCATGTCTGTGCAGCAGCCACCTACTCTGCCGCCATTTTTAATCTCTCTCACTTCTCTTAGTTCTCAAAGGGCATTAAGTTGTTGTTGTTTTTTAAGTTCTTTCTAGTTTTTTTTTGAAAACTAGATTTTGAAAAATCTACTTTTGTCTCTATAGTTCCAAGTAGAGTTTACTCTGATATCTGGTGATCTTTGCTTGTCTTCTCTTATTTAATACTGAGAAATTGAAAATCTAATTAGAAGCTTTTAGCATATGCATATGACTTATCAATACATTTTCTCTATAAGACATTTTGGCTTTGCCATTTTGTGGAACTCAGCATTTAGTAGGTATAGGTTTCTCTAGTTCCTCTTCCCCCCAACCCCCAGAATACTACTACACTCTCAACAGTGCCCTGTGATGCCACCATTCCCCCTGTGCAGAAAACTTCCAAACTGCTCAGGTGGGAAGAGCAGTCAGCAGCACAGATGTGGAGTGTGACCTAAGAATTCACCTGCTCCTTAAACACCCAGTAATTACACATCCTTTTTTAATCCTGTACTCATACCTGCTCTTTATACTCACATCTAGATATCACCAGTTCTTGCCCATTTTGAGATGGTTTAAATAAGATTAATACTCAGCTTTTCCTATTGCTGAATTTAGCTCTTATGTAATAGTACATCTGGATTAATTGGATGGATTATTAAATATCATTAAGAACAAGTCAAACTTTTAGCAAGTGTTAGAAAACAGTCCATCTGATAATTAATATAAAATTAAATTGGCTACTAAATTTGAATCTAAAATGAGATTGTCTGACCCAGATCTCAGAAGACTTACTGTTCCAAGTGTGTATCTTAAGGACTCTGGAGGGTTTGTGTAGCTTGAACTCGAAACCAGATGCAGCTCAATGATTCCTAGCTAAATTTTGCTCTGAGTTTTGTGGTTGACATAAAATCCCAATACAAAGGAAAAGCCCAGGAGTGTGAAACCAGATCAACCAAAAGAGGAGACTATTCATATGAATACTCTCCGTCCTGAAACCACTAAGGATCCCTTGACTCTAATTACAATGTGGTCTCATTCACTAAATGTGGGATGATCGTGTGACTTTTTTAATTGATTCTGACAACTTACATATTTATTAAATCCAGCATATGTTTCAATTATAGAAAACATATTTTAATACAATGTATTGATTCATCTAACTCACAATTTTAGTAAAGTGTCATAAAGAAATGTTAAGCAAGTCATGTATTATGCAGTCCCGTTTCTATCTGTAAACATGCAGAGGATATAATAAACTTTCACTTTCAAGGATGATATTAAAAAAATACCAGATAAACGCAGTTATAATAATTTTTTAAAACAAAAAAGGAACTATCAAAAACAAAACATATTTTCAAAGAGAACAATTATTTTCAATGTTTGAGGAAGAAAATTAAAAATTATGACCATGCTACCAAAGATTTTGTTATATTACATATATTTATTATAGGGAAATACAATTCTTAAGTGTTTTGTATAAACAGAGAAAAGTCAATGAGAATATAGGAATTTTATGTTATATTTTAAAAATGCATAGATATTATCTTCCTTAATACATAATTTACCCTGAACATTATTTTAAGTACAACTATATTAATAATTAAAATAAGAGTAATGTTATTTAATATTTCTATTACCTTTTTACTTTTCACCAAGAGTAATATGTCCTTTTAAGAATCATAAATATTCTATTTGTCTAACATATGTTTTTAAGTACGAAGATAGCTAATAGAAACTAAAAATAAATGTATGGCATTAGGATTCAATCCAATTATCTAGTTATCGTTATTTATTTGAATTATTTTCAAAGAAGAAAGAAAAAAAACAGATCAGTAGGAATAGTAGTATTTTGTTACATGGGCAGGATTGATCTAAGAATAAATGGTTGAGGGTTTCTGCTTTTGGATTAATAGGGTCTGCATTTACTCTTTCTTCTGAAACAACCCAAACAAAACAAAACAAAAGAAGCAGAACCAGACATATATTTTTATATTCATTTTTTCCCATATAAATACCTACTGTGTGCCAGAGATTGAGTTAGGAGCCGAGTCTACAATAATAAGCCAAGTAAAAATGCTGCTGGTGTCAAGCTTAAAGTCTTTTGGGGAGACAGAAAGCAAATCATCACTTCTTAGGAAAAAAACATAGGCCACCAGTAGCCACTTGTGGTTCTTGCCCAAGCAGAACAGGTAAATCAGCTACCCTTTTATTGCTATAGAGTATATATGTAATATATTCTTATACATCATTTTAGTCCTCTTAAAAATCTGTACAACCAAGTAAATTGCATCTCTAATAATGTTACACATGACTAAGTGTAATCACATTTTCTCTATGACCTCCTTCCATGTACCAAATGTCACTCACTGATGCAACCCATTTGGTGGAAAAATGACAAATTGAAACCCAGATTGAACTTGAATGAACTCTATAAAAGTTATTCTGATTTAAAATATAAAGTGGTAAACTTGAGAAAGACATTTATTTGCTCAGCTACAAAAATCTCATATCTTTTGTGCTGTGCAAACTGTGATCTTTATTTTTTTCAAAACCCCATAGAGAAATTCCAAACAAATTTAATGTAATGTCAAATTTTCTAGTTTTTCTTCCTTCTCATTAAGCATCATTTTCTTGTGTAAAGTGTTTCTAAACTCTCCAAAATGAGCATTGAATACACTGAAAATGTGCTATGAAAGAAGTCTTTCTTCAGTGTATAATAAAAATATGCAAACCCTAATTACTTAGGGTAAGTGGCTTCACTTTCACATCATGTATATAAGGACATACAGATTATCTCTAAATTATTATAACCAGAGGAAGTAAGAATGGATTTCAGGCTTGGGGAACAGCTATTAAGGGGATAATGGACTTTTGATATCTGCCTTTTCACAGTAGCACAATAGCTAATTCCTGTGACTCCTGACCTTTCAGTGTCTCCTAACCAAGTATTGGCATTAATCTGCTTATCTGTCACCCACCACATTTGATAGTTCCAGTCTCTGTTTTCAATTATCAGTCATTAGAGAAGGCACTGAGCACTTTCAGAAGAGAACTCACAAAACCTTTGACCTGTTTTTGTCAGACAACCGCAAATATTCATAGCAGATAAAGTATCATTCATTGTATTCAAGTTGTAAAGGAAGGTACTTTGCTGTATATCGATTTACTGAAACCTCTGTCACCTTCAGGTGGTTGAAATGGATTTTTTTTTCTTTAACTTATGGAGAAGAATTCACCAGGTCATTCAGTGAAATCTGGTGAGATTAGTTGACCTCCAGCTGCCAGGCAATCTTTAAAACACAAGAAATAAATATTTACCAAAAGGTGATTATCAGAGAGTTGTGACTTTACATTGATTTGTTATAGGCAAACACACTTTTCTCAAATATTTGTACATAGTGTGATTAAAATCCATTATTTATATACTAAATATATTTACTCATCATCAAGTAATCATTTTGAATTATACAAAATGAATTAATCATGTATCATCTGTATTCTAAACTAATTGGAATTTAATATTCATATTCAACATACAAACGTTGAATATTTGTTTTAAATTTTAATTTCATATAGTTTCCTATATGAAATGCCTATAACAAAAATGATAAAACTTTTTTTTTTAAACTTCAGTATCCATTATTATCTTCAGGGATAAAAATAACTAAGTGACTTCAGACTTGATTAAAGAAGAGTTGTGTCAGAACCAGCAAATTCCATTGAACTGATGGGGAAATATATAAATGTCAAAATATGTGCTCCTATGTTCTCTACCTTATAGATGTGAAATGTCTATCTCTTTACTATTATAGAAAACTAGGCTGAAGATTTTTTTATTTCACTATAATAATTATTTTTAAAAAACAGCAACATTAATCCCCTTTAATATACATATTACAGATAAAGAAATTGACATTTTGATAATCAAAATGGCTGTGTTTTAGGACAGGTAGCGATTTTATATAATTAAACTTTTATTGACCATTACTATACAAAAAGCCCTGTTTGATGTCCAAAAATACAAAGATAAAAACAACAACAAAAAACATGGACATTTCTCTGTCTTATCTTACTTATGGGGTAAATATAAGGTGACATAATAATTATAATGCAAATGAAAAGTGATTATATGACAGATTCTACTTTTGAAGAACTTGCTATGTTCCAGACCCTATGCTAAGATTCTCTCTCAAGATAGATATCATTTAACCTTTACAGCACACTGTGGAATAGGCCTTTTATCATCATTTTAAAGATGAAAAATAAAGACATAGGGATGGATAATGAGTAGATTTCCTTATATCATACTCTTTATTAAACTAGGAATTAAGATTAAATTCAAGTTTTTCTCATTTGAAATCAGGGACTCTTAACTATTATACAAGCCATCTTCATTATCAAAAGGGGTGACCCAGAAAAAGTGCTATTAGGTTCCCAGCAGGAAAATTAATTTGGATAGGAATTGCCAAAATTATCTTTGTGGGGTTAGAATGGGAAATTTTAAGTAGAGGTAGAATTTGGATCACTGAAAATGAGGAAAAGATTTTAATTACAGGAAAAGATGAGCAAAACTATCAAGTTAGGAAAGGGAGATAATTATTGAAGAATCATTAATTTCCTTGACTTTAAAAACTCTTTGAGTGTTGACTATATGCTTGCCTGTGCTAGGTGATACTGATTTTTAAAAATAGGTTCCTGCCCTAGCTGGTTTGGCTCGGTGGATAGAGTGTTGGCCTGCAGACTGAAGGGTCCCAGGTTGGATTCCAGTCAAGGTCACATGCCCAGTTTGTGGACTTGATCCCCAATGGGGGGCGTGCAGGAGGCAGCCAATCAATGATTCTCATCATTGATATTTCTGTCTCTCTCTCCCTCTCACTTTCTCTATGAAATCAATAAAAATATATGTATATTTTGTTAAAAAATAGGTTCCTGTTACTAATTACTATAGAATGCATCAATGGGATGGGAATACTGGAAAATATTGATCAAATCCCAGAAAAGTCTTACTATTTCTCATATTCCACCACTGATCTCCTAGATCCCATAATGTGCATTAACAATGACCATTTATTATTTATTACTTTGGCCATAACCTATCACCTCTATTTCTATATGAACTATTTTCTATACCTGGAATAATTCTTTAAGGCCAAGCTCAAAATGATCTTCTTTTGAAGCCTCCCACATAATGTTTTGTTCCATTTTAATCTGCCTTACATTATACATATCCCTTATAAGCCTCATCACAATCTAAATCTATAAAAGGCTAATATACAAAGTGTCCCCTTGGGAGTTTGACCGTGAGACCGGGAGTTTGATTGCTCACTATGACGTGTCCTGACCACCAGGGGATGGCACGGAGTGAAGGAAGGCCCCTGCCAGCAGCCAGAAGGCCCCGATTGGCCTGATTGCCGGCCAGGCCTAGGCACCCTACCTGTGCACAAATTTTGTGCACTAGGCCTCTAGTTATATCATAACTGTATTTTTCCATGCCTGTGCTCCTATCCTTTTGCTTCTTATATGTTCTTTACTATTAGGGTTTGGACCAGTTAGCCAATAAGTATTTGGAGATGGAATAAATGTAAAAGTTGAAGAGTGGCTATCTAACTTTAGGGTATCAAGATTAGCATATATGGAAGGAGAGAACAAGAAGAGGCCCTCCTGACAGACAGGAGGCAGACTGAACTTGCAATTGCTAGGAGATGGCCCAGCATTCACAGTCCTCTTGTGGAACATACTGGACAAGACTGCTCTATGACCGTAAGGGGTGGGGGGAGTAAAAAATAGGACCATTTCACAATCATATCTGAGCACAGCTTAAAAACAAGAACTTTATTCAAATCTTGAAAATGACCTTTTCTTGGATAATATTAGTGACTGCTGCTGCTTTGCCTCTTCTACTTCTTTATTCTACTTCTCTTTCCAAATTCTGGAAAAAACTTATTAAAATCCAATCATTACCTTTGCTTCCTGAGGGCATCTAGTTCCAGAGCAAAATCCTGCCTCTTTGAATCTTTGCCCAAATCACTCTAATAATCTCAATGAATTCTAACATCCCTTACCAAGGATCTCTATGGAATCTGTCCAGGACATATGTTGAAACAAGTCAATAAACCCAAAATGTTCATCTATAGGTGGATTTCCAGTATTCTGTTATCCAGACCATTGACAGAGTAAAAAGAGTAATTGAACACATAGGAGAAAAATTGCTAAGAATGAGCACAGGAAATTGAGAGTAAGACTCAAATGGAAACAACTGACCTTGGAATGAAAGTGGAAGACTTTTGCCATGAGACAGAAATAGCAGTCATTGATAGTTGAAATTCTGGTGCACAGAACATTAAATTTGGAGTCATAGTTCTAGATACTATTCCTGGCTTTGTAGTTAACTCACTTTGTGACATTGAGGAAGTTAATGTGTTGCTTTTATAAAATCTGTACTATGGAAAAGATAATGAAGAATCTACCTTATTGCATCAAATAAGGGAGAAGAAATAAAAATTTGAAATATATTAACTTTTATGAAATCAGCAGTTAATTTTATGGTTATTATTTATTAACTTAAATATATCCGTTTTATACCACTGTTTGATATGTATAGCTCTTATCATTATAGTATTCTGAATAACTATTGAGGGCTGAGACCATCCAATCTAAGGAGGTAGACCATGAGACATCTTCATCCCAATTTCAAAGCTCTCTTTATATAAGACTTCACTTATTGTGTCACTAAATAGGCTTTATTTATTTATTTATTTATTTACTTACTTACTTATATTTTAATCCTCACTCCAGGGTATATTTTTAATGTTTTAAGAGAGAGAAAGGGGGAGGGAAAGGGAGAGAGAGAAAGTGTGTGCGTGGGCGAGAGGGGGGAGAGAGAGAGAGAGAGAGAGAGAGAGAGAGAGAGAGAGAGAGAGAGAGAGAGAAACATCTATGTGAGAGAGAAACAATGACCAGTTGCCTCCTGTATGTGCCCCCAGGGACTGAATCTGCAACCCAGTTATGTGCCCTGACCATGAATGGAACCTGTGACCCTTTGGTGCATGGGATGGTGCTCCAATCAATTGAGCCACAACGCCAGGGTAAAATTAGTTATATTATTTAAGCAAAATAATAAAACATATTTGATAATTAATTACATTTTGTAAATTTCAAATTATATGCACTGTATTTTAAATTGATTCAAAAATTAATGTTTATCCTATTGTGATATTTAAATTATTTAACCATCTCACCTTTCTTTTGAGAATTCCCTTCTGTATAAAACTGTATTCATGAAGCATTTATGACTTCATAAGTAAGACTATTTTAACATATGAAAGTTGACTGAAATTGTTCTGTGAAACAAAACATTCAGGGGGACAATTTTCTCTCTTCCAGGTCACCCTTTGCTATGGTGTTAAGAGGCTGTTAGGGTTTCTGGAAGGAGTTTACCACACTCTCTGGAATGGTTCTCCATTCAAAGAAACATGTAATGTGCATTTGCTGACCAATGAATAGGCCTTTATAAGACCAAGTTTATGTTTCTCAGTAGACTAGTAGGTGAGGATGTCTTGCGAAGTGACATATCTTGGTAGACACGTGATATATTTGCTTTTTTTCTTTTACTTTAAAATGCAACAGAGATAAGTAATAATTCTATGATTAATCTCTTAATGATTTTTTGCACTCAGCAGCAAACAATGATGTGTATTCTTTCAACAGCTGGTTAGGCTCCTTGGAGAATGCTATCTTTGCCTTGCAGCTACTGGTTCTATTTGTGTCTTCCAAGTTACATCCCTGTGTGGGAGATTAAGATTGATTGCCCATGAATGCATCTCCTGAAAAATGCAGATAAATCACTAAAGAGATAAAATGGCAAGCCTCTGTTAATTACTTTCACTCTTCAGATATTGTGGACATGAAAATATTTAGTCTTGACATTTCTATCCCATTTCTATTAATGATAAAGTCATTCAGAGAGGTGTTTGTTTAGAAAAGGAGAGAGTGCAATCAGTCATTAACTTCTGTTAAGTTATATCGCAACAATAAAAGGTTTCAGTGTATGTCTTTAACCGCAAGAAGCTTAATCTTCACAGAACTTTGGCAATTTAGAGCACTTAGAATGTAGTTTGATGCTTATATAAGGGGAATCCTGTTTCTTTTCACTATCAGCCCATTAATCATGGAATGTGAATCTTTTGATTCATATTTTATCTCTTGTATGCTTTGATGTTGCCACTTTTTAAAACCAAAATATAATAATAAATTCATTCTCTGGTTCTATCAGGGTAGGTGAGCTTTCTGTTGTTTTAGGTAGTTCACATAGATGGAAAAGTTTGGAACACAAAAACTTGCTTCCTAGAAGTAGAGGGAAGTATATTCACCCCCATCATCATGACTGTGTTTGATTGTTAAGTTGAATCAATATTGCTCAATTTTTGATGGTTTAATTTTAGTGAGGTTGGGTGTATACATATGCAGTAAAGCAACTCTTTTTAATTTTTGTAGAAAGCACTCTTGGCAACCATCAACTCAAATAAATAAGCAACCCTATGTTAATGAACTTATTTTAATGGTGATATTCATTGGTTTATACATAATTTTCTAAACATGTCTCATAAATGACAATGGGAAAAGAGCATGTGGCATTAAGTGTAATGTATGTGTGACTGTTTGGCAAAATGTAGCCTGTTGACCTTGTTAGTAGTGTAAGCAGATATGAAAATGGCAGTCTGGGCAGGTCATTGTGTACCCTTTTTAAAGAAAATTTTCATAGGTGAATTGATTGACACAGGATGTGTGTTGTAAACCTAGTTATTTTGTTCCTGAACTCTCTTGTCCACTTTACATGAGGGAAATGGTGGCTATGGAATACGATCAACAAATGGTCTCCACTTGTAGAGCAAAGGGTTATCCTTCTATCTCAGTATGTTTTAACACTTTGTCATTCTATCTCCTTGGCAAGTCTGGGTTCTGACTTGAAGGAGCTAACCCTCTTGCTGTTTTATTTTGTTTTATTTGTTTCTCATTGTTTTGTTCAGTAATTAAGAGAGTATTTTCTACCATGAAATAGTAACTTAATTATGATTTCCATGGGATCATGCATATTTTAATCTAGTAATTTTAATAGAAATTATAGTAAAGATTTTTTAGGAACCTCATGGTATTTAGTTGATATAATATGTAAATTACAGAGTGAATTGAAAGGGCCAAATATTTAACACAATAGGAATTTAAAAAAACAACACAAGAATACTATACATTTAAGAATACTATACATTTAATTTTTTTCTTCTTCTTTTAAGCTTCCCAAGCTATTTACAATGGGTTATAGCACATTGTAATATACAGAGAAACAGAGTGCTTAATATTGACCAAAATCATTACAATATAAACAAGGCATGGCTATCTTATATAAAAAGCTTACATTTAGGGAATATAAAATGTGTGTGTATTTTTTTTTTTTCATCTGCTTTGGGAGTGTTGTTTTTGGTAGTGGGTATTGTAGGAAAAAGGTTCAAGTATGAAGGGATCCAGATGGTGAATTACAATTATTTTAAAATATGGTTATAGTAAAAGAATGACCTCACACACTCGTATAAACATTAGATAACACTAATTCAAGTCATGAATACAACCATTGTTTATTCATAAACATTTTCTTAGATAATATATAGAATCAATATTAAATAAGTGACTATAATATAGCATTTGCTAAGAATGACTGGAAGGTGTGAGTTCTAGAAGAATGAGAGAGTTCAGGAGTGAGCAGAGCTCTTACAGAGTAGGAGCATCATGCAGGAGAATGAAAGTATTGGAAGAAGACCAGCTCTCCTGAGTGACAGATCAAACAAACAAACAAACAAAACTAAATCCAGGAATAACACACAAGCAAAGTGCTGTGATGTTGAGGACTTGGGAATTAAAATCTTGACCCTGGGATCTAATCTGTTTTCAGATCAAATTATACATTGTGGTTTCTTGGGCATGTTATAGAAACTTTTGGACATAAATAAGGTTGTGTGGATTAAACAAAATATGTGCCAAATAAATGAAAGTTAAATAAATTATTATGCCTTTATTCATTTGGGAATATAGCAAAGATTGTGCTGCCTAAAAAGATAGAACCTGCCCAGCTGGTGTGGCTAAGTGGTTAAACATAAACCCAGGAACCAAGAGATGGAGGTTCGATTCCTGGTAAGGGCACATGCCTGGGTTGCCCCAGAAGGGGACATGCAGGAGGCAGCCAATCGATGATGTTTCTCTCTCCTAAATGTTTTTTATCTATTTCTCTCCCTTCCTCTCTCTCTAAAAATCAATTAAAAAGATAGAATCTGATTTTGATCCATTTATACAGTTTTTCATTCAACCAATATTTATTAGAAGACAACTTTGAGGTAGGCAATGTATTGTGTTGGATGTTAATTTCATACTGATGATCACACCCCTAATTTTCCATACTATTTGCCACTTTTTTTTTGTCTGCTACTGAGAAACATTGCTTAAATATAATGAACTAGACTCTAGGTACGGAACAGCAGGATGTCATTATGTAGGTGGTATGGAGATTGAACAAAGATTTATAATGAGCGTTAGAAGACAGACATCTGTTACCGCCTAGCTGTCATCATCCACTTTCTCATCCTTAAATCAGGGATGTTAATATTTGATCCTCCCTAGCATTACTCTTTGAGGTAACTGAGATTACCTTGTGAATATTTGTGAGCATCATTAGGAGTGCAATGCTATAGAAAAATGAGTTTTATTTCATTACTCACTCCAACATGTCCCATGAAATTTAAGAGTGAAATTATAATTCAAAGCAGTAGAATATAGGATTTTGAATCAGTGGACAGATCTGCACTGCAACTGTATTCTGTGTGATATACTTAATATAAATTTTTATGAAACTCTTTGAATATTTTCCCCTCCCCCCACCTTAAAGGGTTAGGTTAAATAGCCTGGATAATAAAACTGAAATTTTATAATAACAGCTGAAATTCTAGCTTTCCACTTTATTACACTAACATCTCACAGGGGATTCCAGAACAGTAGATGACTTTACATAATATGAATTCAAAACTCATCTGCATTATCCAGGTGCATGCTGTAGACTGGATCCTAGCAAACTCATGCTGTAGCCCTTATTTCTAGGACTGTAGTTATTTTGGTTCTAATTTCAAATGTAAAATGGATTGCTAGTGAAAAATTGGATGATGATTGTTGCACCTTGGAATGTTGAATATTGACTTTCAGAATAGAGAAGACACATTTTTGAATGGCTGGTTGGTATATGGATCGCAAAGTATGGGACTCCTGAAGTAGAGCTGGGGTAGTGCCACCTCATCGAACAAGTGAACATTTCTGCGGCAAAACAATAAATATTCATATTAAAGTGGAATAAATAGAAACTTTAAATGGCCTCAAATCAGTTAATCTTCAGCTCTTCTGCCAAACAAACTTAAAGCCAAACTTTTTGTTTTTAGAGCTTTTTGGATTTTGAACTTGTGAATGTGAGGTTTTAGAATTTTATTAAAGCATAAATACTTCATAAATTAGGGCAAAGTAATAAATAGTCTATAAGTAGAAGCAGGATATTTGGCATTTAAGAACCATAGCCAGGTGGCATCGAATGCTTAGGTTCAAGCTTTTTGGTGAGGAATTTATTCCATATGCCTTAAATGATGGATCCTACCTCATTGATTGTGTGAGGTAGGTTCTATCACCTACCACATGAAGTGTGATAAGATAATATTTCAAAGTACTTAGAACAGTGCTATTTAAAGCTGTTTCATATAAGATAAAACTGTTTCATATTGTCTCCCACTTTGTTTAAATTAAGATCAGGAAAGAACAGGTTTACATAGAATTAAAGTTCTCTAAAAACAAGAGTTGTGGCTAGTTTTAATATTCATACATGCACTTTCAGTGACTAGATATCGAGTTTCTAGGTATTTTCTACCCTTACACTTTCCTTCTCAAATGGCTCAATCAGGAGAATGGACAAATGGAAACAAAGAAGACAAGTTCATGGCAGTCTCCACTATTGCCACCGAAAAGAGGTTTAAATTATGGATCAAAATAGGATCCTAAAAGTGAGGGTATCTTCCTTATTTAAAGTAAAGTCGATAATCTCCCTGGCAATGGATCTCTCTTAGGACCAAGATAATGGTATTTTTTAAAAAACAAAACTTCATGAATCATGTGAGGTTGTGTTAGTGTGAGTCCGACAGCGCAAGAGCACCATCCCTGCCAAACTCCATAGGACATAAATGCCACCAGGTAGAGTTTATAGCTTTCTCTTTGCTGGCATAGGTATCTGTGGTGGGGATGGGGATGAGCTCTGCATACCTAAACCACTGCCTGCTCTTCTGGGGAAAGTAAACCAGAGATTATTTTGGATGGTGAAGCCGAGGAATTGTGGGTGCCTTTGTCATAAACTTCCTCTCAGATGTGGAACCCATCTGGCCCTAGAACACAGATCTAGTAGCCTTCTCTCCCACAGTCATTCCTAGATAGTCATGACCTTCTTCTTTCTTCCTTAATCTTAACCCTTTTCTCATTTGGGACCCCAAGTTTCTGATATATATATATATATATATATATATATATATATATATATATATATATATATCAGTGTTGACATAATTTAAATTAAATTCCTAAATATATTTTTGTACCTTAATCCAAGAACTTGGTGAATTTATTTGTACAACTTACACATTTTTTATTTTCTTGGAACAAAATTTAGTAATGAAACGTATCACCGGAAAACTGTAAAAGTGAGACACCTCACATGCAGTGTTTTTCAGTGGGCTTTTTGTGATCCTGTTGTAAATTAGCCTACATAACTGAGTTTTTGAGAAAACATCAAATGATACTGCATCGCTAAAAATGAACCCTTCATATAGGTATTTTGTAAGAAAGTTTTTGGTACCAGTACATATAGAGTGTATCAAATAATAAAGTATTTTACAAAGTGGAATTAATAATATGCTGGACACCTGCTCTGCTGAATTCTTCAACATCCCTTAATATGCCCAAGAGGCAACGTTCTCTGACTTTATTTATTGGAAGATTGCTGAAGGGGGAAATACATTCCCCTGTCAATTCTGAGGAAGAACAGAAAGAGGTCTTTGAGAGCTTGTATGCTGTACCACAGGTAAAGAGATTATAAACAATCTATAAGAACTAATGAAAGTATATTTAAAAAACAACAAAACATTTCATTTGCTGAAAAGAGAATAAAAACTCTTCTGGGGAAGACATTTTAGAAATAATCTTTATTCCAAAAACGAGTTTGCTTTATGTACTTGATCTCTAAAATGTCATAAACACTGTCCTTATGTGCCTGCAATTTCTCAAGTCTTCCTTCTTCTCCTCCTCCTTTTGCTGTGCTAAATCTCACCATTGACTTCACCTGGAACTCTGGAAGTTTCTATAACATATTCCTAATTCCTGTATGAACCCTCTGTGTTCTGGTACTGGATACATACTAGAAATCATTTTTCAACCTCCACTTTTAAGAAACATTTTGGGATAGCCTTTCCATTTAAGATCCAGGAATTTGTAATAAAACCACAGAGGTTATATTGCTTTTGAACCGAAGGTTGTTGGTTTGTGGAGTTTCCTTCAACTGGAAACATGTATGAGTCTGTGGTTTTAGTGTTTTCCCAGTTTTAGACTATCCCGCTTGTTTGTTTTAATTACAAAGCTGGAGAATTTGTCATTCATTTTCATATTTTATAAAAAGCTCATTTTTTTCTCTCCTTTTTTCTTTTCTAGTTGAAAGAGACAAGGATTTTTCTCACCAGCGAAGGCATTACAAAGAATTCCGGTTTGATCTTACTCAAATTCCTCATGGAGAAGCAGTTACAGCAGCTGAATTTCGAATATACAAGGACCGGAGCAACAATCGATTTGAAAATGAAACAATTAAGATTAGCATATATCAGATCATCAAGGAATATGCAAATAGGTATGGCTTTATATCTAACTTTTTTTAGCAAACTAATGTTAATTGTAGTAAAATCCATCGATAACCCATGTGATCTATCAAATCATGTTTTCTTTGGGTGTAATGGCATTGAAGATGAGGTCCAGACATATCAAGAGTAATTGATCTGAAATGTGTCTTCTACATTCTATAGCTTTTCCCTACTCCTGACACCAGTCTCTGGGTGCCACATGGTCTTGTGCATTCCCACATGTGCTTTTGAGGCCTCTCGTGTCATTATATAAATGAGAAAACTTCCATTTTATTCTGCAAACATGAACTTCACAATATATTGATTTAAATCAGTTGGTGTGTTTTTTAAATTAAAGAAGAGTGACTTTGGTTTTCATTGGCAATAAGTGTAAGTTGTATGTGTCATGTTATTTTAAAATTTATTGAGGTATCATTAGTCAATAACATTATAGAAGTTTCAAGTGTATAATTCTATAATACATTATCTGTATATTGCATTGTGTGGTCTCCACTCAAAGTCAAATCTCCTTCTGTCATTATATATTTGACCCTTTTTATCCTTTGCTACCTTCTCCACAGCCCCCTTTCCCTATAGCAATACCATATTGTTGTCTGTGTTTCTGAGCTTTTGTTTGTTTGTTCATCTTATTTTCTTATTTTTTAAACATTTTACTTTTTTATTTTATTGATTTCAGAGAGTAAGGGAGAGGGAAAAAGAGATAGAAACATCAGTGATGAGAGAGAACCCTTGATCAGCTGCTTCCTGCGCACCCCTCACTGGGGACTGAGCCCACAGAAGGCATGTGCCCTCACCAAGAGTCAAACCGTGACCTCCTTGTTGATCGGTCAAAGCTCAAGCACTGAGCAATGCCGGCTGGGCATGTCTCTTTTTAATTTTTATTTTATTAATTGCTTTGGGTCAAAGAAGAAATAAAAGAAGAGATCAAAAGAAACATAGAGGCAAATAAGAATGACAATACAACATACCAAACTTTTGGGATGCAGCAGAAGCAGTAATAAGAAGAAAGCTTATATCATTATAGGCCTATCTCAAGTAAAACAAATGCAGCCCAACATCAGTAGAAGGAAGAAAATAATAAAAATTAGAGCAGAATTAAATAAATGGAGAACAAAAAAAATGCAACAAAGAGCTGGTTCTTTGAAAAGATTAATAAAATTGACGAAGTTCTCCCTAGACTTACCAATGAAAAAAAGAGTAAAGACTCAAACAAACAAAATCAAAATAAAAGCAGAGAAGTTATGACAGGCACCACAGAAATACAAAGGATCATATGAGAATACTATGAAAGACTATATGCCACCATATTTAATAATCTAGAAGAAATGGACAAATTCTTTGAAATATATAACCTTCCTAGATTGAATAACAAAGAACTGGAAAATCTATAGAACGTTATTTGTGTTTTGATGTAAGACATCATATTTGCAATAGTTTACCTATGTCTTCTGTTTCTAAAATGTTTAATTCAAAATGGTACAAAAATGTGAATAGAAAATCTGAAATACTAAATGTATGGAAATCTCAGTTGATAATTACTGCAAATGAACCATCAAATAAAAGAATAAAACAGAGAGCTTAGCAGAGTTCTCAAACCTTTCACACAATGATAAAATTGCTTAGGTAACACCTTTTACAGGTGATTAGCCACCTTTGTTGGACAGCTTTTACATTTTCTTTTAACTTATTGAAATGTTATATTGAGGTGACATCCATTTTTGATAGCTTCTATTCATTAGATCTAGACCTTCCCTTTGGTTAAATACTATGTACTTTTTAAAATAAAACAAAGATTTAAAGACATGTATCATGTCTCTTTTAAGGGCCCTTTGTCTCCTTATTTAATACTAGAGGCCCAGTGCACGGATTTATGCACTGGTGGGTCCCTTGGCCTGGCCTGTGGGGATCAGGCTAAAACTGGCTCTTTGGCATCACTGAAGGGTGCAGGCCAGGCCAAGAGACCTCACCGGTGCATGATCAGGGCCAGGGAGGTACCACAGGAGGGCTCCAGGGCATGTCAGGCCCGACTTGCTCAGTCCCAATTGGCCGGACCCCAGCAGCAAGCTAACCTACCGGTTGTAGTGTCTGCCCCATGGTGGTCAGTCTGCATCATAGTGACTAGTCAAATGGTTGAAGAAACGTTTGGGCACTTAGCATATTAGGCTTTTATTATATAGGATTTCCAGTTCCTGACATTGAGATTTTTCTTGGTCTTCTGGAGTGCCAGAGTTTCCCAATGGCTGTTCCATGGAACACTAGCCCCTCACAATACTCAGTGAATAAAAATAAAGAGACTGAGATCAAATGCATTTGAAAAATCTGTTAGACCATTCTCTAGGAGAATCACAATGCATATCAGAATTTTAAAGTCTTTGTAAGACATTATAATAAAACCTAGTCTTGCTCAAAATTAATTGGCTACAGAATCTTTTTCTTTGGGGTGTGAGATACTTAATATCCTATGAAACATTGATTCAGCAGGGTACACTTTAATAAAAAATGTGAAAAATATATTATGCAAAAAAACCCCACAAAAAACAAATACTGATCCATATGCAATTTATTTTAAGAGCAGTAATTCCAAGGCAGAAAGTTCTATGGTCCTTTATCTGTTTTAACACTTTCTAGATATTTTTCTGTGAGGTATTTGTTGCTGTTTTTCTGTTTGTTTGTTTTTTAAATCTCAATCTAGTGGTTCCATTTATAAAATGAGGATACTAATTTGGTTTTCTCAGAGACAGGCCTGGCATATTATAATACATTATTTTTAATACTAAATAATGATGGCATTTTTTAAAACAAAGTGACAAGAGTTGAAAACAATACTCCAAATATATTTCTTTTTTTAAAACATATTATTTATTTATTTATTTCAGAGAGGAAGAAAGAGGTAGAAAGAGATAGAAACATCAATGATGAGAGAGAATCATTGATTAGCACACCCCCCACTGGGGATCAAGCCTGCAACCGGGCATGTGCTCTTGACTGGAATCGAACCTGAGACCCTTCAGTCTGCAGGCTGATGCTCTATCCACCAAGCCAAACCGGCTAAGGCCAAATATATATCTTTGTCTGTTTCCCCACTTAGACTGTGAGCTCCTAAAAAAGAGATATTATCTTAGGTAATTTTGTTTTATTTATTTTTTTTATCCCCAGCACTATATATTTATTTGGTATTATTTAAAGTTTTGAAATAACTATTACACATGACTGGAGTAGTACTTAAATTAACATTATTCCAAAATGTTTGTATTATCTTTATTTTTGGTCATCCACATTATATTTTTATGAATGTTGAATTTGTACATGGTTAACATACAAAGTGTTATTAGTTCTTTATAGGAAATGTTGGTATGTCAGGTGTCTATCTACTCTGGATTATATTTACTGACCTTTTAAATCTATATACAGGCTTTTACACTGATCACAATTAAAGGTCCTCACTTTTATTTAGGTCCATTGTTCTATATTTTCAGGATATTTTTTAATATCATCCATTGAACTAGCTAACCCTTTGAGCTTTTCTAAGTATGTGAACAGTATAATTTAAGACAGGATAACAATGATAAAAATAAGGACTAATAGAAGAATCTATTCACAGTTATTTATAATTTATTTCTGAATGAATTCACGCAGATTTTCATCAATAATACATTTTGGAATATTTATGTGTATTGATGCTTAGCTTATCAGACTTTATAGTTTTGGGAAACTAAATTTCCCTTAAAAATGGGACAACTGTGTATCTTGAAACTTTGGTATTTCCCAACCATATCAATAAAAAATATTATTCTCATTTTTCTACAACTACATTGACATGCTTTTGTTTTGTTTTGGTTTTGGTTCATCCTCACCTGAGGATACTTTCCCATTGATTTTGAGAGAAAGTGGAAGGGAAAGGGAAAGGCAGTGAGAAAGAAACATCAATGTGAGAGAGACACAGGAACTGGTTGCCTCCTGCATGAGCCCCAATAGGGGGCCAGGGATCCCGCAACCCAGGTATGTGTCCTTGTCTGTAATCGAACCCAGGACCCTTCAGTCCACGGGCCAAAGTTCTATCCACTGAGCCAAACCAGCTAGGGATCAATATGCTTTTTTAGTATTGTGGGTATAATTTGGCTAAGTCTTCACATATTTTTTTAAAGAAAATTTAAATTAAATTTATTGGGATAAAATTGGTTAGTAAGATCATATGGGTCTCAAGTATATATACACTGCAATACACAGATCATATCTCATAGAAATGTACTTACATATTTTAGCATGTTTAAACCTATTCTAAGATCTAAGATTTTACTGATAGTTTTCCTAAAAATTTTTCCTAAATTTTTGAAAAATGATTTCTAAAGTACATGTATATCTTTATCTGGTGTTCTCTTGCTTTGTCATTCCAAATTCTAGGAGGCATAGATTGAATAGGTTCTTTCCAATGTACAGAATATTATTTTGAAAAATTCAATTTAGTATTAATTCTAGTCTACCAAGTTCACATTTTTAAACATTTGCTGTTAATTATTGTGGCTGAACGTGTAGGATTATACTATACCCATTGTCTTCTGTGGTGTTTGTTTTTGCTAATGTGTATGGCTCCCCCCCACCCAAATTATCCTTTTCAATCTCTGAAACATACAAACTCACATACACATACCCAACATTTCAAATTTACATACCATTGATCAGGTGAGAGAATGTCTGCTTTCCTTGTCTTTCAAATAATCACGCAATCATTGCCAGGTGTTCATTAACCTGCAGTATGAGAAAATGCAATCATGTCTATAGATCTAGAATTCACTTTTTGCATTTTGTTTTCTCTTCCCAGTAAAGATGTTTAAGGGACAGAAAATATAGAAACAGCACAAATACCTCAGAATATTTCAGGTTTCTTCATAGAATTCCAATGTCACTATAGTAAATGGTAATATACAGCAATAAGAGAACAGATTTTAGAATTCACACATGGGAAAATTACTGTACATCTTGGAGTCTCAGTTTTTACATCTGAAAAAAATAAAAGCAAAAATAAGTATTTCATAAAAATAAATGATATTGCCTGTGGGCAGGAATAATGTGCAAAGATCATAGTTCACACTTAATAAATACATTGGTAAATATATATTCAAATAGTTTAATAGGAGCATTTATTTCACTAGTGTTTAAAGGTTTACATGCATAGGGTAACCATAAGTAGGTGGGGATTATTATTATAACTAGAGGCTCGATGCACAAAATTCGTGCAAGGGGTTTGGCCCTCACAGCCCCTCACTGCCTCGGCCAGCCCTCGCAGCCCCGGCTTTGTCCGAAAGGTTGTCCAGACAGTTATTCTGCTGTTCAGTCTGATTAGCATATTAGCTCTTTATTATATAGGATAACAGTAAGTAGCATTTGCTGACGCCTACTTTTTTGTAACAGTGTAGTGAGCAAAATGATGCTAGTTACATTCACTTAACAAATTATATGATGTTTGATTCATATAGAAGGACTTGCTATGTTTTTATGTCTAGTAATGAAATTAACATCATCCAATTTAACAGCAATACGATTGGAGCTATCTGTGAACTTGTTTCACTGAAAACATGTTTTAGATAGTAGTTGAACTCTTCTATAAAATGCAGTTGACAAGTTATGAGGATTGGAGACTGTTTATAATTTATTTTACATAAATATCAGAGATGTAGAAAGGTGGAACAAAGATTCATGTATAAATAAATGTTTATCCCAATGTTACTGTTTATAGTTGCATAACTTGAGAACACATTTTAAACAGAAGAGGAAAAAGTTACACTCAATTTTCTGGAAATGGAAATGCTATACTTTATAAAGCAAGTAGAACTATGTTTTTAAAATTTAGTAATCTTGCCCTAGCTGCTTTGGCTCGGTGGATAGAGCACTGGCCTGTGGGCTGAAGGGCCCCAGGTTCGATTCCAGTCAAGGAATCCAGTCAAGGGCACTTGCCTGGGTTGCAGGCTCGATCCCCAGTGTGGGGCATGCAGGAAGCAGCCGATCAATGATTCTCTGTCATCATTGATGTTTCTGTCTCTCTCTCTTCCTCTTTCTTGTCTCTGAAATCAATAAAAATATATTTTAAAAATAAAATAAAAATATTTAGTAATCTTGGAAAATGCTCAGGCTGTAATGTTAGTTGACCAAAAGCAGGAAACCTAATTATATACATTATTATATTAATTTTAAATAAATTAATGTAGAAAACAGATTGGAAGGAAAAATCAAGTGCTCGTTGCAGGCTTGTGGGTAATTTTAAAATTTAATTCCCCCCCTTTTCTGTACTTTCTAAATTTTTACAATGAACATTATTTTTATAATCAGAAATATGCATAAGTATAGTAGAGAGAAGAGATAATGAAACAACTTTATACCACACATTACTTTATAAATTAACATTCCCAGGAAGAGAGGCTTAAAAATAAAACAAAACGAAACAAACATCAGATTCAAAAATAAATTGCTGTTGGTTTTTCATAAGCTATGAAAGGCATTTTCCCCCCACAGAAAATGAAGATAAGTAAATATTGTTTTTCCTTCCTTTATTCTATGGAAAAACATTTCTACCAATTGGGAACCTTGACTTCAATTTGCTGAACATGAGGAGAAATAGATGAAAAATACTTCATTTTTATATCATGTGATCACAGTTAAAACTGAAAAGTTTTATTTTTTAATCCTTCCTTTTGGTGCACAGGATGATGCTCAACCAATGAAGCCATTCCAGCTGGGTAAAACCAAAAGAATTTTAATTTGTTAAAATTATTTTAAAATCTGATTGTTATGATTATTTGTGTAGTATGGATTATCTTTGGTTTTATATATTTCTTAAATAAAGAAGTAAAATAGCCATGGCCAGTTTGACTCAGTGGGCCCATGGACCTACGGGTCACAGACTGGATTCCAGGTTAAGGACATGTAGCTTGGTTGCAGGTTCAATGCCCTGCTTGGGTTGGGGCTGGAGCAGGAGACTGGCTGTCAATGTGTTTCACATTGATGTTTCTCTCTGTGTGTGTCTGTCTTCCCTTCCCCTATCCCTTCCACTCTCTCTAAAAATCAATGGAAAAATATCCTCACTCCTTGGGTGAGGATTGAGAAAAAAAAAGAAAAGAATTGGAGGTAAGAAGAAAAAACTAGTACCTCTGGTCATTTTTAAAGCTAGGGTCACCTGTTAAAACATCTGTCTTCAAACTTGTGGATCTTATCTATTTAGTGTGTTTTATTAAAATCAGAAACAATTGAAAGGTCAGTGCAGACTGTACTCTTCAATGCAGTATGCTTGACAATCCGTGTGTGTGTGTGTGTGTGTGTGTGTGTGTGTGTGTGTATGTATGTATATATTTTGAATCCTTGTAGTAATTTAAACTGATGTTTTTAGGTATATTTTATAGTTAAGACATGGATCTATTAACCATGAATTCTTTGACAATGTTATGTAATCAAATAAGGAAAAAAAAACCATAACGTCATCTATTTTCACACTTATTTATCTCAGTGAGGCTTAATACTGTTAAAATTATATATTTTATTTTACCATCTCCCACCTCCCCCATTTATCCTTACTCATATTTAAATGTGTGCAATTTAAAGGAGTGTTCTGATATTTATCCAAATCTTTATTTTTCTTGGTCAAAAGTTAACACACTTTGTATCATTTCACTTATTTAATCTTTTCATAAAGGCTGACAGCCCCAAATTCTATATAGAAGGCATTGCTCTTCAGTCACACCTCATATATCTGGCATTATTGGGAAATGAGGTTTCCACATGATTGAATTTTCCAGATAATTCAGCTGAGTTCGGCATGCTTTGCTGAATGCCTACCATGTGGCAAGCACAGGGGCATAAGGCCTAGTAAATAAGATCTCAAAAGCTCATAGCCTGAGGGCTGGGGCTGCGGTGGGCCTGCTACACACAGACTTTAATAACTATAATACAAAGTGCTAAGCACTATGATGTAAGTATGCACTAAGTGTTGTGGAAACACAAATGAAGGGGAAATTAATTCTTCATGTAGGGGGGATCAGGGACTTAGGGGTAGCTACTGAGGGGAGTTCACTCTTGAATTGGGTCTTTTGAGATGAGTAAGAACGGGGGAGGGGGGGGAGAGAGAGAGAGAGAGGTAGTTGTGTCCTAGAAGAAATATTCCTAAGTGTTAAAATGTTTAAATGTATAAAAAAAATTAAATAATGCAAATAAAATGATCAATGCCTGTAATACTACTACAAAGTATAGCAGCCAGCACTTATCCATTTAACGGGCACTCACCATGTGTCTGGCACTGTGCTAAGTGCTTTACTTGAATTAATTTTTTCACAAATATATGTATTTATATATTCCCCAATGAAAATCTGCTATGCATAACTCAACCTTTTCCTAATGCTCTGCTATGAATATAAATGTCTGTACTCCATTGTAAAAACATTTTAAGCTAGCTTGCTCGATGTCATTAGCCACCCTTACTACTTGGATATATTTAGTTAAGCTGTCATCATTCCAGTTCACAGTCAGCTTCATATTTACATCATCTCCCCCCTCCTGCTGCTCTAAGATTTGTGATTCTTCTGTGGACATACTTCAGAATGTACATTGACAATTTCTACTCAGCAAAATTCCATGGGCTCTGTAGAGCAGTGCTGCAGAGCAGGACACTCAGATGGTCCATGACGTTTGCTCTAAGTATACAGGACAGCACACAAGCACAGCTTGCATTTCTTCATTGTGCTGGGATCATGCTCCATTTCAGTGGTTCTCAACTGGGGTGACTTGGCCCCCACAAGACATTTAGCAATGTCTGGAGACATTTTTGCTGATTCCTACACTTTTAAGCTAAAGTGGCTCAAGAGAGCAACTTTTGACATTATAAACTCCAGAGAATATCCTTTATTAATTTGCATTCCCTTGTTAATGTGTTTTGCAAGAGAGCTCTAATCAAGTTCCTTAAATGGTGTGGTGGTATTTATGTCAAAGACTCAGAGAAAGATGGATGATTTCTCCTTGGGTGGCCATCAGTACATTTTTACTAGACTTAATAAGCTCTTAGAAGGCAAAAGGAGATGTAAGGAGGTGAAAGAGTTATAACAGAAATTTGGGAAATAATGGCGATGTCACTGTGGACTGAAAGGCTCATTTCTAATGAAAATGGAATACAACTTTTCGTCTAAAATGTATCCATGCATCTTCCACACAATTTCTCAAAGTTCTTCTTGGCTGGGTTTACATAATGGTTTTACTCATGGTGAACTGTTTTCTTTCTCTCTCCATATATATATATATATATATATATATATATATATATATTTATTTATGTTTGTGTATACAAACATATGTAGTGTACATATAATTGAAATCTATAACAATCTGAAGAATAATTCTTATTATATTTTATTATTTATTATATAAATAATTTGACTGCTTTTTGGTAAGTTTTCAAATTAAATTTTTCTTCTATTGAATTTAGAAACAAAGTTTTGTTGCTTTAAATATATATATAAATTGATTGATTAATTGATTGATTTAGAGAGGAAGGGAGAGAGAGAGAGATAGAAACATCAATGATGAAAGAGAACTGTTGATTGCCTGACTCCAGCATGCCCCCACTGGGAATCCAACCCCAACCCAGGCTTGTACCCTGGCTGGGAATCAAACCATGACCTCCTGGTTCATAGGTTGATGCTCAACCATTGAGCCACACTGCTGAGCAGAGACAAAGTTTTATTATGTCGTATGTATCAATAAATGTTACTGAAGTTAAAGGAAATAAATGAATTCCTATATCCAAAATTTATAACTATGGGTTATAAATGACTTTTAGCAATAATTATTGCATAATCATTTCTTCTGTTTTGTTTTGTTTAATTGATTTTTAGAGAGAGAGAAAGGGAGAAGGATATAGAGATAGAAACATCAATAGGCTGCCTCCTCATGTCCCCTATTGGGCGTTGAGCCTGCAACCTGGGCATGTGCCCTGACCAGAAATCAAACCAGCGACTTCTTGATTCATGGGTCAATACTCAACCTCTGAGCCACACTGGCTGGGTGCATATATCATTTCTGGCCCTAATTTTGCATTAAGCATAATACATACAACTTACATACACACTTAAATGCCATAAATGTGTTTTGGTAAGAAAATTGCAGTTATAGTAATTTATATAGCATTTTTATGTTTGTATCCTCTTCTCCTTGTCATAGACTTATGAGATAGATGATGATGATGATTAGCAACTTGAAAGGTTTTATTTCCTAACTACAGACAACTTTAACGGCTGAATATCTCCTGCTCTGACACTGGAGAGAGTAGCCCACCCAGGCTGGGAGGCAGCAGGCTGGGCAGGCAAGGAGAGGGGGCTTTGTGGTCCACTTCACTGGCCATTCATGTGGGTGTTTTTTTTTTTTTGTTTGTTTGTTTTTCTATATGGCGTTTTGAACAGTGTCATGAGCGTCTGCTCTTCTAGGTGGTCATGATGTCACCTTAGTGCTTGTCCTTGGGTGGGCTGCCCTGACTGCCTTTGTTCTTCTTCATTGTGGCTCAGTCTCGGCCTCTGCCACCAGGCTGTACTCCAGGTGGGCTGCCCTCCCCCCACCCCTCAATCAGGCCTTGGGGGCTGAGGCCAGCTGGCCACTCCCCAGTCTGCTCCCTCTTGAACTTGAGGGTAAAGCCTAGGGGCCCGTCACTGGACACAGATTCTTGACCACCAGCTTGTGCCAGCCAAAGTGGTCCATGGAGTGCTTGCCCTCAAGTGGGCCAGCTGGGGGCCATCAAGTGGGCCGTCTAGGAGCCTAAGGTCACTGCCTCCACCTTGCCTTCTCAATATTATTTTAATAATCATTTAAAGAAGAAGAAACAGAAACTCATAAAAGTAACTTATTTTTTTCTATAATCAAGCAAAGCCTAAGTATAGCAAGTCATTGTTAAAATTAAGCAGATACCAACTCCAACTCTGTGATTCTTTGCTTTAGAAAGATAAACTTAAATGAAGCTCTTAAAGGATCCATACCTTCTACATAAGCAATAAGATACCAAAGAGAAATGTTTGTGAATTATATCTATATATATACAAGCCTAATATGCTAAGTGTCCGACCGAGTGGTCGACCAACTGGTTGCTATGACGTTCACTGACCGCCAGCGGGCAGATGTTCTGACCGGTAGGTTAGCTTGCTGCTGGGGTCCAGTGGATTGGGACTGGGTGAGACAGGACCAGACATACTCTGGAGCCCTCCTGTAGTCCTTCTCTGGCCACCAGCCTGATTGGGACTGGGCAATATGGCCCTGATCAGCTCTGATTGCCAGCCAGGCAGAGGAACCCTACCAGTGCATGAATTCATGCACCGGGCCTCTAGTTTAGAAATAAGCAAGATAATATATTTGCCCAAGTCTGTGATACAGTACCCTTGATAAAACGAATTTCAGCAAAAAATGAATGGATTTCTATTCTTCCAATGCATGTTAGTTTATCTAATTCCCGTGCCAAGAAGTGATTTAATCTATAAAGAACTTTTACATGTGAAATACAAGGACAGTGTCATAAAGAGATGACAAAGCAGATACTTATTTTGGTATATCCAGTGTTGTCCATGCACATTTCTTCTTATGTTAAAATAATGCAGAATGTTCTATTTTATAAATATCAATTTAAGTAAATATCCTCATATTTCTTGCATTAACTAAAAATCTCTTTACTTATTTCTGTTTTCTCCCACGGCCCCAAATTCCACAGTATTTTGCTTCTTCATATTTTAGCCAAGCTCAGTGCCCAGAGGCTTGAAGTCCCAAATTAAGGTGTTTGTAGGGCCATTCTCCCTCCAAAACCTATAAGCAAGAATCCTTTTCTGCTTCTTCCATTTTCTGGTAGCCATAGCAGTTCCTTGGCTTGTGTCAACATAATTTTCTTCTCTGACTATTTCCATATGGCTGTCTCCACTGTGTGTTTTTATCTTTGTGTCTTTGCTGCTTCTTTTTTCTCTAATCTTCACACAAGGATATTTTTTTCCATTGATTTGTTTTTAGAGAGTGGAGAGGGAAGAAGGGAGGGACAGGGGGGGGGGAAGAGAGAGAGAGAGAGAAAGAGAGAGAGAGAGAGAGACATCGATGTTAGAGAAACACATTGGTTGCCTGCAACTGAGGTACATGCCCTTTACTGCAACTGAGGCAAGTACCCTTTGGTCCAAGGGCCCTGCTCTAACCACTGATTGAACTGGCCAGAGATCTGTTCCTTCTTATAAGGCCAATAGCCATATTGGATTAGAACCCACCTTAAATGACCTGGTTTTAACTTGATTATAACTGTAAAGACCCTATTTCCAAATAAGAGCACATTTACAAGAATTAGGACTTCCACATATCTTTTGGGAGGACACAATACAACTCATACCAGGGAGCTTGTCAGTTAGTGTTTGATGAGAAAAATAGAGCCATTATGAATGAAAAGGAATAGGGATTTACTACAGTGACTTGACTCTGCAACTGAGGGACCCAGTTAAACAATTTATGTAAGGCTGCTGCTTTTGCACGTGGTGATGGTGTTAAAGTCTGAAGAGCTAACTTGTTTCCTTTAGACAAGGGGAAAGTTTGCACACAGACACACACTTGGAGGGTAGATGATAGGAAGACACAGGGAGAAGATGACGAATATAAGACAAGGAGAGAGGCCTGGAATAAATCATTCCCTCATGGTCCTCCAACCAACCAACCATGCCAACACCTTGACTTTGGACTTCTATCCTCCAGAACTGAGACAATAAATTTTTGTTGCTTAAGCCAACCAACCTGTGGTACTCTGTTAAGGCAGCCTTAGGAAACTAATGAAATATTTGCTTATTTACATCCATGTAAATGGACTTTTTATTGGCTAGAATGCAGACTTTAATTTTAGTTTCATTCTTATGATTGCACAAAATATAAAGAAATTATATTATGGATTTATTTCTGCTATAAATGAATATATATATATATATACATACACACACACACATATATATGTGTATATATATATATATACACATACACACACACTTTCTACTGCATTATTTTTAAATACATTAATATTTTTTTCTTTTTCTTTCTGCCCTAAATTTATTTTTAAATTATTATTAGTTTTGTCTTTTATTATTTTTTATTTTCAATTTCAGTTGGCATACATTATTATATTCATTTCAGGTGTATACCCCAGTGATTAGACATTATATAACTAAGTGATCATCTTGATAAATCTCACATCCATCTGATGAGGCAGTTATTGGAATATTATTGATTATAGTCCTATGCTGTACTTTACATCCCCATGACTATTCTGTAACAACCAATTTGTACTTAATCCCTTCATTAAAAACCCTCCCCTCTATTTAAAAACAGTCAGGTAAAAATGTTAAGAGGGGAAATTTAACAAGTTTATATTGTTCATAGGACTATTTAGTATAGTCTACTGTTTCCAGTGAGATGAGTGCTATTCCTTAGTGGAGTAATTTTATACTTCAGAAGAAAAAACTTGTGAGATTTATTTTTAAGATGCTGTGTGAAAGTTGCTACGTAAGTGAAAATTATAGAATTATTAACATTGTACTTATTAATAATAGACGATTCTCCCAAAGCATATTCTCTTGTCTGTAGGTAATTTAGAAGGGCTTCTTATATAAGAGAGGAGAAAAATAAAGAATACATGTGATCAAACTAAAATTTTAAAAAAGTAAAAAATAAAGCAGTTTTGGTCAAGAATAGGAACCATGAAGCTTATGAAAGCAGTGGAATCTTTATAACCTCCCAGAGGTGAACTACAAATATATGAATTTTTTAAAGCATATTATTTACTTAGATTTACCTTCCAATGAATTTGGATTTGCATCACTGAAATTCAGATATTTAGGGCTTGCTTGAATTCTTTGGTTGGTGTTTTTTCTAGATATAGCTATTAAAACTGGAACTATTTTCCTCATACACATGCTTGATAGTATTGAGACTTGAACATAGATAGTTTGGGGACTACTTTTTCTAGAAAAGTAGAACAATTTAAAAATAATAGAAAATACCACCTTAATAATTATCTAATATTTTTAACTAGTTGAAACTGTTGTCAAAATTTACCCCCTGCCCCTTTTTTAAGGGTTTATTTATATCATGCAAAGGAATGTTGTTATAAGCTTTGGAGGATTTATTAGAATATTATTACCATGTTTCAAATGAAAGCAGACTTGACACAGGTAGCACTTTGATATTTCCCAAGATACAGGATGACTCCTTTTATTTAAAACTTTTGTTATTAATTTATTGTGATTAAGTTAATATTCTAAGATTGTAGTCTCAAAGATATTTACTAAATATCTCAAAATTATAAAGGTAAGCTCTTCTTAGAGCTTGTTTATTTGGTGGGTTTTTAAGTTTGGAGGAATAGGGAGAATTTGACATTCTATCATGGTTCTTAAAATTCAAGTGGGGAACAGTTTGAAACTTTTTATTGTTTTGTGGTACATGCTTGTCCTGTGTCTGTGGTATCTTCAACCGAGTCACCTTTGGGATATAAAAAAAAGTGTCTGCAACCCTCCTTTGATAAACGCTATGATTAAAATTGAGAAGGAGGCTCAGCGGTTGAGCGTGGACCCAGGACAGGAACCAAGAGGTCACCGGTTTGATTCCTGGTCAGGGCACATGTCTGGGTTGCAGGCTTGATCCCCGGTGTGGGGTGTGCAGGAGGCAGCCAATCAATGATTCACTGTCATCATTGATGTTTCCATCTTTCTCTCCCTCTCACTTCCTCTCTGAAATCAATAAAAATATATTAAAAAAATAAAATTATGAAGGACAATGGAAGTTCCATAGTATATTCTCCAGGTTAATGGGAGAATGGCATAAATCAAGTTGAAATAAAGAAATGAAGATATAGCTTCTAAAATATTGACTGAGATTCTTCACTTCTGTTAAAATGGTTCATTTTTAACTATAGAGCATTTTATCTAAAGAATTACCATGTGCATGATTTTATTTTATTTAAAATTTTCTTTTTACATATTGTAAGTCATCTTTGAAGTGACTTCTATGATGCACATAGATTGCTAATGCAGTAAACAGTACTTAACGTAGCTTATTATGCCATAGTTCTGATTTACCTCACATAAATAATAAGCTCTTTCACAGATTCATCACAGTATAAAAGATCATAAAAATGCATAATGGAATTATTTCTATTTGGCTTTGAAGGAGCTCCAGTGTTTTACCATTAACCTATCTGAACCTCAATTTCATCAATATAGCAGAGCTTCTGTAAAGATTAAATGTCAGAAATATGTGACATTTAGCTCAGAGGCTGCCTATAGTAAGAAAATAATAAATAAAATAATTCATCATAATTAAACAAATATTCGTACATTTATAAATTTAATGCTAAAGTTAAGATTGGTAAATGCTAATAAAAACAACATTGTGGAGATTTTTCTAAAATATACAAGTTCATATTATAGCTGTTACTGTCCTCATGGGACTTACGTATGCTAAAGATATTAAAGCAACTCAGGGTAGACTTTCTGCTCAATCCATGTAATTTACCCCTTAATTGTATAGTGCATTCTCTGACCTGCTCTTAGACCTTGGATATCCATAAAATAATTTATGTAAAATGGAAAATGAAATAAAAATAAAAAATATGTATAACAAAATGGAAAAATTTATAATGAAAATAGAAACAAATGGAAAACTATCTCTGTGCTCTATTCCTGTAGGAATCCACATTCATCCAAACCAGTGGAGCTACATTCACTTCTGTCTCTACTCAATTTAATCCTTGCCTGTGAACTTGCCAGTGAGAGCTACTTACAGATAGCAGTTTCGGGGACTGATTATCAGGGACTAAATCAAGCTTACTAAGTCAGTTTGTAAAGGCCAGTGAAGAGCAGGAAAATGAAAATTACTTTCAGATATTAATAATCTGCACCAGGTTTGGGTTAGGAGTCTAGCAATAAAAAAGGTTCTGTATCTTATTACTCATCACTTGAGTTGCTTGTTTCCTTTGTTCTTTAATTAACTCCTGTTATTTTAAAAAGTGCTTTGGTAATGTTTTCACTTAAGTATAGAAAATGATGGTCTTCATTTCAACCTATAACTTTTTTTAATTGTTGTTCTTTTTCTCCTCAGGGATGCAGATCTGTTTTTGTTAGACACAAGAAAGGCCCAGGCTTTAGATGTGGGTTGGCTTGTCTTTGATATCACTGTGACCAGCAATCATTGGGTGATTAATCCACAGAACAATTTGGGCTTACAACTCTGTGCAGAAACAGGAGATGGTAAGCACTGAATTTCATGTATTTTTTTTTTTTTTGTGGTGCTGGTTTTGACACATTTTAGCTTTTTGTTCAATTTAACCAATATGTTCTTTATACTTATGATGTGCAAGATAGTGTATTCCATAGGATAGTGCAGTATAGTAATTAGTTAATCCATTTATGAACACATCTACTCAACATGCATTTATTGTCAAGCTCTGTGGTGAGGGTGGAGAGATAAAGAAGTAGGTACTGTTCCTGCTCTCAGGGAATTTTTAATCTTGTCTTGAAAATATGTACACAAGCAGAAATAATGTAATATAATAAGACCAAAAGAAATGGTATACAAGTTGCTATGGATCTATGTCTTGATATGGTGGTGGATACAAAGCTATATAATTTGTAAACATGAATAGAACTATACATTAAGTCAGACTGAGTATTACCATGTGTAAATTGTATTTCAAAACCTCACTAAAAATAACAAAGAATATATATTTTAAAAGGTGCCAAGTAAGCAAAAAAAGAACTGTGCTGAGCTGGCCCCAGGTTCCCATACTCAGCCCCACATTGGGCTTCATATGTGCCAAGCCGGCAAGGCCATGGGTGAACCTGAGAGGGGGTGGTGAAGGATTTAGAAAAGACAGACAAGAGAATAAAGCTGGGTCTAGGTGGGATGCAGCTTTCTGATGGAGAGACAGCACCATGGCCAGCAAGCTGAGTCTTTATTTTATAGCCAGATTCCATGAGGCAAAGTAAGGGCGTGGTCAAGATGTTCTCACAGGTTTTGAATCTACTCAATTACATGCACCTGAACTCTATCAAGTCCACATGGGACCACAGGTTCAGACCATAAGGTCAAACTTACAACTATAGCTTTCGTCTATAATTGTGCTGGGACTTACACATGGCTTTGCCACAGGAGGATCATGCCCTCTCATTAGTCCCAGGCTTGAACCTGTTCAAATGCTGTAGCTGCTCTCCATAAGAACTATTAATAACTAGAGGCCGGTGCACGGGAGGGGGGGGGTTAGAGGGGGAATGTGTCCCTCAGTCCAGCCTGCACCCTCTCCAATCTGGGACCCCTCCAGGGATGTCCGACTGACTGTTTAGGCCTGATCCTACTGGGATCAGGCCTAAACAGTCAGTCGGACATCCCTCTCACAATCCAGGACTGCTGGCTTCCCAACTGCTTGCCTTCCTGCCTTCCTGATTACCCCTAACTGCTTCTGCCTGCCAGTCTGATTACCCCCTAACCACTCCCCTGCCAGAATGATTGCCCCTAGCTGCCCTGTCCTGCAGGCCTGGGTCCCCTCCAACTGCCCTTCCCTGCAGGCCTGGTCGCCCTCAACTGCCCTCCCCTGCAGGCTTGATTGCTCCCAATTGCCCCTCTTGCAGGCCTGGTCCCTCCCAACTGCCCACCCCTGCTGGCCATCTTGTAGTGGCCATCTTGTGTCCACAAGGGGGCAGCCATCTTGTGTGTTGAAGTGATGGTCAATTTGCATATTACTCTTTTATTAGATAGGATAGAGGCCTGGTGCATGGGTGGGGGCTGGCTGGTTTGCCCTGAAGGGTGTCCTGGATCAGGGTGGGGGTTCCTTTGGGGCATGGGGTGGCCTGGGCGAGGAGCCTGTGGTGGTTTGCAGGCTGGCCATGCCCCCGGCTACCCAAGCGGAGGCCCTGGGATCTGGGATCTGCAAAGGGGAAGAGAGGCTGGGGATGGAACAGAAGAGTCACACACAAAAAAACAGAAAATAATATTGAGTTAGATCTTAACATATTTAATATTTAGCCAAAGACAACAGCTCCAGAATCACTAATGGGAGGGGCTGGTAAGAAATCTTCATTTTTAAGACACCCCTGAAGTTATTCTTATGCTCACAAGCATTCATTGAGCAACTATGTGTTGAGTGCTTGGCTAGATGCTAGAGATGAAATGGTGAGATGATGCAGAGATGGCTTCATGAGGCTTGGTGAGGCATGAGGTAGTAACTACATAAGAATTTTGATGAATGTATGTCACTACACACTAAGAAGAGTCTGATGGACTTGAGTATTGAATAGCGAGATAAATCAAGCTACAATCTTAAATATTAGGAAGATGTGATTATGAAAAGAAGTTGTGGAAGGGTAGTCATTTCAGACGAATAGAAAAGAATTTACAGACTGTGGTGAGAGGGGGCTGGGCACATTTGATCCAAAGGTCAGGGGAGCCAAGGCCAATTTAGTCACAGCATTGTTGGCCTCTGATCACTGAAAGTGTCGAAAAAAAATTTTATATTCAAATCTGAACTTATTTAAAATTATATTTGTCATGGTAGCAGGAAAAAACATAATTTATATAATGATATTTTAGCTTGGTTAGTCATTTTTAAATATTTAGAAGTCTACCATGTGGGCCTACATTGTGTTCTTGCCCCACACCCTGAAAATGTTAGGGTTAGCCCTAGGGAGGGTAGTTTTCAAAGGGATGATAATTAGAGAACATGCCTTATTAAGTTTTACTGCTTTTAGTTTTTGCAGGATCAGGAAATAGAAACATGACTTGTAAAATCTCTCAATCATTTCTCCTTGCTTTGTTTACTGAACTACAGTTAAGCATAAGATGTGTCTCTCTTGGGTCTCTTGCAAGGGAGTCTATTACTGTAAGCCACAGGACTTTACATGGCATTGTTTTACCTATAGGTAAATTCACAGTCCAAGAATAATAGTATAACCAATGTTGTCATTCCTAGGTTTTGTATATGGAATGAGGTGGACTGTCATAAATTAAGTATAGTCTAGAGTTAGTATAGTGAAGGTTTCATGTGCCTCAGCAAAAATATTCTGTTTCTTGATTGAGAAACAGAATATTTTTGCTGAAAGTGTTATAGACAAGTTTCAGAATCCCCTACCCATACATTCCATAGATTTTAATTATAATGCTGATTTTTATAAACAATTTAAATATTTTGAATTATAGGTTATTTTTCAATTATAGCTTTGGGATTAGTGTTACGGATTCTCAGTATTCAAGTATTATAAATGTGGACTGAGAAAAGCACATATTTATATAATCTTCCAAAAATTCTTACAGTGTTAAACTTCTGTACATTTATGGTCAGAAATGTGACTTGGAAATGGGCAGTGTGGCGGTGAGCCAGTCGTTTCTTCCCCGGTATTGGCCCAAACAAAAAAATTAAATTAGTGATGTGTGCTTCTCCCAGTCTTTTCCTTGGGATTATGCTTGAAATGTCTAACTAAACAACTCAAGAGATCTGTGAAATATGATCAGCCTGTTTCCTTTCAATCTCCTCCACCCACTTGAAAATTCTGAAGTTTCTCTTTTGTATTTTCACTCCTGTTATATTGGTTCTCTTTCCTTTACTATCTATATAATTTAGTTTCTGTATGCTTTCAACGTATCTTTTTCTCTGCCAGAACTACATTGCATTTTGAGTTTCCCCTCTTCCCTTAATTTATTTTTTTTATATTTTAAGGGTAAATTTACTTTAAATTACTGTTGTATTATTTATGTTTTTGTTTAAGCACTTCACTTTTTTCAAAGGTTTCCAAATTCTTTATTTAAAATTAAGGTTTGATATACACAGCATTTTGCTGGTATTCTTTGTGTCTCTAATATTGTCTAATGTGAAAATATTAAAATGGCTAAATGTGCTAGGCAATCTGGCTTTTCTCATTTAAGCAATCCTTAAAACAGATTTTAACCAGAGGTAGAGCATATATAAGCCCTAGGAATGCAAGTGACCCTCCCAGTACCTTAATTTTATTAACTGCAACCTCATGGAGAATATACAACTGACATTTCTCTATAAATATGGATTACCAGATGCTTCTACTTATTACTTCTCCATTCATTACTACTGTTGATGTTCTCAACATGATATTAGGATATTACTTCAAAAAGAGCAGACAGACCATCTTTTATTTGCAATAATGGATTCTAAATATGTTTATTTCTTAGCAAGTAACTGTTATAAAAGAATGATACTCAGAAAAGTATCCTTTCAAATTCATTCATTGACTATTATTCATTTATTTATTTGTTCAACATAAAATTATTGTGTTTATACATGTAAGACATGTATAAAGGACAATATAACTTGGGAGACAGACATTTGTAGTTAATCTTAGAAAGAATAAGATACCATAAATGCTAAAAATAGTGATATAATCAATACACTATAAGAAAACAGAAAAGAGATGGTTGAGTCCAAATGGGACACAGACAAAAGGACCAAAGTTCAGATGACTTTTAAACTAGGTCAGCTGGGTAAGACTGCAAGGAATGAAGCTGAGGTGGAAAGGAGTTGTGGATGTATATGGAGTAGTGGTGAGACCCAGAGGAGAGAATTCATTCCTGAATTAAGAAACAATGTGAGTAAATACATGGACTGGGAAAATGGCATGGTATGGTCTCGGAAAAGTCAATAGTCCAGAGTTGGCTAGAACAACTTTCATGTGTAAATAAAATATGATTGCAGATGCTATTAGGAAAGTGGTTTGGAGATAAATCATGGAAGGAACATGAAATGTAACATGTATAATATATTCTGTAGCTAGCTCACACTTCATAAAAGAACTGGACTTGCTGCTTTAATCAATCACAGCAACACCATCGTGATTACATGTTGGAATGAATATCAGTCATGAGGTCATGGGATGTGTATTTCTTGTTCACAATCACACCCTTGGTGCTTGGTACAATGCAGGTTGTAGGTATTAAAAACATGTCTTGAATGATCATTGAATGAGTTTGTGATTTAAAAGGCTCTTTTAGACACCTGACACTGAACATGTTACTCTTAAAAGGACATTCCAAACTGTAAATTTTGGGTGATTATTAACCAAACCAGTTTGGTATAACACAGAAGAATTTGGACCACAAACCACAGTGCAGTAGTTAAAATAGTTTCAATCATAAGGTGAGGAGAAAGTCAGTGATGAATATTATTAAATTTTGTTTATGCTGCTCCTCCAAAGAAAAAATTGCAGAGGCCTAAATGTATTTTGGAAATCAAAAGGCTGTTGAAATTAAAAGTAGCATTATGATTTCTCAGAGGACCTGTGGAAAATACGTCAATCTGTGAAATATTCTTTTTAGAAATTTGACAAATGAACTGCCATGGATTTGGCATGAGAGTTTAAAAATATTCTATTGATGTTTTTTTGTTTTGTTTTTCATGCAGAATAGATGATTCTCTGAGTTTCATAGGCTTATTTCAGCAAAATAAAGTAAACAAAGGTGAAATTAAACAAGTAGACAAAATGCTTGTTAATGGACAAATATAGAGTTTCCAGATAAGTAGTTGTATGCAATTGTGCAAAATCAGTTTCCAGGTGCTTAAGAACTCTCTCATAGTGATTAATAAACCTCCATGATAGAATATGTACGCTCTTTTACTAACAAATAAGTAGGCTTAGGTCTGTCTTATCATTTATTGTTAGATTTTTCAATTCCCTAAATTATATGACTTATTAGGACTTTATTAAAATGGTTATTAAATCTATAATTATTATAATTTATACATATATGCACATAGGGCTTATTAAACAGCAGTATAATCTAGCATTCAAGTTAGGTTTATAGCTTAAACACTATAATTTTCCATTGTTTGATGTTTTATATAGTGTAAACCTTCTAAGTAAATTAATTATTTTTCAAATTTGAGTTCATAGAATAATTTAGAGATGGAAAAAAATATATAGTGTTTTTTGAGATCATTAGAATGTCTTTTTAAAACCCTATGTTTTCAGACATTTTAGGTTTGGCAATATTCAGAATGAATTTTGCCAATGACTATTTTTCTCTCTATTCAAACCCATTTATACGTCAAGGAAAATTCAATCCGTATGTTTCTGATTCATTTGTATTCAAGTCATCAAAATGTTGTTTTGTAAAGGTATTGTTTAATGTCCAAGAAACATTATAAAGTTCTTTTTTAAAATAAGACTCTAAAATCCATTTTTCTTCAAACAAAGTTATGGCATACTTTCCAAACATATCAAGGTAAAAATTAAGACTTATAGTTAGAAATATCAAAGTTTTACTAAATTTTGTAGCCATATCAAGAAAAAAATATTTCAGAGACATAACTGTCCAATATAAATTCCATTATATTTGATCAATTATATTACATTGTTACAGGTAACTTAGAATTTTTGGTACCTAATTTAAATAAGAAATATAGTCAATAGAATAGATAGCTCCAGTCTGGAAATATAATTCTAAGAAGAAATCATTAAGAAAGCTAGATTCAAATATTGACTCATTAAAAATACTTCATATTTAGCTATAGCACCAATAAAATGAGTGCTACAGTAATTATAAGGACAGTGTGAGGCTGTATTAGATGATAGGGTCTGGAATATTTAATAAGACAGGAATGCAGGTCTTTGTGCTCAGTTATTTAGAGAGTAGTTCACAGAGGCTTTTTTATTTACTCTTGGTGGCACTCCTTTAATTATATCACTGTGGAGGTTTTACAGATGTTTTAAGGAAGTTTTAGATAAATTCACAAATGATAGTCCATCAAAGAAAAGTAAGGTTATTAACATACTAGAGGCCCGGTGTATGAAATTAGTGCATGGGGGATGGGGTGTGTGTCCCTTAGCCCAGCCTGCACCCTCTCCAATTTGGGACTCCTCGAGGGATGTCCAACTGCCTGTTTAGGCCTGATCCCAGTCCCTCTCACAATCCAGGACTGCTGCTTGCCTGCCTACCTGATTGCCTCTAACTGCTTCTGCCTGCCAGCCTGATCATCTCCTAACCACTCCTCTGCCAGCCTGATTTATGCCTAACTGCTCCCCTGCCAGCCCGATTGCACCTAACTGCCCTCCCCTGCCAGCCTGGTACCCCCCAACTGCCCTCTGCTGCCAACCTGGTCACCCCTAACTGCCCTCTGCTGCCAACACGGTCACCCCTAACTGCCGTCCCCTGCAGGCCTGGTCAATTTGCATATTACTCTTTTATTAGATAGGATAGAGGCCTGGTGCACGGGTTGCCCTGAAGGGTGTCCCGGATCAGGGTGGGGGTTCCCTTGGGGTGTGTGGTGGCCTGAGCGAGGGGCCTGTGGTGGTTTGCAGGCTGGCCATGCCCCCCAGTGACCCAAGCATAGGCCAAGGCTGGCTGGAAGCAGGTATCTGGGATTTATTTATCTTCTATAATTGAAACTTTGTAGCCTTGAGTGGAGGCCAGGGCAGACCAGGGTGGGTGGGAAGCTTGGCTTCCTCCATAGCCCAGAGTAACCCAAGCCTCTGGCTGGCTCTAGCTCCATGGTGGCTTCCATCTTTGTTGGGATTTATTTATCTTCTATAATTGAAACTTTGTAGCCTTGAACAGAGGCCAGGGCTGGCCAAGGTGGGCGGAAAGCTTGGCTTCCTCCATCGCCGGGGCAACCCAAGCCTCCTGCTTGCTCCAGCTCCTTGGCTGCCTCCATCTTAGTTGGCTTAATTTGCATACTCGCGCTGATTGGCTGGTGGGTGTAGCAGAGTGATGGTCAATTTGCATGTTTCTCTTTTATTAGTGTAGATGTTCTTAAACTTTGAGAGTTTAAGGCAGCAGAGTTTATAGGCAGTGCTGTTATTAGGCTCATGTCTAATAACTTTGGTTAATAAAATGATTATGGATAGGAAACTTTTAAATATATTCTGATCTAGGGTATGAAGGCAATAGAAATGAACATCCAGAGATATGTGTCATGATAAATTGCTTGCTTATATTAGTTAGGTATTCATAGACACCAGCAAATATCACATTACTAGTACTTAATATGGTACTTTTCTTGAGTCACAACCATTTTACCCTTAGAAAAAATAATTTTGTGGATAACTAATTGCATCAATAATATAAGGGAAACAAGTTTTTTGTCATTAGATATTATTATATACAGGGATAAATAATTAAATTCTTTCCTATATTAATTTCCATTAGAAAAAATTTTACAACACAAAGATGTCTCAATGTGAATTATTAGTATTTGACTAGTAAACCTATTAGCAAGCCTTACACATCAACATGACTTCTTACAAAGATTGTAGACTTACACTCAGTATTTTATTGCTCATAGAACACATGGCTAGAGAAATATTAACAGTGTTTGCTAAAGAGTGGGGGATCTGATAATTCATAATATAGCATGTTGTACTGATATTTGTAGAAATTTGCATAAAATTCCCACTGTATAAATATTTCCCATAAAACAGTCAGAAAACTGAAGATACCTTATGAAATGCATGGAAAAACATCAAAGGAGACCTCCTTGAAAGTCAAGGAAACGAACCATTATAATGGTTGTCTTCTTTTCAGACTGTAACCCATGTTGATCATCAGCTATATTTCTCAGACATTGTAAAGGGGTAAAAGTACAGCTTTTTTTTTTTTTCTGCTTGTTGGTACACAAGAGTTTTCTCTATTCTATTTTTTAGGAATTATATTATATACAGAGTTGTCTTAAAATCTCCAATGATTTAATCTCCTTTCCCCCCAAAAAAATTATTATTCAAACTTAAAAAAAAAGTCTTCACTTTAGTTATCAACACAATGAAATTAAAAGTGAATATTTTTAAATCTTTTATTACCCAGGGTTTTTCCATGTTCTCTACTCCTTGACTTGTGGGATTTTTTGTTATTGCTGTTCATTCCTGGAAATTGACAACTGCTACATCTACATTAATAATAATGAATGGGATTAGTTATTTTTCTACAACCTTGAGGTATTTTTTATTCCTGTTGTTCTTTATTATACTGATAAAAATTTTCTTCACAATTACAGTATCCTGTGATATCTCCTAAATGTGCTATTTTTAAATGAAATTATTTAATTAAATAAGTTTGTTGTGTTATCCTTAGGATCTCTAAGACAGTCTTTTTTTTTTTTACCTCAAGGGAAAATTTCTAAATTAAGCCCCTCTGTTGACAGATGACTATTTATCTGTGTCCAGAGTCAGATGATCTATGTACTGGTTAATCTGACTATCAGCTGACATAGTGCTAATAAGTAGCAAAAGAAACTCAGAGATCAAGGGTGATATTTTTCTTTTTGTCCTGCTGTTTTGAGTATAGTTTCTCATGATTATTTATCTAAGTTCAGAAAATTGAATTATGTCTACTTATCAAAGGATCTTTTAAACATTTTGAGATATGATAATATTCTCTTCCCTTATCTGAACTTCGTCTTATAAAGCAATTGTCATTTTTGTTCATAAAAGCATATGGCTCCCTTCTGCTGAATATATGATGATGACAAATGCTTTCAAGTAAATAAATGAGAGAGTCTACATCAGTGAAACTGCAAGAATCACATATCTTTCTAAATTTTCTGGAAGTAAAAAGGAACATATACTATGATTTTTCTAGATAAATATTAGTATAAAAGAAGTAGTTCTTTATGTAGTGTTTAATGTTAAGGATAATTAGAGTATATTTGCTTGACTTTTAGATGAATATTTAAGAATAATTAGAAGGATAGATGAGGAATATTTATCTTCAAATATTTAACTAAGTAAAATAAATAAATAAAATTGGATTTTTTCACATAGTCTAGAAATTAAATCAATGTACAAAAAAAAAGAGGCAGATTTAAGGCACAAGAAAAAAAATGCTTAAGAAATGGAAACTAATGGCTGTGGAATTGAATTCATCATTCATTTGATCTTTTATCTAGGGATTATTATAGTGCATGAGATAATTTGTTAGGTAATTGTAATTTTAGAAGCATATATGATACTTTAAGCATTATACATATGCTAGAGGCCTGGTGCATGAAATTTGTGTACAGGGGTGGGGCGATGTCCCTCAGTGCAGCCTGCACCCTCTCCAATCTGGGACATCCCTCTCACAATCCAGGACTTCTGGCTCCCAACTGCTTGCCTGCCTGCCAGCCTGATCACCCCTTAACCACTCCCCTGCCAGTCTGATCGACTCCTAACTGCTCCCCTGTTAGCCTGATTGCCCCTAACTGCCCTCCCCTGCTGGCCTGGTCACCCCTAACTGCCCTCCCCTGTTGGCCTGGTTGCCCCTAACTGCCCTCCCCTTTTGGCCTGGTTTCCCCAACTGTCCTTCCTTTCAGGCCTGGTTGTCCCCAACTGCCCACTCCTGCCAGCCTGGTTCCCCCTGCAGGCTGGTTCCCCCTAACTGCCCTCCCCCTGCAGGCCTGGGTCCTCCCCAACTGTCCTCCCCTGTAAGCCTGGTCCCTCCCAACTGCCCTTCCCTGTAAGCCTGGTCCCCCGCAACTGCCTTCCCCTGCAGGCCTGGGTTCCCTCCAACTGCCCTCCCCTGCTGACCTGATTGCCCACAACTGCCCTCCCCTGCCGGCCATCTTGTGGCAACCATCTTGTATCCACATGGGGGTGGCCATCTTTGACCACATGGGGGTGGCCATGTTGTGTGTTGGAGTGATGATCAATTTACATATTACTATTTTATTAGATAGGATAATATATTCAGAGAGGGCACAATAAATAGAAATTACTATGGTAAAGGAGCCTCATATTAAGCATTTACAGTCAAACTCAAACTCAAGATACATAAAATCAGAAATTGAGAAATTGGTAAAGGAAATCAACAAATTCTAAGCACTTTCTTTTGGGGAATACTGAGTCAGAAACGTAGTCATAAGTTATCATGTGAGGTATCAGATATAAGTTCATAGTTGAAAATCTATCATTATTAAGGGTTTTAGAGAGCTCTTATTACAGCATTTAGTAGGATTATATTCCCTTTAAGTGCCACAGAAAGTTTTTCAGTATTATAACAAAACAAAATCTAAAATTTTCCAGAGCACATTAAAATGGCTTGTTTCATATTTCTATAAAATTTCAAAAACATTAAGACATAGATTAATTTATGACAATGTATTAGTTTCTAAATTGTCTTAAGGACAATACCATATGAAATCACACATGGAATCTTATCAACAAAATTATTTAATAAAAAAATAGAAATAGACCAGGCCGGCATGGTTCATTGGTTGAGGGCCGACTTATGAACCAGGTCACGGTTCTATTCCGGTCAGGGCACAGTGATTTTCTCTCATCATTGATGTTTCTATCTCTTTCACTCTCTTCCTTCCTCTCTGAAATCAATAAAAAATATTTTTAAAAAATAGAGACAGAAGCATAGATACATAGAACAGACTGACATATATCAGAAGAGAGGGTCATTGGTGGCTGGGTGAAAAAAAAAAAAAGGTGAAGGAATTAACTCAAAACATACATACATAGCAATTGGCATGGATAACAATATGGTGATTGCTAGAGAGAAAGGGTGTGGGGAAGATGGAAGTGGGCAAAGGGGGAGTAAGTGGATATGGAGAAACTTGACTTTGGGTGGTGAGCGTATAGTGCTTTATTGAGTTGCACACTTGAAACCTATATGGTTTTATTAACCAATGTCATCCAAATAAATTCAATAAAATAAATAAACAAACAAGTAAATAAATATCGTGTTAAATAAATAACATAGCTTAATAGATGATTCAGAAAACTTGAGAATTCCTTTATTTTTATGGTAAAAATATTTAGATTTCTACTGAAAATAAATATTACATAGATTTCCCTTGGTGTTTAAAACAGCATTTGTTTATTTCCCAAACCCATGTATGCTGTGACCTAGGGGTCTTCTAACTCATGTAATGTCTTAAAGAACATAAATCTTCCTGTATGCTTTAGATTTTTGCTATTTCCCACTGAATAAAAATGAGCAAAATCATCAATATGCCTTTCATGGCTAGGGTAACCAAACATAAATATTGGAGCACTGTTAAATTTCTACTTTGTTCAACCCACGATCTTATTAATTATCTTATTAATCATATAATATTTTCATAAACTGTACTTTTTTTCAAACTCGCTCTATCAAAACATATTTCCTGTCTGAAAATCCACTGTTTTTGTAGTACTTTTTATCAACATCAATTATTCTTCCATGCTAATATTTCACATTTTTTCTTTTTCATGATTAATTCCAGGTTTTACTTTGTAGGTATATCTGTAGTTCATTTGAAGTAAATAGTCAAATTATGTGTTTGCTGTGATGTTTAATCAAAATAATTTTAATAACTAAAGAAAAATAACATTTTTCTGAGCGCTTAGTAAATACTAGGCATTTTGCTAAGCTCTTTAAATGGAATGTCTACTTGATCTTCATGATTATCCCATTTTGTGCATGAATAAATAGCCTTAGATAGTTTAAGAATCTTGTCCATGAATCTAAACATACGTTGTTTTCAGAGCCAGGTCTTACATACTATGACTCTTACAAATTATATAAAGTTTGTGTAAATTATAACCTGGATAAAAAGTATTTTTATAATTTCAAATAAAACAATGCTATTAATAATGATTGTTATGGAACAACATTGAATTTTATGTTGAATATGTTTGGAATTACCTTTTGGTTTTTATACTTTCTGTCTGGAATTTACATGTGATCAGGCCCAAAAAAGGTAATAGCAGTTTTATCATATTTTTTGTTTTCTCAATCTAACTACATTACTTCAATAGTTCTTTTAGCCCCCTACACAATTAAAGTTAATTTGATAAATTCATAAAATGAAAAGAAGAAAAAGTAACTTTTCTTTTGCCAGGGATTGACTTCAATGTGTAATTAAATTTAGCCAAATTTAATTTCTTTATTTTTAATTTGATAACTAAATTCACCCTTCCTTTGTGCCCTGTGTCACTCACTAACATGTTTTGATAGATCCTCCTCCCCTTGCTTTCTCACCTTCTCTGCTTTTCTGTCCCTTAATTCATACTCCCCACCATGGAACCCTCCTATCTACCTCTCCCCCCACTCTCCTCACGTCTGAACTGGTGCTCAAGTTTCTGATCTAAACCAGGGTGTTGCAAACTCATCCTCAGGCTAGTCAAGAATGCTGGTCAAGTTTCAAAAAAATATATTAATTTATTATTTTGCAAAAAGCCAGTCTGAAATCAGTCCTTTCTCTCATCACATGATCCCTTCTCCCAGCATCAAAACTGATGGTGAATTGGGATAGTTCCAACTTTAAAAAGGTCTTGGACTACCTGTATTGTGTTTTGGGGGAGTAACACATTGGGGTAATGTTTTTTCCAAAAAAGAAAAATCTCTGGCAATGAAACACATTTTAAAATTGACAGTGTACTTAGCTTTTTTTCCCCTTTACCCATATAAGCAGAACTTCATCAGACTGCTTTTCTAAAAACCTCATATTTTGAACAAAAAGGTTTGAATTTTCTAATTTACAGATAGTTTAGTTCTGTTGATAATGAAAAACCATGATTCTTTTTGAATATCTATATCTATTTTTGATATCTATATTTTTCTTCAGGTAGAACTCTGAAATGGGCATCTAATAGCCTAGTTTGGTCTTGTGCAACAATTTGTAGTGAGAAAATAACTTTCCTTTATAAACAGATGTTGATTATAGAATATATTCAGTAATAAATTGTAAAACTTGCCTTTGCTATTTTACCATGTCTATTTTATACACGACATTTCAGAACTAGGTTTTAAAGGCAATTTCCTTTGTTTTAATTCATAGTCTGTTTATATTTGAATGAGAGCCACATGATAAACGTAATTTGCTTATCCAAATTTTATCATCACAACTCAAAAACATACATAAAAGAGAGTTTTGAAATCAATGATTTATAAAGTAAGCAAAGACAAACAGGAGTTAGTCTTGCTTCATTATCTGGTGAAAGATGTACTTTACCCACTTAGCTTTCCCTAATGAAAATGGATATAGACGAATTTGGCTACATCTGTATTTCTGTTTTTGATTTTCCCTATTTCAGAACAGTAATCATGGAGCACCAGTCTTGCCCAACAAATGCCAATGTCAGGAACATAGTCCAGTTTTTATTGTTTGCTATATTCCTTATTCTAGACTCTAACCCTGGTTTAAGTAGTGGTCTGAGGGGTAAATGTTTTCATGGTTATATTGATTTAACACCATGAAGAATATGAAATTCTCCTTATTTTTGTCATACACAAGCATTAACTCTGTCTTTCCCGTTGTTCTTTCCACTGTAAGTTTAACTTCTTGCTGGTACATATTTGTTAAAGACATATTGCAAAAATAGCAGTGCTGGTTTTGCATCATGAGCAGGGAGCACAATGGGCAGAAGAGAGAACCTCTAGTCAGTGTAAGGTCTGAGGAGTCACTGCAGTTCTGTGCTGCTGAGAGTTAAACTTCGGCACATGTGGCGTAAGCTCACAGAGGATGAAGGAAAACCAAAACAGAAACAAAAGCATCTCACAACCAAACCAACAGTATAGAGTGCAAGCAATGATCAAAATTTGAAATTTGAGGGAAATTATTTTGATAAGGAAATTATATCTCCAGGTCCTTAAAAATGCACACCAATTTCTCTGCAGTGTGACAACTTTCCATTTGAATGGAATAGAAACCGGGAAGACCACCTGCCGTTTCGTGGCTGGCAAGGAGTGTTCAGTGCTTATCTTCCCACTTCCTAAGGAAAATCCGATTTTGAACTTAACAAAACAAGCAGTTCCAACACTTCTTGACAGACAGTTTGTGGGTCACTGAAGGACCTGTGAGATGGATGGTTTTCCTCCACTCTTCTCAAGATGAAAGCATCAGCCCTAAACAATCCCTGACAGAGGGAACATTGTATACTTAAAGGAATAGCACACTACTTTAGGGTTGACAGGGTGGAGTTAAACAAACATCTGACACTTCTTATGCCTTATTTTATTCATTTCTGAAATGTAGTCATTGTTTTGTTATGAGGCATAAATAAGATCATGCATGTAAATAAAGCATGCTTCAGTGAATGGCAGCTGCTGTTCCTCTCTTAACTTGAGAAGTATTGAATTAGCAACCACCTCAATTCTCTGTTTCTCTGATCCTGTTGAAAGGCATGCTCATTATTACTTTTGGGTACCAGCTATAGCTACATGGGCATCTAGTCACACTATTTCTCTATAAAAGGCTAATAGGCAAATTGACTGAACAGCAGAAAGACTGGTTGCTATGACACACACTGACCAACAATCAATGCAGGAGCTGCCCCCTGGTGGTCAGTGCGCTCCCACAGAGGGAGTGTCACTCAGCCAGAAGCCGGGCTCATGGCTGGCGAGTGCTGTGGTGGCGGCAGCTCTAAGGACCCCTTGGGGGATGTCTGCCTGCCGGCTTAGGCATGCTTCCCGCGAGGGCGCAGGCCGGGCTGAAGGAACCCCCCAACACACACAGTGCATGAATGTCATGCACCATGCCTCTACTACTATATAAAAGTTCTAGTTATGCTATGAGATCAGATAAATCCAACTATTATTTTGCATATTGTTTCCTATCCTTACAGCTCAGAAGGATGCTTTTGTTCTGGGGACCACCACGGAATCAATGTGGCATGAGATCTTCCCTTGGAGTGGTCCTTATGTGGAGTAGGCCAATTTACATTCTTGCCACAGCCAAAGACATGAGAAACTGAAGAAATGGTCTGCTTCTCTTCACTCAGATGAATATTTTTTTGATCCAATCTTCATATATATAAGAAATAAGTCACAAATGTCTGAACTCCTTTTTTTTTTTTTTTTTAGCAGAGTAGACACTTATCATGGCATATGCATTTGATAGCTCAGTATCAGCTCTTTACTGCATATCTGAGAAAACATCTTTTACTCTTGTCACTCTTTCTCTTAGATGTCAAAATAATGTATTTCTCTTCCATTTTGGTAATACTGGCCTATTGCAAGGATCCTATAAGCAGCTTGTGGTAATTTCACAGGTTCATGTATCAAATTGAAGGGGAAGGTCAAACATTTAGGGAACCATGCTTTTCTGTGTGATAAGAAATATTTTGAATAATATATTATATAAGCTAGTATAAAAGAATGTTTTCTTTAGACACTCATAAATTCCTCAAACAAGTTTATTTTGAGGACCACTTCACCCACTACCAATAAAATGCAGAGTATGAAATGCAGACTATGAAACAAACTAAAATGAGTTTGAAGTTGAAAAGCTTTTCTTCATTGATATATTAACATATAAAAATAATTTTTTAAAGACCCTGTAGCTTGATTTCTGCTAAAATATGCATCATTATAATTTTATTTAAATCTCATGATTTTAAAGAAAGAAATATCTGTGTGTGTACACTTTTTTTTAAGTCACATAATAACTGGGGGAAAAAAGACTAAAAATTAATTCATTTTTCCCATGGTTTTGTGAAAAGAATGTTCCTGCTTTCTTAAAATAAATGAGGGCTGTGAGATCAACTGCTAACCAGTCTTTTGGGGCATGTGACAGATGATGTCTGTGACACTCATAGGACCTCAGGGGAAAGGCGCTATATACAGAGTAAGGCAAAAGTAGGTTCACAGTTGTTCATATGGAAAACAGTAAAATAAATAATAATAGAATAAACTCTGTCTCTCCTACTCACAACTGTAAACCTACTTTTGCATCACCCTATATATAGGGAAGAGCTATTGAAAAGTGCTTGTGTGAAGGTAAGTTGGAATTCTTAGTTTGACATTCATAGTTCACTACCTGAAATAGGGCCCAAGTTAGCATTTGTTAGGCTTGTCATCCCTGAGACAGTACACTTCCTCATTTCAGACTGATGTCCCATGGAAAGAGACTGATCATTTTCTGCCATCTCAGTCCTACCCTTGGTGCAATGAAACCTCTGAGTGTCTGGACAGCTTCCACAACTGGGCACACATCTCTCACCTTGCTTCTTGATGATTAGCCTTTCTTTTCTCAGGTCCTCCCTCCTAGGGTCCTATGAACTTCAGTCCTCAACTGTTTTTATTTTTCCCCATCACGCCTCTAGTCAACATACTGATGTTGTTGACCAAATATCCACTTTTCTAATCCCCACCATGCTTTCAAACTGGAGGGCATTACAGTCCTTTCTGCAAAAGTTTTAGAAAGAATTTCAACTTAAAAAAAATCTTCCTCCTTTGAACTTGTCTCTCCCGCTCACACCCCAATCATAGAGGAAAATGGATTCCTTCTACTGTCATATTACCAGGAATTATAACCACATTTCTTTTTTTTTTGTATATTTTTTATTGATTTCAGCAAGGAAGAAAGAGGGAGAGAGAGATAGAAACATCAATGATGAGAGAGAATCATTGATTGGCTGCCTCCTGCACACTCCCCACTGGGGATTGAGCCCACAACCCGGGCATGTGCCCTTGACCCGAATCGAACCTTGGACCCTATAGTCTACAGACCAATGTTCTATCCACTGAGCCAAACCAGCTAGGGCATAACCACATGTCTTATCTTCAGGTAATTCTTAACTCACACTTCATGTCAGTGTGTTTGCATATCGTTCCCAATTGCCCTCTATGCATGCCTCCAATATGTCTTTTCTCCTTTAATATCAGCCACAGAATCCTATTCTTATATTATTACATTTGTTCCTTCTTGGTTTTTGATCCTTTTCAATAGTGAGTATAGAATTGTACATATGTAATATTTAATATATAATATTTAATTTGTAATTAAATGGTTATTTTTAATTTACTCTTTTAAATATCAGTATAGAGAAGAGAGTGGGAAGTTCTGGCAAAGGCACTGCATGAAGAGCCTGGTTTGTCAGGCAGAATCCCAGAATTACTATAAAGAATCACTCAAAAACCTTACACTCTGTTACCCAATAAATTAAAAGTTTTCCTGTATCACTGAGATCATCTAATACCCAGCCTTTCTTGGTGCTTGAGTTTATAAGACAATGTAAAACATTTTAAAAACAAGAAAGTTCTCAGCACAAATGTAAAATTCTGCTTGTGACATATCAAATACATGTGCGTGTATCTGGCCATAAGTCTATGCTTGTACTATAAAACTAGAAGCTATGCAAATTTTTCATCAAATTATAACAGAGTTGAAATTGAGAGCTAGATTACAACGTGCTTTAAGGTCATACTGAATTAAAGTGTATATGCAATTTAAGTAGACAAAATTGTATCTTCTCCACATTCCTTCAAATCTGATATAAAATGATTTGGTCTATATGCTGGGTAGAGAATTCTGCACATTTTAAGTCATCTGCTTCTAGAGGAGTTAAATTCCAGTATAACTTAGAATTACAGAAACTATAATTTAAGAGCCCCAGAATCAAATTTAATCACAAATTACAAATAAGCAAAGATCAGGAGGATATGTGAATGAGAAACAATGCATTGATTTGTTTTCTGTGAAATTATTCATAAAGGATACTGCAAGAATCTTTTCTGAAATGAAGGAAAGACAATTTGTGCACAAGTTCCATCACAGGTGTTTTGGGTTAAGCAGTCAATTACTGTGAGTTTATAGGGGGGAAAAACAAACTGGAATTTATGCTAACATCTTAGAGCGATATGAACGTTTAGACTGTGATAAATGCTCAAATGAATGTTTTTCAAACTGTATATTCTGGAGGGAAACTAAATGCTCCTATTTGGAACCACTTATCCTTATAACATCAACATGTCTCTAAAGAGCTGTTTTATGTCAGGGTCTCCTTTAATAACCCTGATTTTAAAGAAATAAACATTTTGAAAGTCACATTTTCCAAAAAGAATGGCCTGAAATACAAAACCAGTGAGTTTGGGATGGATCTTTGGTTTGCCGGCTTACCTTCTCTCTGACTCTAAACGTGAAATAGTGTGTCTTCAGACAGATGTGAATACAATGCCCTGACCCAGTGCTTACCCAAAGTCATTAGGGTTGAGTAGTGTATCTAGAAGTCTTGAATCTCCAGCTTCAATTATGATAAAATGTAGTAGGCATGAGCCCCGGACTCACATTTGTGCCTCTTGCTTGCAGTATGAAGAGAATAATTGTTTCTTTTTTTTTTTTAATTTAAAAAAATATATTTTATTGATTTTTTACAGAGAGGAAAGGAGAGGTATAGAGAGTTAGAAACATTGATGAGAGAGAAACATGGATTCAGCTGCCTCCTGCACACTCCCCACTGGGGATGTGCCCGCAACCAAGGTACATGCCCCTGACCGGAATCGAACCAGGGACCCTTCAGTCCACAGGCCAACACCCTATCCACTGAGCCAAACCAGTTAGGGCTAATTGTTTCTTTTTAGAAGATATCATCCTAGCCCTGTCTTTATTCACTGTGTGGTTAATACAACTGAGAAATTATATGACCAGATGTTTGCTGCTCACATTGTTTCTCCTCCCTTGGTACTTATACAGTCATTTTGAGGGGCAATATGGCAGCCAACATATGAATAGTTCTAAAAGTTATTACATGCAAAGATCTAATGGGTATTGTTTTTATAAATGTAAAAGACAAATACCTCTGCTGATACCAAAACTCAGACTTCCATTTTTGTTCTCATGATCTCTTTCATTTTATAATCCAAGAATTCTATGATACACAAACCTAGGATAATTGGGCACAAACATTGTTTCTTTGGGTGTACCTGCCATCAGTGAAATCACTGGAATGCTGGTAAGCTCTTCAAGGGCCTTTGCTATCTCCTATCTTCTCCCATTTGTGCAGGAGACCCCAAAGCTATTTAAACTTGAACAACCAAATTCTTCTCTTTCTCTTGTTATCACCCTACCCATTTAACTGACCACATCCCTTCCATCTGCCCAGTGTACAACATCAGGGCCTGGATATGATGCACAAGCGGTGACCTCTTGATCTGACAGTCACTTCACGCATCATTGGCACTGTCTCTCACTTTGGTACAGTTGTTGGTACACCTTAAAGTCCCAATGCTCTGCTCACCTTTGAACTGCGACCACTCTCAGAAGCTCAGTTCACCTTTGAACTGCGACCACTCTCAGAAGCTCATGCTGATGCTGGTACAGGAGATAATCTTGGATCTACATTCTGTCATCCTGTACCAATGAGGAGATGCTCCAAAGCTACTCTTCTGATGTAGGGAGAACCTTTTCCCACCACTTGTGTCACTTTACTAACCAAGCTCCAAAGTAATGATGCCTTGCCTTCCTAGTATTTTATAGGGACTTTAGGTAAAAACAGTTCTATGACATTTTCTTGAATTCTCTTTGTTCTTTAGAAGTTAGTCATGTAACCTAATTGGAGCTTCACAGACTTAAAATCACTGTTTCCTTATACTCACTAGGACATTGTTCTGAATCTATGAGTTAGGGATTCACCTTTTCCTTAGGATGACTTTCTCATGAGGTTGTCCCATCCCCATCCAAAAACATGTGCAGTGGATTACTCCTACCAATATTCTAGCTATGCCTAGACATGTCTGAATCCCAAGGTGACTAAGCTTGTTCTCAGCTGATGTCCTTCCCACTCTTTTAACTTAATACTCTTTCCATTATCCCACCCCATTTTTATGGTATTTCAATGCTTACTCTTTATGTATCATCTACCTGTTATTCTATATCTTTTAAACTAGAAGTAAAAAATAAGGATCAGCTTTGAAAATTAAATCCATACTAATGCACACCTACATATAGTTTTCCTAAATCAAAAGGTTTTGGGTAGGCTTCTTTATTTTTATATGTGCCATATCTAAAACATACTGTACACTTAATAATAAAATTAAACATGTTCAAATAAATTTTATAAAAGTTTCAATATTTTCAATGTAGTCTGGGTTCCCATTAGCACTTCTAATAAAAACAACTGTTCAGCCATTCGAAAGGTTTAGTCTACATAATCAATGTAGGTGTATTGTGTCTGAGGGAGCAGGTCAAATAGTTAAGCTGTGGTGTAGCTCAAGACTAAGAGTAACTGAGCAAGCATTAACTTATGGAATCTTAATAGTCACCTCATTGCTAAAGTAAAAAGGAAACCAAGAGGAAACTTAATAATATCAAAAGTTATTTTAAAGGGAGTTCACATTGGTTTGAAGGGTACTTTGCTTCACACACAATATCCACCTTTGTAAAGCCCAAGAAACCCATATTTGTAACATACGCACATCTTTATGGTTTTCAGAACATAAATCTTTAGAGCAGTATTATTTCTCCACAGATAAAAATTAAAATATTGAAAGTCTTCAGAAAAATAATAAAAGAAACCCTCCTGCAAACCAAAGGAAACTTGGAACTTTGCGTTAAGTGCCTATTTAGCTATAAAAGGGTCTGTGTGTGTTGTAATGAATGGAAAACCGATTTTACTGTATTCCATTTGTGAACATCTTGCAGCAACCTATTTCAGTATTAGAAATATCATATATTAAAAATAATTTCTGCAGTCATCAATCTATACAAGTAAAAATGTAGTTTCTGTTAAATTAACACTTCATTAAAAAATCAAAATAAAAGCTCAACAAATACTTTTTATGTTGCACTCCAAGACAGGGGGAAAAAATAAAAAATTTGAAGAACAGATTGCCAGTTATTCTATTCCATAACAGTTAACTTTCTCAGTTCTTTTTTTTTTCTTCTTCTTTTGCTGAGCTCTCTGTCACTGGAAACATCTTAAACCAATTTCAACTGCTACACCTGAATAAACATGTTGTAAAAGTGTTTATGTATTGAAGTGGGTCAGTTCAAGGTATGGTATTTGGCTGGAACTTCTAATTTCTCTTTTTACAGCAAAAGGGCTGCCAGAAGGAGGAAGTCTGAGCTGAATTAATACATTTGTTACAGTGGAAGTAGAATGGAAACTGCTCTGACCACAAATCAAACTGCCTCTTTCATTTATGCCAGTGATAGAGTTTTTCTAAGAAATATAGACTCTGGCATAAAGCCACTGTAAGTTTGCATTTAAAAGAGAAACTTATATGCTTATTTGTTTAAGGTTTACTGCTTTGATTATTTGTAAGTTCTTTCTTGGGTAGGACTGAGTATAGTGTCATTCTTGAGGTGGAATGCCTTTTTAATACTTGTAGGGACTGAACAGGTTTTGCCAATATGTTGTAGGACAATTGTTGAGGATCCTGATGCTGCCTGGACTGGAGCACACTTTTCTATTTAGCCAGTACCTCCACATTTAAAGGACCTCTGTGTCTGTCCCAACAGCTGCACAGCCTCACATGACACAGTCTCATTTTCTGATGGTGGAAGGTCTCTGCACAATACAGTATACACAAAAGTGTTTATGCTGCCAAAATAAATTTTGTTAAGAGCAAGAGTTTATTTGCTAAAAAGCCATTGATGCTGTTTCAGGGACTTGTTTTCCTTTTCTTTCTTCTAAGGTGGGTCAGGCCTTATAGTGGACCGAGGTTGCTCCACAGTCTTTACTGAATAAATATTTTAAGAAAACATGCACATCTCCCATGGGGCAGAGCAGAGTCAGTCATGCACATACTAGTATTTCAAACCACATTATATATTACTCTTCAAAGATGGGTAATTCCTGTCTGTCAAGTAGAAAATTTGCATGAGTTTTGAGTAACTCTCAACTAAATTTACAACATAAGATTACATAGTTCATTCTCTTTGTGTGATTTTCATGGACCAATATCAGCCAATGGTTTGCTTCATATATATTATAGTACTAAAATATATTATTAGATATTTATGTTATATATAATATTTTCAGTGATTATTATAAACTACAGAGGATAATAAGAGTGAATTGTAAAAAGGAAAAATAGTAATATATAACTTCTAGATTATTGTGGAATCAAATAACACAAGGAAAACAGTAAAATGCCTAGCATATACATAGCAAGTGCTCCAAACATTTGGCATTATTATAATTATAAATGTTATTATTATTACCCCAATGGGAGAGGTACTTTATTAACCTCTACTGCTAGTCCCTAGGACACCTTGACTTCTAACTCACTCCTCTACTGGCCTTCTTCTCTGATGCACAGCCACACCAAGTGGCTCAGAAAGGTTAGAGATGAAGGTCAGTCTTCATGCCCTTTGGGCATTTTTCTCCTTTCTAAAAGACTCCAGACTTGGTTTGCATCTTTTGAAATCTTTTCAGTAAACATCCAATTGTGTCAAAACTCAGAAGGGGAGGAATTATGAAATATTCATGTTTACCTACAATTGAGAAAAAACTGGCACTTAAAGCAAGTCCCCATCCCCAGTGGGGCTTCTGGAATGACCTTGGATGAGATTTAAGTAGAGCCCAACTCTGTAAAGTCTGCTGGGCACAGGCCAGAGAGCAAGTGGGAGGCTATCAGCACTAATTAATGCTTGAAGGGCTCAAAAGAAGTTGGGGAAGTAGCAACATCCAGCCAGCCATTCAGCTTTTATCACATAGAGGAAAATTATAGGAAACTTAATACAGAAGAGCCCATAGCTCATATTTTTGAACTTGTCACTCAATGTGGACATTTCCAGGCTGACGGTAGTCAACCTTCTCATGTACAGTATTGCTGACTTCCAGGTCTGAGAACTCAGTTAGTGGAGGCAGCCCGAGGGTGTTCTGTGGTGGAAGAATGATGCAAAATGCAAAACCAAGCATGGATAATTGTCTGTAATTGTAAACTCATGATGTTTATAAAGATATTTGGCCTGAAAAGAAAAGATTCTGATCATGTTTTAAAACTTTTTCCCCAAAGTACCCTCAGAATTCATTCATATCAGGTAAACTTGATCTTGTTTTTCATAAACTGTGTGACTGTGCATTGTGTTCTAGGACGCAGTGTCAACGTCAAATCTGCTGGTCTGGTGGGGAGACATGGGCCTCAGTCAAAACAACCATTCATGGTGGCTTTCTTCAAGGCGAGTGAGGTACTCCTGCGATCCGTGAGAGCAGCCAACAAACGGAAAAACCAAAACCGCAGTAAATCCAGCTCTCACCAGGACTCCTCCAGAATGGCCAGTGTCGGAGGTAAGGTAACACCGGAGCAGAAATGCACAGAGTTATGGGGTCACATGTTGCAAATCGAGTAGCTGCCATAAATTTACTCTCTGGATATACCTTTATTTGGTTTATTAAATCATCCAGCAATATTTCTAGCATCCCCAGAATGTTTCATCAGTGAATCACTTGGTAATTCATTTTAAAATAAGTATGGCTGGCCTTGCTATGTTGAAAGATTCAGTTCAAATTAAAATCAAGCTGGCAGTAATAAAATTATGAAATGGCTACGTCAACAAAGTCTAGCCAAAAGTGAATTGCACAGCTTGCTGAGCTGACCTCCCCAGGACCTCTCAAATATGGATGGGTAGCCAGGTAAATTCAACATAAAAATGTTTCTTTAGTACTTAAAACAATACATGTGAATCAGGCAGTTTAAATTTTTTTCTGACAATAGAAGCAGGAATTAAGATAATTAAGATAATATTTATATTTCCATTCATTTTTGGAGGGCTATTATCTTGATAATCTGCCTTGTGTGTGTGTGTGTGTGTGTGTGTGTGTGCATGCATATACACACATGTATATATAAAATCTTACAATGAAATATTATAAACACACAATGGATCCTAATGAGCTTGCAATTTAATCTATTGATTGGTAGAAGAGTTATAAAAGTAAATTTGATTTAAATGCCTCTAACTGCCAAAATCTGAAGTGATTTCATTATATTATTTATGCCAATAAGTGCCTTGTTTAGTCCAGGCCACAGACAGATTTTTATAAGCTCTTTTTAGATAAAAACGATGGCTATTTTATGCCAAGAAATTATCTTTATCTCTAAACAATAAGTCTATTTGGAAGGGAAAAGTTACCGTAACACTCAACTTAGTATAACATGTTGGTTCATTTGTGAAATATGTGTTCTTCCATGTTAATGGTCACCACATGCGAGGCACAATAGATGAGCTGGCGGATAAAACAGATGTAATCCCTGCATATGGCTTTTTAGCAAATTAGAATGCTTAACTCCTTCGGAAAGACACATCCAGACAGTGTTTGCCATTATGCCTGAACTCTTCATTCCCCTCCCCCCAATCACTTAAAACGGATAAATCACATAAAACACATAAGTTTTTGTTTGTTTGTTTTCGCATCTAGGACTATCAACAAAAATAATAAGTGGAATTCATAGGAAACTTCCTAAAGTATGGGCACTAGGAGAATACTGTTAGAAAGAAATCTATTTGGTGTATTTAACAACAGAAGCAAGAGGGAAGATTTTTTTATGAAAAAAGAAAACATTATACTGAATTATATGCTATGTATAGAATGATGTGGTTTTTTGGTTTGTTTGTTTAATCTTCACCCAAGGACATGCTTATTGATTTTAGAAAGAAGGGAAAGGGAGGGAGGGAGGAAGAGTGGAAGGGTGCGGGGATAGAGAGAGAGAGAGAGAGAGAGAGAGAGAGAGAGAGAGAGAGAGAGAGGAACATCAATGTGAGAAACATTGGTCTGTTGTCTTCCAGTCCATACCCCAACCAGGGATTAAACCCACAACCTAGGCATGTGCCCTGACCAGGAATCAAACCTGAAACCTTTTGGTGTATGGATGACCCTCCAACCAACTGAGTCACACCAGCCAGGGCTAGAGTGACGTTTTAAAATAATTATCCAACAAATAAGTTTAACCATCTTTTTCAATTGAAAATAAAACATGATAGTAGTGGCTCTTTACCAATCTATTTTATAAAGATCTTCACAAGATATTTAGTTTGGCAAAAATTGTAATTGGTTAATACGAAAGCTGGGGAAAAACAACTTTCTAAGACCTTCCCTTCCTTGTAAATACTCCCCTGTCAAAGTTGTATATTTTTCTTTTCATGTAGAATGGTCTGAAATTGGTTGAAATGTTTTTAATTTAATGTAGCAGACTGCATTAAGAAAAAGGTTTGTTAAAACTTGAATAGAATAGTAAATACTTTTTGAGGAAACTACAAAGGGAAAAGCCCAAGTCCTGTACTTATTGAGCTCATAACATCTCTGGCAGAGGCATTCTAGAGACTGAAATCATCAAAGTCCTTTTCCCCATTGGTGAACTCTGTTTATCTTCTCTTCCTGACCATGAGTAACAAATGTACTTCTATACCGAGAGATGAATAAAACATATGGGGCAGAAATCACGTAAGTTTTCACCAGTTTCCTAACACTATTTAGAGAACAAAATTATTATAATATAGACCAATATTTTCTCTTTTAAAAGTTTGTCATTGGCAACCATTTCTGTGAAATATGTGGTAGATGGTTTTGGAGCGAGTTCATATTTTGATAATAAAAAGGAAGAAAGTAGCCGGCTTGTGTCTATGAGACTTAACCTTTCAATAGGTACTAATCAAGCAGATGGGGAAAAAGTCTTATGGAATTTAACCTAAAAGACAGGGCTTTAAGGAAAGGGAATGCTAATATAAACACAAAATTTGATGCGTAAGAGACTTGAAATGCCAGTGAAATTTTAAAATTATCCAAATATAAATAATAAATGTTGTAATAGTACTAGGCTTTTACAATAAAATACTGTGCAAAGACTCCATGGCTAAGAAAAGAAGGAGGAGTGTTTTAGTAGATGTTTGCCTGATTGCATTTTTTTTTTTCAAGACAAATCATCAAATGTTGACAGTCTCAATTAGTGAGGAGAATTAAAACCCAGGTTATTATTGCTGTGTTTACCCCACTTCTTTCCTATTTCAAAGATTCTTGCCTTCTGATTTCTTAATACCCCTTTATTCTTGCATACTCCTATGGGAGAGTGTAGGACCATGTCTAGCATATAACAGAAACCACCGAAATACTTGGTGTTTAAGTTAATGTGTTGACTGTATGGGAAAACCTAACCCTCTCTTCAGGTTAAAATACACTGAACTGCAGCTCCCAGGTTTTCTGCAGAAACTCTCCCTATTTGTTCCTCCTTAGTTTTTTGGCAAGAAGATTGAGCAGACATGTTATGGGAGAAATAGCCTGTTTCATGATGAGGCAGTACAATGAATGTTTATTTGAATTTGGGTGTGGGGGGAAGAAAATGGAGGCAACAGCTAGCGTTTAGGTTAGCCACTCTTTAAAATATAAAGGCACAGGGTTGGTAAAAATTTTAAAGAACCTACTGAGAGCAAGATGTTGTCCTACATCAGTGCCAACAAGAATAGAGCATTAAGAATTTTGAAAAAACTGAAAGGCCAGAAGTCAAGTCCGGGTTCACTGCAGAACTGCTTGGTAAGATTACTTATTGTGTGCTGCATCCCGGAGATCTTTGAAGGAGAATCCAGTTATTGGTGGCCCTGCCCTACACCATGGTGATTTCTTAGGACACTTTCTTTCCAAAAGTGATTATAAGAAAGCATTGTGCACTTATTCTAACTCTGACAGGCACTATCTCTTGCCTAGTGGATGCAATGTAAAGTAATATCTCTTGGACAAACATATTAGTCAAAACCAGAAAGAACAATTAATTGGGATTAATTGTTTAGAATATTTTATGTACTTGATATACACTTTCATTGTTTAAAAATAATCAAGTCATAAATAAGGTTAGAATTCTCCTTTTAGAATAATCCTTTTGAGATAGGTTACTCCGATATCAACAGGGTATGTGTACTTCCAAACCTTTTCTTCCATAGATAGTCTCTTTTGGAGAATATATTTTTTTTATGTGTTTTTAACTACATGATTTATATATTTTATGTATTTTAAAGACTTTTTAAAGAGAAGTTTTAGTTAGGTTCATAATAAAATTGAGAGGAAGGTACAGATTTCCCATGCACTCCTTCTTTCCACTCATGCATAGTCTCCCGCATTATCAATATCACTCACCAGAATGGCATATGTGTAACCAAAGATGACCCTACATTGACACTCCATAATCCCCCAAAGTCTATAGTTTACCTTAGGGTTCTCTCCTGGTGTACATTCTGTAAGTTGGGACAAATGTAAAATAATGTATATCCTTTGTTATAATATCACATAGAGTATTTTCACTGCCTTAAGAATCCTCTGTCCTCTGCTTATTCATCCCCCACTCCTCCCTAGCAACCACCAATCTTTTTATTGTCTCCATAGTTTTGCCTTTTTAAGAATGCTATGTCCTTGTTTTATCTATTTTTTTAGCAACATGTCTCCACCATCTTTCAAATTGGTTACCTCATTTTTGGTGACCTCTACTGCAATATAGTCAATAGTGCTTGTGAGAGTTTATTTAATCATATCACTCTTAAAAAGGATATTTGGTTCTTTCTGAATCAGGGCTCTCAAAATCAATGAAAATCCTGAAGACTGCACATATAAGAATACATGATTTCTATAGTAATTAAAACTAAAAGCCTGTTTTTACCCTGAGTTATGCAAAACCTTGGAAATCCCTCCTAAAACAACAATTATTTTGGTGCATATAATATATAGCTTACTCTATCTACCTACCTACCTATCTATCATCTATATATCATTCTATCACTTAATCCTGGGTCCATTCCTTACTAGTTGTATAATCTTGGACAATATATGTCACCTCTATTTGCCTCTGTTTCTTCATAGATAAATTGAAAATTTTAGCGGTACCTGCCCCATAGGGTAAGGTTACATAGATTGTGAGGATTAAATGAATTAATGTGTATAAAGAACTGATAACGATGGTATATGCTTATTATAGTATTAATCTTTAATAGTTAGATTAAACTAATTAACACTATAAAAACCTAAGGCTAGTGCCCTAGTACAGCCTAGAAGACTTCATAAGGTACTTATTTGAGACTAGACATTTTCCAGAAATGGAGGGGTAGATGAAGCCTTTTCAGACTGATATGCAGTTACAGAGCCAAGTACCAGTGTCAGATGGCTGGGTGTGCAAGTACTCCTGTGTGAGAGGAGTGTTATATCAGTGAGAAAATGATGATGAAACCAAGTCATAAAGAATAGGTATGTGATGATGAGGAGCTATGGTGTCTTCATATAGGCATTCAGGAAAGTAGAATCATAATCAGATATGCATTTTTGAAAGTTAAATTTGAGTGAAGAGTGGTATCAGAGTGAAGAGTGGAATGCCAAGGGAGGAAACTGAAATCCAAAATATGATTAGGGGCCTAATCCAACACCTCATGCAATAAAAATTATAGATTGGAGAGAGTGGAAGTGGAAACCAGGACATGTGGAATGAGGCCAACTGGGACTGAGTAAAAAACGGGACTCTGGAGATGGGAGTGTCAAGTCTAAGTGGAAGGCATAGGAAAATATGTAGATAAGAGCCCAAATCGTTAGATGTAGCCTATGACTTGACAGTACCATAGGAACAAAGCAAGAGAAAAACATCGTGGAGAGAGACTCCAGTGGGAACATCAACACTTCAAGTATAGACTCAGGAGAAAAAGCAATTCTGTGAAAGAGACCAAAGACTGACAGAGATGTAGGAGAGCAGGGATAAAGTGTTATCCTAGATTAAGTTACCAGAAGAGGATGTTGTAGTAGGAGGTAACCAAATGTGCAAAGGGCTTCCAAGCAGTTAACTAGTCTAGAAATTGGTCAATTTAGTGAGGCTTTGTGCCGGCTTTAATGAAGGATACGCGAGAAGAAGAGAAAATCAAGAAACGTACTAAATTTTCTGGCTTGGGCCACTAGATTACTGGTAATCCTGTTAATCAAAATAGTAAACATCAAAGGAGTGAAGTCAGAAATTAAAATAGTGAGTAGGAGGCATCTGGGAAACTTGCATTTAGAGATGCCTGGAAGGCAGTTTGAAACTCAGGTTTATAGATAGGTTTTTAAGTCAATGAGCTCTAAGGTGAGAAGGTTGGATCCTAGGTGCTTTGCTAAGCACCATGAAGCAAAACCTCTGGATAATTATTGTTTTGAGATGTCTGTTTTGCATCATACATTCAAACAGAGGAAAAAACAGTTATTCCTACACAAGTAAATAACACTAATTCCTTCTGTGTTGGGCATACATTCAAGTGAGGAGTTCACTGGATTTTGAAATTCCTCATCTTTGGGGGGAATTGGTATTGTTTTGGGTTTATCATGAATTTCTCTGTTCCCAAGGCCAAATAAAAAATTTACCATTTCTGCTTCTTTACCTCTTCTTGTATCCTCATTCATTTGTCATTTCCATTTTCTATAAATTAATTAAAATCCGATGCTGTAGATGCTGACTTCCTTTTCCTTTGGGGAACTAAGCATGGGAATGCTAACACCTTGACTTTTACTTTGAAACACAATATCCTATCTAATAAAAGAGGAATATGTAAATTAACCATCACCCCGCTATACCCACAAGCCATGCCCACCAGCCAATCAGGAGCAAGTATGCAAATTAACCCAAACAAGAAGGCTGCGGCCACAAAGAGAGCAGGAGGGACATTTGGGTTTCCCTGGTGATGGAGGAAGCCAAGCTTTCCGCACACCCTGGCCAGCCCAGGCCTGCACTCCAGGCTACACAGTTTCAATTATAGAAGATACATAAATCCCAACAGAAATGGCGCCAGCCACGGAGCTGGAGAGAGCAGGAGGCTAGGGTTGCCCCCAGCGATGGAGGAAGCCAAGCTTCTGAAGCCCTGTCCTGACTTGGCCTCTGCTTAAGGCTACAAAGTTTCAATTATAGAAGATAAATAAATCCCAACCGAAATGGTTGCCGCCACAGAGTGATCAGAAGGCTTGGCTCTGCTCCAGGCTACAAAGTTTCAATTGTAGAAGATAAATAAATCCCAGATACCAGGGGCCTCCACTTGGGTCACCGGGGGGCGTGGCCGGTCTGCAAACCACCACAGGCCCCTCGCCCAGGCTGCCCCATGCCCCGAGGAAACCCCCACCCTGATCTGGGACACCCTTCAGGGCAAACCAACTGGCCCCCACCTATGCACCAGGCCTCTATCCTATCTAATAAAGAGTAATATGCAGATTGACCATCACTTCAACACACAAGATGGCTGCCCCCATGTGGTCAAAGATCATGCCCCCATGTGGACACAACATGGCCAGTAGGGGAGGGCAATTGGGGGTGATCAAGCCTGCAGGGGAGGACAGTTAGGGGTGACCAGGCTGGCAGAGGAGGGAAGTTGGGGGCGACCAGGCCTGCAGTCTAGGGCAGTTGGGGGTGACCAGGCCTGTAGGGGAGAGCAGTTATGGGCAAACAGGCTGGCAGGGGAGCAGTTAGGCATCAATCAGGCTGGCATGGGAGTGGTTAGGGGGTGATCAGGCTGGCAGGCGGAAGTGGTTAGGGGCAATCAGGAAGTCAGGCAGGTGAGCAGTTGGGAGCCAGCAGTCCTGGATTGTGAGACGGATGTCCGACTGCCCGTTTAGGCCCAATCCCACCAGGGCAGTTGGATATCCCTCAAGGGGTCCCAGATTGGAGAGGGTGCAGGCTGGGCTGAGGGACACCCTCCCATGCATGAATTTCATGCACTGGGCCTCTAGTCTTATCATATTTGGTTTAAGCAATTAATGTGCTTAAATGTTAAACTCTATTTTGGAATTTTCTCTGTTTTTTGTTTGTTTGTTTTTGTTTGTTTTGTTATAGATTTATCTATATTTCATCCCTTAAAGAGGCTAATACTAAATTTTAAAGAAAAAGAAACCCATATTGGTAACTAGATATTTTTGGGCTTGATTTTCTTTTGTACCCTTCAGAGATAGGCTAGCCTATATTTATTCATTTGGCTGCTTTTTTCAGGAATGAGTGGACAGACTATTGAAGCTCTCTGTAGACCTCAGAAATTTTTTAACTACTTTTAATCACCATATATTTTATTTTGATTTTTTGCAATGTTTTTCTCCTAGAAAAATAATTTAAAAAATCAAACTAAGAAAAATAACCGAATTTTTACTCTTTTCAGAAATTGCCCTCAAAGAAATTAGCATAAAATATTTAACAATGCTTTAAATATTTTGGCACTGATTTTCCAATATTATTACCGTAAAGACACAAAAGAAATGCTATATTTATGATATCTGCATTGTGATTGAGGAATGTTAGCAAATTTTTCTAGTGTGTGCTGTGGCACCAAAACATTTTTGTAATTTCTGGCACAATTCTTCATTTGTGGGAAGGTTCATCAACAGTAGCATTATGTTCATTTTATTTTAATATATGAAAGGCTGCCAATCAGTATTTTTTAAAGATATAAATCTCACTTCCTGGCCCTTCCTCCCTCAGTTATTCAGCCAACCATTTATAGAAAACCTAACTGCAGACTTTGCTGTTTTGGGTACAACATTTACTTCACTCAGTATCCATTAATTTTTATTTCTGACAGAATAAGCATATGGTCCTAACGCTCTATGAAATCAGACTCTTGGAACCAGATTCTGTTATAAATTTCATTGCTCGTTACCTTTATGCGATGTTACATTATATACATCACTTAGCTTGCATGAAAAGCTGCATAGATGGAACAGATATATTTTGACATTTAAGTTTTACTTTATTATTTTTTTTATAAACATGGAATTCAAATAACCACATACGTAGTTTATGGCTTTTTACATGTACTTGTATGTGTTATTGGCTACAATGTCGTTATTCATGTCCAATGTTTTTAATTAAGACAAGGATAAAAGAATAAATATTTCCCGTATTGTCTAATGCAGGAGTTGGTGAAGTACGAGCCAAATTCAGCCCATTGTCTGTTTTGTACGGCCCAATTGCTAAGAATGTTTTTTACATCTTTTAATGTTTGAAAAAGATTCCAAAGAAGAATAATACTTTGTTTCATGTAGAACTCATATAAAATTCAAATTTCAGAATCCATAAGTCAAGTTTTATCCATTCATTTGTGTACTGTCTATGGGTGTTTTCAAGTAATAGCAGCAACAATGGGTGTTGCAAGGGGTACCCCATAGCCTAAAACATTGACTGTGTCTTTTTAAAGAAAATGTTTGCTGAATCCTGGTCTAATGCATAGCTGGCTTTTAAAAAAATCCTAAATATCAAGAAGTTTATGCAATCAAACTAATACTATAACTTTTTTTTTCTTTTCTCTAAAAATGATATGGGGAGCTTATCCATTTCATCTTGTTTTACGTAGAGTTATAGGAGGCTTGTCCATTCTGTGCTCTTCTGATTATGGGAGAAGTTTACCCAGAGATTGAGTGCTGAGTTTCAAATAAATTCTCTTTCCTCCATCTCCCATCATTATCAACATATTTAATTTGTTTTAATGAAGGTAATTGCACCATAGAATAACTCTGAACTAGAAGGCAAAATGTCTCTAGGTTTAAAATTTAATCATTATCTTGTTTTCTAGACTGACGTTAAATAAATAAGGAGTTGAAGTAACTGTGAAGGGAGATGACAGGGCCTACTAAGACAGGCTCCTTGGATCTTTGATGTGCCTACATTTTCTTTAGAGGTGGAGGATAATTACACTGAAAGGTGATATCTTATGACAGACTGCTTCTCATGGTAAACTGCTACATTGGTATGCCAGAGATGACTGTCAGAGTGAATGCAGCATTTATTTCTAGGAAAAAAACTTAGCTGTCTTCTTTGAAAATAAATTATTTTACTGGCTTTCTTACCCTAAATTTCCCCCTCTTTCTTATTTTGTGTTGGAAAAAAATCAAAATGGGTTGACTTTTAAAATACATTTGGTGCAAGGTATGAACAAACTTTAAGACAATATTGAAAGATTTTCTGTAAAGTTATCTGTTTCTTCCGTATTTTGTTTTTTCCAGAAACAAGATCGGGGTTCTCCGTTTATCCTTAAATCTTTTAAACAATTTTTAAAAGTTATGGGTTTTTCAGGTTATATTCCAAAATATGTAATGGAAATAATGTATTTCATTTGCTTCAAATAATTTTTGAAACACTCTGAGGAATTCATTCATTAATGCCTCCAAGAATTATTGAGTACCTACTGTATGCCAGGCACTGTTCCTGACACAGAGATATAGCAGTGAACCAAACAGAACCAAATGAGATTTTTTACCCTTGAGGAGTTGACATAGTAGGAAATAGACAAGAACCAATGTACATAATAAATGAGTAAATGGCATAGCACATTAAAGGGAGACTGGGAATATTAGGGTGTTGGTTTAAGGAAGTCAGTGGAGGCCTCATTGACAAGATGATGCTCAAGTGAAGAACTGAACAAGCTATAGGCATTAGGTATATAGATATGCAAGGGAAGAGCATTTCAGGAAGAAGGGATAGTGAGAGCAAAGACACTAAGGTGACAGAAAGCTGGCCTGTGCATGAAACATCAAGGAGGTGTCATGGCCATACTGGAGTGAAGGAGAGGAGGAGGAGTGGAAAATGCATCAGAGAAGTAATGGGGCCTTATAAGGCATGTGAGGATATTTCATTCTTATGGGTATGGAGAACCATCCTGGGACATTTTGCTGGGGAGTGATATGATTCAATTGACTTAAAAGGTCTACTTGGCTGCTTTGTTGTAGGGGAGCCAGGCAGAACAGGGAAAATATTATTGAGGATATTGCAGTAATTCAGGTGAAAGATGACGGTGCCTTGGACAAGGAACAGTCATGAAGGTGGTGAGAGAGGGTGTATTTTGGTGGTATTTGAAGGCAAAATGTGTAGGATTTTCTGAAAGATTGGATGTGGGAAAGAAAAAAAAAGAAATATTTTTATTTTACTCAAAATTGTTTTTTTTAAATGTTTTTATTTAAGAAATGTTATAAAATGGGAAACTGCCATCAGTTAAGAACAGAGAGGTCTACCAGTAGGACAGATTTAGGGAGGATGATCAAATGGTCAACTTTGGGTATCCTGAGTTTAACATATTTATTAAAATAAAATCAACTCAGTATGAGCCCAATTGGTACTTTCCCACTGTCTACTTCATGGATGATGTTGAAAAATATTGTATGAATATTTAATACATATAAATATATTTAGTGCTACTATAATATGCACAAATTAATGAATAAGCATTCACTGAGCAGCTAAGCATCATGCTGTGCACCATCCCATAGGGAGTCTAACCAAATTCTTGTTAGAGCCCCAAAAAGTAAATGCTATTGTCTATGTTTTATAGAAGAAGAAACTAGGGATAGGTAACTGGGTGACTTCACATGTTTAGCAAGTTGCTTTAGCTTTAAGATTCAAACTCATATTTTACAATTTCAAATATAGCTTCTTTTTTATTAGTGACTTCACTAAAGAAATGGTAGTAGTATAAGCTGCCATCTGTTTAAAATCTGATTTTTGTCTTCAGATTATAATACAAGTGAACAAAAACAAGCCTGTAAGAAGCATGAACTCTATGTGAGTTTTCGGGACCTGGGATGGCAGGTAAGAAGGATCAATCAATTCAAGTGTTCTTTTCTGCTTTATGATAAATCCTGAGTTCCTTATAACCTTTGTCAGTAAATTTTCCAATACAGTAATCAGTTATTTTAACCAGACTATTCAGTATGTGGATTATCCACATTATTTTTTCTCCATTATTCTTTCAGCATAAAAACATAATTATTAGGTTTTATAGTAAAAGTAAAAAAAACTATATTGAAGAAGAAAGGATATTTATAATATTTAGAAAGTGAAAAAAGGTGTTATTTTTTAAGTATTTCAAACTTTTGATTTTAATACTATTTTTTCAGATTAACCAAAGCAATTCTCTTTGTCCCCAATGGTCCCAAACTATCAGTCTTAGAAACAGAATTCTTGACTTTATTATCTCTGTCATTAAATTTTTTTTCAGACAAAGTTGTTTTTCTGCACTTCAAACGTATTGCTGTCTTTCACATATGATTAGCTTCATCAATAGGGCGAGGAGGAGAATTTAACCAATAGAGTTTTTAATATTTCTATGTAGTAATCATTTAAATTAAAGTTTTTTGGATTATATTATTCTAATACAATGGTTCTCAGAATATGAGCTATATTATTGAGAAGTAATATTAAAATGTCAACATTTTCAAATTTTACATTTGGGCCAATTTTTACCTCTTTGGGGGAAAAAATAGAGCAATTATGACATATGTCAATTTTTTAGCTTCCTAAAAATTTTCATGTGCAGTTTTGGAGGTTGCTTCAATTCATTTCTTCTAAAAAGTATATAAAGCTAATGCATGAATGAAAAGAAAGACAGTACAAGAAACAAATATTAAAGCTCTCGGAGGATGTCAAGTTTCAAAAGCAGGAATGAGTTATTAAGAAGTAATGAGGATTATTTCAAGTTTATACTTTTTTTTTGGTCTGGTTCACTTGAACTTTCCAGAGTTCATCATTTCCTGTTTAAAGAATATTTACAATATTATTTCATGATTATGTTTTTATTCATGAATGCATGGATTTATACATACTATGAATATTGTACATAGCAACCTCTTGGGAGAAATTACAGAGGACATTTTCTTGTGAAAATATTTATATATTTTTGTGAATGTCAACTTAAAAATAAATCAAGGGCTTGAGGGAGGCTATCCTATTAGACTAATTGTTGGACCAAGAAGAGAAAGAAACTTATCCAGATTTATATATATTTGAGTATTTTTAATAATTATATTTTTATATTACTTTTTTCTCCTTTTTTGTGTATTTTAGGACTGGATTATAGCACCAGAAGGATATGCTGCATTTTATTGTGATGGAGAATGTTCTTTTCCACTCAATGCCCATATGAATGCTACCAACCATGCCATAGTTCAAACTCTGGTATGCTTTATTTTTCTAGGATTGAAATTGGTTTAAGATGAAAACTTCATATAAAATTATTTTAACAGGAAGCATCCATTGGTAGTTATCAATGCATTATCTTCTCTTCTCTAATTCATTTGGCATTGTTTAGAGCCAAAGTAACAAATTATGGATATAGTCAGGAAAATCAGGCTGGTTTAAAGATGAATCCTAATTCCATATTAGGCAAGGATTCAGCTAGGAAAGTTGTAATCACATGATGTGTTCATTCTGCGATTGCTTCACTATGCAACATGACCACACAGGTTCCCAGTGACTTATTTCTAACCTAACAATTCATTAGTAATTATTGCAAAAACATTGAATAATAGCTGTAGTGAATTTTATCTAAGAGCTTTTACTCTAATTATTTAAGGATGCTTCATAACACACTGTGACATTATGAAAGTTCTTTAATGTCGAATATAAGTAGAAGATACATTTCTATTTCTTAATACCTTTTTTACTTTTAAAATTAAAATAATCTTCATTTTTTTCCCCTTTCCAGACTCATGAAATCAAATAGTGACTTAATCTGTAATAGCCTAGGCTTATTTTTGTGAAAAAGATAGTGAGATGTTGATTCCATGGTCTTTAAGTGTCTGTACTCTATCTATTTAATGAGCTCATGAAACCTCTTTAAGAGTCTGATGTACCTGCTTTGTGGCAGAGGAACAAATTGGAAGACTAAGTGACAGGCTCCTAGAAGGTACAATAGACTATGTGGTATTATTCCAAATTAATGTGAGGGTTAATATGAAAATTTTAGCTATTGTAATTAGGCGAGAAGAAAAGGAAAAAAAAACTATTTTAGATGCCAGACTTACTGATGGGAATGGGGTTATTTGGTAATTGGCAGTAAGAGAGCAGTAGCTATTGGGCAAAAAAATAAAAACAAGTAAAATAATCTATCTTAGAGGATGAGGCTTGTTTATGACCCAAAAAAGAGTAGCTATTAGAATTTGTGAGGAGTTGACTCTTCAGGGGGTTACCTTTTTTTCTTCAAAATTAATTGATAATTGAAAGCTGATGAAAAGAGTAACTCAGCTTCCTTCTGAAAAGGAATGGGGTATCTATATTGATAGATTAAATTCTTGAATGCCCATTATGCTGTTGTCTTCACTGACTTCTGATGTACTACCAAAAAGCTAGACACCAAAGACATGTCTACAACAACTAGAGCTTGGGCATTGGCAAAAACTTTGGAAAGAAATGTGGTGTAAGAGAAGCAGAGAGATAAAACAAAATACGTATTTTGATAGGTAGTCACTTATACATTTTCTTCTTTTTCTGAGTCTTGACCAATGAGATTGCCTACTTCCATACCATATACAAAATATAGAGAAAATTTCTGGAGGAATTTTAAGGGTTGATATGCCTTCATCTTTGCTATCTGTACAAATAAGTAGTTCATGATACAGGACAACTTTTCTGGGGGGGGGGTCTGGAGCAGGTATGCTTCTGCAAGGATGAATGTTTATATTGAAACACCCACTGATAAAAGAAAAATAAATGCTATGAAGTCTAGCCTTTTATCCATGTCTATGAGAATTCATGTTGACTGAGAGCTGACCATATAGAGAACAATGCTGCTGTTTCATGCCCTGAAGGGATAGCCATGATCACTGTGTTTCTGTAGTGTCAGAGAGGGCAGCCACTATCAGCTTATAAAACATGATGCTTAATTTCTGAGAAACTTCTTTGCCTCTTATTACTCTCATTCTAATGACTCAGAAAGTAGACTTTTGCTTCCTGAGATACATATCTAATGTATGAACATTTCCCTCAAGTGAAGCAATGCTTATTTATTGAGAAAAATGTCAAATACAACCCTTTCTCTTATTTCCCTTTTTTTTCTTATAAATATACTAGAGGCCTGGTGCATGGATTTGTGCACCATTGGGGTCCTTTGACCTGGCCTGTGCCCTCTCACAATCCAGGACCCCTAGGGGGATGTCGGATAGCCAGTTTCAGCCTGATCTCTGCAAGCCTGATCCAGACAGGAGGGAGCCCAATCCTGTGCATTGAGCATCTGTCCCCTGGTGGTCAGTGCACATCACAGCTACCAGCTGGTCATCCGGTTGTCCAGTCATAATGGTTGCTTAGGCTTTTTTATATATAGATATTTACATAGCTTTTGGAGCTGTAGTGTAGAAGGCAGTGTCGAAAAACAAACATTAAAAAAAATCTGATGTGCACTTGGAACAAGACTCCGCTCTGCACCACTGTCCTGGAGTGTGGGAAATAAGTCATCACAGAACTTGAAGCGTCCATGGGAAGTTTGATGTTTTCCCCCTGGCATTGTGCACTCTCTCTGTTTGTTCTGTGAAGGACAGGAAACAAGAAGACAGGCATGTTTGTTGTTAAAGCAGAGCATGTTTTTGACTAATATGTTTGAGAAACCATTCAAGAACAATCCTTTTTATATTTTATTTTAAACAAATGCTTCATGAGGCTGCCAAGCTCCATTGAAATGGTAACAATCACGTATGTGCACGTTATGGAGGATAAAACTGATGAGGGACACAAGCTGCATCTGAAATTTGTAGAAACTATCCAACTTTTAGTTTTGTGAGGTCTTAGGAAATTTCAAGTTCATGTCAGATCACCTCATTTTTCTGCTGTTTTTGTCCATATGCAGGGCTCTTATATCATTTCAGCCAGGACATTGTACAGCCAAACTCTAGGAGGCTCTATTTGCTTTTTGTAGATCCCTCCGGACTCATCAATGGGACTTCCCATAAACCTCTCTGAGGGAAGGACTAGGGTAGTTGGGTGGGAACAGGAGAACCAGGTCCTGGCTCCTTGCTCAGACCACATAGGCAAACTGCCAATCTGATCAAAATGAGAATAAAGCCTTTATTTAAGAATTTCATTTTCCATGTACAGCCACCTTTTTTAGGCTTTGGGGGGTGGGGATGGATATTCAATTCGTAAAATATTTAGGCTTTTTACTTCTAATTTAGCTTAGCCTGCATTTTAGAGGTTGTCTAAGGGAGAAAGAAAGTAAAAGGATATTAAACTCTAACCAATCTGCTAAAAAATTCTGTGAAGAGTTGAAATTATTGCTTTAAACTTTAAAGCAAATATTGAGTTATACCTGGAGTTTACTTTGCTGTTATATTTAAGTTTCCTTTACAGTGGAAAATGAAGATTTGACATAATTTTGATGACGTATTGTTTAATTATCCCTTTGAAATAATTCTTAGATCTGAATTTTCCTACAGTCCAATTGTGTGGCTTTACTGATTTGCATTTATAACTTCTGTATTTCTCATGAAGTAAATAGAAATCATTTTAATCAAAAGCAACTCGGTTCTAGCTGCCATGTTCCTTTCCACAGGAAAATTTTCACTGGTTTGTCCATATAAGGTATTTTCCTTAGCTGTCTGAACATTTTTCAAGATCCCAACACATAATTAGAACTGCTGGGTTGATTCTAGGTGTCAGTGCTTAAGAACATACCCTTTATTGCCAGCCACCCCAGCTATTGAACACAAAGATTGAAGGGTGTGCTTGATGGTGAGTGATAAGACAAGCATACCATTTTAAAGCTGCAGACAAAATATTTACCTTATTTCTTAAAGAAACAAAACATTTTTTCTTTTCCAGGTTCATCTGATGTTTCCTGACCACGTACCAAAGCCTTGTTGTGCTCCAACCAAATTAAACGCCATCTCTGTGCTATACTTTGACGACAGCTCCAATGTCATTTTGAAAAAATACAGAAACATGGTAGTGCGCTCCTGTGGCTGCCACTAATATTCAGTCATAATGGAAATAAGAAAAAAGATCTGTATTAAGGTTTATGACTACAATAAAAAGTATACTTTCAGACAAAAGGAGAATTTTGTAAAATTAGTCTGGCTCATTTCATCTCTACCTATGTACAATATTATGTATATAGTCACTTTTATTTATTTAAAGGTATATATTCTCCTTTATGGATGCCTTATCAATAAAATCTATTTTATAGGTCACTACATTAAAAAATAGATTGCCCAGTCTAACTTTCAAGGAGGTATGTTAAGTCCAATTCAATTCCATGTCAACATTTTTTCTAATACAATTTTTAATATATTTTTTGAAATAAGAACTTTTACTGTTAAATATTGATGAAAGAAACAATGCATTTGGTTATGTTGCTCCAATAAAGATTATGATAGGATATTTATTTAGAAGTAAAACTTAAAAAAAAATAACAACCCAAACAAAAATGCTTAGATAAATACATTTTTTCTTTTAGAGTTTCTACTTCACTGAAGTGAAATGTTGAACTGGATTTGAATAAATAAATGGTAGGCAGAACATAGAATCTGAAAGATTGCACATAATTGTTGTAACTGTTTGCTTTAACAGAATTGGTGTAACTGTAGGAGCATGTTCCTTCTTGGCTTGTGAATTGCAGATTTTGCAGAGCTCAAAGCTTCAGGAACTCTGTGGAGACAGGCTTGAGCCTGTGTCCATAACTTTCCAAGTTAACACTAAAAAATGGCAGTACAACCTTCTTACCTCAAATAAATCATGTCTGCCTATTATCTAGAACACTACTGCTGCAGATTTTTTTCTGGTTTAAAAGGAGTCCAAAATAAAGAAAACTTTACGTGTGCTCCACTTCCCTCCCCACAGACAAGAGTCACTGCATGCATAAAATATACCTGAGCAAGGTGCCGACAGAGCCATTTTCTTTAGCGCTCCTTCATAACTGAGTTCGTTGATTGATGTGATGCAAGGGATTTTATTTAGGGTAAAAGCACTGAAACTAAACTGGAGGAAATTACCAAAAATCCCAGAATGGCTTTGACAGAATTGCCATTTCGAAAGAACAGCTGAAATTCATTTTTCATATCTTTGAGAACGAGCTCAATGAAAACCTTATTTTGTAAAGGGATTTTGTAAACCCTTCTCCAAGCACAAATAATTCCAAACGGGAAGGTTCCATTGTGTGTATGTGCATGTGTGTTCTTCCCTCTGAAATTAATTTATTTTCTCTCTTTGTTTCTCTCTCTGCCTTCTAAGGCTTTTCTTTAACAAACACTGATTTCTTAAAGAATGACATTTAGATGGATAACTTGCCATTTATTGTGGCTCCATGGCTAGGCCTACTTAAAGTTCATCTAGATTATTCATAAAGCACCATTTATTAATCACTCTTTTGGATCTTTCAAATAAAAATAGAAATAGCTTAAAAATGTTATGGGTTTGTTTGTAATTCAGATATATTGCAATGTTGTTTTAAAATACAGTTTATCTTAAAGATTTGATAACTATATTGGAGGTACATTAAATAATATATTTTTTAACTAATGGCATACCATTGTAAGAATAAGAAACGGAAGTCTATTATTTTATTCTTTAAATGTGCTGTTTAAATATATTTCTATATTTTAAAATATATTAAACTTGTTATGCTAGTTTCTATTGTGCTTCTTGGTTTGAGTCTTTATTTGAAAGATAGAACATGTAAGTATGTTACAAACTGAGACTATAAGAATATCAGATATAAAAGGTATGTGGATTATATGATTCTTTATGTTGTTTTTAATAGCCAAAACTAGTTTTTGTGTTAATAAATAACTCACTGCTAAATAAGCAAAGCAAAATTCAATAAATTAAATATTTTCTTAATTTGTTTAAACAACAAAGAAATTTTTTAAATAGCAAAAATGATTAGAATAGGAAAATATCTCACTTATTCTCTTTCATTTAAGGGAGATTATTGGTATCAGTATTTTCATATTTTTTCAAATGATATCTATATATGTGTATATATATCCTATATAATAAAAGGCTAATATGCAAACTGTCCCTGTGGGTGGGAGTTCGACTGACCAGAAGTTAGATGTGCACTGACCACCAGGGGGTGGCATGGAACATGGTGGGCATCAGCCATGTGGTGCTGGCAGCAGGTGGCAGTGGAGGTGCTGCCAGCCCCAACGATGAGAGTGGGACCACAACGGGATGGTGGAGCAGGTGAGTGGGCGGTGCCAGGCCAAGGTGGGTGCTAAGGGAGGCCCCGGCTGGCAGCCAGCAGCCGCTAGGGACCCTACCTGTGCATGAATTTCATGCACTGAGCCTCTAGTATACACATGTTCAGTCACATATTCTCAAATAACTGTTACTGTAACTTCTTAGTATTACTTCAGTTGTATTCTGATTACTAAAAATCAGAATAGCTTGGCTTATTTTATTAGGATCCAATCTACTCAAGTCTTTTTAGCTAGTTATATATTGACTTTGTTCTGTATTTGTTTTTAATTTTTCTGCTTTACATACTTTTGCTTTATAATGTGTCCCTAATTCTTTTTGAAAATAGAAGGGCATAAATCACAAATATTCAAATTCCTTAAAACTAAGGCAAAAAGAAATGTTTACATTGAACAATATTATAAGAAAAACACAGAAAGAAAATTCAAAAGTATTTTTTATCTCGTTTTATAATCCCTGTATCACTATCATCGAATCTGAGCCAAAGTCTACTGGCTACTATACAGTCTGGCAAATATCATCTCCCAAGACATTTACAATGAATAATTAGCTCATGCTGCAGCTCTGTTCACGGCAGAAGAAATCCTCGTTCCCAAACACAAGTCACCGTCTTATAACCATTCAGTCAAGTGCTCAATTTATCATCCAATTTTCATCTCAGATTACCTCCTTTCCATGTTTTCTCTCTGCATTTTTTTGGCTTCAAACTTTTTAAAGTTACAAGTGAAGAAGGCTTTGCCGATAAAGAGTATACATTGCTAAGTATATATCTATACATCTGTATTTTATCAAGTTTGGTCAAGATCATAATTAAAGAGAAAGTAGGAAAAGGAATAGATGCCAGTATTTATTCTTATTTAGGCAGGACAGTGACACTATATCCAAGTTAGTAATTTAAAAAGAGCAAGGGTTCTGTAAAAATTACTTCAGTCAGTTGTAACATTTGTTAAAGACTTTTTGAAAGATGGGGATTTCAAAGACAGGAGAAACCAGATTAGATATAGCCATTAGAAATGACAAAGAAATTGCAGACATTTAAAAACTTGCACTTTGCATCTTAGTTTCAATTTGACAGAGCCAGGTAACTCTGCTAGCCTCAAGATCAATGTATGTACACCAAGCATGTCAAACTCAAAGGCTAACACGGGCCAAGCAACAAAGTTTAATTATATGTGGGCCGCAAAAAAACAAAAGCTTCAATTGTCATAGAAACATAGGTTTATTCGATATAGACATGCTGAATACAAAGGGCTGAAATAAATGAGTAATCGTTAACATAAAAGAATAGAACATTTCAATAAAAATTAATATTTTTTCTTAAACATTAACTTACCAGTCACTGCATAACTGCACAAATTAATAAGCGTAATGCAAATCTATTTTTCTTGTTCTCCCAAGGCAAAGTATTTCTTGTTGCACACACCAAACAGGTCAGTCCAAGACTAATGAGGTGGCAATTGGCTGCTAAAATATTCGCTGCTAATAATAGTGGAGAGCAAGGGTTCCGTTTTGGTCTGTGATCTGTGCAGTACTTGGCGGGGAGGTGACAGTCTGCCAAAGAACAGTTTCTCCAACTGTTACAGTCCCATGGGACCCAAGAATGCAAGTTCCCCTGGCCTCCATAGGCAGGTGATCTAGGGGTGTCGGCTGGGAGGCACCAGCAGAAAACCAGGTCTCCTGACGTGAACACGGGGGCAGCAAAGGTGCATGGAGGTTCCCCTCTGGGCGATGAGGCCTCTGGAGAAGCAGTGACAGTGCCCTGGGCTGGAGCAGAGCGGAGGAGGAGTGCAAAAGGTGCACTTGCTGAAAAAGAAAAAAAAAGAAAGAAATTTTAAAAAGGAAAAGAAAAATAAATAAGTAAAGGTGACCCCTATCTGGCTTTAGGAAGGCAGAGGGAGAGCAGGAGGACCGCACCTACCAGCCACCATAGAAAATCCCAGCCGGTCTCTGCCCTCAGGCCAACCCTTTAAAAGGAGCAAGTGAGTGTCTTTCAAGTCAGGGTGCTTTCCAAGGGCTGATTCTGCTCTGGGCGGGGCAGGTAAGTCTGTGACTGCTAACATGGTTCCTCATTTTACCAGAGTCCCATTGATTACCAAAGCCAGATGTTTGGGGGCGCTCAGCTCTCAGGTGTCCAGTGCTGGGGGGTTTGAGTTCCCTCCCAGTCGTTGGTCACTGTGTTGGGTGTGGGGTGTATGGCGAGACTGTGTGTCAGTCCTTCTTGGGCGTGGATGATGTGGTTTCCTTCTCATTTGCCGAATGTGAAGGTGTCCTCCAGTTTTTAGGACGTTTGTTTGTTTGCTTTTGTTTTCCCCCCAGAGAGAACTGCTTCATACAGACCTGTAATTTCACTGTGTTTCTGGGAGGAGTGAGGTCAGGATCATCCTAGACGCCCTCTTGAAGGGACACGTAAGGCATGCGAATCTGATAAAACAAGGAGCGCTACCTGGAGCCCACGGGCTGCCTTAGCACTTCTAAATTACACGAGGGAAAGGGCCCCTTGAACCTGGAAAGCACCGCCTCATTTGTACTGTGATGATACAGAATCGAACACGGAGACCAGCACAGGAGTGACTTCTGTCGACATCTGCGGCAAGAGCGTTCCTGACAAAGGAAGCAGCAATTGCCAAATGGTGGTTGGCATTTGAGACAGCAAGAAGGCAGGTGCGGCCAAGGCAGAGGAGGGGTGTCTTCCCGGGAGAGGGGAGGGACAGGAGCTCAGGCTGGTAGCAGGAGGTCGGATTATGTAGGGTCTTAAAGGCCACTGTAAGGACTTTAAATGGTACCCGGATAGGCAAAGCCATTAGGAGGTTTTGAGTGGAAGAGGCTTGTGTTTTTCAAGGGAACACTGGCAATTGTGCGGAGAGCCCTGGGTAGGAGAGCCAAAGCGGGAGGACAGTGAGGGGGATATAGGAAAATCCAGCCCCAGAGGGCTTGGTAAGGTGGGCTGGAGAGGCCATTGTAGGAGTGGTGAGAATTAATGAAAATCTGAACCTCTGAAAGGTAGAGTTGACAGGATTTGCTAATGTGAGAGGAATGAGCTAAAGCTGATTCCCATTAACATGACCTGAAGAAATGGGAGGAAGGAGGAAACATTGACTGAGCTCCAGCAGAGGACAGGGAGAGGTTGCCTCAAGAAGTTGAGAGTTTGATTTGGGGCATGGTAACTTCTGAGTGAGATGTCCAGAAAGTGGCCTGAAATACAAATCCGAAGATTAATGGAGAGGTCTGACCAGACATACAAATCTGTAAATGATCAGCATACGGTGGTATTTAAAGCATTGCTGCAGATACAAGGTACTAGCAACAAATGAGAACCTTCCTCCAGGTTTTATTACCAACAGCTTAATTGTTCCCAATCATGTGAAACAGGTGTTTACGTAAAGACAGCCAACTTATTTCTGCTCCTGTCTGCCATAGGACTTTATAAAACAGGTTGTCTCTGTTTACTGAGAAAGGTCAGTTGGAACTCTATAAGTTTTGTAGGGAAAAAAAAGTAGGTGTATGTTTAATAAACATCGTGATATAATTTTATAAATAATGTTTGCTGTGCATTTTAAACAGTCCAGGGAGCTTTGGTAAAGTGAGTATGGTAATGAGAAAAAAAGATGGGTGATGCTAAATATCCAGGATCATGAATAAATTGTCACTGGCACAGATGTTACGTTCCTATGAGTCCTGTAAAAACAAAAAGCAAAAGAGTAATACGTTATTTCTATAAATTTTGTATATGTAATGAGGGGAGAGCTTTAAAGGTTTAGGAGAGACATAATAAAATACTCCTTAATGTTAAAATGGCTCTTTAAGAAAATACTTTGAAACCCTCCATAGAAGTGCTGTTGATTTTTGATCATCCCTGTCTCTCAGCATTGACAGGGTACAATTCTGCCTTTAACCTCTTGACTGTAAGTTCCTTTGTATATTATTAAAATTTCCTTTGTTTACTACACAGCTTTATATTGGGCTAAAATTACAGCAATTTTTTTGGTAACACTGACATTTTTTTTGCATTAAAATGTAGCTAGTACGAAAGTTTGTTTTCCTAGAGAACTGAATCTGCTAGTACTACTACAAAAAGTTTACATCACAAGGAAACAATTTGAAAATAAGTCCAAAATTTTCTTGATGGTGTAGTAGTGTAACGACTGTAGGTAGACATTATTATTCATTATTATTCTTGGGTTAAGATATTCTATTTATCATTAGACATAATTATGTATCGTGTGTTAATACTAATTACAAAAATAGAATGTATGGATTATTTTTTTTTTGATACCTTTCTTTAATCTGTGCTGGTTGCTTTTATTTCAATTTTACTAGTTTAAACTATCAGTGCCTCAAATTGTGTCTCTAGAGCCTCAAGAAGTCTTTTAAGTATGCTCTGTATTTTATCTGTTTTATTATGCAAGGTTTCTAATAGCCCTCTTAGGGAGTGCTGCATTCTAGATGATGTTGTAGGATTGATTTAGAAGATCTTAGCCACGTCTGTTGTATGTTTAACTAGGATGAACAACTTGAAGAAGTCTGTTTTCTTACTTTTTCTTTCAAACAACTCTTCACAAGGATGTGGAGAGTGACAAACATTCAAACCAGAGAGACATATGGTTAATCTGTGTTGAAATGAGTGTTACAAACCAGTTTACTATAATATTATTGGTGAAAAGGCTGTGTAAATGAACATGTGCCATTCTCTATTATGTAAAAAAAAAAAAAAGTAGTTTCCTTGATGAAGAGTTTGAGTTCCTATTTATTAATTAATTTTATATGAGACCCACTCTAGGGATAAGAAGACAGAAAAAAGTAAAACAATGGCTGAAAAAGGAATAGAAACCATCCAATGGAAAAATGAGTAAAAATTTGAACAGGCATTTCCCAAAAAAGGAAAGAGTTATGGCCAAGTAAATATAAAACAATGCCTGATCTCACTAACATTTATGAAAGGTCAAATAAAGACCACAGTGAGATAACATTTCCCACCAGATTGGCAAATAGATTTTAAAGACTGTTTTAGCACTGGCTATTGGAGACAATATGGATCATTATGCTGCTAATGGGAGTATAAATTGGTAAAATAACTTTGAAAACAATTGAGCATAATCATGTAAAGAACACTCGCTGCCACCTAATGATTCCTCTTCTAAACATTCCCCACGGAAACATCTGTAGAGATCTGAACAAGGAAATTGTACAAGAAGGTTTATGACAAAGGCAGGCCTCCCACCCCAGTCTGGGCTGGGGTCCTCAGGCCATGCCCCCCGTTCTGGCACTGGGCCAGGGGACCTGAGGCTACGTCCCCTGCCCACGGGGCTTGACAAGGGTGGGACTGGCCGGGTCTGGATCTAGCCCAATGGGGGAGGGCACTGGTGGTTCATTTTAGCAACCAATAACAAACAAATATATGTATGTTACAACTAAAAACCCAGGCATGTCACAGATGTTGATCAATGGGAAATGGACAAAGATAGCATATTATATAGCAGTGAAAACATGTAAGTCATAACTCTATGGTTAAATCTCACAACATAATGTTGAAAAAATAAAGTACAGCATAGAAGATTACATATGGCATGATGTAATCCTATCTAATAAAGAGGGAATATGTTAATTGACCATCATTCCATCACAAAGATGGCTGCACCCACAGCTGAAGCCAAGTTCCCATAAAGAGCCTTAACGACTAATCAGCAGGGACCTGAGGCTACACCCTCCCCCACCTGGCAGGGTTTGACAGGGGACCTCAGGCCACGCCCCCATCCTGGTGCCAGGCCAGGGAACCTGAGGCTACGCACCCCCCTGCCTGGCGGGGCTTGACGGGGACCTCAGGCTGTGCTCCCCAACCAGCAGAGCTTGACGGGGGACCTGAGGCTGCACCCCCCTGCCAGTGGGGCTTGACGGGGGACCTAAAGGCAGGCCTCCCACCCCAGTCTGGGCTGGGGGACCTCAGGCCACGCCCCCCGTTCTGGCACCGGGCCAGGGGACCTGAGGCTACGTCCCCTGCCCTCGGGGCTTGGCAAGGGTGGGACTGGCCAGGTCTGGATCTAGCCCAATGGGGGCGGGCGCTGGTGGGTCTGGGTCTCATGCGATTTTGAGGCACGTGGTGTGCCCCTGACTCTGACAGGAGGAAGGTTTCATATATTTTACTAACTTTCTTTCAATTCTCACACTTCTATTATAGAGAAAGGGCAAATAGCAATATTAAATTATTTCCTCTAATTAATCCCCTTTTAATGTGCATGAATTTTGTGCACCAGGCCACTAGTTTTTTATACTTTGCAAAATAAAGCAATACTAAATTATATAACCTTATATATACATTAAACAACAGCAAGATAATGATTTTAAAAATGTATAATTCAAGGTATTGGCTACCCCAAAGGGATGGGAAAGTAATTTTAATTGAGAAGAGGACCATGCACAATGCTATTATTTAGTATGACTGGTAATAAAAATGGTTTATTAATATTTTTAAAAATGTACCTATATAAATTGTCTCAACTTTTGTTGTAGAAAAGAATACCTTTATGGCTTAGTGGGTTACAATGATTTATTAGCTCATAATCCTGTGGATTAGTAATTTGGACTTGGCTCAGCTATGATTATTCTAGAGATCTTACCTGGACTCACACCTGTAGCTGCAGTAGGTTTCTGTCTCTGATGGGCTGGGATGGTCTAAGATAGCCTCATTCACATTTCTGGTAGTTGGTTCAGGGTATATATATATATGGCTTGTGCTCACAGTCTGTCAGGAGGGAAGATGGTGGTTAGACCATATGTCTTCAAGTAGGCTCGCTCAGGCTTATTTACATGACAGTGGTCACAGGATTCCTAAAGAAGTTAGAAAGCACAGCTTTTGTGCAAGTCTTTTTTTAGGGTATTGTATCACATTTGCTATTGTTCCACAAGCCCAGAGACCACGTGAAAGGGAAATACATAAGGGAAATAAATACAAATAGACATGAATAAGTTGGGGATTATTACTGCAACAATCATCCTATATAATAAAAACCTAATATACTAAGTGTCTGGTCATCCAGTCGCCATTCAACCAATCAAAGTGTAATATGCTAATGATATGCTAAGATTGCTCAACCACTCACTATGACGTGCACTGAGCAACAGGGGACCCCACTGTGGCATGATTTTGTGCACCAGGCCTCTAGTTTTTATATGAGTACTAGAGGCCCAGTGCATGAAATTCGTGCACTGGGTGTGGGTCTTTTAGCCTAGCCTGCACCCTCTCGCAGTCTGGAACCCCTTGGGGGATGTCTGCCTAAGCTGGCAGGTGGACATCCCTTTCATAATCCAGGACCCCTCACTCCTTACCACCCACCTACTTGCTGCTCCTTAGCTCTGTCGCGCACTTCCTGGCTGAGCGGCGCTCCCCATGAGGGAGTGCACTAACCGCTAGGGGACAGTTCCTGCATTGAGTGTCTGCCCTCTGGTGATCAGTGTGCATCATAATGATCAGTTATTCTTCCAGTCATTCTGCCATTCGGTTGATTTGCATGTTAGGGTTTTATTATGTAGGATTACTTTGCATTTATAAAATGCTCCAGAATAGCAGTCTTTTAAAAAAAAATAAAATAATTAGCACTTCACCCTAACCCTAACTCTAGGTGAAGAGTTCAGTATGATGATGTAGGAATGGTTATTTTGTTTAAAGTGATCAAGTCTGGCTCTATAGAAGAGGAAGCATTTGATATGGAATTTGATGCTATATAGACTTAGAGCACTGGGAGGTGAGAATGCATTACAGTCTAGCAGAATAAATGAGCTTGAAGCAAGAAAGGGAAAGGCTGAAGAGGAATTTTCATTGTTTAATTTTATTGTGACAATAAGCTTAAATGACAGCATTTGGAAATAGTGCCCTTTATGTAGGCAGGTGTCAGATAGCATGGAGACTTGAATGAGAGCAGAAAGTTTCGGGGTTAATTAAAATAATTGAAAAAAAATTTAAGGTAATTATATAATAAAAAACTTAAGGAAGAATTTTGTGTCTCCCTGTCTCCCTCAAATCCCTTCTCTTCATCTTGGACATGTAGTTGCCCAGCTTGAAACCATAATTCCCAGCCCACCTTGCAGCTAGTTCTGGCCCCATAACTTAGTTCTCACCAATGAATGTGAGTGAAGTGATGTGTGAAACATGTTTCTAATTTGAATCAAGGAAGTTTAGCTGCTCTGCACTACTTCTCCTTCCCTATCCTTCAAGTGGAATGTTGGATTGTGAGGTTTTTCAGCCAGATGGGAGGGAGGCAGAGAGAGAAAGGGAGGTAGGAAAGACTTCCTTTATTTTCATTTTGGCTTCTTTTTATTATAGCATTAGCCATTCTTATAACTATATTGTGATATCTATCTATATATAAAAGCCCAGCAACTATTAAGGCAGAATGAGCAGATGACCAGAACGACCAGTGGCTATGATGGACACTGTGGCAGCCAACCAACCTGATCCGGGCCCCAATCGGCCCCCATACCGCTTCCCCCAGCCAGTTTGGCCCCTGGTCAGCCCCCAACACCCCTAAATCACTGCCTGGCTCCCTGGTGCATGTACATTTAGTGAAAGCACAAGAAAATAATTATCAGTCCCTTCTGTCCCCTACCAGTCTCCAGAGGGCTCTGCTAATACTGCAGCCAATGTGTGGAATTCTCCCTCCATAGCCCACAGCCTCAGGAGACCTTCCAAGTTAGCCAAAAAGGTGACCTAAGCATTAACAGGATGGCGGCCCTTTGCTGAGGAATGTAGAGAGGCTGGGTGGGGATTTTGTGAAATTGTGGTGCTTTGCAGATTAGGTGACCTTTCACCTCTTTAAAAGGTGAGCTTCCACCTCTTTAAAAGGTGTGGAAAAGAAGACCCACAGGCTGCCAGGAGCAACAGCGAAGGGTAGGCACTTAAAATACAGAAAAACTTTTAAACAAACAGACATGAAGATCATATTGGGAAACTGAGGGCAGAGTCCCGGGAAGAACGCAAAAATCATTAAAGGGCCATCATCCATCTTGATATACATTTGCAAACAACACATAAACAACTTCATCTCATGGCACATGAAATGCAAAACAGTTCTGTTGTGGGTTTTCTTTTGGCCATCCTTAAAATATAATTAGTAGATCCAGCTAGGGGAAAGCTACAGCTTCCAGCATTAGACCCCCAGGCTGGCCCTGCCCAATGGGCCCCCATTGGGGTGGGTCAGTGGACCCACTCATGCACCAATTCATGCACTAGGCCTCTAGTATAATATAAGCTATCTGGCAATTGGGTGAAAGTAAGTATGGTGGCAAACCCATCTAGAAGGCTAATACAAAATCATGGAAAGAAAGAACAGCAAAAAGTATTTATATGCTTGTCAATTCTCATATGTTAGTAAGGGCTGCCTGGAAGATTATTTGTTGAAAAAATGTTATGGTGAGTTTACACATGGTTAAAAAAAGTAAGGTGAAGCTAAAGTCCATTAACAATGCTACTGCCTTAGTATTATTACTCATCACTCCTACTATGATTACCTTTTAACAAGCTCCACCTCTGTTCTTATCTCTGTCAAATCAGCAAAGGGTTAGGGAAATTCTGACATCAGAATAACTTACCAAAAATGTAATTCTGATCACTTCGTTACCTTGCTTAAAACTGTTCAATTACTCTCTGTCTCCTGGAGAATGATATCCTAAGTCTTTAACATGACATACAAGATTCTTAATGTCCTAGAGTCTGTTTCCTCATTTTTATTTGGGAATAATAATTATTATTATTTAATTATGATTGTGACTAATGGTAATAGTATTTTTTTTTAATTTAAATTCTTCATTGTTTAATGTATTACATAAGTCTCCCTTTTCCCCCATTGACCTCTCCCTGGCCACCCCCAACCCCCAGCACATGCCCTCACCCCCCCTCCCATCTGTGTTCATTGATTATGCTCATATGCATGCATATGAGACCTTTGGTTGATCTCTTACCCCCTCATCCCGCCTTCCCTCAAAGGTTGGTCAGTCTATTTGATGCTTCTATGACTCTGGTTCTATTTTTATTCATCAGTTTATGTTGTTCATTATATTCTACAAATGAGTAGGATCATGTGATATTTATCTTTCTCTGACTGGCTTATTTCACTTCTCATAATGCTCTCCAGTTCCATCCATGCTGTTGCAAATGGGAAGAATTCCTTCTTCTTCTTCTTTTTTTTTTTTTTACAGCAGTGTGGTATTCCATTGTGTAGATGTCCCACAGGTTTCTAATCCACTCATCTGCTGTTGGGCACTTAGGCTGTTTCCAAATCTTAGCTATTGTAAATTGTGCTGCTATGAACATAGGGGTGCGTATATCCTTTCTGGTTAGTGTTTCTGTTTTCTTGGTAATAGTATTTTAAAATAATATAGTATAGTTCTTGGTGCAAAGAAAGAAATGAGTAAGTGGTAGTTTTATTTCTTGTGGCAAAAGAATCATGAGAAAACTACAACAAAATTATGGGGTATGACTGTAGGAAGCAACAAGTTATGAAGACAACAGATTAGCTAACAGTGTTCACTGCATGTAAACTGGCCTTACAGAAAGCAATCTTAATCATGGACAATAAAATAAAAGCTACTTCAAGAACATATTCAAGTAAAGTTAATTGTACTGGACAAAAAGCTGTTCTTAAAGTAATAACTAAAATTTCTATTGGTAGTTCATCTCATGGTAAAATTCCTGAATATGCAATGAACCTAAAGCAGTCATATGTGAGGGCAAAAAAAAAAAAAATTAAATTTAAAGTTATCAAGACTGCATTATAAAATTTACAAAAACCTACATTAATAAAAAAAAGGGGGGGATAGTAGGGCAATATCATGTAAGGAAAAATATCCTATAAGTAAATTACATCTAGAAAATTTTTACTTTACCAAATTAAGTTTCCTTTGCAATGCTAACAGCAAGACGGCCATTAAAAACACACATGGTGTCTAAATAAGACAAAGGAAAATCGTTTGAACAAAAATAAAAAGGATCCCAAATCAATTATATAGAAAAGATTCCTTTATTAACTTGTGGTCGAGAATATATTTGTATATTTTCAGAAAACAACCCCAAGACCAGATGGATTCCTGCAACAGAGAGGAATTGACAGGTGTGCTCCAACCACGAAGACCAAGAGGAAAAAACAGTCCAGAGATGGAAGACGCTGACAACACCTTGCCACGCGAGCAGTCAGCAGCTGTGCACCGCTGCAGGTTACCTAGGACCAAACCAGAGAGGGTCGGACCGGCATTGCCACCATGTGCCCACCATCCAGATATCATTGCTGACATGTACACATAAGGAACTATTAGACATTGAAACGGGGACTCAGAACTGTTGGACATTGAAATTGGGACTCAAACATTTTTTTGTTTTGTCTTGTTTTGTTATTATATGTGTATTTCTAGTCTGCAAAGGCAAAACTTTTTAAAGGAAAGAAATGGTGGGAAAAAGATACAGAGGCAAAGAAGCATTGAACAGACTGTCAAACTACATTGGGAAGACAGGGGAGGTTGGGCGAGGGGGGCTGTAAGAGACCAACCGAAGGACTTGTACGCATGCATATAAGCACAACCAATGGATATAAGACACTGGGGCGGGGGGAGGGCGGGCAGGTGAAGGCATGTACTGTGGGGTAGGGGAGGTCGGGGGGAGATCAATGGGGGAGAAAAAAAAGGAGACATATGTACTACTATTTGTAATACTTAAAACAATAAAAAATTATATATGTAAAAAAAAAGAACACAATGCCTTTAAGATGATTTTTGAATCCACAATCTCAACAAGTTTCCAGAGTTTCTGCATTTATCAGGATATATGGTATTCTTAAGATAAGTCTTTCTACTGTATTTTGAACATGTTTTTAGAACTCTCCTCCTGCATCCCTGAGAACCCAAGTTTATGTTCAACAGGCCAGTGAAAAGAATGTGAAGATGATCCTTTATTTTCTTCAAATGAACCTACTTGATTCTTAAGAAATAAAGATTACTTAAAGAGACAGGACTTGTGCTTTGTCAAGCATTGCACACAATGAGCAGGAAATTGTAGGAAGTCAGAAAAATCTGATACTGTAATTTTATTCATGATTATTATCCTAAGGATCTTGTGAAAGTTATTATTTGATTACAGAAACTCTGAAATTGGAAACTAAAATGTTTCAGGGGGAAGAGTTTATTATTTAGGTAATTGTGGGTAAATATCTAAATTTGTTCAAGCCAAAAGTAATTTCTGAAACTATTGAGATTTGTTTAGCTTCATTGTTTACCTTATATGGCTCATAGCAAAGAATTTAAAACAAATGGAGGTAATGCAATAAGGAGAGTAATTTAGAAGGAAAATATTAAGAAAAGATTCACCTAGTTGCAATTTAAAGAATGGAGTGGAAGCATGAAGCACAGATGGAAGAGCGTATATCCCCCATTCCTTGTTATCCTTTACCGCATACGTGTGCAACAGTGTCTAAGAGGGCTCCTCATTAAGAAAAAAGGCTCAAGTGTTGGCCTGTGGTGTCAGCCTTTCCCCAAAGAATAAACCTCAAATAATATATTCCTCTACATCACTTCCCCAAATAGGCAGTTTGGAAGAGGTGTTATCTGTTAGGTTTGATGGAGTAATCGAATCGATACCCCTCCCCTGGCTTTTCAGGCCATTTCACTATGGACATTCCTTTTGCTGAGACCACATTTCACTTGCGGTAACCACATCCCATTATCTCCCCTCCGGGTATGCACAAAGAAGTCTCCACCCAGAAAAAAAGCCCTCCGAAAGTCTTTTAAAAGCTGATGACTCCCCATCACTGGGTGCTGGAGCCATCCAGACTCAGCCACCTGGTGTGTGGATAATCAAATAAATTCATAAATCCTCAACATTCCTGCCTCCTGTGTTCCTCCTTCGGCGACCTAACATTACCTAAGTTACATCTTTATGGATAAAGAAAAGTTTGATTATATTTAAATTAATTGTGAAATATTTGTGTAAGATGATTAAGTGATAAATATGTGTTTAAAAGCAAATGAAAATCACCAATAAAAAATGGGATGGCTCTTGGGGCCCATAAAACAGAGTTAAAAACCATAGAAGTTGGGGCCAACTCCTCTATAGCTACAGTAGGGGTTATGGTAGACTGTATTAATAGAGTTAGTCACCCTTTCTTGTATCTACATCCTTTGTCATTGATCTTTGAAGTTTTCTCTCAGTAAAAAGTTGGAATATATTTCTCCTTACCTTTGAATTTGACCCCATAATTTGCTTTGTCTAATGAGTGTGATATGAAGAAAGTATTGAAAAGAATTTGTATGATTGAGCTTTCTCTATTGTGCCTCTGCCAATACCATAAGGATATCTTTAGGTTAGCTTGCTGTTATAGGAGAAGAATGAGATACTCTTGGAGCTAAGGACCCACAGACATATGAAAGAACTTAGTCAAATCAACGGAGCTACCAAGTCTTGGTCAATTTAGGTTAGCTAAAGACTTGTGAGTAAATAAGTGCTTATTTCTATATGCTGTTGAGATTTCTGTGGTTGGTTGTTACACAACATTATTGTGGATTTAACTTACTGATACAGAGCTATAAACATAAGGTGCAATTTTTGTTCCAAGTACTCTTTTTTAGTGGTGGAAAACACTCACAAAACCCTGAGTGTGGATTTCATCATGCTCTGGTTTCTCAGAAATGTTAGTTTTGGGCAACTGTAGAGATCTGTATTATACAGCTTCATATTTCTAGAATGACTGTAGATGCACAGAATCTCTCATATGTTTGTTTTCTCATGGGAATGAAACTCAGAATCTCCTTTTAAGATCATGTCCCACATTAAATTATGATGGAAGAAAAAAAGCCAAAATTAATTTTTGCTGTACATGTCAAATAATTTTAATGGGGTTATTAAATCACAAAGCTAATTATTATATTCTTCAAACAAAAACAAGTAGCATTGACTTACCATTGGAATTATTTTCACAATGCGTTTTTCTTTAATTTTGCAGACAGTAAATACCTAGCACTGTACCCGGTACTTTCTTTCCCCTTAGTTCTCATGGCATTTAAGAACAACTGGTCCATTTCTGTCCCAAGCTCCCACATTGTCAATCTGGAACAATGTTTTTCCCAAGAATAATAAAAAATAACCCTCCACTTATTTTGTGTCAAGGGAACAATTACTTAGTGACAAAGAAAAAGAGTAGTTTCTAGTTTAATTACATAGTAGAAGGATCCTGACACTTAGATATTGTCTCCTCCCAGCTGATATATTTTGTTTTCTGAGTACTTGTGTATCTGTTAGCCATTGTTTCTTATATATCCTAATTAACATAAGGTTATTTTTATTTTTATAAAACTGGTTAATTCTTCTCTGGTGGGAGACATTTGATTAAGCAATCATTTAATAAATCCTTATAACTGGACACTTTTCCAAAGGAGTATATTATGTGAATAAAATATATTAGAAAAATATTTGTGTATTTTATCCTTCAAGGGCTGATCTTGAGAAATACGGGGGGGGGGGGAGGGGGGTAGAAAGACTACATTGCTTTTCATCTGTCCCCATCCCTCTTTCAGAATATTTTTTTCTTAGAATATCATACCGATTCTGGTCACTTCTCTCCCAAGTATCTGGAAGGCTCATCTACCTCAAAAGTCCAGTTTAGACATGCTTGCATGGGTTCCTGATATGAGAACTCCTTTTATTTTCTGCTCTAATTAAGCAACCCAATACCGTAAACTACTGGGTACCGTTTTTGTTTCTTTCTACCCTTATTAAATTTATGTCCAGGAAGTCATAAGGGTGATGTCACTAGTTTAGTGTCTCATCCGAGTTCAAGAAATATATTTAAGTTTCAACAGGTGAAAAATTCAATTTGTAGATACAAAATGTAGCTACAATTTGAAAGAGATTAATTTGACAACAGGAATTACAGAAACAATTCAGTGAAGAAGATACTTTTGTTTTGGTGATCATATGGAGCTACTTACTGTACTTCTCTGGTCCAGGGATCAACTGTGAAGGACTTACTCTGCAACACTGGCCTTGGACACCTGACTAAATGGTTTCTGACAGAGATCTAAGAAATTACATTTCATCTGATATTGTCTATAACAGTGGTCGGCAAATTCATTAGTCAACAGAGCGGTAAATCGCCGCTCGCGAGCCGCATGTGGCTCACGAGCTGCAGTTTGCTGACCACTGGTCTGTAACAAAAACATCAGCAGGAACAATAACAATAAATCTCTAAAACAGCAGCAGTGATGTTAAACAATTGAGACTTGATTAAAAATGTTGTATCCTGTGTGGGGCATGGCTACAGTGTTTGGGCAGATCAAAGCCTTGGACTGATGAGAGGGCACAGTCCTCGCGTGGCCACGTACAAGTCCCAGCTTGGAGGGCAGAGCCCTCCCAGCACAATTATAGCCAACAGCTGTAGTTGTAAGCTTGAACCTGTGGTTTGAACAGGTGGCCCCACGTTTCTGAGTGATAGAGTTCAGGTGCATGTAGTTGTGTTGGATTGAAACCCACAAGAATATTGTAAATATCTTGATCACCCCCTTACTTTGCCTTGTGGCATCTGGCTATGAAATAAAGACAGGGCTTGTGGGGTGTGGCGCTGTCTCTACATGAGGAAGCAGCGTCCACCGAGACCCAGCTTACATTTGTTAGGACACTAAAACCTTAATTGTACTCTGAAATCTTTGAATATGATTCTAATTTCAGGAAAATCAAGTATAAGTTCTTTGGATTTAAAATTTAATTTTGAATATTTTTAAAGAAAATCCTTATAAATCAAAGAAATGTAACCTTTAAGGTTTAGCAGCTGGTTAAATCTTTACACATTTTAAGTACCAAGTTGATTTGATGATGTAGACAATTACTTTCTCATATGGTGAAAATGATACGTAATATACTTTTTCTATAAAAGCTGATGGAAACTTCTTTGTACAATCAGGAAGAGTGTGTTGGGGGGAAGGAATATGTTACCTAGATTAGATATTTCACTATCCCATATTTTCAAGGTAATTATTTAACCAAACATGGTATCTCTTGAGCCAGTTTACCTTTAATGATCTACTAGTAACTACAGAATTGTATTTTTATCAGAGGGTCAATGTACCTGATATATTTAATGTATTAAATATTTTATATTTATTAAATATACCTGTATCTTATATTTAGCATATTCTATATCTGTCTTACAGTATGAGATTGAAAGCTTTCTGAAACCTGGGTTGTACATATGTGTAGTATTATACCTGTTATTTCACATAACTACCCAGATGCCAATGTATGTATTATAGACATCACTCAAATAAATGAATAGATGAAAGAAAAGATGAGAGAAACAATTCTCTCCCTTTTTTTTCATTTATTAGGTTAAGGGCAGAGATTTAGACTTCAGGATGTGTGTTATTGGAATGATTCCTTGAGCTTATTATTTAGTGTTTAGATTTGTTGAGCAAGGTGTTGGTGGTGATTCTTTAAACACTAGAGGCCCAGTGCATGGAGGGGTGGGGGTGGCGGGGGAATCCCTCATCCCAGCCTGCGCACTCTTGCAATCTGTAACACCTCGGGGAATGTCCAACTGCCAGTTTAGGCCCAATTGCAGGCAGTTGGACATCCCTCTCACAATCTGGGACTGCTGGCTCCTAAACACTTGCCTGCCTGATTGCCCCTAACCACTCTGCCTGCCTACCTGATTGCCCCTAACCACTCGTCTGTCTGTCTACTCAGTGTGCAACATAGCGTCCAGTTGTTCCACCATTCAGTTGATTTGCATATTACCCTTTTATAATATAGGATTCCAAATTCAGAATTAATTACTATCCTCACAGCCTTTGATTTCTTTATGCCATTAATACTGTTCCCTAGCATGAGACTCACAGTATTACAGATCGTTGCTTCCAATTGTCCTTTGATTACTGATGACCTTAGATAATACCTTTAATTCAGTGCCTTCATTTTATGTTAAGAGCTTTTTGAAGTTTATTTTGGAATATTAATGAGAATTTTGCTGCTTTTTAAAAGTTCAGTCAGATGACCAGTACCAAATTCCTTACATTTTTCTGGAGGTTTTTTCTTCCCTGTAACTCTTTTGCTATGTTGTTCTAAACTTATGTTACAATAAATAGAAAATGACTATGTCTTAGTCAAAAACGGACTTTTCTAGATAAAACTATAAATTAGGTTCATAGAGAATCAACTGTGCTGGAGATCTTGACTTGGAAAATGGAGATTAGAGATGTATTTATCTCTGTAAAATCCGGATCACATAATGGCAGAAGAAAATCAGGTGAAGAGGGCTATAGTGAATGATGTCAGTGCTTATCCAAGAACCCTGTGAACACTTCAGTGTTTCCTCACCCCAGAATGAAAGCCAGAAAAACCTGGGTATTTAACTATAAGTAACAATCAATAGGGCAGGTATGCAGTGTCCAGGTGATGGGCCCCTTGTTCTGGCGCCCCAGAGTGCTCCTATGGGGTCAGGCCAAGATGCTTTCTGATGGATTTTGCCTGAGGTTTTGCCCTTGCTTGATATACTCATTTCCTATTGCAATGATAGCAAATTACCACAAACTCAATGGCGTAAAACTATACAAACTGAAAATCAGATGTCCAGAATTGATCACTTTGAGTGAATAAAATGTTGGAAGTGCTGTGGTTTTTCTGGAGGTTCTAAGAGAGAATTGTTTCCTTCTCTTTTCTACATTCTAGAAGCTCTCTTTATTTCTTGGCTTGTGGGCTTTCCTTTATCTTCAAAGCTAGCAAGGCAGTATTTTCAAATCTTAGTCCTTGCCACTCCTGCCTCCCTCTTTCACTTTTAAGGGTTCTTGTGACTATATCTGGCCTACCTGGATAATCCAGTATAATCTATCTCGAGATTCTTAACTTAATCACAATGGTAGGACTCTTTTTGCCATATAAGTAGGTTAGGGAGATTAGAATGTGACATTTTTCTGGAGGGTGGGTGTTATTCTTCCTATCACACTTGGTATCTTTCCTCCCGGCCTCCCTACACTCATACTAGTGTCCCTTAGCAGAATATCCTCAATAAATCATTTGAACAGGAATCATTGTCTAAGGATATGTTTCTGGGGAACATGACCAAATACATGATGTTTGACAATAAACATGACAAATATGTAGTAAAGCAAACGTCTGTCATTGATTCAGGGGAGCTTCTGGTTTACATGTTTACCTCTCCCCCTACCCATGGATTCCCAAAATGTTTAGGACAAACATTTAAAATAATCAAAACACAATAGTGTTGGAAAACAGGAAATAGAGCTACCAGTAGACCTGAAAGTTTAAACAAATCCTGGAGCTAAAAAACAGGTGGGATTGAATTAATGGAGAAAACAGAACTGAAGAATCCAAGCCAAGATTGCAGAAGTGAGAGCAATCAATCCTAATGGAGCCCATGAGAAACTCTAAATTCAGTGACAATACAAAGAGTAGGAGAGGGACTTGGGAATCATCAGGGAAATTAATTAATTAAATCACTGCTTTAGTAATAGTTGGGCTTGGGAAAACCTAGTCCCTTTCCCTCCTCCTCTGCCATGTATGCAGATAATGTGATTGACAGCAGTAGTATTTGCCTCCAAGCTAGAACCTAAAACCTATCTGGGAAGGTATTCTAGAATGTCTTTGGGTCTCAAAGAGAAGTAGAGAAGGACATAGAATAACTCCATACCTTTAAATCAGACACTGGGAAAATGTTTTAAAAGAAAGAGAGAGGAAGAAGAAAAATAAGTTCCAACTGGTAAATTACTTTATCCTAAGAGTAAAAGTCTTTTTCATTTGATAATTGAAGGGCTCCCTAGCCTGCCTGCTCCATACCCAAGCATGCTACAGTGGTATTGACCAGTTGTTATTACCCCTGTCTAACAGAAACCAATAGTTGATTTTCTCATTTAAGGAATAAACTCTGTGAAAAGAAGACAAACACAACCAGAGAGAAAAATCCATGAATCAACTTTGTATTTTTAACTTTTTTTGGCGTAAATATGAACTAAGATCACGTATTTAGAGAACACAAACACACCAGAAAGAAGAAAATATATCCACTAACTCCAGAGGAATCAAAAGTGATATATGGAACAAGTAAAATTTTAAATTTCTAACAGGTATGTTCCAAAGTTTCCTAATTTTGGCACTGTTGACCTTTTGTGACAGATCATTTTTTCTTTTAGTGAGATTTCCCATGAATTGTAGGATATTTAGCAATATTCCTGACCTATACTTACTATCAGTAGCAACCCTCTATACTGTAACAAGCAAAAGTATCTCCACAACCTATATAATAAAAGGCTAACATGCAAATTGTTCCCTTGACTGGGACTTCGACCAGGAGTTCAACCAAGAGTTTGGGGCCAGCCCGCCAACTACCTGCGGCCCCTCCCCGGGCTGGCCTGGCCCAATCAGTCCCCATCAGGTCAGACCAGCTGGAACCCACCCATGCACAAATTCATGCACTGGGCTTCTAGTGTTGTTATATGTTCCCTGGGAGAATAATTCACTTGAGAAACAATGGGAATATTCAGAGAGATTTGAGAGACTACTCTATAGCAAACAGATTGTTACTAAAGAAGAACAGTTAGTAATTATGACATAAATTATAAGAAATAGTTTTTAATTGAAATAAATATATTGAAAACTAAAAAATAAAATGGATTAGGTTAAAAAACCAAACTGGTAGTCTGTAACATAAAAACAAGGACCTTTCCCATAATGCAGTGCTAAAGATAAATACGAAAAGCACATGAGAAAAAATAATGGATGTCATGAAAGATAGATCTATCAGGTATTTAAAAATATGTCCCAAAGCAGAGGAAAAGAGAAAAAAATGTGGAAGAAACTAATTAAATAGTAAAAGAAAATTTCCCCAAGCTACAGCAAGACACAATTCTTCAAATTCAAAGGACCCATATTTGCCAAAAGCAGTGGTCAGCAAACTGTGGCTCGCGAACCACATGCAGCTTTCTCGCCCCTTGAGTGTGGCTCTTCCACAAAATACCACAGCCTGGGCAAGTCTATTTTGAAGAAGTGGCATTAGAAGATTAAGTTTAAAAAATTTGTCTCTCAAAAGAAATTTCAATCGTTGTACTGTTGATATTTGGCTCTGTTGACTAATGAGTTTGCCGACCACTGGCCAAAAGGAATGAGCCAAGAAATACCTACATCATATGAATGTCTCCTGGTAAAAAAAATCAAAATCCTAATGAAGAGGGAAAAGGTTGCAAACTCTTTTAGAGAACTATATTAAACACAAGAAACAGATTATACACAAATTAGTTATAGACAAACCAATGAGTCAAAGATAATACTGGATACCAGGAAAGGAAAAATTAGAGCAATGAATTTAGTTCCTTTAAAAACACACACCACATTTTCAACTTAGAATTCCACACCCAGCCATATTATCAAGAAAGCAGGAGGATAAAATACATACATATATATATATGTATAAAAGGATAATATGCTAATTAGACTGTATAGACCGGACATCTTGCAGACGTCATTCCAGACATCCTGACAAAGCCAGTGGTGCAGTGGTGTGGCCAGCCTGCAAACTGCCCGTGGCCCTGCTCCCAGGTGGCCCCACCCCCCAGCGGGGACCCCCCACCCCAATCAGAGGTGTGGCCAGCCTGAAAACTGCCCATGGCCCCTTGCCAGGCCGGCCCCACCCCCAGCGGGGACCCCCACCCTATCCAGGGCCCCCTTCAGGGCAGGTCAGCTGGCCCCCACCTGTGTACCAGGCTTCTATATAATAAAAGGGTAATATGCAAATTGACCCTAATGGCAGAATGACCAGAACAACTGCTGGACCAGTCACCATGAGGCGCACTGACCACCTCTTGGCTTCTTTCCCCAGCCGGCAGGCTCTGATCGCCTGATGGCCACCCACAGCAGGGGTGGGGCTGGTCAGCAGGCAGGAACAGCCAACCTCTTGGTCCCTTCTCACAGCAGACAGGCACCAATCACTCAATGGTGAATGGGGGGCTGGGGGTGGATGGTGGCAGGGGGCAGGGCCAGCTGTGGGCAGCTGGGGAAGATGGACCATCCCCGCACACATGGAGGGGGAATGTCCCTCAACCCAGCCTGCACCCTCTCCAATCTGGGACCCCTTGAGGGATGTTCAACTGCCCGTTAGGCCCGATCCCACCGGCCTGTCAGACATCCCTCTCACAATCCAGGACTGCTGGCTCCCAACTGCTCGCCTGCCTGTCTGATTGCCCCTAACCGCTTCTGCCTGCCAGCCTGATCACTCCCTAACCACTCCCCTGCCAGCCTGATCAACGCCTAACTGCTCTCCTGCTGGCCTGATGCCCCTAACTTCCCTCCCCTGCAGGCCTGGTTGCATCTAACTGCTCTCCCCTGCTGGTCCAATTGCCCTTAACTGCCCTCCCCTTCCTGCCATCTTGTGGCTGCCATCTTGTGTCCACAGGGGGGTGGCCATCTTTGACCACATGGGGGCGGCCATCTTGTGTGTTGGAGTGATGGTCAATTTGCATAATACCTCTTTATTATATAGGATGTATGTATATATGTATGCACACACACACACACACACACACACACACACACACAAACACACTTACATATACATACTAGAGGCCCGGTGCATGGATGCATGCACATTGTAAGTAAGTTAATTAGAAGGTAGTCTGTGGGGTGGGACTGGGCAATCTGGGCTAGACACACTCTGGATCCAACTTCCTGTGGTCCCTCCCTGGCTGGCTGCACCTGGGGCCGTGCTGGGGATCGAAGGACATCTGCACAGTGAGAGGGATCTCTCTGGCAGGTGGGGTCCCTCAGCCTGGCCTGTGGGGATCAGGCTAAAACTGGAAGTCTGACATCCCCTGAGGGGTCCTGGAATGGGAGAGGACACTCTGCAAAGTTTCTGTCACTCAGTAGCTCTTGTGTTCACTGTCTTCCCCCGGTGGTCAGTGCGCATCATAGCTACTAGTCAGACGGTCGAATGTCCGGCCAGTTGGCCAGTTGCTTCGGCTTTTATATATAGAGAGAACTAGAGGCCTGGTGCACAAAATTCGTGCACTGGAGGGGGTCCCTCAGCCCAGCCTGTGCCCTCTCACAGTCTGGGACTCCTCGGGGGACGGGATCGGGCCTCAGTCAGCAGTCGGACATCCCTTTTGCAGTCCAGGACCCCTCGCTTCTTTCTGCCTGCCTGCTCGCTTCTTACTGCTTGGCTCACTGCTCCTTAGCACTGCTGTGGAGGTGGAAGAGGCTCCTGCCATCGCAGCTGCACTTGCCAGACGTGGCCCCAGCTTCTGGCTTAGCAGTGCTCTCCCTGTGGGAGTGCACTGACCACCAGGGGGGAAGCTTCTGTGTTGAGCATCTGCCTCCTGGTGGTCAGTGCGCATCATAGTGACCCTTCTTTCTGGTAGTTCCACCATAATGGTCACTTAAGCTTTTATTATATTAGATGGAACTACCTGACAGTCAATTTGCCCCCCTGAGGGGTCTCGGATTGCGAGGGGGTGCAGGCCAGGCCGAGGGAGGTTGGCCAGCTGGGGTGGGACCGCAGGAGGGCTCCAGGGCATGTCTGGCCTGTCTTGCTCAGTCTCGATCTGCCGGACCCCAGGAGCAAGTTAACCTACCAGTCAGAGCATTTGCCCCTAGTGGTCAGTGCACATCATAGCGAATAGTTGAGCAGCCTTAGTATATCATTAGGATATTATGCTTTGATTGGTTGATAACCAGACGACAAGACACTTAACATATTAGGCTTTTATTATATAGGATGGTTTAAACTATTTTCTTTGCATGGTAGTCTTAGTGAAGGTAAAATTACATAATCAAAATGAATAAGAGCACTATAATAGTAGAATGTTTTCACATAAAAGAAGAGTGATAGATGATTAGTACCAAGAAAATGAAAAGGAAGCTAAAAACCTTAGTAGAGAATATATCAGATCTTGGTGTTTGGGACATTCCTCTTAAGGTTACAGGTACTTAGTACAAAGGACTTAATAGTTTAATTTCACTTCTCAATTCTGCATTAAATTATATTTACATAATCATAATACATTAAACTTTATTGTTATTCTTTTTTATATTTAGTACTATTTTATGTTTTTTAATTACAGTAGAAATTTAGTATTATATTAGTTGCAGCTATACATTCAGCATAAAGGTTAGACATTTATATAGCTTATGAAGTGATCCTCCCTGATAAGTATTGTACTCATCTGGTATCATATGTGGTTATTACGATATTATTGACTACTAGCAGCACTGCGCACTAGTAGCTCGCCAATAGCTCGCTGCCGCCCTCCAGTAGCTTTCCACCCGCTGCCCAGCCTCCTGTAGCTCCCCTTGCCCCGCCCCCTTATAGCTTGCTGCCCTGCCCCCTCCTGTAGCTCTCTGCTGCCCACTTGTAGCTTGCTGCCCCACCCTCCTGCTGATCCATGATCTGGTCTTTATGTGGCTGGTCGTTACACTTCACAGCATAACGACCATTTGCATATTACATCTTTATTATATAGGATATGCTGTATCTTACATCCCCTTGACTGTTTTGTAACTCCCAATTTATCCTCCTTAGTCCTTTCACCTTTTTCATTCATTCCCTAAACACCCTCCTATGTAGCAACCATGAATTTATTCTCTATATCTATGAGTTTGCTTTTTGATTGTTCTTTTTTTTGTGTTTTTTTTTAGGCTCCACATATGAAATTATATGATATTTGTCTTTCTCTGTCTGACCAATTGTATTTAGTATAATACCCTTTAGGTACTACATGTTGTTGCAAATGGTAAGATTTCTTTTTTTATGGCTGAGTAATAGTCCATTTCATATATATATGTACCACTTCTTCTTTATTCCATTGTCTATCAACACTTAGTTTGCTTCCATATATTGACTATTATATATGAAATGCCCTCCTTTCTCCTTTCTCTTTAAGACTTATTTTGTCTGGTATAAGTGTTGCTATCCCAGCTTTTTTACATTTTCATTTCCATAAAATATATTTTTCCATCTCTTTATTTTCAGTCTGTGTGTGGTGTTCAATCAAAGATGGGTCTCTTGGACGCAGTATATGTTTGGGTCCTGTTTTCCTTTCTATTTGCCTACCCTAAATCTTTTGATTGAAGCATTTAATCCATTTACATTTAATGTAATTATTGATAGGTATATAATTATTGCCATTTTATTATTCATATTTCTTCTTCTTCCTCACCTCCTCCTCCTGTGCCTTCTTCTTTAAGTCCTTTTAATATTGCTTCTAATACTAGTTTTGGTGGTGATAAACTCCTTTAGCTTTGTCTTGTCTGAGAGACTCTTTATCTTTCCTCTTCTAAAAGATAGCCTTGTTGGGTAGAGTAATCTTAGTTGTAGGTCCTTGCTTTTCATCACTTTGAAATATTTCATGCCAATTCCTTCTAGCCTTCATATTTTTTGTTGAGATATCAGCTAACAGTCTTATGGGAGCTCCCTTATATGCAACTAATGGCTTTTCTCTTGCTACTTTCATATTTTATTTTTGGCCTGGCCAGTGTGACTCATGGTTGAGTGTCAGCCCATGAACCAGGAGGTTATGGTTTGATTCCTGGTTAAGCACATGCCATTTTTTTTTAAAGATTTTGTCTCTAACCTTTGCCACTTTAATTATGACATGTCTTGGTATGGGCCTCTTTGGGTTCACCTTATTTGGGATGCTATACACTTCCTGGACTTGAAATTTTCAGTCATTATTTCTTCCAATAGATTTTCTATCTTTTGCTTTCTCTCATCTCCTCTCAGTACCCCAGTGATGCAAGTGTTATATTTTATGTTGTCCCACAGGTCACCTGAACTGTCCTAATTTTTAAAAATATTTTTATTGATTTCAGAGAGGAAGGGAGAAGGAGAGAGAGATAAAAACATCAATGATGAGAGAGAATCATTGATCAGCTGCCTCCTGCACTCCCCCTACTGGGGATGGAGGCCACAAGCCGGACATGTGCCCTTCACCAGAATCGAACCCAGGACCCTTCAGTCCACAGGCTGATAGCCAAACTGGCTATATATATATATAATTTGTTTTCTTTTTGCTGATTGGGTGTTATTGCTACCTTGCCCCCCAGATTTCTGATTGGGTTCTCTGATTTATCTAATTTGCTGTTGATTCCTTCTAGTGTATTCTTTATTTTAGTTATTGTATTTTCATTACTAACTGGTTATTTTTTTTTAATGGTTTCCATCTCTGTGTAAGTTCATCTATTCTTCCCCTAAGTTCAATGAGCATTTTTATAAACTTTTGAATTTTGTATCTGGTAGATTTTTTTGCATCCATTTTGTTTATTTGCTTTTCTGGAGTTTTTGTATTGTTCTTTGATTTGGGACATTTCTTTGTTTTCTCATTTTGGCTGCCTTCCTGTGTTTCTTTCTATATACGAGGTAGATCTGCTATCTCTCCTGTTCTTGGTGGAGTGGCCTTATGTAGTACTTGTCCTATGTAGCCCAGTGGCACAGTCTCCCTGGTCATGTGAACTAGGTGCTCCAGAGGTGTCCCTTGTATGTATCCTCTTCTTATAATTGAGTCTTTATTGCTGTTGGCATGCCAGTGAGTGGAATTGACCTTCAAGCTGCCTGGCAATGAGGACTGGTAATGATTAAAGCAGATTAAGCTTCAGGCCAAGTCTGTCCCCCAGAGTGGGATTTGTTGTAGCAAGGCTCAGGTGGCTGGTGAGTCCACCTTTTGGGTGTGTCATTTGTAGGGCTAATTAAATGGTTCTCTGCAGTATTCTGAAGCTGTTCACCAGGTGTGTTGGTTCTGAACCTTCTTTGGAGGGGCTTTAGTGTAGGCCAAGATCAGCCACTGCCTGTGCCTGACCTGTGGACACCTGATAAGAGCTACAAAGTGACCTGCAGTTGGTAGCTATCTACGCTGGACTTGAAGGCCCTTGGAAGAGGCTATGCTGTGAACGGAGGCCAGCTGTCACTAGTGCCAAGGGCCATTTACCAAGAGGTAAAGGGCATGCTGAGTTGCTGGTTTTGGGTTAGTGGACCTTTGAGAGATTTCGGGAAAGTCCACAGCATGGGCTGAAGCCAGCAGCTTATGAGGAATATCTACTGAATGAGTTTTGGGCTGGTGTGAGGGTTGGATGAAGTGGGGTCTCAGAGAATCATCTCAGGATGAGGTGAGTGATGTTAGCCAAATCAATGGGTATGATGCACACCTGCCAGCTGTGTGTGGGGGCTCCACAAAGGAAAAAGTTGCCTTTCTGTCCCAGATACAGCTCTCCTCTTGAAACCAGGCAATTCAGTTCCTCCCTGTATGATCCTGGTGCTTTTAAAGCTGCTATTCCTTTGCTGGAGCTCAGGGCAAGTGTTTGTGGTCCAGTGAGTTTTTGGCTAGGCCCCTTAAGAGGATGCCTCAGTCTACAGGAGCCCTCTGTCTTACCAGGATGGAATCCCCACTGCTTTTCACAGTCAGATGTTGTGAGGGCTTCTCTTCCCAGCACTGGTGCTGGGGGATCATTAGCTCAGTGTGGGAATGGGATCTTTTGCTCCTCAGGAAGAACCAGATATTCCCCCCAGTTCGTAACTTCTGCACGTGGGTGTTGACCAGTTCATTTTGAGTCTCCACCCTTCCTACCAGTTTCAACATGGATTCTTTATATTCTTAGTTATAAGAGTTCTGTTCAGCTAACCTGTAGGTGGTTCTCAAGGGCGGTTGCTTTATGATTTATTTGTAAGTTTGATGTGGTTGTGGGAGGAGATAAGTACAGTATTTACCTACTCTGCCATCTTAACCAGAAGTGTCACTATTTTAAAATTTTTATTCTTTATATAGTAAAGCAAACCATTCATCAAATCAAATAGAACTATAATTGAATTTCTGACCAAAATGCCAAGATAATAAAACTTAATATACAATATGTATAGAACTGTTCCAGTTATCTATTGCCAGCCCCAAATCTAGTAGCTTAAAACAACAGTAATCATGCTATTATTATCCCTCACGGTTCTGATGATTGATCTGGCTCAGCTCCTCTCTGGGTGTCTCATGTGGCTACAGTCAGATGGTGGCTGGGTCTAGAGTCTTCGTTAAGGTTTCCTCACATCTGGTGCTTGATCCTGCCTGTCAGCTAGGTCCTCAGTGGGGCCTGTTGGCTGGAAACACCTACACATCACCTCTCCTTGTGATCTGGGTTTCTTTAGAGCACAGTGGCTGGGTTCCAAGAATGAACATCCCAAGAGAACGATGAGAAAGCTATATTGGTTTTTTATGACTTACCCTTGAAAGCCAAATAACATCACTTCTGCTGTTTTACAAGAGTATGAGATTCAAGCAGGGGGAACAAGCATTCCACATCTTGATGAGAGGAGAGATCAACATCACATTGTAAGATGAGGAATGGGAGATCCTATCTTGGAAATTATAATTTGCCACAGTCACCAATGCACTTGGGATGTAAGTGAAGAAGGGTAATGGAGTGTAATTTTCGTAAATTCCTCATGTTTTATTGTGACTAAGCAATAGGTACGTTCTACATCAAAATAGAGGAGGTTAAGTATATTATTTAAAGTCTTAGTTGCAGCATTGGACAATGTAAACAGCAGGATTTTCCAATTCTGTAAGATAGTCCCAGGGTAGAGAACGTGTCACTGAGTTTTTCTTTATTTACTTTTAAGCCTGTTAAAATGTTATATAAATTTTTAATTATATATAATAAAATATTAGAAGTTATATACACTTTTATTAATATAATATAGTTTTTTAAAATAAAAATGAGACAAGGCCAATATTCAACAAGGATAGCCATCTATTTAATCTCAAATATTAATTTTACACTAACTGATTGCTTGTCACTGTGCTAAGGTCAGGAGATTTTAGGTATAAACACAGAGCTGGAAAGAATGTTAAAATTTAGTTGGCCCCATTTTTTTAATATTGCAGTGGGAAACTATATCTAAGGGGAGATGCCTTCTCTGTCTGGGATCACACAATGTTTTGGTAGTAAAACTGTTTTAGGCGGAATTACAAGGTACCCCCACCCCGAACTAAGCTTCCCTTCCCTGGTTATTTAATCAAACACTAATCAAGGCATTACTATTTAGGGAATTTGCAGATTAAATTAAGATTGCTAGTAAGGTGACTTTAAAATAGGGAGAATAGTTTGGACTACATAGGTGGGCCCAGTGCAATTACTTGAACTCCAGCCAGAGAATATGAATGGCCTCTGGAAGCTGAGAACAATCACCAGTAGACAACCAGCAAGGAAATGGGAAAGGAACTACAAGGAACCTACAACTGCAAGGAACACCCTGAATAACCTGCCAATAACCTGAATAACCCTAGAAGCACACTCTTCCCTAGAGCTTCTTGTTAAGAGCCTATCAAGCTGACACTTTGATGATAGCCTATGAAAAACATGAAATAAGTGGAGACTTTGACGTACAGAACTGGGAGATAACAAATTTGTGTTGTGGTAAGCTATTAAATTTGTTATGGCAACCATAGAAAATGAATACAAACACTAAGTCTGGAGCCAAGTTCTGATACCTTGTTTTGGTCTTTGAATGGATAAGAACTAGAAGAGACAATCTCATTACTCAAATTGTTTAAATTTAGTTTGCTGGAAAAACACACACATGTCAATCTGAAAAGAAAATGTCAAATGAGGTAGTTAGAACTGACAGTCATTTGTATGCCAAACTATGAATAGGTCACCCCTGAATAAGTTCTTTAAAGCCAGCCTTGGACAATACCCAGATTGGATGAACCATCACAGCCCCTTTCTACTTTGTTTCTATATACTTTTCCAACTCAGGTTTCTATGCTTCTACATTCTAATGTCTTTTAGTTACCTGACTTTGACTCACTTCTGGAACTTACTAACTCTGTTTCCAGCTCAATTATTGACTCCTTAAACTTCTCTTATTTCAGTATCCCCCACAGCTTCTGGTAAACACTTGCTCTCTCTGGTCCTCCTTTGGAATCCAATGAACTACTCATTCCCTTCCCAGGTGTGAATATTTGGTCCATTTACCAAGTTTGATTTAAGCTTCACTTGTGCAATTATACCTGACACTTAAAAACAGAAAAGGCTAGATAATAGAATGAGATTTTAAGTCAACAGAGTATTTCTCTGATAGGTTAACATTTTTCCTTTGTGCAACTAGCATTTTTAAAACAGGGTCATGCTACATAGATCACAGACAATGCAATATATGCTATGGGGCATTCTATTTTGGCATGATTTATAGTCATCTGTACATTTTATTAGTGTAACTGTGTGTAAATGTGTATAAATGAATATATAGTATGATTGAACTCATCAGTCTTTTAAATTAAAAAATGTAAAACTAATTTGTTTGACTTAAGTCAAACTCTCTAAATTGTTGAAATTTTCACAATGATAATAAATACTGTGTATATAGAAATAGGAAGTAGCTATGAATTTTATTTTAAAAATGAGTAAACACCATTTATAAATAATTCCAAAAAAGCTAATCATCTAAGGATTAAAATAAATGTATGGGCCTCCACTATGTTTGAAAAGAACTTTGCATTTCCCAGCATTTATAAATAACTTCATCCTCCTTTTCTTCACTCATAAACTTCACTTTGTTAAATATCCTACTGTAGTCCCAATCTATATTTATATTAATAATATAAATGTATTATTAATAACATTTGCACAGGGAAGAAAGCTATGTGGAAAGTAGTTTTCAAAAAGCTAAAGTGTGTGGTCCAAAAGTCTGTACAAAATTAGAGTTATTTTTCTCTTTCTTATCCTATGGCTTTCCCTGCCCCCCTCCCACCTCCCCCACCCCCCACTTCCTCCTTCTGTTACAGATTTCCTTAGGGATAGTTCAAAGATAAAAGAGTGCCTGGTACTTCCTCCTAGCTCTTAATGATTTCATAATCATTATGTGACCCCTGAATCGATATCAGGTAATTTAATCATTGAGAAGGGCAGAATAATGTAATTCTTTCCTTGTTGTTAGAAATGTTCTCCTTGGTTCTGATGCCTCTTTGACTGTAAGTAGATTTCTTCCCTTTGACCTTTTCTCCTAAGGAACAGAGTAAGATATACAGAAAATTAAAAATTACATTCTCTCTTTGTAGTGTTGAAGGTTTCTATGGGAGTAGAGAGTTAAGAGTCTGCAGAATCTATTTTAACACATTTGGAATGAGTCCAAATCTGTAGCATAAAGAGTTCCAAAGCATTATGGGTCAGATTTTAAGTTTTTGTGTTTATTTCTGCCTCCCTCATTCCAATCCCTGTAAATCACATGCTTGAGATTGAATGAAATAACATTGTTTTTCTGTGTAAAAAAATCCATCAAATGATATCTTTGGTATGAAAAACAGTTATTCTTTAAATTGGTTGGCTATCTACAAATATACTGTAAGAATTAATCTCACTTGATATTCATTCTACTTAGTTATATATATATAACTAATACTTTTTGAAGGAATAAATAAAGGTAACCCTTTATTTGTAATTTATTTCAGTATTTTATTCTCCTAAAAGGAATTTAAAAAGATAATTTCTTTGAGTTAATAAAAATGTGATTTTTAGAGTTTTACAAATAATTGACATATTTATTAATAAATGCATTTTAATCCTACTATGTGTATTATATAAAGGAATGAGACTGATTTTTAAATTACAAATTATATTTTAAGATGAATATTAACAATTAAAAACTATTTTCATTTACCTAATGAAGTCCTTTTCAGTAACTTTGACAGTATAATTTTATACCCTTTAAGAACAGATTTTCTTCAGAAAAATAGAATTAGAGAATTTAAATTTAAATTTGAAGAATGAAGTTGCTGGTCAAATTTGTAATGCTCTTTGAGGTAAAACATAAAAAGATGAGAATGAGCTTCTTTTGTGATTGGTGTATCATCCCTAGAGATATTTAGCAATGTAGTTTTAAATATGAGACACTATAAAGGCTAACACATACAATTATTGTGTTTAATTTATGAATTCTGTTGATTTAATTAATTTAAAACAGCATATTTTAGTTTTTATATTATGGTCATTTTCAGACAAGTGAAACTACAAAGTTTTCCCCCTCTACAAATGTACATGAAATAAAATTTACCTCTCAATTTAGAACATATGTTTTTAATATAAACAAATGACATAGTTCTACATGGGTAAATAATTTAACTATTTAGAATTCATTTCCTTCACTTTAGCTGCAGACAGCCCACTAAATTACTTAAGAATAATTACAGCTCTTCCCCTTGATTGCTTTCTCTGCATGCACATTTAAAAACAGAAATGTTATAACATAGCATTTCTTAAAGTATTATTGCATACAAAACCACTTCCATAGGACATTAATAAGTGTTCCAGGAAAAAAAGGAGGGGTTGAATTCAACTTACATTTTGGGGAAGACTGTGTAAAAGAATTTTAAACAGGTTTATTTACTGTAAAAATTATCAGAGCCTTTTAATAGACTGATGTGCATTTTGAAATTCTAGTAAGGAAATATAATAATATATATCATACAAGAACATTTGGCAATGGAACTCTTTTTAACAGACTTTAACAGAAGTACTATTCTTTTGAGCACTTTTTGTGAAACACTGATGTAAGGAATAATGAGTATACGACTAATTTATTCATTCAGAAATAATTCTTGAAGTATCTCTTACAAGTTTAGATAATAAGACACAATGTCCTCAAGGATTTAGAGTTTACTGATTGAAACAAACACATAAACCCTTAAAAACATTGTAATAAAAATAATATCTTAAAATATAATGAAACTTATACAATAAGGAGAGAAAGACCAGAAGAAAGATGGCCTAAGTCTGAGGAAGACAAGGGATATTTCATACAATAGTTGTCTTGTCTGCTGACTCTCAAAACATTTGCCAGAAAAACTGAGAGGAGACGTTTCATGTACACAGATATAAAGTATTTTTGCAAGGTTTGAAACTACAAAGGGCCTAAAACCATAGTTGTACAGTTCATTTATTGGAAAGTCGTCATTCTTCTAAATTCATTTCCTTTCTGCTTAGAAATTGAATCACTCATACAGTCTGTATAATATACTATTTAATGATTGATATGTTGAATATTGAAATATCAGAAAAAATTGCAAATTTTATGCAAATGATTAGAAACTCAGGTTAAAAAAAGAACCAAATTATATGAACATTCAAAACAATTACCACAAAAAAATGATATAAAAACACTGATTTGTGTGACAAAGGATATGGAACTTTAATCTATATATATAAAAGCCTAAGTAACTGTTATGACTGGTTGACCGACGACTGGTCACTATGATGCACACTGACCACCAGGGGGCAGATGCTCAAAGCAGGAGCTGCCCCTGGTGGTCCATGTGCTCCCATAGCCAACCGTCCCTATCCCTCCCCCTGGCTGGCCAACCTCCCACGGTGCCTCCCCCCAGACTGGGCGAGACAGCCCTGATCAGCCCCAATTGACAGCTCGGCTGAGGGACTCCACCAGTGCATGAATTCTTGCACCAGCCCTCTAGTACTTATATAATTAACCTGATGACTAATATTGGCCCTCTACATATTTCTGGTCAAGGGCAAGAAATCCAAAGTTAATATTTAATGTGATACTAGAAAGAATTTTAGACCATCAGTCTCAAAACTTAAAAATTATGCACTTATCATTATAATTCTGTAGCATGAGCACAATATATTTTATATTTATTTACATAAAAATGACATCTTTAAACCACTGGAATTGGAGACAATAAACATTACACAGTGCACAGAATATCCTATCTAATAAAAGAGTAAAATGCAAATTGACCATCACTCCAAGACACAAGGTGACTGCCCCCATGTAGACACAAGATGCCCACCACAAGATGGCCAGCAGGGGAAGGCAGTTGGGAAGAACCAGGCCTGCAAGGGAGGGCAGTTATGGGCAATCAGGCCAGCAGGGGAGGGCAGTTGGGAGGGCTCAGGCCAGCAGGGGAAGGCAGTTGGGAGGGCTCAGGCCAGCAGGGGAAGGCAGTTGGGAAGAACCAGGCCTGAAAGGGAGGACAGTTAGGGGCAACCTGGCCAGCAGGGGAGGGCAGTTAGGAGCAATTGGGCCAGCAGTGGAGCAGTTAGGCAGTGAAGCATTTAGACGTCTAAGCTTTTCTTGGATAAACTAACTGACAAAGTTTTGTATTGGCATATGTTTAAATTATTTTCGTATCTATTTTCTTACTGCTCACTAGTCTGACAGTTATGAATTATACTGATCATATTATTTCATCTCTTCATTCAGCCATCCCCAAATATTCTGGGAAATGTAACTCCCAAACCTGATTTCATCTTTATTATATATGGCTTCCTCAAATCAGACGTTTTTATAACTGTTGTTTCCCTGACTACTATTAGTACCAAGGAGGAACACAAGATAAGCTACTCCGATATTAACCTCGGTTGACTGGCTTAAAGATGAGCCTTGCCAAAGTGTAACTAATCAGAGCTCTTTGTCTCAGCATTTGGGTCCCAGAGAGTCAAGCCATTCTTCAGTGAGTGAATCTGTTAGCAGTTAAGCTCCAGACCTGTTGGCAACCATCGTTCCCTCCAGATGGACCAGAGCAGATGAAGCCTTTGGTTTCCAGAGAGAATTAGAAAAATGAAGCACTGAAGCAATAAAGATAAAAGGAACAAAGTTATGATACATGCTTCAACATGGATGAACCTGGAAGCCATATACAAAAAGCAATGTATTATATGATTCCATTTATATCCAGAATAGGCAAAACCATAAAGATAGAAAATTGATTATTGAGTGACTGGGGCTGGAGGAAGGGAGAATGGGAAATCACCTCTAATAGATACGGGATTCATTTTGGGGTGTTAAAAATGTTCTGGGAATTAGATAGTGGAGATGTTTGAACGACCTTGTGAGTTATACAGTACACTCTAAAAGAATGAATTTAATGGTATAGAAATTATATGTCAAGAAAACTTATTTAAAAATAAATAAAGCAAAGATTTTGGAGAAGGATAAAGAGAGGTCTGTCTCATAGCAAACAAGTGGGAGGTTTTACTAATAGATGTATTTGAGATTTAAGGACTTTTTTGATTTAAGGATTATGCCACAAATTGTCCATAAAATAGAACTGATTTTCTTTAATTTCAAGTAAAAGGTTCTCATTCATATTATTTTATTACTCTTGTTTTGCATATGAGGAAATAGGGCTTAGGCAATTTATCTAAAATAAAAGGGAACATACTTTACTCCAAATCCTTATTTAAATTTACTTATATTGTCCTCTTTACAAATATAAGCTTATTGTGAAGACATTTTCTTCACATTTATTATTCACTGATAATTTCTCTTCCCACTTCCCAATGTAGATTGTTTTATTCTTGGGGTTGTCTTTCTTGATTTTTTTTTTTTCCTATTTGTGTAGGAAACAACTTCTTAAAGCCGATAGGAATGGCTTCCTAGTCCTTGGTCTTTGTAGCTACGGTCAGTATCTGCTGTACTGACCGTAGCTACTTTAAGTAGGAATTACTCTAAGGATACCGTGGAATACCTCCCATAGCCAGAGATGGGAGAAATGTAGCCATTCCTTCAAGGTACAAAGACCAAGGATTAGGAAGTCATTAGCTTTTGTGTGTGTACTTCTCTTGAGAAACTTCTTTCTTTTTTTTCTGCATAAACTGACTACTACTAACCTGAAGGCCACAGAGAACAGATCTCATTCTGATTCCAAATATTATACATTTCTTAAGCCATGTTTTTGAGTCTTGGTGCTATCAACATTTTTAAACCAGATAATCTCTTCTTTTTTTTTTTTTGAGATATAGTTGTCATATAACAGTATATTAGTTTCAGGTGCACAGCATAATGATTGGATATTTGTATACATAGCAAAATGATCACTACAATATGTGTAGTCAACATCCATCACCACATGCAGTTACTTTTTTATCTTGTGCTGAGAACTTTGAAAATTTATTCTCTTAGCAACAGTCAAATATACAATACAGTATTATTAATTATAGTTACCATGCTGCACATTATACCCCCAGGACTTATTTATTTTATAATTAGTAGATTTCATTTTTTTGACCCCCTTACCCATTTGTTCACCCTCCACCATCACTCCTTGCCTCTGGGAAGCACCAGTTCTCTATATCTATGAGTTGTTTTATTTTGTTCACACATTCTGCATATCAGTGAAATCATATGGTGTTTGTCCTTCTCTGACTTACACCACTAATCAAAACCCCTCAGGTCCCTCCATGTTGTTGTAAATTCAAGATGTCCTTTTTAATGGCTGAATAATATTTCATTATTTATCTATACATCACATTTTCTTTAATAAATATATATCACGTTTTCTTTAATCCATTCATCCATCAGTGTCCACTTAGGTTGTTTCCATATCTTGGCTATCTTGTAAATAGTGCTACAATAGACATGATTATGCTGATACCTTCTTGAATCAATGCTTTCATTCCCTTTGGATAACTATTCAGAAGTGGATTACTGATCATATGGTAGTTCTATTTTTAATTTTTTGAGTAATCTCCGTATTTTTTTCCATAATGGCTGTACCAATTTTCATCTTCAACAACAGTGCACAAAGGGTGCCTTTGTTCCACATCCCTGGCCACTACTTGTGATTGCTTGTCCGTTAGATAATAGCCATTTCAGCAAGTGGGAGGTGATACCTCATGTTCTTTAAATTAATTTCTTTCCCAATTACACTTAATATGCAATATTATATTAGTTTCAGGTGTACTACATAATGATCTGACATTCTTATACCTTAATCATTCTTATACGAAGTGATTACTGCAGTAAGTTTAGCACACATCTGACACCATACATAGTTATTACAATACTATTGACTATATTCCCTATGCTTTGCTTTATATCCCCATGATTCTGTTACTGGCAATTTGTACTTTATAATCCCTTTCACCTTTTTCACCATCTACCCAACCCCAGTTCCAACTGGCCAGCATCAATTTATTCTTTGTATTTATGTGTTTGTTTGTTTCTTGTGTTCATTTATTTTATCACATCTTCTTGATCTATTTGTCTATCGATGGACACTTAGCTTGCTTCCATATCTCAGATGTTCTAAATAATGCTGCAATAAAGTGCTTTTGATTTGCATCTCCCTGATGATTAGTGATGTTGAACACATTTTGTGTACCTGTTGGCCATCAGTATGTCTTCTTCGGAAAAATGCTTATTCAGTTCCTTTTCCCATTTTTAATCAGATTGTTGTGTTTTGTTTTGTTTTTTTGCTATTGAGTTATATGGGTTATTTTTGATATTAATCTTTTGTCATGCATAAGGTTTCAGCCCACTCTATAGGTTGCCTTTTCATTTTGTTGATGGTTTCCTTGGCTGTGCTGAAGCTTTTTAGTTTGATTTCCTACTTATTTATTTTGCTTTTGCTGCCTTTTGCTCTTTGTCAAATAAAAAAACAAAAAACATTGCCAAATTCAATGTTAAGAAGCTTACTGCCTATGTTTTCCTCTATAAGTTTTATGGCTTCAGAATAGTTTTTTTTAATAAAAGAAAATATTTGGAACCATTTAAAGGTCTGGTAGTATAATATTGGTTATATAATTGTGGTTCATCAATTATCATTAATAATTATGTGCCTTAGAATATATGAAACCCTGAAAATTAAGTTAAATATGAACAAATAGGTAATAAAAGAGTAGGTAGACTTACAAAGGCTTACTATTTGGAAGGTGAACCCCCAAATATTAACTGTGGCTATCTCTGGATGGTAGAATTGCATGTGAGGTTTATTTTGTATTTTTCTAGTTGTTTTTACAAGACATGAATTGGATTTTAACCAGTATAAAGTTATTAGCTTTGGGAAGCTAAACTGAAATAATATTCATTTAATTAATTCTTTAGTAAAATGTTATCAATTTCTTCAGAAACATATTACTTAGGTTTAAAAAAATATGTCAATCATGAGCTAGCTTCAAGTGAGATGTGACCTCTGAATGCTCATTTCTCAAGTGAGCAAGAAGGGAGCTAAGCTTCAGCGATAACTGGAATAAAAACAATAGAGTTCCTGAAATACTGCAAATTTATTTAGTCTGTGTCTGTGTGATACCTGAGTAATATCAGTTCTATCAAATCAGATCATCCAGGAGCCAAACTCAATAAAGTATAAAAATCAGTCCCAAGAGGTTTTTGACAGTTGTGAAATCCAACCTGAAATTTCCCCATTGCCCTGTGTTTGACAATAACCTAAGGAGATAGGGAAAATACATTGGCTTGATTACATATTTCTTTTTCAAGTCAAGAAGAGTCTGCTAAATTAATTTTTTAAATGTTAGTATAGTTGTCTATACTATTTTTATTTATTATTCATTAATTTTTTAAAAGAGAGAGAAAGTTCTAGCTCTTCCATGCTACCAGTGCTCCTTTGGGGAAAAGATTCAAATATGCTTAGGAAAAACTCAAAATATGTATAAAATAAAATCAGTTCTCCTTAGCAAAGCCTCCAAGGTCTAGTGGAAATTCGTGCCTGCCAAGTTCCTTGAGCTCCTGTGCTTCAGTTATGCTGGCTTTCTCTGTGCCCCTTAAATACATCAAGCTCCTTCCCACTCAGGACCTTTGCCCTTGCTGCTCATTCTACCTAGACAGCTCTTAGTCCTGGGTTTCTCCATCATTAATTCTTTCTCATCCTTAATTCTTACATCAGGGGACATCAATTTCAGGGATGTTTTCCTTGTTCAGGTACCTCATTTAAAGCAGGCTGCCTACACATCCAGTCACTCTCAGCTGTCATATTACTCGGTTTTGTTGTTATCCCAGCATCAATCACTACTTGAAATTAACCTTATTTATTTGTTTACTGCCTATTTCTTTTCAGTAGAATTTATAATTCCACATGAAGCTGTAGAGTTACATTCTGTCTTGTTCACATTTGTATTCCCAATGCCTAGGATCGTTACCTAGCATTTAATAGACTAAATAATATTTGTTGAATAAATGAATGAATACAGTACTCTTCTCTGAGCAAATGGCATTTAAAGGTTTCAATATAAAATATAATTTTTTTATCCTCACCTAAGGATTTGTTTTTATTGATTTTTAGAGAGAGAGAAAGGGAGAGATCAAGAGAAACATCAATCAATTGCCTCTTATACGTGCCCCGACTGAAGATTGAAACCACAACCTTTTGGATGCAAGGGGCAATGCTCCAACCAACTGAGCAACTGGGCCAGAATAAGTATAAAACTTTTCATAGGATATTGTATTTATATAGGTAGTTTTCCCTAAAATATAATATAAATAATATTGATGCATAAAAGGGAAAGAAGAAAGACAAATTTAGCAGTAAAAATTAACTTCATATGTTAACACATTTAAAAAAATTGATTTTAGAGAGAGAGAAAGGGTAGAGGGAGAGAGGTAGGAAGAAAGAGGGAGAGAGTGAGAGAGCTAGAGAGAGCAAGATATCAATGTGAGAGAGAAACATTGATTGGCGGCCTCTTGCACATGCCCCGACAGGCAATCGAACCTGCAATCTGGGCATTATGCCCTGACTGAGAATGGAACCCACCACCTTTTGGTGTACAGGATGACACTCCAACCAACTGAGCCACATGGGCAGGGCTGTTAACACATTTTAAGAGCTATTTTCACAATTACAATTTTTTCCATTGCAATTTCCTTCTTGCTTAAACTGTTGGCATCACCCCGTATAGTAACTCTCCTTGGAAAAACTATTGAAAGTCTATGTTAAAATAATTGTGTGTGTGTGTATGTTGTTTTTTGCCTTAATTTTCTGATAATACAACTATTTGATTTGGACAGATGGGAAATTTCCTTTTTGCATTTTGGCCGCATTCAGCCCTGATTTGTTATTGTTTGAAATTCTGAGAATGTTTTACACACGTTTACAAAAGAGAAACATTTTGGCCTCTGATAAACGAATGACAAGCATGATATAAACTCTTGGGGAAGATCCTTTAGGATCGGTGCAGGAGACCTGCACATCTGTTTCCAGCTGTGCAGCTACTCAGAACCAAAATGACTAATCCTGGTTTGGCCAAAGTCAGTAATTATTTTACTGTTGATCTGAAGATCAAAGGTTATTCTCAGGAAATAAGGCTAGGGCAATGGACTTTGCTATCTAACAACAGTGGAGATTTATGCAAGCAATCATTTGGTTCATGGCTTGAACATTAACCTGGTGCTAATGCATATGGATGACAGCAGCAATGTAAACAGTCTTGATGTGATATTAATTATAATTGGCTAAAAGTAAATTAATTTACTGGTTTTGAATCATCCTTGCCCTTTTGCCTGGCCTCACATTCTGACCCCAAATGTTGGGAAAATCTACAGCTACTATGTCACACTTTTAAAACAAAGCATGTAACTATAAACCCTAGCTATCATTCAAAACTATTTTGACCCTCTCTTCATTGAAATAATTTCATATTGAAACCATTTACTTTAAAAGACTTCCTAAGGTGAGAACAGTTTAATTCTACTTGTATATTCATGAGGAGTCTTAAAAATTTAAGTGTTCAATATTATTTTTTCATCAGAGAACATATTGTTCTTTGCAGTCTGTTTGTGTCATGTACTCTATATTTTCATTGTTCTCTGATATCAAGCCAGATCATCATGAAGGGGAATGATTAAATGAGAAATAATTAAATTTAAGAGTGCATACTTTATGTGTGTATATCAAACTCCTGTTAAATCTGATGGGAGTTTTGGAGCCTGTATAAACATTGAAAAAGACTTGAGGATTTGGGTACGTACCATACTTAATAGAGATTTTTTCACTTTAATAAATTGTATTAATTCATTCATATTTTAATTTGTCATGCCTGAGAAACAGATGATTTGTTTTTCCCAAAGTTTTATTCTATATTATTTAAACATTTCTTTTACAAAGTAGTGAATATACTCTTAAGTGTGTATTTAAAATATCTATATTTAATCATCTCAAAATAATTCCAATAGTATTTTATTTCTCATAAAAGTTCTATTTCTTATTGTAGATTCTCTTGAAATAAAATATTCCCACTGTCAGCATTAATCTTGGTGTACCTAATATTTTCAAAGCAGCAATATATAGAGTGGGTATTTCTCAGAATTATTACTGGCTAGAGTTTTTACTTAATATTATTAGAATTACACAGCTAATTTAAATTCTCTCTTCTCTTATTAGTTTTTCAATATTCCTAGATTTATTATTTAAACTGAAATATCATTTGGTGATGAATAAGTAGGGAGCAAAGAAAGATGGCCACACAGTTAATTCTCCATCTAGGTTCCCCATTTCAAACATTTCTTGTCCAAGAAGGGCTGATATTTAGTGTCAAGGATTTCTAGCTACTTTCAGGCATTTTTGGCTCTTGTTTTACAAAGTGCTACCAGGTAAATGGACGGTTAAATATTTATTTTTTAAGCATTAACAACATTTAGCTATATTTGATGTTTATTGAGTTTTATTTTTAAGCAGAAAATGTTGTAAATTATTTAAAATCACTTGCTAACATTATGGGCTTTCAGTCATTGTAAAAGCTTGTGCGGTCCTGGGAGTACTTTCTCATTTTGCTTAGTGGCAGCAGAGTTATAGAAAGGGCCATATTTATACCCAGTGGTTTAAATGTCAGTGGACAGCATTTATTTAAATACTAGAAGCCCGGTGCACAAAATTCGTGCATGGGGTGTGTGTCCCTCAGCCCAGCCTGCACCCTCTGCAATCTGGGACCCCTCGAGGGATGTCTGACTACCGGTTTAGGCCCGATCCTACTGGATCGGGCCTAAATGCGAAGTCAGACATCACTCACAATCCAGGACTGCTGGCTCCCAACTGCTCACCTGCCTGCCTTCCTGATTGCTCCTAACTGCTTCTGCCTGCCAGCCTGATCACCCCCTAACCACTCCCCTGCCAGCCTGATTGATGCCTAACTGCTCCCCTGCCAGCCTGTTTGCCCCTTACTGCCCTCCCCTGCAGGCCTGGTCACCCCTAACTACTCTCCCCTGCAGGCCTGGGTCCCCCCCATCTGCCCTCCCCTGCAGGCCTGGTCACCCCTAACAGCCTCCCCTGCAGGCCTGGTCACCCCTAACTGCCCTCCCCTGCAGGCTTGATCGCCCCCAACTGCTTTCCCTTGCAGCCCTGGTCCCTCCCCTGGTCCCTGCTGGCCATCTTGTGGAGGCCATCTTGTGTCCACATGGGGGCAGCCATCTTTGGCCACATGGGGGCAGCCATCTTGTGTGTTGGAGTGATGGTTAATTTGCATATTACTCTTTTATTAGATAGGATTAGCATGCAGTAATGGAAACACTTTCTTTGAATGGACAATTTCAAATATATCTGGATGGCCATTAGCCCTTCACTATTTCCCTTGGTGTGACTTGTTACCAGTGATCTGAAATACACTGGTCCTTTTCCAGACAGACATGCTTAGTAGCAGTTTTTAACTAAATATAATATATATTTTGCAATGCAGAATTTGGTTCTTAAACCTGCATTTGAAATCCTAAGTAAACATGTTAGCCTCAAACAAATATTTCACTTTGATTTTAACATTTCAGTTGATTACATATAAGGGTGACTATGTCTTGACTTCAGCTGCTCTTCAGTTTTGGAGTTCTTACTCCATATTCTCAGGTATATTATCATAAATGTTATCAAGTAGTACTCTGTGACAATCAACATAGAGGACTATTCTCTTTTCCATTTGTCTCTTCAATTTTTCAGTTAAAAGGTGTTAAGGAAACAGGGAGGTGATGGAGCTCACAGGGCTCAGCTATACTTTCCTAAGTGTTATGTTGATCACCACATACCTGAGGAAATCAGACACTGATTATGGGTGCAGTGGTCCAAACTTTTTCCAAACCTATAATTTATTCCAAGTCTCACAGAGCAAATCCATATTAGTTGGCTTATGCAATAATCAGTCTATCAATATTTAGTCTTTATATGTTTTTGATATGGTCTAATACAGCAATTTTCAACCATTTTTATCTCATGGCAACATCAACTAATGACTAAAATTCTGCTGCACACCAGAACATATATTTTTGGCCAATCTGACAAAAAAATAGATATAATTTTGGTTTACAAAAATAATAATAATGATGGTGTAGTAATTACTTACCCTCTTTGCTCCAAAGTGGCTTTAAAGAAAACCATTGTGTAACCCTGACCTGTTTGGCTCAGTGGATAGAGCATTGGCCTGTGGACTGAAGGGTCCCGGGTTTGATTCTGGTCAAGGGCATGTACCTGGGTTGCGGGCACATCCCCAGTAGGAGGTGTGCAGGAGGCAGCTGATCAATGTTTCTCTCTGATCGATGTTTAACTCTCTATCCCTCTCCCTTCCTCTCTGTAAAAAAGCAATAAAATATATATATATTTTTAAATCAGGTGTTTATACTTGCATATATGGATTTCTGGTGTCAATAATTAACCAATCAGATGCAACCTTATTGTGCAATGTGGCCAATAAGATTCAACTCTATTATCTGATCTGTATATTTATGGTTCAAGACAGGGCATTCTTGCCAGATGACTATTGTTGTGGTGGATATTGTCATTTTTTTTCAATCTAAAGGAAAAGAGGTCATTGCCCCTGATTAAATAGTTAGGTACTATGTGTTTTAAAATTTCTTGCAGCACACCAGTTGAATATGGCTGGTGTAATAGGTACTACACTCAATATTTCTGGCTTCATTGAGAATACCATCTCCTTCCTCATGCCCCCCTCCAACCCAAGAAAGAAGTCTCAGGTGAGGAACCACGTATAAAAATGCAGCTCACTCTCATCCCCACCCTCCCAACTCTTGTTTCTGTATTATTTCTGGCATATTTTCCAGAAATTCTACATTTCTTACTCTGAAGGCTCCAAAGCTAAACTCTCAAAGACAGCTTTAGTTTGGGATCTGCCTGTCAATCTGTTAGTTATGGCCAGCTGCTATTGTATGTTAGGTACTATGCTAGACATTTAATATACATTACTTCCTTCTATTCTTATTACTCGAGGTGGGCATTATTGTTCTCAATTATAGGTAAGTAAATTGAGATCCCTCCATGATAATTAAAGGATGAGGTTAGAACCTACATTTGCTACAATTCAAAGTAAGGCCTTTATAAATTATGCAATATGGTCTCTAGCAAAGTTAAAATGATGATTTTAGTACTTAATTCTACTGTTATATTTGATTAGAAAATGTGGTCTGCCCTTCAGGGAATTTTAGTGTTTTTTTTGTTTGTTTGTTTTGATGTAATTAATGCTTTGGGATTGGGAACATTCCATGAAGGATGTGACTTCCATGGGTGGGCTGTATTTTTTCTCAAGTCATTAGAATATGATGTTTATTTATACAGGCTTACACATGAATTTCATCTACTTGGAAGGGACATCATTTTATTTCAAATAACACTTTTATTTTGTAGTCCTCATAGTGTCACTCATAGAAATTTGCATGGAAAAGGCACTCAATAAATTCAACAAATGTTGATACTACAAATTACAATTCTAGTTGACTTTGGAAACAAGTCAAGTAGTTAGAAAACTATGACTTTTTAAATGTAATATTTCTGGTCATTTATATAGAATGAGTATATAATGGCACAGGTTTTTCTCTATTGTTCATTCTATAACTCATAATTTTAAATCACTCTTCCAAGGACTTTTCTCCATTCATTTTTTAATGTTATGAAGTCCAATGAAATGTAGAATCTTTTGTGAAAGTGTGGAAATATTTTGCTTGAGAACAGGGTCTGTGGGTGTGATGAGAACAGGAGATGATTAATTTAGATAGAAGGGAGACTGTGTGAGACAAAACAGTACCTTCCATGGAGCTGTATGATTTATTAAATAGTATAAGGTGACTTCCTGAAGAAGTAAGGATGTCTCATCCCCCATCCTCCTGCCACAAGCATACACACCCACACACTACAAATCTGCTTACCCAAATGCATATATGCCACAGATTTTCCCAGGTACAAATGTACTTGAACTAATATACTCTTGTGGAATGCAGCTACACTCTCCTTTTCCATTCAAAATCCACTAAACAGATGGGCACTGCTTCAAGTCATGGGGATTCCACCATCAATAGCACAGAGGTCTCAAAGAGCTCGTGGTTCCACAGTGGGGACAGAACAGAAAAATATTATTACAAGATACTATTTTTTATGATGTTATAGGGGATGATAATTGGAGCATTTAGCAGAGACATCTATCCTAGAATCATTGCTCAAGGAAAACTTCTTGGAGCAAGCAGCTCTTATGCTGACTTTTTTACCTTATTAAATTAGGTACTTATACTGCAGTGTTCAGTTGCTTTAAGTGGCCTCAGCAGGTAATGGGAATGTTAGTTAGAAGAAAGTATATGAAATATCTCCCCAAAGCATCTCTTTATCTTCCAAACAACCTTCCTAGACTCAGATAACATCTCCTGCCTAGACACTATAAACACCTCCTAACTGGTTGATACCCACTTTGCTTTTTGATATATTTTCCACATTTCAGTCAAGTAATAATCAGGCATATCTGTTCATGTACTTTCCCGTTAAAAACAAAACAAACAAACAAAAAATATAAACAAAAAACTCCCAGTGGCTTCACAGAGTCCTTAGGGTAAAAAGAAAACCGCAAATGGTTAATAAGCCCATGTGATCTGCTCCCTCTCCAGATTCATCTGGCATGCTCCAGTCACTTTCTGCAGTTGTAATACCTGCCCTATCAATCCATTGAATTTATCATCTCAGCAGATAGCATCCTCTGCCCTCTACCAACTGTGTGTCCTCTGGCAAGTTGCCTAACTTCTCTGTGCTTCAGTTTTTCATCTGTAATATGGGTGTAATGCTATCCCGATTTACCTCTTAGTGTAACGATAATACATGTAAGTATGTAGAGAGGCATGTAATAGAAACTACGTGTTTTAAATTATTTTAATTTATTGAAAGCCTGTGATATGCAGGGAACTGTATTAGACATTTTGCATATTCTATACATATTATGTAATCTTTTAAAATCAAATGGATTCCCAGGCATTAGACAACAAATACTTTAACATATTTTCACTATTTTATTTTTAAAATCACATTTATAATTTAAAGGTAGGTAAAATGAAAGGTTTTAAATACCATAGTCTTCTGGATCCAAAAGAATCATCAGACCAAAATTGGCAATGGTTCCAGGCAAATTTAGAAAATGCTCTCAAATAATTGTCAGCATTTCCTTCCAGAAATGCAAGTACTTTTCAAATGGATAGTTTATACTGCGCAACTTATTCATACTTTCCCCTGATCCATGTTTATCTATATTTCTGAAATATAAGCATAGTTCTCTAATTATCAGAAAATATGAAATATACTGTCTCAGTTTTTAATTTAAGAGAAAAAAATCTAGTCACAAACCAATCTACCTGCCAAAACGTATCTTGAGGCTTATGTGCACTCATGAGTTAAAGTCAAATATTTGTTAAGAAATAAATTTATACTTGGGATAAAGCATCAAGGCAAAGTTCAAACAGAGCATCCTAAGAATTGGCCATAAAAAGAAGAAAGCTTACATAATTTAAGCTATGTCAAAGGAGAGTAAAACTGTCTTTAAGGAGACTTACTAGTCAGCATGTAATATGCTTCTCTGTGTTACTTACACTGTAATAAGCCATAAATCCTGGGAGCACTTTCTCTTTTCTTCCATTTCCATCACGTTCCCCAACCTTACTCCCCCCTTCCTACTCCCCTTCCTTGCTTGCCTTTACCTCATTCCTTTGATTGGTCTTACTAAAATACCTCTTGCTGACTTAATGGGTAGAAGGCATTGATCAAACTCTTTAAAAACACAGAACTTTCAAAATAAGAAGCATGAATTTGGCCCTGTCATTGCTGTTGAACAGAACAGTAGTGTATGAGGTTTGACATTAAGGCAACACTGTGGGAATATGGAATGGTCCAGTGGAACGAGTTATGAATGTGAACCTATATCTAAATGTCAGAAAGGTCTTACCACAAGCCCTTTAATCATGGCACTTTTCAAAAGAATCAATGTATGTTTCATCTCTAAAAAGAAGATGGGTAATCCATACATGTTATGTTTTCCAACTCTTTTGAACATGGTAGTGAATAGCTTTTCTAATGCTATTGATTTTTGTGGTAGGAGCACATAAATTCTACATCAAACACAGTAAATAGACCTTTAAAAATTGGAAAAAGTGTGAAGAAAGTTCCGTTCAATACCTACTTTTATAACACGAAAAAGCTTGTCTCCTTTTCCATGAGCTTTTTACTACCATCTTGTTCAGGTAACTATTTCAAAGTTCTAAGCCTATATTAGCACTTCTTTTTCTTGTCTTTCCTTTTCTTTATTTTAAAAATCTAGACTGCATCCCTGTTTTTAAGCATATTGAAGATATTTCAAATAGTACAAACAAAATAACAGTGTTAAATTGAATTTTATGTGCTTATGTGGAAATAAATGAATTATGTGGGAGTGTATTACAAAAATATGTAAAAACTGTTAAGTTTAAAAAGATAACTGATTATCTATTTAATAGATCAAGAACCTTAGTAATCAGAAATAAAATTCTGTTTAAATTGATATAAAATGTTAGGTCACTATGAGAGAGACTTCTAATTTATTGAGGCTAAACCAATTCAAGGCTAGAATAAAAAATAGACTTAGAATTGTGGATGCATTGTTTATGATAGCTTCTAAAATAAGTAATCTTTGGTATTCTCATTTTATAAATGAGGACTATTGTCTTATAATATAATTCCATAAGATTTTTTATATTTATGAAAACTACAAAAATAACTTAGAAAAGTACATATTTTGGTTAAGTGTTAGTACCAGAATGGGATTCTAGAAAGGAATATATCAAGGGCAAGGGAGGCAGATAATAGACAAGTTGAAGAAATCATTTATATGTTCTAGCTTTAGAAAGAAGGCTTTCATCAAGAATGAATGCCATCCACCAAAAGATAGCATTTTTATGTTATATAAATATTTTGGGGTTAAAATGATCAGCCCTAAGTATTTTTAAATCAAATTAGTTTCATGGTTGTGGAGGAGATAACAATTTATAATCTCTGTCATTGCATAGAGGTGGGAACAGCTTATTGTGGAAGCTGAACAAGCAATGTGGAATACTTGAAATACCACTAATATAATTTATATCCTTTTGTTAAGCATTGCCCTTGTTGGAAACTGTCCTAAAAGTCATAAATAATTCTGAGAAGTTCTGGTAAGGAGGGCATCCTAGAGTAACACACGGGTTTTTGAAGTGGTGAAGTGCCCTGAAGGAGACTGACCAAGTTCCAAGGAGACAGTTCATTTGCACCCAGGGGCCCCTCTGCTGTCAGATCTGGATAATCAGGAAGTAACACCTGTCTAGGTGTTACATTTTATAATGTCTATGAGCACTGAGTAGGAGAAAATGCTACATTTATGTATCCCTTGAATTATAATAATAAAACCAATGTCAGCTAAACAGAATGCTTATCAATTTATTGTTTCCAAATTGAAAATATGTAATTAGAGATTTGAGAATTCATTTTTGGATTAGACAATATTTTGTAAATCTCTAAGCTAAGGAAACTTTTAGTACTGTTAGGAAGAAACTTACTTTTATGATGGAAATGTTCAAAGCTTCATGGCTTTTAACCTGCGTAATAATGAACACACAGTGGCTATGGTTTGGTACTTGTTCAATAGTTGAAATGGAAAACAGAGAAAAAATAGGTCACATTCCAGAGTTTGGGTGTTTCATTCTGTAAATGTCCTAAAACCATGTAGGTATGAAAATCAGTATCTCATTATGACTTACCTGGAAATGAAGGTTCATAGTGGGCTAATTTTACTCTGTAACAGAGCACAATTTTCCAGTAATTATTATCAACCACTCATCCATTTTGTTTCCTTCACCACCTGAGATGTACAGATAGCAGGTATAATCACACTACTTTGTTTTCTGGAAGGTTCATTGTCCTTAGATCTTTTAACATTACAGCAGTTGTGTTTTTGAAACCAGTGAGCTGTCTCTATTGTATCCTACAAGAAAGAGGTGAAGTCTAATGTTGATTTAATTCCTTTGCATAGTTTAATTTTTTGCAGTGCTTCCTCTTTGCCATAAAACCAGTTTCAACTAATTTTGGTGCTGCTTTATGTAGATTTTTGAATCAAGAAATAGAGATCAAATGCTTGTTCTATATTTCACATATTTGAAGATTCAACTGTAAGTGTATTTTTAACTGGACTTTCTCCATCCTTAGTCTTATGCTTAAGGAAATGGAAAAGAAACTAGCATTGGCATTCTCCATGGTTTAATTTGGATCCTTGATTTTTCTGGCTTCTGTTCACATGCTAAGGGCTTGGCATCATGAGCCCAAGACCATTATAAATAGACCCCTTGCTTCTGAAATACTGGGAGCATTATGTTCATAATGCAAGAAAGCTTAAAACATTGCTTTCATTATAATTGGAGCTGCTATAACAATCCTGTAGACGTACTGTTTATATCTGGATTTATTTTTCCCAGTATTTCTTTGTAAGAGCCTTGCATTTTTATTTTGTAGATGGCTGAAAAAATTGGTTAAATGAAATCAAGATGTGCTGATGCCAGAAAGATGTGTAAGCAATGAAATATGATGACTAAAAAGTAGGTTTTGTTCCTACATCATCCAGGCTTACCACTTACACTATTCACATACATTGGATACCTGCCACATTTCTACTTTGCAGTAGGAAGAACTGGCTCAGAAGCTTCCTCTTTGTATATTTATGTGGGTGGGAAAGGAAATCCTCTGGAAAAGTTACTTTGGTAAAAGTTATTGTAATTTTTGTGCAACTAGATCTCAATATTCAGAAAAATTTAATTTATTTATAAATTGATTTATTTTAATTGAATTGAGCTGATAATTGAATATCAAATGGACAGACTCGATAACAAATTTGGTCACCCCTTAGGTATTTCATTTAAGCATACTTTTCCCCATTATTGCTGACACGTATTTTTCTATACTGATAATTATTTTTCTATTCTACTGTGACACCAACTAGTCTTTAATTCAATTTAATTCGGACACTGAGTTAGTGTAAACCCCACAGGTTAAAGGCAAAGTTCTTCATGAAACTGCCCCCAGCCCCCACTTCAGATGCTATCTGCAAGTCTTAGAGCCACCTGCATTTTTTATCAACCTGCTAAGAAGTCAGAGGTTCCCACAACTCCCACTGAGGTTTGATAATTGGCTAGAATGATTAACAGAACTCACCCAAAGCACTATATTTATGATTACAATTTTATTATAAAGGGTACAGCTCAGGGACAGCCAAATGGAAGAGCCACATACGTAATATCTGGGTGAGGTTAGGGGGTCCAAAGCTTCCATGTTCTCTGTGGAATCTAGGCATGTCACCCTACCTGCATATGAATGTGTTCAACAACCCATAAGCACCACTGAGTTTGTTGTCAGAATTTTTATTGAGACTCCATTATGTGGGCATGGTTGATTAAATTGTTAACTACTTGATGAGCTCAAACTCCAGCTCCCTTTTTCTTTCAAGAGTTTGGGGTAGCCCAAAGTTCCAATCATGTGATTGGTCTTCAGTCCCAGTCCTGATGCTATCTAAGGGCTCACCTTGAGTCACCTAATTAGCATAACAAAGACACTCCTACTCAGATTTCCACTCAGGAAAATCCAAGTTTCTTTGAAACTCTAAGCCAGGAATCAGGGACAAAACTAGAAATTCTTTACTACACCACACATAAATAAGTTTAACTGAATGTTATTTACCTTGTGCTTTTCAAGACGATTATTTTTCAAGTGGTAATTTATTACTGAAAGAAAAATAGTTTCCTAATAGGTCTTCTAGAATTATTATAACTGATTGAATTGTTGTGATAATAAAATAGAAAATTTGAATATGACCTTGAGGACTAACATTTTATGTCATATAGTATAATTGAAAAATGGCTCTTGCTAGAATATGTTTATTGTATTTAACATCTCTTTTCTTTTAAAAATGTAAATATTTGAATTAGCAAAAAAATAATTTTCCTTTTTTATGTTATTACTCTTCAGTTTTTCAATTCTTTTTCTCTTATGTGGGAGATAGTAAATATAAATACCTCAGTAAGGAAATTTGAAATAATCCAATTGTATTGTTTTTTTACTATTTCCAGTGAAAAACTATTATTCACAGTACCTCTGGGTTATCTGATTCTAAATCTGTGAGTGCTCTGTGCCTTTACCTGAATTTGAGTATTTCACACTTCTATACATTGTAACTAGCAGTGATGCAAAAGAATTCTAGTCTTTAGACATGCAAATAAATTGTCTATTAGAGGTTCAAGTGACTTCCTGACTCTACTATAGAAGACTTCAGTTTTGTGTCTATTTACAAATTCATTTCAGTATTATTCAACTTAATTCCTATTGAAGCATGACTTGTAACAAGCAAAAGGGATTATTTGTATCTTGTTAAGATAAACCAAAACATAATTTTTAGGGAAATTCCCTGAAAATCATTTATGTACTGACTAGTGGCCCAGTGCACAAAATTCATGCACATTAAAAGGGGATTAATTAGAGGAAATATTTTAATATTGCTATTTGTCCTTTCTCTATAATAGAAGTGTCAGAGATGAAAGAAAATTAGCAAAATGTATATGAAAATATTCCTCTTGTCAGAGTCTGGGGTGTGCCATGGGACCCAGACTCAAGTCCCCGCCCACCAGTGCCACCTCAAAATTGTGCGAGACCCACCCCCAGCCAGCCCCACCCTCATTGGGCGAGATTCAGACCGGCTGGCCACAACCTTGTCAAGTCCCACTGGGTGGAAGGCACAGCCTCAGGGCCCCTGTCAAACCCTGCAGGGTGGGGGGCGTAGCCTCAGGTCCCCTGACCTGGCACCAGAATGGCACGGCATCAGGTCCCCTGGCCTGGTGCCAGGGCGGAGGGTGCAGCCTGAGGTGCCCCGTCAAGCCCTGCCAGGCAGGTGGCTCAGCCTGAGGTCTCCCAGTTTGGCGTCATGGCAGGGGGCACGGCCTGAGGTCCCCTGTAAAGCCCCACTGGGTGGGCGGCACATCCTCAGGTTCCATGCCCCAGCCCAGTGCCATGCAGCCTCAGGTTCCTGCTGATTGCTCATTAAGGCTCGCTACAGGAACTCAGCCTCTGCTGTGGGTGCAGCCATCCTGTGTTACGGAAACCCCACCTCCGCTGTTGGTGCAGCCATCTTCGTTGCAGCATGATGGTCAATTTGCATATCCCCTCTTTATTAGATTAGATGACCCTAAAATTTATATCGCTAGCCTAGCTTTCTAGTCCCAATTTTAGATTCCAAGGTTTTTATCCTAAGCACCTGGAAGAATGGAATTGAAGAATTGACTGACATGAAGAAGGCTGCAGATAGAGCAGGTCTGAGGATGAATGTCACACATAATTAGATATATGAGGTTTGACTTCAATAGCAAGGTCTGGGAACTGTCAGCATTTGTATGGTAGTATGGTATGTAATAGCCGGGGGTCTGAGTGAGATCATCAAGGGTGTCAGTGTAGTTGGAGAAGCAAAAAGGAAGAATTAGCCCTTCTGTACATTACATGCCTGGAGGTGTAAGTGAAACCAGCAAAGGAAACTGAGAAGGAATAGCCAGTAAGTTAGGAGGTAAACAGAGACTATGATATCTTAAAAGCCACGTGAAAAAAGATCAATCAATGGTCCTCAGAGGTCAGTTAAGATGAGGACCTAGAATCAATTACTGGGTTTACCTATGTGGAGGTCATTATTACTGTTAATAGGAGAAAAAGGGTGAGGGCAACTACTTGACTGGAGTAGGTTTAGAAAGTAATGGGAGGAAAGACAAATGTAGACAAGTCCATCTTTTAACTGATCTTTTTTATGCCAGTGTCTCCTGGCAGACTTTTCTCAAGGTAGAAGCTAGAATATTTATCAGTGCAAGTGGAATATCCACTGGTGGAAGTGGGAGATCCCTTTCCCTACTGAGTGCTGGGAGTCAGATCCTTATGATAACTTGAGAAAAAATAATTTTCTGAGACTCAGGGTAGAATGAGTAATTTTTATTTGTGTAGAATCACATCCCTGGGTTTCAAAAAGTCTCATTCATCTAAAAAAAAAAAAAAAGAAAGAAAAGAAAAAAGAAAGAAAGAAAGAAAAAGAAAAAAGAAAAACAAAGTCCCATTCACCTTAATTCAGTCCTGGAAGAGATGCAGCTGGGGATTCAGCAGAACTAGAAGCAAAGCCAGCATCCTGAGTTTCCTTTACATATTGCAGCCAGGTCTAGTTCAGCACTAGACTAGTTACAGTCCATCAGTCCATTGTGTGTGGGGTCCATGGGTCTTGTGAGTGGATGTAGGGAAGTAAGAGCAAAGGATCTCCTCAAGCCCAGAATTACAGGAGTCCCAAGAGAGCCAAGAGCACAAGAGAGCTAACGCCTTTGTTTAGGGAGTCAGGTATCCCAAATCTTTAAGGGCTTGCAGTGGCCATGCCCATTCTAGCCAATGACCTCTGTTCCCAGGTGTGACTGACAGCAAGTGCCTTCCCTATGTCACCCCAACTTTACTGGGCCTGCATCTATCTTCCCTTTGTCCAGTCTCCCTCCCCCAATGTTTTGCAGGGAACATGCCCATAATGTCTGGCTTAAAATTTGCTCTTTGCTTCTTTCCTGTTATTAATAACTAGAGGCCCAGTGCATGAAATTCGTGCATGGGGTGGGGTTGTCCCTCAGCCCAGTCTGCACCCTCTCCAATCTGGGACACCTGCCCATTTAGGCCGGATCCTAACTGCTCCCCTGCCAGCCCGATTGCCCCTAACTGCCCTCCCCTGCTGGCCTGGTCACCCCCAACTGCCCTCCCCTGCTGGCCCTGTCACCCCTAACTTCCCTCCCCTGCTGGCCCAATTGCCCCCAACTGCCCTCCCCTGCCAGCCTGGTCACCCCTAACTGCCCTCCCCTACAGACCTGGTCATCCCCAACTGCCCACCCCTGCTGGCCTGGTCACTCCTAACTTCCTTCCCTTGCCAGCCTGATTGCCCATAACTGTCCTTCCCTGCTGGCCCGATTGCCCCTAACTGCCCTCCCCTGCTGGCCTGGTCACCCCCAACTGCTCTCCTTTGCAGGCCTGGTCCCTCCCAACTGCCCTCCCCTGCTGACCATCTTGTGGCAGCCATCTTGTGTCCACATGGGAGCGGCCGTCTTTGACCACATGGGGGTGGCTATCTTGTGTGTTGGAGTTTTGGTCAATTTGCATATTACCTCTTTATTATGTAGGACTAGTTAATTACTGGTACAATGGTGTTAATTTCAGTGAAACTATTTCTTTTACTATTTTATGAAAAATCATACTTCCATCCCTTACCTCCCACAGATACTCACTTTTTGGACTTAAATTTTGTCTTAGGCACTGACACTAACTAGCATATTTACATATTTATCTTATGTATTGTTTGTTCCTTTATAATGTTAGCTCCATAAGGGCAGGAATTAAATTTATTTTGTATCTTACTGTATTCTCTCCACTTAAACGCCTCTTGCCACCCAGTGGGAATGCAATAAATATTTGTTGAATAAGCAAATGAGATAGATGCCATTTAGCTCTGTATAAAATAAATATCTTTTGTATTTTTCTGATTGCAAAGATGAATATTAGCAAATCACATTGTGGTCTATTTATAAATCATTAGTGAAATGTTTATGAGTACTTTAAATGACATAAATATAAGTAATGATTGATGAATTTATAGAAAATCTGGATTTTGAAGGAGATTAAATAGTAAAAAAAAACAGATTAAGGTATCTTGAAATATCTATATATAACTAGAAATAATACTATAATTTGAACTTTATTAGAAGTGAAAAAGACATTCAAACATAAGACACAGTGAAGATCTCGGCTTCTATGTAGCTATTAAGTATTAGTGTTCTGATCATAATTAGCTAGTTATTAACATTAATAATAGGAAGAGAGTGAAGAGAAGGCCAGGCATTATAAACCGGAAGCTGCAAGCTTCACGCTTCCCAGGGATCCACTAGTCTATTTCCTGAAGATCACTGGGGAAAAGGATCAAATAAAGGCTAAGGTGGATGCATGCACAATAAAGTCAGGGTGACTGTAGGGAAGATGCTTGCCTGTCAGTGTGGCCTGGGAACCATCAGTTGGCTAGGAGTATGGAGCCACTGCAATTACATCAAATATTGAAGGGTTCATTGGTTCAGCTCCTGACTATAGTCCCCAGAGAAATACTTCTCTCTCTTTTTTTTCAAAAATATATTTTATTGATTTTTTACAGAGAGGAAGGGAGAGGGATAGAGAGTTAGAAACATTGGTGAGAGAGAAACATTGATCAGCTGCCTCCCACACACTCCCTACTGGGAATGTGCCTGTAACCAAGGTACACGCCCTTGACCAGAATCGAACCGGGGACCCTTCAGTCTGCAGGCCGACGCTCTATCCACTTGAGCCAAACTGGTTAGCGCAGTGGTTCTCAACCTTTCTAATGCCGCAACCCTTTAATAACAGTTCCTCATGTTTTGGAGACCCCCAACCATGAAATTATTTTCGTTGCTACTTCATAACTGTAATTTTGCTACTGTTAATGAATCGTAATGTAAATATCTGTGTTTTCCGAAGGTCTTAGGCAACCTGTGGTTGAGAACCGCTGTTGTAGAGCCTAAGACCATCGGAAAACACAGATATTTACATTACGATTCATAACAGTAGCAAAATTACAGTTATTAAGTAGCAACGAAAATAATTTTATGGTTGGGGATCACCACAACATGAGGAACTGTATTAAAGGGTCACGGCATTAGAAAGGTTGAAAACCACTGGGTTAGGGTGAGAAAGACTTCTCTTGCTCTTGCTTTGCCCTTGCTCCCTTGCTCGGTGACTCTCAACAAGCACACATAATTATTTGGAAAGAAAATTGTGCATGTATAGTTTTGTACATACATTTTTGTTATTTAGCACTTCTTAAATGAAAGTTTCCTTGTTATATATTTCATTTGAGAACAAGTTCAAAGGTTGCCCAGTGTTTTATTCTATCTATCGTTATATAACTATTTTTTGTCAGGTATTTCCAACATTTAAGATGATTTCAGTTTTTTTGTTAAATAAATGCCAAAATAGAAGTGATCAGAAATGCACATTTCTGATTGTGTCCTACTACTAATTCCTAGTTACAGAATTAGTGAATCAAAGGATAGGTACATTTTGAGGATCTTAAAAATAATTGCCAACATGACTTTGAGAAAGTTGTCTGATTTAAATTTTCACCAGCATTCTATGAGAATTTTATTATTATAAATCTACTAACATTCGGTGTTATATTTACAAACATTTTTGCCAATTTGATAGATCCGTTAATTTGTTTGACTAGCTCTTCATGTGTTTATTATTAATTTGCACATCTTATTTTAAGAATTGACTAAGCCTGTTTGCCAATTTTATATTGGAATATTTCTCTTTTCCTATTTATTTAAAATGTATTAAGCTTTTATCATGTATGGTGCAAACATTTTAGTGTCCTCTGCATTTTAATTTTGGGATGTTTTTGATATATAACTTTAGATTCACATGTAGCCAGATTGTCTTTTCTTTTCCTTTCCAATGACTATAGTCACCAACACCCACTGTTAGATGTGGGCATCGTTATTGTATCTGCATAACTCTAATTCCAGACATGATCCCCTTTTCAATTTTCTAGCCCACCCTAGAATACTAAAATTATGTAGATTCCAACTTTTAGTGAATGCAAGTAAAGAAATCCCACCAGTACTTTCAATTAATTAGCTAGAGAATATTTCTGAAGAAATTTTGGATTCCAAAATAGAAACTTCATGCTATAATATAAATTTGTGGATATTTATTGTCACACTTAAAACAGAATCTGTTATACATATTCTTTACTACCCTTAATGAATATCCTTTTTCAGAAGTACTTGACCTACCAATCATGGCTACTGTAGACTTTAAACAGAATCATTTGTACTAGTAAATATGAAAGACTAGCAGAGATGCATCAAAAATGGTTGTTTAGCATATAATATTATTGAATATAAAATTTTTAAAGCATACACATTTGAGCATTGGAACACACTTCTCATGAAACTATAAATTCATAAATGCCCATTCATTCTACAGCATTTTTTACTAACTTTCAAAAGTTTTTCTTTGTTATTTATTAGTAATCACATCAACATGTATGAAATTCTTCAGATTCTTAACAGATCAACATGTTCTCATTAAGCCTATTTGACTTTAGCTACTTGAATTTAATATGTTAAACATGATCCTAATCATTGCTAGGCATCACAAGAATAATCTAGCCTGTGTTTTACTTTAATGGATCTTTTATACTCCCTGTTCTGATTTATTTCCTCCCCACATGGATCTATTGGCAAGGTATTATTATGTTTCTAATTAGGAAACAGACAGAAAAGGAAATTTTGCTTAAGGTAAATTAGAATAACCAATCAGGTGCCACTCTCTCTTCCTTCTAAGGTGTATTTGGGAGGGATGGGGGCTGGGAGAGGGCTAAATCATCTCACTCCTGAGTTGTGTAGAATGACGCCACCACTTAGTCTCATAGGCCCATCCATGCTGCTTTCAATTGTATAATGAAAAATCTGCACTTTATTACTGGTCACAGCCTGGAATTTTCGGACCCAATTCCCTAAAAATATATTACCCCAGGAAACCCAGCAGGGAATCTGTTGTGGGGAATAGTGCCTTCAGCTTGCTATCTTATCCCTTCACATCACTTCTACTCAGCTTGTAACTTTATCAGACTTTTATCAAAATTTGGTAGTAATTACAGAGACTCTAAACATGGGAGGAGAATAAAATATAGGAGAATTTAACTTCATTGTTAAATTACACTTCTCCATAAGCCAATGAGTCTACTTTGGGGGACACTGGCACCCAGTTTTTAAAGTCAGCTTTCTTCATTGCCAACCCCCTACCCAACCCCAACCAATGTTGCTTTTCCTCTAACCTCTCTTCTGCAAATATCTACGACATCTCACTTTCTATCCACAGGATTTATTTGCCCCAGGATTTCTCATCATCCCACCACAAATCAATCTAGAACTTTATGATTCCCCAGTTCCATGTGCTTGGTCATTAAAATCCCAAGCCCTCCAGAATGGTGCTGGGCATGCAGTCCTTTGTCCTGCATCTCCCCAGGAGACCTGGGCATAGTTCTGATGTCTCTGCCATTCTCGCCACCAGTGTGATTTTTAGATACTATTTATTCTCCCCATAGGCGAGAAAATAATTGTAGACACTTGCTTCTTTTAAAGATAAGTGTTAATTCTCAAAGCATAGTTTAATTCCATAGTGGAGGGGGAAAAGGGATCTTCTTAGCTGCTTCCTAATTTTTAAAGTACCTCCCTCACAGTAGTTTATGCACCTGAGGAGTAGGTAATAGTGAAGACATACATTTTAAATTTAAGCCTTTGAAAATTATTTATTTTATTAAAGAATTATTTATTAAGCACTAATTACCTACAGACACTGTGTTTGAAAGGTGAAAACTTCTTGATTAGATGCTATTTTCTTATATACCCATGGCCTCTCATACTTCCCCGTACAGCACTTAGAATGCCACCTTGTAATTGCCAGTTTACTTGTAGGACTCTTCCTCAGAATACCTGTTTTATGAGGGCCAGGATTTACAGGTTGCTTTTTCTCTCTCATCACCAGCATTTAGCACAGTGTACAGCATTAGCACACTTACATAGAGTAGTCACTTAATATGTATTTTTAAATGCATGATCTTCTCATAACAAGATCACTGACATTCTAGAGCAAGCATGTCAAACTTGCGGCCCACAGGCTGCATGTGGCCCACAACAAATATTTTTGCAGCCCAGCCAATATGACGGTATGGAAGAAAGTTTTAACAAAAATTTCATTACTTGATTTTTAAAATATCCTGTTATACATAAATGTTAATAACGAACTACAGCGTTCGCTAATGACTGATTACTATAATCATGCTGCATTCATTTCCCTTACATGCAGGCGCACCATTTCTCTCCACTAATACTAGCAGCAAATATTTTAGCAGCTGATTGCCACGTCATTAGTCTTGGACTGACCTGTTTGGTGTGCGCAACACCAAATTTGGCTTCAGAGAACAAGAAAAATAGGTTTATTTGCGTTATGCTTATTAATTTGTGCAGTTATTCAGTGTCTGGTAAGTTAATGTTCAAGAAAAAATATTAATTTTTATTAAAATGTTCTATTATTTTAAGTTAACAATGACTCATTGATTTCAGCCCTTTGTATTCAGCATGTCTGTATCGAAATAAACCTACATTTTTATGAATATTGAAGCTTTTTATATTTTTATTTTTTTGCAGCCCACATAAACTTAAACCTTGTTTATGTTTGGTCTGTGTTAGCCTTTGAGTTTGACATGCTTGTTCTAGATGGAAAAACTTTGTAACTGGTTAAAAATTCTGTGGTGGGATAATATATTGTGAGATTATTTTGTAGTTTGTTTTCATTGCTATGGAAACAGAAAAGCATGAGAGGTATATTTGCCTCCTTGAAATAGCAAAAGTGTATATTCAAGCCTCCTTAGTAGTGGAGCAGGGAGTAAAAATTTTGTGTTTCTTGGAACTTCCTGATAATAATTTCTAATCAGGTTGTATCTTGTAGTTTGAAGCCCATTGAAAAACTCATTCTAGGAATTGATTAGAAGGGAGGTACTTAATCAAGGAGGGCAAGATGTGGGTTCCTCTCTCTCTGGGCTTTGCGGGGATAGCTGTGCACTGTGGCTAAGGACACTGGATAGTCAGTGATAGTTAGAGAGCTCAAGACTTCATCTTAGTGCCGAAGGAAAATGGTCCTAAAGGACAGGATGGTCTCAGTGAAGACAACATGGCCCTTTTCTGCCCAGTCTAAATCCCTACAAATCTGTTATAATCTCAGCAGTTCTCTAGTAATCATTTATATTGGTATCTCCTGGCAATTGAGGACTTGGGGCCAAATTTAATGTGCTGCAAAGTGTTCTGGAGCAACATAACCTCATTAATTATAAATGAAGTGAGTTGGCAGAGGGCAGAGAACAATTAATTTTTTTCTGGGACTTTAATGTTGGAGAGAGAGAGATAAAACTTCCAAGGAATCATTAAGCTTTGATTTGAGATAAAGGGGGGAAAAGCAATTGAGAAAAAATGAAAGAGCATAAGCAACTGTGTGGATTTAAGAAAATATATGTTGGAAGAAAAACATTTAGTTTGATATGACTAAAGCAATGCTAATCAATATTTACTGTGCATGAGAAGATGCTATAATATTTTCATATATAGTACATATACCAGGAGCCTAACTGGGATAATCTGAACCAGTAGGTGTGAAATGGGGCTTTTTTGTGAGGATTTTGAAGTTCTCCAGGTTTGTCTAATGCACTCAGAAAGTAAAAAAACAAAACATAGGGATAGAGGGGTAAATTAACCAGAAAGAGCAATGAGATTTAAAAAAAATTTTTTTTTAAATTTTCTATATTTTTATTTTTATTGTTAATAAATCTTTATTCAGATTATTACAATTGTTTCTCCGTTTTCCCCCGATAGCTCCCCTCCACCCGGTTCCCACCCCACCTTCTGCCCTTACCTCCCCCCACTGTCCTCATACATAGGTGTACGATTTTTGTCCAGTCTCTTCTTGCACCCCCCCCATACCCATTTCCCCCTGAGAATTATCAGTCCACTCACTTTCTATGCCCCTGATTCTATTATATTCACCAGTTTATTCTGTTCCTCAGGTTTTTAATTCACTTGATTTTTAGGTTCACTTGTTTATAGATATGTATTTGTTGTTCATAATTTTTATCTTTACTTTTTTCTTCTTCCTCTTCTTAAAGAATACCTTTCAGCATTTCATTTAATATGGTTTGGTGGTGATGAACTCCTTTAGCTTTTCCTTATCTGTGAAGCTCTTTATTTGCCCTTCAATTCTGAATGATAGCTTTGCTGGGTAGGATAATCTTGGTTGTAGGTTCTTGCTATTCATTACTTTGTAGATTTCTTGCCACTTCCGTCTGGCCTGCATAGTTTCTGTTGAGATATCAGCTGACAATCGTATGGGTGCTCCCTTGTAGGTAATTAACTGTTTTTCTCTTGCTGCTTTTAATATTCTCTCTTTGTCTTTTGCTCTTGGTATTTTAATTATGTGTCTTGGTGTGGTCCTCTTTGGATTCCTTTTGTTTGGGGTTCTGTGTGCTTCCTGGACTTGTAAGTCTATTTCTTTCACCAGGTGGGGGAAGTTTTCTGTCATTATTTCTTCTAATAGGTTTTCAGTATCTTGCTCTCTCTCTTCTTCTGGCACCCCCATAATTTGGATGTTGGTATGCTTGAAGTTGTCCCAGAGGCTTCTTACACTATCTTCAACTTTTTGGATTTTTTTTCTTTTTGCTTTTTCAGTTGAGTATATTTTGCTTCTCTGTATTTCAATTCTTTGACTTGATTCTTGCTGTCCTCTAGTCTGTTGTTGGTTCTCTGTATAATATTTTTTATTTCAGTCAGTGTATATTTAATTTCTAGTCGGTCCTTTTTCATATCTTCGAGGGTCTCGTTATATTTATTGGCCTTTTCTAGGATATTCTTGAAAAGCCTTATAACCGTGGTTTTGAATTCTATATGCAGCCATTTGTTTTCCTCCATTTCTTTCGTTTGTGATCTGTTTCTTTGTTGCCGCATTTTCACTGCTTCCCTGAGTTAGTAGGGTAGCTTTGTGTGCTAGGTTTCCTATAAGGCCCACTGGGTCGGTCTCCCCAGTTAACCTGGGGTGGATACTCTTGGTGCACCCCTTTGTGGACTGTGTGTACAGCCTTGTTGTAGTTAAATCTTGATTGTTGTTGGTATCACTGGGAGGAATTGACCTCCAGGCCAGTTGGCTGTGAGGATCAGCTATGTCTACGCTGGGAGAAGTTCGGTGCTGGAGACAGCCTTATAGGATTAGACTTGCCAAACTGCAAAAGCCTCTGTGCTCAGCTTGGATGGGGTGGGGTCTCAGGGCGGAGCAGACAGTCTTGGCTTCCCCTCAGCCCTGCCCTTGTGCACGTGCGCCTCCAGACCTCTGGCTTCCCCGGCTCCCGAGCCTCCACCCAAGAGTCCAGAATCCCCCCGCAAGAGTGTGGGTCCCCAGGGGCTCACCTGGAACTGGGGTTCAGTGCAGTCAGAACTGGGGTTCAGTGCAGTCAGGAGCTTCCGACTCACTTCTGCTAGGGAAAGCCTATATCAGTCTTTGTGTGCACTGGCGTGCGCACACCTCCAGATGCCTGCCCGCTGTGGCTCCCCCCAGGATCTCCAAGTCTCCGAGTGCCTTTCTCTCTACCTGACAGTACAGACTCCCCCTGTATGAGCCTGGGTCCACGGGGTTCTGCCAGGAACTGGGGTTCAGTGCAGTTGGAACTGGGTTCAGTGCAGTCGGGGGCTTCCTTCACCCTTCCGCCAGAGAAAGTCAGCCAGGCTCTCAGCCACCCTTCCTCTCTGCGCACACAAAGACCCTTTGCTGTGCCTCAACCCTTTGCCGTTCCTCCAGTTCTCCGTGAGCTTTTCTCTTTCCTTCCAGTTGTAGAATTTCCACTCAGCCAGCCTTCCTGTGGTTCTGGATGGTGTCCATTCTGTCTTTTAGTTGTAGTTTTGAAATTGTTATGCAAGGCAGCAGTTTAGGTGCTTACCCATGCGGCCATCTTGGGTTCTCAGCAATGAGATTTTAGTCAAAATCTAGGTAGAACTTGATTTTTAAGCATGTTGAACAACTTGCTCAAAAGTTTGAACTTTGAATGGAAGGAATTCCATCTTTCTTTGTGTATTGCTTTACATTTTATTATAAGGTATGTGCCATATTTGTGTTATATAATTATTCAGGTTTATCATTTACCAAAAGTATTTCCACACCCTCGTCCCTTTTTTTCTGCATTTATGAAACAAGGACATACTGTGCACCTATTATATATGAGATGCAGATATATGGATGTGGATATGGATATGGATATGGATATAGAAAATTAACCTGATTTCAAGTTCTTAGTAATGGTTCTCCTAATACTTTACCAGACTCTTAATAAAAATTTTACCATTGGTTAACAATTTAGAATTTATATTAACCAGGTACTTGTATGGAGACGCTTAACCTATTTCCAACAACAACAAAAAACACATTTCCCCACAAAGTCATTGAGGATTTTCACTTCTGAAAGCAAAATGCTATCTCTCAAAAATATCTAAAGGAAGAAAATACTAACCCAGTTAAATAATAAGATCATTGTAATGAAGTTTAAAAGAAACCTTCTGAAACCCTTACTATCCTGTTTGGCCTTTGCAATTTAGATATTTGCTATACGTGGGGAGTGGCTTTAAGAAATATCACTGTTAATGGGCTTTTAAGGAGTGGTGGTTGCAGTAGTTTTTGACAGTGACTGGTTCTACATAACCTGATATATTCAATATGTGTGTGGGTGACGTGTGTGCAGTGTGTATATACACTTTCAGGCAGAATTACAGTTACAAATGGTTTTGGCTTCAGAGTCAGACCTCAGAAAATGAGTTAATTTCATACTCTGACACTTTCCACTGTTATAGGTTAATCTTCTATAAACTCATTTTGAAAAGATGTGTTATGGTTATTCTAAAACTTCTTAAAGTAGAAATATTTCAGAAGTATAACATGTTAATCATAAGAAAACTGAAAGAACACATTTCTTTCCTCATGAACATTTTGGTCAGTCATGAAGAGGCCAAAGAAATAGATTCCATAAAATGCTGAAATAATGTATGGAAAAGCTGTGAAACTAAAACCACCACACAATCTAAGTCAAATGCCCATATTTATTTATATAATGCAAGTGACCCTCAGTGCATAGAAAATTCCTCTTTTTTTGACTGTGGTTTTTTTTTTTTTTATCTGAAAGAACACTATGTGGCCTATATTCTACTTAATTAAAAGCAATAGAGGGCCTTCCAGGATGTTCCAGGGGCCTGGACTGAACGGTATGTTGACATTAGATGAATGGGCAAGGCCACCTGCTAGCTCCACTCTTGGCTTCGTGGATGATTTGCATTCCTGTGGCCTGTTGCTCGGCATGACCACTCTCAGCACTTCACAGCCCAATGGCCTGTTTAATATCATGGATGCCTTCCAGTCATGAAGTCTCTCTTCTGCATTAACATCAGCACACAATAGCAAGAGGCTTGTTCCATGATTCCTCTATTTAGAAGATGATGTTTTCACTTAATGTAGGCCACATAAAAGAAATGCAAATGCCTTCCTACAGGCTGGATTAAAATGAAATAAATTTCTTCTTCCCTAAAATCTTTACCAGATTGTTTGTTCTTTCATGAAGATAATATTCTGCATTTTAATTGGAAAATAGTGTTAGACCGAAAATATATATTTCGACATTATTAATATCCACATCCACAGAATGTTTCTATTCTGTTTTTTTTTTTTTTTTTTTTGTCAACTTGAGTGTGTTGAGATCACATTGCAAAGGCTATGATGGTATTAGTCTATTAACCAAAGAAATGTCATGTTTCACAGGGGAGAAATCATAGATGGCAAAAGAAGTGAAGGGAATGATTCATAACACTGCAATCAAGAATATATTAAGAAAACAAAGAGAAGGGTGTTATCAAAGGAACTTGCCGAACAGTTGATTTTAAATTATTTAAAGAACAGTAACAATACTAAGTATGTATGCAGGTAGATTTGGTGTATTGTCCATTAGAAATTGAAATAACAGCTTATACCTAGCACTAGCAGAGATATTGACATTATGCATAAACTGCATCTTTGTTGTTTTTCTGAAATAGTTAAGGCTTCATGTTAAAATGGACAATTTATAGTTAATTCTGTACATAATATGATAAAATATGATTGATTAATAAAATACCTGCAGCATATATATATGTCCATAGCTGAAATCACTTCCAGCCAAGATGGAATAACAGACCAGATTTATTCTCCGACCTACAATTGACAAAACCAATTAGACAACATTTTTCAATACAGTGGAGATCAGAGAAGCTGAGTGATCCCTGAGATATAGGATACAAATGAGGTAAATCCTATGATTGTCCCAGTATACTGCCCTGAGAGTTATTCCAAAAGACAATGCAGTGAGTAGGAACCTAGACATTTATATTCAGCTAAAATATTTTTCACAAACAGATGTGAAATGAAGACTTTTTTTGGAATCCACCATCAGAAAGAATTCATCATGAGCAGGTTCATATTGCAAGAAATGTTAAAGGACATTCTCCAGACAGAATAAAAATGACTGCAGGTGAAAATACATATGTACCCAACGAAATGAAAATAACCAAATATGATAACTACATGGATAAATATACAAGATTAAATAAAAATTGATTATCTTTAAAGAGAATTGACTGTCTAAACAAAAGTAATAGCAATATAAAAGTTATACCATATGAATAAGTAAGATGTGTGAAATAAAATAATCTGGGGGGAAGAAAATGAAAATATACCATTTTAAAGTATTTATATTGTATGAAGAGTATAATATCACTTAAATATAGACTTATAAGTACAATAATATTAAAGCAGCCACTGAAAAAATAGAATAATAACTAATAAGTCAATAAAGGGGACACATTGGACTTATAAAAACTGTTCAACTAATCCAAAAGAAGACAGAAAAAGGAAGACAAAGAAAACAAAAAACAGAGCAACAAGAAAACAAAAAGCTAGGTGATAGACTCAAATCTAACCATATCAATAACCACATTAACCCCAATTGAAAGATAGACTTTATCAGATTGGGGAAACAGCAAGACTGAACTAACTACATGCTTCTACAAGAAATAATCCATAATTATAAGGATAGAAATGAGTAAAAAGTAAGATTGGGAAAAAATGTGCTATATTAACACTGGAAAAATAAATCTAGAGTAGACATATTAATATTAAATAAAATAGATTGTAGAACAGACAATATTACAGAGGTAAAGGGAGTCATAAAGATAATCAATTCACAAAGAGAATATAACAATCCTAAAGTTTATACTATTAGAATGGTAACAAGTAAAAGATAAATTCACAATCATCATTGGAGATTTTACTATTCCTCCTCAATAATTAATAGAATAAATAGATAAAATCAGCAAGGATATAGAAAACTTGAATAACACCATAACCAACCTGACATTTGTAGAGTGCTTTACCTAAGAACAGTAGAATACACAGAAGATAGACCACATCTGGTCTGTTTGTACATCAATTAGTACAAAAGTTTTGAGGTGATACCAAGTACATTCTTTCACTATTGTATATTAAAATAAGTTAGAATAAATTGAATTAGAAAAACATCTTGAAAATCTCCAAATAATGAGGAAATGAAATAATACACTTCTGAATAACTATGGCAAAGGAAAATAATTTCTATTATTTTTTACTAAAAAATAAAACACCAGATGTTAGCATTTGTGGAATTCTGCTAAAAATGAGAAGTGAAACAAACAAGAAAATTTATAGATCTACAGTTCTAAAATTAATCACCTCAATATCCATCTGAAGATACAAACAAACAAACAAACAAAGGAAATAATAAAAACTATAGCCAGTATCAATGCAATAGAAAACAAAAAGAATAAATCAATAATATCCAAAACTGGTTATAAGCAAATATCATTAGTAAATAAAAACTGGTTATATGCAAATATCATAGTAAGTTTCTAGCCAGACAAATGAGATAAGAGATAAAGAGGAAGTGAGAAAGAGGAAGACAGGGAGGCAAAGAGAGAGAGGAGGGGGTAATGAATTCTCGATATCTGGAATGAAGAGGAAGCAAACTAGAAAGTCTACACCAAGGACAATAAGGAAATATGAACAACTTAATGCCAATGGATTTGTCAAGTTAGATGAAACAGACAATATTTGAATTACATAAACAACCAGTGTTTATAAAAAAATACGTAACTTGAATAGCACTGTCGATTAAAAAATAATTTTCACAGGAAAATTTCAAGCCAAGGTGACTTTAGAGATGAATTCTACCAAACATTTAAGGACAAAATAATACCAATTTTACACAGACTTTTCAAGAGTCTTTACTCATTCAATAAGACCAGCATTACCTTAATAGCAAAACATAACAAAAATATTTAAAGAATCAAAATTACAGTGGGATAAACTATTTCTCATGAAATAGAATAACAAATTCTAAGCAAAAGTATAGCAAAATAAAAATAACATGTAAAATGGAGAATGCCATACCATCAATGGAGTTTTATCCCACTAATGAAAAGTTCATTTAACATTGCAAAGTCAACAAAATTTACAGTATTCACAGACTAACAGGAAGAAAAATGTATGATCATCTCAATAGAACCATCAAAAGTATTTGACAAAACTCATCTCCCATTCCTGATTTGAAAAACTACAAATTAAAAAATCACACACACTAAAAAACAAAAACAAAAAAACTCTTATCAAAACAGGGAAAAAAGGAAACCCTCAAACATTCAAAAAAACCCATATAGCTAACATCAATAGTGTTCTTAATATCAAGAACAAGACATGAATGTAGGCTCTCACCACCACTTCTAATCAATAGTATACTAAAACTTTTAGTGCAATAAGGCAAGGAAAGGAAAAAAAAAAAGGTATCTAAATTACAATGCAAAAAGTAAAATTTTATTTAAGGTAACGCACTCATAGGATATTCAATAAAAATTTTAAAAGCTACCAGAACTATTGAGTTCATTAACATTACATGAAACAAAATCAATATAAAAATAATTTTATACATTAATGAAAAATGGGATATTGACATAAAAATAGTGTGAGAATTTATTTGAAAATATGAAATATTTAGACAAATATGAAATACTTAGACATCTGACAAAACATGTATAAAATCTGTAAGCTAAAATCTACAAAACATTGTTTAGAGAAATTTAAAAATGCAAATGGAATGCTATACCTTGTTCATGGCTTGGAAGACTCAATATTGTTAAAATGCCAATTCTTACCAATTTAATGTATATTTCCAATGCAACCCCTATAAAAGTGTTTGAAGTTTTTTTTTGTTAGGAACTGCTAAGGTGATACCAAAATTCATATGGAAATATAAAAGTATGAAATAACAAAAAAAAAAACACTTTGAAAAAGATCAAAGTTTCATGATTCACATTTTCTGGTTCCAAGGCTTATAAAGCTAGAGTAACTAAGAGGTATTGGCATCAAGATAGACAAATGGATAAATGGACATATTAGAGTCCAGACATAGATCCATCCATATATAACTGATTTTTGGCAATGCAAGGGAAGTTCAGTGAAGAATAGTTATGTACAGTTCTTCAAATGAACAAATGAACAGTTGTGTACACATACGCAAAAAATTCATTGTGCACTTAAATAAAAACATATAAAGTAATATAAATTTACATGACAAAATATTTGTGACCTTGGGTTAGGCAAATATTTCTTAAATGTGATACCCAATAGTATGAAACCCAAAAGAAAATAATTGATAAGTTGTACTTTATTAAAATTTAAAACTTTTGCTCTTCCAGAGATACTCTTGGGAGAATAAAAAGACTTGTTGTAAACTGAGAAAGTATCTGACAAAGGACTTATGTTTGCATTTACAGTATAAGCTCAATAATAAGAAAACACCCCTAATACAGTCATTCCAGTCCTGGATGTTTCCTAAGCATAAAGAAAGCATATAAGGACTTGTTCATAGCAGCTTTATTGGTAATAGGCATAATTTGGAAACAACCCACTTATTGGCAGGTATTTAGATAAACAGATTTTAGTATATCATAGGATAAATGGTAGCTCATACTACTAAACAATAGAAAGGAATAAACTCTTGAATTATTTAAACAATAACAAGAATGAATCTCAAAAGAACTATGCTGAGTGAAAGAATTCAGACATAAAAACATACATAGCATATCATTGAATTTATATAAAACTGGAGGCCCAGTGCATGAGATTTGTGCACTGGGGTGGGGGAAAGGGTCCCTCAGGCAGGCCTGCACCCTCTTGCAGTCCAGGACTGCCTGGGGGATGTCCGCCTGCCAGCTTAGGCCTGAGCCCCCTGGAGATCAAGCCTAAGCTGGCAGTCAGACATCCCTCTCGCAGTCTTGGGCTCTCACAGTCTGAAACCCTTGCTCCTTACCACCCACTTGCAGTGGAGGCAGGAGAGGCTCCTGCCAGCCATGAGCCCAGCTCGCTGCTCCTTAGTGCTGCCTTGGAGGTGGGAGAGGCTCCTGTCACCCCTACTGGGCTTGCCAGCTGTGAGCCCAGCTTCTGGATGAGCAGTGCTCCCCCTGTGGTGAGCATCTGCCTCCTGGTGGTCTGTGAATGTCATAGCGACTGGTTGTTCTGCCATTCAATAGATTTGTATATTATGCTTTTATTAGGATTCTACAACATTCAAACTAACCTAAAATAACTGAAAGCAGATTAATTAGTGATTGCTTAGGGATTGTCAGGAGGCACTGGAGGAAGTTAGACAAGGGGTGAAAAAGATATTTTGAGGTTGATGGACATGTTCATTATTTGATTGTGGTGATTTCAGGGGTGTATGCATACGTCAGGACATATTAAATTGTATGCTCTAAATATGTGCTACTTATCATATGTCAATCATATTTTAAAAAACTAAAATATAACCACACAATGAGATAGCACTACACACAAGCACGTAGACACACTTGTACACATATCAAATTATATACATGTAATGTCAATTATATCTCAAACAGCTGATAAAAATATCCCTAGATAAATTCATAAGGAAAGAAGATAAATCTCTACTTGTCAGAAGTGTAGAGAAATTGAAGCAGAGTGCTTAGGGGATACTGTTCGAATGTAGGCGATCTTCATGGCTTTTGATCAGATAAGGCCATTTTTGGGCCTTCTGGTAGCCATGCCAGTATAGGATACTTGCTGTGGATCTTTCTGTGGTGACAAATTACAGTCACCTGCTAGAGAAAGGAGGGAAGGCAAACTTGGAACTTTGGTAGTTGAAGAGTCATCTGTAAAAAATAAAGCCATGCCCTACAGCTGTCAGGGCATGGGGTTTTGTGGGCTGGGAGGATGGAGGGATTGAGCAAAGAAGAAATAAAAGAGACTTTACTAGTACTTTGTGCAATGGATGCATGCTGTAGTATTAGAAAGATATTTTGTTGATTTGTACACTTGAAACCTGTATGGTTTTGTTAACTGATGCCACTCCGATACACTCAATTAAAAAAAAAGCATGCACACAAAAGAGAAGTAGCCAATGGGAGAAATTATAGGCTGTACTATATGAAACGGTACAGTCTGACATTAGTCAACTACATAGACTCAAAATTATAGGAATTTACTATAAAATTTATTTCTGTACTGTGGACATGCTTGCACTTGTTGTTGAAGGCAAGCCCCAATAATTCTTTAGAGAGACTTGCATAGTCCAGAGCACATTATTATGTGATATGTTCAAATGTAAAAGGAAGATGACCAGGAACCCTCAATGTCTAAACCTAGTTAAGCTATCATTCAAAAGTGAGTGTGAAGTAAAGGCATTTTCTGATAAAATAAAAACGTGAGATGTTACCACTCCCAGATCATCACTGAGAGAATGACCAAAGCAGTACTTTGAAAGAGGATTGTAGCCAGAAGTAAAAAAGCAAGAAGCAACAAGTTGCAAATGTAAAATAAGCGTTGGCTGTGTACATTAAAAATAATCCCCTAAGAGTAATAAAATGAAACTAAACTACTAGAATATAGGAGTTAAATTTTTAAGGACATTCTATTCAGAAGCAGGACAGAGAATGCTTAATTTTTGGCTCTGTTAACTTTTTTTAAAGGTACATTTTTGGAGCAATTACTGAAAAATAGAAACATAATGCATAATATACCAAACATGGAAAGGAACTGAAAAATTTGATCCAATAAAAGGCAGGGAAGGTGGGAAATTAGGCAATATTGTGTGGAACAATGAGAGGCTATGAAAGTAGAGATGTCAGCGTTGATCCAAGAACTGTTTCTTTCTTTCTTTTTAAATTTTTATTTAAACTATTTTGGGAACAATGATTCTTTTTTTAAAATTTATTTATTGATTAAGGTATCACATATTTGTCCTCATCCCCCTATTCCCATCCCAAACCCCTCCCCACGCATGCCCCCACACCCTTGTTGTCCGTGACCACTGGTTAGGCTTATATGCATGCATACAAGTCCTTTGGTTGATCTCTCCCCCTTACCCCCGGGAACAATGATTCTTACTCTGACTTATTTGTGGTCATACTTTTTAAAAAAAATATGAATTTCTAAGAATAGAAAATTGGCTAAATAAATGACATAACAACACAGGGATTCTTTAAACCTCAGTGGTTTCATCTGAAAAATGGGGATAATAAACTTCTTCTTGAAGTTGTGAGAATTCCATGAGGTTATGTAAATATTTAGCACTGTGCCTGAGACAAAGCAACCCTCCATTTTGTAAATTCATGTACATATGGATGGAAAAGTTTGGAAGTATACAGAAATAGGTGTAGGTCATGGTTGATTTGTGGGAATAGATTTATAACTTTTTTATATTATTCTTTTATTTGCCAATTTGCTTATTCTTTTGATAGAACCATGATTTTTAATACTTTTATCATTTCAAAACAATGATGATAATTGAATGGCATCAATAAACCAAGTAAAACAAAAATTAAAGAAAAAGATGTTATTTGGAAGGTTTATCTTACCCAACCCCTCCCTCTATCTTTCACAATTTTTAAAACCTATTGGGCCTGTTCTGATAATGTATTAATATTTTTAAATTTTTATTTTCATTAATTCATATTTTGTAACTTTTGTGTATAACATACATATTGATTTATAAAATAACCTCACACAACTAATATGAATAGAGAAAGCAAAAATATTTTAATAAAAATTAAATGAAATAAAAAATAAATCCTTCAGAACTAATAGTAAGATTTTAATAAAAAGTCAAAAGAGACTATAAAACTTCTCTTCAAAGACTTCTTGAAGTGATGCTTCAAAGAAACTAGTTTGTGAGAAAAAAATAAAGTGATTGTTAAGAGTCATTTTTTTACCAAATAATTATTTTGACCAAAACCTTATTTTATTCAACTAGTTTCTTCTAATTTTCATTCAACCTCATTGTTTGTCCTTATTTTGGCATTGAAGAAAATAAGAGTAGTCAAGAGATTTATTATTATGTCCAGAACAAATTAGAATACATGCTTAATTCCAATTCCTGCATGTTGTGTTAATAAACATGCGCTGTTTCCTAAAACAGTAGAAAGCACTGAAGGTTTTATTGGGCAGGAGAGTGACATCAGAAATGTGACATTTAAACAGAATCACCGTTGTTAATGTGGTCAGTGAACTGGAAGGGACAGGCTAATTGAGCCGAAAACCGGGATTGACGAGCATAGACTCATTTTGTGGTTTGTTTTATGTGTGAGGCCATAGTCTCAAGTTTGGTTTAAGGCAACAGGACGTTTTTTCCTGGAAAAGTTGTTTTCATACCAGAGGGTTTTCCCAGAGGTACTTACAGGGTTCCTGGTATCATTATACATGGACAGTTTGCAAGAAAGGGGTGATCTTTTCCATTTATCTTTTCCCATATTTGGATATTGACTATAGAGAGAGGGATAAGGGGTTTCACTTGGAAAACAAAACAACTGCTGTTAAAACTCATTTGAAAATATGGTGCTTCTAGAGGCCTGTAGTGTTCAGGTACACAGCATTCAGTTCCATAATTCCATCATTTTTGTTTGAACATTCCATTCTATTTAATTTCTGCCATGAAGATATCGCAGGACTGACGCTCGGTACAGCATAGTTTCCTTTGGCATCAGTCACTGATAATATTTGCGTAGAGTGGGAGCTAATTCTTTGAGGATGCAAGTCCTCCCTAGAAATTTAAGAAAACTATTTAACTTCTTTCGTATAATTTATTTTGGGAAAGGAAGGCACTATTAAGACCTTCCGTTACGCTTAATATAGATTGCTACTCACAGTGTGGGCTATGGATCAGCAGTGTGGTTATCTCCTGACAGCCCAGACCACCTAAATCATAATCTGCCTGTTACCATGATGCCCATATGATTGTGTTCATATTACAGCTAGAGAGCACATGGGCACCTGTGTCCAAGAAGTAAGTTACAGACATGCACTGAGCATATTGGTATTAATAGGATACATGACACTCCACTCATTGGTAGAAAAAACTAATGAATGTTTAACAATGCTTGTGGGGGAGGGAATCTGTCTGCTTTCTTCATTTTCTCCTTCCTCACTCCTCCTACTTGTTTCTAACAGGTTAATAAAGATAATTCTCTCAGATCTTGTGTCTTTTCTCAGACGATGTCTAACGTCAGTAACAAAGTGGTAAGTCAATGAGATTACTACTTTCCTAAATGATATAAAGCTAGTTTTTTAAATTAAATGACTAAATAAGATAGGATCAAATAGAAACATCTTCTCTTTGTAACTTCTCTTCTTTTATGCTCAGCATCATTAGATGGGTCAGTTTCATGTACTGTACCTGACAAGGTAGATACCATTTTGCTTACGTCACTGCTAGTCACCACACATAGGACAGTCTCCTTAAAACTACATGTCAGATGTATTTTTCAATTTAACCTTCATATTTTCTTTTATTCTAATTGCTGTATTTGTGTGTGTGTGTGTGTGTAAATAATAATATGCATTGAAACTCTAAAGTTTGTGCTACTGAACTTTCCCCATTCCCAGTAATTTCAAAAGTCTTTGCAGCTATGTCTTTATTTGTAAACATTCAGGTGAGATATAATTATAAGGGTTTAGAGGAGAAAGGCAAATGATCTTTCCAGAGTAAATATATCAGATGGTGCCAGTATTGAAATCTCTACTGAATGTTACCTTAGCCATAGCTCTGGTTTCTCAAAATACCAGCTATATGAGCTGATACCCTGACCCAGAGTGGGTAATAATTTATGCGTGGTAGCTTTCTGGCTATTAACATAGCCCACAGGTGTTTTCAGCATGATATTATGGAAAGAATCTGGAGACTGGAGTCATCCATGAATCTAGTCTGAACAATCACTGAGTGCCTGGGAGTGAGTCATCATTAACATCAGTGTCACCGTCACTGATGACCCACACAGACACATGACAGAGGGAAGCACTGAGTCAGCCAAGAAGCCTTCTATAGTTTCCTCATTGCAGAAATGTGAACGTGAGATGAGATGAATGTAAATGGCCTTTGAAAGTAGATCGTTAGCCACTGTGATATTGTCATTTGAAGGCTGGGTTTTACATCACACTTACACCCAAGGAATGGTAGGCTTGGGCTGCAGATATGATCAGGTTATTTGGCAAAATAAATATTTCTCTATGTAATCGCTTGATAACAGGCATAGTTTAAAGCAGGAATTCTGTAACACATTTAAGATATATTTTAATTGAAGAATTATTGTAGCAGAATCCCCAATTGGAGGTATTTCAAAAAATTCTTTTGACTCTAGAATAGTAGCCCCTATGTATAAAGCAGTTCTTTTGTATCATAAAAAAACAAAAAACCAACAATCTTGTATGTTAGAAGACTGAATTTTAATGGAGTGAATTTGTTCTTATTTTTTACAGCCTAAGATATGTTGTATTATATACAATATATTTTGTAGAGTCATATCCTTTAACTTCCCTGTTATCTGTGCTTCATGAGGCCTAGAAAATAACAATTATATGACATTTGCTAGCACTCAGATTGTATCTACCACAATACCACCTCTCTTCACCATTATAACTATGTGCTAACTGCCATTGCATCCAAGTATATGAAGTAATAAATAGGCCCCCAGTGCCAAGCAAATGCAAAAGCAGACAGAGTGTTTCCCCCTGCATATGGGAACCATCTCTTATGAACTTAGCTTCGATCAAGATAGGGAGTTTGAATTGTTTCTATATTTCCTTTGTTAAGAAACTGTTTTATTCTTAAAAATGAGCTTTGGTCCGGGTTCTTCTATGAAAACAATGGAAAACTAAAACCGGTTGCAAACTGGAGGGTTTCACTACAAACTGAAGTTTTGCTTCAAACTGGAGTTTTGCTTCTGGTGGTTTTGAAAGATAGTGTATGGGGATTATTATGACTTGGTATATTTTAAGTGCTGTACAGATTAGTCTCAACATCAGGTCCCATGCTGTCCCTGCACTGACGTTATTAGGTTTAGGCACATGCATAAGAGTGAGGGAAATGTTTGGAAATGGGCCATGGAGAAGGGGTGAGGAAAAGGGAGAAATTTAGGCTACACTGTTGCTATCAACACTTCCTCAGTGCAAGGCTATTTAATGAACTTAGTCTTCACAGATTTCTAGTAGTGTTGAAATTTTGGAAGGCCGATGTTTGAATATTCACACTGTTTTGCTATGCGGTTTCTGGTAGAAGGGTAGAGAAAAGGAAAATTGAAGGGACATTTGCTATGCCTCTCTCTATCACCAGGACGCGGCAGTAGCTGCGATGGAGCACCTTGTTTTTCTGTGTCCTTGCCTGTTTTTATGTTGTACATTGAGCATAAGAATATCTGTTTCTCTGATGTGCAGAATTATACTCTGATGGCCATTAAAAGTTTGGAAATGAGTGGTGTTTGGTATTAACCAGCTGTGGCCTTGAGTGATGAAATTCTAAAAATATGTAGTGAGCCTTCTCAAAAAGCATATGCCTTAAATATGTAGACGTAATCAAACACATAAGACCAACCTTTAGGCAAAATTGGCCCTAGGTGGTATAAGCATCTAGTTCTTGATTCTAAGGATTGCATTTTAGGAGCTGGAGACTTTGATATGTAAATTAGAATGATTGCATTACTAACAATTCTAAAATGAGCAATAAAATAAAAAACATTCCTATTTTATTTTATATTCTGATGTAATAAAAATGAGCACATGCACAGGCACACAGAATGACACAACTAGGTTATATCTGTTTAAGAAGTCTTCAAGATTTCCAAAAGGGTAATGCGTGACAGAAGAGAGAGCCAATGACCATCACTATGTCTTTCTATTTCCTGCCTAAATTCATTTACTACTTGTTATTTCATACTGGTGACTTTGGAGCCTAGAATTCCAAGAATCACAATAAGCTATCTAGTCATTACAGCCTTGTAGAATGTCTTTGATATTCCTATTCATAATTTATTCCAAGAATGAAAATCTTTTTAAATATATATATATATTTTATTGATTTTTTACAGAGAGGAAGGAAGAGGGATAGAGAATTAGAAACATCGATCAGCTGCCTCCTGCACACCCCCTACTGGGAATGTGCCCACAACCAAGGTACATGTCCTTGACCTGAATCGAACCTGGGACCCTTCAGTCCACAGGCTGACGCTCTATCCACTGAGCCAAACCAGTTAGGGCAAGAATGAAAACCTTTTCATTGTTACAGGCAGTGTTAGCATACTCAGGAAGGATAAGAATAGACCAGATAAAAAGTGTGCATGTTGCCCTAGCATTTTTTTGCCTGTGTACAAATCTAAAATTTATTCTGGAGACTCCCTGTAAATATTTTTCACTACATCCTGTGTTAGTTCAGTGATTAAATTTTATCCTATGCTTATGTTTACGTAAAACTTTTGATTTAAATACTTAGATCAAAAATATTTATTTAGCACATGATTAGAGGATTCAACAAAAATATTTTTTAGGCACAAGTAAATGTTTTTGTTTCCTTCTTGCAGAATGTATTGACATTACTGGATTTTCATCTTTTCTGAAATTGTTTTAATAATATTTTCAAACATTAATGAATGGATTTCTATTTTTTGATCCGCTTACAAAAAAAATATGGGGTCATTATGTCAACTCAGCACATATCAAATCTAAACCTCGCTCACTATAATTAAAGCCTGTCGCATCCTCTTGCTTCACTGCAGGAAGAGAACAGCTGTTAGACATCGCCCCCTTACAATAATAAGTCCCTCCTTAACATTCGCCTTTTCAGTTCATTAAAACAATCCCAAGCTCTGAATTTTTTCTCATAGGTCCTATTATCCTAGTTTAAATGGTTGGATGCAATCTTGTAGTCACATTACCATTGCCCCATATATGTGGAGCCCCAAATTAGGAAGAGTAGTCTCAGAAAGACCACACTTTATAAAAAAAGTGCCAGTTACCTAGCTCTAGCTCATTTGCATAACAGTTCAGGTAATTATGATAACAGAGTAAAGGTCAATTTACAGATATTTTATGACCCTTTAGTTGTTTTTCATGATTTAGTAATTTTGTTTAAATTAGTTATTTTCTATGACCTAAAATAAGTTAAATATTTAAAAAATCATTCATCCTATTTTAGATGAGGTGTCTCATATGAAGTAAAGGTCAAAATCAATCATGAAACTATCTTGCATATATATATATATATATATATATATATATATATATATATATACACACACATATATATATCTCCAAGCAATTCACTAAAGTCCTTGTAGGAGCAGGATATGTAAAAATAATAGCATATCAAGAATAATTTGATAATGGTGACATGTATCTATACCATTTTCATCTACAAATATTGCAAAATGATAGTAACTTTTGAACTAATCTCTTTCTTCCCTCCTTTTTCTCATCCTTCTGGATCTCACCCTTATTCTATTTGTATTCACATAGAGTAACATATATTCATATATATACTTATATCTATAATATGGAGTACATTTATATTTACATAAACACGTGTGTGTATGTGTGTGTGTGTGTGTGTATTAAAGAGCATAGGTTTTGAGTTTTACCTTGGGCATTTATTACCACTCTGATATGTGAGATTTCTGAATGTTTTCAAACCTTAGTCTCTTTATCTATGAAATGACAAAACCAAAATGAACCACAACTTCATCATTTAGCTGTGAAAATTAAATGGGGTGATACAATTGAAATACTTTGTAAAATAGCTAATACACAATGCCCATACAATAAATATTACCTGTGCTGCAATTATATTATTACTAGAGGCCTGGTGCATGGATTCGTGCACATTGAAAGTAAATTAATTAGAAGGTGGCCAGCGGGGCAGGACTGGGCAAGATGGACTGGACATGCCCTAGAGACAACCTCCCATGGTCCCTCCCCAGCCGGCTGCACTTGGGGCAGCACTGGGACTCTAAGGGTGTCTGCGGAGTGAGCAGGTCTCTCTGACAGGTGGGGTCCCTCGGCCTGGCCTTCAGGGATTGGGCCGAAACTGGCCGTCTGGCATCCCCGGAGGGGTCCCGGAGTGCGAGAGGGCACTCTGCAAAGTTGCTGTCGCTCAGCAGCTCCTGTGTTGAATGTCTGCCCCCTGGTGATTGGTGCATGTTATACCTACCAGCCAGTTGGCTGGTGGGCCGGTTGCTTAGCCCTTTATATATATAGATTATCATCATCGTCCCTTAAGTGACATCATCACCAAAATAGAGTTTTCCATTATTCATTACTCAGATTTAATACATAGCATATTATTAACCTTAGGGATACTTTAATATGACTGCTATCCAATTCTATTTTTATTTGTTTGTTTAATTCTGTTAATGTTTGTTTACTATCATCTTACAAGCTGTTTATTTACACTGGTACAGGTTTAAAACATTATTCCTGGCTTGATTTAACTTTTTTTGGGGGTCACATTGCATCATTTATCTTTTTGTGAGTAATTTTTTTTTTTAAGTTTGATATTCATCAAACACAGGGAAGAATAATCAGCATATAAACACATAATACAGACTCACTGAAGCTCACAGGCGAGGCTGGCAGGATGCACGTGTCTCTCTGAAATATGTCCACCTCGTTCTAGACAATACACTTAGGCTGCAAGTAGCTGGACTCCTCACGAAGAGAGGGACCAGTTTCCTGCCTCATTTGATATTTGGACAGGAGTTGTCAAGGAGGCAGATCCTTATCTAACAGGGTTGGAAAACTCCGGACTTTCAAATTGGCTTTTAAATCTTGCTGGCATGAGAAACACTTTATATTTGAACAATGATTCCCTAGGAAGTCTGCATATTGTCATTTCTATCAGCTGAGGGCCTCAAAGGCCACCCTGCTATGCCTCCATTTTCTAGATCTCTTGAGAAAGCCATGTTTGGGTCATCCAGTGGCTAGACTGAGTTCAGTCAATAATGATTGCCACCTGGGAAAACTGGAACCCCTAGTCCTGCAGAACTTAAAAAATCCCAATATTAGTGTGACTAATTATTATACTCTTATAATAAAATAGTTTTTATAGCTAAATCAATTATTTTAGTTTTATCATGTAGAAGTACTAATTATTAATAACACAAAATGGAAAATTCAAGTAGGATCCTATAAAGGGTAGGATCTGCAGTCTATCAAAATCTATATAATACTATATAATAAAAGGCTAATATGTAAATCAACAACATCGGAATGACCGGTGGAATGACCAGTCACTATGATGCGCACTGACTGCCAGGAGGCAGATGCTCAATGCAGGAGCTGCCCCCAGCTGGCAGGCCCCAGGCCAGCCAAGGCGGGTGCCAGTACCCGCCCCCACCCCCGATTGCCCCACTGGTCACCCCACAGACTGGCCCTAATTGTTGGCCAGGTCTAGGTACCCTACCCATGCATGAATTTCATGCACAAGCCCTCTAGTTGCATATAATAGTAATTTGAGTGAGATATATGCATGTTAGAATAGTACTTCTTATGTCCAAGGCTGACATAAGACACTTGTAATAAGACACTTAGGTGAAAGTTAATTACAAAGCATCTATATTCCAACTTGGCTTTTGGTTCTTTTCCATTATTTTACACTTGTGATCTCTGAAAGAAACATGATTTTTCATGAGGAATAGTATATCTGAGCTCTTTGGTAAGAAAATGTAGGATGTGTTCAAGGAGGAAAACAATGTAAGTTAGGAAGGTAGATTAGGTATTAATGATAAAGAATTTGGAATGCCGAAACAAGGAATTCAAATGTACTGTTTAGGCTAAGAATTTGAGCATAATAAGTATATTTTTATTTTATAAAACAAGTTTATAAAATGAATTTGTTCTAGAAAATATTGAAGACCAAAAAGTAAGCAGAATAAGTTTTAACAAATCAAACATTTTAAAAAGCAGTATATTAGTTTGTTTCTCTTTACTCTCTTTTCTATAAATGAATTTTTAAGCCTGATTGGGATTGTATGGTGTATTTTAAAAAATATATTTTATTGATCCTTTACAGAGAGGAAGGGAGAGGGATAGAAAGTTAGAAACATCGATGAGAGAGAAACATGGATCAGCTGCCTCCTGCACACCCCTACTGGGGATGTGCCTGCAACCAAGGCACCTGCCCTTGATAGGAATCAAACCTGGGACCCTTCAGTCTGCAGGTCGACACTCTATCCACTGAGCCAAACCGGTTAGGGCAGATTGTATGGGTTTTTAAACAATTGGGATTAGTTATTGATCATTGAAAAGGTAATACATTATCAAGGTCTAAAATTTTAAAAAAGTACAAAAGGGTATGCACTGAAAAATTCCCTCTTAACTCTGTACTCTGGCACCCAGTTCTGTCCCTCAAAGTAATTGGTATTATCATTTTATGCCCCCTCCCAGGATAATCAAGAACAAATGCAGCCTCAGCTGGTTTGGCTCAATTGATAGAGTGTCGGCCTGCAGACTGAAGGGTCCCAGGGTTCAATTCTGGTCAAGGGCACATGCCCAGATTGTGGGCTCGATCCCCAGTAGGGAGTGTGCAGGAAGCAGCCAATCAATGATTCTCTCATCATTGGTGTTTTTCTCTCTCTCCCTCTCCTTTTCTCTCTAAAATCAATAAAAATATATTTTTTAAAAAAAGAGCAAATGCACACACCCACACAAACACATGGCCTTATATGCTAGCATATTTTTCACTTTTTTGTACCATATCTTTTTCAACTAGCATTGTATCTTAGAGATCATTCCATATCAGTATATAGAGTACTTTCTCATTTATCCAATTTAGTTCATAAAGAATTTTATTACAGAAATGTTTTGTACTTATATAAGCAATACCCTGTTGATAGGCAATATAGACCAGAAAAAGGCTATCTATTGCTGCAGTAACAACAAAAATATTTAAGTCTCAGCTGCTTAAATAACAAGAGATTTTAACTCATGCTTCTCGACCATTGTTTATCTTGGTACCTGATATATTCCTTCCTCAAAGGATTGAATTGAAAGCCTTCACCATTTAAATATGAGTAAATGAGAAATCTCAAAGTTAAGCTCTTCTATATCTTTGCTGGTTTTCTAGTTCCACTAGTTCTCTCTCTTACTAAGAAAGGAATGTTGATGTCTTCAACTAGAGAGTAAAATCTCGAATTCTCCTTTCAATTCTGTCAGTTGTTGCTTTATGTCAAACTCTCTTGTTATCTGCTTGTGTTGTCTTGTATATAGCTTTCCATTGCTGCATAACACATTACCAAACGTAGTGGCTTCAATCAACTTTCACGTATTACCCCTTAGTCCCCTAGGTTAGGAGTCCAGGAGGGTCTACTTTGTTCAAAAGAGAAGGAATGCAATAGAAAATTCACTACAATTTAGGTGACCCTTTGAATTCTTTTGCATTTCCTCTGCCCACCCATTGCTATCTAGTTTTCAGGGTCCTCAAAGCATGTCCATTTCAATCCATCCAGGTTTTATAGCCGTGTTCAGTGAGAGAAACAAGGTGATATGTGTTCATTACCATCTTATCCAGAACAAGAGTTTTTAAACGTAAGCAATAGAAGCTGACTCTGGCTGATAAAGCATAAACATTGTTTTGTTTTCTAAAAGTTATCACCTAACTTACAGGATTGTTGGTAGTACTGAAGAATCAGGCTAGCAGCCATGCTTCAAAAACATCGCTGATCATCTGGTCCCAGGAGAACCTGTCTGACCAGGGACAACCACCATAACCGCAGGAGTTGGCGCTGAGAGGAAGCTCAGATTCTCCATCGCTTCTGAGGCTGTCAGTGGGGAGTCAGTTTGTAAATCCAGGACTCACGCCAGTGTTCAGACCTTCTTGCTCAAGTCACTCACTCCTAAACCCAAGTCTTTCATAGGTGAATCTAATTTGTGAACATTGTAGGATGCCTCTATGTGCAAATTAAGTCAGATGCCTGCAGTGTTAACACTGAGAGGTAGAGAAGTGAGTTTTAGGGTTCTGCCTCATGAGGAAAATTCCCAAAGCATAGCTAAGGTATCAAAAGGTTCTGGGCAACCAGGAAATGTGACAGATGTGTTACATTTAGCAGACATTGTATATTACAAAAGAAACTTTGCTCCTTTCTTTATGTATCAACAATGTGTAATCCATTGTGCTAGTAAAAATAATATTTGTTTTATAGACCTAGAAGGCTTCACGAAATTAACTGGTATTTTAAGTGCTTTCATCATGGAATTGAATATTGGTATGTGAGGAAGACATTAAATATAAGTGCTGGTGTCTGTTTTGCACATAGAATTCATAATGACATAGGTTTCCTTTTTAGAATTATAAACAAATAACCACAACAAAACACAACCTGGATTCTCACCCTGTGAAGTGTTTGTCTTAACATGTTGTAGTTAAGTACCCAGACTCTGAAGTAAAAAAGCCTGCATTGTACCTGTTAACAGCTGGGTAACCTTGGGCAGCTAACTCAGCTCCTCTGTGCTTTATATCTATAAAATGGGTAAGAATAGCAGATCCAAGTGCATAGAATTACTGAGAGGGTTGAACAAGGTAAATGTAAAGACTGATACATAGTAAATGCTCAATACCTCTTAGTTATGTTTAGTTTTATTGTTTTTTTCTTTAATATGTTAGTAAAATGTATTCATTTTACCTTCTAAGGTACTCAGAAGTATCTTCAATGTTGAGTAAAATGAATACTGACTGTTTACAACTAGGGAATATTTTCTGACTCATGATGCATTCTTGGTGGTGATTAGTGAATCAAACAACTTGTAAATGTTAAATATGTTCACCTTCTTGTATGTAGTAGTCTTCGCAGGTAACCAATCTGGACTATCTCTACCTGAAACCCACTTAGGCTTATCTTCAAACACGTCACAGGGCTCTTCAAAGTTAAGAAGGTGGGTCAAAGGTCAATGGAAACTCAGCTCAGGATTTTTATAACCCAGTCTGTGTGAGCACATGATATGCACAAGTCCAAACTTTTGAAAAAAGTTGTGAATGTTTCTTGGCTTCTGTGTGTAATGTTATAAAAGAGACCCGATTGCAACGTCTTTTGGTGCTCTTCCCCGTGTCTGCTTAACGGGTGTTCCATCCAGTTCTGGCAAACGATGTTTCCAAAAGTTTTGAAATATTTAACCGGTGCAGCTTTCTAAACTGGCTGCTACCCATGCAGTAGGGTTTGCTTCCTTTTAGTATAAATCAAACATTTAAGATGATAGCTCAGAGAAAATAATTTGAGTTTTATTGCTTTGGAAAGAATATCTGTGTGAGTCCTTCATGCTCCATTAGTTAGAAAATATTAAAGTAAAATGAATGAGTCCTGTTTTGAATCTGTGATCATTTGTGGCCTGGTCTTCGTAATAAAAAAATAAAAAAACTCTAATCTTTACAAGGCTTTAACATGTAATATTAGATGTAATAACATACAGTTTTTTGTTTTTTTCTTTCACATGGCAAGAAGCGAAAAAAGAAAATGTAACTGCTTTTGCTTAAGGTCTTAGGGAAAGTACCTATCCTGCCTAACCCAGGGACTTCACAGAGTAGAACAGTTGATTTCTGATACTTTGAGTGGGTAACAATGTGGTTTTCCATGAAGAGGGTTAACTTCTTCCTGAGTACCCTGTGGGTTAATTCTTGAAATGGGATCCTATTTCTGGTGTATCGTACAGTTTCAGTTAATGCTGTTTTTAGGCCCTATTTGTAAAAATTATTTGCGTGGCTAGGTCATGTTGGTTCCATTACTTTTTAGTATACCGCTGGGACTGCAGAGTCTCAGCGTGATTCAGAACCAAAAAGGAGAGTTTATAAAAGTGCATTCCTGCCGGGGGAAAGCTTGTGAACATAAAAGTTATGAGCATAGGGATTCTTTCCCTCTGCCTCTTGCTGTTTCTTCCTCCATTCTCGGAAGCTTAGGTTCTAATCAAGGGAGCAGTAGTTTCTTGTATGGTAATTATGAAGCCGCAGGCGGCCCTTCCAGTAGGTTTCAATTGTGTCACTAAAAAGGTACCAGTTTGTGCAACTGCAAAATAAGTCCATTATATTATTTTGTCTTTCTAATAAAGTATAACTTAGAGCACAATAAAATAAGCACATCGATGCATCGTTCCATCTATTTACCTTGATACATTTTAGAATAGGCTACAAGGAGGATTTTTTAAAATATATTTTTTTATTGTTGATAGTGTTACAGATATCTCCCAACAACCTCCCCCGGCACCTATATCCCCCTCCAACAATGATTTTTAACAATGAATTAAATAATTGATTCATGTAACTAGTTCTATTAACATGGAGATGTTTTGGTGGTTTTTTTTTACACCACAGGCTAGTTTTGAGACAGATGACTTTTCAGTAATGTTTTAATTCCAGTTAAAAGCCCAAGAGGATTTCCAAACAAGAATAAAAGGGAAGGTTTGGAGCTGTCTTTGGATGAGGAAGCAACTTCTACAGCTGCAACATAGCTGCCTGGGGGAACGTCGCCGATACTGTGCTAGCGAAATGATCAAGAGAGGGGGCACCACTCGTTTCAGCCTTGGAATTTCCTCCTAAATCTTATATTCCCCAGTCAACTGTAATCTGACTTACATTTCCCTGTCTGACACATAAAGGGACAGTCTAATTAAGAAAATGTGTCTCCTTAAAAAGTATGTGGTGGCTGCTCTGATGAATGAAAACGTATAAATACCCTGGCTGGTATGGCTCAGTTGGTTGGAGCATCGTCTGTACACCAAAAGGGAGGGGGTTTGATTCCGGGTCTGGGCACATAACAAGGTTGTGTTCAATCCCTGGTTGGGTTATGTACAGGAGGCAACTGGTCTATGTTTCTCTCTCACATTGATCTTTCTCTCAAATAATTATCTTTTTAAAGGAATCTTAAAAATGACACAACAGGGGAGTGTATTCTTACTTTACACTCATATCCTTACTTAGAATAAATCACACTAAGTTGATTATCCACCATGCTCTTCAAATTTTACTTAAGAAGATACTTGTCTGCTTCCAAAAATCAAACTAAAAGCAGACAAAAGGTTGCCCATGAAGCCAAAATTAAGAATGTATTGTGTGATTGGGATACATGTCTATCCTCTTAACATAAACACTTAAAAATATGTAGGGGCTACAAATGATTCTTATTTTATTGTAGTCACATTTTTGTATAATCCCCTCTCCTTGAGTATTTTTGAACCTGTTAACTCACTTCTAAATAATTGTATATGATAGAAATGATAGGGTGTCACTTCCACATTTAGTTTCTAACAAGACCATGGCATTTTCTTGGTCACTCTTGCTGTCTCTCTCCACCTCTGATTACTTGCGCTAAGAGAGGGCAGCTGCCATGGAATGAGGTGGTGCCGTGCTGGTGGATGAGAGGCCATGTGGCACAGGACCAGGGATGCCAGCAGCTATGTGAGTGAGCGTGGAAGTGGATCCTTGCCTAGCTGGCATGGCTCAGGGGTTGAACATAGATTGATGAAAGGGGAGGTCACAGTTTGAATCCCAGTTAAGGTCACATGTCTGGGTTGTTGTCTCAATCCCCAGGGAGGGGAGTGCAGGAGGCAGCCAATCGATGATTCTCTCTCATCATTGATGTTTCTATCTCTCTCTCCCTTCCTCTCTGAAATCAATTAAAAAATATTAAAAAAACGAAGTGGATCATTTAGCCCTAATAAAGTTTTAAGATTACCACAGTCTAGCTAACAATTTGAATGTACCTCACAAGAGACTTTGAACCAGAGTCATTTAGCTAAGTCTCATCCAGGTTCCTGCCCCACACAAATTGTTAAAATAAATGTTTATTATTTTAAGGCCCCAGGTTTTGTGATAATTTGTTATATGGCAATAGATAGCAAAATCAAAATACTCAAGTAAGTCCATTGTTTGAAAATAGAACATTTTGCTTTATAGACAGAGTTTAAATAGTGTATTCACTAATGTATATATATGTAATATGCACTACATTCATAATTTATATAACATGTAATTGTGTGTGTGTATATATATATATATATATATATATATATATATATATATATAAAAAAGCCAAGTGACCAGAAGGCTGGTAAGACCGGAATGACTGGTTGCTATGATGCGCACTGCAGCCAGCCAACTGGCCTGATTGGGGGGTGACCCCTCCCCATGGCCAGCCCAATCTCCGCCTCCCCCTCACCCCCTGATAGGGGCCAGGGCAGGCCGGCCAACCTTCCGTGTCCTCCCCAACCCCCCACTGGCCCAGCTTGATTGGCCTCCATCTGGGAGGCCGGCCAGACCCCACCCGTGCATGAATTCGTGCACCGGGCCTCTAGTATTACTATAATATACATTGCATGTTATTTCTTTATCTCTGTATATATTTAAAAAATAAGCTTCTCTTTCAACTTTTCTCTAGTGCCCTTTCCCAAATGGAACCACTGTTACTGTTTCACGTATCTTTCTAGAGTTAGTCAATACATATATAAGTAGGCATGACTCTATATCTTTGAAACATACATAGAGGCCATCTACAGAACTATTATACATGTTGCTTTTTAACTTACTGGCATGTTTTATAATCACGTTTTCAGGTACCTTAATGTTTTAAGTGGCTGCCTGCCACAACTTGTTCATTGGTTTCCCAGCTGATGAATATTTGATTTATGGTATTTTGCCATAAAAAATAATGCAAAAAGGAATATCTTTTATCTGTGCCTATAGGAACACTTTTTTAAAAATGGAACTGTTGTATCCAAGGATATTTTTGAATTAGATAGATTTTGCCAGTTTTCCTCTACAAACTTTGTTCTAATTTACAGTGTAAGCACTGTTCAGTTCCCCACACTTTTATTAACATGGTTCTCAAACTTTTATATCTTTTTAAAAAATCATTATTGTTGAAAGAATTACATATGTCCCCTTATTTCCCCCATTGACCCCTTCTAGCCTGCACCCACCCCCCACCCCAGGCCTTTACCACCCTCTTGTCTGTGGCCATGGGTTATGCATATATACATACAAGTTCTTTGGTTGATCTCTTCCCACCCACCCCCCACCCCAACCTTCCCTTTGAGATTCCACAGTCTGTTCCATGCTTCTGTCTCTGGGTCTATTTTGTTCATCAGTTTATTTTGTTCTTTAGATTCCACATATGAGTGAGATCATATGATACTTTTCTTTCTCTGGCTTATTTTGCTTAGCATAATACTATATCTTTTTCGATCTCAAATTCTAAATAAATAAATGGCTCCTTTTGGCCTTAATGTTCCTTAGGTATAATGTTAATTAGAAGTGGAATTGACCATTTCCCAAAAATATTTAAAAGCCTTAGTATTTCTTTTCCTAGGAACTGTATATTCATACTCCTTGCCAATTTTTTAAATTGGATCACTGTGAATTTCTTTGTGATTTATAAAAGCATTTTATATATAAGGAAAATAGCTTCTGCCTATGATACAGGGTGTACCAAAAATGTATATACACTTTAACAACTGTTAGCTCAATTTTGAAAATGAAATGTATTTTAATAAACAATGCCTTTATCATTATACAAAGTGTATGTATACATTTTGGGGGGACACCTTATGTATGTTCCAAAATTTTGCCCTTGTTAGTCATCTGTTTTTATATTTTATAGGCTATTGAGGAAACAGAATCAATCATCAGAAATTGGTTGATGGAAGTTAAGCTGAGCTTAGATCACTTAGAATTTATGAAACACCACCTACAGGGTATCGGGGAAAGGAGTGTTCCCATGCATAAGGATGGATTGCTTTCCTTTGGTAATATCACCGAGCGAAGGCTTGGGAAAGACTGCATGCAAATGCTGCAGTTGGTCTTACTCTTAAAGTACAGCCACAACTATAACTAAGGCAAAAGTGGTCAGTGAATAAAGAGAGGAAAGGAAGGCAACTGAAAACATGGATACATTAAAAAATAGGGAGGGAGGAGCAAAGTGAAAGTGCATTAAGTATATCTGGTTTTATTCCTGACTTTCTGACACCATGGACAGAGTCCTGAACTGCTTGTTAATTATGTCACTGAACTTACATAACTACTTACTAAAGAGTAAATACTTGTTAGTCCTACAGAGCTGTCAGGTGTTTCAATAGGAATTCAATCCACTAACCAGTTGTTCAATTGACTTCTTCTGGAAAAGGGCTGGTGGAACCTAGCCTGGATGAAAACACTAACGGGTGGGTTTATTTTGGAAGTAGGATTACACCTCTGTGACATTGGGCACCATTGAACCCTGTGAAAGCAGTGAATTAAATGAAATACTAATTCTGCAGCCCTCTGGCATGTGGTCAGAGAGTGGTATTTCCAAAATGTAACAGAAGTTTACTAACTATTTGATCTTGCAGCTACATTATAAACTACCACTTCTAGGGGGAAATACTTTGGTAACTTTATGTTTAAAGGATATTTAGGGTAATTTAATTCTCTCAACTATACTGAGGACAAACTTACCTGGTGCCCTATATAGCCTATTTAGAATAAAAGGCTAATATGCAAATCAACCAAACGGCGGAACGACTGGTCACTATGACGTGCGCTGACCACCAGAGGGAAGACACTCAATGCAGGAGCTGCCCCCTGGTGGTCAGTGCGCTCCCACAGGGAGAGCACTGCTCAGTCAGAAGCCAGGCTCACAGCTGGCGAGTGCAGTGGCAATGGCGGGAGCCTCTTGCGCCTTTGGGGCAGTACTAAGGACCCCTTGGTGGATGTCCACCTGCCGGCTTAGGCATCCCCCAAGGGGTCCCAGACTAAGAGAGGGCGCAGGCCGGGACCTCCCCAGTGCATGAATGTCATGCACCAGGCCTCTAGTATAGTGTAATTGAAGAATGAAGATAACATGTCTGTGGAACTTCAGAAAAATTCACTGTTTAACAAAGAAATCAATATCCTAGAAAATGTGAAAAATTTAAATGTGTAAGTAAACCAGTCAACAAAACACTATACTTCATGTACACCTCTTGAAGAGACTGATAGGTATCTGAGTGGCCTGGAAAAATCACCTACTTGTAATTACATTTCCGTCTCCCTTCAGTTACCTGACAACTGCCAATTAAGCAATTACACCAGTTATTTTCTTTAGCATTCATTTGACATCTAAGACATATGTTTCTGATTCTATACCTGCAGAGTGGATTGCTTCCTCAGATTGAGAGAGAGAAAGAGAGAGAGAGAGAGAGAGAGAGAGAGAGAGAGAGAGAGAGAGAGAGAGAGAGAGAGAGACTGACTTTTAGGGGTTTGGGCATATAATTCTATTATTATTCATTTAATAAATAAGTCACCAGCTCTTCCCTGCTTCCCTGCCCTACTTTCTATTTTTTTTCCCTCCATTCTCTCTCAAGAAATTTCATTTCCATCAACTCAATTACAGAAGGCAGAAACCTAGACGTAAACCTTGACATCTCTCTGATTCACCACCTAATTGTGAATTTGTGATATATCTTTCAAATATCCCTTGCATTTGTCCACTGCTCTTCATTTCCCCTGGAATCACTCAAAATCAAGTTACTATTCTGCTTTTCTGCTCTTCTATTCTATGCATGCACATGCATGTACACACATAGGCAATGGGGTATCTATCACATTTTTTATCCACTCATCTATTCATGGATACAGGTTGTTTCCATATCTTGTCTATTGTAAATAATTTTGAAATGAATATCATAATGCAAATATCTCCTCAGAATTCTGATTTCCTTTTCTTTGTATGAATACCTAGAGGTGGGATTGCTAGATCATATAGTTCTATTTTTTTATTTTTTGAGGAAAATTCATGGATACACCAATTTACATTCCAACTAGCAATGTACAAGTATTTTCTTCTCTACATCCTTACAACACTTGTTATCTTTTGCATTTTGGGGGAGGAGTAATAGTCATCCTAATAGATGTGAGGTGAAATATCATTGTGGTTTTGATATGCATTTCTTTGATCATTAGTCATGCTGTGCACCTAATCATATACCTGTTGGCCATTTGCCTGTTTTCTTCCTTCCTTTCTTTCTTTCTTTCTTTCTTTCTTTCTTTCTTTCTTTCTTTCTTTCTTTCTTTCTTACTTTCTTTCTTTCTTCCTTCCTTCCTTCCTTCCTTCCTTCCTTCCTTCCTTCCTTCCTTCCTTCCTTCCTTCCTTCCTTCCTTTCTTCCTTCCTTCCTTCCTTCCTTTTTAGAAATGTCTGTTCAAGTAGTTTGTCCAGTTTTAATCAGGTTATTTTTTGTTGTTTGTTTTGCTATTAAGTTGTTTAATTTCCCTGTATATTTTGGATATTAACCTCTTCTTAGACATATGATTTTACAATTATTTTCTCCCACTCCATTGGTTATCCCTTAACGCCATTGATTGCTTGCTTTGCTGTGCAGAAGCTTATTCGTTTTGATGCGATCCCACTTGTCTATTTTTTCTTTTGGTGCCTGGGAGGAGGAAATCTTTAGGGGTCACCTTTTCCTAAGGGGCACTTCAGAATACACACTGGGGAGAGTCACTCTGCCCTCGGTTCCCTTCAGCCTCATGCCAGGGTCCTATTAGCTCAGTGGCTCTGCCTGTGAGAGAGATGAGGCAGAATACCTTCTTAGGAGGACTGTCAGCAAAGTTTATACAATTCTGTTGTTCATCTTTTCCAAGAATTCTGTTGTTAATTCTTTCCCCTAGGCTGAATCAATTTTATCTATTTTGAGTGTCCTATATTTTTCACAGTCCTGTTTTTATGACTTAAGTTGGACCAATAGAAAGAGCCTTTGAGCTTTTCATTATTATTTGAAGACGTGGCTTTTGGTAATAAGAGAAAGCATTTTCTCTTCAGTATCTGAATCTTGAAAGTCCAACTCTTTTGTATTTCAAATATGTTGTTTCTGCTCTGAACTTAATAAAATTTATTTTAAATTTAATTAATTTCTTAAAATTCTGTTCTGAATCTCATGAACTTTAGGAAAGCAAAGTTATGGAATGAACTTTAGAGATCAAGTTCGATACAAATGTCATTCTTTTCCCTAGTATGTGGATTTTCCTCCACAAGAGACAAGGGAAAATGTATATTTCAGAATAAAGCTATTATTACTTCAAACAAGTAAAGAATTAAGAAATATGCTAGTTGTTTCATTAGATGAACTAACAACAGTATCAGATTTGCATGCAGATAAATGAAAAAATAAGTTATTTAAAAAGTAATAGCTGTAAAATTTGTCCTGGAATGTCACAATCCAATATCTACTCTTAATTTTTGTCCCCATAGTCATTTGTTCCTGAATATTTTCTTGGTTTTAGGATAGTTATAAGATTTTTAGAAATCTTTTTCACAATATATACATTATATATGCATTTTCACAATATATACTTTATATATAATACATGCATACTATATATAACACATGCATATGAAGTCTTGTTTACCATTTGTTATTTATTGATATTACCTTAATATACCTATTACTATGCCTCTTGCTTTCACTTAGTATATTGGTCCTCCCTTTTGGTTTTGGTTTTACTTTCTCAGTGTTAAACCACCCTTTTTCATTTAAGGCAATTTGGGAAGTCAGATATTGATAAACTATTTTTTAATTTAGGAAAATTCCTGCTTCTAAATTACTTTTTTATTTCTAATTTTCAATATCACTTTGTCCTACTCTGTTGTTTTGGTCTAACTCCTAACAAAGGTGTAGTCAAATTCTCAGTATTGCAATAGTGACATAATTGTGTCAGTCTTTAAAAAAATTTTATTGAATGCATTGATGTAACATTGATTAATAAAAGTATATAGGTTTCAGATGTACAATTTTATAATACATCACCTGTACATTGTATTGTATTGTGCTCACCACGCCTCAACCCCCTTCCCCTCTGGCAATCAACATACTGTTGTCTGTGTCTATGATGTTCTCTTCTTTGCTAATTGTATCAGTTTTAAGCATTGAGTTCTAGGATCAAAGTTATTTATAACATTTATATTGAATCTTGTAGTTTCCATGTTTGTCAGTTGTTTGGATAAAACAAATTATGCTTTGCAAATTGAAGTCAACTTAAGCGACTCTGCGCTCTTTCCTGTATGCCCTCTCCCTGCCCTTTGCCTTGGACTCACAGAGCCACTGTCGTGTACAACCATGCACACCCATCAGACTGTAGAACAGAGATGAGGGGCACACATGTCATGTTGCTATCCAGCCTGCACAGTCGTTATTCTAGTGAAAATACAGGAGGCTTTATGATCAGATTCAGTCTGTACCCTGCAGAATGTATGCTCGTTCTTTGGCTGAAACATCTAAACAAGTATTAGCAAGGATGTTCAGAGAAGAGATTTCTTGAATATGTATGTTTTTAAAAGAATTACCAGGTTGCTTTTATTTTCCAATGGACGTTTCAAGTCAATTTTCAAATGTGTTCACAGGGAGAAGTAATTTCATCACCCTTATTTCAACTTTTGAGGGACAGTTGACTCAGGGCTTTAAAAGTTTAAATCACTGCAAGGAAGCTCCTCACATTGTTCTTCACTGCAGGTGGGTCTGTCCGGAGTAAATGATGATCCCAGGAACCTTCTTTTCCACGCACCTTCTCTTATAGAGCTTGTTTCCCTTTATTAAATTTGTTAAACAGTTCATCACTTGGGTCTCTAAAGATTTTTTTCTTTATTATTCTACAGGTTTTAAAACGATACTATTTTGTCTATAACTGCAATGAAAAAAAAATACACAAGGGACCATGTGCGAATACAAGGCACCTCCTTTGTTTGACTCTCTTGAGGCATATTACTCATATGTTGGTTTAACACATCCCCACAGGCAACAACTCATTGCTTAAAGTTAAGAAATATGAATCCTCTCACTAAGCCATAAGCTATTCAGCTTACCAGCAATTGAATTGAAAAGATTTAGGTTGTGAGCCCAGCTGCAACACTGGAAACAAAGCATTTATAGTAACAATGACATATGGAAACATGAGGGAGCTACCACTGGCATCGACGGGAAACTTAGACCCTTTGTTCTTTGTGAGAACATGTTACTGCACATTACTCATTCATAGTAACCTTCACAGTTCAATTGATATTGCATCATGTTCTCTATCTGAAAGTATATGTGAATCCCATGCATGACATTTATAGGGTATTATTGACGCAATAACATTTTTAAATGCTTCAAATGTTTATTCCTCATTTAAAGTATTTTGGATTCTCCCTCGAGTATATTCCCCTTTGAGATGGCCTCAGTTTTATTAATGTGTGTGACATCTTGAGTCACATTACGGATCAGTTGTGTTAATGAAACAAGGTTCCTAAGGCCCAGTGCTGTGCTTGATCATGAGATTTGCAGTTTCAGAGTTTCAGAGCAAAGTCTCATTCAGTGCAGGAGTTCAGTACACTTTTGGAGGACTTCCCCGTGCCTCCTATCAGGCCAATGGCTGGGGCAAATGGTAGCTGATGCTAGCAGACAAGCTGGGCTCCCACAGCAGCTTCTGTGGTCAGTTCTCTTGTTTGCTACTAAGTCCCAGCACTTTAACTCTTTTTCTCTGGTCACACTCCTTATTAAACATCGCCATTCTCTGTGTTCAGCAAAGGCCAGGGTCAAGAAAGCTAGGACAGAGAATCTTCCTGACTTCCTACCCAAGCATTTAAGCTCCCTTTTCCCTCCTTTCCCCCCGCACCCATTCCCCATCCCTTTAGGGATGTAGTAAAGAAATCCTGCTGTAGGTGCCAGGCAAAGGATTCAAAATGATGCACCTTCTCCACCAATCAAAACAAATATGAAAACTGACCCATTTTAAGGATGACATCCAACTGACAACATGAATGTGGAGGGAAATGTATGTAGTTTTAATAACTTGGTATGATAATTAATTCAACCACAGAACATTAATTATGATACAGATGGAATTTAGCTTCTTGTTTTTAGCTAGTATAGTACACTAAAATGAAGAGTTTTTCCTCTCCAGGACTCTTGCTTAGGCCTGTAAGTCAGGTATTCATCGTATCTAACTTCTGACAGTCCAGTCTAGTTCTGTAATGTTTCAGACTAAGTTAAAAGTTGGTTCTTCACCTCGCCAGTATTTCCCTTAGCTGTATGCATAGTTCAAAGCTAGGTCTTAGTTGTCTATTTACCATATTGTTGAATGTAGACAGAGAGATAAACTTTACTTGAAAAAAATTCCATATATACTATAATTTTTTAATTTGTTTTCATTGACATATGATTTTCTTCCAACTTACTCAAATTCTATTAGCTAATCATTTTCTCTCTCCAGATAATATAGTTTTATGTGTTTTGTCTATGTTACTTTATTTCCAGTTTGTAGGCACATCCAACTCTCTTTGGGAGGTTTTGAATTTTTATATTCAAAGGTTTGTTTACTTGGAGACTCAGGATATCTGTGCCTTAACAGGTAATAAACTCTCAGTTATTTTCAGAATATTTATAAATCCTCCTCTTCAAACTGCCTTCATGGAATGAAATCTTTCACTTTCAGATTAGCAGTGCTCAATTTTATTCACAAAAGACCCAATTAAATGGTCAGCAAGGGAAGTAAAAACATTCTAGGAACTAAAATTCTCCTTTAAGGAATCCTCCTTTTCCAGGATATGAATAATATACCACATATGGATGAGTAATTGACTTGGTGTGCCAAGAGGGTTCTTATTATTTCAATTAAATAAGGCTTTAAAATTTGGGAAAGCTATCAACAGATTGATCTACTCGAGAAAGAGATGTGATGTGCTTACATTCACTATTATAGGCATTCAAGTGCAAGAATGCTGGGAAGAGCATTTTATTCATTTTAGAAATGTCATTTATCACTTCTGGCTACATGGATTAAGATGTTCCAAGTCATTTCTCCAATTCCTCTTCGTCTTACATTCCTGCTGGGTTCTCAGTATTAATCTTGAACAAAGAGTGCTAAATCAAGTAGTAAAAGCTGACTCAGGGATTCTGAGATTTCATACATATAGTTTCTCTTTCATCTCCCTTTCCTTTTTATTTCTTCTGATATTCTCGCTGAATGTTGTAGCTGAGCAGATGTTTTAGCAAACATTACACACACTCACTCACACACACACACACACATTTTTAGTAAAGCCATAAATCTGTCAATTTTATTATCTCTCATCTGGCTAATGTCCTTGCTAATCTCAACTGCAGTTGACATTTTGGGTCAAGAATACCATGTTGTATCACTTCTATTCATTACACATTAACATTGCTCTCTGTCTTTGATCATGGGCTTCAGTGTTATTTTCAACAAAAATTTCACCTTCTTTCAGCTAAAAGTATAGACAAAAATAAATTATAATTCTTTAATAAGTGTGAAAGGCTTTAAAAGATATGTGAATACATAATTGATTTGAGTGTAATATTTGCTGAAAGATGGCTGAAGTAATTTTCCAAGTGAGATGTGTTCATATTTGCGAATTTATTCAGAGGCTATTTCCAACACCCGAGGAAATTGGCATAAAACAAAACAATTTTTGGCACTTTTATCTCTTCCCTATATCAAAGGAGCAAATTTTGGTGAGAGTTTAATTTCAATGTCTTTTAGATTTGTATATTCACTTCCCTTTTCATTGCCCGCAGTTTAATTAGTCACTTCAGAGCTTTCTAATGACTATTATGCTGTAAAATATTAACCTCTTTAGCCTGGTCTGCTTATCAACACTGACTTACACTTTTCCAAAAGACTATTTGCTTGCATCACTTACCTTTGGGGAAACCAACAATTGTTCCCTGATGCCTGCTATATCAAGATTAAATTTCTCAGACTAACCTTGATGGGTTTTTGTGGGGCATTATTTAGTTTCTTTATAATTTTCTGACCTTATCTTCCATTTTTTATACATTTAATTTCGATTTGCATTAAATTGGTTTTTATTGTTTTATGAGTACACCATTCTTATTTCAAACTTTATTCCTAAATTATGCTAATTTATCTACTTGAAATTTTACCTTAGACTATTCCAACACACTCTTCTTCTGAGGCTACTCAATATACAGTATATCTCCTCCATGAACAATTAATGACTACATCAACCCATATTTGCCTACCCCATTTGATTCCTATAACTCTAGGGCACACTTGCCATGTATTAGACCATAGTCATTCTCATTTTTTACTAGTGGTTTTGACCTTTGCAAGATCACAAAACTCTATGTAATTTTCTCCTGTAATTGGGGAGGCATAAATTTGAATCATAAATGCCTTGAGGCTAGTGTGGGCTAGTGAGTCACTTATTAGTGAGCAAACTGGCCAAGTAGTCTCTGCTTTATAATCACATTTACAGTTTTTTGTAACATAATAAAATTTTTATTTCATATGAAAAATAACATCTACCCCAAATGTAAATTTTTGCCAATATGGAGATCCAAACAGAACTCTAGATGATACAGAGATGTCAAGAGCCTGGGTGCCCTATGTGGTTCCCTCCTTGCTTCATATATAGCTTTGTGGTCTCCCTAGCCAATCAATAAAATTCACAGGCAGGAAAATGAACTCTGTACTGAAATTCTCTAACCAAAAATCTAGCAGAGTCCAAGAAAGGATATGATTATGCCTTCACTAAAACAAAGTATATTGATTACTTACCAGGCATGGGACCTGTTACTGTAAATATTTTGCTCACTCTCAGGACCTTAATATCCATTATGACAAGATATAGGCTATAATATAGTTATGTGCAAAACCCACCATCTCTTAATTAAGGTGATAAATAGGTCTCTTAGAATGATAATTACTTCCAAAAAACTTATATTTATGAATTTTATTATAAAAATCTAAAATAAGGCAAATTTGTATCAGTAGAATGAATCAAAATACCAGGCTTATTCTTTTTTTAATATTTTATATACAAACATAATAAAACTTAATTATTAATAAATTATATATGTTAACTTTATATAAAATTTAAATATGGATTTTGTTAATTAATTATAAACCTCATGTATAACATAAACATATTAAAATATGTTCATTTAAATAATAAAGATGCTGTGAACATGCCTAAATTTTTTAGTTTATTATGTTTAGCTATAGGTTTTTTTCCATTTTTTCTCATTATAAGAATTCTTAGATATAATTGATTAGAATCTTATTTAACCTTTTTTGAATTTTGGTATATTATGTGTTTGAAGGTGAAATGTGTGACAAGTAGGTCTTCTACTTTTTTTTTTAGATGCATCATATTATAACCTACATTTTGGCTCAAATGTTGTTAGGCTTCCACTTCTACTTTATCTAGGGTCTTCCTTGAGGTATTTATATATTTCAGTCATGGCTCAGTTAAAAATGTTTAGAAACAAACAAAACCCCAATACTTAGGAAGTAGGAGTTCATATAGCCTATTCCCAGCACACCCTCCAGGAGTGTGAGGAAATAGGAAAGGCTATTTGAATATCTTCCCTCAATGAATTCTGCCCTTTCTCTTTGCTACTCTTCAGGGCTTCTAAAGTACACACTCCCCATCAAACCTGACATAGGATGGTGGAGAGTACAAACATTATTATATAAAAGTTAATATACTAGTATATATATATATATATATATATATTTAAAGTTAATATATATATACTAGTGTATATATATATACTAGTGTGTATATATATATATATATATATATTCATTTATTTATCATGCCCTACTTTGAACACATTAATCAATGCCAGAGTGAATTGTGGAGGTGATGCCCAATAATGGTACAGAAGAAATCATTACATTGTTACATTTCTAAATTTTTAATAACAGTACCCTTTAGTTTTAGTGTGGAGTCAGGGACTTAATGGGAAATGCAGAATACCAAAGCAGGGTGCCTGCTATTCTTGGGGTAGCATCATTCTGAATGACGGTCCCAGCATCTTGGCTGTTTGTAGATAACCATGATCTTAGTGACTTAATAACATTTTTTTCCTGGGGAAATTGCTCATGGTTTAGTTTAGAGTATGAATAATTCATTATGAAGTATTTGTTAGTAGCATGGTTTGTGAAGGAATCAAATGCATGGCATTGGCCGAATTTAAATACAGGTAGCCGACAGAAACCCCCAGTCTTGTAATTTGGTTTGAATTTGAATTTGTAAAAAGTCATTAGAATCAATAGCCTTATAACTCTGTAGAAGTACAATTTACAGTTTGTTAAAAGCAAAATCGCATTTTTGAGGAGATAACCATTTTATAGGAAGCTGCATTTAACGAATTTACCTCAAAACAAGTATACTAAAACATTTTTCACTAAAAGGACTTTACTCAACCTCATAATACCTGAGTGTATGAAACCAAACATGAAGTTCTCTCTTACCCCCTCCACATGTTCCAAATGCGTCCAGAACTCTATCAATTTTATTTCATCTGTTTTGGACATCGCTCTTCAGGTCCTTCCTCCTCACTCGGTTTTGTCAGCTTGCTCTGGAGGCTTGTTGCTGGTTTTCATCATCCTGTGTTAGATCCATTGTTTCCTGCAACCCATGTTTCCCCCTTCATGTTTCATCTTCTCTTTGGAGAAAACACCTCCTCTGGTAACTTCCTGAGAAAAGTTGCATGGACAATAAAAACTTTAAAACCTATCAAGCCTGAGAATGTCATTAGCCCCTTCTCACATTTGATATATGTCCACTGGGTGCATAATTCTGCTTGAGACTTATTTCCCTTCCTCATTTTTGAGGGGTTTAGCTTTCAGGGCTTTTTAATGTTACAATATCTTTAGCTGTTTAATCTACAGTAAACTAAAAATCTACTTTAGTTACTGAAAATACTATGAAGGTCATTAAAAAGTTAATTATTTAGCCTTCCTATAACATTCTGACTCCAGGTAATTTGCATATAAACATTTCCCCCTTTTCTCTCCTCCCTTTAAGTTTTTCTGGCTTTGTTTCTGAAGTTGTAAGTTTTCAAAATCATATGCCTTACGTCAGTCTTTTTAAAACTATTGTGCAATAATCTGGAATATTTTATTTAAATTCTAAAACATATTAAGTTATTCATTTGATAAATTTTCTCTACTTTCTCTTTATTAAATGTCTATTATTCATATCCATATATTCATAGTCTTAAACAGATTCTCAAATTTTATCCTTCCTCTTCTATTTTGTTTCTCCTTGTCTTGTTTTTTGTTTTGTTTTTTTTTTTATCCTGGTGATTTTCTCAATCATATTGTCCATTGTTTCTATTCAGTTTTCCATTTCTGCTATCATATTTTAAATTTCAAATAGCACTGTTTTGTTCCTAAAGATACCATTTTATTTTTTTCAGAGGGAAGGTCGGGATGGGTGGGAAGAGATCAACCAAAGAACTTGTAGGCATGTGTGTGTGTGTGTGTGTGTGTGTGTGTGTGTGTGTGTGCATATATATATATATATATATATAAAATAGAGAAATATGCTAATTAACCAGGATGCCATAACAGGTCAACTGGACAGGAGGAGGAGGTTGGGTGCATAGCATTGGGGGCAGGGCGGCAGGGCCTCTGTGTGCCTGCACTGGGGAGGGCCTGATCAGCAGTGGCTGTGGCTGCTTCAAGGGCCAGAGAGCGAGGCAGGGCTGGACTGGTAGCGGCTGCAGTTGCTGCGGGGCCCAGGGACAAGGCAGGGCCGGACCGGCGACTTGCGGGTGAGCGGCGCTGCACAATTTTGAATCGTGCACTGGGCTCCTAGTATATATATGTATAACTCATGGACACAGATAATAATGTGAAGGCCTGGGGCAGAAGGCAGGGTGGGACTAGACAGGATCAATGGAGGGAAAAAGAGGACATATGTAATAATTTCAACAATAAAGATTAAAAAAAGGAAAAAATGTTAATAGCAGCTTTATTTCTAACAACCAAAAACTAGAAACAAATACAAATGTCCATCAGCAGGATTATAGAATTTTTAAAAAATGTGTATTTATACAAAGGAATATTAATCAGTAAAAAATGGGATGAATGATTAATACAACAATATAGATGAATTTCTAAAAGATTGCATAGAGTAATGAATCAGACAGAAAAGAATACTTATTGTATGATTCCATTTATGTGACTTTAAGAGCAGGCAAACTCACCCATGATGACAGAAATCAGAACATAACTACCTATTTGGGAATGGAAAGTAGTTGAAGGAGGACATCAAGGGACTTTGTAGGGGTGATGGAAGTGTTTTATATCTTGATTGGGGTGTTGGTTACATGAATATATACACTTGTTAAAACCCATTTAATTATACAGTAGATAGATATTGTATGTAAATTTTACATCCATAAGAAGAAATATCGCCATATATTTACCTTAAGCTGGGTAAAGTAAGCAAGGCATATCTTTTGTGCATGTTTTTCATTTCCTTTCCCACTGACATCTAGAAGAGTGTTCAGAACACAATGAGTGTCCACTACATGTTTGAAAAAAGTTAAACAAATTGTTTAGGCATACAATGAGACACTTGGGTAGCTTCTTTTAGGCATGTGTTTAATTTCATACAGATAACTCATTACACAGAGAGGGACTTTCCTTCTGTGCTTTTCTTAAGACTATCAATGATTGCTCTAGGTTTGAGCAACTTAATTCTCTTTGCTAGTCAATCACTCATCTCTTCAAGGACATTACATTTTCATGATGTTTTATTCTTTTGTCTTTACTGGTTTTGTCTTCTCCTAGTTTTTTTTTTTTAATTATTTTGGTGTCAGTTTTCTAATTAAGTGTTTCTCTCATATGTGAATTATGAAAGTACCTGGCTTTTTTTTCCTAGTTAAGAATTAAATCCTGTAAAGCTAGTAGTAAGTTCTATATTTAAAAATGGGTCTTATTCCATAGCGAGTATTACAATAGCTTTTGTCAGCAAATGTTCTAGTTAGCTTTTGCTGTAAAACAGATAAATCTCAAAATGAGCAGCTTAAAATAATCACCATGTATTTAAGCTCGTGATTCTGTGCTGTAGGTGAAGTCTGAACCAGCCCAGCTGATCTCTCTGGGCTAGCTCATACCTTTTTATCAACTGCTATGTTGGCTGGCAGTAGGATTATCTCGGCTGTTGGCTGATAGGATGATAGGCTGTTGGCTGAGATATCTGTACCTTCTTCCTCTCATTTTCTGGCAATAATTGGCTTGTTCATTTGATAGTTTCAGGATTCCACGTGCAAGATATCATGCCTCAATCCACAAGTGTTTGTTAAGCATTTGTTTTGCATCATGTTTGCTAATGTTCCTTTAGCCAAAGCAAACCACATAGCCAACCCTGAATCAAAGGTGGGGAAATTATCCCCGCCTTTTTAAAAAAAATTGATTTTATTGTTGAGAGTATTACAGATGTCCTCCACTTTTTCCCTTTTGCTCCCTCCTTCCTTTTGATGGGAAGATCTGTAATGTCACACTGCTAGATGCAGGGACGAGGAGAAAATAAAGTGGCTATTTTTTATAATCTGCCACAGAATGGTTCCAGCTGTTTTGTTGGGTATTTTCAAATGCTGGGTTCTATAAGTCTTTTAAGAAAATTTTAACCAGAAAATTCTTTTACACAGAAATATAAGTCTCATTGCTTCTGTTCCAAGTGAGAGGAATGCAAGGGTCTCACTAGTGACCATGCTGATTTTCTCTTAATCTTTGTGTTCATTTTGAGGCCTCCACACTCATCTTGCCTGTTGACCCTAAATCAAGAAGCCCTCTGACTTAGCCTCTCTAGAGAGTAGGCTTCCACTCCTTTGTCATTGTGGTAGAAAAGGAGTTGACTGACTGTAAAGACAAAAGACAAAGACACAAATGCGGGGCGGGGGGTGGTGCGATGTACCTATAATGTAATGGTTACAGTTAACAATGAAGTGGTATTGAAGCATGACTTACACTGTAGTATGCTCAGGAAATAGTCTATGAATACATCTTTCTCTGATGTACAAATTTCAAATTCTACACATTCCATTCATTAAACATTAACATCAATACATGTTAGGTCCAAGACATTCTACAAAAGTTTTGCCATTCTAAATATAAGTAATTAAGTTGGGAACTCTTCTTAAAAAGATTTCTTGCAAGTCTTCTGTTTTCCACGCCACCTGTATTTATACTTTTTAGCAGTACCAGATGCCTGCACTTCTTGATCCTTGCTAGTTTTTGCAGTGCTTCTCCAGCTGCTAGTTTGAGATTTACTTTTCTCTGGGTACTAGGGGGGATATTACTCAAATGTAGACTTTCAGGATTTCAACATTTTGTTTCTGTCATCTCCTTTATAGTTCTCCTTTTTTTTTTGTGGGTTTTAAATATATCACTTCTTTTACAGGATAGAGTGGAGAAAGTAGACATGTTTCCCTCTGTTTTTTTTTTTCCTTTTTACTTTTACAAGCAATGCTAAAATAACAACCCATTTACATTAACTTGGTGTTAGAAAAGTATTGTTTTGTTTACATGACAGCCAATGAAAAATAAAGTGTGGCTATAGGAAATGGCAGCAAAACATAGTTCATGATTATTATTTCTATTCATAAATTTTTAAATTAGAATATAGAATGGGTTTTTCCACCTAACATTTAATAGATAAACAGACCATATGTGGGGATATTTGTTGCTATTGCTTAAACCAAATGATATGTACTTGTTGGAAATATTCTTGAAATTTTCTAATTATCATCTTAAGATTAAATGCAGGAAGATTATATATAGGGCTGGCTAAAAGTAGTTTACAGTTGTGAGTATATAAAACACAGAGTTTATTCTTGTATTATTATTTATTGTATTATTTTCTGTTTGACCAACTATAAACCTACTTTTGCCACACCCTATACTATGCAATCTATAGAATTTGAACAAAATAAACACCCAAACTTATTTTTAGTCAGAATGGGTTAACAACTAAAATATAAAGCTCACAGCTATCTCCAAACGTAATCAGAAGAAAAAACTTTAAAGGAAAGATTATTTATGTGCATGTAGTTAAAATTAGTTTTTATTATGAAAATATTTTTAATTAATCTTAATCAGCTCAAGCTACTACAACAAAATAGCATAGGCTGGGTGGCTTAAACACAGACATTTATATCTGACAGTTCTGAAGGCTGGGAAATCCAAAGTCAAGGCACCAGGTTTGGTGTCTGATGATGGCACTCTTTCTGGTTTGTTGAAATCTACTGTCTTGCTATTCTGTATATATGATGGGAGCTGGAGATAGGCATAGAGAGAAACAAAGAGAAAGAGCTTGTGTCTGTTCTTATAAGGGTGCTAATCTCATCATGATGAATCTATCCTCATGATCTAGTTACCTCCCATAGTTCCCATCTCTAAATACCATCATGATAAAGGTTATAGATACAGCATATGAATTTTGAGTAGACACAATTCAGTCCATAAAAAATAGTCATTTTTAATGCAATTAATTTATATCATACAGCTATACATTTTCACATATGAGGTTATATATTATGATAAAGAGAAAAATAGCATGGAGGAAAGGTAGATATTTTGGAAAATATGAAATACTAATGTCATGTCAATATTTAGCGATACTTGCTATTGATTGGAATATCATATTTTGTTCACTAAAGCAGAAATATTAAGTCTTTCTTTTTAATCCTCACCCAAGGATATGTTTATAGATTTTAGAGTGAGATGAAGGGCAGGAGAGAGAGAGAGAGGGAGAGGGAGAAAGAGAGAGAGAAATGGATCGGGTGCCTCCCATTTGAGCTACGACTGGGGGATTGAACCCACAATCTAGGTATGTGCCCTGTCTAGGAATTAAAGGCTCAGACTTTTGGTGTGTGGGACAAAGCTCCAACAAACGGAGCCGCCAGGCCAGTACTTTCCAATATACTGAAACGGAGCGTGAAGAATTGTTGCTCAAGCATCCTTATAATGCTCCCGAGTCCAGTGTGTGAGTTTAAGGAACTATTTCAGTTGAAACTGGAAAGAAGACAGTTGTTTTTTCTTCATTTACACACATGCATTCGATGAAAAGAAAAAGTTGAGTTATCTTAGAATGAATTCAACTTTTCCCCCTTTATTTTGATGCAATTACTCTGACTGGTCTTGGCTGCCCTAAAATAAACTTTCTTCTGATCTGAACTAGTTTGGTTCTTCTAAATTCATTTTCTTTCTCAGTTTGTTTATCTAATGAATGTCTGATTCTCTAGAAGAAATACATAAATGTTGGCAGGGTTTCCTTTCAGTCTGGATCAGTGCAAGGGAGAAAATGAACTTCTCTGGAGCCACTGACTTACCAGTAAACTTAGAACTTCTATCTGGCAGAGACAAGTGCAGGGTGTTGACTGTCTTTAAAGATTATATATGTAACTGTATATGGTGTTTCATGAAGGAGATAATAAAAGACAGGCTAGAAGACTTTTGAGGGAAGGTCAGATGTTAAGTACCAGCAGTAGATTCTAGCTGATCAAGGAAATGGTTTCAAGTGGAACACACTCAATACAAAAATTGAGAAAATTGGGGAGACTGCCAAGATTAATACCCTAGATGTTTACTAATGAGAAGTAAATGAATGCACACTAAAAGGTAGCAAATTATTTTGGTCTAGTAGGAAGAAGGACTAGAGTTAGTTGCATTAAAAGAACAAAAGTAATTTTGTTTTTATTTTTTTCCTATCTATTTCTTCTTTTTTAAAGTTTATTATAAAAATACTGTTTTTTTCACGACAGTAGAAGTCAGAATTGGAGGGACAGGAAGGCTGTCTTTCTCTTTAACTCACAAAATATTAATGGCAGAAATAGAACTAGATTTCAAAGAATATGACTTTTTCTGGGTTGGGTTCTAAAAGCAACTGATTTTTAAGGTGCAGTTTAACATATACTATGTTTGTTAAGGAGAGCTCCTGGGATCAACTCCTGAGAAAGGAGCAGAAGAAAACAAGAATGAACAGAGGGAAAAGTGGCCTAGTGTCCATCACAGCTGACTCCAAAGGGAGTGCTGGAGGCATTGTCCCTAATTGGGCTGAGATGCCAAACCTTTATGCTCATCCTTTGATATAAAAATATAGATCAATTTTTAGGATAGCTGCTAAAATAATTAGAAAAATTTCCTTAACAATTAGTTTATACTATACAGATGATTAAATGAAAACTGTGGTTAGGTAGTACATGAAACATGGATTGGCTAATGGAAGAACAATGGGCCAGGAAACAAGAAAACTTGGGTTCAAACTTTCCTCTGCCACTAATGGTTGTAAAAGCTCATGGATCTTAGCTCCTCTTTCTAAACATAGGATGATTCATTTGAGATCGTATCCAATAAAAAGGGTAATATGCAAATTAACCATCACTCGATCACAAAGATGGAGGCACCCATAGTCACAAGATGGCGGCGCCCAGTCCTTTCAGCCCTACTGGAGTCCCCCAGTCCCAGGGGTTGGCCACTGAGAGCGGGCAGCATGAGCGGACTGGCGGAATGCTTGCTTCATCGCTGTGGTGATGAGGCAAGCGTTCTGCACCTGGCCATGGATGGGCCTCTGGACCACGGATGGGCCTCTGGACCACGGAGAGCCTCTGGGCAGTGGGCATGGAGCAGCCAGGCCCCGCAGAGAGGTTCTGGTGCATGGATTTGTGTGCAGGGCTACTAGTATAAATATAAAAAGATGTTTTCTACTTTAGTGGGCTATTTGTCCCAATTATGGAGATATATGTATGAAAAATACTTTTTTCCAATTGTAATATCCTTTAATCAGTGTCTATCAAAGAGATGAATTTTATTCAATAGCTTAAATTGAGTTCTTGTTTCTTATTCCTCTTACTTCTATCTTCACCTACCGTGAAGCAGAGGCCTTACAGAGCAATGAAAATTCAAAAGGCAGCAATAGAATTATACAGAAGTGATCCTTGTTTTGGATCATTAGTCCTTCAATAACTTGCACCTTTTCAATCTACCAAGTAGGAAAATTGTAGAGTGAAGACTTTATACTCTTTCGTCTGTTTTGAAAAATTAAACTGAAAGTTGTATTGCATTGTTAGTTTGCTGGAGGAAAATTGCAAAGCACATATGATATTGATGAAAGCATAACCCCAAGGTTTATATAACAGTTCAGAATGGGTTATGAAAAAACAATACAACATTTGGAATAGATTTCTAAGTCAAGGGCTTGGGGAGGTGATTCAGAGGATTGCTTGCAGTAGTAATACTGATCACTTGTTATTGCAAAAGCTGGCACTGTAGAGAATAGATAAGGAGATCATCAATCTTAAAAGATTTACTGTAAGAGTTGGTGAATAGACTTACAATTAGAAAGTTATTGTGACTTTTCTAAATCCAAATAGGATAATAGATCTGTAGGCTAGGATATGGAATACTAAACTGAAGCAAAATTAGCCACCAAATAAAAAAAGTCATTTATTTGAATATGAATTTTCACTAATACATGTACAGGGATGTTTATGGACACATTATATAGTAATTATAAATGTATGTAATAGACACAAATGTGTTTCATTCTTATGCAGATGGAGTGTTCCAGGTTAACTTCTCTGAGAAGCAGATTCTGATACGGAGTTTAGTGTGTAGGGTATTTATTAGGAAGTGTTCTTGGAGTCAGTATCTGTGGAAGGAAAGGGAAGGGAAGCAGGATTGGTGGTCGTGGTGCCATGTAAGCCTGACAATAGCCTCTGGAGCTTGTGTAGCCAGGCAGAGTTGGCCCATCTCGGAGGAGAGGAGGGCCCAGTCCTTTTTATCCTGCCTCCATCAGTCACTGGGCTAGGCCTCCCTGGGGAGGGTGCAGCTCTGAAATGAAGCAATCCTCCCAAGTGCTGCCAGCTGAAGGCTTTATGCCAACAGCATTTCTAACAGCCAGGGCTACCGATTCTTCACTGAGAGAATCTGAAAGCAGATCTCCTTGTCTGCCACCTATATTGCGTAGTACGGATTTAAATAGCAAAAAATTCATTAATATAAACTATAGCTCTTTGCTAATTGACCTCTATATACTTTTAGTTCCCTCATTTTTTAAAAAGTGGTTATTTCCTAGGATTTTTTAAAAAATTAGTACAAGCCAAGGAGGCTTAGAATACACACTGTAGAACCCACTGTATAAATGTTAGCGATTCACAAATTCTAATATAAACTCCCTGATTTTAGAAAGGGTAAATTCATAATGGTTATCATCCTAATGGTAATTGCACTGTAGCTTTAGGTTTTTGTCAATTGGAATATTTAAACAAAACAAAACAAAACAAAACATTTCATTTATTAACCTACAAACTGAAAAAAAAAAATACCCACCTTCAAGCTTTATATGTCAGTAGCCCTTGAACATTCCATTGTTTTCATTATGTTTTTAATATGTCCCCTAGTACAAGTATCACTGTTTCTAGACCAATATATTAACACTTCTTTGTCTTAATCAAAAGCTTTCAGAAACTAAATGCACACTCTTTGGAAATGCAATTTTAAAAATTACAAAATATAAACCTAGACCAGTGGTTCTCAACCTTTCTAATGCCGCAACCCTTTAATACAGTTCCTCATGCTGTGGTGAACCCCAACCATAAAATTATTTTCGTTGCTACTTCATAACTGTAATTTTGCTACTGTTATAAATCGTAATGTAAATATCTGTGTTTTCCGATGGTTGTGACCCACAGGTTGAGAACTGCTAGCAGGGTCGCCTAAGACCATCGGAAAACACAGATATTTACATTACGATTTATAACAGTAGCAAAATTACAGTTATGAAGTAACAACGAAAATAATTTTATGGTTGGGGGTCACCACAAGGTGAGGAACTGTATTAAAGGGTCGCAGCATTAGAAAGATTGAGAACCACTGATCAAGACAAATCAATAAACACAAAAGTTAATTGAAACTAGTCTGGAAATATAAATTCAATCATAAGGCTTAACACTTAGCTAGTTATGTATGTTTGTCACATGCTTTGGCAGAGGTAGGAGGGGTTTGTTTCATTTCAAAATAACTGGCAGTGAAAGAATGTGTATGATTCTCTTTTCTTCAAGCTAATTTCTATGGAATAGTTTTCTGATGAACTGGCTTGAGGTTCATATTTCAGGGTTTGTTTGTCTGTAGGAAACTTGGCAAGGGCCCTGAAGATAAAACATTCCTCAGTGGTGGAGCCTGCAGCAATCAGGCCAGCTCCACAGCACTTGACTTGTCTTCTCCTTTAACAGAGAAAAGGAAGGGACATTTTGGCTGGGCCCATTTTTATGAATGACCCTTCTCCCCACTCAACTCTACAGATACCCAACAAACCACTTCTGTGTGGAAATAGATATTGAAGCATGTAACTTTCGTACTTACTTACAAAATAAATTCAAGTTACATTTTTTATTGAATGTTTTCACTGAGAAAATAATCTTTTATGCACGGTAGGAGCAGGAGGCTTCTTAATACTGCTCCTAAGACAAAGTGTGACATTCTTGTTGGAGCAATCGTGGACTAAAAGAGAAATTACCGTCTTTTAAAATAAATGTTTAGAGAAACATAGACATGCCATAAACATTTTGGTTGTACAAAATTCATCAAGCTCAGTATCCTAGTAACTTTCAGACTGGTGGGTTGTGATAAAAGACTAAGGTTAATGATGGGAAGATGCCACCATTTTTCTCCACAAGAAGTCCTTTCCTGGTGAAACAAAATTGAGTAAGCTGGTGGTGTGGACATTTTTTGGTCTCCCAACTCATGAAGTAAATGAATCAAATACTAAGACCACTGCGAATAGTTTAGTACTTCAAACCTGTACAATCCTGTGCAGAGTGTACACAAGAGATTATATTACCTAAAATGACAAACTCTCACTCTTTTCCCAAATTGAGCAATGAGTACCCTGGATAGGAATAGATACATACATGTTGCAAAAGAGTTCACAAATATATCCATATTCTACATTTAAAAATTTAATTTATTAACTAGAGGTAGAACCTAAAATATAATATAATCTAAATGAAATTTAAACAAAACAGCAATCAGTGTGTATGCTGCTCAAAAGACAGTTCCACACTTGAAACTGTGAAACAGGCATGAGTTAAGGACATAATATCAACATTATACATGAGAAAAGTTTTAAACATTTTTAGTTACACCCATAATTGCAGCATCTGCTTTCAGATTGGCACAAATAGATAGCCATTTTTATTAAGGTGCCTAGAAGATAATGCAACTTATCCAAAGAAGTGGTAGACTGGACTCAAGAATGATATAATTGTATACTGTTCCTCCATTCCCTCCTAAATTAGCAATTCTCCCTTTGGTTCTTGGACTAGTAGCATCACCATTACCTGCGAACTTGTTAAAAATGCAAATTTTCAAGCACCACCCAGACCTACTAAATAAAAAGCTCTAGGGTGAGACCCATCAATCTGTATTTAAAGGACCTCCAGATGATTCTGGTGCAAGCTTAATATTGAGACCCATTGTTGCAAAGAAAGAAATGTTATTTTGTTAAATTATATACAGATCTCAACTTTCATATGTTTGAATTTCAGATAACTTGTACTTTAGACATAGCTGACTCATTGCCAGTTGATTTCATCATATGGTGATGTCAACAATTCATCTTCCTCAGGATTATTTTCTCATCTGTATGTATTTTCTTGCTCAGTTGTTGAATATGATTATTTTTATTATGTTTAACTTGCTTTGAAAAGTGAAAAATAGAAAAATACCAAAGTACTGATACTATGTAGTGAAACAGAATTCTCATAAACTTCATGAGTGAAATAATACCTAAAATTATTAAGTGTACCAGAAGTTGCAAGTTTTTAGTCCCATTTGCATGCTATGGGACTTACTCTTATTGATTTTGTGTTTAAGTGTGGAAGAAAACACAAACAAGTCAATAAAACATAAGAAATGCAGGAAACAAAAAAATTGTGATTTTAAGGAAAATGTAATCACAGGTTGTTTAACATTTTTGGCTCTCTGGGCATGGAAATCTTCTTAAAACATGTGTAGAAAAATCTTATTTTCTCTTATAGCTTTAGTTATTGATGTGTGTGTGCATATATGTGTTTGTGTGTGTGCATGTGAACAATATTTAAACAATTGACCTCAAAATAAAAATATTTATGACATTTCTTTTGGCATCAGAGTCTCATATAGAATGCCAGCTCTTCTTACGCTACTCATGCTGTGTACCTTATTTTCTGCTGTTTACATTATTTTAAAAAGAATAATCTGTTATTGTAATACTAGAGGCCTGTTGCACACAGATTTATGCAAGAACAGGCCTTCCTTCCCCTGGCTTCACTCCCGGCTGCCCAGGACCCTGCAAGTCCTCACTCCCAGTGGAGCGCTGCTCCTGTAGCTCTCTTTGTCCCCCACCCTCCCCCTCATAGCAAGCATCCCACCTTGCCACTCTGCATCTGCATCTGCAAATTAATCCACCATCTTTGTTGGGTTAATTTGCATACTCACTCCTGATTGGCTGATGGGTGCTGTATAGGTACAGTCAATTTGCATATTTCTCTTTTATTAGTGTAGATTTGTATATTTTATTTAGCAATATAAGGGATCTAAAGCCAAATGCAAGTATTTTAGAGAGATAACATATATACATATATGTATATATATATAATTAGTAAGATATTGTTATTTATATTTATCCTATTTTGAAGTGGAGGAACTTTCATGGAAGCTATAAGGAGAAGCCTGTAAAGGAAAAACACTAGGATTGAATAAATGACAAACATCTCGATTGAAGAAGCATATGTTATAAAGTAATTACTAAAAAAGTAAGAAAACATACTTTGCTCAAATCATATTATTTATGGTTTAAATATTTTATTGTATAGCCTTTATTATGATAAGTTAATATTATAAAACATACTAATTAAGAAATTTGGTCAAAATCGGTGATTCATAGTCAAGTCAATTTTCTTATGGATCAGTTTATATCCAATTCACCTTATAATTAAGGACATTTTACCATAGGAAGTATGCCAATTTACCAGGAAAAAAATATTTTAAGATAAACTCTTAAATCCCTTTGTAGTAAATTGATTGCAAAAATGGCCAATTCTCTATTCATTCCTGCCTTTCTCAGTGTGACTTAGTAGCTTCAAGGAGTGGTCTAAGTTCTTACTCCTTGAGTTTGGATTGAACTTGGAACATTGGCTAGTGGAATGTAGTGGAATGCCAGTCAAGAGACTTTGTGTGCTTCCACTGTTTTCCTTTGAAACCTTCCCAGCTACAATGAGAACAAATCAAGTGTATCCCACAAAATGATGAGTCATCATCCCATTCACTATAATAGCCTTAGTCAATAGTAAGAAAGCAGTTAGACAAATGAGTAAGAAAATCTAAAGCCAGTCCCTAGCCTTTCTACCAACTGAATGTAAATGCTAGAAAAAGCTCACCTAGAATTAGTCAAGTTTGGCTCAGATTAGGAGTGCCATCCAACTGACCTGCAGACTCCAATTCAAACACAGTCAGATTCACAAGTGTATGAATGACACTGAGCTTTTGCTATTTGTGGCAATTAGAGTTGCCATGGGCAAAGGGAAGATTTTTTTTTTTTTTGCTGCATTGTGATTACTTGCATTCATTTATGCTATAATAAAGGGAGACATTTACATGATAATCTGTATAATAGTAAAAGGAGTTACTATTTATTTTTTATATTTTTGCAGATTTTGCCCTGGCACTTGAAAATTTGTTAGCAATTTTTGAATAAGAAAAAATGCTTCTGATAATTAGTACATTGAGCCATTTGAACTGAAAGACTGATGAAGATATTCATGTGGAAGGCCATTACATCTTGTTTTCTTTATCTGAATTTCCCTTCATAAAATATTTGTTATTTATCACTTTCTTTGGTACTAGTTTAAAATCTTAGCTGGAATATGCTGGTTTGTGTCTGATTTTCCATAATTTTAAATATTGAATTGACAAATGCATACTGCTCAAAGAGCTTCAAGATTTTTCTTTTTCCTTTTTTTTTATCATCATTTATCCCTCCTGTACCTTCTTCCACCTCTCCTCAGCACTCTCCCTGCCACAGTCACCGCACTGTTGTACAAGTTCATTTTCCTTGTTTAATAAGTGACCACTGTTCAGAAAATTTATCACAAAATGCACCCTTGCTTCTTGGGGTGAAAATATACACAAGTAAAAAATAAATAATAGCAACCACTGCAAGGATTGAAAAGATTCCGTTTGATAATCTCACAGCCACACAGTGTATGTGCTATCTGGACTATGAATTCATAAATAACAGTAATCAATGGTTCAATCTTTGAAAGAGTTGCAAACTAATAATAAGTGGCTTTGGTATTTTGATGGAATATTTATTAACTTCTTGTTTGATTACAATAAAGAGATTATTTTAAGATACAAATTCAAAGCCAAAGCTAGAGATGATCATCTATAAAGTTGTGGAAAGCCCAGCATTCTGGGATTGGTGGACTTTCACAAGTGGGCCTGTTTTTGATGGAGTGTCAGCTGTGGTAGTGTGGTCACAAGAGTAAGGTTGCTGTTGACTGGTTGACTTTCCCCAATATGAGGCATTAGCTGATTGGCTGTTGTCTAGACTCACCACTGATTGGTGGACTTTCAAAAGCTTTGGGGTGTCATTCATTTATTGGCGACTCCTATTTATTTGTGACTACTTGTAATGCATTACAACTCTGGCCCAAACAGTCTTCAACCTTATGTGAATGTGAAAGATAACGACTTTAAGTTCTCAGTCACCCCTGTTGTTCTTCCCTCAGTCGAAATGTAGAAGAAACCATACAGGATTGTCAAGATCTTTATTTGTGAATGTCATTTAGGAATTTAAGTGCCAATTACTGTAGCAGAAAAATAGGTCTTTAATATTTTTGTAATTTTTTGGAAAAAGCCGAATAAAGAGCATTTATGGTATCCTATCAAAGTTAGTACAGGACACAGACAAAACCATTAAATGCAGGATGTATACACACAGGAGGTCATTTTACCATTGCCATTGGTAGTTCCTTTCTACATTTTCTAAAAGATAACAGAATAAGTGCAGGGATTTTTTTTATTATTATTATTTCCATAGAATCCAGACATGTAATTTTCTGGGCCATGAGCCCTGACTCTTTTACAGCTTCTTAATATATCTTGTATTTCAATTCCCTCTTAACAACTTCTGTGTTCTTTGCAATCGCAGCTCTGAAAATCTGGGATTAATTCTTATGTAAGAATTGTTTTGTTATGAAAGAAGCTATGTCTCCATAGATAAAGCAGCTGTAAAGCATATTTAACCATTTACTTTAATATGCCTTTGGTACTCTTGTGTTGAAAAGGGTAGTCTCATAGAGGCATCATCTTTTCAACTTTATGAAATAAAAGTATATATGCTTATGAGGTTTTTTCAAAATTTCTTTATTAAAATATCATTGAGTTTATTTACACGGTGTTTGCAATTAAAGCCAAAAATCACAATATTTTTACTTATGTTAGGTTCCAAGAAATATCTTACATTGTTCATAACATCTAAATACTGCAACTTGACCTTGAAATAAAACCCAAATGAAACTTGGAAAAGCAAATTATACCCACATTTTGTTGGTGATAAAGAATCATTGCATTTCACATATAACATATTACTTTTTATACATAACATGTTATTTTAATATATTTTTCATTTAGTTGGTAGTATTTAAATATTTTTCCATGTTGATAAGTTAACAACTGGCTTTAGTTATAGGCTTTCTGTATTTTAATATTTTTCATTGATTTTTAATATCTACATAGTAAATATAATTGTCACAGCTGTTTTAAATGTAAAATGCTTAACTTGGCAGACCATAGTTTAATGCAAAATTGAGTTCCTAATCATATAAACTTCATGAACTAATTGGTGATAATAGATATAAAATAAAACAAATTTTATATATTATTTTATGTCAAATTTTTTGTTCTCATGATTTTAAACAAAATTGCACATAATTCCTCAATATGTGTTCTAGCTACTATTACTAAATAACAAATCACCTAGAGCTATAAGTAATGACCATATTATTATGTTCACAGATTCTGTGGATCAGGATTTAGGAAAGGGCACAGAGAGGACAAATGTTTCTTGCTCCACAATGTTTTGAGCCTCAGCTGGGAATTCTTAGGGATGATTGTGACCTTCAACATCTGGGGCTGGGAGATTTATTTCCAAGATGGCTTCCTCACTCACATTCTGGACCTGGGCTGGGTCTGTTGACCAAAACACCTACCCACAACCTCTCCATGTGATATGGATTCCTCAGAGCATGGTGGCTAGGTTCTGAAAGGGTGTGTCCCCAAAGGGGCCTCCAAAAGGCAAGTGTCAGAAATAGTTCAGGAACTATCTGCATAGTCTCAGAAGTCATAAGACATCACCTCAATAGGGTTCCATTGGTTAGAAAAGAGTTAAAGATTAGCCCTGCATCAAGAATAGGGGACATAGATACCACTTCTCAGGGTAGGGGTTTCAAAGAACTTGTGGCCATATTTTAAAACCATTAAAACCTATAAGTAATATTTGATCATATATCAGCACATTCTTTATTTTTTTGACACTTTGAAATATATAATATCTTTATCACAGACTAATCCTACGTTGACACCCAGTGATTCCCACCTGCTGGGGTTCACATCTGTGTAATCCCTTCTCCATGAGTGTGGGCAGAATCTGTGACTTGCTTCTAACTGTGGGATAGGGTGGTGGGATGTTATTTCTGTAGTTACATTCCACCATATGAAGTGCTGTCTTAGAAGACTGGGGCTAGAGACACTTCTCTGGGTACATAGTGAGGTACACAGTCATGTTGGAGAAGCCTGCATGGCAAGAATTATGGGTGGTTTCTAGGACCTGAGGTGGTGGTTAGGACCTGAGCACAGTCTCCAGCCTCTAGCCAGCAAAACATCAGGACTTAATCAGACAAATGGGCTCTACTCACAACCCGAATGAGCTTGCAAGTGGATTCTTCCCCCTGAGAATAGAGCCTCCAGTTGAGAAGAAGGCCCATTTACATTGATCCCAGGCCTGTGAGATACTGAGGGGATGACCTAATTAAGCTATGTGCAGACACC